>CM075668.1:12885866-15285866 GCA_037954105.1 Canavalia gladiata
TTATTATTATTATTTCGATGATTATTATTCAATATTATTGTTCTTTTATTCTTATTATCAGTATTATTTTTCTAATAATTATTTTTAAAATTATATTTAAATATTTTTTAATTGGTTGGCAATATAAAATTTTTAACATTAATATTGTATCTAAATTAAATTAAAATTTAAAATTATGTCACTATGTTAGTACTTCAAAAATTTTAATTACCTAATTAATACATCAAGTATTAATGTTATTATTATTTTAATTTTTAAAAATTTTGTTACTGAATTAATTATTCAAAGATTTAATTTATTACTAAATTAGTTCTTAAAAAAAATTAATCATTACTTTAATCTTTTATAAGGACAAATTTTGGAACATTTTAGTTTTTTTTCTTGAAAGATTTAATTTATTATCAAATTAGATCCTAAAAGTTTTTTTTCTTACTTTAGTCCTTTATCATAATTAGTATAATAAAATTTTAAATTTTTAAAAAACTAATTTAATAACAGATTAAATTTTTGAATAATTATTTGATACTAAAATTTAAAAATGGTAATATAATGATAAATTAAATTTTAAATAATTAATGTGATCATTAAATATTTTAATGACTAAGACATTTTATATATAATTTTAAAGAATTAATTTGAGAATTTTATAAAATAAATTAACTTACTTAAGTAAAGGATAATTTGAATGTTTAAAGTTGTTTGAAATAGTTGTGAGTTTTTAATTTTTAATTTTTAAATTAATTTTTGAAAATAAAATATATTTGTAAAAAATTATTTCAAAATAATTTTTAACAAATTTTTAAAATAATTTTATAATTTTAAAATTAAAAAAATATTTATTGAATGTTGTTTTCAGTTTTGAAATATTTATATTTTTAAATCTACTCAAAGTTATCATTATTAAATCATTCTCTAATAATAATAATAATAATAATAATATATTTTATTATTTAAAAAATTAAATTTTTATTTATCTAATTTTTATATAATAAAAATAAAATAAATAATATTATTTATATATAAATTATATCAAATTCATAATATTATAATATAAATTTATATTATATATTTATTTATAATATAATATTATAATATATATTATTTTTACATAAAATAAATATTAAATTATATAAAAATATTATAATAATATATAAAATCACTTATATTAAAATTTGATAATAAAATATATGTGAAATAAAAATTTATACAACTTTATAATATTTTTTATATTATAACCACCGTTATTATCTCATGAATACTATTTTTATTTTTATTACAATAGTATTATAATAATAATAATAATAATAATAAATTTTATTTTTATTATTTTAAAAAAATTAATTATTAATTATTTATTTATCTATTTTTTATAAATTTAAAATAAATAATATTATTTAATATATAAATATTATATTTAATTTATAATATTATAATATAATTTTATGTTATATAAATTTTTATTATATAATATATGTTATTTTATATAAAATAAATATTAAATAATATATAAAATATGTAAATAATAATAAAATAATTTTTTATTATATATTAATTATCAAATAATATATAAATTTATATAAGTATATAATATTATTTATATTATAACCATCATGATCATAATTATTATTATAATAATAATAATAATTTATATTTTATCATTTTAAAATTTTGAATTTTTTATTTATTTAATTTTTATATATTAAAAATAAATAATAATAATTTATATATAATTTATATTAATTTTATAATTTTATATTAAAAAGATATTTAAAATATAATATTATAATATATATATATATATTAGATAAAATAAATATTAAATAATATAAAAATATTATAATAATAATATATATAAAATTTTATATTTTAAATATTAATATTAAAATTATATATAAATATAATTATATAATTTTTTTTATATTATAATTATCACATTATTTCATGAATGTTATTTTTATTCTCATAACTACTATTATCATTGTTACTATCATAATTATTATCATAATAATAATTTTTAATTTATTATTTTTAAAATTTAAAATTTATATTATGTTGATATAATTTAATTTTTTGAATTAATATTTTTATTTATATATTTTTTGAATTTTTAATAAAATAATATAATAGAATAATTTAATTTTTTTCAACAACTTTTAAAAATTAAAATTAAAATTAAAATCTAAAAATAAAAATTAATTTTAATTTTTAAAATTTTTAAAACTAAAATCTTAAAAACACCTGACATCTAAACTGTGAGAAGATTTTGACCTCTATTATTTCTATTAATTTTAGATATCAAAACCCCAATTAGAAGAAGAATTTGTTGTGTGATTCTTTTTGAAAAAGGACAACGACTTAAGCCATTACATAGGATTAGGAAGGCAAGTTTCAGTAGAAACTAACCCATCATGGAAAGAGACTGAAGGATGTCATGGCCCTCAATCTCCCTCATTAAACTAACAAATTTGAAGGAGAAGATAATGAGATGGTCCATTATTCCACGCCCGAAATTATAGAATCATCATGATCATAGGTCCATTATTTGCTCTTTTTCTACTTGGGACTGCCCCTTTTTCTTCCCATGATCTTTAATTTCACCCACGCGAGTTGTCATCCTATTGCTTGTGACATAGTTTGGAAACAGATGGGTCTCACAAAATCCATCATGCCATGCTATTGAACAGTGACAACATTCATAACTTTCTTTTCCACTTGTTATCAAAATCATATAAGCAAAAATTAAGTATTTTTTAATGCTACCTTTAATTTTCAACTCCTTTCATTTTAACCTTGTGACATGTCAATATTATTACATTTTTACCTTGTAATTGATGATCATAATCTGTATTGATTGAGAGAATGAATGCAATATCAAGGACTTTACCACTTATTAATCATATAAGCAAAATTAAGTATTTTTAATTCTACCTTGTATTTTCAACTCCTTTCATTTTAACCTTGTGACTTCAATATTATTACATTTTTACCTTGTAATATTCATGATCATATCTGTATTGATTGAGAGAATAAATGCAATATCAAGGACTCCTTAATTACCATGCACAACTTCTACCCCTTACAAACTTGGGACTAAATCTGTATTAATCAGCTCACATCAACTCCGTTTTGAATTGTTTTTTCCAGCAATGATTGAGAGAATGGATTTGCAATATCAAGGAAGTATTTAGAGGAGAGTCAGTTGAAGATAACGAGTCAATTAAAATTAGGGAGGAACTATGGTTATATTAACTTGGTTCCACCGTGGGATAAATTTTACAGTATAAGGGCTTGTTGTATAACCTCCAAATGGATGGATTAGTAGAAATTGAGAAGAAAAAAAATCAATTCATTAGATGTGTTTTAAAGTGCGTGTAGAGTTAATTTCACCCATTGATCTTCTACAGGAAACGGAATTTTGTTGGGAGAACGATAAGCAAGCTCAAATATTGAAGGATATTTTGTGGGATGTAGAAGATGTGGGTACTGTGCATGTGAGAAAATCTTTTTCAGATCAGCCAGCATAACCACAAGTTTATGTTTTTCACAAGCATCAAATTGCTAATGCAATATATACACTTTGGTGTTTTTTTATAAGAATTAATAAACTATAATTCATAAGAAATACAAAATTAATTTGTAATATTAAATTTATTATTAGCTTATATACTTTTTAAATTATTGTTAAAATTAATAAGATTCATCTTTTTAATTTTTCTATCTAATTAACTATTGTATATTTCTTTAATAATCTCTTCTCTTAATTTTGAAATATTTTTTTAAAAAATAATTTATCCAAGAAATTATATTATAAAAGAATTAAGAAAAAATATTTTTATTTTTATAAAAATGGCCAGAATATGTATATACAGAAAGAATAAGATGAAATAATATTAAATATCAAATTTAATAGAATAATATGTTCAATAATTTTTTGTATTAAAATTAATTATAAATTTGACTATTAAATTTACAAATTTTTATATAATTTAAAAATTAATTGATACTTTATTTTAAATATAATTTTTATTTAAATACAAATAAATAAATACTATTATATTATATATTTATAAATATTTAAATTATGTAAAATTTATATAAATGATCATTATAATAATATCATATTTATTAATAGTTAAATTAATAAAATTAAAAATATCTTTTAAAAATTTAACATCTAATACCAATTAATTATATTCATATACATATACTTGAAGAGTGAATAAAAATAGTCAAATTAATAAAGAAATTATAAAAAAATTATTAAAAATATCATTTTAACAATTTAATATCAATTAGTTATATTCATATACATGTTAAGGAAGAACAGATACAAGTACACGAGAATGAAAATTAGAAATGGGTCATGTTTTTCTAATTTTTTTTTATAAAAAAGTTAATATGTTGTCAAATTATCATTAAGTATGTCCAACCTTTTATATTTAGGTTAATGTCCGCATAAGTTTTATCTTACATTAAAAAACTATTTTTTTTACAGATATTGTTTTTAGTTAAACAAATTAATATAAAATATATTAAAATTTTATCAATTATATAATTTAAACTATCGCTAAAATATTTTTTAACAAATAATTTTTTGATGAATATAAATTTATCAGAAAAAAGATTAATAAAAATTAAAATTACTATTGTTTATCTTTTAAAACTGTTATTAAGTTAAATTTTTTTAATATTAATTACAGTGTCAAGATAATAAATATAAATTCAACTAACATTAATAAATAAGAAAATAATGTTATTTTTTTCAATAACTTTTAAGTAAAAAGGGGTAAATATATACTTAGTTCTTAAACTCTTATTATAAAGAAAATTCACTGAAAAAAAATTACATGGAATATAGCATGTTTGTGATTCGATTTAGTAACTCCAATTATCCAAAATTTAAAAAAAAAAAATTGCTTTGTAAAAAATGGGGTTTTCCTGTCTCAAAAATTAGGATATATACATAAAACGAGTTACACTAATTGTCCAAACAGGGCTAATAGTAGCATAATTATTCTCCCACAGTCACATTTACTTATTATTAAATAAACTATTTGAAGAAAAATATATTGTCATGAACTACTTAAAAATAATGAAAAATTAATCTTTTTCATTATGGTTGCTTGAGTTTAAATCTCATTTTAATAAACCTAAAGGCTACTTTAGTTAATATATCATCCCAATGATACTCCAATTCCGTCGTTCACATATGTCTTGGCAACATAACTTTATGCGGTTGGATACAACGCTTTTAATTAAGCATTTCTAAACTACAATAACAGTAGTAACTAAGCGAGGGTTATACCCTATACCGTATAAAATCAATTTTTGTCACTATGCTCCTGATGTCTAAATTAAAAGATTAAAAATCTTTTATTGTAAGTAAAAATTTTATTATCAATATAATTTTTTTTGAAAATAAAATATTGATTGTTAATATAATAAATTTTTATTTTTAATCTCTCTAACACATAGAATAACGAAATTAAATATAAAATGTAAGCATCACTTTTTAAAAGTGGTTTATATGTAGGCCATTGCCATTTATCCCACATGAAAGTTTTATCTTTTCACTTTAAAGACATCCTAGTAAATAAACGAGGAAGGTGCCAAGAAAAAACACCTTGACACGGTTGGAGATCGAATATAAGCAAAACGTTTGAGTTTATCAGTGTGAAAGTGTCCTTCACACGGCTGCTTACCAAGTGTAAGAGGATCAATTTGATTTTAGTTTGTATTTTAAGATTCAACCTTTAACTTTTTTTTATATTTTAAATCTTACATCTATTTTATAATTTTTTTTTTATTTTTTTTCCTTTTTTTCATCTAAACATGAATCTTTGATATAAGCTAAACCCGTTTAAAAAGAGAGAATGTTACTTATTTAAAAGAAATAATTTTCGTACATATGTATATTATCATCTATCCCAATATATTTCAATCCAATGGTTATATGTATTTTTTAAAATTATATAATTAAAAAACTAAATATACATAAATAAACATGCAAACGTGTGTTGATCATTTTCTCTTGTTCCACCTTTTTTATTTTCTCTCTTATGACACAGATGGTGCAGATGCAATAGAGTCTTTAGGCTTCCTTCTCTTTTATGCTTCTCTCTTTTTCTAAGAGTGTAATCTAGAAGTATATCAAATGATCGTTTCCTTTTAAGATTCTATCAAACTTTATGTTAAAGACCCATTTATCTAGATTTAATTTAGCAATCAAAGAGTGTTTGGATACGTGTTTCAAAATGGCCAGATCCGTGTTAAAAACGTATGAGAATAACATTGGATTAATATGGACGTAGCAAAGAAAAACCAAATCCAAACACATTATTAGTATATTGAGGATTGCAAATTTACATTGTTGACCTGTACGGACTACATGATATAATTAATATAGACAAATCTTACAAGCAAAGAACTAAAACAAGTAATATTCTAATATTTATGTTCCAATCAATAGATGGATCAGATTCAATAAATCATATTGTAAATATATTAATTTTCTTTAACTGACTAGTGATCAATTAATTTAAGGTTGTCACTTTTTGTAAGATTCTTTTATGTGAATGTGTGTTTTGGGAAGTAGGGGTAAATTAACTGTATTTGGTGTCAGAATTATGCTTGGTGTAATCTTCAAAGCACCAACCTTGCATTGGCGAAAAGTTAATTGGTGAAATTGGAATGAAACGAAGGGCAATAAAATGAATATAAAAAGCATACGAAAGGAAGCACTTGTCTAATGGGGCTGACAAGGCAGGGTATATAAAGAGTTAGATCTATTTTACAAAAAGTACTTTATGAAAAATACATATAAATGTACAATTGGATCCACCATCATGCATTCGGATTGAAACAGCCAAAGTTAAACAATATTTTAAACAAGCATTAGAAGCTTAAGCGCGTGTTTAAAAGGGGATTAGTTTTTTATAGATAGATAAAGTAGAAAAGGATGTTGAAAGAATACATAGGTTCCTCAAATCAAAGCAAATTTTCTATAGATTTTGCACTTAAAAGAATTAGTCCTAGCTAGGTTGGGGGCATGCCTACTAATTAGCCCATTAAGGCCTAAGCACATGTTGAAAGCCAATTAGTAATTTTCTTAACCATATCATAGAGTGATTAAGAAAAATAATTTTAAAAAACTCGACAAGTGCAGCCTTGACATATAATCGTATCCACGTGTGTCTGATCTTAGTCCAATAGAAATTTGTTCCCAAGAAATAAATTAATAAACAGTACAATCAAACAGTACCTTTTTTCTTCTCATGAAACTAACAGAATTTTATAAGACAATGGCAAAGCCAATAACATTGTTACATGTTTGATACCAATGGCATTTTTTTGTTTTTATTTATTCGATCACACAAATGGCACGTGACCAAGTGGCACTCCACCTTTTGGTCATGGCAGTTAGAGACATGTTCATGTTTCCGCCGCCTGGTGCAGTTCCCATGACACCCCCTCTTAGCTCCTTAACCTCCGTGACTAGCAAGAGGGTCCCCACCACACACCCCAATTCATATCTGTAATTACAAACTCTAAATGCATAGCATAATCAGCATAAGCATTAATATGTTAGTGCTAAGGATTATTAACTCCCCCTCTTTTGATAATTACAGCCTCTATTGATGTATTTTAAGGCAATTTCTTCCACTTGGTTGGTGACTATTAATATATTCCCATGCTTCCTTACTTTTAAATTGTTTAGTACAAATATTTAGTTAGTGCTGATTAGTAAGAGCCCACTATAGACTAGGCTTAGTCATTCATAGCCATGCCTTTTCTTATTTTTATTTTGCTATCAAATACATGCTCATGATTCCAATCTATTGGAAAGCTCTTGCCCAACTACTTTGAATTTTAGATACCAAACTAATATTGGTCACAACATGAACTATTGGCGTTTTATAGAAAAAAACAAACTCTATTTATTGGTGCTAAGGGCCTTTATAAAAATTAACTTCAGTACATTATTGACTGCTGCCAAACTACTCCAACACAAAAATAGTGCAAGTATTATACCTTGAAGATTCTTGGGTACATATATATACCTTAGTTGGATAGCAAATATTGGAATATAATTTATATAATACACATATAATGAATCTGGAATCAAACCAATTATTCAATTCCCATTATTTTGGATCATGGCTACATATACCTTAGTTGGATAGCAAATATAGGAATACCATATAAATAATTATATGTAATTAATATCGAATCAAACGAATTATTTAATGCTCACTATTTTGGATCATGGCATCATAAGATGCTATGTGTGTTCAAGAATTTTTCTTTTATAAAAAAAATTGAGAGCATTCTCACAGTCTAAAGTCAAGTTGTGTCTATACGCCACATTCATTCCATGTTGACATCTTAAAGTTGATTCTATGTCATGTGGCATCGCTTTTTTCCCTTTCATGTTTTTCCTTTATCCCTGGTCAAATCACAAGCATGCATATTATGCTATATATCTCGCAGTTATCTTTCTTCCATTATATGATGTTTGGTTTTTTATCGGTGCTCATGCACTATGTGTACCATTCATTAATTATACCAATACAGTTCTAAAATTTGAAGTAGATAAAGGCTTAAATGGACTAGAGTTTTGGGCCATTTTAGGGTGGCTAGAACTAGAATTGGCTTGGGAAGATGCGAGAGGCATCTCATTCTAGAATGTGACTCAAAACCAGCTCTTGAAATGATGATATATATCTAGTTTCTACGCTTGAAGCAATAGACATATATAATCACACCATATAATTTAAGAAAAACATATATTTTCTAATATAAAATATATATTTTAATACATATATATATATATAGCCTAAATTAAATTTATACATATATTTTAAAAATATATAATATACTCAATACTTAAAATTTCAAATATTTAAATACATAATATGGTTAATGTTGGTAATATTTTAAAAGAAATTAAATTTCACATACCTTAGGATGCAAACGAATCTATTAAATTCTAAAAATACCGCAACTAAACGCATATATCATCCAAAAAATGGATCTTTAAAAGTAAAACTAAGCGCAACTAGTTTATCGATTGTATATTATTATTATTTTTGATAAATCTATTTTAATTTTATTTAATTTTACTTCAAATTTTAAATTCAAATTTTAAATTAATTTAATTATATTTTTAATATATTTTATTATTATTTATCAGCTTTTAGAGGTTGTCTAAAGTGTTTCTCCTATATATAAAGGATGTATAGTTTACCTTTTTGAAATATGCATTAAAAATATTTTCTCTCTAAACCTAGTTTTATTTTATTTTTTATTTGCAAATAGATTAAGTAGACTTAGATTAAACATTAAACATATTATCTAAAAGTTGTTTATTTTAAACAAAACATATATGTTTGAGATATGTGCATCAAATTAATCTAAATTATATTAATTAAGTATTACATGCTTAGAAATTAAGTATTACCATATTATTTAGAAACTGTTTGTTTTAATGTTTGAAAATCACGTCTTATAATTTATAATATAAAATATATAATTTAGATTAATATATAAACATATCTCAAAAATATTAACAATTTAAAATTAATTTCATGAAGTTCTCTTTAACTTTAAAGCCAAAATAATACTTAAAAAAGATAAAAGACATGCACACCAGATAGCCAATGATATATTTGGTTTAGCTTATTTTAAAAAAAGTAATAATTTATTTTAAAATTTTCTAAAAATTTGACAAAATAAATTATTATTATTCTAAAATAAAGTGAAGCAGATACTCACTTAGACTGGTAGAATATTTTGCATCCTATTGATTTTCGTATAATCAATAGTCCAGTTAGAAGTTTGGGAAGGTAGTTTTTCTAATATTTGTATTGGAGCTTTATATTAATATAACCAAAACGGATAATACCTTAATAAAATGTATGGCTGAAACAGAAGACCAAAACATCTCCCTCCTCCTTTCTACCCTCACTATCTTAATTGGTGTGATACAATAAAAAGGAAAAAAAAAAAAAACACACGTACTCTTTCATTTTTATGGTCAATAGACAGATATTACATACTCTTTGGGAAGTCTCAAACCTTCAACTTGGAAAGTCCAAACGCAGATAGAGGCAAGAGCCAAAAGGGGATGTAGGTTACTGTGTTGATTTAGAAACACAAATTTCAGAAAATACTTAAATGTGTTTTGTTTTTTTGTATAACACAAACTTGGGCTGGACCAAACTTAATTGGTTTTCACTAGCCGGATCACAACATCCAAAATTCTCTTACAAAAAAATCTGGAATTCAATTTCCAAAAAAAAAATATTGAGAACAAATAGAATTGCAAAGAAAACAAGGCAGTAGATTGACGAAAAAATAATCATATATGTGTATCTAAAAGTTATTAATAGTTATTTAATATCTCTTATTTGTTTTATTTCTTTTTTTTTCTATCCCATTATATCATTATGTCATTATCTTATTTATTATTTTTATCTTTTTCCTTCCTTTCTTTCTCAACATAAATATACCTAGCAAATGTCCACGTCCACCAGGCATTATTCTTGACTACTTCCCATAGAGTAAAGAGAATAATCAGTTATTAGAGATACTCTTTTTACATCCAGTTGAACTTGAAAGGTGTGTTGTCACAATACCATTCAGTTTTGACGATCAAACATCACATAAATTGAGGATATTGAATTGACTGAACAGATTAAAATATTCTAAGTGGCATGGAAATGAAATAGTCAGTGGCTGCTTGTTTTACAAAAATGTTTTTCTTTTTTTATTATTAAAACATATTATTTTTATTTTCTATTTTAAAATTTTATAAAAAATAAAAATATTTTTTA
Organism: Canavalia gladiata; assembly: GCA_037954105.1. Classification (NCBI taxonomy): domain Eukaryota; kingdom Viridiplantae; phylum Streptophyta; class Magnoliopsida; order Fabales; family Fabaceae; genus Canavalia; species Canavalia gladiata. Next base: position 12,896,702 of record CM075668.1, read on the forward strand.
TTGTTTTTTACAAATTTTTAAGATAAAAATAAGATAATATTTTTAAAATTAAAAAAATAATAAAAAAATGTTTTTGTATAGCAAATAACTTCTTGTTATTTATTTATTATGGTCTGCTCATGCAAATGAGATGTAAAGCATCATCCAATCATTTGTCTTCGTGAGTGTTTATATATTATCAATCTAATCATGGTAAAAGATATTTATTTTCGTAGATATGTTTCTATTATTTACTATGTTAGAAAGTTCTTGTTCAGGAAGTGGAGAATTTCTCTTATTCATTTATTTCATAAAAAAAAAATTATGATTAAAGCAGAAGCTTCTTCGTCTCAAATAGAATTTTAGCATGGTTGGCATGATCTTGAACAAAGCTCGAAGATTGAACTATTTGCTACACTATTTGCTTTATTTATGGCTAAGAAAGAACCAAATAGATATGCTTCCATTGCCTTTGTTCATTTTTTTTGGGGTGGAATATTTCCTGGTGATGTACGCATATCTTTCTTGAGGACTTAGTTTTTTTTTTTTTTTGAATTTTTCTGGTAAAAAAACCAAACAGCTTTTTAAATGTTTCAGTTTGCAAAAATATTTTTAGTATAAAACTAGCAACTAATTTTTAATTTATTTCTCATTTTAAATATTTTACTGTTTTTTATTATTTTTATATAAATTTTTAAAATAGAAAAATAATATGATAGTTTTATAATTAAAAGTAAAAATAGAAAATATTTTGTAATCCATATAATTCTTTAGGATCTGTTTGGTTTTTATTTTGTTTTCAATTTTTATTTATTGTTTTTATATTTAGTAAAAAATATTACTTTATTTTTATTTTATTTTTTAAAATTTTGTACAATAAGTAATAAAAATAACGTTTTGTTGTTTACATTATTTGCTTTACTAAATTTTAAAAATAAAAAGTAATTTTTATAATAAAAAAATAGAAATGAAAAATATTTTAACTTTCATGTTCCATATAATGCATGTACTGTTTTTCTTTTCTCAACAAATTATTTCAGAAACTAAGGCAAATAAACTACCAAAATCATTTCCAAAGTTTAACTAGCTCCCTTTTATTAGTCTCTAATCTTTAAAAACTATCATATTGGTTCCTAATACTGACATTTTTCGATTACATTAATCTTTATCACTATCCAAAATCAGTTAACAGTTAACATTAATTGAGCAAGGTAGATGGCAAGTGGCAACCTCTACGATCAATGCATTATGTCGTTAATGGGCAGGAGCATCTTGGATTGGCCTTTGAGACTCAAAATTGCATTTGGAGCAGCCGAAGGGTTAGTATGACTTAACCGTAGCTACATTATTTAGTTACAAAGAATAGCCCATATAAACAGAAAGGAAAAAAAATAATGAAATTAACAAAATCAAACCCTAGGCCCTCCATAAGCTATAAAGGGCAATTGTCATGTTGAAGTGACCCTTCAAAAGATTTTATATGATCTAAAATTCAGTTGAGTTGCATTTTAAAAAATTATTAAATGTTTAAAATGTTTTAGTAAAACGAAAAAGGAATTTTATTGATATATTATGTATTTAAAATTTAATTTAATTAAAAGAATTTAAAGATAAATATTTTAAATAAGTTGTAATTATTTTTAAAAAAAATATCACGAAGAGTTTATGTATATTTACACTAAAATCAGATCATTACAATAACACCTTAATCAAGTGAAAATATATGTATTTTAAAAAAAAATTATTATAAAAATAAATTTATAATTTATAAAAAAATATTTTTTAAATGAAAATTATCTCACATTTTTTAAATATAATAAAAAATTAATTTTTTATTAATTTATCTTTATCTATCTTTTTATTATATAAAAAACTAATTATATGATCTTTATCATAAGATATATATATAATAATTTTATCTTTTTTCCATTAATGTATCATAATAATATAAATAAATTTTTATTTAAATTTTAAATTTTAATTTTATTTAAAATAAGATTAAAACTTCTTGAACATCTTCATATGCTATTTATTTTTGTTGCTAACAAAAAATATAATAATATTTCACTTAAATTAAAAATCAATTATTTCAGTAAATTAAATTTTTTAATTTAATTATTAAATTATAATTAAATAATCTTATAATAAATATTGGAATACTCATTAGTGTGTGATCACATAGATTCAATACTAAGTTAGTAGTAAATTAGTCACACTAATTTATTAATCAAGGTTGATATCTAACATTATTCTTTAATGGTGAGATAGTATAAAGTAATATCTTTTATTTTTAAGAACCAATCATAGAAGAATAAAGTAAAATTTCTTCCATCTTTCAAGTTATTGGTTAACCTTAGAGTATGTTATGATTATCAAATAGTTAACTCATGAATGATTCAAAAAAAATTAATTTCTTCATTCATTCAATTTCCTTCGCTAATGTCTTTGTTATTATAATCATAAAGTTCAAACTCTTTACCAAGAGTTGATGAATTTCTTCTTAACCAATCATTTAATTCTATAAGTATTCCGTCGTATCTAATATATTTTCAACTAACATCCTAAAATATTATGTATCCAGAATCAAAGTATAATATATAACTTTATCAATTATTATAACATTTCAGATTAAAGGAAATTATAACATTGTATTCTTCATATGAATATTGTATTGACAAATTAACAATAATTGTAACTATTATAAATTTTAATTTAAGTTAATTTAATGACCAAATCTCTATACGTATGATCTATAAATGTAACTTAATAAATGAGATTTTATGAATCTTCATCTAACAAAGATTCTTTCATAGTGATCTATTTAAATTATTAATGTCTTTCTTAATAATTCAAAGATCAAAAATAATTTAAATTAAATTATAAAATATTTATCTCTCATTATTATGATTATTATCGTAATGTTAAGTTTCTAAATTTAATCAAGAATTTAATAAAAAAATTTATCATATTTAATTAAATAATAAAATTATAAATATGATAATAAAAAAATATATTTAGCATGTAATAGATTGGGTTTTCGACATATCTATCATCCACAACACATTTATCTATTGTAAATATGTAATATGTAAAACTAAAAATCCCTCAAACCCAACAAAAGATGCCATCAAATGAGTTAGAGAGCATTACGTACCATATCAGGCAACAAACAATGTAACTATATATATATATATATATATATATATATATATATATAATAGAATTAATTAATCGTAATTACTATCATTCATTAATTTAATTTTCATAACTCAATACGAATATTAATATTTGTCACTCATTGATCTTTCATGATTCATTCCTTCTTCCCTCAAAGCAATATTTATTATCAAGTCTCAAAACCTCCACGATTGGCATGGTCTTGAACAAAGCTACCAAACGACATCATGTTTGTAGCACCAAGGATGTTTAAATAATGATCCATTTTGGATGTTATATATGTTCCTTTACACATAAGCTAATGAATGGAATGTTATTTGATATTTAAAATATCAAATCAATAACTTTTGTATAATGATACAATTAAGTAATGGTAAGCAAGTAGCACATTATAAAAATTAATTGTCAATATTTATATTAACATATTTAAATATGAATTTGCATAAGATGTTTACCTTTTTGGAATAATTTTTCACACTATATCAACATTGTGAAATAAAGATATCAATTTTTTTGGATTTGATACACTTCACAATTAATGTATAAGGGATGAATTATATGATTGCTACAATTTGAGACGAAAGATAAAGTTAAGATGAAAATTAAATATTATTTAATAAATGCATATCATATTTTTATTGTTATTGAATCAAAATTAATTTTTTTATATATAAAATATTTCAATCACGTGCATGGTTATTCATGTCAAATGCAAGCATTTAAACAAAAAAAAATTAATAAATAAGTTGTAACAAAATGGAACAAGCAACACACATGTGTGAATACATTGCTTTCGCAAGACCATAACAATCTGAATTCAAATTTCATATGTTCATGTATATTAGATATGAAATATATAGAAGTATATATTTTTTATAATATATAGTTTGTTAAAATTATAATTTTAAATATTTTTATTTAGGCATGGTAAATCAAGAACCTAATATATCCATATATTTGATATAAGAAAGAATACAAAATTAACATGAGTATAAAATTTTACATAGGAAAAGCATGGATGGTCAAACAAAAAGATATTGTCCATGTTTTTAGTGATTGAGATGATTCTTATACAATATTACCAAGATGATTACATTATATAGTTAATTTTTCACTAGGATTGATATATAAATTAAAATAATTGAGGTTGTAATTGGTCAACAATTTGACAATCAGTATCGAAAGCTTTTTCAAGTTTTTTGAATATTTAGGCATTGTTGTGAAACATTCAATTACTGGAAGTCATTGATTTAAATTGATGACACTTTCTTTCATGAAAATACAAAGAAACATTATTAATAACAACAACTTAAGACAATAATAATCTTATGCTTTGTCGTTTGCATTTGCTATTGTGGAGGGTAAGAATTTAGATGTGTATAATTGGTTTTTGGCTTTGTTACACGAGCACATAACACAGAGGGATGGAATCTATCTTAAATCAAACTGCCACCAAAGCATCAAATCTGGGATGGCAACCTTCATGCTTATCATGTCTATTGTATTTGACACATTGCAAGTAATTTTAATCATTGTTTCAAGAATAAAAAAACTAAAATAAGAGTTGCTTAAATTAGATATGTTTTATGCTTAAAATGTTTTGCTTTTAAAGCACTTAATGGATATTTCATTAATGATGTTGTTTTTTGATAGGGTATACACCATGTAACTATATATTTGATGAGAAGCTAGAAAAGTTTAGACAAGCTAACGTTGATTACAATTGAGAAATGCCAAAGAATTCCTTAGGAGATGAAGATGTGGTGATGTGAAATGAGAAATTGCTAAGGAAGCTCCTTCATCCTCAAACGAAGGCCCTCTTAATTGAAATGATGACAACCTCCTATCATAGTCAATATTATTGTACAATGTCTAGATGCAATAGATGGACCTTCACCTGTTGAACTTGCAAATGACAAACTTGTATCATGACTAAATTGTTGCAATAGATAAACATAAGTTAGCAATAATGATGGTGGTACATCCTGTGATGGTACAAAATATTGTTCTTCCTATCATTCTAGAAGGAAGGGAATGGTATGTGTTTCATGCTACACACTCCTTCAACAATGTTGAAGCTTTTGCCACTCAACTCTATTCTCTAACATAACTGCCTAAAGTTCTTGTCGTGATGGATCTTGTGTAGCACTTGGTGTAGATATTCGGGCCTTTATAACATGATCCTTCCATTTGTACATAATTAGCCTATTTTCTGCATGTTATCAAACGAGTTTCATGAGAAGTGGGTTTCGTGACTTAGTCATTACTGATGCAATGCAATAAATTATCTTTGTTTGATCCACCTACAAATAATAGAATAAGATACTAAAATGATGAATACGATGTGAAAATTCCAAACATCTTGTGCTTAAAGGATTTACCATTTGACTTTTTATTGCATATTCTCTTGTGATCCATCTCCTTGTATGATGAGTGTACCATCTTATATACTCAAAGTTGACAATCATCATAATCAAACATTTTTAAGCACACAAATTGTTGTCTATTATTCCAAAAAGTTAAAAATGAAGCATAAACTTAAAGCTTTCCCTTTTAGTGTTGATCCATGAATATCATCTAGTTGGCTTAGGGGTTGTAAAATATGTTACTACATTCCAAAATGGCGCATTACTTGATTTGGTGGGTTCCATTCTACTATATGAAAGCAAAATAATGGAATAATCGCTGTCCAACAACCATGTCTGCTCTACATGTCTCAAGCAACACATGAATTACATGTACATATAGTTGTCATTTAATCTACATAATAAAACAATACAAGTATATCAATTTTTAATTTTCTAAAATAATATTTAATCATTTTAAAAATAAATAACTTACATCTTTTTATTTCATGGTTTTAAAAGCATGCCTTTAAATTTTCTAATTTTATCTAAATGCCTTAAAGGAACCTTTCCTCCACTAATAACGATCAATATGTTAAATCAAAATTGACATTCAATATTAAATTGAAATAAAATAACATGAAAATTATACCTAAACTTTATATAGAAGTCTAAAATCTGTTATCTCAGGAAATTTATCCCACATCCATAATTGTAATAACAATATAAATATGCACATTTTTATCTTATCGTAATTTTTCGACGTGTACAACCCATGATACAAATAAGTTAGAACAATTAATTTCCAACTATGTTGGCCATAATTGTAATAACAATATAAATATGCACATTTTTATCTTATCGTAATTTTTCGACGTGTACAACCCATGATACAAATAAGTTAGAACAATTAATTTCCAACTATGTTGGCCATACTGATTAAAGTCGATCAATAATGAAAAGTATCTAAGTGGTATCCCACTGTTGGAATGATTACAAAGAATTATTCTACCAATCAAATGAAGAATATAGGCACGAATATATCTCTCCAATTGAACTTGATTATCCAAATGGTCATCTACATTGAAAAAATATTGATCCAACCAACTCATCTTCAAATATGTTCCTCAATGCAACTCATTTTTAGGTGAAGAAATTTCCAAAAGTTCCTTCACAATCAAGTTCCACACACAAGCTAAAGTATTTTTGATAATCGAAAGTGCAATTATAAGCAAGCCAACCAAAAATGCAACATCTCCAAGATTAATTGTACATTCCCAAGGTAACATATGAAAGGTATGTATTTCAAGTTTCCACCTTTCAACCAAAACTTTGATTAAAGGAAAATCACTTTGAAAAAATTAAATTTAAGCAATCTCTAAAAAATTATATTTCCTTAAATAATCAATAAATTTGTGAAATATTATTTTTTTCATGAAATAGTTTTACTCTTCATATCCTTAAATTCCAATTTGAAACTTTATTCCAAATTTGCTATAATATATGAATTCTCTACAAGTTTAATAAGGATGAATTATCCAACCTCAGCCTATATTAGATTATGATAAAAATACTATTAAATTTTCTTTTACAAATTTTATATAATTCAAAAATTAAACATCGATAAATTAACAAATAATAATTAATTAAATAATTTAATAATAACCAATAACATAATAAAAATATAATTAAAATTACAATTTCAAAACATATTAAATTATATTGAAATAAAAAATAAACATTTATATAATTACAATATAAATATTAAAAATAAAATTATTAAGTATACATATTAAACATCATTTGTATAATTACATATTACACATCTTTAAATTTATAAACTAATGCACTTACTTTTTATAAATTATTATTTTTAAAAATCTGTAAAAATATATTTATTAATACTATTATGACATTATTTTATATATTAAAAATTTATTTTAAATGTAACTTAATATTAAATAAAATTATAAAATTTATTATTTTATATTAATTTTTTAATAAGTATTTATTGTTTACAAAACAACTATATTTAATCTTCAAATGTAATATTATTTATAATAAAAATTTAAATGTCATTTTTAAACACTGATTAGAATAATAAATAATAAATTACAAGCTTATTTTAATTATTTTTATTAAATTTCTATTATAACATCATAATAATATTATTATAATATTATAAAATAACAATTAATATGCATAAATATTAAACACATTTACACAATATAATATTATATATTTATTATAAATAATAATGAATAAAATTAATATTAATTATACATAAGATTATATTATAAATATTAACTAATTTAAACTAAATTATCAATTATTATAAATATAATTTATTTAACATAAATATATTTATCAATAAATAAAAATATAAACTAACTTATAAACGGTTAGCAAAATAACAATTTAACTCCTCTCTTTCACTTTATTGTTTCCTTCATAATATTTCATTCCTTTCTCTTTCAAATGCAATTTTAACCTTTAAAGATAACTTTCTAATTTCAATTTTTAAATATCTACGTTTAAAAATTTGCATACATTTATATAATGGTCCTAGCATCTATTGTAGCGCATCTTCCTAAGAGTTCCACAACCTTTACAATAAATTATACAAGACATATAATTGATATTGACATGATGAAACAAGTGTGATACACATTAAAGTAATTCCAAGATCACTAACATTGACACAATAAGATAAGTATAAAATATTTTAGAATAATCTTACACCTATTACGCCACTTCCATAAGATGGTGTATGATGGTGCATTTTGAGAAACTATCATAATATATGTCACATTTTAAAAAATCTTCAATAATTATTATGGATGTTGACCTGCATTTATACATATTAGTGATGCATTGTTAACATAATTCATGGATACGAGCATATCTTTTACATGCATAATAATATTCCTGTTGCATTTTAAAAAAATAAAAAATTTAAAAATAATTCTATTTTAGTATTTATTTTTAATTTTAACTTAAGAAATATAAAAAACCAACAGAATTAATATGATTTATGAATGTAAATATTAGAAATTTTAATATAATATTTTTTAAAGATTAACAAGAAAGTAACCAAAATGATTAAACATTTACGTCACTAAAATTAATTTAACGAGGAATGATCGGAAATTAAAATAATTTAGATTCAAATCGTCTCTTTTGTATCCAAATAGGAGTAATCGTTCACAACGATTTTTTTTTTTATGGTTTATCAAACTGCGGCACTGATAAAGGTCCAAACTTAAGTCCCATATAAAATAACATCGGATGCAGTCTTCCCCTGGACTGGATGCCAAGTTTTGAACCAAGGGCCTACTTAATTAGCAGTTTTGGTAGAGACACGGAAATTGGGTTGAGCCCAAGCAAAAAACACAACAAGAACTGGGTCATACTTGTTCCTCAGTTTTTTAAGACGCAACTATTTGACCACCCTAAACTAAAAGAACAAAAAGAGAAAAGGGTATGCAGTACATACATTGAACATGAATAGGTTTATAACTATACGGGAAATATAATTTCAATGATGATTTATAAAGACCATATTGTATTTAATCTTGATTGAATAAATTTAAATATTAATTAAAATAATTAAATAAATTAAAAACTATATTTAGTTAGATATTTAATTAAAACAAAAGAATGATGATGATGATAATAACAATAATAAATATTTTAAAACTATATATTTATTTTATTAAAAAGTTTCAATCTATTATTTTATTTATAAGTTTAATTTTATTAAATTATTTAAAAATGTTATTATAAATTAAGCTTGGAAATAAACTTAAGCTTTTAAAAAATAATTAGGTTAAACTTTCAATTAAAATGTTAAGTCAAGTTCAAACTTTACAAAACAGAACTTAATCTATTTCTATCTGTTTCTTATGGTTGATGGTGAAATATTATTAATATCTCTGCAAGTGAATGTACGAGAATATTTTGAAATTAATCTTATTAAATTACATTATAATATTATAATTTCACTATATTTTCGAACAAATACCGTTAAATTTAAAGATTTTAACTCGCCTTCATATTGAAAAAAATAAAAAAGTGCTTATTCTTTAATTACTGTTAAAATTTTACTAAATTTTGTTAAATTATAAAAATAAAAAAGAATTAGTTAAATTACAAGTATTTGTTTAATGGATACCATAATTAAATGGATCTTTATATTTGATCTAACTTTCCAAATCTGTCTCTGCAGTTTAATAAAAGTTAATACTAGTTAATAACTAGGATTATTTAAAAGTTTTAAAAAATCGTTAAAATCTTAAATTATAATAATTAATTAAATATTCAATGATATTATGTGGACCTCTAAAATAATTTAATCATTAATTTATATACAATTTAAAATTATTTTTTTTAGAAAAAGCTCAGGAAAATATTGTTTTTGTTTTAATCATAACTCTTGTGGACTCCATTGTAATTCTCCCAATAAAAATAATGTTTTGAACTTTTAGGAAATAGTAGGCGATATATTATTTCAGACAAACAGCTAACACTTGCTATCATAGTTTTTTTTGTAATGAAACTGCTATCATTGCTTCCTAAATAATGAAAGAAAGATGAAATCACTCAAATCAGGGGTTATGGTTGATTACAGTTAAGATTGTAAACTCATTGAAGGTTTTACACTGTTGCAATTTGTGAGGGGTACAAAAATCAATCAATGACTAACAATCCCACCATCAATCATGGTGTATTTCGCGAGTATCCTCTTCATGAAGCTTTTCTACTTAAGATATTGATTAACTATTCAAAAAAATATTAAAAGTATTATCAATATACCCTTTCATAATTTTTAATGCAATCTAATACTATTTTAAAAAAAATATATTTTTTAATTAGTATTCTAAAAACACAAATTAACAAGACTCAGCACAATAATAGTTACGGCAGTAAAAATATCCAATACTGACAACATGATTACACAGATTTTATGACCAAAAATAAATTACATATGTATTGAGAATTTAATAAAAAAAGTGAGACAAAATATTAAGGTATTGATTAAAAAAAATTAAAAATATAATAATATTATTTTCAAATTTTTAATATATTTTAATTATTTAGTTTTTCAGTAATTCCTTAAAACTAGTTTTAACATGGATTCCTTTAAAAGTTGTGATCTTATTTATTTATATATATATATATATATATATATATATATATTAAATTTATTTGGTTAATGTAGTATAATCGAATAAATTTACGCCAAATTATTAGAAATATCTAGAAATTAAAAATTTATATAAATATTATAACTTCTAAAAATTGTATTATTAATTTAATAAAATTTATCATATCATACATCTAATTTTATCATACTAGTTTTGTTTTTCGTTTCCATAACTACTTTTTCGTCCCAGTATTAACTACTTTCAGATGCATAACATGACACTGATAAGAGATCGTAAAACATGGATCAAAACTTTACTTAACACCTTTCTGATATGCAGGATCCTCAATGAGGCAAGCATAGAGCATACTTGGTTATGATCAGAAAATATTTTCAGAGTGTACAATAATGATATCATGGCATAATAAGACTTTTAGATCAAGAGAGATAGAGAGATTTAGTGACTCATGTTTGAGAAAACATACTTATATTTTTGTAGTAGATTTTCTTCTCTGCCTACAACTGAAGAGAAGTGCCTCTTATATAGGCTTGAAAATGAAACAACTGGTCACCAGATGAAACCGGGAATCTAGACACACTGAAAGCTTTAAAGTACAATAATTTAGATAAAGCACGCAACTTTAAAATTGAAAGACATAAAGCTAATATTATTGGCACACTTTACTACTGTTCATGTCAGTCCTTTGAGTAGAATCTTATCTTAAACTTTATTCTTGGACAAGGTACACTCATGACTTGGAGACATATTCATGGTGCGATATTCTTCATCATCCATGTGTCGATTCCATCCTTCCAGCTGTATTTGTCCCAGACGAGCTTCAATGTCCATCTCTTCATTTAGATATTGAGAATCTTGCCATAACAGATTGGCAGAATTTTCTGTACTGATTTGACTATTCATTTCAGGAATAATTGCTCTTGTTGTTCCCTCATATCGATGTTCTTTAGAGATTTCCCAGTTTGGAAAACACATGATTTGAGGACGTCTGACATTTAAACAAGAATTCTCCGTCCCTTTACTTCCATACTTGTAATTATTTAGTTCATTCAGATAGAGGGCCAATTCCTCTTGGTGACGAGCAGGTTCTTCATTATGGGAGAATAACTTTAAATCTGGTACAGTGGCATAAAATACTGCATTGTCTTGAGAATATATGTATCCAGTAAGTGGTTGTCTGAAGTAAGGTCTATGAAGAATAACCACTAAAACAAATTTTCTGCACTGTTCTTCGTCAAGTTTCCAGATATTATAAGGATGAAGGTCCTTATACAAATGTTTAATCCAATCTTGAATTGGACAGAACCATTTTAAACAATTCCACAATAATGATCCCTTATCTGTTTTCTTTTCCAGATATTCTAACATTCTAAAGGTTGGGAAAATGACTGGATATTTGTAAAGGGCTATGACACACCAAAGATACCATAAATCCATGTCTGTAAACGGATAACGATCTATTAGCATAGGATAAATGTTAAAGTATGGTGCTTGTGGATCAAACCAGGTTGGTTTTGGAGTAACTCTCTTCTCTTGGAGAAGCTTGGCAAGGTAATGAAACATGTGGGATCTTGCAAAATGTTTTATGTTCTCTGGGTTGAGTGTATGGTAATTTTTTATTTCTGGTGGAAAACTCTCAATCTTAGGTGATGGATTTGAAGGGTTTGATGACGATGCTCCTGACATCATCATTATGATGGGACACTCATGAACACTGGAAATTAACTTAACTGGTTTTTCTGGCTTTGGTCTGGACAGATAATCAGGGATTAGATTTTGGTTTCCTTCTATGTGCTTAACAGTAAAATCATACCTGGAAAACCATTCTTTGAGTCTCAGAATCTGGGGATTAGGAGGAACTCGATTCTTGAAATTTAACATTCCAGGAAATGAGGAGTTGTCAAGTTGGACTTCAAACGAATAAGCTCGAAGATGGAAATCAAATTTTTGTATTCCATACTTGACAGCTAAAGTTTCTTTGAAGGTGGTGTGATATTGGTGCTCAGTAGGTTTGAACTGGCTACTAGCATGTCCGCAATAGTACTTTTCACCTTCAACTTCCTCGATGAGTACAGCACCCCAGTGATAGTCACTGACATTAGTTTGTAGAATCCTCTTTCCTTCTCCAGGAATCTTCAATGGTGGAGGATTTTTGGCTGCCTCTTTGAGTTTTCTTACTGCCTGAGTTTGTTCAGGTCTCCATGCAGGGGCATTCTTTTTGAGCAGTACTGAAAGCTTAGATGTAAGCTTTGAGATGTTAGGAATAAAATCCCTAACATAATTTAAAATTCCCAAGAATTGTTGTATCTCCTTTTTTGTCATGTTTTCATTGGGAAATTCAGGTAACCTTTCAACCAAATGAGGCTGAGGCATATATTTTCCTTGAGTAAATTTGGCTCCTAGGAAATCAATCTCTGTGGTGCCAATCTGAGATTTCTTGGAGGAAAGCATGATTCCGTACGGGTTACAAATTTCATAAAACTTGTTCAGCAAAGTTTTATGTTTGTTCTCATCAGGGGAGAAAAGCAGTACGTCATCAATATAGATAAGGGCTGTATCTAGGATAGACTCGAAAATACGAGTCATGGCCTTCTGAAAAAGTGATGGTGCTACTTTTAATCCAAAAGGCAATACAATCCATTGATAATGTGCATTGGATATGCAGAATGCGGTTTTGGGCCTTTTTGATGGTTCAAGCCCAAGTTGCCAAAGGCCCGATTTCATATCGAACTTTGAGAAAATGTAGGCATTTCTGATGTATCGAACTTTTAGGAAGTCATTTAGAGGCCTGTAATCAATGACTAGTCTTTTTTTTTTTTTTCTCGAACCCTTTCGGACCTTTTTTCTACATAGAATGCCTGACAAGCCCAATCTGATTTTGTGGGATCAACCCTTGTTTCAACAGCTGTTGGCATTCATCATAAGCAGCTGCACGATCTGCTGGAGACATTCTAGGGTGAATTGCCTTAGTAGGGTTGATGTCTTCATTCATTTTGAATGGAAGTTGGACATTGAAATCTGGGTTTGTCCATAATGGTTTTGGATGTTTAAACACATCATGGCTGTCTGCACATAACCTCATAAGCTTATCTCGATGTTCTTCAAAATCTGGAGGTGTGTCTACCAGATTAAAGATCCTTAATAGTGGCACATATTCTTTGAAGAATCTTTTGAATTTTACTCCATTTGGAAGGATCTGTAACCGATCAAGCTGTGTATAAGTGTCCATGCCAATCACTATGTCTTTCCCAGGAAGGTCTGTTCCTATCACCTTAGTCCACAAAACACAATTTTGGAAGAACTTGATACCAATCTTTCTTTTGGTAACGAGTTCCGTAATAAATGTCTGGCCATCAGCGGCCTTGAAGTGATGAATTTCTTGCTCCCATGCTGAGGATGGGAGGATAGCTAGATTCATGAGCGTCCTTTGTGCTCCTGTATCCATATAGGCTATTGCTTTGATTGGAACATCATATTTGGAAGGCAAGATGGAGACTTCAATATTTGGCAATGGTGGAGAAGAAGATATGGCTGATTGTTCTTCTACTCTATCAATTTCTTCAAATGCCAGGATTGGAAAATGGGGATCATCATCTTCTTCACTGCTTGTGAACGCAAGAGCAAATGTCGTTTCTTTGTTGAAATATTCCTGTTCAGTGTACAGGGATTCAACATCATCATCTTCATTCAGTTGTAAACTATGGATCAGTTTGGCTGCTTTATTTTGTTTTTCTGGGCAATTTCTAGAAAAATGGCCCTTCTTTCCACAGATAAAGCATCTGTCTCTCCCTCTGGTTTTTCCTCTGTTTTTCTTTTTCCTGTAGAATTTCATTTTCTCATTTTTTTTTCCTTGTATTTGAAATTCTCTTTTCCTTTTTGAGCTTTTTTGATCCTTTGCACACACAGTTCTTTTGCTTGCATCCAATTTCCAAAGAACTTTGTTTGCATGCTCTTGAGAAATCCTTTTCTCCTTTTAACATCTTTTTCAGCATTTGTTATTGTCCGCAAATCTTCTTTCTACACCTCATTGCAAATTGGTGAATTTGACCAAGGGTTTTGGTGGAAAAATCTGTCCTATCTTTTGTTGCACTTCTATACATTTCATCCTGGATGGATTCTGGCAAAGAGCTGCTGTAAGTATTTTTGAGGCTGGCATCATTAAATCCATTCAGACGATAATAACATTGCCTCATTCTTACAAAGTGTCTGGATAAATCTCCTGGCTTTAGTGAACAACATTTCATGCTATAAAACTTCTGTCTATTTACTTGATCTTCTACTTCAGCATCTCCAATAAATTCTTTGTGGAGAATTGTAATGACAGCATCTGTGGATTCCAAGCGATGAAGCAGATCTTGATTGACATGACCAAGACTTTGGTACCATTCTTTCAGAATTCCAACCATACCAGCACAGAATTCTTCTATGACTTTATAATGGTCCACTTCTTTGACTAGTTTTTTGTCCATCCATGCCTTAAACTCAAGTATTCTTTTTGGCCATTGCTGGGGATCAATATCTTCTAGTGAGAAATATATTGATTTTGATGGTGGTGTTGGAGTAACCATTTCATCTGGATGAAGTCTTGATGTTGACGCCTCTCCTATGTGTGTTGCCATCAATATGTTAGTTATATCTGCAAACTCTTCCTCAGATTCAAAAGAGTTTAGATATTCATCTTCTTAGATGGATCCTTCTTCATCAGTTTCTTGAAGGGATTCTTTTTCATCATCTGAATCTTTTCTTTCATCGGAGTCAATTTGGACTGTCATCATGGTTTCCAGTTGTTTATCAGTTCTTCTTTGTGTCTTTTCTGGTGATGTCTGTGAAACAGGTTCTTCAACTTTTCTTTTTTCTGTTATGGATCTTTCACCAAAAAGAGTTGACTTACGTGGCATGATCATCGGTAACAAAGATGGCGGTTGTTGTTGTGGTTTGTTGAACATCATGCTTGGGCCTATCTTTCTGGGAGAAATCTCATATGGAGATAAGATTTTTGTGGGAATCATCTGAGGCTTCTTGAAATGTGTTTCAAATTCCTCAATTTTTTGTCTGAGTTTTTGTAACTCATTGTTCCTTGGTACTGTTCTTCAAAGAATAGAAAAAAAAAATAGATTCCTTTGAAGGACAACTCAAAGGAGGATTCTCTGGAAAGCTATAAAAGGCCTATGAAGATCTCAAGGGGCGGGTAAGCTCACTTGAAGCTGAAATTGAAAATAATTATTATAAAATTTAATAAATTTTAATTATATGATAAAAATAAATGATAATTACTGTAAACAATTATACTAATAAAACATTTTAATTGAATTCATATAAAATCCTAATATATCTTCCTATAATACATAAAAAAAAATGAAGCTTATTGATCTCAAATGAACAGAAAAATGTAGGATTTCGTGAGAAAATATATGAAAATTCAATGAACGAGAAACTTAAAAAAAAAATTATAGTAAGCCCCCATTGAATTACTGTTATGTTGTGAGAAAAAAAAAAGAAATATATAAATAATAATGTAATGTTTGTTATTAAAAAAATAAAGGTAATATATGTATATATATATATATATATATGATAAAAAATAAATTATGAAAAAATAGAGAAAACTTTTATTCAAATCAGTCACTCATAAAATAATTTCACAGTTAACTTCGTCGTGATATTCAATTCAGAGTTGCGTACAGATTCATCTTGCTTCTATCAAACTTCAAGCCACGTGTCCTTATTTGGTTGTCCACATGCTGGCTTTTGTCAGTTTTCTCATTTTCTGTAATTTGTATCAATCCTTTCCTCATAGCTGTCCACGTGTTGACCTCTGCGTAGCATTTCAGGTCAACCGAGTCTTGAGTCTTTAGATACTTAATAGTTATTATTATTTAAGTGTAAGTTATGTTAAACTTATTTTTTTATTATTTATTTTTAATTTATTGGAACCTCAAACTTATTTAAATTTTTTAAAAAATTAAAAAATTTTAATCTTTTAATAATGATAAAAATATATATATAATATTTTTTAAACATGTATAAAAACAATATTTTTAAAAATATTCTCTTATGCAAACATCAAACTTGTTTGGTATTCAAAAAATATTTAATAAATTATATTTTTATATGACAAAAGATACATATAAATTTGTACTTTTATATGAAAAAAATAATAATTTAATATTTAATAAAAAATTGACGTAAGTTTAAAAGAAAAAAATTTATATCTATCATAAAGTAAAAAAATAATATATATATATATATATATAACTATAATAATTTACTCGAAACATTATTTTATCATCTAAATTAAGATTATATATTTAATAAATATACAAAATATATTAAAAATATTCTTTAAATTTCAATAATTATTTTATTTATTATTATATAAAAAAAACTTATAAACAAAAACAATAAATATAACTAAACATTCTCTACTTGTTTACTTTATTTATAATTTATGTATTAGATTATACTATTTTTTTCTATATAAAAATATTGTTATAAGAAACACAAGTTATATAAGAAGCGTTTGATTTATATCAATAAAAAATATTGAATTTAAACATGTGTAAAATTTTAGGATTATATTTTTTATGTATAAATTTTTATAATAAAAATACATATTGTATGATAATAGGGATAAAATATAATTATTGGTTGATATTTAATGTGAACCTCTATTTTTTTTTCTTCCAACTCTTCTAATATATTTATAAAAATTTTAATTTATTTATAACACATCATTAAGTTTCCATTTTGTGTTACATATAATTTCACATTAATTTTATAATTTTGTTTTTTGATTATTATATATTATTTATAATTTAAATAAATAATTTATTAACATAATTTTTTAATTGTTAAAATATTTATTTTATATTGTTATATTTATTATAATTATAATTTTTTACATTTTTTATAATATTGTAAAATTTATATTACTCTAGTTTAATATTTTATTTTAAAACTATATAGATTATAACAGATTGAATTTAGGAGTTGAATGGATAATTATTGTTTGAAAATATATAGATTTATAAAAAAAATAAAATTCTAAAATGTGAAGTTAATATATACATCATGTAGATAAAAATTATTGAGAATATATTAATTTTTTAAAAATAAAAATTAAACATTAAATATCAATTAGATCATATAAAAACTTTTGAAACCAAAATAGAAAAGCAACCTATTAATTGTAAGAATATCATTATGTCTACAATAAAACAAGAGTTGTAAATTTTTCATTTTAAAGTTATATCTATGAATATGTTTTTTTAATACATATATATATAATTATTTATATAATAACTATTTTTTTAAAACACAACAATCTGTTTTTTACATTAATAAATTTAACTTTATAACTTATTATGCAATAATTATTTATTTTAAACAATTTTCACTAAAAATAATCTAACTTGCATTTCTTATTTTAGATTAACTGGTAGGCGAACAGGTATGTTAATTAGGTATCTGTCATTAAGACTCGAGCATATTTAGATAATTAGTTTTAGAAAAATAGTCTCAAGACCATGTAATTGAGAAATCTAGAAAGTGTAAGATACAAATGAAATTATGTGATATACATCTTTCTATATTTAATTCAAATAATAATACATATGATTAATAATTTTAGTATTGAAAATGTAGTTATTTTGGGACGATAATAAATAGAGAGAAGCTCATTGTGCGGGGTAATAATTAATAGGAGGCTTAAATAATTTACAAAACATTCACCTTCCCTGTAAAATAAACTAATTAATTGCCATGTCAGCCCCATATATATTTAAAAATAAATTTTTTATGCCCCTAAAACTATCATTAGTATTATTATTATTATTTGTTTTTAGTTTGGTGATGCTAGGAACAACTCGATATGCTAGGGTTTATCATTGGTTAAAATTACGATTTTGTTTGGGTCTTTAAATATATTTTTGAAACAATGATCAAATTGAAAAAATACGTTTTTAAATAAAGAAAAAACATACATTGTGATTCCGTGAAACCTCAAGCGATCAGGCATCCCATGATCCATCGTTCTAGTGTTTCAAAGTTATTCTCCACTTAATGAAACTTGAAATATTAACACGGAATAAAGAAAATATCAACATGTTAGGAGTATAATATTTTTAATTACAACACTACAAATACATTTTAGAGAAAATAACCATGTTCAAATTAAATAAATTCATTAAAATAATAATTTTTTATTTTTAAATATTTAATAGTATTACATGCATATCAACATATCAAGAATATAATACCTTTTTATGTAATATGATAAATATTTTTAAAAGAGATAAATTTTTAAATTTAAGTAATATTATTATGAACAACAACTAGATATTTAAAATTACTGATTAAATTAAATTAACCTTTATTAATCATTGAATGTTATAATACTCTCTCTATTGTTATCAATTAAGAAATATTATTAATATAAAAACAAGAGTATTTAAAATGATTAAGAGCAATACCCCTTATCCAAAAATGATTGCAAATCTCACCCAAAAAAAAAAAGTAATCATAATCATCTATCATTTGTTTGTTTCTCATTATTTTCCTTTTCTGCCGAAAGACATGTTATAAACTGAAAAGGATGAAGTCAAATATACCAAAGATACTATGAACTCAACCATATCAACAATAAACGAGTTCGATTCACGGTCTTCATTTATAGACAAAAATCACTATACCTGTGGACCGTAGGAATATAACAACTATACACCCTACCCTCTAAGCTCCTTTCTTTTTATCGAGACACATAAACACACAATTTCATACTAAAAGTTGCAATGTGTGTTACTTCAGTCTTGAAAATATTGTATCTATACATACTGTACTCTGAAACAGCGGATTTCATTACTAAATTATGCATATATGAATTTTAAAACACATAATGAACAGGATTATCACTTTTAAAAACAAGAATGTATGGTTACTAAAAAGAAAAATGAAGAAGCCAAGTTGGCGAGTGGGACCAATGGCCAGAACCACTCCCACTGGTGTCCAACCTTTTTACAATGTCATGATGTGTCATGCCAGTCCGGGCTTTCGGATCCGTTGTCCCCACCTCCATGTGCCCCGTTCCTCACACACCCATTTCCGCCACCATTCCCGCTCAATCTCTTGCTTTTTCTTTCTTTCTTCAGTGACACACCACCGCAACACCCACACCATCACCATGAGCAATCACACGTCCCACATTGCAAAGCTAAAAACTTTCCCCGTTTTCCTATCTGGGTTCCTCTCACTCATCCTCTTTGCTCACTCCGAAGACGCCCCTGCAATGTTTGCTCTCAGAAACACCCTCAACCCACCCGAATCACTCGGTTGGTCCGACCCGGACCCGTGTAAGTGGAAATGCATCGTTTGCTCCGAAGAAAAACGGGTCACCCGGATCCAAATTGGTCATCAAAGCCTCCAAGGGACACTCCCCGGTGGCACCGTACTCCAAAGCCTGACCCAATTGGAACGCTTGGAGCTCCAATTCAACAACATTTCGGGTCCTCTTCCGAGCCTAAACGGGTTGAGTTCGCTCCAAGTTCTCATTCTCAGCAACAACCAATTTAGCTCCATCCCCAAAGATTTCTTCGCCGGCATGTCACAGCTTCAAAGCGTAGAAATCGACAACAACCCTTTCGAGCCTTGGCAAATCCCCGAAAGCATCCTAAACTGTTCCACGCTTCAGAACTTCTCCGCAAATTCCGCCAACATCGTGGGAAAAATCCCAGATTTTTCGGGTCTTCCCACGTTGATCCATTTGCACTTGGCATTCAATAGCCTCGAGGGTGTGTTGCCTTTGAGCTTTTCTGAGTCTCAAATTGAGACTCTCTGGCTGAATGGACAAAAGGGTAGTGATGATAACAAGCTTGGTGGCAACGTTGATGTTTTGCAAAACATGACTTCATTGACACAGGTTTGGTTGCATTTAAATGCGTTTACTGGGCCATTGCCTGATTTTTCGGGCTTGCAAAGCTTGCAAGATTTGAGTTTGAGGGATAACTCCTTTACGGGTATTGTTCCTGGCTCTTTGGTGGGTTTGAAATCGCTCAAAGTTGTGAACTTGACTCATAACCTGTTTCAGGGGCCAGTGCCTGAGTTTGGTAATGGGGTTGAGGTGGATTTGGATTTGAGTGATGATTCAAATAGCTTTTGTTTGCAGCGTAAAGGTGATTGTGATCCCAGAGTGAAGATTCTGCTTTCTGTTGTTCAGTTAATGGGGTATCCCAAAAGGTTTTCTGAGAATTGGAAGGGGAATAATCCATGTGCTGATTGGTTTGGGATTACTTGTGGTGGGGACATTATTGTTGTTAATTTTGAGAAGATGGGTCTTCAGGGTACTATATCTCCGGAGTTTGCCTCGCTTAAGTCACTGCAAAAACTTGTGCTTTCTGATAATAATCTCACTGGTTCAATTCCGGAGGAGCTTACTTCTCTGCCGGGGCTTATTGAATTGAATGTTGCAAACAATCACCTTTATGGAAAAATTCCAAGGTTTAAGAGCAATGTAGTAATTAACACGAATGGTAACAAGGATATAGGGAAGGATAAACCCAGTCCATCACCCAGTATAGGTCCGCTGTCACCAAATTCGACAGTTCCAAATGCAAGGGAACAAAATGGTGGCAAAAAATCTTTCCATGTGGGAGTGATTGTGTTTGGTGTGATTGGTGGTATAGTGTTTGCTTTGGTGATTGGTTTCTTGGGTTTTTGCTTGCTTAGGATGAAGCAAAAACGGCTGAGCAAGGTGCAGAGCCCAAATGCACTTGTTATTCATCCCAGGCATTCTGGATCAGATAATGAAAGTGTGAAGATAACAGTTGCAGGTTCAAGTCTCAGTGTTGCTGATGTTAGTGGAACCCAAACTTTACCCAGCAGTGAGGTGGGGGACATTCAGATGGTTGAAGCAGGAAACATGGTCATTTCTATACAAGCCCTGAGGACTGTCACAGATAACTTCAGTGAGAAAAATATATTGGGACAAGGAGGTTTTGGAACAGTTTATAAAGGTGAACTGCATGATGGCACAAAAATTGCAGTGAAAAGAATGGAGTGTGGGGCAATAACTGGGAAAGGTGAGACAGAATTTAAGTCTGAAATTGCCGTTTTGACTAAGGTTCGCCACCGGCATCTTGTTTCTCTTCTTGGTTATTGCTTAGATGGGAATGAGAAGCTTCTTGTGTATGAGTTCATGCCTCAGGGAACGTTAAGTAGACATCTTTTTAACTGGCAAGAAGAAGGACTGAAACCTTTGGAGTGGAATAGAAGATTGACCATTGCCTTAGACGTGGGAAGGGCAGTTGAGTACCTTCATAGTTTGGCTCATCAAAGCTTTATACACAGGGACTTAAAACCTTCAAACATTCTCCTTGGGGATGATATGAGGGCAAAGGTTGCCGATTTTGGTCTTGTACGTCTTGCTCCAGAAGGAAAAGCTTCAATAGAAACAAGAATTGCAGGAACTTTTGGATATTTGGCACCGGAATATGCGGGTATGTTTTTGTTCCTCTTCTCTTGAGAGCTAGATCAGTTTTGAATTATTCCTAAAGAAGCAAGTAGAGATATTCTGATATATCATGATCTAGATATTGTTTTGATTTAATTTGCTTTGAATGTTGGCTATGTATTTCAAGTCAATGGCTAAGTATCTCAGGGAAGAGTATATCATAAAATCTAGTTTGATACTTTGATCAACATGTCAATGGCAAGCTGGCATCTAGAATGCTTTATAAGCATCTAGCAACATTCATTTCATTTTAGGAAGGTAATAGGATATGTTTCTTATATCAACTGTCTAATAAATACCACGTCCATATTTTGGTGGAGATATTCTCTACTACCATAGGGGGACCTGACAATATTAACGTGCATCACAAATTCATCCTATTACTGGAAGGTCAAGAGTGATATTAGTATGTATTTTACACCTAAGACATTCATTATTGGTTGGGTGTTAGAAATTGTGAACCCCACATATTTGTATTGACCAAGTGTGTCTAATCTTATTTTTTTTGCTTGTAATTGTTACTATCAAAAATTTTCTGTTGATTGAGTTTCAAACAATTAAGTGTTTAACAATGACATGCTGTTTGTTGGCAGTTACCGGTCGTGTGACAACTAAAGTCGATGTATTCAGCTTTGGGGTAATATTGATGGAACTGATAACAGGAAGAAGAGCACTTGATGAGACCCAACCAGAGGACAGCTTGCACCTTGTATCATGGTTCCGTAGAATGTATGTAAATAAGGACTCATTCCGCAAAGCCATTGACCACACAATTGAGTTGAATGAGGAAACACTTGCTAGTATTCACACTGTAGCTGAGTTAGCTGGCCACTGCTGTGCAAGGGAGCCATACCAAAGGCCCGATGCAGGCCATGCTGTTAATGTGCTTTCATCTCTTGTAGAACTGTGGAAACCATCTGATCACAATTCTGAAGATATATATGGCATTGACCTAGACATGTCTTTACCACAAGCACTAAAGAAGTGGCAAGCTTATGAAGGTAGAAGCCAAATGGAGTCGTCTTCATCTTCTCTCCTTCCTAGCTTGGATAACACTCAGACAAGCATACCTACACGTCCATATGGATTTGCTGAGTCTTTTACATCAGCGGATGGTAGGTGATCATGTTTGGATGTAAATACTTTTAATGGTTGCTTCTGTAGTGTATTTTCATTCTCATTGCTTCTTGCTGGCTTTCCTATCTGAACTGGTTAATCATTTCTCACCATTCCTTCCATGGATAATCTTTATACTTCTTCAGCCTTTGTTTTCTGCATTTTACTGCTTATTTTCTTAGGTTCATGTTTTTGTCCTTCAATTAATATTCAGAGATATAAATCAAATTTTATGATTAATTTATTGGCTGTGGTATGATGCTTACCATCCTCAGTGGGTTTACTACAGCCTGAGGAAGGATTTTGTTCACATCTCATACAGCTTTATATTGATCTATATCATATAATTTACTATGTATCTTCTGTTATGGTCTGATCCGTGGTGCTGGTTTATGGAGAAAAAAAATTCTGTTCTCTTCTGGATATGCTGTTGGTAGTGAAATGTGAAAGAGTACAATGCACATGACAGATTATGATACTGACTCTGTGACCTAGGAATTTAACCATATGGTGACTTTCTGAATTATTGTTCTACGTCCAGTTAATTCATATTGGTGTTATGTTAATTATTTTGGCTCAAGTTCTGTGGGTATAGGTGGTTTGGAGATCCATTTTTGGTAGGTAGCATGATGCTTTACTTTGAAGAGGCAATGTATGTCCTGAGAAACACTATTTTGATTGGCTACACCTTGTACTTTTATATATATATATATTTTGGTTGGTGAGATTCGTTGAGAACAGATATTAAACTTTAGCATTTATATTAACTTAATAATCTTATATAAAATATAAAATTAATCAATTTAACCGTTAATTTAAAAGTTATTATCAAATAAATTATGTATATAAAATTTTATATAAAATAAAAATTGATAAATATTTTATTTTATAATTTTATTTTAATAGCTTATTATTTAAATATGATGAATATATATATATATATATATATATATATATATATATATGCAAACTCTAAAATTTGTAATAAGACAACTAAATTATATATGTGTGACTATATTTAAAATCAAATTATTTTAAAAAAAAATTTAGAAAAATAATGAAAGGAGTATAATATTTGTAGGTTTGTTAGGTTTTCATTTTCAAACTCATTCCCTTTTTATATTAAGGAATCAAAGATGCTTACAAGTTAAAATGAACCATCTCTCCTTTTAAATTTTCTTTAGTTTATTTTACACATTGAGTCATCCATAAATTAAATATAATAATGAGTTAATTAATTTGGACAAAAAAAAAACATATGTATGTTAACATATTTAGTGTTTGTTTAGGCGAATGCGTATAATGTACCTACCAAGGTCAACATACAAGAAGAAAAGGTGTTATAGTATATTATAGTATATAAGAAAATAGGTGAAATGAGATGAAAAATAAATAAATAGAAAGAGATATGATGTTATAAAAAAATATAAAAATCTATTAAAATGAAAATATGCGATAATGATTGTATGATAATTAAGATTAAATTAAGAAATGGAGGTGTGGTTGAAGCTGTTCATCTGTTCCTCACCTAATGCTGTCGCACAACAGGACCGAGAGAAGTCAAAATTCAACGGAGGTGTCCGTGAGGGCAGGTTCAAACTAAGTAAAAACATACAGCAAAAATGCCTATATCCGAACAAATTTTGAAGTCAAAGTTAATACGCACAGATATACATATGATTGATATATTTGATTAAATAGATATGTATTCTTAGTGAATAAAGAGCAGAAAGAATAATTAAAAATTTAGAACAATTTGAGATCCATAATTCATGACTACATTTTATTATATATATATATATATATATATAATAATATAATATAATATAAATAAAAGAATAATTTCTTAAATTATAAACTAGACTAGAAGATTTGAGAAAAAATAAATCATTTTATCTACATTAATAAAATTGAATTTGGATGTTCTCCTATCATTGAGTAATAGAATACAAAAAGAGACATGATTTCTATCAAAAGAAAATTCATCGTAGTTTTGGATTTTCACTCCCATTTTAGATTGGTTTTCTATTTCTTTATTTTTTTTAAATCACATCACATCACATTTATCTTTATTTTTTTTATTTTTTCTATTTATTTTCTTTTTCAGGACCATGAGTGGATGCAATCTTTAGGAATTACCATTTTTAATCATATATAATGTTGAAAAATGCAAATGCTAGTCCTCAAAATTAATTTTAAGCATGTAAAAGTGTGCAATTTTTTTTAAATAATTATTATAATTTTATATTTTATATTTTTTAAATACTAGTTTTCAATAAAAAAAATTACCAATTTTAAGTTCTTCAAACAAAATTGTATAATATAAAAAGAATAAAGTTGTCAATATAGGCTATTTTATTCAAAACTAAACCCGCTAAATTTAAACTTCATCAAGTTGGATAAAGAAATATAATTTTTATTCATATCAAAAAATACAAATTTAAGTTCGATCAATATTTTCATGTTATTATTATATAAACTAAGCTAACTTAAACGGTATTTGAAAAAAACACTCAAATCTAAAATTCTGATATTTTAGCAAGTTTTAAATTTTTTTAAATACATTATAAAGTGGAAGGATGGGATATGATTTTTTTTAAGGAGTGTAATATTCATCATTTCTATTTTAATATATTTTACTTTTTATATTTTTTCTATTATATTATATTTCATATTATGTTTTTTTTTTAAAAAAAAAAAGGCTCTTTCCAATGTGAAAAATAATCGTTGAGATGAAAAGTATAAAAAATAGAAAAACACAAAAAAAGAAAAAAATGTGAAAATAATTAAAATATCCGGATAGAAACATTTTTGGAAACGGTACAGGGGGAAGATGCTGGCACCTGCAGGAGAGGTGCACAAGTTGTGGATGTTGATCTAAAAGGCAAAGGGCATGCATGTGGTTAAAAGTTGATGGTGTCTTACAGGTAGGTAGTACTGTAGTGTGTAGGGTATACCTTCCGCTTTTATTCTTTATTCTTCACAAATCCTTGCCGTCCTAGTGTTCAAACTTTCAACGGTCAACATTCAAATAATCCCTCAAAGAATCACTCTTCCTTGCTTTGATTTGAAACATTCCTTCTTTAACCTAAGCTTTGACCCGCGTACCGCACCCACTTATAAGTATCACCCATTCTCCACACATATCATTCATTCCATTCACATCCACAACCCAAAAACATAAAACCAACAACAATAATTCAACATGGTTTTGTCTTGGACCAAAAGAAACGTTTTCCGACGAGCACGGAAGGGGAAGGATCAAGTTCAAGTTCAAGTTGGTGAATTGGAGGTGGAGGAGATTGTGATCCCCACCCATTTTCGGTGCCCGGTGAGTTTGGACTTGATGAAAGATCCGGTGACTCTATCAACCGGCATAACGTACGACAGAATGAGCATTGAAAAATGGATCGAAGCAGGGAACAAAACTTGCCCTGTTACCAATCAGATTCTCTCAACTTTTGACATTATCCCCAACCATGCAATTCGGAGGATGATTCAAGATTGGTGTGTGGAAAACAGCTCTTACGGAATCGAAAGAATCCCCACACCTCGTATACCTGTCTCTAGCTACCAGGTTTCCCAGACTTGTACGAGGATCTTGTCTGCTTCTCAGCGTGGGGATGAAAAGACGTGTCAAGAATTGGTTGGGAAGATTAAGGTTTGGGGGAGAGAGAGTGAGAGGAACAAGAGGTGCATGGTTGGAAATGGTGCTGGTGCTGTTCTCGCTTATGCTTTTGATGCATTTTCAAGTGTCTCCGTTGACAAGCATGTGGTTGTTTTGGAGGAGATTTTGGAGGTGCTGACGTGGATGATCCCAATTGCTGAATCTAAATTGGGTTCACCAGCTTCTTTAAATTGCATGGTTTGGTTTCTCCAGGGTAAAGACCTTGCAGCAAGGAAAAACGCTGCTTTGTTGCTTAAGGAAGTGTGTGTTCAAGAATTGGCCAACGTTGAAGGAGTTGTTGATGCTTTGGTTAAGATGGTTAGGGAGCCTGTTGGGACTATTGCTACCAAGGCTTGTTTGGTTACCATTTTTAAGCTGGTTTCATCAGCGGAGAATAAGGAGGTAATTGCACAAAGGTTTGTGGAATTGGGTTTGATTTCGCTGCTGCTAGAGGCAATTGTTGATGGAGAGAAAGGGATATGTGAGAAGGCCCTAGGGGTGTTGGATTGCATTTGTGACTGCCAAAAGGGGAAGGAGGTTCTCAAAAGTAATGCTCTAACTTTGCCCCTTGTTGTTAAGAAGATTTTGAGGGTGTCACAGTTGGCTTCAAGTTTTGCGGTGTCTATTCTTAGGAAGATTTGTGACAAAAGAGAGGAAGGGATTTTGATTGAGGTGCTTCAAGTTGGGGCTTTTCAGAAACTCTTGGTTATGCTGCAGGTTGGTTGTGACGAGAGCACAAAGGGTAATGCTACCGAGTTGTTGAAACTGTTGAATGGTTTTAGGAATAAGACAGACTGCGTTGACTCATTGGATCTCAAGTATCTTAAGAAGCCACTCTGATTACTGATCTGAAAATGAGATTTGTTTATTTTTTAAATTCATTTATTTATTCTTTGCTGTAAAAAGATATACATACACATGAACAAAGCATGCAAATTGTATGCTTCAACTGTTCAACATTCAATCATTTTTTGGGAAATTGATTCGATGTAGTTAATAAGAACATAGTAGTTGGTGTTGTGGCAAATACTGAGAAGCATCTTTATCTCATTTTGTTGAATACAAAATCTCAAATAAAAAGCTAACAGCAGAAGGGTATTTATTCAACTCAAACAACATTTTTTGAAAGAAAACATTGCTCTTTACCAAGGTAAAATACACAGTGGAATAACAAAGAAATAAACATGCGAATACCAGACCATGAATCCTGGTCATTTATTTTCGTGTCCAGATGCATATTAAAAGAGAATGACAATGATAACCAAATGGCAAACAATGATAACAAGCATGTGACTTTTTCAGTGGAAAAAGGGGTTAGGCCAAAAGCCTTGGTGATTAACATCTCCAAAAGGCAGTGCCTCATTCCCACCACCACTATTCATCAAATTCATGAACCAGTTCTGCTTATGTATGAGATCCAAGTTCATATCGAACCCCTGGCCAAGACTCCCTTGTGCCTTATCTTCAATCTTGGCTACTCCATCAGTCATCACTGGTGCTGCCATTTGGGCTTGATGACTTTGAGCATTCTTGGTCAACACTTCAATCCTTCGGTTGATGTCCTTCAAGTTCTGATCAATCAACCATGCCAAATCATTCAAATCAACCATGCTTATATTGTGCATAATTTTACCTGCACCAAGGTACTGAAACATGAGCTGGGTCATCTCCTTTTCCCTATTATCCTTCCTTTGTTTCTTCAACTGCTCCTTGGCCTTTAGGATCCTCTGCCTCAGAAAACTCTCTTGGTTCACCATCTTCTTGCTTTGCTCCAATTCAGGCATTCTCCTGAACTTGGCAAGCACCCTTTGAACTCCCATAGGGGATGGCCAAACCTCTGGTTGAGGATCATAGGGACTATAAACTATAGCACAGGCATCAATCCCACAAAGGGTGCTAAGTTCACTAACCTTCTTCATTAGACCCTTCTTCCTTTTCTTGAATGTTGCCTTCCTAGCAGAGTCATTGGCTATGAATGCGAGTTTCACCTTCTTTCTAGTCATGATGCCGATGTGAAAAAACAGTAAGAACAATATGAAACTTGGAAACCTTGTTTGTTGTGGTTTCTTCCTCTAACAATCTCTTCTTTATATAGATCATTTTGAGATAACCAAATTCATTTTACATTAAGCCATTGTTGGCAGCATTAACATGAGCTGTTCAATACCAGATATATCATTAACGACTAGGAGATGTTAAGTTTCAGTGTCATTCCATCAATGGAGGATACAGAATATCTTTGTTATAAGATATTCGAGCGGTATATTAAGTATTTAGTAATATAATTCTGCAATTCAATGGATTGAATCGGAGTGCATTGATAAAACATATTCTCATTAGATGCATAAAATTGGTAGATTGTAAATGTATTGGTACAGTTGCTGTTATATGCAAGATACTTACTGTATTTTGATACTCTATGAATTATGACACATGCTGCGTTCTTAAAATGTAATTGCCTTACTTCCTTTTATGATATGATAATACGCATATATAAACACACAAGATTCTCAGGAGGACCATGTATTAGTTGCATGTTAATTATCAAAATAACGAATCCTTCGACTTATATAATTAAATATAATTGGTAAATAATTTTTTTTTTATGGAAGTTATATAAATCTTACTTTAAAGAGAATCAGGATTTATATTCATTTGAAAATCTAAAGAAAACAAAAATCCTATAAATTACTATTAGAGGAAAAAGAATAAGGAAATGAGTTTTGTGGCAGCTGTGTATGATTGATAGTATTTTCCTGACTTCATAAAAGATCTTGTGGTAGATTGTAATTAATAATAGAAAATCCTAAAATGATCTTTTGCTATATTCTTGATATGGCAATATAATTTAGATATCACAGTTCTAATTTATAGAATAAAAACTATGAAATCATTAAACTGCGATATCCCTTACATATTTCCATTAAAAAAAAGAAGAATTTTTAGCTAATTAACTGTCATAAATCAGTATAATTTTTATGCCTCCTTAGACAGCATGGGCATATCTTAAATTTTAATGGAGAATATAGCTCCATCTCTGCAGAAGAGATAAATTAGTCAACCGACATCAAATATAGCCTAAACGCCACTTATCTGTAATTTTTTTAAATACTTTTCTACAGAAATTTATGCGACAAACTAAAAAAATAGTAGAATGTGAGAGAGATTCTAAATTGGGTACAGGGGCTGGAGATTTTGTTGTGATATTTAAAACACGCTGAATGCAAATCCAATGTGATACTTAAATTAGGGTTGTTTGATCTAAAGTTGGGAAGAATTGACTGGTTTTAGTAGAATTGATTTTGGTAAAATTAATTTTATGTTTGGATATGATAATTTAAAATAAATTAAAAAATAAACTTTGTTTGAATAAAGTAAGATAAAATTACTTTTAGATGGAATATTATCAACATGTGTAGAGAAAAAAGAGACCAAACTGTTCTTCCTGTAACAGATAACTTACTGTTAATATGGATACAATGGGAAATTCACGAAACACGTCCCCGCTGTATAATCCAATTAGTAATAATTGGTTTAGATAAAAAATTATCCTACGTGTATTTACACTTTAAATTTAATGATGGATAATTTTTCTATTTATAAAAAATATAAACAAAATCGTATAATTATAAATAAAATAAAAGTGAATGTAATATATTTTTATACGGATCACAATCATTTCGTTCATCCAAATGATAAATGTGTCGTATGACTAAACCGAGGTTTGGATAGTGGAACTTTAGTTGGATTGACATGTTCGTTTTTTACAAACTCAAATTGAAAATCTCAAACGCCATTTAATACAAACCAATGAAGATTTACAGGCTTCAGACGTCAGGTCAAAGACACACCTAAGATCTATCTATTGTCCTGATCAAGAGAAAACGAATAATAATAAAAATGATATATGTAATATTAAACATGTTCATAGGTATTAGTTGGGAATTTGAATGCTCTGATCCTAATTTGGGGTTAGTCATTAATACTAACATGATTAGGCCTATTTATTAAATAAATTAACTTAATGTCTTTTTGAAGTTTTGATTAAAAAAGTAGGTTTTAAGTCATTTAAAGATCTTTTTTATTTAAAAGATTAGTTTATTTAAGTCAATGCATATACATTATAATAAATATTATTATTATTATAATAAATTTTTATCTTAATACCTTCAAATCATATATTTAAAAATTTAGACTCGTTAACTTGCATAGAAATTTAAATTAGTTAGTATGTTGAAAGATAAATATGTTAACTTATTTAAAATCTTATCATAAGCTTTCGAGATAGTTTAAAAGGGTTGGAACTGTTCTTAAAAAGGCTTATTTTGTTAGATAAGCTAAATTTTGATCTTACATTAAGAAAATAATTCGGATCAATTTAAAGTAAAATTCTAACTAATTATGACTTGTTTTTATTCGTAGTATTAATTGTCTTTTAAATTTCATTTTTTATATTCTGTCATGCATTTATGGTTATTTAATCGTACATCGACATTATTCGAGAAATTAAACCGTGTTAATAATTATAAGAGATGCAAAATTCATTAAATAATTGTATGATTAAAAGCTTTGAATTTATCATAATTAATTAATTTTATGATATTTAATTCTTTCATATCTTTAGTTTCTTTGTCCAGGATATTTGTCGATTTGAAATTCTTTTCTACTTTAAATACTATATTAGGATTTGTGGTTAAGGAATATCTTTGAATTAATATGTATTTAAAGTTTCTTTTTTATTTTTGTTCTTGTGTTTTTTTTGACTTTTCAAAGTTTTCCTATCCTTGATAAATAAAGGGTTGAGGTTGATTTATATCAAGATTCATGTTTTGTTATATGTGTTCTCGTTAATTTACTTTAAAGTTTTTGTTTGATAAGTAATAAATTGTGAAATTTATTTTTAAACTTGACTTGAAAGGTTTTTGGATGAGTCATGAGTATATCTATTTGTTTGATTTTGGAATCCTCACATGTTCATTGGAGCAATTCATGAAAGTTGCTAAATAATTATTTAAATATTTTTTATGTAGGTTTCACACATACATATTATTTTTTTATAATTTTAAAAACTAATATTCTTAACATATATATTATTTTAATATTTTTATTTTAAAATTTATTTTATTACTATTTATTTCAATAAATATATCTAAAGAATATAATAATTTTAAATTATAAAAAATTGTTTATTATTAAAATAATTTATTTTAATTTTCTCATAATTAAAGAACAAAATTAAATAATGTGACAATTTTTTTGAGTTAGTAAAAAGTATAATAATTTTGAATGCTTTCCTAGATTTTTTTTGTGCATTTTTAGTGGATTTAATTCTGTATATTTCTATATTTTTTTAAAATTTATTTGTGTATTTTTACAAAATTTTAAATTATTTTTGTATATTTTTCTTTTTCAGACTTTTTTCTCTTTTCCTTTATCTAAAACTGACTTTCTGTCTAATATCTTTCTCATATGTTAAATGAATAGGTACCATTGAATCCATTTTTTACAATAAGATCCGATTGTTTAAGAAATATGCCACATTATCATACTCCATTGCAAAGTCTATAAATAATATCAATTACTTATCTAAAAATGTTAGTTACACAGCTCTTGTTAACATTATTCTTATATGTCATGTGTTCACATAAAAAAATATAATTTCTACTTTTATGTAATTGTAAAGTTATTTTTTATTTATATTATTAGTAATCTTTCGTAGCATGTGAAATAAATTATTATTTTTTAAATAAGGAAGGTTGTTATGTCAAATTAAATTTGAATTTGCCCAAAACTGATATATATATATATATATATATATATATATATATATATATATATATATAAATGAGATAACCATCATAAATTTATATTTGTATGTGGATTGTCTAATAAATATAAATATAAATTGAATGACCAAAGAAGTTAGCCAACTAATCTATACCTTTCCTTCTTTTAACTCATGAAAATTTTTAATTTTCCATTCTTTCTCCAAAATTTGGAAACATTGATCTTTAAACCAAATATATATATATATATATATATATATATATTAAACAAAATTATATATATATATTTAAAGGTCAAATTTAAAAAATTAATTTTATAAATAAAAATAGTTATGTATTCATGTAATATTTGTTTAATAATTATTTTTATATAAAATTTTAGTTTAACTTAATTCATTGTAGAAAAAAATGTAAGTTTTATGAATTTATATCACATGAGATATAAGATAAAAATAATGTTATAAAAAGTGATATTAAAGTTATTTAAAACGAATCATTGTATCATTCTTTATACTTAATTAACAATTACCGATGAAAGTGTAAAATGTTAACAGATCTAAACACTAACTTATATTTATTAATATTGTTAACGATTAAATTCATACAAAAGTATGACTTTTAACTTTCAAAATTAATACATTATCAAATTTCATATGATTTTTTTGAATGATTTATAATTATCAAACTAATTTATTAATTACTATGAATTAAGTCAATTTAATCAAAACTTAAAATCAAATTTTGTATTATAATTGTGTAATTTTTTTAAAAAAATTATTATCTATAATAAAAATAAAAGAGTAAATTAGTTTTTGATTTATTAAGGTCTTGTTTCTAGTTGTTTTTAGTTTAAAATTAAAATTAGTTTTTGTTTTTAATTTTAAAATTTTAAAAATTATTGTAAAAAAATTAAATCATTTTATTATATTATTTTATTATAAATTAAAAATATTAATTCAAAAAATTAAATTATATTAAAATAATATAAATTTTAAATTTTAAAAATAATAAATTAAATATTATTATAATAATGATAATGTCTATAGTATAATAATAAGAGTAGTATTTATAAAGTAATGATAATAATATGATAGTTATAATATAAAAAATATTATATAATTATATAAATTTATATTTTAAATTTTATTTAATTATTAGTATTAAAGATAAAAAAAATTATTTATGTTATTATTATAATATTTTTATATTATTTAGTATTTATTTTACTTAAAAATAATATATATTATAAATAGTTATATAATATAAGATTATATTATAATATTATAAGTTTAATATAATTTATATATAAAATAATATTATTTATTTTTTAATATATAAAAAATAGATAAATAAAAAATAAAAATTAAATATTATTATTATGACAATTATATTAATGATTGTAATATAAATAATATTATATAATTTTATAATTTTATATTTTATATATTATTTGATAATTAATATATAAGATAAATAGTTTTATATATTAATATTATAATATTTTTTATATTATTTTATAAATATTTTAAAAAATAATATATATTATATTATAAAAATTTATATAATATAAAATTATATTATAATACTATAAATTAAATATAATTTTATATACTCAATAGTATAATTTATTTGTGAATCAATAAGAAATAGATAAAAAAATTAATAAATAATTAAATTATTTTAAAATAATAATAAAAATTTAAAAAAAAAATTATTATTATTATTAATACGATAATTATGATAATACTTGTAGTAATAAAAGTAAAAGTAATTTTTATGAAATAATAATAGTGGTATAATGATCATAATATAAAAATATTATATTATTATATAAATTTTTATTTTATATATTATTTTATTATTAATATTTAAGATAAATAATTTTATATATTATTATAATATTTTTATATTATTCGATATTTGTTTTACATAAAAATAATATATATTATAATATTATATTATAAATAATTATATAATATAAAATTATATAATAATATTATGAATTTAATATAATTTATATATTAAATAATAGTATTTATTTTATTATTATTATGCAAAAATTAAATAAATAAAAAATCAAATT
The DNA here is from genome assembly GCA_037954105.1 of Canavalia gladiata. Classification (NCBI taxonomy): domain Eukaryota; kingdom Viridiplantae; phylum Streptophyta; class Magnoliopsida; order Fabales; family Fabaceae; genus Canavalia; species Canavalia gladiata. Next base: position 12,931,523 of record CM075668.1, read on the forward strand.
CTTTTGAACTAATAAAAAATATAATAATAATAATAATAATAATAATAATAATAATAATAATAATAATAATAATAATAATAATAATAATGGTAGCAGCGAATGTGACAATAATAGTAGTTGTTATTGTAGTGATGATAATTATGGTTATAATATGGTGATGATGGTACTCATGGTAGTGGAGGTAATGATTTAATAGTGTCATTGTGGTGTTTAGTGATGGTAAAGTTAGATAGATTTAAGAATAAAAATATTTAAAAACTAAAAACAACATTCAACAAAATTCGTTATCAACATAAAACAAAGCAAGTCATCTTTATTAGAAAAATACAAGAGGCAAGAACGTAGATATATATGAGAAAATTAATTGTTTGTGGAAAAGAAAACTCAATCATCAACTTCAACTTTAATCTCTTTTCAGCTTTAAACTTAAGTCATCTCAACTTTTGATTCCTTCAAACTTCACATATGCTAATTAAATCTATTAAATATCTTTTGTGGATATATAAAAAAAGTGTTATTTTCATCTCTACAATAAAAATATTCATTGATTATGAATGCTTGCATAATCATATACTAGCAATATCATTAAACAATTTATTTTTTAGTTTAATTAATATTGCTTTTGTAATTTGTGAATGACAAACATCTCTTTACCTTTTATTACTAAGTAGGATCATGGTTGGTCTTTGTTGTACGTTTACTGTGCTTGCACCTGTTAGTGTAGAATAGGGTATTTAAAATCTTCAGTATCGTTCCCACAAAAACTATTTTAACAGTCCTTACAAAAATTATTGAATCCTAACTTTTGAGTTCACCAAGAAAGAATTTTATTTTGAAATATTTAAAATAAATGCTAAAAAAATGAGAGCAAGAGATTTAAAGACAAATGAGTATGAGTTCAATTGTGGAAAGACATGAGACTTTTGGTTTCTCTTGTAACTTTACCTAACCCCAAATCCTTTATGAATGATTTGAGTTAAATGCTAATCATCCGTTTTCATTTTATTACTATCCAATGATCATGCGATAGTAATGTTCTTTCCCCTGAGTTACTACCTCAATGATCATGCAAGGTATATAATTAAGAGAAACATAAAGAACTTGCAGACTCGTTAAATGAACAACTGATTAGAAACCAAGGATTCTGATTGATTCTCCAAAACCTTTAAATTCAGTTTATCTTATAGTTCCGTTAATTAGGCAATGATACAATCGTCTATCTCCAATTAACTTACAAATTAATTCTCACTAATTAATTATATATAATAAGGAAAAAGGAAAAAGGGTTCAATTGGTTACGTTATAAGTTTCACCAAAGCCCCATGATTTGGGAATTAATTACACATTGAGAGATAAGACAAACAAAAACATAATAATCCAACAAAATAATTCATAATGCTAATTATATAAAAAAAATGACAAAATTATAATGCCAGAAAACTGATAATAAGACGTTTCAATTCGTATTGTGGAAGAGCTTCTGTTTCCAAGATCCTACGGAAGGAGATCAGGAGACATGAAAACAGAATTGGTACTGAAGTGGTGTGACCTAGGGTGGTTGGTGGTGTGATGTGGTGCAGCAGAGCCTCTCTTTTATAGGCTTGGATTAGGGTTTTAATATCATGAATTGGCCTTGACATAGTCGCTTCGTTATCCGTCGTAATTAGTCTATGTCATCTTGTAGCACCGTAGAGCTAACTGGTACGCCTCATGCATTATCAGAGTTGGCGTGATATTGTCGCATTATATGCTTAATCTTTTTATACTTCTTAGGGCTGATGTGGCATTGTCGCACTAGATTTCTTAACCGTGTAGGTTAGGGACAAAAAAGCCTAATGGACCTAAAATCTCTACATATAAAAAGTACATAGGGTCAAGTGTACCAGGGTTAGTCCATGAGTCAGCTCTTACATAAAATCCATATTAAAGAATAAAGGAAACACGTATATATGTATGACATCAAATGCAAATGAAACATATCAAAGCTAGATTAAGATCCTTCATGTTTAAATATGTAACATTCATTAGCTTTACTCAATAAGAATAAAATAAAAAATGGATTGTATCCAACAAAATCATGTGAAAGATGAAATGGGCATATGAATTAAAATTTCAAGACCATCCAAAACACCTTAATGTTCAATCTTAATACCTTACAACCATCCATAACCAAGACCAGTGATAGTTCATAAAGAACATTACAAACATTAAAATTAAATTTCAAAATAACAAGAGTTTAACTTTGAAGAATATAAGGAGATAAGTTAATAATAAGTATCTCTACTATATAAATTTAACAAACTCTCTAATGAACAAATAGATATGCACCCATAGTTGCATAATAGTAAATAACTCGAAAGTATGGAACACCAAAATTTTTTCATCATAAATAGAAACCAAATTCCAAGAAAAATATCGTTAACTTGTATGATTTTAAAACATTTCCTTCCACCAACCAAACACCTGCATGCAAAGTAAAAATCCAACAAAGCATTGCCAACAAAAATGTTAAATTATGTCAAACCTACCAAAGCTTTTATTTGTTTTTAATGTGATCATGAGAAATGAACTCATTGACCAAAAAATAAATATTAACAAGTTACATTAGTCTTCATTATTCAATTTCTTATTAGTTTTCAATTTCATCTCTAGATGCACATTCAACTCATTTATACCTTGAAAAATAAATGTACACTCACCTTCATCTAAAACTCACAATTCACAAATCACAATCAATAAAAATATAATTATATAATTAATCCCAATATAATTAATTAAAATTAAATAAAAATATAAAAATCATGTAAATTTTACGTGTAAAATTAAAACTAAAACCATGCAACTAAATTCTAGTATAAATGAGCATTTGAAAATATCAAAAATGGTGAAATTTTGATATTTAGTAAGAACATATCCACTAAATACTAAAGGTAGATTCTAACTTCATTGTAATGATTGGAATGCTTAACATATCAGTGCCATGATAGCAAGCATAGGAAACCTCTTTTCATTGGTTTTCCAATAACCTAATACATTTAAATTTTTATTATCATGGTAATTAAAGGGTTTATCTTCCAAATAAATATCAAGTTCACTCTTTCCAACATTATATTTTGTTTGATTTTGGAACCTTTTGAAGTCCTACAAATAATATATAAATTAGTTAAATAAAAAATAATTACAATATTAAACTAATGACTAAGCATTAAAAAATACCTAGAAAACTTTGAATCTCTTATTCCTACTTCCTTCTTCATTTGACTTATCCAAAATATTAGAATCAACAAATGATTGAGATTCAACAAATGGTACTTTGAAACAATATACATATTCTTCATACAACTTCTCAAATTTTTTCCACACATTTTTTACCCTATCTTCATAAGTTGATTCATCAAGCTTGGTATAACAAAAGAGAATAAAATCAAGTTTCAAGCATGGGTCAATAATGGCTCTGAAAGCTAATACCACATTATTCTCTTTTTAGTACTTGTCAATTTTTCTTTTCATGCTTATAGCCATTTCCTTTATTATATCATCATCGTTTAACAAGTTTTCATTTAGCATGCAATCAATCTTCCACATTTGCAAAAAATGTAGGTTTGAGGTTGGATAAGACGATCTCGATATCATAAAATGGTTCTAGAAACTCACATTTTTCTCCCATTTTCCATTCTTCATCTGATGGACAATTTTTATATTTTGTATTTGTCATCCTTAAAATATCAAATGCTTTTTCATATTTTGATACACTTTCAAGCATCATGTATGTTGAATTCCACCTAGTTGATACATCCAACCTCATACCAATACTATTATCAATCCCTATTTCTTGCATACAAACTTTAAATCTAATCATCCTCTGGTTTAAGACCTCCACATACTTAACACTCTTTGTAATTTTATGAAGTGTTTCACTGACTAATTTCAATCCCTCTTAAACAAGCAAATTAAGAATATGAGCGGAGCATCAAATATGAAATAAAATCACCATCACACAACAAGCTATTATGTAAACAAAGATGAGTTTTTAGAATCCCTTGCATACTATCGTTAGTAGAAGCATTGTCTAAAGTGATAGAAAATAATTTCTTGTCGATTCCCCAATATTTCAAACAATCAAATAAGATGGATTCTAATTCATGTCCAGTGTGAAGAAGTTTCATTCGATAAAAATTGAGAATTTTACTAACTAATCTCCAAGTATCATCCACAAACTGTGTAGTCAGACAAATATATTTCTCAGCGGTAGAGGTTGTTCATACCTCAAAGGTTAAACATACTTTATTAAGGATTATAGAGAAAAAAAAAAGATGTTTGAGTTTATCCTTCTCTCTCATAAACTTTTTTAATATCTAATGCGATTGTGTTCCTTGAATGTGCAATACAATGTCTAGATTTAGATACTTTATCCATTCTCTGATCATGTCATATTCAACAAAATTGAAAGGTAGTTCATGCTTAGTTATAACTCTAGCAAGAATGTCATTGTGGATATTTTGATCAATTTTCTTGGTGATTGACTTTTGGTTAGACATGATATCATCCATAATTTGGATTTGATTTTGAAAACTCTTTACAACCAGAAATATGGAAACTTAAATGTGAAGTCTCGTAATGCGTTTTGGTCATAATATTTTTACCAATTATAAAGTTTTTCTCATAATAATTGCATGCAACCTTATTACAACCATCCTTATCTTTTACAATTTTTTTAAAAAATAATTCATACAAATGAAGTTTTTGAAGAGTTTCAGAAACTACTCCATATTTTATATTCTAATTTACAGATGTCATACTAAAAATTTATAAATAAAAATAAATTTTCAAGGATAAAAAAGAAATCAACAAATAACAGTAAAAGCAACAAGAAATAAACATGATGCCAAAAATAAATATATCACTCAAATTTTCAAGCAAGTATAGCCAATTATAGTTTCAATCTATAATTTAGTCAATTCTTATATTTACAATAAATTCTATTTAGTTGATAATATAAAAAAATTAAAATATTTACAATATATCATAATTCAACTCATATATTCTTCGAGTTATATTAACTAATTAAACCAAACAAGTTATAATTTATATCCAGGTTAAAGAGAAGAAAAGGAAAATTTATCAAAATAAAAGAAAAGAAGGAAAAGGTAAAAAAAAAAGGTTTATATCGATTTCTAGAACCAATGCTCCTAATAAGCTTGGATGGATGAGACTTAACTGGACACCCTCCAACAAAGAGAAAATATCACTTATAATTCCAAACAAATATTACCAAGACCAATACTATAAATGAAATATACCTCTAAAAAATGATTTGACAAGGAAACAAAGGATAAAAAAACAACTTTGAAGAGTACATAGTATATTAAATCTAATGAAAATTACTTATGCTATACTGATTTAGGAGGTGGTGTTTAAGTGTGTTTTTAATTTTTTATTTTAAAAATTATTTTGTAAATTCATATATCTATACTTCATATTCCAATATCATTATAAATCTTACAAAATAATGATAATTTGAGAGTTTTTTAAATTTTAAAAAAAAAATCATGACAGGCCAAATCTGATAAATTTAAAAAAAAAAGTAAAATTGCTCCAAAAATTAAGAGACCAAAATTGATACATTAAACTAAATGAATTAAAAAAATCAAAATTATTCAAACTTTGTAGAAAATAAAATAAAAATAATACAAGATAAGAAACGCAAAGTCTAAACAAGATAATTGGATATGTAAAGTTTAGATTATGAAGATGAAAAGATAATCCTCTTCAGTTTTAGAGTTGCTAATCAAGTAAATGAAAATATGTGAATTGAGCTTTAAATCAGCACTATGCATGTACTCAAGGACCCTCACCCCATCACCAATGTTTTTTTTGTGCAAAATTTAAGAAAAAGATTGAGAAAAAAGTTACATTATTTAAAGTAGGTAACATGTTAATTTAAATACATCTTAAAATGTCAACATTTGAAACTTCTTAATAACCATTAGGGCAAAAAATAGCCTCCATCTATTAACAACAATATTCCCATCAATGATACGTCATCAAAAGAAACCACTAACATGTTTTACATAGCAAAAACATATTGAAAGAAATGAATTATCTTGATAATCTAAACTAATCTCCAAAAATACAAGGAATTAATCTCTAAAAATGGCTATTAATTTGTAGATTGGATAAGATTAGTGAAAATCCCCTTCGCCTACAAGCCCACAAGTGACATTATTCAAGGATTTGCATTGCATAACTAAATAAAAAGAGCCATGAAACAAACTTATGACCATTAAGAATGGTCATGACAATTTTAGGAAGCAATCCTACTTTTGGCAAAATAAATAAATAAATAAATAAATCAAAGAAATAAATAGTAAACAACCAAAATCTAGGTGCAATGGACTTAAGTGCCTTGGTCAGTTTAGCTACAATTCAATTGATTTTGGATCAGTTTACAAACAAAATGGTTTTATAGGATTGAACAGGCCAGAGAAATAGGAATAGTTCTCCAATTTTCTAATTAGTGGTCAAAGAAGCTAAATATCAATGGAAATAAAACTGGAAAAAATATTAGTCACATTAAATCCTACGGAGAATAGTGCAGAAAAATTCATACAACTATTAATTAGCATGTGACCTAAATATGTTTCGATCCTAATAAATATGGCTTTATATGGTTTTGGTCCATTTGATCAATCTAGAGATGCATGTACAGACATTTGATCTTTCTATCAACAAATATGGCCATAAACCATATTTTAAAGTCTAACAAATTGTTAATGTTTATAAAAGTAAAAAAAAGGCATCTTGAGAAATTATAAACAACACCTCTCAAAAACGTTATGCCATTATGACATATAACATGTCTGTTGATGACTTCAAATTCATTTTCTCCAAGTCATCAAACATCTTATATGCACCTTTAAGCTGCATTATGAAACCAAAAATAAATTGATGAAAGGTTAACATTCACAGTGATTCATTAAATTATGAACCTTCTAAATTCATATATTTCCAAAGAAGCTATTTGATTTCTATCAAATAATGCTAATAAGAAACTACTATTTCTTTATAGTTGCTGGAAAAAAAATATAAGTAGCAGAACATTGGTAAATAGATTTGTTTCATTTTAAGGAGAACCACAACTACTATTAGTAGTTGGCCAAAAGTGTGTGATTAAGTCCAAAGAGCGAACAATGTGTACCCTTGTTTATTTTTGACCAAAAGAAAAGATGAAAAGGATGTAAACATGTTTCCCTTTGGTAAACATATAGAAATAATAACTTCCAATGTACAATAAAGGATTTGAAATCATAAAAATAAAGTCAATCACCCATTTGATAAAAGTTTGTAATATGTAATATGATTCAATTATTGACGTTGGAGCCAAAGAAGTGAACACAACCAAAACATAAGATGGATAAATAGCATGCAAAAATGATATGATTTTTCTTCTGTAAGAAAGAAAATGTACCTTAAGGACGAGCTCATTCTCGCCAAGCTGGAGTGCGTGGACTTCTTTCTCGCTTAGTGATTCTTTGCAATTTCTGCCTTTCTGGAGAAATTAGGAAGGTTTAAATCAACAACGAAATTGAGAATAAGGTTCTACAATTCTAAATCTCAATGCTTTGTTTTGATCTTCAACAACTTGTAATTTATGGGTACACCTGAAATGAAATTTAAACAAGTGGATGTTTCAAGGTCGAGGTTGACCTGTAGATCAACCTTACCAGATCCATATATTTTTAGGATCATTTTATCAGGGCTATTTTAGTTATTTTTTTATCTATAAGTTAGGGATGGATAGGATAAAAAAAGGTTGGGTAGGGCTAGCCCCAATATCACAACTCTAATAGAAGGATATACTAGAAGTGATCTTAATGTGAATTTTGGTAGTGATTTACTAATTTCATTTTTATTTTGGTGAAAATATGATGAAGTTATTTTGTGACCAGAATTTATGCGTCACCATATCTTATTGACCTGTTAGGAAGCTTATACAGTGTGAGAGAATAAAGGAAACGATAATTATTAAACAACTTATACTATCTTAAGATTAACATCTTTACCTAATGTAGAACTTTGGTATGAGGTTAAGATCTAAATAAATACCAATTACATCGTATTTTAGGATTTGAATGTTTAAGTTTGACTTTTTAAAAAATTTTGAGGCTTGAACTTAGGTCTGTCATAAACTTTTTTTGTTGTTAAGACTTAACCTATTTTAAAGTCAACATATTTGAAAGCTGACGATACAAAAAGATCAATAGATAGATTTAAAATATATAAATGATTGATTAAAAAATCTGCAAGCTTAAAGCCTATAAGATAAAATGCCAGTAAATAAACCTAAAGCCACACACACATATACACACCCATATATATATATATATATATATATATATATATGTGTGTGTGTGTGTGTGTGTGTGTGTGTGTGTGTGTGACTTAAAAATATCATAAGTTTAAAACCTTTTATGAAAATAAGACACTTATTTGGAATATAATTCAATGTAATTGCAAGTAATTGAAGCATAAAACACCATTAAAACATGAGAAAATGACATAAAACTGAATAACCTATGCACGATTTAGAAAATACAGTTTTAGAGTCTTTTGGGTGATAAATTCTCATAAATCTGATGTGTTTTAATTTCTGCAAAATATCACAGGGTTCTGCGTTGGCAACATAACTAAACTTACGTAGAGCGCATGAAGATTTGAAAGGAAAGAAGCAATCTGTTATTCACGCTGCGTTGGCAACGCAGCTGCACCGCGTTGGACACGCGACGACACATACCGGTAACTATAAAAAGCCCAGAACAGAACGAAAACAGGGCATCATTTTATTCACTCTATCCAGTGCGCAAACCCAGAAGATAGAGCTGCCATTTTCCTGGACCGGTGTTCTATTCTGGGTGAAGGAAGAACCCTAGGATGGAGGACAAAGTGCATCTGCAGCGTGCTGCCATGATCATGACTTTCTCTCCTTCCCCTGTTTTCTCCTTCTTCATTATGTGTAACTAAGTCCCTATTAGGGAATGATGAACCATTAACTGATCTTATGTAATCCAGATTATACTTTTATTTAAGATTGTTATCCCTTAACATTGATTATTCATCTCTTTACTTAATGCTTTTATGACTTGGCCACTTATAAATTGAACAAAAATTCTTCTTCACAATTGGAAAATTGGTTTTAGAATTAGAACTGGGATTAAATAACATAACTGTGAAGACTCTAGGGATAGAGGTTCACTTTTGTGAGATCGTTTGAATTCTTGAACGTAAGGCTCACTGCAAATTAGGAATTGCTAAGGGATTAGAATTCCTAATTTGCAGTGAATAATTGCTGAGTCAAGGGATTGACCTTCAATCGATAATTTGTGAATTCGATTTTCAACTACTGCTTATCTTAAGTATACGTAATGATCAAGGATTATATAGGGGAAGTTTTGGTGAAATCTAACCCTAACACCTTCCATTCATTGATTTCTTGTTCATTCAAATTGTTCATCGAGTATTACATAGTTTTGAACGTATTTTAATTTGTTTTATGAAAACTGAAACTGAGTTTCAGATTGGGTGACAAAATCTGTGAATCTTGTTCTTCTTTGTTTGCGTCGCCTACGCGCGAGATCGCGTTGCCTACGTGACCACATAACTGAGTTCAATTAGTGGACTAGTAGGAATTCAGTAGTTGAACCAAATCCCTGTGGAGATGATACTCTTACTCATTCTTTACTTCGTAAAACGATAAGGTGCACTTGCTTTCATACGTTTTCACATCAACAAAAATATATTTTAGTAACATGTCAAACTAATCCTTACTAGTAGTACTTATATAAGAAGAATCAATAGTTTTATTACTTTCAAATGGAGAAGATATTTGGAATATTTATGTCATTACAAATTAAACAACTTTAGAGCATGTATATTGAGCACTAACTATATACAAATATAATAACATATAAAAATATATAACGCATGCATGCATGTATAAACAGGTTTAAATACACACAAATCTGGACACAGAGAATTTCATAACTATCTATTTTGGGATATTACACTAGATGATGTATCATATATGATATACCATTTTTTCATAAAATCACCTCAAGGACTAGGAGTTGAGTGGAGATAAATCATCTGAGTTCTTTTGTTGAGATAAACGAAGACAACCGAAGAGGATTCTATTTTGAGGACAAGGAGAAAGTCATCTAAAGTTTCTTTTGTTTTGAAATTAAAAATTTTAATTTTTAACAAATTATATAAATATAATATATAACAATAAGATATTAAAATAAATATAATAAAGATAAATATATAATATATAAAGATAAATAAGTTCTTAAATAGGATAAAAAAACTTTTTTTTTATAAGCTTAAGTCTGATTTGTTTATCTAAAAATACTTTTTAACAAGTTTGAACATATCTATTTATTAAACAAGTCAAACCAAGTTAAGGCGAAGACCCTTGTGAAACAACCTTACTCATTTCCATCCCTACCTAGAAATTACCTTCGTGCCTTTAAACATGAAAAACATTAGACATACTAAGGGTCAGATAGGTGACATGAACAGTTTGCACTCAAACGATGATGGAATACTTGATTAGGTTATAATAATAATAATTGATAGAGGATGTTGATAATAATGTGTAGTTATGGTTTTGGAATAAAATAAATTAGTAGTTATGGAGTTATAATTGTGTAATAAAATGAATTAGTAGCTCATAATATTTGTGGAGATATTACGTATAACTTTTGGGCTCCTAGAATTATTGTGTAACCTTTAGTCTCCTTGAATTATTTTGTAGTAACTATTTCATCTATAAATTGATGTATTGTATTACTTATAGATACAAGAAAGAAATACAAAAGGAATTACTTTTCTTTGTCACATATATTTTTCCTTTAGAATACCACCAACAAAGTGGTATCAGAGCTGTAGATCCCTGCAGCTAGTACAAAAAAAAATGAAAAGTCATGGCTTCCGCAAATACTTCAACAATATCAAATAGCACCATTTACAGCAATGTTCAAGTTCCTTTATTTGAAGGAGAAAATTATGATTTTTGGGCTGTGAAAATGAAGACACTGTCACTTCCTTAGATGTCTTACATTTAATCAAAACAGAAGATACACAACCAACAACTACAATTGTTTCTACGATTGTTGAAAATGAAGAGTTGAGGAAAAAGAAAATTGTAGATGCTGGAGTTCTTGGGATGATTCAAAGAGGAGTCTCTCTTACCATATTCCCAAGGATCATGAGAGCAAAGACGTCTAAAGAGGCATGGGATATTCTACAACAAGAATTTGAAGGAGATTCTAAAGTGAGACTTGTGAAACTTCAATCTCTTAAAAAAGATTTTGAAAATGAAAAAATGAAAGAAAATGAAAGCTTGAATGAGTATCATAATCGATTGTCGGAGTTGGTGAATCAAATGAAGTCACATGGAGACACAATTGATGATCGTAGAGTTGTTGATAAACTTTTGATTAGTTTATCTGAAAAGTTTGATCCAATGGTAGCTATTATTGAAGAAACAAAGGACTTATCAACCATGACTGTCCAAGGGTTGATGGGTTCATTGAAATTGTATGAGCAAAGATTGTTACGACATATTGAAAAAACCGTTGAAAATGCGTTTCAATCTAAGCTCACTATTGACCCCAAAAATGTTGAGAATAATTTTTCAGGTCAAAACAGAGGTGAGTCTTCTAGAGTGGCAGACATGGAAGAGGTCGAGGAAGAGGAAGAAACTCTCGTGGAAGAGGTGGAAGAAGCTATTTTGGAGGACAAGAAAATGATGGTGGATCAAACAAATGGTGCAAAATTTGTAAGAAGAATAATCATGATGAGAAAGATTGCTGGAACAAAGGAGAACCTCAATGCTACACTTGCAAGAGGTTTGGCCATTTACAAAAGGATTGTCGCTTTGGCAACCAACAACAAGCTGCATTTACTGAAGCCGAAAATAGCGGAAGAAGCAATGAAGGAAACCTTTTCTTTGCTTGTCAAAAGGCATTTGAAGAGGAGAAAAATTTATGGTACTTGGATAGCGGTTGTAGCAATCATATGACAGGAGATAAAAATGCTTTTCTTGACATAGATTCTTCATTTAGCTCAAAAGTTAAATTTGGCAATGAAGAGTATGTTAAGGTTAAAGGCAAAGGAAGCATTGGAGTTATAACAAAGCAAGATAACAAAGCTATTCATGACATTCTCTATGTTCCGGCACTTGATGAAAATTTGCTTAGCATTGGACAACTTTTGGAGCATGATTATTCTCTTAAATTTGAGAATCGAGAATGCAGAATTTTTGACTCCAAAGGCAATCTTGTTGTGACTGTTAAAATGAGCAATAATAGAAGTTTTCCTCTCCTTTTCAAATATGACAAAAATTTCAGCATGATGGCTAGAGAAACACTTGACTCTAGTTTGTGGCACAAAAGACTTGGGCACTTGAACTATAATAGCCTCAAGTTACTCTCTCAAAAGAATATGGTGTACGGGTTGCCAACAATTGAAGAAAAATCTAGCGTATGTGAAGGATGTGTACTTGGCAAGCATCATCATCAACCATTCCCAAAGGAAGGAGCATGGAGAGCCAAACAAATGTTAGAGTTGGTACATATCGATGTGTGTGGACCTATGAGTACCTTATCTCATGCAAAAAATAGGTATTTCATTTTCTTTATAGATGATTTGACTCGCATGACATGGGTGTATTTTATGAGGCAAAAATCTAAAGTCTTTGTAATATTTAAAAAATTTAAAGCGTTTGTTGAGAAGCAAAGTGGCAGGTTCATAAAAATTTTGAGAAGTGACAGGGGAAAGGAGTACACCTCCAATCAATTTGAAAAATTTTGTGAAGATGAAGGAGTGGAAAGACAGTTGACCGTTGGCTATACACCTCAACAAAATGGAGTGTCAGAAAGGAAGAACCAGATCGTGATGGAGATGGCCAAGTCCATGATGTTCGAGAAAGGGATACCAAAAGAATTTTGGCCCGAAGTAGTAAACACAACAGTGTACCTGTTGAATAGATGTCCAACAAAAGTCGTATGGAACAAGACACCATTTGAAGCTTGGAGTGGAAGGAAACCTTCGGTAAACCACCTTAAAATTTTTGGGTGTGTTTGCTATGCTCAAATTCCAAAGGAGAAGAGGATAAAGCTTGAAGAAACAAGTGAGAGGTGCGTCTTTATTGGCTATAGTTCTATGTCAAAAGGCTATAGACTTTACAACTTGAAAAGCATGAAGGTGATTATAAGCCGTGATGTTGTCTCTGATGAGAAGGCTTCTTGGAGCTGGCAAGAAAAGAAAGTTGAATATGAAACTGTCTCAGTTCCAATCTTACAACAAAATGTAGCAGCTGAAAATGATCAATCAACCCCCTCAACACCAAACTCTCCATCCTCAACATCAAGTTCTCCCCCATCATCTCCAAACTCAACTCCAATAAAAGTGAAAAGTTTAATTGATATCTATTCTAGATGCAACTATTGCATTGTAGAACCAGAAAATTTTGAAGAAGCAATGAAAGAAGATGTTTGGAGGAATGCTATGCAAGAAGAGGTAGATGCAATTGAGAAGAACAAAACATGACAACTAGTTGAAAAGCCAAATGGTAAAGAAGCTATTGGCGTGAAATGGGTGTACAAAGTGAAACATAATCCAAATGGTTCACTCCAAAAAACCAAGGCTAGATTGGTGGTGAAAGGGTACGCACAACAGCCTGGAATATATTACAATGAGACTTTTGCACCTGTTGCTCGGTTGGATACCATTAGAGCCATTATAGCATTGGCCACTCAAAAGGGTTGGAGTTTATACCAACTTGATGTAAAATCGGCATTCTTGAATGGAGAATTGAAGGAAGAAGTTTATGTGCAACAACCTCAAGGCTTTGTGATTAAAGGCCAAGAGGAGAAGGTGTACAAATTGAAGAAAGCTCTCTATGGGTTAAAACAAGCCCCTAGAGCATGGTACAGTGAGATTGATAGCTACTTCATGGAGAAGGGATTTCAGAAAAGCAAAAGTGAGCCTACTTTGTATGTCAAGCATCAAAGTAAGGTTGATATACTTATTGCAGCTCTTTACGTTGATGATTTGGTTTATACGAGTAACAACAAAAGGATGATTGAAGATTTTAAAGGGATATGATGGAAAAATATGAGATGAGTGATCTTGGTTTGTTGCATTATTTTCTTGGTATTGAAATTTATCAAGATGAGTTTGGTGTGTTTATTTGTCAAAAAAAATATGCTGAAAAAATTATGAAGAAGTTTGGAATGCTTGGTTGTAAACCTGTTGATACTCCTTTGGTGGTGAATGAAAAGTTTAAAAAAGAAGATGGTGGAAGATTAATAGATGCAAGTGTGTATAGAAGTTTGATTGGAAACTTGTTTTATCTAACTGCTACAAGGCCTGATTTAATGTATGCTGCTAGTTTACTCTCAAGATTCATGAGTAATCCAAGTCATTTACATCTTGGAGCAGCAAAAAGAGTGCTAAGGTATATTATGGGCACGATGAAGTACGGAATCAGATTTGAAAAAATTACAGAGTTAAAATTAAAAGGCTTTTGTGATAGTGATTGGGCAGGAAATGTTGATGATATGAAGAGTACTTCAGGTTATATGTTTTCCCTTGGTTCTGGTTCAATTTCTTGGTGTTCAAAAAAACAAGAAACCGTGGCACAATCTTCAGCAGAAGCAGAGTATCTAGCAGCTGGATTAACTACTCAACAAATACTTTAGCTTAGAAAAATTATGGAAGACATTGGAGAAAAACAAGAGAAGAGTACGCAGCTTTATTGTGATAATAAATCTGCTATTACTATAGCAAAAAATCCAGTCTTTCATAGTCGAACAAGACACATCAATATAAAACATCATTTCATAAGAGAAGTAATTGAAGGAGGTGAGCTGAAGCTGATGTTTTGTAGTTCACAAGAGCAACTGGCTGACATTTTTACTAAAGCACTGCCAAGAGGAAAATTCCAGCAAATCAGAGAAGCATTGGGAGTCAAGGAACAACACATTAAGGGGAAATATGTTGATAATAATGTGTAGTTATGGTTTTGGAATAAAATAAATTAGTAGTTATGGAGTTATAATTGTGTAATAAAATGAATTAGTAGCTCATAATATTTGTGGAGATGTTACGTATAACTTTTGGGCTCCTAGAATTATTGTGTAACCTTTAGTCTCCTTGAATTATTTTGTAGTAACTATTTCATCTATAAATTGATGTATTGTATTACTTATAGATACAAGAAAGAAATACAAAAGGAATTACTTTTCTTCCTCACATATATTTTTCCTCTAGAATACCACCAACAGAGGAGATGATGGGTCATATGATGCATTTTCATTTTTAGGTGTAAGGTTAACATGTAATTAAGGATTTGATGCTAGACGTTTTGACAACCATACACATGTGCATGGACTTATAGATATGTGTTTTAAATTTAAGTGGCTAGAAATTTTACCACAAAAGAATCAAAGATGAATGAGCTAAAGCAGTGGAATGAATTGTATGGAGAAAAAGGTTCACGGAAGAAACAAAAAGTCATTTACTTCCGTTAGATTGTAGAAATTTACTTTTCTTTTGAGTTTGTCACATCATTTATCTTCAATGATACATTTAACAAAGGAAGGAGTTGTTCACCACTCATCACTCACCCGAGAAGTTGTTGAATTCAAAACATATGCCCAAAATGATGTTATGATTGCAACCATGTTGTTCGGGACTCGTATATCCTTCAAAGGATGTGTAGATCATTGTGTATCATTTTAGGAGACAGTTCTCACATTTTGTTTGGAACTTCTACAGACAAAGGACCACCTTTATTAGGAGTTTTGGAAGATGCAATGGGTTTGTAGTAAGTAGGATTATTTTGTATCATCATAAGAATTTCTAAACAATAAAATTTTGTAAATCAATTTGTAGTTATATACTATTGAAGTGAAGGTGTGAGCTTAGTAGGTCTAGAAAAGTGGAACTCTATATTATAGTCTCTCCAATTCTGAGGTACCTCTATAAGGGTATCATCATCATCAATCTTGTCATTGCCTTTTGAAGGAAAATGCTCCCACACACACTTCCATTGCATGACACATACGAAAAAGCACCCAATCCTCGTGTGCCCTATATGTAGCACTAGTTGGAAGGAACATCTATTGCTTTCCATTTAAACACTCATTTATGTTCGAGACTCTCATTTTTAAATTTATCAAGAAGCTAATACTAATTTAAATAAATAAATAGAAAAAACAGAAAAACAAACAATAATAATAAAATACATATAATAAATAAATCTAAAAGAAAAACTAACTAAAAGAACAAAAATTTGGAAAAAGAAAAATGTTAAATTCTGAAAGAAAAAGAAAAATTAATAAAAAAAAACAAACTGAATTAACAAGAATTAGTAAAAATAATAAAAAATAGAAAAAAAATACAGAAATTAACAAAAGTAACAAAAATAAAAAAATAAGAGTAGAAAAATGAATAACAATTTAGAAAAAATAATAATGAAACAAAAGATATATAAATATAAAATAAAAAAGAGAAAAATCTAAGAAAGAAAGAAAAAGAAAAATTAAAAAATAAATTCATAATTTAAAATTAATAAAAAAATTTAAAATCTGAAAATTTAATAATTTTTTTTAAAAATCAGAAAAAAGAAAATAAAGTCAAAAATAAAAGGAAAAAAAATCTGAAAATAAAAATCTGGAAATTAGAAAATTTAGAAAATTAAAAAATTAAAAAATCAAAATAACAGAATTAAAACAAAATAGAAAAATTAAAAACAAAGAAAAATAAAAAGGGTAAAAATCTGGAAAATGGAAAATAAAAATCTAAAAGATATAAAAACAGAATTACAAAATAAATAGGTTTTAAATAAAAATAATAATAACACAAAGAAAAGTAAGGAAATAAGAAAAAACATAAAAAACAGAAATTCAAAAAATAAAAAAAATCTTAAAAATAGAAGATATAAAATTGAAAACAAATAAAAGAAAACAAAAAAAAACAATGGAAAAAATAAAAAAGGCAAGAATGAACTTAAAATTCAATAAAAACGGAATTAATAAAAACGAAAAAGAAATAATTTTTAACAGAATTTTTTTAGAAACAGTTTTGGTAACAAAAAAAAACTATAAAACAGAAAGTCTAACTAACTAAAAGGGGGGGATTGAATTTTTTTCCTTCGTCGGGGGGTAGGAGGAAGACCCAGAGCCAGATTATGTGCTTGAGAAAACCAAGAAGAAGAGCCATGAAGAACCATGGAAAAAGAAGGGTCGAAAGCTAAGTGATCTTTGAAGAGAAGAAGAAGACTTCTACAAACAACCAGTGATTCGATTCAGATCGCTCCAAGGCATAGATCGGTCTGCATGGTTGCATGAACCTATGCGGTACGTCAAGGGAACTACAAACAAGACAAGTGCAAGTCGAAGGGTGTAGCGAATGCTGAGTCTATTGATACAACCCGTTCCAGAAATTTGATTTGCCTGAAACCTCGTGGCTCATACTCTCAAAGATAGCAGCAGAGGAGGAAGAGGAGAAGGTTTCTGCTCTCAAGGGTTGGGGAGACTTTTTGCTTCATGAGAGGTCTCTCTTGCTCTAGCATCCAAGGGGGAGTTGTTGAGAGAAGTCCAGCGCAACTCGGCCTATGCCATTGTAGAACCAAAGAGTTTCTATATTTGCACCTTCCACAGACCTCCTATTAAATACTCTGGGTGCCAAGAATTCATCCAAGAACTGCAAAGCTGAGAGGTTCGTTTTAATCAGGTAAGCCTCATTATTTGAGCTATAGGTATAAACCAGCGGATTATCGATGTTTATTCTGCATGTTTGGTGAATAAACGTGTTTGAAGTTCATCTTGATCATGAAAATATAGAGTATAAAAAGTCTTGATCCTCGTGTTTAAATCAAGTTTGGAATATGTTAGGCAAAATCGTCTTGAAGTGAATCGGACATTTACATGAACATGTACTAAAATTTGCATGAAGTATACCTCTTAGAAATAGCTTCATAGGTTTGGAGATTTTCGCTGTTGTTCCTCTTATTAGCCATATCCAAGGCCTAAACCTCTAGTATATGGTGAACACAATACTAGCCAATTAAGCCCAGAATGCAAATTTCTTCAAACATATGCCCCAAAGCAAAAATATCTATTTTGCCCCTGAACATTTTAATTAATTCCCAATCTGTCCCCACTTCTAAAATTACCTTTTTACCCCTAAACATTCCATTAATCCCTAATATGCCCCAAGACCAGAAATTAATAAAAATTAATAAAAATTCAGAAAATTAATAAAAAATTCCAAAAATTCATAAATTAATAAAAAATCCAAAAATTCAGAAATTAATAAAAAATTCCAAGAATTCATAAATTAATAAGAAATCCAGAAATTAAAGAAAATTAATAAAAAATTTAAAAAATTCAGAAATTAATAAAAAATCCAGAAATTAAAGAAATTAATTAAAAAATTCAAAAATTCCAGAAATTAATAAAAAATTCAAGATTTCCAGAATTAATAAAAAATCCAAAAATTCCAGAAATTAATAAAAAATTCAAAATTTTCAGAAATTAATAAAAATTTCAAAAGTTTCAGAAATTAATAAAAAATTTAAAAATTCCAGAAATTAAAATTTTTTTCTATAATGCCTAAATAATTCATAAAAAAAATCCAAAATCCCTAAATAATCCATGAAACATAACATTCCTTAGTTGATAGATTCCTCAAAAATTTCAAAATATTTACTTGTGACTTGCCCTTTTTATCGATTTTCAAAAAATAAAAATCTTGTTTTGCAATTCTTAATCTCACGCAACGAGCTCTAAACACGGACTGGTAGCTTTTTCTGTTGTTCGTTGTTTAGAGATTCGTATAGGTCCAAGTGCAGCTGTAGTTGTCTTGGGCCTTGTGCATATGTGGATTCGGGTTGCCTTTCCTTTTTACAAAATAAAAACCTTGCTCATTTTATTCATCGATTTTCAAAATAAAAATCTTGTTTTGCGATTCTTAATCTCACGCGACGAGCTCTAAGCATGAACTGGTAGCTTTTTCTGTTGTTCGTTGTTTAGAGATTCGTATGTGTACAAGTGCAGCCGTAGTTGTCTTGGGCCCTGTGCATATGTGGATGGAGATTACCCTTCTCTTTCAAAATAATCAAGCCGTTTTCGAATATTACTTTCCAAGTAGCTCCGAAGGTCAAGCCTTCGAGTACCTTTCAAACACTCTTTTAAACACTTTTGAAGGTCAAGCCATCAAATCAAATCAAACCAGAACTACGTAAGCCTTGAGTTTCCCATTGCACCGGGGAATACGTAGGAGCAAGATCAGGTCCTGTCAGGCTACCCTCCATCCAATTATTTGTTTCACATTAATTAAGGGATCAAACATTTTCAAAAATTACACTCAATTCAAGGGTATCGTTCTTTGGAACGGGCGAGTGGGGTGCCTAACACCTTCCCCATTCGCAACCGACTCCCGAACTTAGAATCTTATCCTTAAGTTAGGGTTTTTTCTAAATATTTTCCCTTAAATAAAAATTTGGTGGCAATAATCAAATGAATTCTATTTTCAAATTTAGCGAGTTCGTCGTCTCGTCGGAATTACGGTAGCGACATCCATCCACAAAGATAACAACAGCAGAGACAAAAGAACCTTCAAATTTACAATGACGATGAACCTTTCATGTCTTTGAATTCACTATCTCAGTTCAATCACATTCTTGAATTAGAAAACACAGACGAAGACAACATCGACTTCCAAGAATTCAATGTCAATCCAATTCCCAATTTACCATCATCCTCGATAATAAGGAGGAATTTGGGACTATGCTTGTCGTTGAAGGCGACTACTATTGTTACTAACAAAAACTACGAGACTTATGCCATCCTTTTGAAGCTCAATTCGTGCCGTCTCTGAGGCCACCGTATAGAGCTTTGATTGACCTTATTGAGGTGCTCAACGTGTGGGTGACCATGCTTGTTATACGTCTTGTTATACGTTTACTATGCGTACAAAGTTTTATTCACGGACGAGTGCACCTGTCGGTGTAGAAAGGGGTATTTAAAATCCTTACTATCGTTTCCACAGAGATTATTTTAATAATCTTAAAAAATATTATATCCTAATTTTTGAGCTCATTAGAAAAAGGTTTGTTTAGAAAGATTGAAAGTGAAGGTAAAAAGGAACAAAATGAAAGTAAGTGATTTAAAGATAGAAGGGTACAAATACGAGTTTAATTATGGAGAGACATGAGACTTTGATTTTCCTTATAATTTTACCCAATTTTATCCTAACTCCCTTATGAATGATTTGAGTCAATTGTTAATCATCCGGTCTCATTCTATTACTACTCAATGATCGATCATGCAATAGCAATATTCTTTCCCTCAAGTTACTATCCCCAATGATCATGAAGGTATATAATTAAGGAAGCACATAGAACATGCGGATTTATTAAATTAATAATTGATTATAAAGTAAGGATTCTGATTGATCCTCCAAAACCCTTAGATTCAGTTTACTTTATAGTTGCGTTAATTAGGCAATGGTACGATTGTCTATCCCCTACTTAACTTAGAAATTAATTCTCATGAATTAATTAATTATGCATAATAAGGAAAACACAGTTAAGTAGAAATACGTAATTATTCATAAAAAGGAGAAGAGGTTCAATTGGTTACATTATAAGTTTCACCAAAGCCCCATGATTTGGGGATTAGTTACGCATCAAGAGATAAGACAAACAAAAACATACTAATCCAACAAAACAATCCATAATCCTAATTTTAGAAAGAGAATGACAAAACCGTAATGTTAGCAGAGCTAAACATAGAACATTGCAACTCGTAATGTGGAAGAGCTTCTGTCTCTAAATCCTACGGAGAGATATCAAGGGATACTAAAAATGGTGTATTGAACAGTGTGGTAAAGCCTTCTTTTTATAGGCACGAATTAGGGTTTCAACGTAGCGGAGCGGGTTTGACCTAATCCCTCCCTTAATCGTCGTGACTGTTCTAAGTCATGTTGCAATATTGTAGGGCTGACGTGACATTGTCACACCCAAACATGACATTATCACGTTATTAGGGCTGATGTGATATTGTCGCAGTAGATGCTCTGTCTTTTTATGCCTCTTTTATTTTTTTTTATCCAAAACTTGCCTATTTTCATATTTCTTACTTGCATGACCATTCGTGCAAAAATAAGGAAAATTAGGTAGAATTACAATTAAATAATCATAAATTATAATATAACTATAACTAATTTTTCGTAAATAAATCAATAGAATGACGGTTTATCAATGCTCAGCCAGAAACTTCACATAGTAAAAAACTCCATATGACAAGTAACTCTTTTCTTGGCCCCACTGATCATATCTCCATTGTTGCATTCTTTGCAAGTTACCAAAAGGTTATCTAGTAAAGATGAATGCTTTGAAAAAAACTACAAAGATACTTAAGGATCGTCGGAAGAAGAACATTAACAACAAGGCAGGTTGGGGACATATTTTTTGTTCCTTGCCCCTTGTTCCTGCTCGAGTTAAAAAATCAACCTCCATTCCCATTCTTAAACAGGATAAAAAAACATTCTATACTCTTTTTTTATTTTTTAAATTATTATTATTTTTAAATTTTTTATATTTTATTACTTTCATAACCTTACTAATTTTATACCTTGTTTATATATAAAAATAAAAATATTTTAGTAATTTTACATAATAGGATGGGTTCGAGATACTGATGCGGAATGGAATATGTTGAGTATTAATGTTTCTATACTATTTCCACCTTACTTTTAAAAATTAGATTTTACTCGAATTCATCTCAAACCTTAATTAATTCAATTTTTTTTAATAAAAAATAGAACGAAATAGGTTAAACATAAATATTTTTATCATATATAATAATATTCGATATTTACAACTCACATGCCACCAAGAAGGAGGAGTCGTTTTGGATCCACCAAATTTCTCATAACAACTGGTTAATGGAATCGATTTCAGAATTTTAAATAATTTTTTCAATTAAAATTATTTGCAAAAACTTAATAAATCATAAATTAATTTATTTTTTACCATCTATAATAATTTCTTCTTACTTTAAATAGATTATCTCAATACACATATTTCGAGTAAAAATGTACTATATAATTGACATACCATATTCATAATTAATAAATTAATTACAGTTTACTGAGGATTATAAAGGAAACATTATAAATAAATTGTTCACAACACTTGGGACAAAAAGAACCAGGTAACTTTCAGACACTGAATATATCTACTCTAATAATTTGGAAACTGAATCGAAACCGCACGATGCTGTTGATCCTGCATATTCAGAATCAGATGAAGGAAGCTGAGAAGACGGAGTAGAAGGAAAGACACACTCTCTGCACCCGCACCCGCACCTGCACCCGCACCTGCACCCGCACCTGCACCATTCACGCTAGGGTTTATTCTACCATGGCACCAACCTTCTTCTCGCTCTTCTTTCTCCTCTTCATCTTTCAGCTTCCCTCCTGCTTCTCCGGTACCTCGTTGACTTCAATCTTTTATTCACGATTTCTTCACAAAAGCTCGTTTGAACTGTCATTTTTCACTGATCGCGTTTCCTTTTCATAGGACAATCGAGCGCCATGGAATCAGTTCCTGATCTTCAAAACACTATGTACGCGGTCATCGATGGATATCCTTGTGTGCGTCTGCTAAATCTTTCTGGACCTATCGGTTGTTCAAGTGAGTCTCAGTATCACATTCTCTCTCTCGCATTTGTACGATTAATCGTGATTTTAGGGATTAATTGCAATTTAAATGATGATAATTACTAAGCTGGTGAAATCGTTCTTTCCTTTTCATCGTTTTTGAATTATTAGATCCTGGGCGTGATAAGGTTGTGGCTCCAATATTAAGGTTCGAAAATGTTGTTGAGCTATCAGAGCCTTCAGCTATTTTGGTGTCATTGGATGAGTTTCCGACTCTCTTTACCAGGTATCATATTTCAACGTTTCTGTTTAAGTGGTTCTAAACTTTATTGCATCTTAGCTACAGAGTTATGGAATCTTTGTAACTTTGCTCAGAACTAGTTTGGATAAATTTTTCAACAAACATATGTGGGAGAAGAAAATAAAATGAATCAAACTTCTCGGATAAGTTAAAATCAGCTTATGCATCTCAAAGTATTCAGAATCTCCATTTTTAACTTCTCCTTAAGCACGTACAATCTTAACAAAGCTAGGCATTTTTGTGTTAAAAAAGTTTTAACTGTAGGGTTTTAATATTGAAAAGCAATCATAAGCTAGAAACTGATCCAAACTGAGTTTAGTTGCTTTTTAGTGATGCTTGTTGTTACTAGTGGATATTCATTTGTGATTCGTGAACTTGTGTTTGATTTCTAAATATGATCTTTCCCTTTCAGAATATCGGATGACTTAAGCTTTGCAAGTAAAGTTGGTGGTGTACTTGTTGAACCTAAGAGTGTTTTGCAGAATAAGTTAGAAGGTAATAGCATTGGTTTGCTAATTGTATGTTTTAATAAGTAGTTTTAGTAATACTTGCTTTCAAAGATGCATGTCATAACATTTTTCTGTCATGTGTAGGATTCTCTCCAGATCAAAAGTTTCCACAAGCTCAATTTGCTCCTTACCATAATATCAGCTACAAATGGAATCCAACTGTACGATATGAACTTTCTTTCTCATCAAGTTTCTTGGCATATTTATAGCTCATGACAACATCAATTATTTGTTCTTTTCTTTTTCTTGCTTGTTTCTGCAGCCATTTTCTAACTTTTCCAACTTTAATTTGATTTTTTTTTTGGAATGGAATTTGTTCTGGTTTTTATGAAGTTCTTAATTTTGATGGATTTATATTGTTAAAATGACAAATTAAGCAATCAAACATGTCTTGAGTTATATAGTGATATTAGATGAATATGAAGACCTATGGTGGGAATATAACCAATTATTTCTGGATATTGGCTAATGCTATTTCAGTCTTGAGACAACACAATTAATTTTTAGAATGATTTTTTTTTTCTTTTTTTGGCTCAACATGTGCAGGGTTCTGGTATTATGTGGAAATCCTATAATTTTCCTGTGTTTTTACTCAGTGAAAGTGGTTCGCAGACTCTTCAAGAGGTATTGCTTAGTATTTTCATGAGCTTATACTTGCAAGATTGTGGTGACAATCCATTGCACTTTGCGATTGTAGTTGGTTAGACAATTAATTGATCCATGTAGCCAGCTGCACCTAGTGAGAAAATACTTGGTTATTGTCTTATTTCTATATTAGGTCAGAGGTTTTTTGTTTCGTGTTTTTTGGCTAGCCTACACTTATGTATTTTTTTAGTGATTTTGTTAATTCAATTGGCTTTCATTTTGTAATGCCTTGATATGAAATTAATTATTCTGTATGTAACAATAAATTAGATTAATTCTCTTGCCTAATTACAATTGTTGTTGTTGTTGTAATTCTCTTTCCTGTTTGCTTGTACAGTTTGTAACAAAGAGTGAGGACGAAAAGAAAGCTTATACTTCTAATGTGGCCGAGTTTGATCTGGTGATGCAGGTAAGATCCAGATTCTTATAATGAATTGCTATTTTTTGGCTTATGGAGAAAAATGTTTAATTATTTGTTTTTTTATTGTTTTATTATCTTGGATTAGACAGTAAAATCTGGAACGCATAATTCAGAATCTTGTTTAAAAGAAGCAACTTGCCTCCCTTTAGGTGGATACAGGTGAAGTTTCTTAGATTTTACTCTATAAATTCCATGTGTATAATATATTTTTTGTGTCAGAAAAAAGTTGGGGTCAAGGGTTGCTGCCCCATTTCGGGGTTAGGGCAGGTCTCCAGGGAAAGAATTTGTCAATGCAACTTGTATATGCAAGATTATGCCACTAGACCATATGATTTTACGAACAGTATTCAGAACCTCATGTTAGATTGCATGTTGCTACTAAAGTAGATACAAGGTCAGTCATGCAAGATAGCAAAGACATAATTTTCATATTCCTTCCAAAAGATTTCTTGGAGTCTCTAAACTAATCCTTTTGTAGGTATAAAATGAATGGCCATATGTAAAACATGATCAGCTATGAGTGTATATTACTGTAAGGAATGTGTGTATGTGTACTGGAGAAAACATGGAGTGAATTGCAAATTATCATGAAAATGAAAATGATTAAGCATCGTATAATTTCCTAGTGAAAATGGGCTGTCCTGGATCTGCATGAAGAATATCTTAATATTACCGCCTCATTTTGTAGACAATAAAATCTTATCATTGTTACGTTTAATGTTAACTCCATATATTTCTTATATGGAAGGCAGTGTCTGGTCATCTCTTCCGCCAATCAATGTTTCATCCTTACAACAGTCTAAGCCCATTATATTGACAGTGGCATCTATGGATTCTGCTTCATTTTTTCGGGATAAAAGCCTTGGTGCAGATTCCCCTATTTCTGTGAGTGCAAGTGCACCTACTAAAGTTCTATTTATTTCTGGTCAAATTTGATGTTTCTTTATGATGATTGCCTGTTCCTGAATCAAATTATAGCCTAATCTATTGACTACTTCACAGGGTTTAATTGCTTTACTGGGAGCTGTTGATGCACTTTCTCATTTGGATGATCTTGGTGACCTTAGTAAACAGGTGCATATAAGATTGTTTATCTTTTTTTATTTTTGTGGTTTCATTTTCTGGACCATGTGTAACTGTATCCAGATTGTATCGTTTGTAAATTAAACTTTTGCTTTTTGTGGAAGGAGAAATCCTTTGTGAAAGGAAACCCTTGGAGGAGAGATTTCTTTTCTTTGTTGTGTGCTTTTGCAAACAATCAAGAAATACAATCTTTCTTTCCTTTTCTCTATTTTCTAATTGAAGTTCCCAACACATTATCTAACTTTCCCTGTATGTCTATGGGTTTTCTTTACCCTGAAGATCTTTTTTGTGGGGAAAATTATTGGTGATCTTCTTGATGCATGTGTGATAATTATTTACCATCCTTCCCAGTTGTGATAAGATTGTGGTTAAATTTTGCTGTTGGGAGTGCTGTAATTGTACCACTGGCAGGAAACTTTTGGTGGTTCTTCCTAACCACCTGGGGGGGGGGGGAGAATAACTCTTTTGGGTTTATCATAAATATGCACAGACAGCTCAAATTGCTGGTGCTTTATGTTTCCAAACTTTCAGGGTTGCATTTTAAAAACTTCTAATACTCAAAAACCATGTACTGTGCTGACATATTCTTCTACTTGTCTAAACATATTGCTGATTGTTTCTTAAACTCAATGCAGCTTGTTTTTGCAGTTTTCACTGGAGAAGCATGGGGTTACCTTGGAAGTAGGAGATTTTCAGTAGAACTTGACATGCACTCAGATGCTGTTCATGGTCTTAATCATACATTAATTGAAACGGTATTCCTTCCTTGTAAATATAACTACTGGGTAGTACTGGGGGGGAGATCTAATGTGCTGCACTTAAATTTTAAAGCTGGACTGTTTATAAATGCCTCTTCTAGATTCACTTTTTTTACCTGCTAATAACCTAACTTATGCTTTCCCATCTGGTGTTTTACAGGTTGTTGAAATTGGTTCTGTTGGAAAGGGTCTCAGTCAAGGTGTTAAAAACTTCTTTGCTCATACAGAAGGGGTGAGATATGCTCATGCCTCTTACAGAAAAGTTTGCAATTGTAGTTGGATATTATGCATTGTCTTACATAATCTGTGTGCGTACTACTAGAATTAGAGAATCATGCCAAATCTGCTTTTGACTAACACTTCATTAATGCAGGATTCTTCTGCCACAAATCAAATAATGGTTGCCTTCCAACATGCACAAGAGTCACTGTCATCTGAAAACATAAAGATAGCACCTGCAAGTGCCTCAAATCCTGGGATACCCCCATCCTCTTTAATGACCTTTTTGGAAAAGGTTCTGGATAACTTGTTTTCATTACCATTCTATAATGATATTGTGAAAAGTGCTAGCTTGGGAGCACAGCAATGCTTACCAGAATATAAATCATAAGTAAACTCATTTTAATCCCTAAAATTGTAAGCATCGGTTATTTTAGTCCTTGCCTTAATATAATCTTCACTTCAGTCTTTGGCTTTACAAAACAACTTTTGTTTTGGTCCATTTTAATATGAAGCATTGGAAATAAAGTGAAAAAGGACTAAAATGAAAAACTTTTTACAAAGGTAGATGCTAAAATGATTGTGTAAGGAACTGGTCCAAAAATGATAGAAAGACACTCTTTAAAGTAGAAAACAGGTATTCGAGAGACCTGGTTCTCTTCCAGTGCATAAAGGCCCCCAATCCTCTGACAAATGACCAGATATCCTTTCTCGTAATCTCCTATTATTTATCGGCAAACTGCTTAGTTTCTCCCTATCTCAACCCAACTAACTAAAAGAAATTAACAACTTACCTAACTAATTATTTATTGTAAAACAAAAGCCTAACTAACAACTAAGGGATATCTATCAGATTGATGCTTATGATTTTAGGAACTAAAATGGGGGTTTACTCTAAATCATTTTGTAATTAGTGGTGGATTGTTGAAAATGATTGAAAGTTTAGGCTTTGTAAAGTTCATTGGTGAAATTCTTCATAAAGAGAAGGACTTGGTGAATTAAGTCCTATTTATTCTTTTTCTTAATGAAATACAATATTGATTGTTATATGTCCTTTTGAATTCTGAGTCACCATTTTCTATCTACACCATATGTATACCAAAATTCCGACACATTAACTTGAAATTGTTTGGAGATGAAGCATGCATATTGTCCTTATTTTGATACAGACACTTAGTGCAATCATGTACATGATATTAGACATATGAACATCCCATTTTGAATAGAATCACTAAGTGTTAACCCCATATATAAATGATTGGCTGCTATTGGGACATGTTGCCAACTTGCAATAACTTGGTCAAATCAAAAGGTCGTGAGAACTCTGCAAATATGTCAATAAGTTAGGCAGAAGATGCAATTGACCCGATTGTTAATGTGATGTATCTCTTAATTCCTATTGGCATAAATTCACTGCTTGTATTAATATGCTATTTTGAATAACTTCATTGGTATGTTGGCATATGATTCCAACGTTTTCCACCGTTCATTATTCTTCTTCGTTTGATCAGAATCCTGCAATCTCTGGTGTTGTCTTAGAAGATTTTGATTCTGTCTTTGTCAACAAGTTCTACCATAGTCATCTTGATGATTTATGTGAGCTAATCTGTACTCTTGGCATTCATTTTCTTTTACTTTCTCGACTTGTCCTAAATTTTCATGGCTGCCTCTTATGTCACATGTGTTCTTATTTTATATGATTAATTCAGCAAATGTAAATTCATCAGCAATAGTTGCTGCTGCTTCTCTTATTGCCCGAACCATTTACCTGCTTGCAACTGAAGATGTACAAAATTCTACATTGGCTGCTATAAATGTAAATGTGTCACTTGTTGAACAGCTTATGGATTGCTTGTTAGATTGTGATCCTGGTCTGTCTTGCGAATTGGTGAAGGAATATATTTCACCAACGTCAACCTGTCCAAGCCATTATGTTGGTGTTATCTTAGATGGATCTTCTTCTACACCTTATCCAGGATATGTTAATGATGTTCCCAGGTTCATCTGGAATTTTCTAGCTGACAGAACCTCTATCCCAAGGGAGAACAATAGCTCAGGTTGTCAACAAGGTTGCAATGGTAGGGATGAAGTTTGCATTAAAACAGAGACTGATGGGAAGGGAGTTTGTGTTCTCTCTACAACGAGGTATGTTCCTTGTCTAGATATAGTTATTTGATTTAGTGGATGGATTTAATCCTGAATACTAGTGGTGTGGTGTTCAACGTATTTGTTGCTGGTATTTGCAGTTTCGTGTTGGTGATTCTTTTTCCAGCATTGGACATGCTTGCTGTCATTTATTGTTGCCTCTAACTTAATTGTGTTTTGCTGCCTGTGGAATTGGTGTAGTGATGTATCTTTTCATTTTATTATGGGAACACAGGAAACTGAGCAAAACCATGTATGGAACATAAAAACTCCTGCATGTGACTCCTGAGTCCTACTGTAGATAAAATGAAACTGACTTATTTGTGTTATGTTTCACCTTTTCTGTTTAACCTTGATTACCAGTAGGTGGTAATTATTGGTTGACTATCCCATCCCATGGTTACTGTCAGATTAGAATCATGTTAGTTTTTCCATTTTAAATTGAATGTCATTTCTATGAATCAGATTGAAATTGGCAAAGGATGATTAAACGTTTGTCAAATTTCCTATGGCAGTGTACAATAGGGAGGTCATTTGATTTTAACTGCCCCCTTCCCTGCTCCAATAAAAGAAAACACCCATGACAGAGATTTGTGTGCTGGTTCACACACGTGCATAGACATATTTACCTCATTTTGTATTAATGCCGATTATCCCATCCTTCTAGTTTTGCATACTTAAGTGATGGTGTCATTCACTTTATGTCTCATTAAATAATGGATGTTGTTCCAGAATTTATACCATATTTAAAATTTACGTCACAATTGGCACCTTGTTAAGTATGCTCACGTAATGTACGTAACTGGGTAGACTGCACCATTTACTTGTTAAATTATTTATGTATTTATATGCCAGGTTCCACAGTCCAGGTAGTGTGCTTCTTGTTGGCTTGACATGAATAAATGGCTAAAATTGATGTACTATAATTTTACCTCTTGTTTAATCCTCTATAGGTATGTTCCAGCATATTCAACCCGGCTAAAATTTGATTCAGGAGTGTGGAATGTTTTGCCCCCTAATTCCTCTGACAAAATGGGGGTTGTGGACCCTATCTGGACGGAAAGTGACTGGAATTCAATAGGTATGCGTGTGTACACGGTCCAAATTGCTGCTTACGATCGTCTTGTTCTGTTTGGGGGTATCACTCTGACAATCTTGGCATACCTTGCAATAGCAATAACAAGAGCTTTTGTTACAAAAGCCATGAAGAGGGATTGACATTTCATTTCTGGAAACTGACTACTAAATTTTGTGAAACTAGGGTAAAATATATAGGGCCATTAGGCAAATTACCAGTTTCTGAAGAATTTCCAAGGATGTGCATTATTTTGGCCGCATTCTTGTGCTTGTGAATTCTATTTTGGAAATTTCTCTCTAACAATCATTTTTATCACTTATAGGTAAGTGTAAGGAAATGTAATGAAAATAGTCAAAATTAGCTTGTGTTGTCTATTTGTTTTTCCTTTGCCAATTTTGTGCTGTAAATATCTAGTCTAGTTAGTAACTATATAATCTTTACCTGGTTCATTATTTTCACAACTATTATCATGACTGATAGTGTTAATTTTTTAGTTGGCATTGAGAGTTTGTTCAATGGATGGATAGTGAAACAGATTGCTCCTACTCCTATTATCATATTTACGATTAAACCTTTCGTTGAAAAGCCGGGTTGGGATTCGTTTAATTGAATGATACAATTCTACAAATTAATGTTTTTTACGTGTTTTAAAATAGTCTTTAATGATGCGTTTGTCTCGTTTCGTTTTTTTTTTTAGAAATGGACGTCGAAATCATGACTGTTGACAACTTTTTGACATACCTAATAGTAAATTATTGGTGGAAGAACGTGCAATGAGAGCGGAAATCTCCCACGGATAAGCCAGTGGATAAGTTAGTATAAAAATTGAAAGTAGAAAGTTAAAATTTGGAAGTTATTAATAGAATAAAAATGTTTGGCAAAATTAGATGTTAAATTGGTTGATAAATAATAAATAAATATATAATTAAATAGTAGATTAAAATATGATAAATTTGATATATTTTTTTAACAATAAAAATATTAAAATTTATTAAAAAATACTTTTAAATTTTACATAAATAATTTTTAAAATTTTTTATAATTATTATTTTTATTAAACAGCTTAATATTTTTTAATAAAATAGAATAAATAATATATAAAATAACAAATTTAAAATATTTTATGATAATATAAAAATAAAAAATATAATGTTATTATGAAAAATAAAATAATATTAAATTTATAAAAATAAATAGATAAATACAATATTATATTGTAAAAATATATTAAAATAAAAAGAAAATATTTTAATTAAAAGTTGACATGCTGCTTAGGATAACATCTTAAAAAATGCTAATAACTGTTTAAAAAATAATATTTATTAAAATAAATTATTTTAATAAATAATTTTTTCATTTAACGAATTTAAAATTTTAATTAGTTGAAAAAAATTTAAATATATTTTTAATGTTATAAAATTAAATTTATATTTATATAAAAATTTATATTTTAGAAGAAATATATAATTTAGATTAATTTATGCATATTTTTAAAGTTTATTTTATTTAATTTTAAATAAGCTGTGCGTTACATCAATTATTTAGAACTAAGTTTCAAGGAATACTTTCATGAATTCTCTTCGGTCAGAGGCTCACAGCAATTTGCCATGTGAAACAGGAGACCATTTAATTATGATTGATCTTTTTTTTTTTCATTATTAAAAGAGTAAATCTACACCATGATGGCGTAAGGCGTTGGACAGAATAATAAAGGAAATGTCTTTCTATAAGAAAATATCATTGAATGGTTGAACAAGTTTCACATGGGGAATTGAATAATAAAAAGACAACTGGACAAAAGACCAGTTATCTTTTCTGGCGTGACTACGACAGCTCCTTTCATTTTACGATCATACGATGCAATGATGTGTCAATACCATATTGGAACTGGTGCTTTTGGCATTGAACCCATTAACCCCTGAATATACAAAATTCAAAATTACAAAGGTATTATTATTATCAAAATATATCTATCCTTCAACATCTCAAGCTTTATTT
Organism: Canavalia gladiata; assembly: GCA_037954105.1. Taxonomy (NCBI): domain Eukaryota; kingdom Viridiplantae; phylum Streptophyta; class Magnoliopsida; order Fabales; family Fabaceae; genus Canavalia; species Canavalia gladiata. Next base: position 12,963,417 of record CM075668.1, read on the forward strand.
ATTTATTTACATTTAAATCCTGAAAATACATTGTTCCACGCATACTGCAACTTGAATCCTCCCTGCATCATCACGGTGAAGTCAACGTGAGTTTCTATTGAGATGATATTACTGCTAAGATCCCCTCCTTTGCTCCACATGCCCACAACTAGGTCTCAGTTAACTTCAAAACCTTAGATATCAGTCTAATTTTAATTTACTTTTGATGAAAAAATTATTTTCATCAAATTAAAAAAATCTCAATTCGAATTCAATCTAAATGAGATTGAATCTTAAAATATAGATACCTACTCAATAGGTCTCTATAATTATAATAATATTTAATATTAAAATTTTATATTTATTAAAATATAATTTTATTATTTTTAATTTTATCATATATAATTATATTTAAATATATTTGATATATAATTTATTAAAAAATATATATAAATAAATATAATTTATAATTTTTTTTAAAAAATATGAGTAAATTCATCTTAATATGATAAAGTTTGGATTAAATTTAAAAATTTTATCTTAATTTCTTCTATATCTATATTTGTGGTTGAAAATAAATCAAATTTGATTAAACTTATCTTAATTCTAATAAGAATTTATTTGTTGACTTGAGTTTAATATAATTTTTTTTAATTTAAATTGACTCAATTTAAGATAGTAAATAATTTAGTTTAATTCATTAGTTTGATAATTTAAATCATATAAATTAAAACTTAAAATAAATTAAATTTATAATGTTTAAAATTTATAATTTATAAATATATTTTTAATAAAATAATTATTTAATTAAAAAATATAAATATAATTATAATCTATATAAAATAAATAAATATTTATATTTAAATTATTATTAATAATTAATAAATCAAAAATTAATTTGTATATTAAATATTTTAAATTTATATTTTATTATAATTTTAAAATTATTTTTTTAAAACATATAATTTTTTATAATAATATATATTATGATTACATTATATATTTTATTCATAAATAATAAACTTATATAATTTAATTAATATATTTGAACAAATTGATTGTTGAGTGAATTCTCGAATTCATCTCGAGTTAGTTTGGTTGATTTTAGCCGTACCCCCAAATTCACGATAATTGATTCTTTTCCGGGACGGGGCGGGGGTCCTCAACTTCTCTTTGGACCAAAAACACATAAGAAGGACTGATAAATCAAAAACAAAAGTAGAAGGACTATAAGATAAACAATTATGTGATATTTATACATAAGAGATAGATGGATAGATGTAGATTATAGAATAGTACAATATGATATAATCTGTTGTTGCTGGTGTCAATTGCTTGCTGGAACTCATTGCTACACTCATTTACTATTTACGGTGTCCTCTGGCTTACCTCTCTATTGGTGGGTGGAGAAGAGAGCAGAACATCAATCAGCTATTGCTATTCTGCATCGACTGAAACTGGTAAGCATGTATACATTTCAGAACAAACTTTTATGTCCAATTCAAGCTTAAGCTTCACATCAAACATAAAATAAATTAAGCTTAAGCTTTATCACTCAACAAATCTGGTGTCCATAACGGTATCTGTAAATACTCATAGGATCTGACAACGCATACCGTATGATAAGATTCATTTTTCGCTGCATTGTGTTACAATCAGATCAAGAAACCAAAGAAAAAGGATGAAAACTGGTTTTGTTCCACTGTTTTGCAGATAATCAAGGATGGATGCTATTGCTAGCGTGGCAACAAACGTGGCGGCACCTTTGCTACGGGAACTGACATTTGTATTGATGTACAGCCGTTACCTCAATGACCTTGAGACGCAGATTCAGAAGCTGAAGCATGAAGCCAAAGAAGTGAGGCACACTGTTGAAGCTGCCAAAAGGAATGGTGAAGAGATTGAAGACACTGTGCGTGACTGGTTTGCTAGAGTGCATGCAGCTCTAGAAGAGGCCCAGGCATTCCTTCGCGGTGAAGAGCGAGAAAGAGTTGGATGCTTGGATGTGTACTCCAAGTACTTCAAGAGCCAGAGAGCAAGGAACTTGGTGGAGCTTCTACGTGAAATCAGGAAAGAAACATTTGACAGGGTTTCTTACCGCTGTGCTTTGAAATGTAATGTCAGTTCAGCTGCAAGACAATTTGTGCCCTTGGAATCTAGAACATCAATGTTGAATGAAATTATGCAGGTATTGAATGATGCTTCCGAGCAGGTTCACATTGTTGGTGTGTATGGGATGGCTGGTGTTGGTAAGACTGCATTGGTGCAAGAAATAGCATGGCAAGCTGAGAAGGATGGTTCATTTGATGTGGTGGTGATTGCCACTGTGAGCAATTCTCCTGATGTGAGAACAATTCGAGCTGAAATTGCTGATGGATTGGGATTGAAATTTGATGAGTTGACTGAGCTGGGACGAGCAAGCCGGTTACGCCAGAGGATTCGCCAGGAGCAGAAGATTCTTGTGATTTTGGATGATGTTTGGGGAAAGCTTGACTTGACTAAGGTTGGTGTTCCTTTTGGTGAAGACCATCATGGTTGCAAATTGTTGGTCACATCCAGAGATCTTAATGTGCTGAGTACTGACTTGGGAGCACAGAAGGTTTATAGACTTGAAGTTTTGTCTGAGAATGAGAGTTGGAGCTTGTTTGAGAAGAGAGGAGGGGATGTGGTTAATGATCTTAGCATTCAACCTGTGGCCATGAAAGTGGCAAAAAGCTGTTCTGGTTTGCCACTTTTGATTGTAACAGCGGTGGAAGCATTGAAGAACAAGGATTTATATGCTTGGAAGGATGCACTAGAACAGATAACAACTTTTGAGCTTGATGGATGTTTTTATTCTCAACTGCGTTCTGCTATTGAGCAGAGTTATAATTGTTTAGAAAGCCAAGAACTCAAAACATTCTTCCTCCTCTTAGGTTCAATGGGAAATAGTTGTAGCATCAAAGATTTGTTGGTGTTTGGTTGGTGTCTTGGTTTGCATAAACATGTTGATACATTGGCTGATGGGAGAAACAGACTTCACAAATTGATAGACAACCTGAGAGATGCCTGTTTGTTACTTGAAGGGCAAAGAGATTCGGTTGTAGCACTTGATGTTGTTCGAAATGTGGCTGCCTCCATTGCATCCAGGGTCAAACCTTTCTTTACTGTACATAGAAACACCGAATTGAAAGAATGGCTCAGAGTGGATTTCTCCAAAACTTGTCATCATATTTTCTTGGACTGGTGTTTGATCCGTGAACTTCCCGAGATGTTAGAATGTCCCAAGTTGAAGATACTCCAACTCAACAGTGAAGGTAACTATTTGAAAATCCCTGATAATTTCTTTGTTCATATGAAAGAACTGAAGGTGCTATGTTTAGGAGGTCTAAATTGTACTCCATCCCTTCCTCCATCTTTTGGTCTCTTGACAAACCTCCAAGCATTATATCTTTGTAAATGCATGTTGGAAGACATAGCTATTGTTGGAGAAATCACAAGTTTAGAGATTCTCAACCTTGAAAAATCTGAGCTTAGAGAGCTCCCTGCAGAAATAGGACTATTAAGTAATCTTCGGTTGCTGGATTTGACTGATTGCTCAAAACTAGGAATAATTCCTTGCAACCTGATATCAAACTTGACAAACTTGGAAGAGCTTTTTATGGGGAACTGTAATATTCAATGGGAGGTGAAGGGAAGCGAAAAGCACTGCAACAATTCACGTTTAAATGAGTTAAGGCATTTGCATCGACTAACAACTTTGAATATGCAGATACAAGATACTTCAGTTTTTCCTAGGGACTTGCTTGGCTTTGGGAAACTTGAAAGCTACAAGATTTTGATTGGGGGGGAATGGAAATGGTCTTGGGTGGAGTCTGGGAATTACAAAACTTCAAGAGTTCTTAAGCTCAATTTGGCCATGGATCCAAGATTTCTAATTGATTATGGGATAAAGATCTTGATGACAAATGCTGAAGATTTGTATTTAGCTGAACTGAAGGGTGTCAGGGAGGTACTTTATGAATTGAATGATGAAGGTTTTTCACGATTGAAGCATCTAAATATCCAAAACTGTGCTGAAATGCAGAGCATTATTGGCTCAACCGAGTGGGCTCATCATGATCATGCCTTCCCAAACTTGGAATCTTTGATCCTTCACAACCTCATTAACATGGAAAGAATATGCAGTGGTCCGCTTCCAGCACAGGCTTTTACCAAACTACAAGTTATAAAAGTAAAAGGTTGTGATAAGATGGAGTTTCTTTTCTTTCATTCCATGGTTATACACCTTTCTGAACTTCTTGAAATTGAGATTACTGAATGCAAATCTATGACCAATATCATATCCGAGCAAAGACAAGAGGATGCTGGACAAACGGACAAGATCAGGCTCCCCAACTTGCGTTCCCTCACTCTAGAATGCTTACCTTCTCTTGTTAGTATCTCTCATGAGTCACGTATTAAGAAGGGTACTAGAAATGGCAATAGTTTCTCCAGTCAACTTTTTAATGAAAAGGTACAAACATGACTTATTGTTCTCTATTAAACTGTAGACTTGAATATCTTGTTTTTAGCAGTTTCAGTGCACCTGTAAAATTTTTCTTTCTATTTTCCTTGTTGATATGGATAGTATTAATATTAAAGAGTGGAACAAAGGCTATATTTTTAAAAGGGACACAATTATTTGGTTAAAAAAACAAACTATGCCTTTATTTGCCAACGAGAGCACCAACACATTTGCCTTTAGTGGGTCTGCTTTGCTATAGCTAGATAGAAAAGTAATGAAAGGCCTATTTTTGTTGGTGATAATTAAATTAGGATAATGTTGACAGGTTGAATTTCCAAATTTGGAGAACTTGAAGCTGTACTCAATCAATATCCAGAAGATATTGAATGATCAACTTTCTTACCTTCAAAATTTGACCACTTTGACGGTAGATGGATGTGAAAGGTTGACAAATCTTTTCACATATTCTGTGGCTAGAAGACTTGTCAAGCTTGAACATCTTTTAATTAGCTCATGCAAATTCGTAGAGAAAATCTTTGTTCCAGATGAAAACTTCGGTACTCTTCGTCGTGCTAGAAAATCTAATACTACTGAACTGGTGAGCATTTCAAATTGCTTGGAGTTTTTCTTTGTTAGTTGTTGGCATTCTATTATAAAGTCTGATGTAGGTTATCAACCATGTGATATAGGTTCCAATTTTCCCCAACTTGGAGACATTTGTGATTTCTCACATGGACACATTGAAGTCAATATGGCCCAATCACCTCCCTCAAAGTTCCTTTTGCAAATTGAAAAAGATGGAAATCGCATCCTGTAACAATATCTTGACCGTGTTCCCATGTCATGTGCTAGACAAATTACAAAGCCTGGAATCACTGAATTTATGGTACTGTATTGCACTGGAAGTTGTATATGAAATAGATGGTATAAATACGGGGGATCAAAGTCAAGGAGAGCTGGACATCCCACTGAGAAATTTGTCTTTGGGTCATTTACCAAAGCTAAAGCATTTGTTGGATAAGGATCCTCAAGGAAAAGCCAGGTTTCGAAACCTGTTTATGATAAAAGCTTCTAAATGTGAAAGTCTAAAAAATGTATTTTCACTTTCTGTGGCCAAAGACCTTCTGCAATTCCAAGTCCTTGAAATAAGTGATTGTGGGGTAGAGGAAATTATTGCAAATGACCAAGAAGGGGTGGAGGCAGTTCCTGGGCTTGTGTTTCCAAAATTAATATCCATAAAATTTTTTAATTTGCCAAAACTTCGATGCTTTTGTTCTGGAAATCACAACTTCAGATTTCCATTGTTGAATAAATTATATGCAGTTGAATGTCCTGCAATGGAGACTTTCTCTCAAGGAATCTTAAGGGCATCAATCCTCCGAAGAGTACATTTGACTCTAGAAGGAGATCAATGGTACTGGGAAGGTGACCTTAATACTACAATAAGAAGGCTTTCTAATAGCGGTATGTATGTTAATCAAAATTCTTTAACTTCAATTGCAATTCCTATACTAGTGGTTTTAATATGTGGCACCGTAAAATCTTCAATATACTATATCATGTTTTTGTTGAATATACAGATTCCCAAGGAAGATTAACAATTTCATAGAAATTCAAAGGCTGAGATGGAAAATTCTTTGCTAGCACCTGCTGTTTAATGATGTGAGAAGTCTTCTGATTCTGCTTGAAATCTTTGGGTGACTTCAAAGAAGATCAGCTAGTTATTGACTCCCTTTGATTTGTGATGTGAAACATGAATCTGTTCTTTATATTCATTGTCTGAGATGGAAGAGAGTCAATTTGGATGTTGAGGAAGTTTTTAGCCTACATAGTTAAACTATACCATATTTGAACTTTACATCACAATTGGCGCCTAGTTAAGTAGGCTCATGTGATGTACGTAATTGGGTAGATTGCACCATTTACTCGTTAAATTATTTTTGTATGCCAGGTTCCACTCATCCACCGTCCACGGTAGTGTGCTTGTTGGCTTGACATGAATAGATGTCTAAAATGATGTACTGTAATTTTATCTCGATGTTTAATCCTCTCTCACTGTGACAATCTTGGCATACTTTGCAATAACAATCGCAAGAGCCTTTGTTACTAAAGCCGTGAAGAGGGATTGGCATTTTATTTCCGGAACTGACTAGTAAATTTCGTGAAACTAGGGTAAAATTATATAGGGCCATTTGATTGGCATTATTTTGGTCGCATTCCTGGGCCGTGAATTCTATGAAATTGTATTTGGATGAATTTTAATATTTTAAAAAATTTGAAATATTTAAAAATTTAAATATTTTTAATTTAAAAATATTTTGTTTGGTTAAAGAAATTTAAATTTTTTATATTTTAAATTTTATATTTAGATGAAATAATTTAATTTTTATTATATATAAAATTTTATATTTAAATATTTATATATTTTTTAATTTTAATTTTTAATTTTTTTTGTTTATCTAAAATTTAAATATATACATATTTTTATTGTTTAACATTTTTAAACAAGAATAATAATCCAACAAATGCATATAATTAAAACGATAATAAAATACAATTATATTTTTTATATTAAAAGTATTAGATCCTGAAATATAAGAGAAAGATGTAAGAAAAAAAATAGAAGAGAACAACTAAAAAATAATGTTGAGAGATCTGTTATTCATGAGACTGAGTTTGAGAGATTTGGAAAATTTTAAATTTTTTTCATTTTAATTTGTTAAAATATTTTTTCAAAATTCATAAAATTTAAAATTCTTTGAAAAAATATATTTAAACAAGATATTTTAATTCTTAAAATTTTAAATTTTTTCAAAAATTACTTTCTTTTTTTAAAATATCTTATCCAAAAATAAGATAATTGAAAATTTTCTATTTACACAATCATTTTTATCAATCGTAGATGAGAAAATATAATGAAAATAGTCAAAATTTACTTGTGCTATATAATCTTTATTTGGTTAATTATTTTCATGACTAGTATCATGGTAGTTAAAATTTATTATTTGATATTGAGAGAATTGTAAGGTTTAATTGTTTAGAACCTATTTGTTTTAAGATATTTTTTATATTTTTAATGTAAAATATATAATTTTGATTAATTTATGTATATATTTTAAAAATATTTAACAGCTTAAAGAATACTTTTTTAAGAAAAATTTTTTTACTGAAAATAATCAAGAATAGAGTATATGATTTGGAAGAAAATTTCACCAAATATGATTTTGGAACAGGTGTGCACTTGCAACTAATTTATGATTACAACCATTTAATTCTATAGTGATAAAAGTAAAAGAAATGGCATGGATCTCTTCCGCTATAATTTTGCAGTCTTAAACGATCAAATTAGGCTTGGCGAATAAGATTATCCAATATAGCTTGCTGAACTTGCAATAATCTGTCCTAACTTGGATAGGAGATAAACCCTAATCATGAATCAAACACAACATTAATCACATTGCAAGACATTCACCTAAGATTGCTTTTGATCTAGTATTGACATAGAAACTCGCAGCAAAGCCAGTTCCATGTTCACTTGCCTAGCCAACATCCAAGTTAATAAACAGATTATTCTCCACATCCAATATTTGGTCATGACATATATCAGCCACCAAGACAGTTTTCATAACAATTGATAATCTCCATTGATTCCAGAGGTTGAGAGCCACTAGCTGACATAGTCCAAATATCTAGAGACTCCATGAAAGCAAATATCACTTCAACTTCCACAAAGCTCAAAGAACTATCATGTGCTCACCTAATCCAAGCTCAACGAACTTTTTCAGTAGAAATTCTAACCAATTTGCAACACAATGAAAATTTAATCTACCAAAATCAAGCAAGGACGATAATATAGAATTACACCAAGGACAATTAAAGAAGTAGTGCTCCCATGATTTGATAACATCAACACTATAGAACACACACAAATTCTCAAGTTGAATTTCCTTATTCGCAGATTTGACCTGTAGGTAACACATCATACATCAACCTGAAAAAGAAATATTTAATTTTGGGTGGAACTTTTTCCTTCCAAATAGTGGCTAGTAGAATTTTCTACAACATTTGACAACTTAGAAGACATTAATTGATAATATGCAGATTTAACAAAAAAGATACCACTCTTGGACTATCTCCATATAGGAACATAAACTTAGTTGTTCCATAGAATAGGAATGGATTTGATGGTTATAGCTTCAATTGGGTAAAAAATTAAATCAATAAAGTGATGGTTCCACAAATGACTTAGTGGCAAGATTAATCTAACCATAGTAACATCAAAAGCAAAGAAGTTCGAAGGAGAGATTACCAATCCTGAATATGGGCCAGGAACCCAAGGATCTATCCAAATTCAATTTTTTTAGCCATTCCTATCTACCTATTTGAAACCCTACATAAGAAACTTCTTAACACTCCACAAACTCCTCCAAGCATGGCTAGGTTGATATTGTGCAATAGAGTCAATGAAATCCTGTCGAGGGAGATGATGAGCCTTACAAATGTGAAACAAGATTGATTTCTCATTTGTTAAAAGTCATCACCATTGTTTAGCCAACATAGCATCATTGAAAACATGCATATCTCTTAATCCAGTCCCAACTTTACTTTTTGGTATGCATAATTTGTGCCAAGCTAGCCAATGAATCTTGCGCTCATTTTGCTTCTGTCCCTCCAAAACTAAGCTGATAGGAATAGTGATATAAACCTTGATACCACCTTACATGATTAAATCCTCCTAGAAAAAAATGTAACTCAAAGGGAAAACTTATTGAGAAGATGAAGGTTAAAAGAGATAAAAGAGGTAATTTGAATCCATGTAAATGTATTTTCAAGAAAAAGAGACAGATAAGATCGTGATTTTTATAAACATAAATTAGGAATATCTTCGTAAAAAGACTATAAGATTTAACAAGATATATTTGTTATTTATTTTATTAGATTTAGTTTTCAATTTATTGAGATTTGTTTAAATTATTTGACTAAGATTTGATAAGATTTAATTAGGATTATGTAAAAGATTTTAATTATATTATAAATAGATTCTATTATGATTGATCATAATTTTCTCATATTAGAGATTTATGAATTCTATTAAGATTTATTTATAGTTTCCTTATATAGTAATTGTACAAGTATAAATAGCTCTTTTATAAATAATGAAATACAAATGAAATATTAAAGTTTCTATTTATCTAAATATGAGTTTTTTCTCTATCGTGAGAATCATATCTTTTTTTTACTCTCGTGAAACATTATCTTATCAATCTTTCTTCTAAGATCAGTGATTCAAATTCATTAAAGTCTTTGGTTTGTGCTTCAACCTAGGTACGTTGCTGTGTAGATCGACTATCTCGTGTTTGTGATTGGACAAGAGATTTGAGTAGCAGGTCACTTTCTTTATAATGTTAGTTGACTATTTGCTTGTATTAGGTCATTGAACAATTTATTTTATCTTTTTCTATTATTTTATAATTTTCTTATTTAACCTACACCTTGAAGATTGAGCCACCCCTTCGATTCATATAAGTTGGTATCAAGAACTATTTGTTGACATGGTAGGTATTCTATACTTTTCTTATTTTTATCCAGAACAAAAAAGTAAAAAAGAAAAAAGAAAAAAAATAGGCAAAAGTTTGAAAAAAAAGGTTAAAAAAGTTTACTAATATATGACAAGAAATCAACAAATTCAACAAGGATTAAATGTTTTCCAAGTACAAGTATTTATGAGCCAAGTTGAAAAGTTGTTTGATAGGAAGATAACAAGATTTCTTCAACATTTGGATCGTGTTGCAGATAAAGTTACACAGCAAAACGACAAAAATATTTAAAGGATGAAAAGAAGGCTAAATACAAGAGAGTCTAATGATGAAGAAAAACTAAGGGAGAAGTCAAAACAAATAAAATAAAATTTTCAAGTTATAAAGAATATGATGGAGGTTATAACTTGTTTGAAAGTATAAAAGAAAATTATAGTAAAAGTGTTCCTCAAAGTAAATGTGACAATAATTTGGCTAATTTAAAAATGCAAGTTTCATCTTTTCAAGATCCTATAGATAACATGAAACAAAAGGATGATCATTAAAAAATATTACAAATGAGTATGGTTGTAAAAGAAACTAAAGGAAAAGGAAAAAAATAAAGATGTTGAAAACAAAAATATTGAGAAAAAGTGTGAAGATGTCATGTCTAATGTGGTACCATCAAGTTTACCATTAGCTAGAAAGATAGAATATCAAATTGATTTCATATCAGGAGCATCATTACCAAGTCATCCGAGATACCATACCAAACCAGAATATACTAAAGAAATTCAAACACCAGTATGAGATTTGATGGATAAAGAATATGTGAGAGAAAGTCTTATTTCTTATACAGTTCCAATATTACTTGTTCTCAAGAAAGAAAATAATGAAGAGTTGAGGATGACTCTATATTAAGAAGGAGAGAATGAAATGAATCTTGATACCTCCTTACATGATCAAGCCCACTTAGAAAATGATGTAACTCGAAGAAAAGATTCATTGAGAATAAGAAGGTTAAAAGAGATAAAAGAGGTAATTGAGATCCACATAAATGTATTTAAAAAAAAGACAGATAAGATCGTAATTTTATAAACAAAAATAAGGAAGATCTCTATAAAAAAGGCTACAAGATTTAAGAAAATATATTATTTATTTTATTAGATTTAGTTTTCAATTTATTAGGATTTATTTAAATTATTTGACTAAGATTTGTTAAGATTTAATTAGGATTATATTAACAATTTGAATCATATTATAAATAGATTCTATTAGGATTGATTACAATTTTCTCATATTAGAGATTAAAGAATTCTATTAAGATTTATTTATAGTTTCCTTATATTATTAATTGTACAAGTATAAATAACTCTTTTATGAGCAATGGAATATAGATGAAATATCAGAGTTTTTATTCACCTAAATACAAATTTTTTCGTTATCGTGAGAATCATATCTTTTCTTTACTTTTATAAAACCTTATCTTGTCAAACTTTCCTTTAATATTGGTGACTCAAATTCATAAAAGTCTCAGATTCATACTTCAACCTAGATGCCTTGCAGTGTGGATCGACTATCTCGTGTGTGTAGTTGGATAAGAGGTCTAAGTAGTAGGTCACGTTCCTTATAACATTGTTTGACTATTTTCTTGTCTAAGGTCATTAAATTATTTATTTTGTTTTATTTTTATAATTTTATAATTTACTTGTTTAACCTACATTGTGAAGATCGAACCACTCAATAGATTCATATCAAATAGTATATCCACAACAAAAATAGTTGCCTTAGATCTTTCCACAGCCATGGGTAGATCCAAATACTTATGAAAAGTTACAATCTTAAAAACCCAACCTATTCTGGACCAAACATTTACACAATCCATGCACATCTCGGCTGAAAAAAAACTTCAGACTTCCTCAACTTTAATTTTTTTCCTTGCAACACTTTCATAAAACTCAATAATTTCCATTATTATTGTTGTCTTAACTAAAGTTGCTCATTAAAAAATTAAGCTATCATTGGCGAAAAATAAGAGTAATGGTTAGAGCACTCCTAGCATACTTTACACCATGGATTATACTCATGTTTGTTTTGCTTGAATCAATCCAAATGGAACTTCAACACAAAGGATAAATAGGTAAGAAGAAATATGGATCCCTTTCCTAAGACCGCATTGTGAAAAAATCTTATCACCTAGTTCACCATTAAGTAGTACAGAATAAGAAACTAAAGACACATACCTCATGATCAAGCTCACCAATTCAACAGGAAATCTCATAGTCTTTAAGAAAGATTCATTCAACCCTATCATATGTCTTGGATATGTCAATTTTCAACGCCATAAACCATATTTTACCTTTTGTCATTTACTTCATATGATGAAAAATCTCAAATCTAATCAAGGTATTATCTATTATAAGATGGCCAAGAATAAAAAAAACCCTCTAATTAACGTTCACCAAATAGGAAACACCAATTTTAGTCTTTGAGTTATACATTTTGTTACTATCTTCATGATAACATTACATAAACTTATAGGACATATATCTTTAGGTCTATTAGGAGATTTTACTTTCAGGATAAGATAAATAAACATATGATTAATTTAAGATATATTAGTAGAATTGTTTAGAATGTCAAGTACCTGCGTAGTCACATCCTCCCTAATAATGTTCCAATATGAAAAAAGCCTATATTCAGACCATTAAGACCAAGGCCCTTGGAAGGATGTATATCCAAGATTTAACCTTTTTACTTCCTCGGTTGAAAATGAGATCTTCAAACACTATAACTGATGTTGGGATATTCTAACTCTTACTATCTCACAAACTACTTCAGCATTTATAGGTTGAGAACAAGTGAAAATATTTTAAAAATAGTCATCAATGACCAATCTAATTGCATTCTCACCCAAGATCCAATGACCATCACTATTTTTTATATTCCTTATTCGATTGGATCATTTCCTGTTAGAAACTTTCTTATGAAAGAATTTAGTGTTTCCATCCCCCCCCCCCTTTTATAACTAGATAGCACAAGATTTTTGTCTCTAGAAAATTTTCTCCAATTTCAAGAGGTTCATAAATTATTGTTTAAGGTTTCTAGATTTGTGTAAGTTCTCAATAGATGAGACACAATGGTCCACCTCTTCAACCTTTTTTTTCCAACTTTCTAATTTGACGATTCAAGCTAGGTAGCCTATTATTATACAAGGAAAAAACCTCTGCAATAGCTTCAAATTTTCCAACATAGCTGCTTCGGTGACTATGCCAAGTACCATGAACCAACCGACATAGTGAGAGTCTTTGAACAAGATATATTCAAATCTAAAAGGTCGTTTATTGCTTGAGGAATCAAATCTGACATTGACCAAAATTGGGCAGTGATCAGATCCATATCTACCCAAATGCTTTACACAAGTGTAGGAGAAAATCTCCTTAAAGGTATTTGAAACCAAACCCCTATCCAATCTCTTTCTAATATTGGAAACCTACCATGCCCATTGTCCTAAGTAAAATCATAACCTTCATACCCAAGATCTTGTAGCCCACAAGTGTCCAAGTAATTATTAAAGTCAATTGTAATAAAGTTTGAAGCTAGAGAACCATCTAATTTCTCAACCAAAAATAGAAGAGTTAAAATCACCCATACAACAACGTCATTTGGAATCAACTTCTTTCTTTATTCTTACTAATTGTTCCTAGGTCAAGTACTTATTAGATTCTTCAAGGAAACCGTAATAATAGCTCGTAAAACTCCAACTATTCAACCCTTCCTCATCCTTCCGACCATGGATATGATTGAACAATTGAGAGACAAGAGTAAAAGAAATATAGTCCTTCTAGAGTAAAGCTATCCCACCAGCTCAACTTCTTCCTTCCCCACCATAATCAACAACAACAAGGTTCTAAAAACCAGATTTAAATCTAATATTGTCTAATTCAGTAGCCCTACATTTAGTCTCCATTAGAAAGTTTATATATGGGAGCTTCTTTCTTAACCATCCTTAACAAGGATCAAAATGCACGTGGGTTTCAAAGCCCCCGACAATTCCAACTGAGGATCCTTATGATGATTGGTAGTGCTAGTTATCAACACTGCCACTAGAAGATGAGACATAAAGATAACCTTATCCTTCTTATCCAATGGAAAAAAAAGACCCTAAAGATTAGGAACTGACAGCCAATGCAAAACACCTTTTCTTATTCATATCACTCTCCTCATCTAGTAGATAATGATTGATCTTGTTTAAATTATCTCAAGCTTTTTTTTTCAGGTGATCACAGGTTTTAATTGATTAGTCTATTTTACCCCATCACTTGAAGCCAAATTTAAATCCTTCACTGTGCTTTATAATCCAACCATTTTCAAAGATTCAATTACAAGACCGATTCTCACATCCTTGCCAACCTTATTAGCACAAAATTTGCTATGCATGTCACCAACTGCTAAAATCCTAACTATAGAATCTAAACAACCTTTATGTAAATTGATTTCCCTATTTGATTCATGACATCATTCTTTAAACATATATGGGCTAGGATTATGAAAACCATGTAGCCAACTTTCAAACAGAAAAGAGGTGATATCATGCTCATCTGTTTCTTCCTCCAAGGGTGTACAAGTTTTAACAGTATGCCTCAAGCACCCACACATATAATAGAAATTGAGAATTTTTTTTATATTTGAAGAAGATTTTCACTCTAGAGTCGTGCTCCAATTTAACCACAAATTTTCTCTTCAAAGGTTTCCTCAAATCTAGAGAAATCCAGACCCTCAAATACTGACTCCACCACACTTCCTCTGACATATCCCAGTCAAGAAAACATCCCAAGGAATTTTCCAATTATTTTGCAACACTCTTTGAACGCATACTTATAAGAATATCAAAGACTTGAACCCAAAAAGGGGAGAAAAATATCTTTATGGATGATGGTTGTTAATTTGAGATTAGCTTTTGAAGAACTAGGACATTCTTGTAAAAAAAACCATGGTCTTATTTCAAAACAAAATCTTGATCTCTTTCTTAAAAAAATCTAAAAAATTCTTAAATCTTCATTAACTCTACACCTTTCTTTATGTGCCAAAGATTTAACATTGTATATTTAAAAACTTACACACTAAAACCTTCACGAGTCCACACTGAACCAACAAGGGTGAAAGAAATTCTAGATGAATTCTTATTGATTTCCTCATCAACCACCATATGGATTTCTTTACTTTCATCCTTTGAAAAATCAAAAGATTTACACGCATCCATCATCTTGATGATATTTTTTTGAAGATACCAACTCCACAGTATTGTGGACCAAAAAAACAAAAAATTGATAAAGACTCCACCACATAGGAGAAAAAGTTTATTAATTGTTTGAGAAAACAACTAAATTTCTTTAAATGACTATTATTTTTAATTTAAATAATACTTAATATTTGAAAGGTTGTTCTTTCTAAAAGGATTTAGTAAGATCGCTCTTACTAAAAAAGAATATTGTAAGATTGCTCTTACTTTTATCATCATATTTACAACTATTACAAGACTGCTCTTACTTTTACCATTATATTTATAATTAATCCATTTGTTAAAAAATAAAGTTAAAATTTAATTTTTTTTCTATTTAATATAAAGATATAATTATACAAATTAATTTATTTTCTAAATGGTGGATAAAATTAATTTAGTATCACCTATAACATTTCATTTATTCCCATCATCAATTGAGTGTTTGAATTGATGATGAATTTTTAAACATGACAAATTGAATTAATAATTATTATTTTTAAAAATATCATTTGTTAATGTATTTTAAAAATAAGTATTTTTCTAATAATTAATTTTTTTTTCATATTTCACATTTGACACTAATATATAAAATAAATTTAATATATTGTATTAAATTATTTAAAGTTATATAAAATTATTTTTAATATTTAACTAAATTAGACTGTGATTCTCAATATTTGTTGAATTTTTAAATTAATTATTTGAGTTAATTAAATTAATGATACAAAATTTATAATGATACTATAATTTTAATT
Organism: Canavalia gladiata; assembly: GCA_037954105.1. Taxonomy (NCBI): domain Eukaryota; kingdom Viridiplantae; phylum Streptophyta; class Magnoliopsida; order Fabales; family Fabaceae; genus Canavalia; species Canavalia gladiata. Next base: position 12,979,437 of record CM075668.1, read on the forward strand.
TTTATCACTTTATTATAAAAATAAAATATAAAAAAATAAATTACATTGACACTTTTAATTTATTAAAAAATATTTTATTTTTATTTTTTTTAATTCTACACAAACATTTTTAATTTATAATTTATATAAAGATATAATATTATATATCTCTTTCAATTATATAAGTTTACGTAAATTTTCTATAATTTTTATAATATTATATATATATAAAAGGTTAAAAAATATTAAAAATAAAAAAATATTAAACTTTTTTATATATCTCATGAAAGAATACTAGTAATATATTTTTATAAATAAGTTTTTAAAAATATTTTTTTAATTATTTTATTTTAAAAATTAAATAACTTACCATTAAATTAGTCGTTTTCTAAAATTTTATTTTATTTTTTAAAAGTAAATTAATCACAAGAAATGTGTTCGCGTTTCACGTGGAGAAGTGCCAACTGCCAAGGTCTAACTTGGATTTTGGTCTTGAGTCAGTTAATGGGCCTTCCTAAAGAAATCTAGTAACTTCATCTTCAACATTGAAATTGAAAGGCCTACCAATAAAAAGGCCTCAGAGCAGTTTCCATTCATTATCGACCATTTATTTTTCGGGTCGGGTGAAATCCGATTCGCATGTCTGGGCAGCCCACCCATATCTGAAATGGATTTCCATCATCAACCCCCCACAGATACACTCACATCGCAGTTCTAAAATCGAAGATTCCTATAACGATCTGAGACCCTTCTCCGTCGCAGGGCCAATTCAAAACGGTCACTGAATCTACATTGAGGAAGATAGAAAGAGAGATAAAGATAATCAGAAAAAATGGGGTTGGGTTTGTTAGCTTCGAAGGCCATGAGACCCACCTCAAGGCTCCTTACTTCCCAAAACCCTAGCAAATTCCTCCGAACCATCGTTTCCAAACCTGAGCTTCGGAATCCAGAAGCTTCCGCCGCGCAGCAGGAGCAGGCGCCACCGCCCGATCTCCCTCCCCGGACTCCCGTAGCCGGCGCACGTGTCCACTTTTCGAACCCGGAGGATGCAATCGAGGTGTTCGTGGACGGTTATCCCGTGAAAATCCCCAAGGGAATGACCGTTCTTCAGGCCTGTGAGGTTGCCGGTGTCGATATCCCTCGCTTCTGCTATCACAGCAGGCTCTCCATCGCTGGCAATTGCCGTATGTGCCTCGTCGAGGTCGAGAAATCCCCCAAACCTGTTGCTTCTTGCGCCATGCCTGCTCTTCCTGGTTAGCTTCTTCCATTTCCCTTTTCTTTTTTTTTCTATTTTTCCATTATCTGTCATCATTAGTTTTCTGTTGATTCTGTTGCTGACTTTCTATGTCTGTATTGTTATAATCTGATAAGTTAGAGTAGATTTTTATTTTGTTCGTTATTAGAGTGATTCTGTATTCTCTTATGCTTTTTATTTATTAGGTTATTTTTTTCCGTTTGGTTTCATCTAATTTTAGATGCACATTATCAAACTTAGTTGATGATTATCTGGTTTCTTGCTGTTATGTTCAGATTTCTGCTTCGTTGGATGTGTTACAAACTTTAATTGGTTCATGTGTTCTGCACATTGTAGTTTGTGGATAACGGTGATACTAGAGAAGTTCGACCGAATTATATCTAATGCTTCATTCTTTTAGCTATTGAGATGACATTTTTGTGCTCAGTGATAATCTATGTTTAGTTTATTGTTAATTTTGCATTTTTTTATGCAATATAATTTTTGCATATCCTCATTATTTTCATCTTTTCCCTCTGTTGATTTTCTCTTTTTTTTTGCACTATAATTTATTTTTTGATTTATTATTTTTTTAATTATGGAGAAATTTTGGAATAATTATCATTTGTCAGTTGGTTTTGCTGATGGTATCTTTGTTTTTCTATCAGATCTTACTTTTATACTCCTTTAGAATTCATATACACTCATGTACGCAAAGAACAGATAAACATCCTTGAATTTTGTTTTAATGATGTTTATAACCAGTTTTTGCTGAGATTCCTGTTAAAGATGTAATCTGATGAGATGCTCATCTTTAGGGATGAAAATTAAAACTGACACACCTGTGGCAAAGAAGGCTCGAGAAGGGGTGATGGAATTTTTATTGATGAATCATCCATTAGATTGCCCAATTTGTGATCAGGGTGGGGAATGTGATCTTCAGGATCAGTCAATGGCATTTGGCTCTGATCGTGGTCGGTTCACTGAAGTGAAGAGATCTGTGGTGGACAAAAATCTTGGACCTTTGGTGAAGACTGTGATGACTCGGTGCATTCAATGTACAAGGTCAGTATGGGACAAAACTTTCTATTTTCTTTATCCCTGTAAATCTGATTATCATGAATTGCTGATTTTAACAAGCATGCTACACATTGGAAGTCGAATTATGACTTATTTCTTCTAAAAAAATCAATTTCTTTGATAATTTAAAATTGCTTGTGTATGACAAATATTCTTGTAAAAATTAAGGACACCTTGAGTTGCATAATTTTGTGTAAAATTGTAGTGGTCATCACATTATGATTGTTCTGAGGAAACTTATGGGTCAATTTAACTTGCATATGATGAAAGTGACATTCCCAAGTGATAATTTAGTTGATTGTTTTGTTACTTGTTACTATGTCAATTAAGGACCAGCTATGGTTTCTTATATTTCTGCTTTTGACATTTGGTAGTAATAGATAGGTGTTGTCAATTTTGTGAAATCCAACCTTTAACATTTGAGAAACATGTTCTCTTTGTTGTCACTTAAATACTATATCTTTTAAACAATGATACCTGTGTGCCTGAAAAGGCTCTGTTGGAATATGTCCTTCCCTCAGGTGTGTCAGATTTGCAACAGAGGTTGCTGGGGTTCAGGATCTTGGCATGTTAGGTCGTGGCAGTGGAGAAGAGATTGGAACATATGTTGAAAAACTTATGACAAGTGAGCTTTCTGGAAATGTCATCGACATCTGTCCCGTGGGAGCTCTCACTTCAAAACCATTTGCATTTAAAGCCCGGAATTGGGAGTTGAAGGGCACAGAGAGCATTGATGTTACTGATGCTGTTGGATCCAACATTCGAATTGATAGCAGAGGACCTGAAGTCATGCGCATTGTTCCTCGTTTAAATGAGGTTAGATTCTAATGGAAATGTGTTGTTGAACTGTTTGTGGTTGCTGAGGCTTCAATTTTCTGTGGTTCACAAAATTACTCCCTCCTGTACTTTTTATGAGAAACAATTACCAATATTTTTTAGTCCTAAATATAATAAATATAGTATTATTTTCTAGTACATGATAGGTTCCTTTTATACCTTTATTTTATCGTTAGATTTATAATAACAAAATATTCATTCACTTCCTACTAATTCAAACATTTAATACTATGGATATTTTGGGAATAAAGTTTAAATTTATAACATATTAATTGTTTCAACTACTTTTCATTTGTCTTAATTAATCAGTTACTTCTTTCTTATAAAAAGGGCTGGGAGAGTATTTGATTTCTGTAATTAAAAGAAAAGAAATCCATTGCTCAATGTTTGCTGGTGCTTAAGAAGCACTTGTCCAATGTTTTATGGTAAGAGTTTATTTGGGAAAAGAATTGCCATTCATTAAATTGTTCTAAAACTTCATAGGAATTGATGCTTACCGAAACAAGATGCTGACGAATTCAGGCCTTGATCTGTTTCTTGGCTGTGGACTACTTTTTTTTTTATTGGCATTATGACGGTTACTAATTTTATGACATAAGCAAGATGATTTTCAAACTTGCATTACTGACTACCTCTGAAACACATTACTCATGGTTAAAGGAACTATATGTAGCTTCAAAAACTGATTTTTTCCCCTAATTTCAATTTGATTACATTCTGTTAGTAGAAATATTTTCAAACTCTCTTTACTAGCTACCTCTGAAATACATTACTCATGGCTAAAGGAACTAAATGTAGTTTCAAAAACTGATGTTTTTCCCCTAATTTCAATTTGATTACATTCTGTTAATAGAAATAATTCCATTGCTGTGCGTTTGGTACAATAATTATTATTACTGTCTTTATGTGTTCAAATAATCACTCCAAGTGGTTATTCAGATTATTTGTAACTGAATAACCATATTTTAAAATAATGCATGAGGATTTTACTCATGATTTTAAGCTTATGGTTATAGGCAGTTGCTTTATGAAGACCTTTCAGTTAACTAGTATTTTATTGTTTTGGGAGGGGTATTGGAGGGAAATGGTGAGGTTTTAAATGTTATTTGGCCATTGCCTTGAATCATTGTGCAAGTCTTGACTATATTGTTATAAAACGTGGATATCTTTTTACAACAATTGGGATCCTCATTTTAATTTTTCATAAGATAGGTACATGTGGAGAGAGAGAAGACTGTACATGGAGTCCCACATTCACTATCAGAGCTTCACAAATTTTATGCTACAAACATTTTTGTGCCTTTTTCCATATTACCATTTCATGTGAAAAGCTCACTTGAGAGAATCCTGCATCTGTTTTACAGTGAATCCACGTTGTATGAGCATCTAGTGAGGAGCCCCTGCAAGGATTGATTGCTTGGGATTGATGGTTTTATCATTTTCTGGACTGACTTCATAATGTTTAGTTTGGGCAAATTGTTTTATATTTTTATGCTCCTGGGAAAACTTAGCATCATTACTCATAGGCTTTTTTTTTTTTGGAGTTTTGCTTCTTAGGGAGAGAAGAAATTGCTTTCTGCTTGTAGTTTGTTATTTTTAAAGTTTGTTCTGCTTGGCTGTTGTAGGACATAAATGAAGAATGGATTTCAGACAAGACCCGCTTTTGTTATGATGGTTTGAAAAGACAGAGGTTAAATGACCCTATGATTCGTGGTCCTGATGGACGCATTAAGCCTGTGAACTGGCGTGATGCCCTTGCTGTGGTTGCAGAGATTGCCCATCAAGCTAAACCAGAAGAGATTGTTGGTATAGCTGGCAAACTTTCCGATGCTGAGGCTATGATTGCACTAAAAGATTTCTTAAATAAGATGGGGTCAAATAATGTGTGGTGTGAAGGCATTGGTGTAAATACTAATGCTGATTTCAGATCAGGATATATTATGAATACTAGTATTGCTGGTCTTGAGAAAGCGGATGTGTTCCTGTTGGTTGGTACCCAGGTATATCTCTCTAATTTATTTTAGTGAGTAATATTTAAATTATTTTAATGCTACAGATGATCAAATCATTTCAGTAAGTCAAATGTTTTTAAGAACTTTTATTTACATCTTGTAATGATTTAACTATTCACTCTTGTAAAAAATTTAAGTTTCTACAGGGTTTTTGGTGGTTTTTTATAGGTTTTGTATTTTCCTTTTTTTTTTGGGTTGTCACCAAATTAGAAATCCTACATTTTGGTTTTCCCATTATAGATTTGTTTAGATCCCACATCATCTATAGGTTTAGTTAAAGTAAAGCTTATAAAGATTTGTACAATTCTCACCTCTTGAGCTAAATTTTGGGATTGAGTTGATCTAACCCAAGATGGTATTAGAGTTTATCATAGATTGATATTCTGATGTTGGGTCACTCCTAATTGTCCAAAAAAAAAAACCATGATCTCAAGGATTTTACAGTGCAATCAACCTAATCCCATGGATTTCCCAGTCTCACACCAACTACAGATGTGACTAAAGTAGAGCTTCTAAAAGCTTGAGCAATCTCCACCTCTTGAACTAGCTTCTTGAGTTGAGTTAGGTCTAGTCTACATTCAAGAAGATTGTTCTATTATGTTGCATTACTTGCCCTTGGAATTCGTTCAGTTCTCTTTATACTGTTTGAAGAGCAGACACTCCTCTCACTTTAGATGTCCAACACATTTTCAAAACCAACACTTCTTTGACATGTGCTAGACACTTTATTGACTCATACACTTGAATTGATACCTTCACATGGATAAACACTTCAAGGACACTAGTACTAATGTAAAAAAGTCTCAGTATTTTTTTAGGATTATTATCATAGTTCTGAAAACCAGACCCAACCGGCCAGTCAAACTGGTTCTCTTCAGACTAATTGAACCACATAACCATTTTAGCAAAAAACTGGTAAACTAGTAACAAACCGATAGAACCGATAAAAAACCGGTTTATATATAAAATAATATTATTTTGATATATTTTAAAGAAAATAAATAAAATTATATTTTATTTAATTTTGTATGTATAATTTAAATTTAAAATTAAAATATATGTAATTTTTCAGTTTTTAATCATATAAAATTATGATATTAATGTATTTTATTATTATATTTTTTTATATTTCTTCATATAATATATATTATAAATATTTTAAAATAATATTTAATTAATACTGGTTCAACCACAATTAGACCCTTGAATCTTAAACAAGTGTTTTCACTGGTTCAATGTTTTAAAAACCTTGCTTATTATCATAAAAAGGTGAACATACAAACATTGATTATCATTCTAAATCTGTGTCACTATGCTTATATGTGTGGCTGTCCTATATTCTTTTACACTTGAACCTATAACTTCACATGGATAAACACTTCAGGACACCAGTACTAATGTAAAAATATCTCGGTATTTTTTGAGGCTTATTATCATAGAAAGGTGAACATACAAACATTGATTATCACTTTAAATCTCTGTGTTGCTTATGCTATATGTGTGGGTGTGGGTGTCCTATATTCTTTTACAATAGACATGTTCAATATCTGTGTCAGAGTCCATGCTTCATAGCTGACAGCAGCTAATAGAGGTTGATCTGAAGTCTTACAATGATGACATACAGGTGTAGAAATTGGGATTTTCAATTTTCTGCAATATCTTTGCATTTGCACTGGATTTGATTTTGATAACTGTTGTTTTAGGGCTTTTATGGCTGAGGGCTGGGATTTCTAATTATGCATACTTTTTGTTGCTGCCAGTGCTTCTTAACTTGTGTGTTCATTCTAAAATTTGCAGCCACGTGTGGAAGCTGCTATGGTCAATGCCAGAATACGCAAAACTGTCAGGTCAAACCAAGCCAAGGTTGGGTACATTGGGCCTGCTACTGATTTCAACTATGATCACAAACATCTTGGTACTGACCCTCAAACACTTCTTGAAATTGCTGAGGGCCGCCACCCATTTTTCAAGACACTCTCAAATGCCAAAAACCCTGTTATCATTGTTGGTGCTGGGATTTTTGAGAGGAAGGACCAGGATGCAGTTTTTGCAGCTGTTGAAACCATTGCCAAAAAAGCAAATGTTGTCAGGCCCGATTGGAACGGCCTTAATGTATTGCTTCTCCATGCTGCCCAGGCTGCTGCACTTGACCTGGGACTTGTTCCGCAATCTGAGAAAAGCCTTGAGTCTGCAAAATTTGTATATTTGATGGGTGCTGATGATATAAACTTGGACAAGATCCCGGCTGATGCTTTTGTTGTTTATCAAGGGCACCATGGTGACAAGAGTGTTTATCGTGCAAATGTCATATTGCCGGCAGTAGCATTCAGTGAGAAGGAAGGGACCTATGAAAATACTGAAGGATGCTCGCAACAAACATTGCCTGCAGTTCCAACTGTTGGAGACTCCAGAGATGATTGGAAGATAATTCGAGCTCTGTCTGAGGTGGCAGGAGTGCGCTTGCCCTATGATACAATTGGGGCCATTCACGCCCGAATCAGGACTGTAGCCCCAAACCTTGTGCACGTGGATGAGAGAGAGCCAGCCACATTGCCATCTTCACTCAGACCAACCATCACTGAGAAGGTGGACTCAACTCCATTCGGGACTGCAGTTGAGAATTTCTATATGACTGACTCTATCACAAGGGCATCAAAGATAATGGCACAATGCAGTGCTGTGCTGTTGAAGAAGTGAAGCATGTATTTTTTATTTTTTGGTTTAAATAAAAATTCAGATTCACGTTTTCATGTCCTGGCCATGCAAGACCTTGCTCGCCCAAAGCTTATCGGATGTTGGAAGTACCCAATAATTTGAAACTAGGCCTTTTCTGTTCCATGGTAATATGCGGTGTAAAAGCACCATTTTTACAACTGTTGTCATGTACAATTTGGGTTAGCCGACTGATTGTGAAAAGTTACTTCTCTTTCTCCAATTTTTCCAAGTGAGAAAACTGCAGGGGCAAAATCTTATTTCTTATTCTTACTATTGGCTCTTGCTGCTAAATAAGGGTAACAAGTTAAAGCGATCCAAGGTTAAGTCAATGCACCAGGATACAAAGGGGGAAGCTATGTCAGAATGATAGTAGAGAGGAGAATTTAGAAAATAATTGAGCCTTAAGCCCCTTAGTCCAAGCTTACATTTGATGTTTTGGGAAAATTTGGATAGGAGTATTCATTGAGTTCAAACAATATCAAAGTTAAAAGGCTGCAACAGAGTTAGGGGGATAAAATACGGATTAGAAAAAATGTCATTTTACGCTTGATTTATTGTTTTCATCGTTTACTTCATTGGGGTAAAATTCATTGAGGTCATGAACAGGACACTTCTAGTTTGCAATATTTTATTCAACTGCAGTTCTATGTTTCGTTTGTACCTGAATGAACAGTTTTCGTTAGTTCCTGAATGCTTTACGTTTAATGAAAGACAATACCATTGACGTACATGTCGAAACCTTAGAAGTGGAAGCATAAACATTCTAAAACATCAATCAAATGGTCACTTTGTCCGTAAATCCACGTCTTTTATTGCGTCAGATTTATCTTTTCCAGAAGTATTTGCGGCAAAAACGCAAAGTGTGTTGAGAGAATAAAAACTTCATGCAAGACTGCTATTGATCTCAACTCTTTTCTAGTTCTTAATGTTATGGGTCTCCACCTTTGAACATGAAGAGATGCCTGTCTGATTATATGAGCTGTCCCAATTTTTCCCATCAAAATGCCTGATTTCAACGTGTGTCAACGTTCCAGGGTCAACACACCTGAATGAAACTGCAACCCCATCTGGGTTTGATCGTGGATAATAGAACGAAGTTATGCCACAAGTTTTACAGAATGTGTGCTTTGCAGTATGAGTGCCGAAAGTGTAAGTTGTAAGAAACTTCCCAGAATCTCCCAAAAGCTCAAAATTGTCAGCAGGTACAATGAAGTGAGTGTTGCCTCTCATGTAGCAGTCTGAGCAGTTGCAGTCCCATACCACAACACTGGAAGGAGCAAGCACTTTCCACCTTACACTCGTACAATGGCAACCTCCAGTATGCACCACTGTTTCAGCATCCATTTCAGGGTTCTAAACAACGGATGATCAATTAAAAAATTGTTGGATTCTGGAATTCACTGGCTCCTGTTAACTTTGTCGTGCATAGAGACCAGTCAAAGAAAGCTGAAATTGGTATCATAAATGAAAATTAAGCAGGGAACAATTCGGAATCATATCCATACAGTAGGCATACATATGCCAAGAAAGAAGCCTTTAGATACAAAATTCAGTAATAAATGGATTCTGTTCAACATAAATTTCTATATAATTGAACCACATGAAAGGGGTGATTATGAGTTTATGACAAATATTTATGTTACAAATTATAGATTTGTTTGCCAAGAAAAAAAAAAAAAAGAGGGTGAGGGCTCAAAGATAAAAGGATTTTACTTTTTGCATTTTGCAAATCAAAGTAACAAATTCAATGTGGCTAACATAAATTAAAACATGAATTTTTTAATTTGGAGATGAATAATTCTCCAATTTAACAGAATAGAAAGGAATGAGATTTTGTAGTATACTTGTGTGACTTAATCAGGTTTCAAAATAATTATGGTACGGAGTATGCACGGAAAAGTTCAACTTACAAGCAGATAATTGTTCAACTAATAATCTGTAATAATCCTTATATGACAGAACAGCTAGGAGTAAGCACAACAATTTCACATTCATTCCACGGGTTCGTAAGTATCCTAAGCAAGGAGCTTCGAGACACAATTAAAAAGCATTGTTGGTTTAATTCAAACTTCAAACAAAGATGAAAATATTGATAGAAGTCCTAGAGAATAACAAAGCAACTAAGTTGCAAAGTTAATTCTTAGCAAAAGGGAGAATTATTAACGAGTACAGCATAAACCTATGCAAGAAACAGAATTATATCAAAGATTCTTAACAATAATCAGGAGGTTTCACCAGATAGGATCAGATCACCTTATTTGCAGGGTTTGCACTCACTTTTGACTACTTTAGATTAGATGAAGAGAACTGCATCACCTTTTCTTCTTCGTTTTTATATACCGACAAAAATGGACACACAAACGCCACGTATGATTCCCACCTTATAAATAATTTTTATGATGAGGGTGGTTGATAAAGTATTTCAGCTATAAAATTTAATTTATTAATTGAAAATTTTATTAAAATATTTTATTTTAGTTGGATAAAATAGTTTATTTTAATAACTACTAATATTTATAATAAAAACATTATTTTTGGTTGATTTTATATTTATATTTTTTAATTAAAATATTTTTTATTTTTATTGTTAATATATTTTTATAATCTAATTTTTTATTTATCTATATTTTTTATAATTTTAATACTATTTAGTTCTTTCATAATAATGTTAATAATTTTGATATATTTATTTTATATTATTATAAATACTATATTTTAAATTATTATTTTAATATATACTATTTATATTAATTATTGTATTATTTATTTTATTAAATAAAACATTGACCCTTTTGATAAAATTTAAAATATAAAATAATTACTTTTATAAAATTATTATTTGAAATTTATTTATGTAAAAATTAAAAAATATTTTTATTTTAAAAAATATAATTTTATTTAATTAAATTTTAATATATATATATATATATGTATTTTTAAAATATCATGTTTATCAAATTTTAATATATTATTAATTATGTCTTTATTTATTAGTTAGTCCAATTATTAGTTTTATAAAATATTTTTAATTCAATTAGTATTTTATAAGCTTTAAGTTTTTATCTAACTTCTTATCTTTTAACTTCTATATTTCATCTTTTAACTAATTTTTTTAATACAATTATAAAATCAATGAAGTTCAAAGTCAAAACCTCATATTAAAAGTTTTAATCTCCATCTTTTACAATTAAACTAATCCTTATAACTTATCTTTTAGCTAATTTTATCAAACATATTCAAACTTTGTTTTTGGGTTAAAAGCAAAATTTCTTGAATTATATTTCATCACCTTACGTTGCATGGTCTATTTGTCAATATTAGTCTAAACAGCTATTAATTTTTTTAACTTTGTTAATATATATATATATATATATATATATATATATATATATATTAATACAAATATTTAACATTAGTATGCTTAAATTATTTTTGAGTGTGTCTCCATAGAATAAAAAAAAAATTATTACAAATAAATTGCTATCATTTTATATGAAAGTTGAATTTTAAACGAAAGTAATGGAACATTAAAACAATAATCAAATATATTCAAGGTTGTAATTTTCAATGAAATTAAGTAGTTACTTATGAATTACCAAAAATTTTAGTATTATATTGGTATTGAGTAATAATGATTCAAAATTAAAATAATTATATTTTATTATTTTTTAAAAAATATATTTATTAGAATATTAAAATATTTTATATCTCTTCATTCTCATACACATCTTTAATCAGATACAGATACGTATAAGTATCATAGTATAAATATCATAATATAATATTAATTATTCTTTCTGCCTTTTATGTTTCATATAAGTAATATGCATAAAATGTCAATTAATAATAAATAATATTTTTTTGTAATATTTCTATCATGTATGTTTATACATAGTAATGTAGTTTGTAATTAGTATAATTAATTAACATAATAGTTTATATAATATATTTTGTATATGAGTATACAATAAAGTGGTAATGATAAATTTCACGTCAAACAAAAATAAATTGCAATTATCATTCAAACAAATTTTTATTATTACATATAATATACAAGAATCTACATGAATATATTTAAAATAAAACATTGTCAACATGAATACTTAAATAAATAAATAATCTATTTTCAGTAGAGAATTTTATAAAAGAATTTGTAAATCAACAATTTATATTATAGAAATTTTATGTTGTTCAAATATAATTTTTAAATAATTATTATTTTGAAATAAAAATGAACAATTTTAAAATATTATAAATAATCTAATAAATAATAAAATGATTTAACTATAAATATTCACATAAAAAATTCAGTTATATTAATCAAACTCTAAAAATCCACAATAAATTTGTTTCTTCCACACATCCAAAATAAAAAAAATTAAAATAAAATGTGAATAATTTAAATAAACATAGTTATAAATACAATAGATTCCAACTTCATATTGCAATACAAATTTAATTTCACCAAGTATATTCATAAAGTTTTGTCAAATTTCTCTTTATTTAAAATCTAATCAAATTCGTATTCTTAAACATATTATCACACCTAAATTTGTATCAGCTTTTGCTTATATAGAGCTTTTAATCATATTCCTTTCTATATTTAAAGGTGCATCAATACATGTATTCATCGATGACATCAATAAAAAAAAACTTAAGAAAAAGAATACCATAATTTCTAAAATCAATAATTTAAAAAAAAAAAAACCTCTTCCTCATTCTTTTTCTGTATCTAACATTGAATAGTGGAATGGAGATAAGGGAAAGAAGTATAAGAATTAAGATTATGTTATCTGCGACCGATAAGCAAAGATCGATCAACCTATAAGAAATTGTAAGAAAAAAACTACATGAAGCAAAATTTTACATTGTAATTTTTTAAATTTAGTGGTCAAATCTTTGTTTTCTAATTTGTAGTAAGTACTACTCAATAGACCTATAACAAATTTTCGAAGAAAAATCATCAATAAGCAAACAACAATAATTAAACATTAATCAAATACTTAAAACCTGGTAAGTCGTGAAATCCAAAAATTAACATAAAAAAGAAAAACGTAAGGGATCGCATCAAGTATATCAAAATAGGAGGAAATGGAAAAGGGTTTGAAGGGTAAATAAAGCAAAAAGATTAAGAAATGAAATGTGAACAGTGTACTAGATAAAGCAATGTCTGACTTGGAATCAATAATCTTCAATCAAATATGGATCCTTCTCAGTATCAGCAATGTTACCTGTAGCAAGCAAAGAGCAACCTTGCAAGAAAATGTAGGAAGAAATTTAAATGAAACAAAAGTATAGATTGTAATTTTTTAAATTCACTAGGAAAATTTTTGCAATATTTCCAATAGATCCACAAAAAATTCATGAAAAAAAAAAGAAGAAAAATCATCATTAAGAAAATAGTGATAATTAAACATCAACAAAATACTTAGTACAAACAATGGAGAACAGAAAGCTAAAAGATTAATCATATGATAAATTTTCAAATAGAAGCTAAAAATAATAAATATACACCATAGAAGTGCTTAAAACTTGATAATTCATGAAACTCAAAAATTAACTACACAAGGGATCACATTAAGTCGATTAAGGCTGGAAGGATAAACAAAGAAAGTGGAATGTGAAGAGAGTAATAAATACCACAACACCTGACCTAAACTAGGTAATCTTTAATCAAAGATGAGTCCTCCTCTACAACACAAACATGCACAAGATTGAAAATTTAAGAAAACACTTAAGAAACATAATGCAATAATCTATTCTTTTTGTTGTTATACCATCCTCAAAATCAAAAATTTATAAAAAAATTTCTCTGCCTCGATGTTTCTGAAATCCATCACTCAGGGGTGGAGACTAGGGAAAGAAACATGAGGATTGAGATTATGTTATCTACAGTAAAAAAAAAAAAGATCAACCCTATGAGAATGGTAAGAACAAAATTACATAAAACAAAAGTTTATATTGTAATTTTACATGAAACAAAATTCTACATTGTAATTTTAAAATTTATTAGACAAATTTTTATTTTTTAATTTATAGCAAGTACTTTGAGAAAGCTAAAAAGATATCTATTTAAAGTTATCTCAATTTGCAATATTTTCAATAGATCCACAAAAGATTCATGAGAAAAAATAAAGAAAAATCATCGATAAGAAATAACAACAATTAAACATTAATCAGATACTTAATATGAATAATGGAGAGTGGCAAAGCGAAAGGTTAATCATACGATAATTTTTTAAATAGAATCTAAAAATCATAACTTTACATCCTAAGAGCTTTCAAAACCCAGTAACTCATGAAGCCAAAAATTAAAATAGAAAAGGAAAACGTAAGGGATCATATTAAGTATATCATAATAGGAAAAATTGGAATGTGAAGTGAGTAACAGAAAAAGTAACCGTAACCCCTGATATGAACTCAGTAATCTCCAATAAAAATGGGTCCTCTTCTGCAACATATACAAGCACAAAATTGAAAAACTAGAAAAAATAAACTTAAGAAAAGAAATTTGATAATCTCTTCTTCTTTTTAATACACCATCTTCAAAACATAAGGATTGAGATTATGTTAGGTGTAACAAGTAAAGCAAAGAGCAATTCTTCGAAAAATTGTAAGTAAAAAATTAAATGAAACAAAAGTTTATATTATAATTTTTTAGATTTATTAGACAAATTTTTGTTTTTTAATTTATAGTCCGCACTGTTGAGAAAGGTGAAAGGATATTTGTTTAAAGTTATCATCACTAGGAAAATAACAATAATTAAACATGAATCAAATGTTTAGTATGGACAGTGAAGAATAGAAAAGTGATAAATCAATCATATGGTAAATTTTTAAATAAAACCTAAAAATTATAACTTTGCACCAAAAAGTGTTTAAAACTTGGTAACTCATGAAATCCAAAAATTAATATAGAAGAGAAAAATGCAAGGGATTACATTAAGTGGATCAAAATAGGAAAAATATGGAAAAGAGCTCAAAATAAATAAAGTAAAGAAGAGGATTGAGAAGTGAAATATGAAGAGAGTAACTAATAAAGTAACAGCTGACTTGAATTGAGTAATCTCCGATAAAAAATGGATCCTCCTTTGCAACATTGTTCAAGATTGAAAAATTAAGAAAAAAGATTAGGCTTCTTTTTTTACATCATCCTTAGAATCAATAATTCAAAAAAAAAATTTCTTCCTTATTCTTTTCCAAATTCATCGTTGAACATGGAAACAAGAGGAAGAAACATGAGGATTAAAATTATGCTACTTGCATTAAGTAAGATGAGAAATTGTAAGAAAAAAATTATATGAAAAAAGTATAAATTATAATTTTTTTAAATTGATTAGGCAAATTTTTGTCTTCTAATTTATAAAAAGCACAGTTGAGAAAGTTAAAATATATATATATATATATATATATATTTAAAGTTATCTTAATCTGAAATATTTCTAGTAGATCCATAACAAATTCATAAAAAAAAATTATCAATAATTAAATAATGATAATTAAACATCAATCAAATGTTTAATAAAAAAAATTATCAATAAGCAAACAATGACAATTAAACATCAATCAAATGTTTAGTATGAATAGTAGATAATAAAAAAATAAAAAATAAATCATATGATAAATTTTTAAGTAAAATATATAAAAATTATAACTTTACATTTTAAAAGAGTTTAAAAAATTTATAATTTAAAAATTAAAATAGAAAAAAAATAGAAGAAATCACATTAAAAAGATGAAAATAAAAATAAAAATACAAAAGAGCTTGAAGAATAAATAAGAAAAAAAATTGAAAAGTAGAGTGTGAATAGAGTAATAAAATCCTATGTAACACATGCCTAGGATTGAAAATTAAAAAAAATTTAGTTCGATAAATACAAAAAAGAATAACATCTACAAAGATGTTAGGAAAGTTATTAAAAAACTACCATAAAAAAAACATTAGTTTTCTAACACAAAACAAAAACAAACAAACAAACATTTTAATATTGAACAAAATGCAAAACATAGTAACGTTTACAGATATATTATCCTATGTGTTTCATTTCAGTGGAAGGAGTTCAAGGTTTCTATCGTGTGAAAAGGCGTTTTAGAATGGTATATTTATAAATACAGGTGTGGGTCAATGAATGGAGTACAGTGGATAAGCATTTAAATAGAAAAATTCTACTCCAAAAATTCCTATTTTATATTATAAAGGATTATCATTTGAGCTGAGATGGAGCCGCTCATATTAATATTCATTTTTTATTCTATAATGTAACATTACCTTCAAGCAATTAATAATGTTATTAATTTTTAAATATAATTTTTTCTTTAGAACCAATCAATCGAAGTATTTCATATCAACTTTATTGATAAACACTTTTTTCTAAATATAACATGAATTCTGATTAATGGAATGGTATAAAAAAATAAAAAAAAATAAATTACATGGACTTTTCATGTTTTAAAAATAAATATGTCAAAATAAACTAAAATAGTTTTTTAGTATACATAAATAAATAGATATTATAATAAATAAACAAATAAAACAAAGTTCTAATTGTTTTCTATTTGTATAGTTTTTAAATTTTGAATATGGTTATTTCAATAAAAATTTATTGAATAAATTAAGTACGAAGACTCACAATTTTATATTTTCTTATTAATTTTATTGTTTAAATTTAAAAATTGTATTAAATATTTAAAATTATAATTTTAATAAAATTATTACAATGAATAATTAAAATATCTCTCAATAATAATATAATTTTAAATATTTCTTTATTAATATAAGAAAAACTAGTTGTTAAAGTTTTCTTTTATAAGATAGAATATAATGTAAAATCCTTTATTTATATTTCTATCATTGACGTTTTTAAAAGATAAAATAAACGTTCTGTTGACTGTGAGATAAGAATTTATTAAATAATCTGGTACATCTTTTCTAAGAAAAATTCAACAAATAATTTTACGCTTTTTTTTTTTTAAGTTTATCATGATAACTTGAAAACCAGTGTCACCTATTTTGTTCTGGGTATTTAAAATTTTTTGACTAAAACATTGTTGGTGGCATTAAAATATAAGATAAGATTATTTAGTGATGGAAGGTTAAAAATTAAAGTAGTTTATTTGAGATTTTTAGTTTAAACTTCCTTATTTTTTTATCGTAAAAAAATAAATAAATACAAGATTAGAACAGAAAAACTAATAAATCAAATATTAGATAAATAAAACATAAATAAACGAAGAGTTGTATCATTTTTCATGCTAGAAATTGTGCTTCAGATTTCATATTTGATTCCTTTCTATTGCCAATTGGCTTGTTGATCAAAAAAATTAAGAAATTACCATTCGCACTCCTTACATGAATAATATTCTACATCTTCTATGTCAATATTTTTATATTTTTTTTTTAGTTTTTCATATACCTTTGTAAATTTAAGAGTATCATTACATAAATTAATGATATTTCAACATCTGATCAACATTTACTTTATATATATTATATTTGCTTTAATAGATTTCATAAATACAAAAATTATAAATCAGTCCTTCAATTTATTTATAATTTTATAAAATTTGTATAATAAAATTTTTATTATATTATTAATATCTTAATATATTTTTTACTTATATATATTATTTTCAAATCTTTTTTGATATATGTAAAAATTTATTTAATTTTTAGCCCCGTTTTCATTTATATCCTGAAAAAAAATTAAAACATACATTTTTATTACATCAATAATATTCATTATATTTATGAATTTTAAATATTAAAAAATAAAATTTTTTAAATAAATTTAAATATATTTTACATGCTCACACCGGTATGTACATAAATATATATATATATATATATAGATTAAAGTAATTATTATTCGTATCTTAAATATATATATATATATATATAAATTTATAAAATTTAATTTATTTAAATATTATTATTGAATATTTTTTTTTCATTATTCCAACAATTTATCAATAAGTTTATGATTTTTTTCTTATAAAAATATTACTGATCTTTATTATAAATAAGATTATATTTAAATACTATTTAATAATTTTCTTCATTGGTAGATATAAATTTACAAATTATTTATTTTTGATTTATTTAATACTAAAAATATGAATCAATTTTAAATGGTTTAGAATAAAGTTATATTATGTGGTATTTGATTATAATAAAAAATATTAAATTGGTTACATAATATATTAAATAAAAAATTTATATAATTAATAATAATATAATTTTGTAAGTGGTTGATTTAAGTTTATATATAGAATAATAAAAATGACAACTATATAAATATATTAGGAATTTTACATAGATAAAACGAATGGCAAGAGTTGCTCTAAAACCGTTTAAGGTAGCAAACATTTATAAATAGTACGTCTCAATTCTTTTTATGATATAAATGAAAGCATAATAATAAATAGATAAACTTTTACATAGTAACAAAGTTTTAAAAATAATATATATAAAATTAAAAATATTATTAATATATTAATAATAAATATAAAAGTTATTTATAAAATTATAAATAAAATTTAATGATTGATTTATAATTTTTTATTTAAAAAGTCTATTAAAAAATATAATAATATAAAGGAAATGTTGATCGTACTTAATGTATGTAGATATATGTTAAAATATTATTGATTCAAATATTATCTTTAAATTTATAAAGATACTTAAAAAATTATCTTTTTTATGTATTTCAAAAATTACACTACAGAATACTGAATGTATTATTTGTAGAAATACAATTCCAGAGGTCAAATAAAAATGCTTCTGAAAATAAAATTTTAAAAGATAAAATTTATTTTTGAATATATGTTTATTGGTTTAGAAATATAAAAATTCTTATTTTCGAAAGTTAACTTGTATACTAAAATTTATTTCTAAAATTTAAATTTCTTTTCAAAATTTTATTTCTGGAAGTTTATTTTTAGAACTGGGTTAAACATTTTAAAAATAAAATTTTAAAATTATATTTTTATATTATAAAATCTTATTTCTAGAAGTTTCTATCTACATCCGAAGCTTAACCCATACATAAATACATATAGATGCTCGGTGAAGAATAAAAAAAAAAAAATTGGAGGTTGAAATTGAATTTTTAACTCTCAAATATAAGATAATGAGATTGATAAGAAAGTTAACATTTATAAAAAAAATTAAAAAAAACAAAAATGTAGAATATTCATGCTGTGAAAGGGAATGCGGAGAAGACAAGAAGATAGGAAGGATAAGAGAATGGTTTTTAAAATTTTAAAAAGTTTTAAAAATTAAAGGGGCTTACTTTTCACACCCCTTTTTTTCTTTCTACACCCCTTTGATTTTTTTATAACTTTTTTATTCCAATTATACCCTTAGCATCTCCCTTCTCTTCCGCAATCAACCTCTTCTCTTCCGCAAGGTGCATTCCCGCAATCAACCTCTTCTTTTCCACAATGTGCATTCGTCTTCTTCGCAAGCACCTTCAAGGTCCAACCTCCATGGTCCAAGTTTCATGTTAGTATCCATTAACATTTTGTAGTTTATTGGTAGGCCAGATGTAGGGATTTAAGGATTAGGGGTTTAGGTTAGTTTTTCTGGTGCACCCTAGGTACAAGACGATTGATGCATTCCGCAAACTCAACTTACACTCAATTAAAAAAATTTGGTTGGAGTTCTCTTCATTGAACAACAATGGCAGCTGAAAAAAAAAAAAAAAAAAAAGAAAGAAGAGGAGGTGCTGATGAGATATAGTCACAGGGGCATTTTTGTATTTTCACGTGTAATGGGGGTGCAAAAAGAAATTTGGAGGGTGTAAAAAGCAATCCCCAAAATTAAATAGCAGTGTGAAAAGTAAAAAAAAATATAAATAGTAAGGTCCAAAAATTCAATGCGCCATTTATTTGGGCTATAGTCAACGGAGAAGAATAAAGTCCAATATACAATGGTTACAACTAACTTCATTTTGCCTCGGCCCAAAAAAAGAATCTAACTTCATTTTGGGGAGTGTATATAGTTTTTAACGGTGAAAGGGTGCTCTCTCTTTTTTGTTCGTTTTTGTGCTAACTGCTAATTAGATTTCTCTCTCGACCAAAAAAAAAAAGTACAGATTTCTATTTTCATTCTTAGAGAGCTGGATAAATATTAGATGCAGGAGTGGAAAATAAATGTGCTACTTCACTTTCTAGTCCAAGAACATTCATTGTATTAGGGTTGTATTCAGGTTCAACTGAGTCAGATTTGAGAAAAATTCAAATTAACTGATTTGGGTGTTGGTTCAATTTTATTTTATTTTTTACATCTCAACCTGAATTAAAGGTTGATCTAGTTGGGCAATTGGTTTTTAAAAAATTAAACTATAGAATGAAAGCATAAGTGTTTGAAGGCTTGCACGAGATTAGGGATGTATGGCTTCCATTTTGGATTCAAGATTTTGGACCAATGTGAGAAGGAAGAAAGCGAAGAAATCATGCATGCTTTATTTATTATCTTTTCTATTTTTTTTATCTCTTTAATGTCAAAAACATAAAAATAAAATAAAATAAATTTGAAATTAAAATGTGAGAAAGGGTTAAATCACCGGTCAAAATCTGTTGGTCATTTAACCCCAGATTAATGGAAGGACCAATTGAATTGAAACAATACATGTCATTTAAGAATTAATTTGGATAAAATAAAAATTAATTAAGGATTAATTCTTGATATTAGCACTGTAGATGAGCTAAGTCTAATTTAGATATGACAACAAGGTTAATTTTTCTAAAATTCGTGAAGAGAAGCTCGTATCTTTGAGAAGGTGGAGATTCCAGGTTGATATCCTAATCTTAAGAAATGTGTCAGAAAAATTATAAAAAAAAACATGAGTATTGGACAACAATGATTAAAGACCATTTAAAACATATCAAGACAATGCAAAGTGAAGGAGATCAAAACTGAAAGAAAAGCAAGAATGTTAATGATGGCCAACAAATACTAGATCATGTATTAAATAATGGTAATTCCCAAACTAAAAAGAGAGCATAATAATAACACCGGTTACAATATTTTTATATAGAAACGGAGGAATACATCCTCTACATTTTTTTCCAGTTCCAATTTTTTCTAAAAAAAATAAATGACTTACATCTAAATATAATTAAATATAAATTATTATCCTGTGTGGATATTATTTTTATAATATATATCATTAAAAATGGTATCGTTTTGATATTATATTAAAAATTTAAATATGATTTATTTTTAAAATTTAATTTAAAGAAGAATTTTTAAGTCTTAAAAAAATATTCTAATCGTATTCTTAATTAATATGAAATACTTAAAAATAAAAAATATTCATATAATTCTTAAAATATTGATTAATCTCCTATATTAATTTTATAAAGGTGCATAAAAGCACGTTTATATGAATTAATTTGTTTTATAATTGAGAAATGTTGCTGTCAAAGTTCTCTCTGAAATATGTTGGTTATAAAACTCTTAGAAAAAAAAAACAAAGCAAATAAATTTGAAAAGGTGTTGATTAATTTAGTTAATTCTTTTAAATATATTCACTATTAACCAAGAAAACTTAATATAGTTGGTAAATAATAATATTTTTAAATATATAATATAAATTTCAATCTTAATCCTAAATACAAAAATTAATTAAAAAAATAAAATTTACTTTGATAATATTTATATTTTAAAAAACTAGTCTTTAATTATCAGTTAAAAAAATTATATACACAAAAAAACATATTCACCGTGTGGGAGGTGCCTTTAAGATTTTCTAGATTCAAATTTACATAAAAATTTTCCTAGAAGAAGTAAAATAAGTTAATTCAACCTTGTGCTATATATCTATTTATTAAATTAAAATTAAACTCATACATAGTTATTGATCACCTGAAGTTTAACCAACACAGTATGAGTAAGATAACTGATAATGAAGAAGTTTTATTTTTTGTAATGCATGAGATGATCGAAGCTTGACGTTTATAGGATACAATACCAATATCTTCTCTCTTATGTACCAATACTCTTCATTTGTATCACTAAGTTTTAAGACTTGTTGATCTCATATGATGATGACCAAGCAATTCCTCCCAACATGCTACTCTAGGCTCTCTTTTTTTATGCCTTTGTTTCATTTTCTTTGCCATTCATGACAAGATTCATCGTTGTCTAATGTGAATTATTGCTCAACACCGAATGCGAGCATTCAAATCATCTATAGACTCATAATGTTTATGTCCATATTCGGATGTTAAATTATTTTCTTTCTAATCCAGGCACCATTCAATGAACTTGCGGTTTTTTTCTCCCCTCGGGAAGAAAATTATGATCAATGTTTGAAAGAGAAGGGATCCAAGTCAAATAGAATATTAATGAGGGACAAATTGTTTTTTCGGTGAATTAGTAAAGAAAACATGAAATTTTTTATTTATTTATTTATTTAATTATATAAATATAATATAGAAAAATCAAGGTATTATATAAATAATTTTAATTAAAGTTATTACATTTAATAACTTTTATAAATGGTTAAATTTTATCAATTTAATCGTTAAATTAATAAATTTTATAATATAAATTATATTTATAAAATTTTAAAAAAATTTAATACTTTCTTAAATAAATTAAAATTAATAGAAAGTATATTTTTCTTAATATTCATTAATTTGAATTTATTTAATAAAATATAAATTTTTAAAAAATTTTATAAATATAATCTACATAATAAAATATATTAATATAACAGTTAAATTTATAAAATTTAACTATTTGCAAAAAATTATTAAATAAATTAATTTTAATTAAAATTATTTATCAGATAGATTCATAAAATTTAATCATTTATAAAAATTATTGAATAAATTAATTTTACTTAAAATTATTTATCAACTAAATTAATCAATTTTTATATAATATATATATATATATATATATTAATTATATATTTGAGAAGATTGCTATGGATATAATTATTAAGTTTCCTTTTAATGGAAACCAATTGAAAACCTATATATGTTTGGAGTAAGCATAGTCGGATCTAGCTTAAGATCTCAACTCACTTCAATTAAAAGGAAAAATGGTATGACCTTTTACTAAGTTTATTCAAGAACTAACTCTTATGTACTTTTTAAGAAAAAAAAATAGTCTAAAATAATTATATAATTAATTATGGATTATATCAATATCACATTATTACTCATTTTTTTTAGAGCTTTTTCTAATTTTTTTGTTGTTTTGCTCTTAATTCTATGACGATGGAAGATAATAAATTTAAATTTTGCCATATTCCATTACTTAAAAATTGTTTTATTTTACACCTCATTACACAAAAAGAAATATAGTTTACTAACATTTTGATATTGTATTAATTTGTTGTATGTAAATTTTACTAACAAAAATTAAGCTATATGTATAAACATTATGACTATATATTCACAATAAAATATTTTATACTAACAAATAGTATTTTTAGTATAGAATTTAATATTTACTATTAATGTATCAAATATTAATATATTATTCACTAACATAAATCTTTAAAATATCATATATTAATTGTTTTTTATTATATAAAATTTGTACTTATAAAAGCTATCCTAACTTTGTTTGTCTTTTAATGAAGTTGTTAGTGTGCGAGATACATATTTTATGAATTCGATATCTATAAATATATTTTTATTTAATAATTACATATTCAATAAAATTTGAGTTAGCTTTATTTTGCATAAAAATATTTTATGATCCAAAGGTACTAAATATAATTTTTATTCAATTTTTAGTGCAGGACTAATTGATTTAATAATTATATCATCCATTTTTATGTGATTATAAACAATATTTAGTATGGTGTTTAATAAGTTCTCTTTTAATCAAATTTAAATTACAATTACTCTAAACATTAGAAGGGAGCCTGGCCTCGGTAATCTCCATTCACTTTGGTGAGTGAATACTGGAGGAAATTTAGGTTGGTAAAATAAAATTATTTATACCCCTCCATTTAACCATTTAAAATTTGAAAATAATTAGTCAAATTTGTCAACTTCCTCTGCCTCAAATTTAAATTCCTATTAAGCCATTATAATTAATGGAGAGACTAAGATTAGAATAATTTATCTAAAATCTTGGATTCGAATATCGTTATTTTTCTCTTATAAAAAAAATTAAATTCCTATTACACAATAATTTCTTGATCAAATAAGTTTCTAATGACGAGCCAATTACATAATTTATTTAGATAAAACACAGGTTTAACCAATTTTTTCCTTTTGTTTTCTTACTTATATTTTAATGGATGCATTTTTCTATTTAGATACCTACGGGTGCCACCACTTCATTTACTCTCTTTTTTTTTTCCTAATTGAGAGGTTAAAACTTAAAAAAGCAATCAAACGGTAGTTACTAACAAAAAATTTAAAACCTCAAAAAATAATACATTAATCATTATAAAATAAATAAAAAATATAAGACAGATTGATATAAATAAATTTAAAATAAATATAGTTAATTTCAAATAACAATTAAAATAAAACTCAAATAATCATTTGTTCCTTTTCTTTTCATTGTTATCTTACGTAAGTTCTAAGATAACAAGAAAAGAAAGGAAGGGATTGAGGGGGAACAAATCCACACCCGTTCGGTCGTGTGTTACTGCGCTTTGAGAAAGCTAAGGAACAAAGCACATGGCACCCTAACAGCACATTGTGCCCCATAGCTCCTCTGGGCCACCAAGTTATGACATAGGGCCCTATGCTGTTTCTACCTTCTAATAGCCCATCCACGACCCAAAAATGTATATATATTTATGGTACCTACAAGCCTCACAATTATTCAAGTTTTGAGTTGGATTCACATGCCCAAGTTAAATTCCATCAAGTGTTATTTTCTTCATTTTTGCCCCTTTTTCCTTCTTTGCAACTACACTTCTTAACGTGAATTAACCAAATACCGACTATAAAAAGGGTTAGATCAAATCCTATTCCTATGTGCTTGTTTGTACTCAGCAATTTTTCTAAAAATTTTTAAGAACTAGTCAAAAAAATCATTAAGGACAATGAAAAACTGTGCTGGAATCCCGGTTGACCCTGGTCCACGATAGTGACGATACATTGATCAATTGAACTTCTTTTTCAATTCTTTTTTACATGTCTCTCTTTCTCAGAAATCGAGTACTTAGTCCCACTTACCTAAGCTTCGACTTATATCACACGTTTTAATTGCTATCGGATAAGCATTATCACTAGCAAATGCTAGAGGCTAATGAGTGTTATATATATATATATATATATATATATATATATATATATATATATATATATATATTATACTTTATATTGTTGCCATGTCCCACGAGTATAAATTTCAGGGTCTAATTAGTACTTTCAGAGCAAGGATTTTTACATGGAAATGTCTAAGTGGATAGACATATAACCACCTTTTATTGACTTGTATATGGAACACTTTAAACATAAAATCCAATTTGACTAGATGGCTTAATTTCATGGAACTATTTATGATCAATTATCTTGCTTTTTTTTACTATACCTCATTAGGGTGGGTCGGTGAGAAAGGAGGGGTCCAATTCTCACCCATATGTTCAATTCGGTTGCTTATGCTACGTGTTAGTTTATGGCTGACATGCACAAAATCAAATAGCTGTTTCCCCCATCAATTATTGTGGGTCTTCCTTTCTTTTTGCTATGCCCAATTCCACCATTTCTTAGTAGGATGAGGACTGAACAAGAAATGACATAGATGAAATCTAAAGGGTTCTTATTTGCCATGTTTGTTAGGGGATATTAAATATCAGTAGGAAAATTATTTGGTCCCGGAATAGGAACTCTATTGTACCAAACTCTTAATGATGCGACACACATCTAAAATACTATTTATAATATTAATTAGGCGTTCTATCGAATTTATGTATTAATGTAGGAAATAAATTCTGTTATGCTAAATTCTTATATAATTTTGTTAGATGAAAATTATAAATGTTTAAGAAATTTAATGATCCAAACTACTTAATAATTATAAAGAGAGTGACAAAAACACCAAGAAAATCCTCCAATCATTGTATGTTGTCACTGTCCTTAAAATGATTTATTATATGTGGAATATTTGTGAATGTGTTAAGTATTTAATATAAATTTATATGCATGTAAATAAATCGATCTCTGTCAAATGTTTTGACTATTATTGTTAATGTTTTGACTATAGATATTTATTTAGCAGGGCTAATAATTATAATTTTTTTCCTTATAAAAATTATCAAAAACGTAAAAGGATTTTGATTTCCATGATGTCACATCAAACCTGAAAAAAAAGAGTAAAGAAAGTACGGTTATTTTACAATACTAATTTTCTATACCTAATGAGAGTAATTTTGTTAAAATGATTTGTTGATCCATGTTTCTTCATTCACGGAAACCCTTTGAATAGAGGGATATTCCAATCAAAATTTAATCACACACGTGGAATTGAATTTTTTTTTCAGTTCAGAAATAACTATAAAAAATTCCAAACGTAAAAACTATACTATTTTATTGTAAAATGTGGTTTTAAAAATAAAAGAAAAGAACCTTTAAATCAATACAGGTATTTATAACTGTATCTAACCCTAATCCGCCCCCATAAACTTGAGGCTGAGAATTGACTTCTAATACAAAAATTAATAGCATTGTTTGTTAGCAAGTACAATATTTTAGATTGTTGATTTAAACTCGGGATATTTATTTATATTAATAGTTTAATTTTTATTAAAATACTTATATTGATAAAAACTAATATTATATATGTAAATGATAATTCTTTTATGGTATTATAACAATTTATATGCAAGAAAAAGGATATTAAAAAATTAATAAGATAAATAACGTCGTAGAAAAATGAATATTTTTAAAATTGTTATAAAAGTAAAAGTTTATTGTATAAATAATAATACTCTTATAAAAAATTTTAATTTCTTTATTAAATTAATTTGTAAGTTTTAATCCCTTTATTCAATTTTTAAATAAACTTCTATAATTTAGGTAATTTTAATTAAATTCTTATAGTTTTAAAATTTTGTAATTAACTTGTTACATGTTCACACGGTTAAATTTTCTGTTAACTAGCATTTACTTGACAATACTGATATTACTATCACAGTCTATAGTTTTCCCATCCTATTTTTTTTCCTTAAATTTTTCCCAAATATGACAGTTATTTTTAAATATTTAAATCCTTATCTTGCTATGTCTTTCAGTATTGTTCTCATCTAATTTGAGAAGAGAACGACAAAATCAATCACAAACATAAGCTCTATTTAAAAAATTTTACAATGGAACAAAAGGGGGGAACTTTTCTAATCATAAAAATTTTATCTGGATCAACAACAGTCATGAAGAAATTAAAAAAAAAAACCACAATATGCTTTTTCTGGAATCATTTATTTTCTAATCAAACAATTTAAATGTTGAAGAATGATAAAGCTTTAAAAAATTAAAACAAGAATAGCTAAATCAACTCAACAATACAATTATGGATAAAAGGTGAAATTTAACAAAGTTGTAACAAAATTAACTCTAAAATTATCATTAAAAATTATAAAACTGTAAATATTTAGATAGTTTAAAATTATGAAGATATAATTCAAAATTGAATAAAACTATAAAATCTTATAGATCAAATTAATCTAATTTCTTTTACATTTCAAACTTCAAACCATAATTCATCCTTTTGAAAGCATCTAGTTCCTTCGATTAGGGTCCTCAAGCACATTGTTACCTTTCTCGATTCATTACAACACACTTTTTAATCTCGTCTCCAAGTGCTGACGCAGCTAGCGTCGTTTAACTTATTGTTCTTTTTTGTTTATACCATCTCCATAATGAAATGTTTGCGAGATTACCGACACGATGATGTATTTGCTCTAATTTATGATTCTTAGTCTAATTGTTTTGTGCAACCCGTGAATTATCTCTTTAATCATCCATTTAGAATTTGATATCCGTTTGATGTTCTGTCTATTCTTTTCTTTAACTCTTACGAAAGATTCCTTCGGCCATTCTTTTTTTAAAAGAAAAACGTCAACACTTCTGAATCCAGTTTATTCACTCATAAGTGTCAGTATTTGAGAAAGACAAGGATTAATTAACTAATTAATTAATTAGTTGAAGAAACGGTGATGAGTGACATGAAAACTCGACACAAAATTACATTAATGTTAATAATGATAGTTATATAACTTCATGAAAAAGGTTTTGTCAAAAAAAAATTCAGTAATATTCTCGTTTTGAAAATTTCTTTTTTTACCGTTGATGGAAAAGGATTCTTAACATATACTAAAATAATAAATAAAATAAAAATAGGCGATGAAAAATATGTGTTAAATAATGACCATTAAATAGAATATTTTATTATTGATTAATTTTGATAATAACTGATATTACATTATAAATGTTGTTGTGTCATTATAACTTTCTTCACCTAAGTCTTTTAGTATCATTATCATTTTTTAAATTTTAAAATTAATTCATATTATAATCCTTATAACTATTAGTTATTAATTTTTATACACTAATTTTCAAATTTTAATATTGATCAATTAATAATCTTTGAACGATCACTCATAATTTCCAATAATTACACATTTTAGTTGCTAATTTTAGCTAATGTCTTCCCACCTCATATAAAAGAGGGTGGTGAAGAACATTAACACAAAACAAATGTACCCCCCCCCCCCAATATGCTCCACCCATATTCAGTTCAGCATTGTATATAATTAAATAATTTGTTTATTATTTTAATTCATTCTAACAATTAAATCATCGAACCTAAAATATTTGGAAGATTTTCATATTGAACCAAAAGTTAAACTAACTACACAAACAAATAGAATATAACGTCCAACTCAAAATCTTAATTAAGGCTATAGGTTTATGGATCATAACCAATTATAAATTGTTTAGTTTATCTTTGCCCATTTTTATTCAATACGAGATTTTTTTCATTCACATACCTATCATTTTAATAATTTTTCTTTACGTGTAAGTTTTTCTATATAATATACTCCTGTTCAAGTGGAAGCATGATAACACATTGAAACATACAAGAATTCAGTATATGAATCCGCAATCATATATTTCAATATTCATTTGAATAGTTGATCACCAAAAATACTAGTATACTATCAATTCTTGCTTGTTGACATCCCCAAATTAGCACATGAGAGAGGCCTAAAACGTTGGAGAAACTTTTACATTGGGCTAAAGAGTAAACTATACAAAAACCAAACATCATATCTAACCTAAAATCTTAAAATTACAAGGTAATGGCTCCTTGCCATATGCTACTCAATTTTCCTATTGATCTTATTCAATATGTAATCTTTTCACTTACACTCTTATCGTTCCAACACTTTCATTTTAATGAACAATTGTATTTAGTCACTTTATCTGCATACACGGTCCTTTTGATCGATCTCTACAGTGGGATGATATGGGTTTTAGCCTAAATTAAAGTCCAAGCTCATACTGATTATGTTGGTAAGAATCTCGAAAAAAAGTAGTTTACACGATGATAATCAATTAAGTAAATCTGGGTGTTGTTTTAGATTCATAAACAGCTTGAACTCTCATTTTTAGTGGTCTAATTGTAAGGTTTCGAATGATTCCTTTTAGATAATATCCGATCATTGATCGATATCTAGGTTGTCTTAAAGCATCAATGCATGACTACAAAGTATATAAAAGCAAAATAATGGAAAATCTTTCTCGCAACGTCTCAAACAAAATGAATAAGTGTTTGATCCTTGATCCTTGTATCATAGACGAATATTTGAAATGTGGTACTGTATGTTCACTAACTTACAAAAGTGTATTGTCTTACCTATCTCGTGATAAGTTTATCACTTTCTCATTTTCATAATTCACGAACCGTCACAGGTTTAAGTCACTCAACTTTATCGATCTTCTCGTTTTTTACATCGATTTTATATCTTTTTCTTTTAAGTTTTTGTTTTGCATTTTCATTCGGGCCTCTCTTCAAATTTATTGTGCTTTGATATATCCTAGAAAGTATATAATTTATATTTAATTTGTGAGTTTTATAGAAGAAAGATTGGTAGTGTCGATTTATTTACACATAAATTTTAATTTTCTTGATGATAGCGTGAGAGATTTGAAAAGTACGAAATGATATAATTTTAAAAAAATGTAAGATGGAATACGACTCAGTTAATAAAGAGGGTCTAAGCCCTCTCATGAAAAAACTTTAAATTAAAAAATCATGTAAATGTTGTGTATCTATTTAAAGATGGGTGCATGAACCCATTTTTATCTGTTACCACTTTTCTATCCTTGTTAATTCTTAAGTATCACTAGTATTTCTTCTGAATAAAATTTATTTGATTATTAAAAAAAAATCTTGTGCTAATTTTTTAATTTTCAGTGAGGTTGGCGTTAATTTATTTGTTTCATCATATGTATTTACATAATACTCTTTCATGCTAGGTCACTGGAACAAAATATGTTAACTTGTCCTCACCATCCAACAAAAAATCTATGAACCCTTAATAGAAGTGACGATATACACATGACGGTTACCTAACTAGATTCGTTTAATGTGGCATACAAAAGCGATCCATTCGGTTGTTTTTATACGAGCCACATTAATCTCTCAAAAAAGGAAGAGTAGTGACAAAATATTAGATAAATATAAAAGTTCTGTCGGACAAATTTTCAAATGTATGCATTGAAGTTAGGAGACATAATGCGTGAGCGGTTAGTATAAAATGTAAGTAAACAAAAATGTAATAAAATATCTGAATATTTCATACAAAAGTTCTAGGATTTTTAAATTGAGAAAAAGATTTGGTGGAAAGTTTGAGTAGTTTTTATTAGATCTTATTAATAAAAATTTTATTATTTTTATTATACATCAAAATTTCTTATCATCATATTTATCAAAAAGGAAAAAAAAAGACTGAAAATTGTACGCATACACATATATGAAGACTTATATTGTAAATGCTAATATATATATATACACACGACGGATTAATATTGTAAGTAGTTTATATTTTGTATGAAAAGAAAACATAAATAAGGACTGAAAACTGAAGTATTCGTTAGTTTTGAATTTTAATAAAAAAACATGGTTATGAAATTATTTTTGACATGTTATTTGTTGACTATATGATTATGTGATAAGTTTGTTTAGAGAAAGAGAGATTTTCATATCTATTAATTGTTTTAATTGAGAAATGCATGTAATGCTTTGACACTTGCTTAAAAACTATTTTTTTTCAATTATGAAAATGAGCAAAACATCAATTTCATCGATTCACAAAACTAGTAAGAGAAATAGCAAACACTTAATGAAAAGGGGGAAAAAAAACTTAACCTAGGATTCTAGATGTAAAGAATCACATTTTCGAAGAGTTTATATAAATTGATATTCAACATTCTTAACCTAAAAAATTAGAAACTCATTACAGAAAAACAACGAAATAAGGATGTTAAAATAACACGTAATCTTGGCTTAAAATTCACACAAACATAAAAGTAATGGGGTCGTATACAAACTAATAAAATTATTTTCCTTTTGTCCTAAATAAAAGTTTTAAGGAGAAAATATGATGAATGTCATGAATGTACACTTATTAAACCATAAATTTATTATATTTTTAATCTTAAAGGTTCAGCTATTATAAAACATTAATTTTAAATGTCGTACGTTTCAACGTATTTTAATTCAGAATAAAATATAATAATAATAATAATGATAATAATTCTATTCATAAAATATATACAAGAAACAAGAAGACAAATTCAGAAAATATGTAAGAAAGTAAAATTCAGACAAAAGAAACAGATAAAAGTAAAATAAATTTGGCGTACATAATTAAATTAATAAATTACAATTATAATCGTATATTTTTATATAAATTAAATTATTATTTTTTTCAAATAAATTTTTTTGAGAGGGACTAGTACTAATGTGTGGTGGTTATGAAAGAAGTTCGGTGGCGATGGCTTGCGAGTTTGGCCCGTGATGGTGGCGGTTCTGAAGGGAACTGTGAGGGAGAGGAAACTCAAACGAAGAATGTATACCAAACCTGGATCCCTAAATTTGGATTAAACATTTTCCGACTAAATCTCTTTCGGTCACTAAATCTACATAATTACAAATATCAAATTGATCACACAAGGTTGATCGCAAGTTTTTTTAATAATTTTTTAGTGATATGTTTAAAAGTTTTTTTTTAAATTTTTATGATGGATAGAAGTAAAAAAAAAAAAATTATCCATTAGAATACAAACAACGAAAAAAATAAATTAAACTAAATTTTAAATATTTAAGTTTAATTTATTTAAATAATTTTTTTTAAATTTGATGTATTAAAATTTATTAAATTTAAATCTTTAAAACTTAACTCAAGTTTGTACATCTCAACGCGTAAACCTTTTTTTTTTTACTTTAGTCCATCATAAAAATTAGGAAAAAAAAGCTTTTAAATCCATCACTAAAAACTTAATAGAAAAAAACTTGCGATCAATTTGGTATATCATTCAAACTTTTAAGTTCTTACTGAAACTATATATAAAAAATTAATTAAACTTATTTAAAGAACAAAAAATTTAATATATTATTTTAAATTTAAACAATATTATAATTTGTATCATGTATACAATAAAAAATTATTTAAGATTTCTTTTATTTAAAGTTATAAATTAAAATTTTTAATTATATATTAAAATAAATATAAATATATAATGTATAATATATAATATATACAAATAAATAAATTATTAAAATATATAATATATAATTCTAAATTATTTTGTTAATCTAATTTTTTTTAACTTTATCTATTTATTAATCCAAACTTTAAATAAATGATTTCATAAATGTATGTCGAACGATTTCATTTATTTTTATATTTATTTAAACGTTATTATTCTTTGTAAACGAGTATAAGGTTTTAAAAATATAAGCCTTCATGAAAATATTTAACTATTATATAAATGGTTATAATTTGAATTTATATGCATGGTTTTTTTAACACTCCATTATAGTAAAATTCAAAGAAAGATAAAAATAAATAAATTTAATTTTTTTATAAATTATTATTTATGAATTTTAGTATACTTATAATCTTTAGATTTATCTTTTTAATTATTTTATATAATAAAATAATAAATTTTAAATTTTACATAATTATTTTTTTATTGAATCAATCTTAACAACTTGTTTTTTTATATCAAATAATTTATTATATAATATTTAAAATTTATATAATTATTTTATTTTATTTTTATTAAATCAATTCTAATAATTTATTTTTTATAATTTATCATTAAATAATTTATTATATAATGAATGTTATTATTTTAATTTTAAATAAATTTTTATTCTCCCTTTTTATTCTAAATAATTATTATTTGGAATACAAATCCAACTTTATAAGTAAATTTATATATTTTTAATTTAAGTATAAAAGTTATTTTAAAATAATTCATACTAAAAATTACCTATTAATTAATATATTTAAGCTTAAAACGTGTATTTATAATTAATTATAATAATAACAAATATAATTTATCATTAAAATTATTTTTCACAATTAACCTAAAATATATGTTTAATCCTGCCAATGCAGTATTAAATGTTAATAGTTTTCTTCGACAATATATATTGCACAAACAATATATGTAATAAAAAATAATAAACTAAACAATTTGATCTTTTCTTATACTTTTCATTTTACTTTTTATATAAAAATATTAAACCCATTTAACATTATTTCTTTTATATAAATGAGGATATGTAGCCGTAAAAGTATGTTACAAAACTTTTAAAAAATTATAAAATTTTAAATGTGTATATAAGAATATATAATAAAAATATTTATTAAAAATAAATATTTAATATTATTAATTCATATTTATAATTTTCAGTAAAAAATCTTTTATAAATTTTTATTAACAGATTAAAAACAGAAGATTTCAACCATTAACATAATAACAAAAAATACATTTATTGTATGAAAAAAAATAAATATATATTTCAACGATATCAGATTTTATTTTGTTTTTGTTTTCTTACAATCCAATTGAGCTTATTCAAAAGTGTACAGATATAAAAGGTTGTTGTATAAGCAGGTCTTGACCGGGAAAATATCTTTGAGGGTGTGGTAAACAATTCCAAAGCGTTTGTTTTTTATGTGATGTTGACGACCTATACCTCACCTACTGTCCTACGTATCTTAATGGTGGGTTACGGCTTCTTCTTGGTTACCAGCTGTAGTTGACTAACTTCAACATCCCACTCCCACTTGCCCCAAATCAAATGCCACTCTCCCTCCAACAAAATCTTACTAACCCATTCTCATTGCCTTTCACCCCTTTTTATATCCATTTTATAAATATCAATTCATAAAATTTTTATTTCAAATATTTAAAATTAAATATTTTGTATTATTTTTTAAGTATGTTGACACTCCTTCAATATATTTTTTATATTTAATATTTTACTTAAAGTTTTTTATTTTATTTCAGCTTTAATTTTATATACTTTTTATTTTATTATATTGATAAACGATGAATGATAATAAAATTAGATAATATTTAAGATTGAATAATTGTAATAATAATAATTATTATATTTAAAAAATGTTTAATATTCATATAAGTTGTTGAACAATCATGGTAAGAAGTTGTAAAAAAGTTATGATAATTGTCGGACAATGATAACTATGGTATAAGTATTTAATTAATAATATTAACATTATTCAAAAATACCAAGTAAAGATATAGATAATAGAATGATGTTAAACAATAGTAGTCTATAGTTATGATTGGAAGTAGAAAAAATTGAATGATAAAGATAGTAATATAATGATGAAAACTATAATATAACAATAATGAAAGATGTTAATCGATGCTATATTTATTTTTAATGTTGCTTAAAAAATATTTATGAAGTTACTAATATAAATTTGTTCTTTATCGATTGAAACAATCCTTTATAACATATCTATTTTAATTATATTAAAAATTATTAAGAATATATTTTTTACCTTTTAATTTTGAACTTGTTAAACTTAAATTTAACTATATACCTAAACTACTAAAATTAGTATTTTATCTTTTTCAAAAATTAAATTTATATTAAAAGCATGCATATTGTAAGAAAAATAAAAAAATGCACCCACATGTACATATTTTTTATTCTTTTCAAGTTTTTTAATTCTTACACATGCTATTTTTTATTTCACATAATAATTTTAAAAAAGGAAATAAAATGGATATGTTAATTAATGATGTTACTTTTATAATTTATAACATACTTTAATTTATATTTTAAATTTTATATAAATTTAATATTTAATTATTTATTATTATATCATGATAATTATAATTAATTTTTTTTATTAACTTTCCTAATGATTTAGGATCCTATGTATGTTCCTAATAGTAATGATTATCTATCAATATTAATAATAGAAGATGCTCAACCAACATTAATAATAATAATAAAAAATATCAAATAATTTATAATGATAATATAAGAAATAAAAGAAAGCGAAAAAATATTTTTAAAATAAAATTATAATTAAAGATTCTTTTTAATAATTTTAAAAATTAAAATAATGTTGGGATAATTAATAATTAAAAATTATAGTAAAAAAATGAGCTAATCTAACCTATTTTAAGTTCTTTATAAATGGAATAATTCAGTTGATTTATAAAATAAATGAATGATAAAAAAATATAGTAATTTACGTTTGTTCTACTTTAATCGACGGATTAGAAAATTATTCGTTTAAGTCATTAATTATTAAAATATATTAAAACAATTAAAAATATACATAAATATATAATAAAATTAATTTTTATTTAAAAAATCGACCTGTGAACTTGCTTATTAAACCGTAGTCCAACTTATTTAACTTGTAAATTAAAGATATGGATTTGAAATACTCACATTTAAATTATCAATAAAATAATTAGCTAAAGTTTAACTAATTTGCAGATGGAACTTTAACTTATATATCTAACTTTATTAAAAACTAATTCTAAAAAATTAAAATGAACAAAATTCATATAATTAATATTATGATTTCAAAATTAAATTCTTTTGTCATAATTTTTTTTTTATAATGATGAAAACCTTCTACATTTATACCTCTAATATTCTTTATTAAAATTGATATAATAAAATGTTAAATTTGTATAAATTAATTTTTATTTAACTAAATATTCATGTTAATTCTGAAAATTATAAATAGTTACCATTTTAATTTTAATTTTTTATTTTATTTTATAGTTAAAAAAATAAATGAGAAGTTTATAAAATTATAGAACTACTTATAATGACCGATAGCTATGGAAAGAGAAATCTAGAATTTAATAGAGGTTATTTTTTATATTTCAAAAAATAAAAATGTATTTTACGTGTACACAAATATCCGGGATTGTTTGACAGGTATGGAGCGTAATAAAGAAGGGTTGTAGACAAAGAGACAGAGATCATAGGACAAATGCAGATTCAAATAAATGAAATATAAAATCATCTAACTAAGACACACCTTCCAAATTCAAAAGAAGGAAGCCAAATTTAATTGGGTAGGATCGTAAGTAAGATGTGGAGATAGATCTGAGTCTGTATCTTTGCCAAAGAATAATAACATCCACCCCACTCAACCGAAGAAAACGCGTCTTCTTTTGGCCTTTCTTTGTTCTCTTTTCTTTACACCCCATTCTCCTTTTCCCCCCCATATATATATACAACACTACCCAAACGTTAACCTGCGATACTCACACACACACACACACACAACTCAGGAATGGCTCCGACATCACTTTGCAACATGCATATCTTTCTCTTCTTCTTTCTTCTCTTCTCTGTTAACCTCTCTGAACAACTCAACCACAACAAGTCTGCTACCAACATAACCACATTCTCACTCTCTTTCCCCCTCACTTCACTTCCCCTCTCCACCAACACCACCTCAAAGATGTTTTATAGCTCTCTGTTTTCAAACACAAAGCGCCACCCACACCTCACGAAACCTTCTTCTTCCTACAACTACAAATTATCTTTCAAATACTCCATGGCTCTCATTGTGAACCTTCCAATTGGAACACCACCTCAGGTTCAGCCAATGGTCTTGGACACGGGAAGCCAACTCTCGTGGATTCAATGTCACAAGAAAGCACCCAAGATTCCTCCCCCGACGGCGTCGTTTGATCCTTCTCTCTCTTCCACTTTTTCTAACCTCCCTTGCTCTCACCCTGTGTGCAAACCACGAATTCCCGATTTTACCCTTCCCACTTCCTGTGACCAGAACCGCCTCTGCCACTACTCCTATTTTTACGCCGATGGCACTTACGCTGAGGGTAATCTTGTCAGAGAAAAATTCACTTTTTCACGTTCCCTTTTTACCCCTCCCCTTATCCTCGGTTGCGCCACGGAATCCACCGATCCCAGGGGCATTTTGGGAATGAATCGTGGACGCTTGTCCTTCGCTTCCCAGTCAAAAATAACCAAATTCTCCTACTGCGTACCCACCCGTCAGACACGACCCGGACCCGCCCCAACCGGGTCGTTCTACCTTGGTAACAACCCGAGTTCCACGGGGTTTAAGTACGTCGAAATGTTGACTTTTGCCCAGAGTCAACGCATGCCGAACCTCGACCCCTTGGCCTACACCGTCGCCATGCAGGGGATAAGGATCGGCATGAGGAGGTTGAATATCTCTCCAGCGGTTTTCCGTGCGGATGCTGGTGGGTCGGGTCAAACTATGGTTGACTCCGGATCCGAGTTCACTTACCTAGTTAACGAGGCTTATGATAAAGTGCGGGCGGAAGTGGTGAGGGTTGTGGGACCCAGGATGAAGAAGGGGTACGTTTACGGTGGAGTTGCTGATATGTGTTTCGATGGGAATGTAGTTGAAATCGGACGGCTGATAGGGGATATGGCGTTTGAGTTAGAGAAGGGAGTGGAAATAGTTGTTCCCAAGGAGAGAGTCCTTGCTGACGTAGGAGGTGGGATCCACTGCGTTGGGATTGCAAGCTCAGATAAATTGGGTGCGGCCAGTAACATTATTGGGAACTTTCACCAGCAAAATCTGTGGGTAGAATTTGATCTGGCCAATCGTAGAGTGGGTTTCGGTAGTGCTGATTGTAGCAGATTGGCCAACTAGCGAGAGGAGGAGGGGAACCATTGGATAGATGTAGGTGCATGCAACTTACGTGTGTCCGCTGTAGCTAAGTAGGGATAGAAGTGTTACGGAAATTTTTTTGTACGAAGGAAATATCAACGTGTCACGTGTGTGATCATTGATCATCAGACCGATGATTATGAAATTGAAATCTCACGGTTCAAGAGCGAAGAAGAAAAAGAAATCTTCTGAAACTGTTGCCATGATGCCACGAAAACGTCGATGGTTTTGGATCGACGCAAACATGTGGGGCTGGTTTTTGTAAGATGCATCAAGGCACATAAAGTAATGTTGTACACTACAATATGAACGAGACCGATGTATATAAAAAATATGAGAATTAGTGGATATGAGGATTAGATGATATATATATATATTATAGTATTATATAATATTATGAACCAGTGCCTTCTTTTTAAAGATATAATATAATGTATATGTGAATGTGAATGGTGGCCTCTTTGGATCTTTTCCTTGTAGCTTGTATACGTAGTGCAAATACTATGTAGTCCCACATTTATATAGTTGTATTATGTGTTAGCAATTGATCAGTTTCGTATGATTTACGGATGAGGGTGTGATATCTTTTAAAATGTTTTGTTACCCTCCATCTTGAATACTTAACTAATTTCAATTCACATCCTCTTACAGAAAGGAGCATTTTTAGAAAAGATTAAATTATTTTTAAAATTTTTATTGATCATATTAATTGTTAAAATATAAAAAATAAAATTAGCGAGTTAATATAATCCCAAAAAGTACTGAAAAATATTATTATTTTGAAAACAAATTAATTTATTACATTTAAAAATAATGAGAACAAATTAAAAGTTACTACTAGTTTATAAAAGTATGGAATGACCTAAAAGGCTTGCACCCTAAGCGTGTTCCAAATGTCACGCTAACGAGTTTCCTTTCGGCCACCTTCCAACGCGTGTTTTGAATGTTGTTCGAACGCTCATAAATGTAAAATCGTTGCCAAATTCTTCTTTGTCTCATCCCCTTTTTCCTTTCTCATCGATGGCCATCAACCGTTTGTGTATGATCCGTTCACAGAACTTACGGGTAACCAAAGTTCCAGTTAACGGAAATATTCTTATGATATTACTGTTTTCTTATTTAGAAATATATATATTTTTAATCAAGATAATTTTATCTAAGTTAAAAATATTTATATAATGATAGGATTGTCTTTTTTAACAAAGATTTTTTCATATAAATTTTGAAGCCACTTTTTTAATGAAGAGGAACCTTAAATATATAGTACATAAAATAATTACATGTTAACTATGATATCGCTGTTTTAATAACATTTAAATAATTACTACATAATGATTTTTTAAATTATATATTATTAGAATTATAATGTAAATGATTCGTTTTATATATGATTCCGAATAAATCTAAATTTTGAAAAAAAAATATTCCCAACAATTTATTTATTTACACTAAAATTTGCAAATATTGGTTCATTAACAATCTATTTTTTTTAAATATATATAAACTATTACTCTGTAAAAAAATTAAAACCAAACAAACTACAATTATTATAAAAAGGAAAAACAATCGTTAGGGCTATACAATATAGAGGCGCCCAAAAAAATTAGCTGACATCAAAAAAGATTTGACGAACTTTTTAAAGACTTAATTTATAATGTAATACAATTGCATCATATGATGGATTGTTTAACGGAAAATAACCTTTTTGTTGTATCTTTAAACTAATTATTTAACATAAATTCACTTCTAAACAACAAACAAGTTTCCTAATCTACGTCCAAATTCTTATCAATTTGACGTTTCATTTCAAGGATCCTAGTTTAAAAGAAACAGAACAATTAAAGGGCAAGTTGTGTGATTAAAATACGCATTGAAACCCTAAATTGTGTAGATTCTTGTGAATTTGACGTTTGGTAACAATTGTTCCATATAAGATGCTAATAAAAATATTCTTTCATTTCAATTTTTTGTTATTCTATAAAATAAATTTTACTTATCATTTTATAAAATTAGAAAGATATTAAATATTTTTTGATAAAATAATAATATTTTAATAGAAAACAATTTAATAAAATATAATTCTATTTTTATTAAGTGGAATGATTTATTTTTATTCATAAAATGGATTTGTATTTGTGTAAATAAGTTTATATAGATATTATACATATATTAATCTAACTATATAACTATATACTTTAAGTCATTATTTGTATTAAATTTTATAAAAATGGAATAATAAAACATAAGTAAAATTTTATTTGGTTTATATATTTTTAAAATATATTATTTTTACATGTAAGTATTAATAAATATTAAATAGTATAATTTTCAAAAAAATATTATATAATATAAAATTTTATTAGACGATAATTTTGTAATAAAATTATTCTATATATATATATATATATATATATATATATATATATATATATATAGTTTAAGGAGGGATTAAGTTATTTTAAAAATAATTTTGCTTAAAATTATTCTATTTAATAATTTTTATAAATAACTAAATTTTATCAATTTAATTATTAAATTAATAAATTATATTATATAAATTATTTTAAATATTTTTTATAAAATTTAAAAAATTTGATACTTCAATAAATAAATTTAAATTTAAAAATAATATATCTTTTATAATATTCATTAATTTAAATTTATGTAATAAAATATTAATTTTAAAAAAATTTATAAAAAAATTTAAATAATTTATATAATATAATTTATTAATTTAAAAATAATAAAATTTAATTATTTCTAAAAATTATTAAATAAAATAACTTTAAATAAAATTATTTCTGTTTGCACTCATCATATAATTTATATATGAGTCATTTACACCTCACATTTTATTGGCGCAAGAATTGATGCATCCATATTGGAATTTTGGAAGGTCCACGGCATGCATCTTTATCAAGACAGCTACTATATCATCATCGCAAGTTCTAGAGTGGCGACATTGTGGACTGAAAATGACTCCTCTTGTTTATGAGTAATGACCGCTGTTAAGTCCCCTCTTAATTTTTCATAAAAGATGCTTCAAAGTATTTTCATAGGACAATGACCAATTGATCATGCACTCATCACAGAAAAAGCAATTTAAACATGCAATGGAATAAAACGATTTTAATTATATTTCTTAACTCGTTTAGTTTAAATTCTCTCTCTCTCTTCTTAACTAGATTCCCTTATTTTAAAAATTAGTCAAATTTAGTTTCAACATTAATTTTTTTATTTTAAATGTTTAAACTAATAATTGTGTTCTAAATATTTCAATGAGAATTTTGAATATTGTATATATTTAGATGTCAAAATTTTAATATAAAATTTTAAAATTTTAAAAAATTTATAAGATATGTAAGATTTAGAAAGATGAAATTCTGAAATTTTTATTTTGAGTAAAATTTGATATTCTAGTTATAAATTTTGAACAAAACGAGGGTTAAAATATTTTAATTAATTTATGTTGTAAATATTTTAAGTATATGATGATTTACTAATTTGAAGTCACTTTAAAAAATATTATTTATTAAAATATAAAAAATATTAGCATAATATTTTTTAACATGAATTTGAAAAAAAATAAACTACCAAATTTTTCACTAAAAAGAAGTCCATTTACTAAACTACAGAAATTTTCAAATATACTAAAATAACTTTTGTCTGTATAGATTTTCTCTAGCAAAAATTAATTTGTTAGTATAAATTTTGAAGATTTATATTAAAAAACAATATACAAACATTCAATATATTAATTGTATATACTAATGCATTAAAAAAATATTTATTAATATAATATATTTTATTATTAATATAAATTTATAATATTTATATCAACAATTTATTTTTTTATTAAAAATTTATACTAACAAGAACTAATATAACATTAAAATGATAACAAATGATAATTTTATATAATAGTAACTAATAATGTATTATAATGTATATTATCATTTTAGAATAATAAAATTATATTTAAATATAATACACCACACCGTTAGTAACTTAGTATACATTCACAATATCTAAACAAATAATTTTAAAAAAATTATATTAAAAATAATAATCTAATATTAAGTTTTTAATAAATGAAAATTTTTATAATAAATAAAAAATGATAAAACTTTAAATTATCTCAATTTTAAATGTATAAAATTTAAATAATTCAAGAAATTAAAAAAACAAATTATAATCTTGAATAAAAATTAAATTTCAATTAAGTTAAATAAATATTCCTTTTATGTTTGTATCAATAGAAGATAATATATAGATTAAATAAGGTAATTAATATGTTGACTCATATTAAAAAAATTATTATTGACTTTTAAATCAAATTTTATCGTTATTTTTAATAAAAATGAAAAAGTTAATAATTAATAATAGGCAAGTAGTAAGCTCTACCGCGAAAAGGAAAAGAATATATGGGTTCCATGAGAAGACGACAAAAGCTGCGACCAAAAGAAAATAGAAGAGGACAAAAGCGTTTGTAGCAGAAGCCAGAAGGGGCAAAGTGAACAAAATTTTTACAATTACGAAGAAATAAAGTGAGATTAGACAGAGACAGGAACAGCTGCTTTGGACTCGTTCGCCGCCCAAGACACAAAGCTCAAGCTCTGTTTATTCACAAAATCTGGTTGGTAAACAGTTAAGTATGCTGCGTGTGGTAGAAATTATTTATTAATTTGTAAAAACTATTTTGCAGAAGATAGAATCGGAAAATATATGCGAATACTTTATAATTTCCGGCAATATCTCGTCATTAACAAATACAATGCTCCTATAGCAATGGTTTTTATAATATATTTTTAAGTTAAGGATATACAATAAAAAATTGATAAATAAAATTTTTAACTCAAATTTATAATATTTAAAGTTATTATTTTTTAATTTTTAATAAAATACAATATTTAAAACTCAGTATCCTTTAAACATATATTAAAATTACCCTTATAGTAAACAATTTTCCTTTCCTTCATTTTAAAATTATTAAAATTTATTTGATATTTGAATGAGATAAAAATTGAAATAAATGAAAAATATAAGTATATAATTGAAAAAGTAAATTAAAAATATATATTAATTTGATGGATGAAAAAAATAAACAAATTTGCATTAATAAAAGAGAAAATGTAAAATAATACAATATATTTTTTTATACTAATTACATAATTAAATTTAACTTAAAAGCATTTAATTTTTTATTGTAATATTTTTAATATAATTTTTTATTTTTTATATTAGAAAAAGGTGTCTCAAAGTTTAAAATTAACAAAAAAATAAAAAATAAAAGAAAATAAATACATATAAAGTAGTATTTTGTTTATTTTTTAATTTATTTTTCTTCTTTAATTACATTCATCATTGTTGACATTAATTTTAAAATAAATTAACGGTTAATGTTAATATAGTAGATTATGAAGTTTTAAATGAATATAAAATACTATTATACCACTCTCATTTAAGATTCTTTTATTTATTGAGGGTTTTTATGAGGAATTTATGCATATACAAAATTAAATATACAATACTTTTATAAAAATGTATTTATTTATCAAAATTATAAAAGTAATTTAAAACTTACTTTGTAAGTGGTTTAAATTTTTAATAAAATATATTTAATATTTTCAAGCCGTGTATCTATGGATACACGATTATTAAATATGTGTAAAAAAATATAAATTTTAATTATATGTTCTAACATATTTGTTTTTTAAAAAATATCAATATTTTTATGTTAAAAAAATAAAAGGAAGAGAAATAAATAGAAATAATGATTAAATAAATAAAATTTTAATATTTCCAATAATATACAATAAACATAATAATTTTTATTAAAATTTATAATATTTAATTTGATTAATTTGAATTCCAATTTTCATTAAAAATTTATTATTTATAAATTTTTATTAAATATCATTGTATATATATTAAAAAAATTATATACAAGGAATTATTCAAGCAATTTATTGACATAATTTTAACATAATAATTTGATTTTTAATTTATGAAATTTATTTTCTTTTTAATAAATAAATAGAAACGGTGCTAATATATATTATTAACATATTAAATATTAATATGATATTTTTATTATTAATAATTTATTTTTATATTAATAATTTTTTATTAAATAATATTTATATATTTAAAAATTAAGAAATTTATGTAAAAAAAAATTTAACGTTTAATATTTTTTATTTATTAATGAATGATAATTTTTTTAAAGTGGGAATTTA
The DNA here is from genome assembly GCA_037954105.1 of Canavalia gladiata. NCBI lineage: Eukaryota > Viridiplantae > Streptophyta > Magnoliopsida > Fabales > Fabaceae > Canavalia > Canavalia gladiata. Next base: position 13,023,718 of record CM075668.1, read on the forward strand.
AGTAGTTTTACGTACACACGAAAGAATCTCCTCATTTAGTCATGTGTCCCACAAATTATAAAATAGGTATTGGGTAGTTGAAATTTTTTGCCATTTATTACCCTGTACACACCTAACTTATTTTTCATCATTAACTGATCATTTATGTTTAAGCACGTTCCACGAGTTGTCTATGCAACAATTAATCCTCTAAGCAAAATGCATCAATTGTTCTATCCTTTAACCGGCCAATCTTAATTTTATTTTATTTTTATTATTTTTAATCAATAGCTGATTTGTCACGTAATCATGATACATATAATTGAGTTTAATTGAATATTCAAAACTTTATATTTATTTTATATATTAAAAATTTAGAAAAATAAAATTATTTATGATAATTTTATCCAACTTAAATATTTAATAAAAAAATTTATGGTTTTAGACTCTAAATCGAATTTATTGGATTAAGTAAACTAATAAGAAACCGAAATTCTATTTTTTTAAAATTTTTATGAATAATATTTACTTATATAAACTATATATTAAATATATTTTAATTTAAAAATTTTAATAAAATAAAAAAGTTCATAATTAAATTATAATTTTGAAAATTATAAAATTTTAATATTGTTATTTAGTTATTATAATTATTGAAAAATTTTAAAAAGTAACGCAAATAAGATATTTATATTTCAACCTTCGATACTGTTTTAAAAAATTAGATTGAAATTCTTCGTAGAACTAATTAAAAATATAATTTTACCTTCAAAATTAGGTTTAAGATCAAATTCGTATTTTTGAGTTCAAGTTTAATTTTCATGGATATATTACTAATATTATTTTTTTTCATATTTTTATACAAACATTAACTCTTTCTTTGTCAAATTGAAAATTAACACCATGAGACATTTGTGAAGAATTAGTAGATACCTTATTCATATCTGTTATAATTAATTAGTGGGTCAAAAGGAAAAATAAAATCACTAAATGGCCCATGGCCATGAATGAGTTAGAGGGCGGTAGACTATTTTGAGTCTCTATTATTAAAATTACTAATACTCAGCTTCTGTCTATTTTATAACAGATAAAATAAAAGGGAAAAATCAAAATTTTAATATTTATATTTTTTAACGAATTAAAAAGGAAATATCGCTACTTAAAAATTTTCTTCTACATTTTTATACTTTCATTGAAGTAAAAGATTGAAATTTTGATCTAACTAAAATGAATTTATAATATTGATGATAAAATATTTAACCACGTGTGGAGATGGAAGAACTCAAAAGTGAAAGGGAAGTTACGTCACAATCAGAATGGTTAGCAGCAGTAGTATTATTTATAGAAGCCAGCTGGCCATTAAAGCATGGACCAGACTTCACTTTCAGGTTTAATCCCATCACAGTCTCCAGAGGCAACCTTATTATCTCACCCAATATTCTTGTAATACTTATTTACAGCTATCGCTCCGTTGGAATTGGTGGCTATCCCTGCACGCCATTACAAATTACAATCTCTCTCTCTCTCTCTCTCTCTCTTTTCAGTTCAAAAGAAAACAACAGGCAAAGAAAAAGATCACCAAAGTTACCATACAATATTCCAAACAGCTAAAACAAATTTACCCTGCCGTCTTCCTTGAAAAAGCATGGCGACTCATCCACCAATATTTAAATTTCAAATCATGAAATCTGTATATTTAAATAACATATATTTATTTTTAAATTAAGTTTGTATTTAAATTTTATTTATAGAAAAATTGTTAAAGAGAACTAATCTCATCATGTTGTAAATATTTTTCAATTAAAATATCGCATAATTATAGTCTAAAATTAAAAAAGATCTTCCTCATCTCTATAGGGCTTATTAGAAAATATTAATATCAGTTTCTAAAATTAATTTAAAATATTATGTTCTTATTGCACTAAAAGTATTTATTATACTTATATTTTTAATATAATAAAAAATTACTAATTTTGGATGTTTAAAAATACTTTTAAAAAGTAGTATTAATTGGATAAATAATTTATTTAAATATTTATTAATAAATTTTATTGTATAAAAACTAAATCATAAAATCAATTATAAAACGTATTAACATAAGTTAAAAATTATACATAAAATTAGTAAAATAAATGTGTAAAAATGATAAATATTTGTATAAATTTGACAGATTCAAACGTTTCTAAATTAATAAAGTGGAAGGTGAGTTTGGGATCACAAAAATATGGAAATGGTCCCAACCCTGGCCTGGTGTTTCCAATTCATGACTACAACAAGTGCTGCTTTTGAAAACTTTGTGGTGTGGTGCTTATGCATTACTGCAAGCCAGCTTTGCTTTCAGATATTTCTGAGTTTTTCATCATGCCTTTCGTTTTTGTATTATGTGCTGCTTCCTTGCTTTTTACCCTTTAGTTGGTACTCGGTTGGCACAGACCCAGACAATTATAAAAGATAAGGAAAAACTTCTTTAGTTGGGATGGGATCACTGTTACAAAATTATTTTTATATTCACACTTAAAACTGATTTCTCCTCATAAATATTTAAAGGGGTTAATATATTTTTTATTTTTTTTAAATTCTAATTTTTTTTAAAACAATTAGGTTTGGTCTTATTTTTTAAAATATATTATTTTTATTCATAATTGATGTGTGAAATAATAAAATTACTTTAAAGATTAAAAATCAAAAATCAAAATCAATTATTTTAAAAATGAAAGATTAAAATAAAAATTTTAAATTTTAAAAAATAAAAACATATTTAATCCATATTAAAACATATTTATTCTTACTCAAATCAATCTTTTGTGTATAATAAAAATAATTAATTAAATTTATAAATTCATATCAATTATCTTGATTTATGTAAATTACTCGAACTATCTGTTACTATATCAGTTTTAATAAATTACGTACTTTAAATTAATTTTTCCTAATACATATTTAATATAAAATTCATAGTCAAGACCAATTTAAGTATAAGTCATAATTATATTAACAGTTTAAAATTAATTTTATAATAATATTAGTAATACCAAATTTTTTAAAAATAAAATCCAAACAATTTTGTTGATACGAATGGTAATTAAAATATAAAATTATCATTAAAAGTAAATAAATTTAAAATTTGATAAAATATTTTATTTCAAAAAAATTAAAAAAACTGATGTTGAAAAATAGATAGTTTTCTAAATACTACGTCATAATACTACTACAAGCCATGTAGAAGTAGTTTTGACCAAATCTTGAATTAAAGACTTAAATCATGACATGCTGGGTCATGTGACTCAAGTGAAAAACAAATTAATTGAAGAATTTTTTATTATACGTATGCAACATTCTATATTAAATATTTAGGAGAAATTATATAACGGTTCTTAAGATTTGTTGAAAGGATATTTGATATTTTTTTATTTTATCCTATACAATCATCTTTTAATTTATATAAAGGCATAATATTATATATCTTTTTATATTATATAACTTTACATAAATTTATTCTAATTTTTTATAATTATATATATATATATATATAAAAGTTTAAAATAATATAAAAAATAAAAGATATTAAATTTTTTTAAATCTTAATATTTATCAATATAATTTTTTAATATTTTATATTATTAAAAAATAAACATTACATATTTATGTGCTTTTAATATAATATCATCTTCCTGTGAACGCACCATAGATAACTTCTTAATTAAAATTATAAAAAAAAAAAAAAAAAACTACTCATGGTCGAACGTTCATCCATCAGATGAAAGCAAATATTTGAGTTGTTGTGATGGCATATTCACTTGAGCATTGCCTATCAAAGGGATTATCATCCTCTGATGCTGAAAACGAATTGCAGATATTCTGAACATTAAAATTAGAAATTTTAATTACAAAATGTTAAAATAATTACAATATTTTTACAAGTTTTTTTTTTATTTTAAAATTATAAATTGCATGACCTCCAATATAACTGCAGGCAATTCAATTTGCATAAAAAAAATTAGTTTACATCATTACATGTGCGAGACTTACACAGTGAATTTAAATCATACGAAATATTACAGTGACAAAGGAGAATTAAAAGAAAAAATTACAGTGCAATTTCAAAAATAATGTTGTTATGAGTGGTAACATCATAGACGAAGGCCTAACAAGTATTCTAATTAGATTGAGTACAAACACTTAATGTCTAAAATAATTTAGTATGAATAGGAGAACCTCATATACCATACTGAAATGTTTTATGAATGATGGTAAAAAGTTGTTATTTTATTAGAAAACTTCAATCACAAGATGGTAATATATATAATGATATCAATGATCAAATTAGTCTTTTTATTTCAACACAATAACGATATGAAATTTTGCATACCTTAATTTTGTGATGTAAACCTTTGTATGAAAAATAAAGATGTAGGTGTCATACCTTTGATTAAGTTCATGTTTGGTTCTCTTTGATTTTAGAGAAATAATTCTTTCTTTTAAACTATTTTATAAAATAAATAATTATTTATTTAAGATAAATTATATTAATCATACTACAATTTTGATTATTTTAAACTCTTTTATAAAATAAATTAAAATAATCATACTACAATCATATTATTATATTATTTAAAGAGTTGAAAAATAAAAATATAAAATATAAAAAAATTAATATAATATTTTTAATTTTTATCTACTTATATTTTCAATTTATTTTAAAAGTATGAGTGACAGAATTTGGGGCATAAATTGAAATTTGCCCAAAACTTGTAGCTCAATCAAACCCCGTACAAGTAATCTAGACGGGTTTAACAGATTTTTCAATCTTTCATCAGGCCACCGATTCTCTTCTTGAAAAATGATTTTTTAGAAGATAGGTTTTTACTTAAATTAAATAATTAAAAATATATGAAATATTAATTTTAATTTAATAAATAATATTAATATTAAATAATATTTAAAATATTTTGATGTTTCTACTTTACTTTTTATTTTGTTGCGGTGTAATAATATATGAAGTTTGATAAATAATATTTTATTATACGAAATATTGTTTTAAACACATAAATTCTATTCCGTTGTTAGATCGTACCATTTTAATCTACAGATTGTATTGTTGTTCAACTAAAGTGAAAATTTATTTTAGCATGACTAATATTTCTGTTTTTTTTTTAACAAGTATATCTAAACTGTTTGTGAGTAATTATTCACAATAGTTAAAATATGAAATACTACATGACGAAGGACTTCTCTAAGATTCCCACAGGTCATAATGGACTAGATCAAAAATATTCGAAGCCTGATAATTACTCAAAGAAAACTTATCTTTTATTTGTTTAGATTTTTCATAAATTACACAAACTTTATTCCGTTCATCATTTGTCCTTTATAGTAGGAAGGAAACATTTGCATAACTTTAAAGGATGGATGTCCCAATCTTTGATGACAGAGTAATTGATTCTCTGTCATGACATAACATGCTTGAGTCTTGTGTATCCCACGATACCAATAGAACTCATCCTTCCGTTCACCCACTTCAATTAGCATCTTTAAAGTTTAGTCCTGCATAATACACAATTTATCAATGAATTCTATTACACAATTTTTCGCATCTGTTAGTTGTAGAATTGAGACTAAGTTGCATTTTAATTTGGCCACATAAAGGATATTTTTCAATTAAGTCCTCCCTTAAAAATCACTCTTCCTTATTTGCAAGTTATCACACGCCCACCATCAGGCAGCCTCACAGGCATCCTTGTATAGTTTTCTGTTCACCCAAATTTTCCAAGGTTCTAATCATGTGGTTGGAAACAGCACTGTCAATGATTCATAAATCCTTAGTTCTTTTACCAATCATTTTCTCGTGTTCATTTGGTTTTTGGGTGTTGATCATATCCATCAATACCTTGTATTATTCATTAGTGAATCTTGCAAACTCAAGTTTCTTGGCTTCCACGTCGTTAGCATGCCCACCACTTCCACCAGTATGTGTCATATTTGCACATGTTAGAGTTCCTCGGTTACGCATCCCTTGTCGTTCTAATCCTTTGTTGCTACCCTTTCCTTCCTTCCTTGGTCGATCACTTCGCCATTCAGGGTATCCCATAATTTTGAAGCATCATTTAACATCATGTCCACTTTTGTCGCAGTTAGAGCATGTCACTATGATTTCTCTCCATTATCACCCCATCCTCTCGACTTGTTACCTACCTGCATCATAAGTTCCACAACCGAGAAGAATTTTTTAATATCCTTTCACAACTTTTACACATTCTCTACGTATGTCACAGTAGATTGATGACTTACCTTGATCATGTTCAAGATCTAAGACACGTTCATGGATTAGACTATCCACTAGTCCTCAAGTTCATGTGCATCTTCTTCTCGTTCTTTATGAGTTCCATCTATACACCTCCACTTTCTTCAAGCTCGAAGCAAGACCTTCACAGCTCTATCCCATTTGTCATAATTTTCTCCTCATAAATGTACTTGCGTAATTATAGTTCTAGGGTTATCACCTGCGTTCAACTCATAGGGAGAGTGTGTTTTCTTCGTTCCTCCCCCTTGAGTTTCTAGCAGCTAATACCCTAATAGAAAAATGTTTGATCAATTTTCATTATGTGCCTTTATCTTTGATTTAATTCACACACACACACAAACTGATATGTAGAGTCGTAGCCAATTCTTTCCTAAAATGATATGCCAAATTTACAAATAATAGATATAAGAAGATACTACATATAACTATATCTCCTAATTTGCATTCTCTATCACTAATCATATACCAAATTGATACTATCTATATTTAGTTAAGTTATCTGTTAAGAAATAATTTAAGAATAATTACACTTATATTCTTTAAATAACCATTTTACTCTTTACTTAACCTCTGTGTTGTTTCAAGTTTAGAGGCTATAAAGTTAATAAGAAAACAACAAAAGGAATGTCTAATTTGCTAGCATTGCAAGAATTGTACTTGAAGCAGAGATCATGTGCAGAGTGGATGATGGAGGGGGATCATAATACAATTTTTTTCATAAGATGGAAAATCAAAATACCGGAACTAATACTAGTAAGAAACTAAAGAATAAAAAAGACAATTAGGTTCTATGTGATGAAGTAGTAAGAAATGTCCTCCACCAATACTTCCACAAAATATACTCAAGCACAACCCCTAAATTAGTGAAGATTGCTTACATGGAATCCACAATCGAGTGACCACATAAGCAGTGGAGTTGCTATAAGCCCTATATATGTTAATGGAAGTACAAAAAGCTCTACATGACATACACCCAACTAAGGCACCGAGACCAGATAGGCTACTTGCATTATTCTTTCAACTTTATTGGAATATAGTAGGCATTGAATAGAGATGGTATTGGATATCCTGTTGTGCGTTTACAGTGCGTACAAAGTTTTACCCACGGGCAAGTGCACCCATCAAGGGGTATTTAAAACCCTTAATATCGTTTCTGCAGAGATTATTTCAACAATCTTAAAAAATGATTAAATCTTAACTTTTGAGCTCACCAGAAAAGAGTTTTTTTTTTTTCAGAAATATTTAAGGTAAATATAAAAAGGCAAGAAAAGATAGTAAGCGATTTAAAGACAAAAGAGCACAAATACGAGTTCAATTATGGAAAGACATGAGACTTTGGTTTCCCTTATAACTTTACCCAACTTCGTCTCAATCCCCTTATGAATGATTTGAGTCAATTGCTAACCATCCGTTCTCATTCTATTACTATCCAATGATCATGCAATAGCAATATTGTTTTCCTTAAGTTACTACCCCAATGATTATGCAAGGTATATAAGTAAGAGAAGTATAAAGAACGTGCAAACTTGTTAAATTAATAGCTGATTAGAAATCAAGGATTCCGATTGATCCTCCAAAACCCTTAGATTCAGTTTACCTTATAGTTCTGTTAATTAGGAAATGGTACGATCGTCTATCCCCAATTAACTTATAAATTAATTCTTATTAATTAATTATTCATAATAAGGATAACACAATTGAATAGAAATACTGAATCATTCATAAAAAGGAAAAAAGGTTCAATTGGTTACATCATAAGTTTCACCAAAGCCCCATGAGTTAGGAGTTAGTTACACATAGAGAAACAAGACAAATAAAAATATACTAATCCCATAAAACAATCCATAATCCTAATTCTAGAAGAGAATGACAAAACCGTAATGCCAGCAGGACTGGCAATAGGATGTTGCAACTCACATTGTGAGAGCTTTTGCATCCAAGATCCTACGGGAGGATATCAAGATAGATGAGAATGGAATGGTGTGTCTTCGGGGTAGTGATAGGCTTACGCCTCAGAGAGTGGTGTGACCTTTGGGGCCTAGGGTGGTGTCTTATGGTGTAGTAGAGTCTTCCTTTTATAGGCGTGGATTAGGGTTTCAATGTGATGGATCGGGTTTGACCTAGCCGTTTCCTTAGCCGTTGCGACTAATCTACATAATCTTGCAGCACCGTAGGGCTGACACGTCATTGTCGCATTAGTTGTATTATCTTTTTATGCTTCTTTTACCCTCTTTTTGGTTCAAAACTTTTCTATTTTCAGATTCTTTACTTGCGTGATCATTCTAGCAAAAAATAAGGAAAATTAGGCAGAATTACAATTAAATAATCATAAATTATATTGCAATTATAATTAATTTTCCGCAAATAAATCAACAGAATGATGGTTTATCACATCTTAAATTCACAGGAAGATCCATTGGAATCAACCAAACATTAATTTGCCTCATACCAAAGATTAAGCAGCTAGAAGGCCCACACCAATTGCAACCCTTTAGCTTATGTAATGTAATCATGGAGTTAGTTACAATAAGTATCACCAACAAACTCAAGAGTTGGTTAAATGACATCATTGGTATCACTCAGAGTGCTTTTGCACCAAGAAGGCTTATTATCGATAATTCATTAACCGGTTTTGAAATTTTCCATGCCATGAAAAAAGAGAAAAATTGGAAAACATGGAATAATGACAATAAAACTACACATGTCAAAGGCTTGTGACCGAATTGAATGGAGTTTCCTAGAGGTCATCCTTATAACCATGGGTTTCCCACAATTAATGACAAAACTTATCTTATGATGTGCCACGATAGTGACTTACTCACTACTCCTCAATGGTGAATGCGAGACAAGATTCTTACCACAAAGGGGACTAAGACAAGGAGATCAATTTTCACCTTACCTATTTATCCTATGTGCTAAAGTTTTTGCAGGTTTGATCAAACATGAGACAGAAGTGGGGTAATACATGGAGCAAAGGTGTCAAAGAATGTTTTGCCCATATCACATTTGTTCTTTGCGGATGACAACATTATTTTTACGAGAGCCAATCATACAGAAGCACACAATATCCTAAAGATCATCAATACCTATGAACAAGTATTCAGGTAGCATGTGAACTTGGACAAAATTGAACTCATATTTAGTCATAATGTGAATGAAACTATCATGAAAATGATCCAACAAAGGATACAATTGTAGGTTGTTACCAGTCCAAGCTACTACCTAAGACTACCAATGCTAGTTGGTAAATAAAAAAAGAAGATGATTTTCATAGGGATACAAGAAAAAGTAAGGAAAAAACTCACATGGTGGCCCAAACAATACCTACGTATGTAATGAGTTGTTTTCACTTGCCAATAAAACTATGCTCTACCATTGAGGTGCTAATGGAAAAGTTCTAGTGGGGCCAAAAAGATTTAGAACGTAAAATTCAATGGACATCATGGAAGAGGTTATGCAAGTCAAAAGCAAAAAGAGGCTTGACATTTAGAGATATGAAAGCTTTCAACGAGGCATTTCTTACCAAACAATGTTGGCACTTATTACAATGCAAAAACTCACTCCTTTAAAAGACCTTAAAATATACTTCCCACGTAAGAGCTTTATAGATGCGTCGCTAGGTTACAATCCAAGCGACATATGGAGAAGTCTATGAGGGGCATGTGGCACGCTACAACAAGGCTTATTCTGGACCATTGACGATGGAAAAAGGGTTAGGATATGACAAGACTCTTGGCTTCCAGGAACGAACACAAGAAGGGTAATTTCCACACAAAACACCCACGAAGAAAATGTCAAGGTTCAAATCCTCCTCCATGCAAAGGACAATCAATGCTACAACCAACTCATAGACAATTTTTGATCTACAAGAAACAGCCATAGTAAAACATATACCTCTCCCATAACAAAACACTCCAAACACACTAGTGTGGAAGTGGACACGAAATGGATTATTCTCATTGAAGTCCACTTATTATCAACAGATAATGGGTGAGCAAAATTGACACAGTCAAACTCAGGATATTGAAGATATCAAATGGACAAATATTTGGAAAGCATAAGTACTACAAAAAGTCAAACACTTTTTCTATTGCCAAGACTCACTTTTAGAAAGTTGGTACCATTATCTACTTCATTGTAATTAGTGGTGCAATCAACTACTAGACAACTTCCAAATACACAAACAGCATCCTGTATAAAACCAAGCAAGTGGATGGAAAAATTATGCCAAATCCCAATAGAATACAAACTGGAAGATACAATGACATTGTTGTGGAGGTTGTGGACTCTACGCAGTGAATCCATCTTCAAAGGAAAAGATCTAGATATGTGAAAAACACGGTAGGAAGCATCTAACACTTGGCACCAGTGACATTCTATGTAAAACCATTATATGAACCGAGACGCACCAACCTTGGAAACAAAAAGCTTTGAGGGCATAATGCAGGTTGATGCGAGTTGGTCAAGTGAAAGAGACACAAGACTAGGATTGCTCATAGTAGACAACAACAACAACCAAAACAGAAGTAACAACCTCTCATTATGTAAAGACTCACATGAATCCTCTTGTAGTAGAATGCATTGGGCTTAGGTTGAGATTGTGGATGGTTTTTGGCTAGGGAATGGAAAATATATTAGTACAAACTAACTCCAAACACATGCAAGAGGTGATGAATGAAGGTTTCTGTCATCCAATGATTCGAACTCTAATCTTTGACTGCAAAAGTATCTCAAGGATGTTCCACAAATGTCATGTCTCTTGCATTCCTAGAGACCAGAATCTAGTATGTCATATTCTAGCAAACAAGGCTCATGTGTATCCCTTTCATACAAGGTGATATTTAATTCCAAATGATGTACCTTAAGGGCCTTTGACCATTGCTTCTTTGTTTTAATGATGTAACATATTTTCCTAAAAAAAGTTTGGGGGATGGGGTATCAATCAAAACATTTCTTTGTCGTATAGTCAACAATAATTTTTTTTTGTCAAAGTTAACACGAAGCCAAGCTCATCAACTTGTAAAATGAGCCTGACATAGATTATCTTGTGCCAACCCAAACCATATACAACTGGAATAGAAGCATAATCAGTTTAAGCTTGAGCCCAAATAATTATAGGTATTAATTTGATTCATCCAGTCTAATCCAGTCTAATCCAGTCCAACCTTAACCTATATGACTTAGGATCAAAATGACTTACAAGCCCACAAAAGTTCATATTTGTAAAGCTTATAGGGCTAAAAGCCATTAAGTCCTATAGGTTAAGATCAGTTCATAAACTTCATTTTTTCTCTTAATTTTTTTTATCTTTTTCCATATTTTTTTCTCTTTGTACTTTCTTTTCCTCTCTTTAAATAAAATAGGGATGAAAAATTAAAATAATTAAAAAAATTAAAAAGAGAAGAAAAAATAGAAAAAGATAATTTTAGAGATCGAAAGATAAATATATTTAGAAAAAATTAAAAATTAAAAAAAATTAAAAAATATAGAAAATTTGAGAAAAGTTAAGGGAGAATCGGAAAAAAATTAGAGAAAAAAATTCTAGAGATAAATTAAAAAATATTTAATGAAAGATAAAAAATTTAAAATATTTTAGTATAATAAAAACATTAAAAAAATTAAAAGAGGACAAATAAAAAAGAAATAAGAGAAAAAATTAAAAGAGAGGAAGAAATTTTTTTTAAAAAAAAAACCAAATATAAGATAACTTCATATGATTTAATCGATATGCATCACACTTAATTTGAGAATTACGTGGTTGAAATTTTTAAAAATTATATTTTTAAACAAGTTACAAAACAAATGAATTAGTTCATAATCATTCCATTTAATTTGAGAGTTATGAGTTAGAACTTAAAAAGTGTTACTTCTAAATTAGTTACAAAATATATGATTATAAAATAAGGTTAACTCATATTCATTTTACTTAATTTAAAAATTACGTAAATTAAAATATAAAAAATATTACTTTTAAATAAAATCTAAAATAAATTATTATAAGATTGAATAAACTAATTCACACCCATCTCATTTAATTTAAAAATTATGTGAATTAATATTTAAAATTTTTACTTTCAAAGTTATAAAATAAAAATATAAAATATAATTAAATAGATTAATCTATAAATTAATTTATTTAAATTAAAAATTATATAGATTAAAACTTAAAAAATTATACTTTTAAATAAATTATATAATTTATAAACAAAATTTAGAATAAAAAATTAACACATAAATTAATTTGACACCTCTATAAAATAATATTAAAGTCATGTTAGTTCGATAATTTTTTAATTTTTTTTAAAAAAAGCTAATTCAAGTTGAGTTTATTCGATTGTACCTTTAGCTCGCTATTTTTTTTTTAATTTGAATAGGATGCTGCATCCTCCAAATCAATTAGGTATTAATTTAAGATAGTAACAATCATTCTATTTCTATTTTTATGTCAGAATTATTATATTAATTTATATATTTATACAGTATTTTTCCAATTTTTTCATCTGTTTTTTAATTTTTATATGTTACTTCATTCTATCACTTCCCACTCCCATGCACAAGATACAATATCATGTACAAATAAATTGTTTTTAGATCACGAAACTCTCGTACATGTAACTGTTAGGTCGTTATAGTAGTTATTTTTTGGGATAAGCACGTTATAGTAGATTTGGTTACGTGTCTTGGACTAGAATATGAGGTACGTTAGTAACAGGAAGGTCCACTCTATTATTTTACTTGTATATATTTAGATTCTCAACACAAACAATGATAAAGAAAAAAATTATCTCATAATTTTCATTCTTTTCTATTCTGCGTTCCAGAATTTTTTTATAAAATCCTTTGTAATATAAAAACTTTTTCTAATTTTAATATTTTTTATTGATTAAGAATAAAGTCAGAATACTATTTGTAAGACTTGCCCAGTTCTTTTTTTTTTTTATCTAAACTAAATTTTGAGATCAAACACAAAATTTCAATACAAATGATGTTTTCAATGATAATTTTTCTAATATAAACGAGCTTGGACGTCTAAAAAAAGTCGAAGCATGTAACTACAAATTAAGAGTATATTTGGTTTTACATTTGCGTTTTTACCAATGCAGTTAAATGGAAAAGTAACAATATATGACTATAAAACAAACGTATGTTTGGATGGTTGCAAATGAAAAGGCACTAATCCACTCCATTTCTTACTTAAGAATCAACATGGTTTTTGGTTCAGAAATTAGATGGAAAGAGCATTCAAATTGATTTCTTGCTCCAATACTTAATATGGATTAAACTTGTAGTATAAGCATAAACATCCCTAAGGAATAAGGACATGTGACAAGACAACCATAAGACACTCCAAAAAAAAGGGTGTAGCTTAAGTAATGTGTTACTTGGCAATCAACTCAAGAACCAAGAGACAAACCAAAATTGCACCCTAATGGTATTGAAATGTTCCAAGTGGATATACAAAATATATCACAAGGCCTGATTAGGATAGAATTAATTCCAATTCTTCCATACGGAGGAAAAGGACCAACCAGCTAGCTAAAACATGTTCCTCTCTCTCTCTCTCTCTCTCTCTCTCTCTCTCTCTCTCTCTCTCTCCATATCAGCTACTTAGCTAACCATTCTTGTCCCTACCAAATCATATATTTGAGCATATAAATGATTGAGCCATTGAAGAATTAGACGATTGAGACATTGTCTTAGAAAAATAAAAATAAAAGAAGAGGTTTAAACAGGTTATACTCATCTAATCTTGAATGTAGACGGATGAAGATGATTGTAGATATGTGATTCAATCATTTCTGTCCGAACATCAATGGTTTAGCTAGCTACCCTGACTTTGTTTTCTACCCTTTACAATGGTATGGTAGCAAGTTGCTTTGTTTATTAGGGAGCACTCCATTACCATTAATTAAGGGAGATGCAATTCTAATCTCTAGTACTCTTATGAAACAAGCCTCCAGAATTTTTCCAGGATAGCTTTGATAATTTCTTCTTTTTTCTTTTGTCAGATAAAAGTTTCTCATGGCTTAGTGCACGTTATTTTGATCAGGAATCCAAATGTCTAATAATTAATATGCAACCCCCCTTCCCCCAAAACCAAAAAAGAAAAAGAAAAAGAAAAAGAGAGAATCAAATTATGACATTTCAGATTAAAAAAGAAGAGGAAATCACACAAAAAATACAAGCATAATCTGTAACAAGTCCCTTTTCATTGTCCTGAACTGGTACATTATTCTCTTACTTTAAAATTTTATGCGTTAAATTTTTTTAAAAAGGGACAAATGTTGCACACGTTAAAAAGCAAAGATCAATTAATAGTTAGTTACAAGGATAAAACAGAAACAGCTAGTTCCAAATTCCAAATTCCAAATTCGCCACAAGAAACTACGTACTCTTTTCAAGTTAGATTAAGGAACTATGTACATTGGCAAAACAAACGTGTTCATGACACCCACCTCAAATTGAATTAGAAACATGTAACGAGCTTACGACATAGCAAGAAATGCAACAAAAAAACAAGATCCAACTATCTCATCTTTCCTTCAAGGCAGTACTTTCTGTCACATCAGATTTCTTCAAATCAACACCAAAGATGGTTTTTCCCATTTCTACTTTCTCTATGTTGTCCAATCTCTTTCCATCTCTCTGCTCTCATGTAATACCAATATGTCACATACTTACAACCGACCATAAAAACATGCTTAAAATTCAAGATCTTCCATGTCTAGATACAGCTTTTAGTTTTTGCCCAACTGTTAGGCTCTAACAAGGCAAATTCCTTTTTATATATTTAGATATATAGAAAAACATGTCAAATCCAACAATGGTGTGAATATCACTTATAGCTTTCTTTTTTGTATTTAAGCTCAATGTGTGAATGTTTGCCACTAATATTAGTAGTTTCAAACATTTAAATGATAAGTTAATTTCATTGATTAAAGATTAATTTAAGTGATATTTTAGAAGAGAAGTGGTTAGCGTAAAATCAAATTTGATTAATCAACCTACGGATAGAGCTATCAATATGAGTGGATAAATGTTTTCAAACATGAAATGAGTAGCCTTCACATTTGTGTAGAGGAATGAGTTTAAATAGTTATGTACAAAAAAACATTTTTCTTCTTTAAAACAGCACAAATTTTGTAGAGGTCGATTTATTTCAACGTAATTGTTAATGTACTAATATTTAATTTGAGAGAAGGAAACATCTTACTCTGCAGTCTGCATTGAATTCACTTACTTGCAGCACAGTGAGGTAAAGATGAGAAAATATGTTGCAGTTATGTGCCCTACATGGTGGAGGTTAGGTTAATTAGTAGTCCCAGATATCACATGACTGGGTCCAAAAAGGCCCTTTGACAAGCTACCATTCAACAAAACTCATTAAATGAAACCAACTCCTATGATTCTTCTCCCTTGTACTGGAAATTAAAGCCTTTTTTCTTGTATAAACATTTTCATTTCCCAAATGTTACACAAAAAATAAATGTAATCTTTAGCAAAACTTAATCTATCATCATAGATATGCTTAGGCTTAGCTCAAATTTCTTGTGTGATCATTAACAAAATTATTCTAAGTACATGCAGCTGAGACATGTGCCAATCACCAAACTAAAACGGAGTGTAGTAAAATAGATCATGATCACAAAGCACAATTGGCCCTTGGCTGAGACTTTGGCACAGGTACATGTTTGGCTAACAAAGCAGTTCCATCAACCACATCATTCCCTCTACCACATACAATAACATGTCTTGGCCAAAACCCTTTACCGATCCTCTTCTTATTCTTCATCCTTCTATTGCTATTATCTACACCAGCATTCTTGTTTGCAAAGTTGTTGCCATCACCAAGTTTGTTGTGGCTACTAGACTCTATAAGCCTATCCAATTGCCTTGAAATGCTTTGAACTTCATATGCGTCAAGAAGAGATTTATTAGTATGAATTGAAGAGCCTTCCTTAGCCATTCTCATAGCTTCTAACTTGTAACGAGAAGGCCTGGCTACATGTTGAGTTCTTGGTACATCAACCTCACTCTTAGCCTTTCCTTCAGAGCCTGAACCATGTTGGTACCATGCCCATGCAGCTGCTTTCACAATAGCTAATTCATCTGTGCTGTCTTGAGCCTTTCTTCTTTCTAAGAGTGAGTTCAGAGAGAAGAACTTGGGTGACATAAAATCACTTCTTTTTTTGGTAACTCTGATTGTGTTGGAAAATTTAAGTTCCACCATCCAATGCATTATGCAATATAGAAATGTAAAATAGTTGTTGGAGTAACATGGGGTATATAATTTTTGCAGTTTGTTTGGATTGAGAAATAAAATTTTAAACAATTATAATATCAATATTAAAAATGGTTTACAAAATATTAAATAAATTATAAATAATAATTTTAAAAAAATTAAGCATAGAATGTTACTTAATTTTTTATTTAATATAAATTATTTAATGTTTTTAATATTTCTATAGTTTAAATGTATTTAAATTATATTATTTAAATAAAATTTTAGTAAAATATAGAAAGAGAAAAAATAATTAAAAAGATGATCTATGATATAATGTTTATGTATCTTGAAAATATTTTTATCCTTTCTTGTTATTTTTCTTTTCTTTGTTTTAGAATCAAAATTCTAAGAAATTAAAGTAGTTTTTGTATGCTACGTTGAATGCTATGGTTGTGGAAGTTCACGTGTGAAGAATGGCATGTATGCAACTTTCCTTGCAGTGGTGAAGAAGGTGTTGTAAGAATTGAATGGGTAATGGCATAGTGGGACCCACAGGGAGGTGGAAGGTATGTGGTAGTTTGTTGTAGGCAATGTATTTGTATGACTTGTCTGCACCAAAACAGGATTATTCGCCTTTCAGGGTCACCAACCATCCCAATCTCCCCATTCGATTCCATTTTAGAAAAAAAAAGTGATTTTAGATAAAAAAAATTATTTAAACCGAATATAAAAATATATAATTTAATTTAATTAAAAAATTATAAATACTAAATTAAATCAAATTCATTTTTTACCGTTTGATTTAATTTGATTTTTCTTATTTTTTATTTATTTATACATTTAAAAATAAAAATAAATCAATAAAAAAGATAAATAACAAATTTTTAAAAAAATTAAAATTAACATAAAAATAATAATATTTATACTCAAATAATAAAAAATAATTAAAAATACAACCAATAATAAAAAATATAAAATTATACAAAAACTACCATTTGGTTTGATTCAATTTTGTAAGAAATAATTATAAATCAAATCAAACTGTATAAAATTTTATAATTTTTTAATTTAATTAAACGGTTTAAATTAAATTAATTCAATTATTAAATACCTTAATTAGATTTGACTTATGTAAAGTGAACAATATTTTAGAGAAAAAGAAGTTACGCCATTAATTAAAAAATTAAAATTTAATATTATAATAAATTGCATAAACTTATAAAACAGTGAAATTATTAAAATCTCAACTGATAACTTTCTAATCAATAATCATAACTCTTATATTTTTGTAAACATCTTCCTGCGACCTGTTTAACCCCTTTCCAATCTGTAATTTAAGACTGTCCCCTTCGAATTGAATGGAAACAAATGAACGGTTGAAAGGGAATTAGACAACTAATAATGGTTGAAGTGGCATCAAAGCATAATAATGAAAATAAAACAATCGAATATCAAGGTAAGGTAATTAATAACCACACAATTAATAACGGTTGAAGTGGCATCAAAGCATAATAACGAGAATAAAACAATCCAATATCAAGGTAAGGTAATTAATAACCACAAAAAGCATAGTTTAACAATAATAAGAGGATATGTTTATCAGGTATACATTTCTTTCTAAATTCTGATGTCAAGGTTGAGGCAATTAACTTCTTTATCAAGCTTTGTTTATTTATTTCCTTAAGAGTAAAAATTTCCCTTGAAGTACCCTTTCCCCAAAAAAAAATAGAAAGAAAAAAAAATCATGTCAAGAACTCAAGGTGTTTGATTCAGCTTTCGGAAACCCTTTTGCTTGCTTGGTTCTTCATCAACTTTATTACCAAACAAATTTTGAGCACGCTTTAAACATGAAAGATACTCGTTCTTGATTTCAGGTGCATCATCAATTGACCTCTCGTGTACAAACTGCAAAGAGTAAGGATGTTATAAATTTTCAAAATCCTATGTGAAAGACATACATGGAAGATGTAAAGGCTCTTCCAAATTATGAACGTAACATTGTGGTAATGCAACATTATCTGTATGATGTGTACATACCAAGTGAGATTAATAGTCAGAATGCAACTGAGGAGATGAAATGTGAGAAATATTTGCTTCATTAAAATAATATGAAAGGTCAAATACTGGAGGTGTGATGTTCATATGCTACATGTAATCCATAAAGCAACAAATTTGTATACATTTCGGTAATGGTTTCAATGGCCTATACATCAAAGTCGTTGACTTTGTATTAATTAATGAAATACATATTTTGTAAAATAAAATGGATAACTCGGATATTTTGACCAATCCATGATCCCTAATATTTTGGACCATTGTAAAAGCCACCTTTTATACACAATATCCACAAAAAAAATATCTCCACTATCAATGTGTGTACTTTCATCATATATTTCCTCGCCAAATTTTCTATGTAGAATTACTGGAATATCAAGAATTTAATAATCAAGCCTCCTTTCCTACTTTTATTAATTAGGATCCAATAACCTCATTGTTTATTTTTGAGCTGAGATGGAACCATCAAAGAACTCTTCCCCGATGAACATGGTAAACATTATCTTCTATAAGTTTTTCTTTTGAAAAAAAACCCAGTAGTCATTTATATATGAGATCATAAATAAATTATGGCACACTACTTCGGTTCTGACTTAAAAATAAATACATAAATCTTGATACAAGTACATATGAATGCTTTCCTCCAAAGTTTTGACTTGAAATAACATTCTATTGCTCATTAGTATTCCATTATACTACAGTAATTACCTATGATGAATAATTGACTAGAAAAATTAAGAGCATGCAGAGCTACAAAGAAAAATTAGCATGTAAACAGTTAATGTTTACCTCCTTGTAAGCAGAAATGCATTGAAGAAGTGCCTCCTGAGCCTCAAGGTTAACAGTCCCTTCCTGCTTTGCAAAACAACACCAATTCTAAGAAGAAATATGATTTTTGCTATATTTCCCAGTGAACCTAGTAGCACTACCATATGGCTTATAATCTAACCTGAGTCTCTTGCAATTCTTGCTTAGCTAACTCCACTGATGACAAAGTATTGAGTGATTGTAACTGTATAAATTACATTTCTATTTTAGTAAATAAATAAATTTTATTCACAGAAGAGAACAAATCACTATCCCATTTTAACATATGCATAGAGGAGAGTAATAATCTTCGGTGAAAAGACAAACCAATATGGCCAGTGCTGCTTGACCTTCTTTTCTAAAATCTCCAGGCGCACTGGATTTCTTCAATTTGTCTTTGTGTTTCAATACCTTCTCTAAACATTGATGTGCAATTCTGAGATAGAACAAGAAACACCCCATCACAAATATGCAAGAACATGCACAAACAAGAAGGGTAATTTCTACTTTTTAAAACAACTGAGTTATTGGATTTAGGCCTGGAGAGGTCTGGGGATATTGTATCCTTTTTAAGTGGTCCTTAAGCATAATGGCTCCCTATGTACTTTAGTAAATGCTAAAAAGTTCATTCTTTTAGAGAATGTTCCTTGGAATTCTCAATCTAAATCTAATTACAAAAGAAACAAAATAAATCTATTTAAGATCTAAAGTTAAGTCAATATGTTTTATAAATACTGTACATGAAAAGATTGTGCGATTGTATGTATGACATCAAATTCCACATTTGCAAGAGGCTATCACTCAACATGTGGAGGGGATGACGAAGATGATGAACTCTATCATTGAAACATGTTGCAGATATATATTTATTTGGAGCTTTAGATATTTCTTTAAGGTTTCCTCCAAGGTAAAATCATGATTTTTGGAATTGTATAGAAAGGGTGCTTAGGATTTTGAGCAAGGAATTTCTCTAAACTTCTCTGAGGGACTCTCTTCTTGCTTGTAGCTTCAGTGCTTCTTTTTTTCTTATTCCAATTTAAGTAATTTTTTATGTTTTGGGGTATTGTGATTTGAAGCTTGCTTCTTATAATCCCATACAAATAAATAGTCAATTCTAGTTTCTAACAAAACAAGCCAGTATCAGAGCTCCCAATCCCATGCAGCCTCTGGATGGTCCTAATGCGCATGGAAAATTGCATTGAAAATGTCGAATGACAATTGGACGGGATGCACACTTCTTTGCAAGAGGCTATCACTCAACATGTGGAGGAGATGACGAAGATGATGAACTCTATCATTGAAACATGTTGCAAATATATATTTATTTGGAGCTTTAGATATTTCTTTAAGGTTTCCTCCAAGGTAAAATCATGATTTTTGGATGTCTGTCCTATTATACCCAAAATACTACAACAGAGTAGTTTTTATCATAAGCATTCAATTAACCTCTAAACTTTAATATAAACTCAAACTCTTAAAATATGATAAAGACCACTTAATTGAACATATAAGAAGTCTTAATAAGTTAAATAAGATGAATAATTATTTAGAAAAGTTATGTTTATCATATTCCCCTACACTTATCTTTTTGCATATCTCGAACAAACGTAAGTTGTAGATCGGTGACATCAAAACCTTTTTATGTAAAAAGTTTTAAGAATGTCAAACCTTTAAGTTGATATCTGAAGAAATCATAAAATTTATGAAACATTCTTTCTATCACATTTTTAAAACTAATTAGCAAGACAATTTTAGTCGAAGAGAATAGATCAAGAAAAGATAAGATAAAACCTCTCTTGATATACTCTAAATCCTCTCAAATGTTTGGATCGTTATTTGTTTCTCTCAAATTCAATCCATGAAAAATAAACTATCATAAGCTTGCTTTTCTTCTACTTCTCTACTACTATATACACATGCAATCCACAAATTAGGAGGTCTTTATCTTGGTCATAATGGGGTCAAAGATATGAGAAGATATATAAAGGAGATACAATGTTGGACAAAAAAAAATGGAAGATAGAAGAGGATTGAGAACTGAATTCAAGTGCAAGTGTGAGAAATAAAGATTAATTTTCAATGTAATAATTTTTTTCTTTTTTTTTTCATCTTTTTTTTTCTGGTTTTTTTATTATTATTATTTTTCAATCATGAAATTGACGTTTAGCAACATAGTTGTAGTCCCACCACACTTATTCAAGCACTTACAGTAATAATAAATCCAATATTTCCCATTTTCTAGGGTCAAGCAAAAGTATGATTTTACGTTTAGGCTTACAATGATCTAAAGCAAAAGAATGGTCAATTGGCTTAAGGGTCTAATCAAAAGGGTAAAATTTCATGGGTTGGCTATTTGACAAAATGTTTTTCCCAAGAAAAATAATGTCTCAATTATGTTTGTACAATCTTGTCAAAATGTAGCTTTAAAAAAATCAATGCAAGTTTTGAAATAACACTGCCGCAAAGATGTGGGACTACCTAAAGAGAGTCTACAACCAAAACAACACTGCGCGAAGGTTCCAACTTGAACATGAAATCACTACTTTTCAACAGGAAATTTAACTTCTATTCCTATTTCATGAATCTTTGGGCTGAATACACTGACATTGTCTATGCAACTTTGTCCGCTGAGGGTCTTATTTCAGTGCAAACAGTGCATGAAACTACTAACTGAGCTCAATTTCTTATGAAATTGAGATCTGATGTTGAAGGTATTCAATCCAATCTCATGAATAGAGCTACGGTACCCTCCTTCGATGTGTGCCTCAATGAATTTCTTCACGAAGAACAACGTCTTCTTACTCAAACAGCCATGGAACAACAAAAATCCACCTCTCCTCCAATTGCGTATGCTGTCCAAGGCAAGCCTCGAGGACGGGACATGGGTACTATTCAATGTTTCTGTTGCAAAGGTTTTGGTCATTTTGCTTCAAACTATCCTAAAAAGTTCTGCAACTACTACAAAAAAGATGGTCATATTATTAAAAAATGTCCAATCAAATCACCTAAGAAAAATGCTACAGCCTTTACCGCTTCTGCTAGTTCTTCTGCTGCTCCTGGTTTTGTGCAACAAAATGCTCCTGCCCCTATTCAAACTTTGACACCTGAAATTGTTCAACAAATGATAATTTCAGCATTGTCTACCTTAGGACTCTCGGGTAAACTTTGTTCACCTCTTTCCCTTGGTATTTTGACTCTGGGGCATCCAATCATATGACCAACAATGTTGAAACCCTTACAAATGTCACCAAATATTATGGAAATCTCCAAATTCATACTGCTAATGGAAACCATTTACGTATCACTGCAATTGGTGATATTTCTTCCTCTTTAACTGATGTCTTTGTTTCACCTGGTCTCATGAATAACCTTATTTCTATTGATCAGTTAGTTGACAATGATTGTCGAGTTGAATTCTCAAAATTTGGTTGTCTTCTGCAGGATCAAACACTCAGGGACACTGATCGTGAAGGGGCCTAAAGTTGGACATCTTTTTCCTCTTTCTTTCTCACAATCTCCATATTTTTCCTTGTCTTTTGTTTCTTGCAATTCTGCTATTGTTAATCCCAAAATATAGCATAAGCGTCTTAGACATCCATACTCATGTACTTCATGATTTGTTGCAATCTGGTGTTCTTGGTAATAAAAATCCCCATCTCTTTGTGTTCATTAATTTGATTGCAAATCTTGTCAACTTGGTAAAAGTAAAATTCTATGTTTCTACCTCACCAATCACATGTAAGTGACAACCTTTTGATATAATTCATAATGATTTATGGGGAACTGCACCTGTCATATCTCACGCTCATTACAAGTACTTTGTCACTTCTATTAATGACTATAGTCGTTTCACTCGGGTCTATTTTTTGCGCTCAAAAGATGAAGTATTTTCTACTTTTAAATTATTTCATGCCTATGTTCAGACCCATTTTTCTTCAAAAATTAAAGTACTTCGATCTGACAATGGGGGCTAATACACATCTCATCTATTCCAAGACGTCTTGCAAACAAAAGATATTTTATCTCCAAGGTCTTGTCCTTCTACTCCCCAACAAAATGGGGGAAGCTGAAAGAAAAAATCGTCACCTACTTGATGTTGTTCGTACCCTCATGTTGGAATCTCTTGTGCCATCTCGATTTTGGTGTGAAGCTCTCTCCACTGCTGTCCACCTTATCAACCGCATGCCTTCTCCTTCATTAAACAATGATTCACCTTACTCACGGTTATTTGGACACCCACCCACTTATTCTAATCTTCGCATCTTTGGTTGTGTTTGTTACGTCCATCTTCCCCCACACAAACGCACCAAGCTCACAGCTCAATCTGTTAAATGTGCTTTTCTTGGTTATTCTGCTCACCAAAAAGGTTTTCTACGCTATGATCCTGATCTCCATCGGATTAGGGTCTCTAGAAATGTGATTTTTCAAGAAAAAACATATTTTTTTGCAACTAACCATGATACTTTCTCTTCATGCTCCATATCTTCTTTGCCATTGTTTCCTAACTCTTTTGCAGAACCAGCAACACCAAAAACTCTCTTGGTGTACCAAAGACGTTAGGTCGTCAGTCCACATCAACCTCCCACACCTTTCGGGCCCCCTCCAGATCAATCTTTGGCTGTGATCCAGTGTAAGATCCAAAACCACTTTACGACGTAGTTCTCAAGTTTGTAAACCACCAGAAAAGTATGGTTTTTCTTCCCCTTTATCCTTGACAGCAACTTTAGTTTCTATTCCTATTCCTTCTTCATATAAACAGGCAATGGAGCATGCATGCTGATTAGGCTGAATGTCCAGACACAAGGAAATCTACTACTGGCTGGTGTATGTTTCTAGGAAATACTCCAATCTCATGGAAATGCAAGAAACAAGACTCGGTCTCTAAGTCATCAATGGAAGCAGAATATCACGCCATGTCTACTGCATGCTCTGAGATTATTTGGTTGAGTGGTGTTCTTTCCGAGCTTGGTTTCACCCAAACACAACCAAATCCACTACATGCTGACAATACAAATGTCATACAAATTGCAGCAAATCCTGTTTTCCTTGAACGAACAAAGCACATAGAGGTTTATTGTCACTCCATCCGAGAAGCCTATGATCACTGACTAATCACTCTCCCTCATGTCTCTACGTCTGTTCAAGTCGCTGACATCTTCACCAAATCCTTGCCATTTTAGCGACATCATTTCCTAGTTAGCAAATTGATGCTTGTGGATTTACCAGCATCAATTTGAGGGGGGATGCCAATGGAATTAATTGCTGAAATACTATTAACTGAATATTTGCCATTATTAGCAAAAGATTTGTCTTGCTAATGCCATAATTAGCAGAATAATCTTGTTGCTGGATATTTGTCATTATTAGAGAATATTATGACAAAATATCTGGCCAAATTTATTGTACAGCTGTAATTATAATAGCCCAATTGTAAGATAGCATTTATAGAAATTTAGCTAATTTTTAGGATTGAAAATCAGATTTGTATTATACTATTTATATCAGAATTCTTCAGCAAGAGAACACACATTGAAACATATATTTTTTCAGAATTTGACAGATTAGCTACTTATGTGGCGTGACAACATATTAGCTAAATTGAAGATGAATTTGTTCAAGGCACAAAACGGAATGAAAGAGCATGTAGATCAGGGAAGGCAAGAAATTGAATTTCAAGCAAGTGACATGGTTTACTTAAAGAGTCAGCCTTACAAACTCAAGTCTTTGGCTAAAAGACCCAATGAAAAACTGAGTCCATGATTTTATGGTCCCTTTAAAATTTTGGAGAAGGTGGATGTGGTCGCATATAGGTTGCAATTACCTGAATCTTCAAGGGTGTATCCAGTTTTCCATGTTTCCCAGCTGAAGTGTATCAAAGAAGGGCTAGACCATGTGAGTTGGATAATTTTGTTACAGGAGAGAGAGAGAAGAGCACTAAATGGACAGCTGGATGATGGGGATGGGGGGCAATATGGAATCATGAAAAGAGCAAATAAAAGGAGGGAAGGGGGAGAAAAAAAGGGGCAGTATGGAATTGGATAGAAAGGGTGGTTAGGATATTCAAGCAAGGAATTTCTCTAAACTTCTTTGAGGGTCTCTCTTCTTGCTTGTAGCTCCTTGAGTGCTTTTTTCTTATTCCAATTTCTGAGTAATTGTTTTCTGTTTTGGGCATTTCATTCGGAGCTTGCTTCTTATATTTCCATATAAATAATTAGTGAATTCTAGTTTCTAACACATGGACACAAATAACTGAAAAACTGTATTGTAAAAAGAAACAAACATATGATAATTTGATTGAGTTTTGATATTCAACAGCAGTTGTGAAAGAGTTAGGCATCTCAAACTAATAGGAACCTTATGGAATTATGCAAATGACCCTTTGCCATATCAAGCTCAGCTTTAGCTCTAGAAACATCCCACTTTTTATGTTGACTGCAATCAAGCATTGCCACTCTTACTAGATGAAGTAGGTTTGCACCAATCTGACCACAATAAAGAAAGAAAAGCTTGTGTAATTTTATTTACTTCTGATAAATAAAGCATTGCCAGTATATTCATCATAAGCATAGATGCAATAAGAACAGTATCTTTGTGTAAGAAAACATCAGTTTCACAATCAGTATTAGTGGGATTTGAAATCTAAATAGAATGGCAACTACCAAAGTCCCAGTCAAGGAACAACAAACCTGAATATGGTCATTGGGAAGTAAGGCTTTCCGGGCATTAAGACATCTGTAGGGAACAAAAAAAGAGAATTTCATTTGCATAAATCAAAATTAATGTTCTAGGTTTAATATATTTAAGTATTGTGTTATGATCCAATTGCAAGATACGGGACTTGAGTCCCACATTGATAGTATGGGATTTTGCCATTCTAGAGTGGGATTTATAAGACCTTGGGCTCTCCAACTATAATGGCTAGCTTTTGTGGCAGGGTTAGCTCAAGATTTTTATCATATTGTAGTAACCTTTCAAGAAGCTCTTTTGAATCTTTTGTATTGCTAGATGCTTGTAGGGTCAGAGCCAAAGATTCAGCTGCAATAACTGTGTCCAAGGAATTCCAACCCTGTATTACACAAAATGCTTCATGTTTTTGATAATGACAACTAAATGAAAACAGAACTTTTCTTGCAACATTTTCTAATTTCATTGAGTAAGATCAACACAACTAAATGAAAACAGAAAGAAGAAAATGGAAAAGGATTACAAATTGCCTTCCAAGGGTCATCATATAGTACTGATCTGTCATTTGCCAGTTATATTACTTGCATGATTGTTGAGTAATTAATAGTTCTATGAACTATCAGTCATGATTGTTCATAAAACATCCAACTCCTAAATTGTTTAAACATTAGAGTCCATTATTCTATTATCACCATACTATTATTTGAGCAAACAAATAAAAAAAGCTAATAGTAAAATGATATCAATACACGTAAGAATAACTCAAGACTTCAATTGTTATTCAACAAGAATAGAAACAGCATGCTATCACAGCTAAACTTATGAATAGAAAACAACAGTGCTCAACCACCTTATCTATTGTCCTGCTCAACATATCAATGCAGTGACAATAAGAAACAGGAAAAGAAATCAACTTGCCAAAGCCATCCCTAAACCAAGACAATGCCAGAAAAGCAGCAAATTAGATGCAACCACTAATTCACTAAATGAAAAAACTAAACCAGCTTAAAGAAAATTGTTTGACAAGTGGATAATTACATTAAGCAGAAGTTTCTTTCACTTGACTATTTTAAAAAAAAAAAAAAATCAACTTACCTAGTATTTACATAAATTAAATATGCAGGAACACCATTAACAAAGAAAGACAATTCAAAAGCAAAGGTAAAAGAGGTTCACAAAAAGAACCTTCGACAATTCCATAATATGCAGAATCTTTCTCTGGACCATCTCGGCTTCAGCAAGTCGATGTGACTTCAAATATATCTAAAAGAATATAGTGATAAGTTGATATTATTGTTCAGAAAGTTGGGATGAAAAATTAATAAAAACAAAAGTTGGAACAGGCCCAGTTTGAGGTGTGGACAATGCACTTACTCATTTTAGCTTATACTGGAATTCTTAATTAAGTTATGAAGAATGTAGGGGAATCAAACTCCTTACCAATTGGTGAAAGATCCTCCAATACAATGCCAAGAATCAACTCTTTCTAAAGTTTAAGTTATTAGGTGGAGACCCTAGAATGGTTTTTAATTTATCTTACATCTAGTTGTGTCTGAGCACTTAAATGTACAATTATTTTACCTCTCAAATCTACTTGGATATTATGACTTAGGTTTTAGGTGCCCTTTTTCCTCCTAGATGGCCTATGTCTCTGTTCACATCATGTGCACTATGTGGTTCTGCCTCCTTGGCAGTTAATAGAGATTCAAGATAGATAAATATTAAAGTAAATTTTCATCCTTGATAACAATTTAAAATAATTATATATATATCCCTGTTTCTAGTACAAATATCAATATTTATCAAAGTTTCAGGGGGGAAAAGGGTAAAAAGCAACCTGTGAGAGGTATTGTAGTCTTCTAATGCTTAGGAATGACTCCCCTTCACCACCTTCCTTCATAGGTAAACAAATTAGTTTAATCACACAAAAAAAAAACTCAAAATTACCAACTCCTACTGATGGGGAATTTAGTTAGAAAAAAGATCTCCCACACACCTCTAGCATCCTTATAGAGTCCTCAATAAGCGCCTCAGCATCCCTTTCTTTTCCTTGAAGATACAGCACCTGAACACAAATATTGCACATTAAGATCCCCAGTTGAGCTGATATTCCAAGAAGCACCAAAGAGAAAAATAAGTTAGCAATGAAGCAATTATATTCTTACCAAACCCCCTAAGAAAAGCCATGAGCATAAGGCCTAAAGGAAGCAAGAAAACTCACTCTATCCTAGAGAACTTACATGGTTAATCCTCTTAAATCTTAAAGATTTCCTAATCACCATCAACTTATTATGGAGCATTGCTTCACAGTTCAGACTGATCAAATATATGTAAAGAAAACTTTGTTATTTCAGTGTTTCTTCACGCATTACCTTAATTCACACTTTTTTTTGTCTTCCTAATAAGAAGCTTATTAAAAGAATACAGAGTAGAAATAAGCGGATAGCAATGCTCTGTTATGTAAAAATAAAGAAAAGAGAATCAAACAGGATATAGCTAGAAATTAACATATAAAGAAATGATAAATTATATGTATGCCAAACTTAAGGCAATAATATTCCCTTTATAGCTTTTATGAAAGAGGAGGAATTACAAATATCTATGACAAAGTTGTATCTCACTTCTCCGCTACATTCTAAAACAAACTTTGTCCAGTTTTTGAGAAATGTTCTGGTAGCATGTCTAAAAGAGTAGGTGACTGATTCACGCATCATGCTCCATCAATCAAAAACTGCTTCTGTCTTCGACTCATTTTAATTTTTCTATCACATGGGGAAGATCAAAATGTGGTGATCAAAATACCACCATGTTTTTATATTGTTTCCTATTTCCACAATGTTACAAAGGAAATGATGAAATCAAAGTTTTGTTATTTTTACTATTTCCTTTACAAATTATTTAAACAGGAAACAAACAAAAAAGTGAAATCTTCGCAATTATTAGTAAAATCATATCCATTAAAAATAAAATAGAGAATAAATCGAACACCACATTTGTTTTCAATCCTACGATCATCTTCCCAAAATCTAGACTTCTTGTCTCCAAAGACAGTATTAGACTACATTTAACAAACAAAAGATATAAGAATGAAAAATAGTGTAAAAGGACAAATAATTACCACTCCCAGATGATACATTGTATCTGAACATTCTGAATGGTTATATCCCAGAACACGCCTTTTTATCTGAATAAATAGTCATATCATATACTAAAATCAAGACAACATACAGCCTCAATTATCAAGCATAGAAATAATGTTAAGATATATGAATTGAAATACAAAGTAATAAGAATATACAGAGGAAAATATCTGCCACTTCCTGAACATAATAGATCCATACCTTCAAAGCACGCTGTTTAAAAACAAAAATTAAAAGGAGAAAGATGATCAGTAGAACTGAAAGTACACAAAGGATCCGGACTAACAATATAAAACCATTTCGGTCACAAAAAGATTACATGTGAGAAAGGGAAGGAAGAATAACAAAAATGTACAACACATGAATATCAACTTTCAAGATCCCAAAATGATGAAATTTGGTTCCATCAACATAATAATGCAAAAATATGATGAGAAAATGATCAAATGTTGTCCACATGCAAAGAAAATTTGAAGAGGGAACATTTGAAAATTTTTGGCAGCACACATTCATCACAATCACCGGCAGTATACTAGGTAGGTAGCATTGGAACCTTGTGGCTAAAACTTTAAAAGATTTCCAAATGTCTAGATAATTAGAAGAGTATTTTCATTGTTCTAGGCAGTCATTTAACCCTTATTACAGAACTTATTAAGGTTTTTTATCCAACACTAATTAAGGGTTTTTATCAAACTTTTGTCTTCTTCATGTCTTCATTAAGAGATTTTCTTTAGCCACTAGTAGAAGAGAAGAGAAGAGGAGAGACCATGTGTTCAGTTGTGCAGTTTGCTGTGACATGTAGGTCTAAAAAACAGGGTGGCTTAGATCTTGTCAATTTGGTGGAGAAAAACATTGTTCGGGTTGTTAATAGCAATGGTGTTTTCCTTAAGAAAGTATTGCCCCATGGCACCAGACAAAATGTCCGGGAAAATGGGGTAACTTGGGGGTTTAACTGATATAATTGAAAGTACAAGAGTTATAGGAGAATAGGGTAAGGTTGACAGAGCTTAATTATAATGTTGAATAAAGTTATTCTCTAATCATCTGTGCAATAGATGGTGAAAAAAAAAGAAGCACACATCACCAAGACCAAGAAGGTTGAATTCCACAAATTACCTCATAGCTAACACGAGCTTTTTCCAACTTCCGCTGTCCAAGGTAGAACTGGCCAAGATTGTGAACAGCAACCCCAACCCTGCATGATCACAGATTCTAATTGAAGCCTTGAGATCAAACTTGATGGAATCACAGGATATATATATATTCAATGGAAATTTTATTCAATCTACTGCCAGTATGAGACTTATAGCACTATCAATCAATAAGAAAACTGGTTATGCTAGATACCACACCAGAACTGGGCTGCAAAATCAGAAGTAACAAATTTTAGATTAAGACGAAACTTTCCAGTATATCTCTTATATCTGCCCATTCCTCCTTTTCAGAATTCTATTTTCCAAGACCAAGGTCCATGCAAGCTCCAGACCATCATTTATGTCCCTTTATTTCATGGGCATTAAACCTGATTGATGCAAGCTCTATATCATCATTTCTATTCATTTGTTGTATGCACATTTTTGGTTCCTAGTAATGATGCTCTACCAATACAATTGAGTGCACAGCATTATTTATGATGGTTGCAAGGTAATTGCACCTTACCGTATATCGTTGGGACCAAAAGATTCCTCCAACATGTTGATAGCTTCCAAATACAATGGTTCTGCTTTGTCAAATGCCTTTTTGACCCTGTACAACTCGGCCTGCAATGACAATAATCAAAATCTGAGTTGTGTATTAACAGAGTCATTTCAGCTCTTAACAAGCTTAACAACAAAGGATCAATTCTCATGAAGAAAAATGCTAGCAACGCATTCTCTTGAACACACTTCTTGTGATTGATTAGTTTTTTGAAATGTTAAAATATTTATAATCCCTTTTTTGAAAAATGCTTTGATTTTTTAAGAACCTAACCAATCATAAGGTGTTCAAAAGAGTGTGTTGCTAGCTAGGATTCCTTTTCTCATGAATAATCAAACAATTGGACTTCTTAAAAATACAAGACGGTTAACGTTGCAAGAAGTTAAAAGTGTTCATTACATTTCTACCATCACTTTCACCAAATTGTGTGAGATTTGACCATTGTAAGATGTGAATCAAATGTAAATATCATACATTATCTTGCCAAGTAAATCATGATTATGACAGATGTACCAATACTTTAGAAATAATTCAACAAAACACAGGAAGAAAAATAAGAAAATACATGATCAAATTTCCTACCCAATTAAGGATAAGAAATCCTCCATAGGCATCAAAAAACAAAAAGATTACAAAATGCATTTTTAAAAAAAGGGAACAAACAAAGCACCAACTCAACAAGCGTTTCCAAGAATTAGAAGATTGTGTTTACAGCCTTTATGAGGTGCACTGATGATTGCTTTGTTGGAGAGTATTCTATCTGATATGCACAGAACTACAAAAAAGCTTGCTGCATTCATAAATAATAATACTCATCTCTGTTTTTAGTTTTTTTTAAGTAGGAGTCAACATTGTCCTCCCTAGTCATATCTTTACCTTATTCATTCCTATAAATTTTCTTTATAAAAAATATAATAGAAAAATAATGGTCTCAGAAAGAAAATTTTTCCAGGGTTTCTGTACAGTCCTCGGAACAATTAAGAAAAAAACAATTATCAAGTGTAGGTAAAATGACCAGATTGTTGCATGCAGAAGCAACATGTGGATCTCGCAGGCCAAAACCTTCTTTAGCTTCTTGTACAGCTGAAAGGAAGAGTTTTTCAGCTTCATCTAGTTTTCCCTGGCAAAAATGGATAAATAATAGGTAGTCAACAGCAGCAGCAGCAGCCTTTTCCCACTAGGCAGGACATATAATAAAACTTAGTATAACTTAATAACAAAGCAGCATGAAGAAACAGCATACCTGTGCGAAAAAATCTCTCGCTTTATCTGTGAAGACTCTCCATTTTGCTGTATGTATGTTTGATACAACAGAGCCATCCTCAATTTTTTTTAATCCAATTGAGTCATCCCCTGGGTAATTATCAGAAGATGCTTCAGCTGTTGCATCTTCTGCATACACAGTGCTGGCACTAATTCCCAAAGTCATTGCTATACAAAAAACATAGTAGTCAATCAATTTAAACTGTATGAGAACATTGTTTAATCAACTTCCAATATTGATAATGAGTAATATACTATTAAATAGTTTTTCATGAGATAAAGTTTTTGTTAGGATCCAATTACAAGGTATGGAACTTGAATTCCACATGGGAAGTATGAGATTTTAGTATGGTGTTTATAAGGCATTGGGCTCTCCAACAATTATAACTAGCTTTTTGGTGTGATTTCTCAAGGTTCTTGCCACTTTTCAACAGATATTTATGGTGTTAGTGGTTAAATGACTTAAATTTCATATCATGTAGATCATGTCCTTAAAATTTGTTGTTAGAGATGTCAATATAACACATGGTATGAAGTCATTCACCAAGTGATCTAAAATTGGATTCCTGTAGCACCCATTCTTCTAATAAAAAGTTGCATTTTAGCACAAGGTTGTTGAATCTATGCATAGTCTCTACTCTAAGCCCAAAGGGATCCAATGCTTAGAGATGTTAATTTAAAATCATTCATGTGTCTTACATAATAGTTTAAGCCCTTAGAACAATTAGTTCATGACATTTTATATTAACTTCACTTCAACATTGTATCATAAGCTTAATGTACAACATTGTTTCAAAGCATAAACTATTTGAATTTTTCTTTTTTTTTTTTAAATTATTCGATTTTGTATTCTCAATATTCATTTCATCTTAATTCTTAATTGTGTATTAGTAATCAACTTAATATTATCTCATATCCAACAAATGGATCAATGAAAATTACATATTATTAAAAGTTATCCAAGTATATATAGAGAGAGTTAGGATCCATTGAGGATCCATTGATACCCGGTGTCAAACTTTAACACTTACAACAACTTAATAACCTTATAATATCTTTATGATCATGTATATCAAATTTCAAAGAATTTGTAAGTATGTTATTTAACTATTAATATTTACATGTATTTAAATAACACATGAGTCGTTAAGATAAAGTCATGAGATTAAGTATTTATCAATTTTTGTTTTGTATAAAATTTTATATATATGATCTACTTGATAAGAACTTTTAAATCAATGGTTGGATTGATAAAGAAGTAATTAACATATATAAATTCAAATTAACGTATATTGGAAGAATTAATTATCCGTTAAAATAAAATAATATTATGAAATATCAAATCTCTTTCAAATTTTATAAAATTTTATAAACATGATTTATACAGTAAAATATGTTAATTTAAAGATTGAATTAATGAAATTCAACCATTTAAAAGAGATATTGAACAGAGTAGGTCATGGTAGACTTACTCCTAAGTTGTTGCGGAGCTTTCATGAAAATTTGATCCTTGGACCTTTCAACCCTTTTCTAAAGGGGAAAAAAGGAGAAAGAAAAAGGGAGAAGAGTCACCGAAATTATTTTTCAAAAAGGCTATCTAATACTTCTCGATGTTACATTACAAAACTCAAAGACTAGAAAAGATAATTAACAGGGTAAGTATACTATGTCTTGCACTGAGTGTAGACTAAAAGAAATGGGGATTGGCTCAAAAAAAATAATTTAATTACTTTGTTTGGTCAATCCATGTATAGGTAACTAGTTTCTATAGTTCATCATGAGCAGCAACTAGCTTCACTACCCCCATTGAATCACCAATTGCCTCATGTGTAAACAGCATTGAAAGAGGTGCAATAGATAATGATAATTTATGTAATAGATAAAGGGGGCATTTGGAAGAGCTTCTATGGAGATCATGTGGGCTTATCTTATAATATAAGCACTTAACCAGGTGTTTGGTTAAGTTTATAAAAGTTACTTATGACCCTCATACTCTTTTAAGCTTTTCAATAAGTTTCATGGTAAAGCTTATCAAGTAATCAAAATAAGCTCACGTGGTAAACTCTTTTTGAATAAGCGTTCACGCAAGTTGTTTACCCAAACATCAAATACACCTAAAAACTTAATTCCATGCATTAGCATCTTAAAATTTTTGGGTAAAGTGTTTCCTGTACACATTACCAAAGCTCTTTAGTCAAGTTATCAGGATATCAATCCTAACAGTCCTTGCTATCTTAATTAAATTAAATGTGAATATAAGGATGGGCTACTACTTTATCCAAGCTTTCTTTGACATGAGGAGTGTCTTAGAAATGATACCTATCTTTGGGCCTGCACCTAGAAACCTAAGCTTTGGGGTGAACCAGTTTTCTTTGACAATATAGGAAAGGAAGGGGATTCAAACTCCAGGGGCATTGTTCTATAAGCATACAAATTAGAAACTGGTAAAAGCATGAAATTTGATAAGCAAAGGGAAACAAGAGAGTGGAAATTAATGTTTAAAATACTCAGAAACTTCCCCCTCGCTCTTCATTTAAAAATGAAAAAGATTCAACCTTTACTATCAACTGATCACTTGGAAGAGCTCTCTCAATAAAAAAATATAAAATTGCCTTTTATTGCAGCAAAAAATAGGAAGATAATGTAGAATAGTTATCACGGAATTGCAGAGATAGCATCATGACAAATTGAAACCATCAAACAACAGTTTTATCTGTTAGTTACAAAAGCATACCTAGATGTCCAGATATTAAAATCCATAGATAAGGATCCCTAGGATTTATCCTCCAACCATATGCGCCAGTTTGGTTCCAACGAGAATGTTTGAGTTTACCTAAATAACATAAAGACAATAAGTAAGAATAGATGAACATCATCTTTGTTGGAAGACAACAAATTCAATAAAACTGTTGTCTATGTGCAATTAATGACATGAATCTACCATACTGCAAAGTCAACAACGAGAGTGCAAAACCATTAAATAGTCAAATTTCCAGTTCAAAAAAATGGTTCCTTTTCTTAAAATTAGGAAAGGGGGTAAAGGATGCCGTTGGGGCTAATTTGAAGCAACAAATTTCTGTTCTGTTTTCCTTTTCAATAAACGCCAAACTCAAATTGGATACTAGAGAAGAAAACCCCATTTGAGAATAGTATAGACTAGCAGCAGAATGTAATACACCAAAGTTCCCCTTTTTATTTGCTACAGATTTGCCCAGTTAAGACTAACTCAAACCACAAGAACCAGGATGTGTAACAAGCCTTGGCAATTAAGATCATCAAGCTAAAAGAGTGCAACCTTCATTAACATTTCTTATAAGGAATAAGCCACTCACATATACACTAACACAATCCACCATCTAAAATTCAAAAATAGATGCTACGACCTCAATCATCACAGAAGTTAAGATGAAAATGTAAGGGGTGCCATCAGAATTACAATAAGAGTGGTATTGGAATGGTTTTGCATACCGGAAAATGAGATTGGCAATGCATTATTGGTTACTGTAGATATAGGGGAGCCATGGGAAGCACGAAAGCGAAGTTTTTTGAGCAAGTTTGCTGCTACTGCCACACGCAGAGACATCTCTTCCAGCAGAGAATGAAGGGTAGTTGCTGCAGAGTTCGAAGAGTTGCCGGTGTCACTCAAATAGGCCTGAAATGGGCCTGACATACTACACCAATATTAAGCCCGAAAAGCAACCAAGTGCATACCATATAAAAGAGTTAAATTTTGGAAACAATAAGAATATATTTAAACTTTAAAAATAAAAATGTTTTTTTATTAATCAAAGTAAGTTAAAGTATGGAACACTTTAATTCAAATTAAGGATAAACATACTTTTTTCTTATTTTAGATTTAATACTCGTCATCAATTGATTAAGTAAAATTTCACCTAACAGATATTAAAATCCAATTATTTTTAAATACGAGACTTAGAATAATTTATATAAAAATCTTAAGTTTATATCTTAAAGAATTATATTTATTGTTAATACACATAAGAAAACGAATTACTTTGTGTTTGTCTGTGTATTATTGAATTAAAAAACTATTTTGAATGTAAACTAGTCTTTCTATTTAAAATAATTGACATTTTTTTAATAATTTAGTATATTAAAAATTAATAACTCTGAATATTTTTAAAATTTTATATTTGTGCTTTACTATTTCTATAAAATTAAAAAGTATACCATGATTAAATAATTTTATATATTTCAAAAATTTAATAAATATCCATTAACATTTCATTAAATTATTATGCAAGGCCGTAGCTGTTACATCATTTTCCTTGTCATGGTGTGTATTTTTTCAGAAGTGACAGGAGATTGTCTTAAACATACTGATTTAAGAAATAAAAAATATATTGTTATAAAAAATATAATATATAATATTATTAATTAAATTAAAGTTTAACATATTTAAAATATATATATATATATAAAGAGGAATTAAATGTTATTCTAAAAGTATTTTTGTTTAGAGATATTTTGTTTGATAATTTTTATAAATAATTAAATTTTATTAATTTAACTATTAAATTAATAAATTATATTATATAAATTAATTTTTAAAAAATTATAAAATTTAAAAAAATTTAATATTTAAAAAAATTTAATATTTAAAAAAATTTAATATTTAAAAAAAATTAAATTAATTAATAATATATCTTTTATAATATCTATTAATTTAAATTTATTTAATAAAATATTAAACATTTTTAAATTTTATAAAAAAATATAAAATAATTTATATAATATAATTTATTAATTTAAATATTAAATTAATTAAATTTAATTATTTATAAAATTATTAAATAAAATAACTTTAAATAAAATTATTTTTAAAATAATTTAATCTCTTACATAAATTACTCAAAGCCATAAAAATCTTTTACATCAATTTTCTGTTATTATCAGATTTTTTTTAGAAATGATAGCTGATTTTGAATGTATTTAATATACTGATTTAAGAAAAAAAAATATTTTTTATAAAAAGTATAGTATATAGTATTAATTAAATTAAAATTTAATATTTTTAAATAAACAAATATATAAAATGAGAATATATCTTCATTTTTATATTTTACACATTTATTTTCTTTAACTAAGTTAAATTATATTAAAATAATCTTATTATAATTTTAATGAAAACTTATTTACTTACATAAAATATTTAAAAAAAAAGTCAATTATTAATATAAACTCTTAAACACCACCGTTAACAAATCTCGTTGAAAAATATGTATTAAGCTATCAAATTGCAGACACGCTTATTTTAGATTTAGTTTTAAATTATTAAATATAATTAAAATATATTCATAAATTATTTTTAATTGCAAATTTAAGATATGACTTGCAGTAATATAACTTTTTATATATGAGCCTGACAAAATATACTTTATTCCCTGGTCTGGAAATTTCAGTTCACGGATCTAAAACTAATCGAATCAATATATTATATATACCACGAATGATTCTCCCATGCACCAAACTAGACAAGGTGCATTGGTGCACCTACAAGTCTACAACTTTTGACCATTAATTTTAATAAAAAAAAATTATATAAGGGTTGAGATTAGAATGAGACAAATAAATAAACTAATTAAGATGACACTTTTATCCTTAACATCCTTTACCTCCTACCTTGGGACTATTTATCACTTGATCTCTTTCATGGCATGGAGAATGGTGATGATGGTGGAATACTGGAATATCCATAGTAACAAATAATGGTGAGATTAACATCTCCCACATTGAACTCTTGGAACTTGATTTATTACTTGATCTCTTTCAAAGCATGGGGAATGGTGATGATGGTGGAATGCCCATAGTAACAAATAATAGTGAGACTAACATCCCAATGTGAACTCTTATCCATGGTTAGAGAGAAATGTGGGAAAAACGATTTATATTTTGAAATTAAATAGATTTTATTTTTTTATTTCTGTTTATTTATGTTTATCTTACGAGATGATTTTAAAATTAAATTTTGCCAAACTTTCAGAATTTCTTTCTCTCTAGGTTAACTATAAAAATAGAAGAAAAGAAAATTTTTTACTTTTTATTTATTTTAAATTATTAAAATTTAAAAAATAAAATTATATTAATAAAATATAGTAAAAAATAACTTTTTCAAATTAAATTTGATTTTTTTAAAATTTACACTATTAATATTTTTTTATTTGTTTACTCATCTAAATAATAAAAAAAATTCTTATTTTCATTCATTCAAACAAATTTTTTTATTTTTTATTTTTTTTATTTCATTCTTTCACTTTTTAATTTATTCTTTTCTATTTTTTTCTATTTTTTTCTTCTGATTTTCTAATTTATCCAAACAAAACATTAGCTTACTTCTTGAAGTGGATGAAGGTCGGGGATACAAGGATAAAAAAGAAATTCCATTGCAGATGCGTGGATCTATCTACCACAAGAAAAACTTGGCAAATTCATATATTTTATATTATTATCAATAAACTTGACAATCTAGTATTTTTTTTTTAACTGATAACCATTACATTATTATTGTGACACTGAATCAGAAAACAAGGAAAAGCAATGGAAGCAATGAACTAGCCTTGGTTGGAAGCAACAAGCATAGTGCGAGCAATAACAAGAAAACAAGCGAAATCCTAGAAAATGAAAAAAGAAAAATAAAAAAGATCAAATCCTACTTAGGAAAACAAACAAGTGTTCCTTGTTGGTTCCCTCCTAAGGGGAAACAACAATTATGGTCTTTGTGGTGATTTGATCATGGCTTCCAGAGAATGGTTGTCTCTGCAATCATGGAAGTAACCACATAAGGGTCCATGTTAGAAGCAGGCCTCCTATCCTCAAAATATCCCTTCCCTGCTTTCTCTGTGTCCCTTCCAACTCTAATAGAAGCACCACGGTTCGCCACTCCCTGCATAGTCAAATAACACACTTGATCTCAACATTTTGAATAAGGGTTTGGTATCATGTATTGTAGAACATCGTATTCTATTTTATTTTTGTTTCTTACCCATAAGAAAGTTTTTATGTCTGCTGTCTCATGTCTTCCTGTCAAACGACGCTCGTTGCCTTCTCCATAAGCAGCAATGTGCTCTTTGTGCCTCTTCCCTAACTTCTCAATAGCCTTTTTTATCACTTCATACCCACCATCCTCTCTCATCGACTTGGTGCTGCAATATCATTATTAATATTCACTTGCTAAGCATATAATAAAAGTAAGTAGATTTAATTTAATTTGGTACATGTTTGAAACATTTTTTTTACAAAAAAGTAATACTTTATTTTTTAAAAATTATACATAAGTGATTTTTTTTTAAATTAAAACAATTTTTACCTGTAGTTTGTGTGAGCACCAGCACCATTCCAATCACCCTGGTTTTGTAACAGCCCAAATGACAATGGTCAACACCATTTCAACAAAAATAAATATACAAGTAAAAGGTCTAATTTTTTTTTTCATGGGGTTGGATCAAATGTGATGGGAAAATAACTTGATTCCAAAAGGTAGAAAATATTAAGTTATTAACCTTAATTGGCTTGGGGTCAAAGGAAAGCACTGCACCAGCAATCTCAGTGATCCTCTGTCAACATAGAAAGTTAGGTGAAGAACATAAAAGCAGAATGGTTGGTATTTCATTGACAAAATTAAAAAATGACCAGTGGATAGTGACAATTTTATCATTTATATCAGTAGTCATGTGCTACCAACCTCCAAGATGTAACGAGCAACCCACAATTCATCACCAGCTGAGATACCAACTGCAGGACCAACCTGGAATTCCCACTGCATATTGATTGAATCACAAGTAATAAAATTAGATAACTGTAAAAACATGGAGAATTAACTGAAAATAAATTTGTACCAAAAAGAATTAAAATATGAAGGGTAAAAATGATAAATACAAAACTAAGTGCATAAATTGTTCCAATTTACCTGTCCGGGCATCACTTCTCCGTTAATTCCACTGATATTGACGCCGGCATAGAGACAGGCTTTGTAATGTGAGTCAACAATATCACGGCCAAAAGCCTTATCAGCACCAACACCACAATAGTATGGCCCCTGTTGATGAAATAAAAGAATAATGTTATTCCCAAATAAAATTAGAACACATTTCTAAGCTATAACCAAAGAAAAAAAAATATGACTCCCAAGAAAAGACAGGTTTAAATTGGGTTATTCATCTTTCATAAAATTATAGTTCCAACCAATTTAAAACTCTAGTTAAGGGATATGTTCTGGCATTATTGTCAGCACTATCTGTGTAAAAAAATTGACAATTTGAGACCCCAAATGTGACAAGATACACACCTCATCCTCATGTGATGAAGCAAAGAAAAAAATATTCGTAAATGTGGAATGGACAATATGAATTTGCATGTGTAAAGTAACTAGCCAAAAAAGTAAAAAAAAAAAAAATTAATGAAAGTGAGTTTTTACCTGAGGTCCAGGAAAACCACCAATAGGCCACCCAAGAGGCCAGTTAACTTCTTTCTGCAACAAGGTGTATTCCTGCTCAATACCATACCTAATAAAAATTCATGCAAAACAATTGATCAGGGAAAAATAAATTAGTGGCAAAAGCTTATTTATTTCAAAAAGAAAGCTAACAACACATACTTTCAAATAAACCCTCTAACTCACTCCTTGTATAATTGGTCAGCTTTTTTAACAAAGTCAAAAGCATTTTTAAAAAATTGATCCGTACACATGATAAGTGGTTTTTTTTTTTATTTTTTAAGAAACTGGCCTATTATAAAGGATGTGTTGGAACTTGGTAGCAACTTTTTTATTTCAATTAGTAATAAAGCAACAATAGATACCAGGGCACTTCAGCAACAACATCAGGATGGCTGAATATCTTGGCAGCATCATGTCTCTTGTTAGTGGGAATTGGTTCTCCAGCAGGAGTGTAAGCATCACAGACAACCTAGAGGGAGTTCACTATTGAAATAAGGTCAACAACATACATTAAGGAAAACCAAGTTGTAAAGGCAAAAAGAAACTCACCAAGATATGGTTACCCCTTCTGAATGGATCCCTGAAAATGGCTTGTGGACTGTGTAGAATCAAGCGCAAATAAGTAAAGAATGGAATATCAAATAGAAAGCAAAATTTGGTTGAGAAAAACTTGATTAACTGGGATTTAAAAAAATCATACTATAAAATCACTTCACTGTCTTCTCCAGGAGCTTGACCTGTGCTGGAACCATCATAATTCCATTTGGGGAGCTTTGAAGGGTCACTAACTGGTCCTGGGAGAGTCTATATTCCAAAACCATTTTACATTTGTATTAGTTAAATGAAAAACAAAACAACTGCACTATTTCTCTTTTAGGTTGTACAAAGAGTGAATTACCCTTGCTTTGCTCCTCAAGTCCATACCTGATCCACCGATCCTACAATATTAAAAAGAAAGTAGGTTGAAATTTATCAAAAGAGGATATTTTGATAAAAAAAGAAGTTTAATTTTGATACTGTGAACTAATTAGATAACAT
Source organism: Canavalia gladiata (assembly GCA_037954105.1). Classification (NCBI taxonomy): domain Eukaryota; kingdom Viridiplantae; phylum Streptophyta; class Magnoliopsida; order Fabales; family Fabaceae; genus Canavalia; species Canavalia gladiata. The sequence continues at coordinate 13,065,363 of CM075668.1, forward strand.
GTTAGGTATGCTTTCTAAATTAGTTATAAGAAAAAAAATTAAGAATTTCTAAGACAATTTCAAATTGGTTCATAGTGAAAAAAAAAATTAACTGTAAATATGATTCAACTAAATTCTTAATAAGAACAAGGTAAAGAAGTTATTCTCACTTGGGAATGAGTATAAGGATTGGTTTAGGTTGTGTTGAAAAGAAAGCAAACAACTAACAAACAACCAAGGGAAAAAGGTTGTTCCTTTTCCCTATTAATTGCAAACCAACAAGCAAATGGAGTGATCAAATACTAAAACCAAGCATAATCAACGAAAAAAAAACAGAGTCAAAGCAGAGGAAACAATCTTATATCTACCCCCCAAAAGCGGAACAACCCCCCATCCAAAAAAAAATGATACTATGCAGGAAAAGAGAAAAATAAAGCTGAAAAGTTGCGACAGAACACAAGACATCACATAAACAAAAGGAAGGGAAAGAAATGAAGGAACAAAAAAACAGGGGAATTTCAGAGGAGAGAATAATCTCTGTTCATATAATACTCAAGTTTATAAGCTGAGATCAAAAACAATGATGAGAAACATTCCTGAACACGTGAAATCATGCGTATGTGTACACGAAAAGATATAGAAACATCGAGTATAACCATGCTTGTTGGTATGTACGGAACAACCAAAACAAGAAAGAGAGAGTGAGAGACTAACCATATGTACTCTGCGATCACCTTCTCGGTGGTGTCGGAGAGGTTAAGGTTGATAAGATCTGAAAGCAGCGACATCTCCAAAATCAAAGCTTGAAGCAAGCAAGACCTTTCACACCGAAAACCTCTCTCTCTCTCTCTTCCTTCTATGAATCCTCAGATTCAATACGGAGACGTGAACACTGCTAAGGCTTGAGTATCTTTTTATAGTGCCTTCCCTTAGTCCTACCCCATTTTAATTGTAATTGACTTTAAAATAATGCTTTTCTAATCATTTTATTTTGCTTATTTGTTTTAGCTACCAGCATGTTTGGATAATTATATGAAATCTGACATTTAAATCACATTATTTATATTCTATATAAATAAAGTAAATCCAAATACTTGTTAAAATATTAGGATTTGACTAATTATATGAAACATAATAAAGTACTGTTTTTATTATTTTTATAATTGGAAAGTGAGAAATATTTACTATTTGTTTTTATGAATAATAATATTAATGTTAGGTGAAATAAATGTTTCAATTAAAAAATTTAAATCTATCAGTTCCACTTATTGAATTGAAAATTGATTAGGTTATTGATTTGAAATTTAAAATTTGGTTAAAATTAACCAAAATTAAGCCAGATTGGATTTTCAAAATTAACTTGAATCAATTTTAACTGAAAATAATTAGGTTTTAAAATTTATTCTAAAATTTAAGTATAATATTTATATATAAAATATTATTATTTCACTATTTATTATATATTTTTCTTATAGCACGTAAATATAATTTTTATATTATTCAAAATATTAATTAATTTATAAATTTATTATATAACATTAAAAACTTATTTTTATTTACATCGATTGAACGAATAAATTGTATATCAATACTTTTTCTGATCTAATAATCTATTTAATTTTTAAAAATATTGATAAATACTCTCCCTTTCAACCTTTTTATAAATCATATTTAAGTAACATTTCATAACAAAACTATTACTTTTTAATATATATATATATATTATGATAAATATCTGGGAAACAATAAAAATAATAATCATAGTAAGTCATTACAATAAATTATCAGAAAAAAATAATGATAATAATGGCGTGTTGGCAGTTTCGTTTCAAAAGTGCGTTTGGATTTGTTGGGAAAAGAATCTAAATCGGTGAGGTCACCATGGCTAATGCTACACCGGTAACAGAAGTGTGTGCCAATTTCCGTTCAATTTTAATCATAAAAAATCTAGAGTTAAATTTTATGATTTTATAAATACAAAATTTTATATGAAAATATTAATTTTTATATAAATTTAAAAGAATTGCATTATTCACTTATAATAATACAAATTATGGTCATTACTATTCTAAAATATAAGTTATATAATATATATATATATATATTTTAACTTATATTTTAGAATAGCTATTAACATAGTTCGTATTATTATAGATGAATAATGTAATTTTTTTAATTTTTATAAATTTATTTTAATATTTTTAATTTTATGAAAAATGAAATTAATAAAAAAATTAGATATCTAAAATTAAATTTAATTATATTTATAAAATTATATATATATTATTTATATTTAATTTATCTTATTTTAATAAAAAAATATTTATTATGAAAAATTTATCGGATGATAAAGAGAAAGTTTAAATAACATAAATAAACAATGATAATGAATGATCATAAAGATTCAAGAAGTTGAAAACTTTTTCAAGATAATAAAAGAAATAGAAAAAAATATATTCTAATTTAATAGGAGACTAAATTTAAACATGTTCAATGTTGAATTAAAATTTAGGATGAAATTTTTAACATTGTATTTTTTCAAACAAGTTGCGAAACTCTATACAATTACTGTGGGTAGAGAGACAAGTTGGAAGAAAAATAACAAGTAAAAACTAAGGACGATACATAAAGATGAGATTTGTGTTTTGATTTTTTTTTTATAGTTATAACAATTTATAGCATAATTTCTAAATCAAAATTTTGTAGAATGATCTTTAAAAATAAGTAGGTAACACATTTGATAAAATATTTATAAAAGAACAAACTCATGAAGCATTATAAAATAATTAACTTTTTTAAACAAACATATAGTATCTAGTTAAAGGATATTAAAATGCAGATAATATAGAAAAATATCAAATCTATCCTCCAAATGAGTAAAAAGGAATAATATGCAAAATTATAAAATTATTGTATTAAGTTTTTCAAAAGAAATCCAAATTCAACATTTAAAATAAATACTATTTCCTAACCTCCTAAATTTCAAAGGCTTAGTTTTCTTCAAAGATGTAAACATTACATACAAAAAAATCTTTTACAACATTTATTTTTATTATTTTACATTGTACAAATATTATATATATGATGTAATAAATAATAAGTTTATTAAAGTACTTTAAAAAATTATCATTTTAAAATATTTTTTAAAAATAAAAATTGTTATTTTTTACAATATTTAATTTTTGAAATGTTGTAAATAGAATATACAGTAAAATATTATTATAACAACACTAATTTTTTAAAATGCTATAAAATATTATTTATTATAACATTTTTTTAAAACACTTTAATTGGTAAAATTTTTAAAATATTTTATTAAATAAATATTTAAAAAATATTCTCTATTATATATAATAAATTCATCTCAAAATGATCTATTATAAATAAAATCGATTAATTATATATAATATGACAAATAGTGTGGGTAAAACGAAATTGAAAAAATATAATAAAAGAAAAATTATAAAATAAAAAAATTGACATCACTTAAACTAATAAAACTTTAAAAGAGAATTACATTGAAAATAAAAAATAAATAAAATAAATTATAATTTTAAAAAAATAGGAGACAAAATATATAAAAAAGTGATATTTTAAAAATTTAAATATACAATTTAAACAAGGATTAATTAATAATATTACATAATTTAAACAAAGGCTAATTAATAATATTACACAAAACATGAGTAAAATGAAAATAGAACATTAAGAAAATTTAAACATCTTTATTTTTTCATGTACATTTAAGAATCCACGGTTAAATGTTTGTTGATGGGTTAAGTGTTTGTTGATAATGATATCATGCAAGTGTGTACATATCCACAATGCTTAAGAATGATGTGATTAGGTAATCTTTTATGTGATGTCTTTAAATAATATGTGTATTTTTCAATTGCAAAATTTATCCACCACAAACCCCTTGAATTAGATTCTAGTTTTTAAATAAGTTTAATTGCTTCTTTGTAGAAAAATAAATAAATATGTTTATTCTATTTTAAATAGGTTCTCTGCCTTACATAAGAGATTTTGAAGTTATAATCTCTTTTGGTCCTGATCTGTGCTAGATATTCATTATTTGAACCTATATTTTTGTTATCTTATACTTTCGTGTATTGTGATAAATTAAAAAATATATATTTTAACATATGAAATGTATTTTTTGAATTAAATTTTAAATTCATTAAAGTTGAGATTAGTTTAATTTTTTTTATCTTTATAAATTTTTATGGTTGATATTTTTTAATATATTTTAAAAGTAATGATCAATAAAATTATCATAAAAATATTTACTTATTTTTTAACATTTTTTCATCAATTATATTTTTAATTGATATAAAATATCAAACTTTTACATTAATTAAATGATATAACTTGTATAAAATTTTAAATTCTTATATCAGTTAAGTTTAAAATTAATGTAAAATAAAAAATTTATATCATTTTTTTATTAATTTAAAAAGTATTTTTATTAAAAATTACAATATTTTTTATAATGTGTATATATATATATATATTTAATATAAATGTTGTCTTAAAAATAAGATGTTAAAAATAAAATTACTCAAAACTAATTAATTAATTTATTTTCTATGTTGACATTAAATATTTATCATAGCACCTAAAACGTAAATGTTAATAAAGTTTTTGTTTTTTTTTGTTTTGTATATACTACTAAATATTATATATTTTGTTATATACATTAAATATAATATTTTTTAAAAATATTATTAAAATTAATAAATAATATTTTTTATATTTTTATAATATTTTTAAATATTATTATTATTAATATTTTACGATATAAATTAAATATAATATTTATAAAATATTATTAAAATTAATAGATAACATTTTTTATATTTTTATAATATTTTTAAATATTATAAAAAATATAATATAACATAGTGATATAAATATGTTGAACACGCTGTTAAGATAGCGTATTGGATATTTATGTTAAGCATAATTTTAATTAGATTATTCTATTTTTATATTTATTTAATTAATACAATATAATAAAATTGTTTTATTTTATTTAATATAATTTTATTTATAAGAAATAAATTAAAAATTAATAAGATACAAGAATATATTAATGTAATTTATTATTTTAATAATATTAATATTAATACTTTTTATTGTTGTTATTTCTATATAATTTGTTATTTTTCTCTTTTATTTTATATCTTTTATTTGATTATGATATGTCTCTTATTTATATATATTTTTATATTATTTTATCTTTAACTTTTATTTTTGGATTTAATAAAACAAAATTAAGATAGAATATTTTTTAAAATATTTTTAAACATTTTTTAGATATTTTTCATAATTTTTAATTTTTTATATTAAAAAATATATAAATATTAAATTAAAATATAATTTTAATAAAAAATATAATTTTGTCATTTAAATACACATGTATTATATTTTATTTGATTAATTTTAAATATATGGTATAAAATAACATAATATATTCGATTTTGTTATTTTGATAAACAATAAATATATTTTTATTTTATTATGTTGTTATCTTATGTTATCAAATTCATCAAACAAATTTTAAAAAATAAATAAATTATTCAATATGTTAAAATTGTTGAAATAGATTTGTTATCGTTAATAAAACTTTTTTATTAATATAGTCCAAATTTGATGTTTTTTTATTAAATATTAACTATTATACACTTTATTAGTGAAGATACATAGAATTTGACTTAAGTTTAATTAAAAAATAAACCAATTCAACCAATGTTAATTCATTTAATCTCTTCGGATTTTAAAATATATCTCAAATAAAAAATTGTATGTTCATATGTTAGATATTATTTATTAAACTGTGAGCTTCCAACCACTAATTACTGCAATAGCATGATTGAAATATTACAGTTGGCATGAAAATTCAGACAAGTTAATGATAATCTGATACGAGGTTTAATGTATTGTCTAAAGTTCAATTGCTAACTTCACTGATTTCGTAGCATCCATAAATTATAATCTCTCTCATATCTAAATAAGTTATAAAAAATATTATATCCCTAATAATTTTATATAAAATATAATTTTATTAATTTAACTGTTAAATGTTTATATATATTTTATATGATGCAAACTATTAACTTAATAATAAAAATATTTAAAATTTTGATTAAATACTTTAATATTTAGTGTAAGTAAGTATTATTCACGTTGGTATAAATTGATTATTTTATATATAAGTAAAGAATGTAATTATTTTTTATTATACATAATTTTATTCAAATCGAACAGTATTGTTATAAACAACAAATTTTTTTCATTTTCTAATTAGATTATAACAACGTCTACTGATTAATTTACGGATTTGATGGTGAAATAAATATAGGTTCAAATTAATTTTTTTATTAAAAATAAATTTATTCAAATTAAATAAATTATTATAGATGATAAAATGTGTTATTTAAATTTTAGCATGGTTGCATGTTCAATATTTGAAGCTAACATTTTTAGTTAAACTACATAAACATTTATTATTGAGATCATATTTAAAAATAATATATTAATTACAAATTATTTATATCTTTATATATATATATATATATATTACAAGTAACATAATATATACATTTGAAATATATAAAAATTATTTTTTTATTTATTTGTTTTTAATATATTTTGACATGGTTATGATAATAAAAAATTATATTTTAATAGTTAAACTAATAAAAAATTATTAAAATAGTTAACATATATGTATTTTATACCAGTTAAAGTTAATCCTTTTCCTTTTAAAAAAAAATAAATCAGCTTATAACGATATCATACTTTCTGTATTAAGAAGTTTTATCTTTAAAGAACTGTCAAATGAAAATTTTATATTATATAAATTATATCCAAAAAAATAGATTGACAAAAAATTATTTGAGGATCAGATTATTATTTTTAATAATTAAATTTAAATTATATATTTAAAAATAAAATTTATTTTTTTCGAGTTGTGCTATTAATACTATTTTATATTATAATTTATATATTTTCCTTATATCAGCAATATATTTATATTTTTTTATTTTATGGTATCACTTAACACTTGTAACATAGAAAAGTAATAAAAATGTAATTATTTATTTATTTAAATATATACTTTATTTGATATTTAGATTATAAAAGATATATAAAGGTGTGAGAGAATCACAGGGTTTTAGGGCACTGAGAAGCAAAGAAGTTGGCAGTAAGTAGGATTAGGTGATGATATGTGTCGGCCAGATAAAAGTAGATACACACATCCCTATACCACCAAGTGGTACCTCTGAGTAGTTAAATAGGTCATAAGCTACATGGCATTATGCGGTGGTGGATTCTGTTCTTCCACGTGAGTGTACGGTGAAGGACGGATACTCACACCACTTAATCCGAGGGTTTTCAGTTTTTCACCGACACGTGTCTAGTGCAGGAATTGGCAGCAGGGGCCCACTCCTTCTCGAGATTCTCACCCATTCCCAATTTTAAACGTAGATTCGTAGAATCCTCGCTCGCTCTGGGTCTAAAAGATACCCTGTTCTTGAAGCAGTCGCTTTGTTTTTTTGTCTCTGACCGTATTATATTAAATTTATTAACAAATAAAAGATACTTGTTAAGAAAATAAAATAAGATTTACCGTTAATAATATTTTTTAACGTAAATTTATTTATTTACTTTTTAATTAATATTGTTCACGCTTCGCACCCTCATTCGTAAAACTTTAATAAGTATACTTACAAAAAATATAATCCTATGTATATGATGAGTTATACTAAAATTTTGTGTTTATATATCTTAATAAATAATAATTAAATCTTACTTGTTTACTGCTATTAACAAACAGACAAATATAATTTTTTTAACATAGCTTTATCATGTTAAAATTTAATTCTGGAACATCTTATTAAATTAAAATATACAATTATTAGTAAATCACAAAGATTAAAAAGGTTACCTTTAAAATGTTTCGGAATGATATTGGGAGTCATGTCATATTATTAGCATCCTTTTACAGCTTGTTTATTTTTTAAAAGTAATATTGTTTTCTTTAAAAAATAAAAATGTGCATTAATTTAATCAGAGTTGAATAATTTTGCTTATATGTGATATGATGTATTGGTCTATCCGTAGTCATATTTTTATATATTATCAAATGTTTTGAAAATTAGATGAAATAGATTAAAGGTTGCAAAATGAAAACTACATAAAATTTATACTGTAATGAATAACACATTAACAACACAAAATTATCTAGGTAACAAAATCACAATGTTTCTTATTTACTGTAGGCCATGTAGATTGGCCCTCAAATCTTAATGATAGGAGGTCCATTTATAGGTTTTACGTGTTATAGATCTTATGTGATGGTTAACAAAACATAATCTTTTTAACTTAGTAAGGTGTAAAAATTGAATACAAAAATCTTGCTCAAATTGCAATAGAACTTATATACTGCACGATCTATACTGCACTCCCAATCAAAAAAATATAAAATTATATTTTTTCTTAATTTGTTAAAGAAAAAATCATCAACAAAATCTTAATTATTCGTCATATACCAGCATAAGATAAATATATTAATACTTTGACAGTCTTTAACTCCTTTTCAATTTACAAAAATACGTTCTAAATTTAAAGTGTTCAACAAATTGAATAATCCCACATTTATAAAGGAAATGCTAATTAATGTGAATCATTCTGAACTTACAAAGGAGAATATTATCATACAATAATAAATTATGCAATCTGATAATAGTTATACTATTATATACGAGATGTCACTTCAACTAAATTAGTCAAATTTAAACTGCTCTTGTAGTTTAATTTTAGAAATATTAATTAAATTATCTATCTTTCTGTAACAATGTTCAATTATTCTAATTAATAAAATTTTAGTTTTTATAATTAGATGATCTGTCTCTCAGTAAAAAATTCAATTAGTCTGATAATTTTTTTTAGTTTATTTCTTCGGCCTTCTTATCTTAATCTCCATGTTCACATATTTTTACATGGAAAAATATGTATACTTTTTTTATTAATTTATGCTGAAAACAATGTAACTTCGTACATTTTTTATTTTATCGTTTTTTTTTTTTTGTGCTTCACTTAATCACATGCTTGAAGGGTAATTAGCAATAGGATTTTATTTTTATTCATTTTGTAAATGAACTGTTATTGTTATAGCTAATTAATAAATAAAGCAATTAGAACTGAGCGCGGTTATAAGCAAATTACATTTGTAAATTTTATTGATTTTAAAGCTAAATAAAATTACTTTTGATAAAATTAATTTTAAATTTAATATAATTGAAATGTGCGTAATTTTTATTTATATTTAAAATATATATTTTTCATTGAAATTGAGAAAGTAGATTTTCTCTAAACAATAAGTAAGCACTTGTTACTTTAGAAAAAAAATACTCGTTACTTTAGAAAATGTCACTCATTTTTAATATATATTTTAATTTTTAATAATTTATCTAAATGCTTAAATAATGTGTAATTATATTTTAACTTTTTAAATAAGAATATTTTTATTAAATATAATTATTTCAGTATAACATTTTCATGTAATTAATTACTCCTGTGCACCAAATTAAATACTGTTCAAAGACTCCAACCAACGGTCAAGATCACCTACTACGAAGCACTATTTCCTACTATAGACTGGATGTTGTAGCTCACCAATATAGAAAGAGATGATTAGAAGAAAAGAAGAAGTCAGAAAAAGTTAGCAGATGGAAAAAAAGGACTTGTGTAACGACACAACTTTTTCTTTTCTTTTTTTAATTTGTATCTTTCTTTATAAATGAACCAAAAAAAGCGACACTTTTTCAAAATAAAAAAAAAAAAGTTAATCAATCGTCCAAGTTGCCAGAGTATCTTGTGCTTTTTCTTAAGGTAGGCATGGCAAAGTATGTCATGCATTGTTTCTATTCTCAGTTTTCAAAATACATTTTTGGTTTTGGGATGTCATTTTTATAAAATTTGAAAATTGTTTGTTTTAAAATTAAAATTTATTTTAATATAAAATATAAATTTAAAATTTATATAACTTAAAATTATTTTAAAAATTAAAAATTAAAAATTAAATTGAACATTTAGAATGAGATGATTACCTTTAACTTGCGAATAAAACAACATTTTTTTTATTTACTGAAAAAAAAAAATTATCTATTTTCTTGTGATAGAATTCGTATTACGTATCATACCATATTCTAGGCACAGGCAACATATTTATATTGATTGTTCCAATATGTTTTGGTACTGATTTTTATAAAAGATAATTATAATAATAAAAAATATTGTTCAAAATGATGTGGATGAAATAAGAATCATTTAACAAGTTTTTTTTTATAATTTTTAAATGAAAAAATTATTATTAAATTTAAAATAAAATAATCATATTTGCGCTATAATTGATTTTAAAAATTAAAATTGAATATAAAAAATAATTAAATAAAAAATATGAAACTCAACATTTTATGGTATTTACATAGTATTAAAATTAGATAAAATATCTTTTTATTTATTTTATTTTTATAAATAAGTTTTATGCATACAATAAAATTATTATTTTCTAATTATAGCAATTATACATTAATTAGTAAACTTTACAAAATAGCCAAATTAAAAAAATCTTATCACGGGAGGGAATCTTGATCATTAATTAACTGAACTTTTTCTCAGCCACAACTCTCAAGGTCAAATTCAACCCGATCCTCCCAAATTAGGCGCAAGTGTGCAAGCAGACTAATATTTGTTTGTTTTATGAGAAAAAAAGTTGTTGACAATCAGCCACACATTATGAATATTGTTATTTTAAATTCGGATTGTAAATTAATAATCTTCAGTTTACATGCATCTATAAGGAATCTTTATTTTTCCCATTTACGAAACATTGTACTGATTGACACTGAGATATTTTATTATTTTTTAGAAAGAAAAAAAAAAAACTAGTGGCTCAGGTCAGAGAAGATAATATAAGGAATCTTCATCTTTATTTTGGGACTGACCTTTTAATTTTCATTTTAAGTTGATGCTGGTGATTTGTGAATGAATGTTGTTGCATCATACAAACGTCACGTATTTCTATTAAAATTATTATACGGGTCAATTTACAATACCTACTATCTGTCTAGGTACCGGTTAACGTAAATTAAGAGCTGATTTCATTCATATAATAAATTCTCGTGTAATACTAGGGCTTGCAAAATTTATTACATTGGCTTGAAAATTATCATCTTTAATTTTAAGGCATATGTCTCAGTAATACTTATTGTAATGGGTACAATAATTTTATCCTACCATGTAATTAAAATGTTTTGATAATAGATTATAAATTATATAATTAATTAGTAGTAGTTAATGACATAAAAATATAAATATTTTAATATGGAAGAAGAATAAGTAACATAATTGATAATAATAATAATAATATATAAAATATTAATTAATTATTAATAATTATAATTAATTAATTAAAAATTAAAATGTAAGTGAACATAATTAGTGTACAAATATTCGAATAATGCAGTCCGATACATAATAAATATTTAATTATGTAAAATAAATAGAACTTTTGAAAGAAATAACAATAAAATAATGTTATAAACATCTGTTTAGAACATTATTCTTTAACAATACTTTAGTTAGTAATAAATTTATTTCAAATCATAAAATATATAAAATTCATGCTAAAATTATGTTGACAAATGCTCTTACGAAATGTTACTTGGTTGGTTTCAAAGGACAGAATTATTCATGTTTTCTCTTTTTTATGTGAATTATTCCATTGCTGATGATCTCACATTGTTGTTTGACAGTAACAATGTATATGATATGTAGAAAATACTTAATAATATATTTGCGGTGTCTAATCCTAACATCACATACTGTTTTTAATTATCACCAAATGTTTACAACAAAACAATCAGTAAAGCTTGCATCCACCGCATAAATAATGTCGCCCATTTATTTGCTTATTCCTTTCAAAGTCACCTTTTAACAAATTAAAAACTTCAGTGAAATACTATATAATTAAATTATATATTATATTGATGGACAAAAATCTAGGTGAAGCATTATAGAAATTTTTAATGTTTTTTTAATAAAAAATTATTAATTTACCTTTAAAATAATTTTAAACATTTAAAAATAATAAAATTTATTTTAAAATTTTATTTATTATTTTAAAATATAATGGTATGATGATTTTTTTTATGAAAAAATCAACACTAAGAATCTATGTTAACAACAATAATAAAAAATAAAGTTTTATTATAGTAATCTATACAATAAAACTTAAATTAAAAATTGATAATACGTTTTATATTGAGTCATCTCCGATATTGATCATATAATTTCTCAAACCAAAAAGGATTGTTTAAAAATTAAACTTAAGCATTTTAAGTAGAGTTGACATATATTTAGTAAAAATAAAATAAAATAAATTATAATTTTAAAAAATAAATAGTAACAAATTTAAATTTTATTAATTATAAAAATTATTTATCATAAAACATTTTAATGATAGTTTAAATGATATAATTATTAAAATTTAATATATTTTATGTGAAGTTTTGTTTTTATAAAGAATAATAATAAAGAATTGAATTTTTTTAATGATTATAGAAAATCTCAAGTTTACAAACCCACAAAAGAAAGCAGTTTGCCGCATTAAACCCGTTTCATTATTGCCGCAAAAATGGGTAATCTAGCTCAGAGCATGGTTGAACACGATTTTATATGTTGCTTGTCCACGACTTTACATCATAGTAACCATATAAAAAGAGGTATATGTATATATTTTTTATAAGAATAAAGGAAAAGAGTTGTTATTTGATATTTCTATGGATGGGTGACGAAAGTGATGGTGAAAGGATGAGAAAGACAAACACGCTAATATAGTATATGCATTCAACTAACATTAAAAACAATGAGAGAAAGCGATTGGCTGGCTACCAGTCCAATAACTTCCATTATTTTGCACGAAATGCACCCTTGCTTCCATTCCTTATGGCTGTTGTTATCATATATATATATATATATACTTATCAATGGCACCAATATTGTCAACAACATGCCTTTCCAACATTTGGTTCCACCTTTTTAAAATTTACCCTTTGTGCTAAGTTCCAAAATTCCACATTATTTTCTAGAAAAAAAAGAAAATTCAGCCAACATAATAGTTAGCCTCTCAATTTTGTTTGTTACTATTATTGGCTAAGTCAACGTTGAGAATGACGCCATGAACATAGAAGCAGAATCGGAGCAGGCCCATTCTTTGTTATTTGTCTACTCATTTCTTTGTCAATAACTGATTTTAATATTTTACCCCTGCAAAAATAATAACAACCAAACTTCTTTCCAATCTGGATCCTCCGTGGCTGTCTTGCTTCTACATAGAAATATTCACAGTTGAATTTTAATTTAATGGTTATAAAACAACATAATAACTTTACAATCAATCAATCATGCATTTGTCAATAGTAACCTCATTTGATTTTCTTTTCTAGATACACAAACCATGGGATGATTCAGTATAGTTAAAAGTCATCTAAATTTTTATTATTATAATGATCGAAAGATAAATTTAAACCATTCATTCTTTATTCGATGGTTGTAAATCAAAAACTATACATTTTTTTTAAAAAAAAAATTCAACTAGATAAAGATATAGATAAAGTAAAATTTATTGAAAGCACCAAATTTCTTTGTTCTTGTCAGCCTTGGAGGTGGACAAAGTTGCAGTAGAAGACAGTGGGTTCACCTTGTGAAAACAGCTTCTCTCTTGTTATTGATTAGAGGCCTACAAATTAAAATGTGTGGCATCTGGTGCCAATTTGGTAATGCCATGCTTTGGATTTTGTCTATCCACACAATGTGTTTAGTGAATCTTGATGGCTAATGTTTCACAATTAATAGAATCTTCTTCACTGGCCGGCTTACAAACGCTGTCTTTTTTCTGCAAATGTAGTAATGTATTGCATAATATTTAATTAATATCCTCCATGCAACATATTCTACTCAAAATGTTACTAGGTATCTATAGCCTATTAAAAGTCAGCTATAAAAATGAATTATGTTTGATCTTTCACCATTATATAAAAAATGTAAATAAATGAATGTTATTATTTTTATGTAAAATAATAATTATTTTTTAAAATAGAATAAAGATAAAGCGAATAAGCTTTATAGGACAATTTTATACTATAAAAATATATTATTTTTACTACAAATTTATACTTAAAATTCATTTATTATATTTTATATTTTGTTGTTCAAGTTAATTGTATAAATAAATTTTTTCATACTGAAAAGCTGACCCGTGCTCGGTAGGGTAAAGAAAAATCACTGAATCAAGCATTTAAATAAAATGTTGACTTAAAAAAACAACTATTTAAAAATGCAATAGGGAGGGGAGAGGGTGGAACCGCAAGCTAGTGCAATAGGAGAATAAAAATGGTTGAAAAAAAAATTACAGTCAAAATTGACACTTGTTTAAAAATGTATGTATCTGGACTAATGAATGATATCAAGTTGATATTGAGTATGCCTCATGCCAACTTGATATAAATGCACTTTATACCGATTTATCGCCATCTTCGTCATGACAGTATTATTTGTCATGATATTTTACTTGTATTGGTACAATTTAAAAGAATAAAAGTACATCAATTTTAATTAAAAGTTTCTTTTCTTTATCTATTATGTTTATGTTTACATTCATTATTTTAAAATTACACATATTTCTATATATATCATATATACGTATTGCGTTTTTAAATACAAAAAATAAGGAAAAGACTGTAAAGACGTAAAAAAATCTAATTAAAAAATGTAAGTGCAATTAACTTTAATTAACAGACAGATGATAGTCTGTTTATATTTCTTGTTTTTTTGGGTAGACACAAAATTTGAAGGAACACTGATTAATTTTAGGATTTAAAATAAATTGATTCAATTTTTGAACATCTTTAATCATAACTATTTTTACCGTATTTGCTGTGTTGACTTTATTTTTTATAATAGTTAGTTGAAGAATAAAAATAAACAAAAAAAAATTGTATGTACAAATATATTAGTATTACTTTCATATACTGTTAATATACCAAATAGTGAAGGATACAATATATAGTATTTTTTCTTCTTGACTGGCTTTATTTTATTTGTATTTTTTTTCTTTAATTTCTCATTTATTTCTTTTAAAAATTTTATATTTATAATTTTTTTTTAATTCTCATTGTCTCTCTTATTTTCTATTTGTTTTGTGATCATTTTCATTGTCATCCATTTAAAGTTTACTTGTTTTGGTTGTTGTTACCTCAAAAAAGAAATTAATAACTCTTTCAGTGACATCTTCAATCTTAATAGTACATTGATTTCTTCTAGAATGCAGTTATATGTATTTCAACATTTAAATTTATTAATTTATATATATATATATATATATATATATTTATTTATTTGGATTCTCATTTTTGCAAATGACTACGACAAAAATGAATACATCTTTAGAATCTAAATCTTTGAAGTCACTGTGAAAGTACTTCGGAATCTAATTTCTAGAATCGGTTCACAATGAATTATGGAAATTATATTTTAGGAATATATTTGTTGCTTTGCTTGTAAGCAAAGTTTGAGAGCATCGTCCAACAGTTCTTGAAGGCACTAAAGTTGCAAAGATAACGCGTGAAGCATTAAGTAATAATGTTACTCATGCTAATGTGCAAAAGATTTTATGTATCATAAAGAGAAGAGGATCCAACCTTTTTCTTGAAATTTTATTTGTATTGTCTTTATTATCTTGTAACATTTTTGTATCTACTTCATCCATACATGTTGTACTGACTTCTTTTTGTAAATAATCTATATATAATATTTCTATTTTGCATAACTCCAATAATGCAATATAAATGTTAACAATACCAATGATAAGAAAATCTATTACAGTATCAATGCAGTAATTATAACAACAATAATGCAGTATAAAAGTTAATGATAACAAAGGTTGTCTATTAGAATTTAAAGAGAACAGGATATAAATGCTTTTGAAATTAAAATTTCATCAGATGTCTCAACATATTTTGTTTTTTTTTTATTTTTTTTCAAAATTGAATTTCAAAAGCAAACATATAAAAAAAATCGTCAATAGGACTCTGGAGGCATAACGCGAGCAGAAAAAAAAGGGATCATATTAAAGGAAAGGTATAATAGGAAGATTAAGTTAAAAAAAGAGGGGTTGTGACTTGTGAATAGAAAAAACTGGAATGTTAAAAGAATTTGTCTGAATAAAACGTCAAGAGGCCCGTTACGTGTGGCGGCCCATAAAGATTTTTAGGCCCAAAACTACTAAAACTCTTCTATTTCCCGCTCGAATTCAAAACTAAAACGGGAAGATAGAGAGATTCAGTTCAGAGTTCAGCGTTCACATAGTCACAATCCAGATCATCTTCTCCTTCGCCATTTTGAGAGGAGAAAGGCATGGAGGAGAGCAACGCAGACCAAGCGAAGCGATTGATGCAGAGAATCGCTGCAATTCTCGACGAGGCTCGAACCTCATACGCCACGCACAACCGGAAGCTCAAGGAACTAGTACTCCTCCGATCCAAGTCTCCTTCCCCCTTGCACTTCTTCTCTGCCTTCTCCAAAACCCTAATTCCTCTCTTCGACTTCCAGAGGCGCCTCGCCTCCGCCGACCGTGTCGTCTCCTTCGTCTCCGCCTTTGCCGCCACTCGCAACCCCGCCGATGTCTCCGCCGCTGACGAGTTCCTCGAGCACTTCCTCAAGTTCCTCCTGGTTGCTACCGCGGCAACCAACAAAACGGCCAGGTTCCGAGCTTGCCAGATCGTCTCAGAGGTAACAGATTCACCGAGTTTTCCGAATAAATCTCTACTTTAGTCCGAGTAAATGTTTTTTCACTTTTTTTTTTTTACTAATTTTACGAATCTTATTTTTAGTCTTTGATTTTGCATAAATGCTACCAAAATTCATTCATTTTGGTTTTTTTTATTGTACGAAAAATTACAACATTTGCAAAGTTAGTGACTAGAATGGAAGTTACATAGACTAGAAGTGAATAACGGTTATAATCTTGGGATTAAATTTGAAGCTTACTCGCAGCTGAATTCAGTTTTTTGGACTTTTTTCCGGTATAAATTGCAAATTCATAGTTAACGATTACACAGAAGATATGAGTATACAGGGAGAATTGAAACAACAGTTAATTTCTCCAATTGCAGTTTCTATTGATTGTATGGATAAATTTTTTTCTTAAATTGGTTGAATTTTAGATAATATTGCGGCTGCCAGATGATGCAGAAGTGAGCAATGACCTATGGGATGAGGTGATAGAGTGCATGAAGGTGAGGGTACGAGACAAGATCCCTGTGGTGCGTACGTTTGCGGTTAGAGCACTTTCGCGCTTTGTGAATGACTCTGTGAATAGTGACGTCCTTGATTTGTTCCTCGAGATGCTTCCCTTGGAGCAGAATGCGGTGAGCGTCCCAATTCGATGAAGTGAATGTATTTTTTGCCATACCTGTACCAATTGTGCAGTTTTGTCTTTAGGATTTTTAATAGATTACATTAGATTAGGTACAAGTTCATCTGAGGGTTTGAGATGAAAGCATCATGTTCTGCTTGGCCGTTAACTTCTCATATCACATGACTTTGCATTGCAACATGACCATGGTCACATGATTTTTACAGAGACTTACTCCGCACGTTATGGTTATTTGTGTTCATTAAAATTTGATATCCTGTTACTTTAAAGATTTGACTAGAACGATATATCTTCAAATTTTGACTAGAACTGTACACTGGTAAGCTCAATCTGATATATTCTTTTTTAAATCTAATTACCGAGCGTTGAATCTTATGTATTGTCTTTCAAGGGAAAACATCTGCACAAACATTTTACGGTTACTGGACACTTTTTGACGCTACATATATATCCAGAGACCAAATATTCCCGTTATTAATTTTGAAAATGTGTGCAGGACGTTCGTAAGATGATTGTGTTATCTTTGCCTCCTTCTAGTGCAACCTCTCAAGTTATCATTGATTGTACTTTGGATGTGAGTGAATCTGTGCGCAGAGCAGCATACTGTGTTCTAGCTAATAAATTTCCTCTTCAAAGCTTAAGGTAAATGCCGTATAGTAAAACAATAATAATTCTATCCCCAATTCCCATCTTCCCATATTGTACCCACCAGTTTCCCTAGGATTTGGATCCTCTCTAATGTACAAGGGTTTACACTGTTGGAAAAATAAAATGAATAGTCTAGATTTTATAAATGTAAACCCATGGATAATAGATGGTAAATCATGAATATATGGTAACTACTCTGTTGACTTTTCTTATTAGTGGTTACGGTTACTTTGTGAAATGAGCACTACAAGTTAGAAGACCTCAATCTTTTCTTCAATTGTACAAAGACAATACTTTCAACATCTTCTATGCCTGCCTCTTCTGAAATCTTTCATCCATGGTCCTTTCAATAATAAATTGTAATCCGTATAATTTGTCTTCTTTGTCTCTGCCCTTCTCTTAAAAAAAGATGAAGATTATTTAGTGTTATAGAATCCTATAATTACAGTAACCAAGGGTGGATATCCTATTATGATGATTGCAATCTCCTCCAACATTTTTTCAACCATTAACGTACTTAAGTACCCTTGTGTAACCTTTCTCTCTTTCACTTGGCTTGTTTGTGTAGCATTAAACTCAGGACAGTGATTCTTCGGAGAGGACTTGCTGACCGATCTGTTGCTGTCTCTAAGGAATGTTTTAAACTATTGAAAGATGAATGGCTTATAAAGTGTTGTAATGGTGATCCTTTAGAACTTTTGAAGTATCTTGATGTTGAAACCTATGAACCAGTGAGTGAGTCTGTCATGGAGGCACTTCTTAAAGGTGGTTTAGTAAAGCTACATAATGGCGCAAGTATACAGCAGTATATATCATCACATATTGACAGGACAGAAGGTTAGCTAAGCTTTGAAGTTTAAATTTGGTTATTTGTTTCACCTTTGAGTGTTGTTATGTGTTGCTTGGTTTAAATCTTACATAAACAAATTTGAAATCTAGGCTGATATATTGTGTTTGTTGTGATGCTAAATACATAACCAAGTCTTGTCTATTTGGCGTCTGACTATTTCACAAGCATGAGGTCAGAAAACAAAGAGATTCATAGAAAATGTTACGTAGGTCACATGCATAGTAACGGAGGCTAATATGACTGTGTCCCTGCACCATCTTGTACTTTTACATCTAAAACTATTTGATTGCCTCCTTGAATTTAATTTCTTGAATGCTAATATAAGAATTTAACCTATTATTTTTTAATGTTAGGTTAAAAATTAGGATTAAACCTTGTTGATTGTTGTGTAGCATATTTCATTTCGTCTCGTATTAATTGTAGGGGACTTGGTGCATTGCCCACCAAGCATTCAGCTGATGGAAGCAGAGACTGCTCTTTATTGGAGAACTGTTTGCAAGCATCTGCAGTCAGAAGCACACGTGAGTCAAAATGAATATATCCAATTTTCACATCTAATCATCTGAATGCAAGTCAAGAAAGGAGTAGAGGATGTTTTGTCTCACTCTGTTTATCATAGTTTAGTGGCTAAATGCAAAAATTTTGCAAACTGACATCAGATGTCAACTACCGCTGCAATCTGTCCTAGGTTATTGGTACCAATCAATATAGGTCAGCATAAAAAATTTCTGCAAAATATAAAATCGCCTGGATTATGGGTTTATCCTCATATATGCTTATTTTTTAACTCCACAAGATCTTTTTACCAGTCAGTATCATGGTATGCTTTTCATGAATTTCTGTTATTTCTTATTTCCCTAAAGAGAAAGGATGAAGGTGCTGACACTAATGGAAATAAAGCTGTTTGCACTTATAGTTCTGCTAGCATATCAATGCATATATTACTGGTAGCCAAAAAATGCTATTGAAAAATTATAAAATCAGAATGTTTTGTTCAAAATTCTTATTTGTTTCATCTCGTGCTTATCGTATACTTTTCGAAATCCAATGTACAATTGTTAGGGCTTCCTTTGTTTTCAAACCACTAAGGATTATGATTGGTTGCGCAATAGGCCAAAGGTTCTGATGCTGCAGCAACGATGGGCCCTGAAGCAGAAGTATATGCAGCAGAAGCATCAGATAAAAATGACCTTCTAGAAAAAATTCTGCCTGCGACAGTTGATGAATATATAGAGTTGGTCAGAGCTCATATCAATGCCGGTGAATATAAGTTTGTATAGATGATGCTGATACCCAATTACACTGAACTCTTTAATGCATGTTTAATTGGGCTAATCTAATATCTGCAGGATCAAACCATCGCTTTGCGTGCCGGCAGTTGCTTTTGCTTGGTGCCATGTTTGATTTTTCTGATGCAACAAATAGAAAGTCTGCAGGTGCATTTCTGCATGAGCTTATGTGCAAGCTTCCTGAGCAAGAGGATGATAATGAAGGGAATATAGTTGTCCTTGGAGATGGATTAAGTTTTGGTGGAGATAATGATTGGGCTGAAGCTGTAGCTAGTTTTGCTAGGAAGGTCTATGCTGCTCCTGGTGAATTTGAAGAAGTTGTTCTTGCAATCATAGAAGAGCTAGCTCAACCTTGCAGAGAGAGAACAGCAGATTATGTGCAGTGGATGCACAGCCTTTCTCTTACTGGCCTTCTGCTGAAAAATGCAAAATCACTGCGCTTTCTTCAGGGCAAGGCTATTGAACCCGATGAGCTACTGCAGTCTTTACTTCTTCCTGGGGTAAAAATGATCGCATATCTCCCTATTGTTTTCGGGCGTTTAGCTAACATTATCTTTTTATTAATAATTCTGTTACAATGCTATAAGTCAAATTTTCTAAGTTCATAACATTATCCAATGCATGCTATAGCTAATTTATTGCGGCAGGAATTGATTCTTGCATCATAAATTTGTTGAGGGACTTGACCGATATTTTACAAGAATTAAAGTGGTGCTAAATTTTTGAAAAAAATATATGATGCATAACTACAAAATAAATTTACGAATCTATCCAATATTGAATAGTTATTGAATGCCTCATTTATTGATGCAGTTCCTTTACTTTGGTTCCATATGGCTAGATGAACTATGATAATAATACTAAATGTTGATACAAGTTAACTGAAGTATAAGAAAACTTAAAAATAATATAAGCCATGCATATGCATACAGACATTTACTATATGTATTGTTGGATGGTGTTAACTTTCTAATAAATTATGTCTTGCTATTTAGAAAATGGCAAGATGAGGGCCAAACCAGCCCTTACCATACTGGTACATATTGCTTGCGGGCATTGGGTCCTAACTATTTACTGGTGTGGCAAATGAAATGCACAGGCGAAACAATCTCACTTGGATGTTCAAAGGATTGCCGTTAGATGCCTTGGCCTTTTTGGACTTTTGGAGAGGAAACCAAGTGCAGAACTTTTGAAACTGCTGAGGATTTCATATATTAAGGGACCACATTCAATCAGTATAGAGGCTTGTAAAGCATTAGTTGATCTTGTGATGTGGCATGGTCCTCAAGAAGTTGACAAGGTGTTAAAGCACAATGTTCCATACCAAATAAACTGTGAGAAGAAGACTTTTAGTCCTGTGGACTTCTCTGATTCAGAAGGGGATTTAGAAGTTGAGACGCTTGATATCTTGTATGGTGGCTTTGAAAATGACGACTGGGCGAGTCCTTTAACTGGCAATGAAGATGAGTGCGTTTATGCTGTCCTTGGAGAGGGGTTTGCGAAAATTCTTCTTCTAAGCGACAACTTTCCAACCATACCGACTCCTTTGCATTCTGTGCTTTTATCAAAGCTCATTTACTTGTACTTCAGCGGCGTGTCGGAACACATGCACAGGTGGTGTTTGCTCATCTTGTTTTTTACCTCATTTTTGTACTATTCTTGCCCTGTACTGACTACTCATTAAGCTGTAATTTGTCGCTCGTCGGCCAGGTTGAAGCAATGCTTATCTGTTTTCTTTGAGCTTTACCCATGTCTCTCTGTCAATCATAAGGCAAGTATAGCTGATATCATATTTTCTGTGTATTACATTATCCATCGTTTTAAGTTTTTACATTATTCATTTAAATGTCAAATCTAACGCCTTGATTATTTTATTTCTATAAACACAGAGGTGCATATCGAACGCTTTCATTCCTGTAATGCGTTCAATGTGGCCAGGAATTTTTGGCAATTCTGCGGGTTCTTCTTTTATGGTGTCTCAGATGCGCAAGCGTGCTGTTCAAGCTTCCCGTTTTATGCTGCAGATGGTGCAGATACCATTATGCGTTAAAGAGACTCAACCAGAGTGTAAAAATAGTAGCACCGAACATCCAGAAGTGATAGATAGTTGTCCAGAAATTCCATTTGAGTGTGGTGAGGAGGGGCTTACACTACGCATAGCCGTAGAGGTAATCAACCATTCACAAATTTAAACTTTGTTAAATATATGCTAAAAATTACTCGTTTGTCCACCTGGCATAATATACTAAGGCCGCACCTTAGTATGAATTAGTAGTGGTAGTTCTTAGAATTCTGCTTTATTTGCTACGTTCTAAAACGACCATGCACCATAAAAGGATATCTGCATCATATGATTCCGAAAAAAATTTAGAATTCTTTTTTTCAATTTATTCAGTACTGAAGCTCTGCAAAGTTGAAGAGAAACAGTCTGTGGCGCCTGAAAACATTGAATTGAACATAGACAAAAGGAAAAACTTACATAGTCATGTTTGTAATCCTCCTGCCTGATCTACTTTTAGTCTTCCACATATAATTTTGCTGGTGTTTGTCGGTATGTCCCTATATTGCATAATCAGTTGTATTTAATCTAGAAACTAGGATTTTGGAATAAATTATTGTCTAAATAAAATTTCTTTGATGATAAATTTGATTAGAAACAAAAAGTCATTCTCATTAGTCAATTATGGTATAAAATTGTCAGTGGACACTGGATTGGAGTTTGGAGGTGAGTCACGCCGTCTTAAAATTAAAATTATCAAGCCTTTTTTTGTCTAACCTTAGAAATTCATCCGCTTTTCTGAAGCAAGTCCTAAATGAAACTTCTAATGAAGCTGTAGTCTTTGCTACAAGAAATTAACATGTTTATGAGATATATCTAAATAATGCTAAATGAGTGTTGGTTTTAACTGTGTGCTAATTGATGCTTGACATCTCATTGCCACCAATATTGCCTAAAACTGGTGTTATGTTACTTCAAGTTTCAAGACAATGGCCCTAGTCATTTATAATTATGCAGTGAAGATATCACTTAATGAAACAACAAACATGGAATTCGTAGATGGTTGAATGAAAATATTTCGCAGTTCAAATTTAATTAACGATTGTCTATTGTTCTATTTCTTTTTTGCTTCTTACCCTATACTTTGTTAAGGTGGCAAGCTTTCAATCAAAGAAGACAGCTGCTGAGAAGTCATATGTATCGGCATTATGTAGAATACTTGTTTTGCTTCATTTTCGGTTATCAGAACAAGGACCAATAAAATTTATGAGGAGGCTTTTATGTCACGTGATTGAATGTGTATCTTCGGAGAAGGATCTTGTTAAAGAATTGAAACGCATGGCTGAACATCTAACGGCATTCGACAGGCAACCAGATCAGGAATTGTTGCAAAATGAAATTAATGTGATTTTGGGTAATGCTTTATTTTTTTCTTCGTAAATGTCTGAAAATGCCTATCGTTGATTCTTTTCTGTTGACGCCTGTCAAAAGCCTCAAATTGTCCTAGAGACATGCCATGGTCTTAGTGAGTTTTGAGATGCAGCTTATCTAAACTTTTTATAACAAAGAAAAAGCCTCAAATGGTAATCAGGCTTTGTACTGACTCTAGCTATTATTACTACGATGTGGGGTGTTATAAGGGGTTGTTGTTCAAGCAGGCAGATGAACCGGCAAACTTTTAAATCACTAACATGAAAAATTAGTTATTCTAGTTACATGTTTTACCTTTTCCTTTCATCTCCCATGATACAAGATTCCACCAGTACATCCAAAAGTGAAATACAGCATTAGCAAGCCAATTTTAGATATACTTTATATTTGTCATTTGCCAACTGAATCATGTTATCAAACCTAGGGTTCTGGCCCTTGTGCTAGGCAGTTTTACTGTTTTTTTTTTTTTATCGGGATCTCCCAGGAAATCCTTTTTAATCGCTAATATGTTCCTTATTTATTGAAGGGAAATTGGAAGTTGACTGCAACCTGGATTTGTATGGTTCTGTTGTAATGCCACAAACACCAGCTGCACACTCAACTAGACCCACACGTTCTAGGAGAAGGGTAAGGATTGAGGAAGATAGTTCCGATGAAGCTTCACCTACTGTGGTTCCTACCACCCATCATACTGTAAAAAGTCGCTCACAGAGAGCAAGCAAGACTGCAGCCATGAACAAGATGTCTTCTGCCCGTAGATCGCTCAAAATTGATGAAATTGAAGACGAGGAGGAAGACTCTGATATGACATCTGATGATTCAGTTGAAGCCGATCAGTACAGTTAAATATGCACTTAGCAGCATACATCTAACGGTCATTGCTTTGTTAACACACTGTTGTATTGTTTGATTAGTTAGATTACAGGTTCTGTATAGAAGAGCGACAATAGTTCAGTTTGCTTTTGCTTGTAAGCCATATGGTACAACTGTAAAAGTATTGTAATGACCTAGAGTGAATGAAATTCTTCTGCTTAACAGTCACTGGCGATTCTGTCGTATGTCATTTGAACACGTAAATTTTTGTTTGATATCAAATGTTAATTAGCAGTTGAAAAATGGATAAATAGATTCCGTTTCAATTGGTTGCTTAATCAATACTGGCTTTTAGGAAAATAGGACATTACATCCATTTGGGGTGTATTAAAATGGAAGGAAGGGAAAGATTGAAAAAAGAAAAAAAAAAAAAGAGAGATATGGAGTGATAGGAAGTAAGAGATAGAAAGAAAAATAATGTGTTGAAGTAAAAATATTATTGGCATGGATGATAATTGGGGTTGTAATGTGTCACGATTTCATGCTAATGCCCCAGATATCTAGAAAGCTAAAAGTACGAAGTTTGCCGCACCTTCATGTGCTTGTCTGAGTAGAAAACCTTGAAATTATAGACCATATAAGTGATCCAATTTTTTGAGTTTGTCCGATATATCGCGGACGTAGGTCCTCGTAAGCATAATTTGCAGCTTGCTGGCATGATGAGTCACGTATCAAGAGAAAATATGATTCCAAACTCGAACTAGAGGACGAAAATAGTTCAGTTTATAGTTGAACACTGGCAAGGGGGGAGAAAAAAAGGTTAGGTATAGGAATAATGTACAAATACAGAAGACAATTCCATTGGGGATGATTGTAATTGCTGCTTTCACTACTATCTCTATTCTTACCCATGTTAGAGATGCATTTGAGAATCCTGGCTTTGCTAATTATTCTTCCCTGAATTGAAATTTTGCTTCGTCTTTTTTTGTTCAATTTTTTATTTGGATCGGGATGAGCAGAGCAGGACAACCAATTACCAAAACCAAGATAGCATTTGACACGTAGATAAAATAAAATGTCTTTTTTTGCTTGGTTTTATCTCTTCTTGTGAAAATAAAGTATCTTTTTATTTTATTTTATTTTCGAAATTTACTAAATATAAAATACAACTCATATTTTGTGACAATCGTTCTATTATATTTACCAAACCTTAAGGAATATAATCGGTTCTTGCCTCCCGATCTAGCTAACATTAACCACTGCACCACAATTTTATATCAGTTGTCATGTCTGATTTGACCGAGAACTCATTGATTGAATTAATAACACAATAATTAACCCTTTAATTGAATCAATAATCGAGCCAGGTTTAATAACACAAGTATAGGCTAAAGATGAAGTCAAGCTACTGATTTAATACTACTTATTGTGAGTTTAGGTTAAAGCATATACCATATTGCTAATTATTGGGCTTCTTAATTATAGTTTGGGCTAAACAAGATTACAAGAGACCATGTTACTGATTATGGAGCGATACAATAATGAGCCAAAAAAAGATGAGTTATGTAATTGAGTCCAAATATGAATACTAGATAAATAATATTTAATTATAAAAGAAAATTCATTAGACTCCACTGACACCCATATCCTAATTTAATGCAAGCTGAAGGGTGAATGGACCGAATTGAAGCACCCATGCCGGATGATGTATCTTGCCTCCTTCAGTGGTCCCATATAATAATGTCATCATGTCGTTGTTGTAGTATAACCGGACGAGAAAATTGGGCAACCCCTCCCACAGGTCCTAAGCAATAAATTAAAAAAAAGAAAAAGAAGGGAAAATGATCATAATATTTTAGATTTCTTTACATGGTTGCAGAGTAGGACAAAAAATCCTCAAAAAGACGTTACCTCTAGTGGTTGATGTCATGGAGAGCACATCCAAACCCCATAAATAGGGAAGCTTTGCCCTCTCAACCATTTCTTTGTGGACACAATGCACATCATAGGGGCCATTTCCATTTTCATAATGCACCTAAAAAGTTCAAGGTTCAAAAGAAAGGGCAAATTGTTCAATAAATGAAAGAAAATGTGGTCTTTTAAAATGGACATTATCGTCCAATTAATTAACTATTTGGGTGGGGCATTAACCTCTCTACACAATACATACGTGGTCCCCATCGTTTGTCCTTTCATTTTCTTCTTTACATGACTTCAATAACGTAGATGATACAAAAGTAAGTTCAATAAAGTAATCACTTCTGAACTAAAAAACGAAAACTCCAAAGGTTAAAACAGGAAACTAACCACAGAAACAAATAGGGATTGGGGATGAGGAAGGAAGCAATATCACTGTCCTCAACTTCAAGATCAAGCATCCTTTGCGTGTAAGTAATTTAGAATTCTATATCATAAATGCTAAATCATACCAAAGTTTAACAGCACAAAATTAAATTTGATGAAATTATCTGTCAATGCATGATTGGTTAATTTCTAAATTAGAAAAAAAAAAATAAGAATATGAGGACATGGACAGAAATGACCAAGTGGTTTGTGAAGTTGATTTTATACCAATTAGCAATTTTCATTCTACAATACCATTGATGAAAATAATTTCGTATCTCCTTGTGATAAATGATTTCCCCGTTGAAAATTGTGTTTGTGCATCTCAATTAGTTTTACTGTATGAATAATTCTCAATCTTCTTACAACATCTTTGTAATAATTTTTGTATTTACTATACTAATTAAAAAAGTATTGAATGTTTTTTGTATAAGTTCAAGATATTAAATATATTTATGTTTTATTTATTATTATTTTTTTATAAAGAAGCAGGAAGATTATTAATAAGATGTTGTAACTTTGACTCCATTACGCATGAATGAACAATATTTGTTGGAAAAGGGTTTTTTCTTATTTTCTTACTACGACTTGTGTTGTGATTCTGTGATCAATATGTGGACCAAAGGCCTAAACTTTTTATTAAAGAGAAGATGAGAGAGCTAAGATAAAAAAAAACTTAAGGATAATATTTTCATTGATTATCTGTCTATGAAATACCAATTAATAGCTTAACATCATATGCGTATGAGAGCATATGCTGCAACCTTCAAGTAAGGCATGAAATCTCAGCATACACATGGGGTGTTATAAAGGCAAGACTTTGGCGTGCTATTGACTATTTATTGTAACTCAAAGCATTAATATTTTGCTCAATTTCTTGACTTTGTCGGGGAACTCATTAATTGCATCGAACTTTTATATTGGAATTGTCTGATTGGAAATTTAATGTGTTCATCAGGAAATTTGAAAGGAATTAAGAGCCGATTTCTCCAATTTAATTAAAGAATAATTTAATTTTTTTATCTTTTATTTTTACAAATATTTCTAACTATTAAATAAAAATACTTAAATATTTTTTATGTTTTTAAATAATAAATGTATATTTTTTATTTAATATTTATTTTATAGAATAGTAAAAAAATATTACCAGAGTATATAGGAGGTTAGCTAGAAGGATATAATAAAGTTCTTAATTAAATTTTGTTTTTGGAGATGTCATTAGTAGTACTTGTCAAAACCCTCCAATTTAAAAAGAAAAGTTCATATGAAGACGGTTGTAATAAATTCGTTTTCCCACTTTTTCTTATGCGTTTGGACAATTTTTTGGCTAGTTCATATCATAATTTTTTCTTAGTTTAATTTAATAATTTTTATATAACTTATTAAAACAAATACCTTTTCATTTATTTTAATAAATTTTATACTTAAATCTATGATATAAATTTTAATAAAAACATTGAATAAATATTTTATATAAATTATTCATTCAGATGCACCCTTAAGGCTGAACTCATTTGACATAAAAGAACTATATATAAATGCATTTGGTGAATGCACGAGCAATATTTTGAATTGGCCAGAATCACCTTTGTTTTTATTTATTATGAGGTAAGCTAAAGTCTGATGGAAAGCAAATTAAAAGGTAACTTGGGAACTGTATAGGTGACTTCATCCAACTTCAAATAGAAATTAAAGAACAAAAAATTGGTGGTGGAATCCTGCTACTAAACCATGATGAAGAATCTTGTATGGATTGTCAATATAAGATCTACTAATCAGGTAAGTGAGAGATGTGTTTTTGAAATTCTCAACACAAGAGTTAGGAATAAACTAATAAGAGGATTGAGAAAATATGCAACAACTCTCTCCACTTTAGAACACTCTAAACATTATTGGTTAACTTTCGGTGCATGTAGCACCGTTCAGTCTCTCCTAAAATTAAGAACTTCTTTATAAATTTTTACGTTTTCTAATAAAAAATTAAATGTTTCAAGAAAAAAATGTAATTTAAATTAATTTATACATATATTTAATGGTATGAAGTTATTGTTTACAATTAGTTATACTTAAATTTAAACCAATTAGATACTAAAAATATTTTTTTAAGGTGAAATAAATTAAAAGAAACGTACGTGTCTTTGTGTGTGACACTATAATATATATTATGCTAGTATGATACAATACAATATAGATAAAAAAAAATGGTAAACTTTAAAATTATAGGATATAATATAATTGTAATATAATATTTTTTTTTACTTATATTATAAATATTTTTATGAATTTTTAATTTAAGATAAAATAACTTTCACATGATGAAACTAAATACGAAAAGATTAACTCTTTTATATTTTTTTCGTATACAAAATTTCAACTAAATACTTTATTTAAGAGGATCACACAAAACATCTACTACCTAATTAAATATCTGTTGGTTAATGTATCAGATAAAATTAATATAAAATCAACATATTAAATAAAAGAAAATCAATATTTTAAAAAGTAAGCATCAATTATTGTAAGAAATATAAATGTAACAATTTATTTAAGAAAAAAAAAATACTAGCCTCCCTTTTTTGAGTTTAATTTCATTACATTTGATATTCCTGTGATTTCAAAAGTTACATTAATCTCTTATTTTTCAAGTAAGTTATATATGTAATTTTAGTCACTTCTCTAAAAAGACAAGTGTTTGAATCTTACGGAAAATGAATTTAGCCTTTTGTTATGAAATACAATTTGAAAAGATTTCTAAAGATCTTAAAACACATATATTTACCAGATATAAGGGACAAAATTATAATTTTTTATGTATAATAAAAATAATGAAATTTAAACTTAAAACTTTATATAAAAAACTACCCAAACTTTTTATCATTAAGTTAATCCTAATAACTTGGATAAAATTATAATTTGCTTGCACGTCTTATGTTTCTTACTTAAAAGATACCTTTCCTTAATTATTGAAGATTCTAACTTCTTTAGCACCAAAAGACTCAGACAACTCCTAGGTAAGATCATCATTTTCTAATTTTATTCATATTTTTATACTTACAAGTCTTTTCCTAACTTAGCATTAGATTGTCTTTACATGTATACCTCCATTAATAAGTCTTATCCAAAAAAGAAAAAAAAAATACACTCCCATTACCATTGTTACCTAAAATAAAAATCATAAAAAATGATCTAGATTTAGATCCCATACCCACATCAAAATTTAACTAACAACATTTTTTAATCCAGAGATACGGCAAGTATAATTAAGTTAAACTCTACGAATGGTCAATGTAATGTAATGTTTATTTAATTATTTATAATATTTCAATCTATATTGGTCCAAAGTTTTAAAATAAAATATAAATAGCACTATATACAAAAATTTGGCATAAAGTGACGTTCAACATAGTTACAAGTTTTATTTTAAGGTATTTGTGATTTTTTTGCTATTATATATGAAAGGGTAAGTAGGTAAAGGAAATTAGTCCTTGAATATATATTGTTTGAGCGCATGAAATCATATAGAAGATCCTTTGTTAGGTTATAGGTAGCAAAGCCTATGTCCACCACGCATCCACCAACTATTTGTGTGGTGTGTGTTTGTGAACCTAAGGAAACAACAGTAAATAAAACAAAACTTTGTTAATTAGTTGCAAAACATGCACATTGGCGGAAGATTCTGCTTTCTTATTTGTAAGTATGCAATTAATCACAACAGGGAATCTTATAATTCACGCATGAGAGCTACCACTATTCTCGCATTGACCATTCCTTTGCCACATACAAATGCTTAAAACAATAATACATGTTATTAACTTAATCCTGACATGAATTAATGTTGTTTCTTGGATCATATAATATTTTAACCAATTAACATAAAATATATTATGATTAGTGAACACCAAAAACTATGAGATAAGTTAAAATAGTTAACCGTCCTCCTCAAATTTCTAAATCAACGCCGAAGTCGTTAATTTCGGTGGAACTCTGAAAGATTAATGTCAATGATCAACAATATCTTGTGTGAACTTCAATGACTATTTTATGCCCTCCTTTTGTGAAAGCACTTCGAGAACATTAAACAAGTGTGAACTAAAACTGGAAATAAAATATGATTTATCAATATATGCTCACACACAATAAAAAGCTGATACATGATAAATTTTTATAAAAAAATTATGAGATGTAATATATTGGTAACATTAAATATTATAATTTTAATCAAAATTTAAATTTTATTCAATTTAATTAGAATATAGTTATAATATAAATATTTTTTATATCATTATTTAATGATAGATTGTTATATGATTAATAATTATTAAATTTTATAAAAAAATTTAAAATGTATATATATTATAATTTTTGATTAATTTGTAATATAAAAATTAAGTTAAACTATTGTTATTATATATTCTTGAATATATATTAAAAAATCGAATAAGAAAAGGACATAAAATTCAAACATAACGGACGTGACGCTCTCCTGTTTGTCTATCATCGCTATAATTTTAGTGCTAATTGCTAAGAAACTTTCCATCACTGCTTACGCGAGATATCAAAAGTTATAGAGAAAAACTACTATTGCACATTTTAAAACGGAAATGCAGAGAGAAATAACAGACACCAGTATTTTTTTTTGTCTATCATCTGTGTAAGCGTGGAAGCAAGTCTGCTGTCCAATAGATAAATTTTTTAATAAATAAATAAATTTATATTTATTATTTTTTAAATAAATAAATTATATTTAAATTTGTAAAATATATCTGTTTAATAAATTTAAAAATTATTTTAAATATATGAATTTACTATAATTTTATAATATATGTATTATAATATATATTTATTTTAATATTTTAAATTTATAATTTTTTTTAATTATTTATATATATATTTTATATCTTTATATTGACTTTTTTAATATTATAGATTTTAACCATATTTTGTAAGTTTTTCTAATTATATATATATATATATAAGTTTCAGATTTATTTATTATTATTTTTATATAATAAACTTTTAAGAAGAAAACTCATAAGTTGACAGCTTTAAACAAATTAAAATTTAATAATTAAAAAAATTATGATAAATAAGTTACAGATTTAAATTCATATCTTAAAGTCTTTAAACAAATCCTATTTAAACATTTCAAAGACTACTCTAACATATTTTGACCCTACATCCAAGATTTTTTTATACAAATTAAAAAATTATTAACATCTTCATTTGTATTCAAATTATTATGTAAATTTCTATTTTTTTTTTGGTTTTTATTGATTAATCTCTTTCGTAATTAATATTTTTACATAGAATAAAAATATAATAAAAGTAAAAATTATTATCTTAAATTTCTAAAATAATAATAGTTTTTTTTTAAAATGATTGATAAAAATAAATGGAAAGAACATTAGCCATGAACCAAAGCTTGCATGCCTTAAAATATTACAATAAATATTTTCATAAATTAAATATGATTTTTAATATATATCTAAGAATATAATAAAATTTACAAAATTTAATGTACTGATAACATAAATACTATAATTTTCAATAAAAAATTATTATTTAGTTACTTCTTATTGTACGTTTGGGCACATATTAAAAATATTGAAATGAAAGTTACAATAATAATGGCATTGAATTAAAAAAATGTAAACAGGAATCTTATTGGTGAGAGAGTTACATTTGGGTTGCATAATTTTCTTGGAGGGTGGTCGCAAGGGTTGATGAAGATGCTTGCATGCAAGCTTGCTTTTGGCCAATTTGATAGAGTCGTGAATCCGACCATTTCCAACGCTATGTTTATAAAAGGATAAAATTCATATTAAATAAAACACAAGAGTAAAGAAGAAATGCGTCATGTTTCCTGCTTCCGTGCGTTCATAGATATTAATTGAAACGTTGAATTAAACATTTTTAAATGCATTAAAAAAATAGGTAAGCATGTTTTTTATATCCTTGATATAATAATAAAGAATAAATTTTATTTCGTTAATCAACAATAATATTAATATTTACATATATACATTTTAAATCCATACGCATATATCAGGTGTGAATGTAAAAAATAAAAAACTAATTTTAATAATTCACATATAATTGTTTGGTCAAGATTAATTTCATGTTTTCAAAATGTTATCACTTCTATAGCAAAAAATAAAAACAAATAAACGACATCACTTCAACTTGGAACTGAATGAATTGTTGTTGGCTTTCGATAACGATGTTGTAGAGTACATTGTCGGCTCTCCCTCACTGGCCTCACAAATTTTCAACTATCAAAATTGATTTTTTCTCCACCTAATAATTTCTCCCCTCACAGGGTTTGTATTTTCAAATGACTTTGGAATAATCATTTTCCTTTGGAAAACCCTTTTTTTTTTTACCAAAAGAGTAACGCAGTGATGATGTGTTTATTCTTTTGATGAATACGGAAAGGAAAAATATATTATACAAAAAATTTAAACTACTCAAATAGCATGGCCAGTAGTTTGAAAGAATAAAAATAAAAACAAGTATAAAAAGTAAATGACATTCTTGGGTAAATTTATGTAAAAGTTGTTAACCTAGTTTACACATTCAAAGATGGGTATTTATCAATTCGTTTGGACCTTCTATTCTATAACAATATTGGTTCTCTCTATGGCTAGGTGTTTGAAATGGAAAGCAGAGTTAAGCAGTTGTAAAGTTACTTTGATATTAAGTTCATAAGAATTTAATAGAATAATAATCAATAAAAAGGTGTAAGTATCCATATATGAAAGTTGATTGAGAGATATTTCCATTTACAGAGTTGAAATGTGGATTAATTATAGTTAGGAAATATGAATTGATCACCATGATCATTCTCGATTGTTTATAAGATATAAGAGTTTTAGTATAATTTATTTTTTTTGGAGGGCTGAGTAAATATTCTATATAGTAAAACTATTTTAATTAGATAATAAAATTTATAAAGACGTTCACCGTCCCTTATGAATGATTATGTAGATAATGCTAAATTAGTACATTTCAAGTTTATCATATTGGTTTATACTTTTATAATTTATTTATGAAAAATTATCATCATAAATATAAATTATACTTACATTTAAATACATATTTTTTATATATTTTTTATCACATTCTATAATACATCTAATTTTTTTTATTTCATTTATTTACAAAGAAGAAAATACAAGTTATATTTTTCATACTTTTTTTAAACACACATGTTAAGACAATATGCAAGGAATATTTCCATAGTTTATTAACCATGTGCTTGGTTGAGATATTATATTAGCGGCACAATTTTACAGCTCTAGACACGTTTTATCAAAATATAATTTTAATAATTAAATGGTTGCTTGATAATCTAATATATAAATAAATAAATACTTTTTAAGATTATAGTCCTTAATATACTAATTTTTAAAAACTACAATAAACTTTTTTTTTATCGAGTTCTTTCTCAATAAATCATTCTACTCTTAGTTGTTTCAATTCAAATTTAATTTAATGATTGATATTAATAAAATTTGTAAGCAAAATATTAAATGTTAATATTTTACATAAAAAATATTAACAAGTATTTAATTAAGTATTTGGTGTGTGTATAAATTTTGAAAGAAAGATCAATCACAAATATTAATTTTAAGAATTTACAATTAAAAACAACAGTACACATTCTTTAATTCTAGTTTCCGATAGTATAAATTGTATAATATAAATTTAATATAATTAAAAATTATTTTTTATATTTAAGTTTTTTCATGGATAAAATATAATTTCAGAAGCACAATCTGACTAGAAAACACATAAAGATCTTGAAGGGAAGCT
This sequence comes from Canavalia gladiata, assembly GCA_037954105.1. Taxonomy (NCBI): domain Eukaryota; kingdom Viridiplantae; phylum Streptophyta; class Magnoliopsida; order Fabales; family Fabaceae; genus Canavalia; species Canavalia gladiata. The sequence goes on from CM075668.1 coordinate 13,100,036, forward strand.
TAAATTGTTTTCTTTCGTATTTGGTTGAATGACGGTGGTGAGTAATTGGGTATTTGCATTGCATTAGACGGAGTCAATTTCTTCATCTTTCTTAAGACTACGTTTGGATTGCGGAAAAATTGCTTCACCGTCCAACCAATGAGTCGCAGTCTCGAAGATACGTTCTGCGGCGGACTCCAAAACCACTTATCCTCAAAGTGTTGACTTCAATTCCTCACTGTTCATCATTGGTTTCTACTTTTTCTAATTTTTTCTTCTAGAAAAAAAACAAACATATTACGATCACTACAAATGGATTTTTCTTTATATTTTTTCTCCGCAGACTTTTTGTTCCCCTTATTGATTGAAGAAAAATAATTACAATGAGGTTTTAAGTCTTACTAAAGATGGAAAAAATAATAATAAAATGTTTATTGCCTAAGATATACAATTTAGTCTCGTATTTATACACTAGAGTTCTAGAGTTTGGTTAAAGTATGCTGGGGAATTGGATTTTAAAGGAAAACAAAGGAATGCCGATTTTTTAATAAATATTTTTATTTAATAATTTTTAAAATAAAAATAAAATAATAGAGTGTCATAAATTTAATGTTTTAAGCATTTTACTTATATAAAAATTTCATGACTTCTAATTTAAAAAAGTTTAACTTTCATTGTTTTTCCTCCTAAAATTTTATGGAAGGAAATTTTATTTTGTATGATGATACTAATTTTCTAACAAGAATTTTTTTATAAATAATATTTGAATTTAAATTTTTTTAAAATATATATATATATATACCAGCTAAAATTATGTGATAATATTTTGTATGTTAAATTAAAAATTAAATTTTATCCTATAATATGTTCACTTCTAATTTAATTTGTATGTATACATATAAAAATGTCATTATCCATCCACCAACCATATGAGAGTTCCCGTCGTTGACATTAACTAATCTCTTGTGGTTTGAGACCATCTTGAATATGTGTTTCATGATTTTTTTCATCATTCAAATTTTAAGTATGAACATGAAAATCGAATTCACCAGCTGAAGTAGTCAGTCAACTGATTGAATTGAAAAATGAATTTTTTTGAATTATTTAAATTATAAAATTATTTTTTAAAAAATAAAAATAAATTAATAAATTGATAGAATTAATAAAGAATCGATTTATATATAAAATAATATTATTTTAATTTTTTTATAAAATAAAATTTTATTTTTTATATATAATTTAAATTTGAAAAATAAAATATATATAATTTTTAAATTTTTAATCATATAAAATTATAATATTAATATATTGTAATATTTTAAATATAATATATATTACTAAATAATTTAAAATAATATTTAATTAATATTAATTTAACTACAGTTCATCGTTGAATCTTAAACTACTATATTAATCGGTTAAATGACGGGCTTCATTTTAAAAACTTTGATAATACCAAAGCTGGTTGAGTCAAAATAAAGTAAAAAAATAGAGATAATAAAAGAAAAAAATATCTTAGTGATCACCTTTTTTTAACACAAACGGAAAATAGATGTCTCTGTTTGTTATTCAGGTTTGCTCATTTTCTATATTTAAAATAATTTTACTTTTTTAAATTAAAAAATTAAAAAAATTGTTCGGTGATTTTTTTTTTGAAAACTTTTTTTAAAAAGACATATTTTTAATTTTTAAACTAAAAAGTAAAAAGTAAAAAGTAAAATAGTTTTAAATTATTTTAATTTTAATTTTCAATTTTATATTATTTATGTTTTTTAATATATTATTTTATCTTTTTTTCCATTTGCTTCCATCCACTTTCCTTTTAAAAATAATTTTATAACATAACTTTTAAAAATTAAAAACTAAAAGCAAATCAAACATCCTATTTTTTTTTTTGTTACTTGTTTTACTATATATTCACAGTTTTTGCGTTTCTATGAGCTAAATCATTTAATTAATTTTTACATATCGCATAATTTTTGTTAATTCTATTTACCTGCGGTAACATATATTTGCGTATTGTTCATAACTTTAATTTTTTATATCCGTTGTTGTTTGTGAGTATTAAGTCCAAAAACACAATAAATTTATAGCTAGAATTTCAAAATTTGTTCTATGTTGTCTATATTAATTTTCTTAATTGGAGCATTTGGAATTTACGTAAGATTTTAATAAACTCTGACTCTTCAAAATTGCAAGGTATATTTATTTTTGGTGTACGCAAGGTATATTTTGAAAATAAAATAAAAATATATAATTAGTAAATAATGATTATATTCGTATAAGTTCATATCTCTTAACAGTAGTTATACATATATAAATCGGATTCTTTATTTTGTTATTAGCGGTTTAACCCCCTTCTTTTAATAATATTAGCGGTTATATTTTACTTCCCGCACATTTTAAATGATTATTTTCCTTATTGGCATCTTTATTATGTCTTATCAAGACGAAGATATGATGATATAAATTATTAAGCAAAAAGAGTTATATATTAGAATCATTAAGCAGAAAGATTTATATATTAGAATGAAGAGGGATTGTCGGTTGTAGGGCAGCATCCAAAGGTGGTATGTGGAAATCAGATTAAATTAAAGCTTCAATTTTAAATAATTTACTCACTATGCTTAGAGAGGGATAGTGATAGTGATTTATAGGCCAACACTTGATCCTTCCTTGTTAAAACAATGTGATTAGTTGTTGATTTCTTTAATACATTAGGTTACCTATTAAAGATTGTAAAAAAGAAAAATAGCTTCATTAGATTTTTTATTCTTTTAGTTTAATTGATATATAATTTTTATAAATTTTTAATAATTTTGATTGATTTATTTTAAAATTTTAACAAATTTAATTTTTATTTCTTTTTCTAAATTAAAAAATTTTAAATTAATATTTTTATCCATATATTTTTGAAAAATATGTATTGATATTGCAACAGAAATTTTAAAGTTCTAGAAGAATTTTTTTTATAAAATTTTGAAAAAATTTATAAGATGTAAAATTATAATTTGAAAATAAAAATAATAATATTTTTTAATTTTGGATGAAATTTAATATTTTGGTTAATAAATTTGGAATAAAAATAATTTAATCAATTCATTTTGTATAAATTTTAAATAGAAATGAGAATAATAAAATTTTAGATATGAGAAAAAAATTGAGGAATCAAATTTATTAAATTTTAAGAACAAATTAATAGATTATAACTGTTAAAAATTTTAAAAATTAAAATTGCATATTGATAAAAAAAATTTAAAAATGTAATTAAGCCAAAAATTAAAGAATATAAACTGGCAAAGTTGATAAAATAATCAAATAAATTAGAAAATGGTTGGAATGATTGAGCTTTACTTGAATATATAATTGGAATTGGCCCCAAAAAAGGTGGTAAATTTCTTTAAAAATTAAAGTAGCTAAGCCGGTCCAGATTTCACAATATTAATTGCTTTGTGCTTGCTGTCTTCTTCCTTTGACAAAATTTCCATTAGAGTGGTATAGGGTTCTTGGCCTTCCAGAAAGTGATTAACACTTCATTGTAAAGAAAGTGTATTAGCATTTGGGTGGACGGAAGAAGTAATTGGTATCATAAGTTAACATAATAATCATCAGCTTTCATTAAATCCGTGACAACTGTCCTTGGTGACTACCACTGATAACAATTTGTTTCAATCTCAGCCATTGTTTTTTGAAGGAATTGGACTAATTTTGTTATACAACATTCTGTGGGCTTGTTATAACGATGCCAAAAAGTTTCACTTTGTATTACATGCATGCATGAAAGATTATATTTTATTTTAATTATTTTTTGAAATGAAAGCAATATTTGTCTCATTCTCATCCATTGTTTTTAAGGAATTGAAATCAACTCGTTTTACAGAACAACTTTCTATGGGCCTTTTACAGGGAACCGAAAAGGTTTGCTTTGTATTATATGAAGAATCTGCTTAATTTTCATTTTTATTTTTAAATATGGAATTAATAATGAAATTAAAAACAAGGTGTAATATTTATTTCTAAAATGAAAATAAAAAAAAATCAAACAGATTATATTATTTTTATTATTTTCTATACAAAAATTTTAAAAAATAATTATGAAAATAAAATATTTTTTATAATTAAAACTAAAAATAAAAAATAAGAACAGAAACCAACTGAGGCCAGGTGGGCAAAATAGTTGTGTGTGTATATTGTTCCAATTATATATATATATATATATATATATATATATATATATATATATATAAAAGAAAAGGGAATAAGTACTTAATTTGAAGGGTGAAAAAAAATAGGTTGAAACTTTTCTAGATGGTTGATTTTTTTGGTAGGAGGAGCAGTGTATCCATAATTGAAATTGTGAAATGAAACTGATATGAGAGGATTAAATTGGATGGTGGGGATGAAAAAGACATGAAAACATAACTCTAGATTTGGATTGAAGAAGAGGTCTTTCATGTTTCACACTTGATACTCAAATCAAATAATATATTTTTGAATGAAACTTAATGTCCTGCGGTATCTTCAACTGCAAACTGCATGTGATTGGGTGGTCCCTCTGCTTCTTAGTGTCCTTTGGTTTTCCTCTATAAGGGACCCTCCCATTCGTCCACCCTTCCACTGGCCCCACTTCATCACCATTTTCCCTTTCCTCCAATGTGTTATTTTCATATTTAAATTTTGTGGTTGTACTTATATGTTCCGTGTAATTTGGGCTCAGTTCTATATTTTAATTTAGTCCCCCATTTTTTCCTCACTATATTATTTACGGATTAAATTGAGGTAGATTTATTAAAAATTACTTGATCAGAATAAAATAAAATGGATTAAGTTGAAACGATGTTAATTAATTTTAAATTTATAATTGTAACTGAATCTACTGCATCAAAGTTAGATTAAATAGTCAAGTTAATTTACAAAAAAAAAATGTTACACTCAAAATAATTTATTATTTATTTTTAAAGTATTCTCTCATATATTATTTATACTCAAATACATAAACATAGAGTTAATTAGTTAACCTTCTATTTTTTTATACGTATTACAAATTTGTTTTTAATTTTTAAAATTATGCAAATTAATATTTCATTTTAAAAATTTTACAAATTAATTCTTTTACTTATTTAAAATAATATAAATTAGTCTTTTATAAGGATAAATTTACAAGATAGATAAATAAATGAGAAATTAATAAATTTTTTTAAAAAAATTAATGACCAATTAAAAATATCTAAAAATTAAAAGATAAATTTATGTTTTATTCTCTAAAATACACTTTATATATATATATATATATATATATATATATATATATATATATATATATATATGGGGTACGGTGATAAGTTAAAGAAAGAGCAATATGATATTCAAACTAAACCAATTAAAATTTTGTTTGGGGTTGTTCTAGTTTTAGATTTTTAAAATTATAAAATTAAAACAAAATATTTAGTTTTATAATTAATTTTTAGTTTTATAAAATTATTGTAAAAATTTATTAGTTGGTAGTTAAGATAAGAAAATATAAGAAAAAACAAATTATCTTATCTATATTAATAAAAGGATGAATAGTGATAGAATTAGGTAGTTAAGATGTAAGACTATACTTAAAATGATGATGGTAATTAAGAGTTTTGTGTGATGGTAATGATAATAGTAAAGAGTATATAATAATAATAACAATTATAGATACATAATGATAATAGTAATTGAAAGTTTGATGTGATAATAATAATAATAATAATAATAATAATAATTATTATTATTATTATTATTATTATATTATTATTATTATTATTATTATTGATGATATTATGTAATAATATTGATAAGGATGACACATAAAAATAAAGATAACAACAAACATTATTGAATAATGATAGAGGATATTAAATACCAATAAAGATAAAAGATGTGAGGTGATTATTTGAAAAATGAAGATAGAAAATGTAAAAGAATGATGTTGGTGACGAAAATGTTAAGAGATATTAGCGAAAGGTTTTGATAATGGTGGAGAGTATGAAAGGTTAAAGGATGTTAAATATATCTTTTAAAAAAAAGATATTAAAATAATAATAATAATGATAGATAATATTAAGTAATAATAATGATGATTAAAATATTTTAAAAAATAATAAAAAGTTTAATAATAATAATAGTAAATAACAATAATAAAGATGTAGAATGTAAACTAACATTAAAGTAATATTTGTATCATATAATAAAAACAAATAGTATTATTTAATAATTATAGTGAATAAAAAATTTATAATATTTTTAAAATTAAAAATTATAATTATAAATTGTTTTATAATTTAAAAATTGAGATAAATATTTAAAAATTAAATTAAAAAATCTTTCTAATTCTGTTTTAGTTATACATATTTTATTTTCAAAATTTATATTTAAAATAAAAAATCACAAATTCTCCGAAATAGAGCTTAAATTAGTATCTTCAAAAACTTAATTATTTATTTTTTGTATTTTTTCATTTATGCTCTTAAATGCCAAAGTATACATTCTTTAAGGTGTGAAATGATCATTTAATACCTCAAGAAATTTTAAACTTAATCGAATATTTCTCTTTCCTGCTTCGCTCAACAAATTTCTTTGTAATCTAACGACCAATGGACTTCTACGTCATTTTAAAATAATAAAATGAGGCTAAAGTTTTATTCTTTATTCAGTATTCACACTATTAGTCAGTTTGACTATTTTTTTTTTTACGAAGTTTAGTTTGACATTTGTTAAGACTCATAAATACAATTAAAAAATGAACTCCAATTGTTCATATTTCCTTATCATCGTTTTATAAATACAGCAACTGCTTGAAATGGTCGTATATTAATAGCTTACTTTTAGATTAGCTTTCATTGATATATAGCTTTTGCCCATCAAATTAAAACAATAAACTATTAATTTATAAATATAAATATTATAAATTTATACTAACAATTATTAATAGTTTAATTTTTTACTGAAAAAAAGTTATATCAACAAAGATAATCCTTAGGCATTACATTATTTTTTTATTGATAAATAACATTTTTTTAGGGAACAAAAATAAGCGGTCAAATGCTTGTTTGTGATTAATTTTATGATATATTTAAAGATAGAAGCGTGTCTTATCATCATAATATATATTTAAAATTTTTTATTAATCAAATTAAAATTTTAAATAAATTTAATTAAATAAGAATGATAATAAATATATTTCAGAGACAATAGCTTCTTCCTTAAAAGCTTTTTCTACACCTTCAAATTTTATTTGATGTAATTAATAAATTATAAATAACTGATAAAATATTAGGGTAAATTCTACTTTTTTAGGTGTATAAGTTAGATTTTTTATTTTAAAAATACTCTCTTTTTACGAGGGATTAATAGGTGTTATAGTTTACTTTATTTTAACCAAGAACAAACTATTTAAAGGTAATATATTTTTTCAATCTCTTAACGTTTTTGGCAACCAATTCAAGACCCTCTACATTTAACTTTGAATTTTATAAAAATGAAATGAAAGTTTTGAATGTTTGAAGTTATTGGAACGAATATTTAAAATATTTATTTCACTTTTTAAAATCCAAAAACAAATAGTAGGATATTGAAAATATATCATTAAAAGGCTTGTATATAATTAAAATATAACTTTTAAAATAAAAAACACAATTTAAATAAATTTTAAAAGAATGAAATGTTATATATTGATAATATTCTTATTCATTAAGAAATATGAGTACTAAAATAATCCACGCGATAAATGTCATGGGTTTAATCTATTAGATGAATATCATTTAAGCATTATTCTACTGTTTAGGTCTAATTTGTTTCTTGAAAACAAAATTCTAAAATTACTTCATCCATTTTCTTTTGTTTGAAGTTTCAACAATGTTTTTTTTTAATTTTTTTTATAATATCAACAAGAAATTAAATATTTTTAATTTCACCCTTAAAAATTAATTAATTTGTTATTTTGGAGAAATTAATTAACATATATATGATAAAAATTGATTTATATGTATTATAATTAAAACTAATTAATTATTTCCGTGAAGATCAAAATATTAATTGTATTTTTAATTCTTGTATGCTAATTTTAAATAACAAATTAACAAAAAGAGGGGAGAAAATACTTTTTAAAATCCTTGTTACATGTGCTTTAAAATATAACACCTTATTAAAATTCTTTAAGAGATGCTATTCTCGAGGATACAAAACTCCAATGTTTCATTTTGTTTCTTATGGAAACTTTATTTAGTAGGTTTTTATAAATAGTTTTATTATAATATGTCTTTGAATTGATAATTCAAATTGTGTGCGTGGAAATGGTTTTTATTTGATAAAAATATCTGTTGCCATATGCCTTCTTGTTTATATGTTGTTTCCACTAGTAATTTTTTTTTTGGAAAGTGATGTGCGTGTTAAATTAGAGTATTTTTATAAATGACTTTAATTTTTAATTTATTTTTTAAAAAAATATATCATTCTTAATTTTTTATAACTTTAAACATTTTTAATACGTACTTTTTAAATTTGACATAAGTTAATTATGTAAATTCTCTTAACCCAAAAGTTAAAACTAAATAGAGATAAAAAAATTATAGGCAAAATCATGAAAAACAACTTAATTTTTTTTTAATAAATATCAACCTAATTCATAACAAAATATGCATATAACCCGGTTTCAAACAGTTATATATTTAAATATTTATAGATTTATTTGAGATTCTAATCATATTTTAATTAGTAAAAATCTATTTATTTCTTGATTAAAAGTGTTATATTATAAAAATAAAAAGTGTTAGAAAAAAATCAAAATAATAAATTAAATTTAAATCATTAAATATTAAAACATATTGGTTCAATTTTAATATTATTTTAAAATTGATTTATACTAAATTATAAATATTTTTATTATTAGAAAAAATAATTTTTGTTTTTAAAACAAGGATAAGTTTTTTTTTTATTTGAGGATCTTAAAGAAACTGTCAAATTAACTAGTAAATTAATCTCGTGTGTATATATATATATATTACAAATTTATGTTTAAATTTTAAAATAATTTAAATTAATTTTAAAATTTTAAAAATTTATTTTTATAAAATAATTAATTGTATTATTTTAAATAAATAGAAAACTAATTTATAAAATTTTTTAAAAAATAATTTATATTATTTAAAAATAAAAAATTGTAATATATATTATATTAAAAAGCTAAAGCTAATTTAGTGAGAAACTAGCCGATTTAAGATCCCAATTACTTGTTGTAGGAATGGGGCGATAAGTTTGGAGATCCTAGCGGGCACATGTAATTGAGATTATCCTGAAATTTGGACATATTTGGATTCAGAATGGGAATTGGGAACTACCCCTTTTCCTGCTTTTAATATTAATTTAGATAACACCCACATTATTGTTTTCCCCATTTTTATTTTATTTTACTTGAATGCCTAATTCTTTTCTAATTTTTAAATATTTTCCTCCTTTAATTTCTGATTTTACCTAAATTTACATTACTCATACATGAAATACTTATTTTATTAATCTTGTTTTACTTGTTCAAGTAAAACGTCTTCTTTTATTGGTTTTTTTAATGCTCATGACTTTTCCTAACATCCAACAATAAATTTTAAAAAAACTTAATGAATAAATATTTAAAAAATTAAAAATAGTACAACTACTAATGGCACACAGTTAACTCTAACCGCTAGGAAGTAGTGTATAAAACCAAAAATCATCAGATAAAAAGGGCCACTTATTCTAAATCAGAATTACAATTCAAATTCTATTACTTAGGGAAAATATACAATTAAAGGAAAATATAAAAAAAAAACATTACAATTTTATTCATGAAATTTAATAATATAGAATTAAATCTAGTAGCATTGATTACTTTTATTTTTTAAATTTGACGTATTATTCAATTCTATTTTTTAATATTAATCTAATAACTATTTTTGAGATGATTGTAACTTGTACGTAATTAATTGTATGAGGCTGAAATCATGTTTCGGGTGGAGAGAATTGATCAGTTACAATAATATATTTTGGTTGAATGATTAATTATTTGTATTTTTTAAATTAATTTTTAACGAGTAAATTTAATTTTACGTGTATTAGAAATTTTTAACTTTTCCATTTACTGGGATGGATTTGTATGGTATGTAGCAATTTCATGGTTGAATTTTAAGCTTTTATATGGTAGATTTAGCTTTTAAAATTTTACATAATTTAAAATTTTAAAATTTTATTATTGTTATTTTATTTTAACATATAATATATTAATATAAATAAAGTATTGCTATTGAATTATGTATTTTAACATGTAATTATTGTGGCAATATTATGAAATTTAACAATTGACTTTAAATTTTATTTTAATAAAAATTTATTAGATACAAAATTTTGTAAAGTTTAATACTTAATATCATTTCATCATGTTTTGGTGTAAATATGGAAGATAATCATGATTGAGTTATATAAAATTATAATGGATAACACAACTATCTTTTCTAGTTTACGACACAACTAAATGCTTAGGATTTGAATATGAGACATTTGGTTAAATTAGATCATCCTCCTAAGTGATCTATATATTAGGTGTGGTATAATTTATTTTAAAAGCATTTGGATAACAACTTAATTAACTGCTAATTCAATAACCTCCTTTTGTAAGAGTGCTTTAAATCGTAAATTTGAGTGTAGAATTTATTAGAATATGATAAAAATTATAAATTATTTTCATAATTTTTTCGTTAATATTCCCAAATAAGATATATATAATTAACTGTTAGATCTAATTATAAATATAACAATAAACGATTAAAATTAAATTTTATAAATTATATGAATTTTTTAAAAGTTACACAATTTTTTTAAATGATTATGTTACTTTAATTTTTTTAAAAACTTAATCAACCTTCAAATCTACTATATTCTCACTTTTATATGAAATAAACTTTCTCATTAAATATAACCTTATATATAAAGTTTTATAAAATAAAATATTGTTGATATTTTCAATTTAAATAATATTATTTTTAATAAAATACTTGGAAAAATATTATATCGTTAAAAAAAATGAAGAATCTTCTAGGGAAATGAAGAGGGTTAAAGTCCAAATAAACACATATGACAGATAGCAACTTTAGGAGGAATATAAGATAAATGAACCGAAGTGTTCTTTACGACAAGTGACATCGAGAGAACAACAGAGGCTCAGAGATGTTTCATGAGAATCAAATAAATTGACTGTTGCATCATTATCAAATTTAATCACGGTAATAATTATTGAATAATTGAAATAATTTTAGTATTATATTCATACATGGTGATTATATCATAACATAATTTATTTTATAATCTAGACTAGAATTGTGAGTTTTCTCCAGTTCAGTTCTTCTTTTTTTTTCTTCCTTTTTTTCCAGCTTTTTCCTCTATTCGATTTTTTCCCCTTATTTAATTTTTATTCAATCGTACAATTTTTCCACGTGTTTTAAATGTGATCATTCACATGTTTTTGTTATTTATTTTGACGATGATTTTGTATCAATATTAAATTAAACCTGATAGATTGGGAATATTGTGTATGGTATTTAGTTTATTTTTTAAAACCAATTTTTTCTATTATTAGTTTGTAAAATTTTCTAGTTTATTTTTATTCATTGATTAATTTTTGGTACTTGGAACTAATGAATTTTTAACCTATAAAATAAAATTTGACGGTTAGTTTTTTTTCCAAGATTTTATGTTGACAAAATTTTCTGACAGGATATTATTTTTAATATTCATTTTTCTGATATTTAATAATTATAAAAAAATTGAACTGGTATCTTATAAAAGGAATTCCTATTTTTAATGTATCATTGGCAGTTTCAATTTTAATAAATCTTTTTGTTTTTATATATCTCTTATTTTTAAAATTTAAGCTAATATTAATTATTTTAAAATAAAAAATTAATTAATTCAGACTATATAATATTATTCTAAAATTTTAATAAAAAAAGAATATTAAATTTAGTCGTTAATATAAGTGTCAGAATATTAAAATAATATATAAAAAAGAATAAAAATCACAATTGCTATTTCAAGGGCTAAAAACACATAAATTAAATAATATTTTTTTCTACTATTCTCATCCGAAAAAACTTGGGGCGAATAAAATCTTTCTCTATTTCAAACGAAAGAGTAATTAATATTTATATTAGAATAAGAGTTATACATTTCTCATAAGTAGCTAACTTTTTATTTATTTAAAATTTAAAAACAATTATGAAAATCGTAAAATAAATCATATTGATAATTAAAACGTTTATGACTAAATATAAAATAGAATTTAATTTTATATAGTTTCAATATAAATTTTTATACTGTTAATTAAATAAAAATTATGGTAAATATAATTTTTAAATAAATATTATAAAATATAACAATTTATAAAAATCTTATATTATTAGTATACTTTAATTAAATTTTATAAAAATTATAATTATATTTTTTCTCCAAATAGTCGTGGACTATTTATCGATAAAAAATTATAATTAAATTTAAAAGTATTATTATTATTTAGTTAAAACACGAACCAACACACTCTCTAACATAAAATAATTACATTAACAGAGAATATTGTTGAGTTTAAGTTATTTAAGAAAACGGCGTGGATCACTATCAAACAAAAATGAAATTGAGAAAAAAGTGATGATAGTTAAAGGAAGAAAAAAGAAAAACAACAGAGCCAATCACAGCTTCTAGTAGCGCAAATAATTAGTCTTCTTCACTTCTAGATAAACATAGCAACTTTTTTTCTTCTTAATTTTCTACCGTTTTTAATATTTTCTTTATTTCAAAAACAAAATGTAGAAAATGTTGTGAAAAGCACACAGCTAGCCAACGGATATTGACAGCCACGTAGGAACTCACGTGACACGTCACTCACACGTGTCTTAGGGTTGCATGCATTTGCGGCAGATCTCCATCCAAGTGGGTCCCACGTCCAACGTCACTCCCTTTCTGTGTTTCTTTATTTAAAAAAAGAAAAGAAAGTAATTTTAATAATAAAATAAAATAAATTAGTTTCTCTCTCCTGCAAAAGCACACACTTTCTCTCTCTAACCGGTTACCACTATTAAAAGGGGTCCCCTTCTTCACTTCACCTTATGCTATCCACTGAACACAATTTGCTTTGGTTTCTTGTTCTTGTTGTTCTGTTCCTGTCCTTGTTCCTTGAAACTCTATTTCTAAATTCTTTAGAAAAACTTAAAAGAAAAAGAAAAAGAAATGGTGGCTTTGGTTTCCCAAGAAAATGTTGTGGCATTGGTTTCTCGTACCGGTAGGGAGTTGCAGCGTTATAGAAAAGGTCGTCGCCAAGTTGTGGGGTTCGTCTCTTCCTAATCCTCTCTCTCTCTCTCTTGTTCTTTAATTTTCGGAAATTGGGTTTCCATTGAAATTCCGTTTTCTTTTTTTTCATGTTTCTAATTTTGTTCTGGATGGTGGGGTTTTGTTTTTGCTGAATTCTGAAACCATTTTTGATTCCTTAAGGCTTTGTTTGCAAGTGTGTGAATATTGGATACTATGAATTTGAAAACTGGTTGATTGCGGGGTTATGAGTGAACATAAATTGAATTAGTTGGTGAATTCTGAATTGCATTACTACTCTATGTATTGAATTTCATTTCAATGGTTACTAATATTTTAATTTATTTTACCCATTTTGTGTGTGCAATCATGGTCATGCAGGTGCATACCATACAGATTTAAGATTGGGGAGAGAAGTTCGTTGGACGTTTCAGATGAATTGGAAGTTCTGGTTATTAGTTCTCAGAAAGGCAAAGGGATGTTATTTCCAAAGGTATACCCCACACAAATTATTAGTCAATAATCAACACCCGAATTACACATTATTTCGATTTATTTTATTCCGTTTATTCATTTTTATTTGGGTTGACCAAACTTCAGGGAGGTTGGGAATTAGACGAATCCAAAAAGGAGGCAGCTTTGCGAGAGACCATAGAGGAAGCTGGTGTGCGAGGCATTGTTGAGGTCAGACATTTTTTTTTACAAGACTAAATAAATAGTTATTTTTAAAAAAAAAAAAGCTTTGGAAAATAAATAGCTTATATTTTTATATGGTGGTGCAGGGTAAATTGGGTAAATGGAGTTTCAAGAGCAAGACTCATGATACCTTCTATGAAGGCTACATGTTCCCTCTACTTGTTCAAGAGCAATTGGAGTTCTGGCCCGAGCAAAACGTTCGTCAAAGAATATGGGTAAGTAAGGTGGTGTTCAAGAAAGATGAGATATTGAATCTTGTTGAAGCATTGTTTTGATTTGATGGAGTTCTACTCTTCCTGAAAGGGTCACTGATTTTTGTTTGAAAAATTTTGTTTTTCCCTTTTGGGTTGGTATAGATGAGCGTCACTGAAGCAAGGGATGTTTGTCAACACTGGTGGATGAAAGAAGCTTTGGACAGATTAGTAAACCGTCTAATGAGTCAAAAACTTGGTCGTGAGAAGCGAGTTCTAGCTTCTATAAACTGCATTGGAGATGCCAATTCTGACTTGTAAATAGTGTATTGCATTGTGGAGGGTAGAGCTCAAGTTTTTTGAGTTTCTCGGACGGCATGAACTTGAGAAGAGGTGTAGGATCCAAAGAATTGAGCCAAACGATGGTATATAAATAATAATAATAATAATAATAGATAGTAGTAGATCACATAGAAGTTGGCGATTCCCCCAATTTTTTTCCCCAAGAAAAGGAATTTGTATCCAATCCTATTATGCAACAAGTACATAGAAAATGTATCTGTGGGAATTCACTGCATCTTTGTTGTGAGACTTGTGGCCATCCATTAGTCCACAAACAAATTGCTTTGTTTTTTAAGCAATCAGAGTTGTGCTCATGTAAATCAGGGGGCAGAGCTGAGCAGCCATATGAGTATTTGTATACCCTGTGTGTGTTAAGCAGGGATAACGCTTTGTTAGCCAAAAAAGAAGAAGGAAAACTGCAACTTTTTCCTCCTTATTTACTGTGTGATATGATTATTTTGTTGTTTAGGAATTTATTTTGATAAAATTAATTTTGAAATATTAAACAGAGTAAGAAATTAGGATGTGTTAAAATTAATTTTAATGATAATTTTATTAGATATGTATTTGTGATAGAAAAATATCGAAATTGATATTTTAACTATAAACCAAATGGGACATTTAGTCTATTATATGAGATCATATCATCTTGATTTAAATTTTAAAGTGTTTCCGCTCTAGTTTCTGTTAGTTGTGGCAGCATGTGTCAGTTTTTGTACCAAAGAATAATTATCCTTCGTTTTAGTTATACTTCAATAAGATATGAGCGTAGATGGAGATGCTCCTATTTTGTTTTTTCTCTTTGCATTTTGGAATACATTTTCTTTGGACGTAGAATTTGAAAAATTATCTAACCTAGTATGTACTTCGATCCTTAAGGGGTATGGCTTAAATTTCTGCTCATTCCAGCTGCTGCTTGAGCAATGTCAACTAGGAAAATGTTAAAAAGTAGGATAAATTTGGATTAATGAAATTTTATTTCATATTTTTTAATTTTTTTCTTTATTTATTTAAGATAATATCCCATTTTATATAAATTATTTTTAATCTTTTATATTATTATTAGGGGAGGGGGTTAAAGTATTGTTAAAAATAGAAAGGAAATTTTAATAAATTTTAGGAAGTATAAGTATAATTTATGATAATAAAGTTTAGTACCATCTTTTGGAACGCCAAAGCTGATCTGTCTAAATCAATTAATGAAGCTTTAAATAGGAAGAAGTTTATAGAATATGTATTGGTCGGAGTACTGGAAGCGTTTAGATAAGAAAGGGGAAAAGTATCGAAAATTTATTGGTAATAGATGAGCTTGTGAAGTCATGGAACAATTGTTGGTTGTTTCCACGCAGCAATGGGCAAACATGTGAATGGGGCAATCCAGGGAAAGAAACAAACGTGGTACGAGTGGGAAACGATTCATGGGACAGAGGCCACAAGTGCCTAACTGTTGTCGGGCATAGAGTTATGAAGATTAGTATTAATAATTTGGCAACTAAGTTGTTCTCCTAATAAATGGAGAAATGATATATCCTTCCTCATCAGCACTAAGACCCCACCCAAAAAGCAGTTGCTGAGTTGGGGAAACACTGAACACTCACTTTCAAGTTTTGCCTATATATGTGAATGAATTTCAAAACAAACTCTTGGCAAATCCCAAAAGACAAGGGAATTTACAATTGAAATTTGAATAAAACTCAACTATAAGAAGAAGATCAATGATGCGTTGACCAATTACACCTCTATGGGCACAACGGATGAAACTTTTACTCCAGGCCCAATCTATATGTTGGGCCATCTCATTCAACAGTCAAGCTGGTCCACATTTGGGTCACTTTATTTTTATGGGCCAGCATCACATGACCCAGAAAGAAAGAGCTACTTACAATTTGCGCTCAGCCATATATTTATATTTGGATAGAGGGAAATGTTTGATACATATCTCCCAGTTCCCAGCATCATATCTATATGAAATGGTAGAATTACAGTGTATATGTTTACACAAAAGTTTTGTAACTTTCATCTAAACTAGATTTCAGATATCAATTTGGGAAATTACTTCTTATGAGGAATATTCTATATTAATTGGATGATTCTACTTGAAATTTTTCTTACTCGGAAGCCAATCTCGATGGTTGATTGAGTGAATAAGGTAAAAGAAGATCGATCTTGATGATTGGACAAGAAAACAAATTGTAAAGGAAAAAAAAAAGAGAACAAAAAATAAAATCAAATAAAAATAATTTGAATTAATGGTGGTCGAAAGCAAAGGGATTGTAAACTTCCGTCTAATCATTTTTTTTTCTGGAAAGGAAAGCAGATTAAAATTGGCTAATAATGAAAATCACGTCATTCAAACATTCAAAAAGTGTGTTTGTAAGGTGTTTATGTTAGATAAAAGTTTAAATTATCTACTCAAAAATTTGTTAAACATGTTATCTTTTTATAAAATGATTTATTACAGTTGTTATTAATTTTTTTAAACGATTACTAATATTGTTGGAAAAGTTATTTTGAGTAATTTTTATATTTTGTTTTTAATTAAAATATTTTATTTATTTTTATTTTTAATATATTTTTATAATCTAGTCTTTTATTTATCTATTTATTTTTATAAATTTAATATTATTTGATTTTTTTATAATAATATTACTAATTTTGATAGACTTATTTTTATATTATCATAAACTATATTTTAAATTATTATTTTAATATATACTATTTATTTTAATTATTATATTATTTTTATTAAAATATTAAATTATTTAATAAAAATTAAAATTATAAAAATAATTACTTTTAAAAAAATTATTTAAAATTTATTTATATAAAAAGTAAAAATAAATATTTTTATTTAATTAAATTTTAATATATATTTTTTTAAAAAATATTTTATACTTATCATGTTTTAACTTATTATTTAATTGTGTTTTTATTTACCATTTTTTTTATATTTATTGGTTAGTTTAATAACTAATTTTATCAAATATTTTTAATTTAATCAATAACTTATAAATTTTGTTTTAACTTATTATCTTTCAATTTATAACAAATTTTTTAATTTTTAATAACTTATCCATTAATTTATCAAACTCATCTTAAAAAATACATCCTCAATTAGGAGAGATTACACCTAATTAGGATAATTATTAGCATGCCAAACAACATGTCCAAGTTCAAAAGGCCAACATAGCAAGAGAGTAGGCTACTTTATTAGCTAAACTTGGAATACGGACAAATGAAAAGAACATAAAACTAAATATCATATGCTTGAATTCATCCATACGATCAACTGAAATGAAGTTAGAGTGGTGGACTCCTTCTCCCAGGCCTGAATTAACTGTAAAGCAATCTGACTCCATCTCCATTTGGGATGTGTTGGAAGACATCATCACCAATTGTAGGGGCCATCTTAATGCCATTGCTTCACCTACTTTTACTCCATGTTGCTCCCTTCTACCCTCTTCATTTTGTTTTTTATCTTCTAGTTGTTCTTTTCACTTGTTGTCTTGTCAAAGTTAAAATATACTTTCACACTTTGGTCAAACTAAATTTAATATTCACAATCTGTGTTGAAATGAGGTGGAATAATCTTTAATTAGATTATGGAAATATATAGATGTGGAGTGAGTATATAAGTGATTAAGTGTGCATTTAACTTTCTTTTGGACAAATACCAGGTCAACATTATGATAAATGACTAAATAAAACCCTATGAAAAACGTTTAATTTTTCTTTTAATTGTTCTATTATAGTTAATGTGTGATTTATGTTCTCCAATAATTTTTTGAGTAAATTTAATCTCTCAACTTTTTTAATTGTTATAGTTAAGTTCCTTTATCACTTTCCTTATTTAAATTTTTAAATCTCATTTTATAGCAAAAGTCTTCACAATCAAATCAATTAAATCATGTTAAACCTTCTTTTATATAATCTCTAACCAAAAATATCTAATCTCACCTAAAATTAAAAAAAAAAGGTCCCAAATTATCCTGTTCTTCAAATCCTAATTTTACATCTTTTTAAATTCAATTTTTTTCAAAATCAAAATCACACACTATTTAAATTAAATGAAAAAAGTTCGATTAAGTCAAAAGTAAAAGTAATGCAAACTTCTCAAGTCTATAAGTTAATCATGACCCGTTGGTGTCCAACCGTGTACTGGGCCAAATTTCCTGATGGGCCTAATTTTGGGTCTTAGGGTGGTCTCTACTCTGTGAAACAATGATTGAGTCTAAAAAGAATCTGTGACACAACGGATTGGGTGTTAATGCCCCTCTAATTTATACCATGTTTGGTCATGGAGTGTTGCAACACAGATATGCTTGTTGCATAGCTCAATAACAATGCCATCTCTTTGTAGCAATAATTTTAGCACAAAAAAAACATGTAGCTGTAAAATATTTTCCTTAGTGGTCATATCAGCCACAATTTGTTTCGTCTTTAGGTGGCGCCAAAGAAACAAGAGAAAGAGAAAGTGTTGGTGAGGGTAAAAATTGAAGGAATTAAAAGGTGAGGAGTGAGGAGGAACAGTGGGATAAATGTTTTGATATAGATCTGGTGTCCCATCTTCAGAATTAGAAGGTATCATTTTTGGGCCCATGCATAGTTGTGGGCTGGCCCATATGATATAGAAGTGTAGAGTGTAGACGACAAAGACAATTTATGGGCTGGCGGTGTTGGTGTGCATGTGTTAGAGACTAAAAACTAAGAGACCACGACAACACACCATAAGTTTATGAAGACAAAAGTGAAAGTTACGTTTTTCTCTCCTATCTCCCTCACTCACTATGTTTGTGTACTGTGAAAGACACCCACATTTCATACATATAACATGGTGGTGGATAACAAACCATATATGCCATAGGCAACAACAATATGGAAATAATGAGGAGAGGGAAGGGAAGAACAAAAGAGACCACAAACTTTATTTTGTTATCTAGTGAGGTCAAGATCTCATCAATGCATTGAATTTCTAGTGTCTCGGAGTTGGGACTTAACCCTAATCAAGAAAGTGGGAACACCCAATTGTTATCAGGTGAATAACCACCAAGTGTATTCTAGCCAGAATTTTGAGTATTCTGATTTGTTACAACATTTCAAATTTTTAAATGGAATTTTATTATAACTTGCATAAGCCAATCAAAGTTAATTACTAATTTATTCTTGATGAAAATTTTGAATATTCGTAATTTTATTGTAACTTTTTCTTCGATAATACGAAGTTTACTTTGGACTATTTTTTGTGCTTACATGAATCAAAATTTGCTCACCACTTTCAACTTCAGAAGTTCAGGCACTCCAAAAGAACTTGCTTGCCATTTTTAAGAGGAGAATTTACAGATTGTTTGGTTAGGATTGTCTTTAATTACTGCATATGATCTCAAATTCTTGCGCTCCGATGCACGATCGATTGATGGAGTTAGAAATTTTAACTTAAGCTAAAAGTGTGTCGATCAGTGTGTTTTCTGCATGAAAATAGTTTAAGATAAGACAAATAGATTGTTAATTGTCAAACACGAAATATTTCATCTCGGAATCCATTCAAACTAACTAGAATATATATATATATATATATATATATATATATATATGGAGGCAGAAATAAACTCATTTTTTTTATAACTCCTTCATCTCTATTAAAAAAAATTGTTATAACATTTTAATGTTAAATTATCCTTGCTAATATAATTTTTTCTAACAAAAAAGTAAACAGTTAATATAAATATTATGGATTTATACTACCAATAAAATATTGTAAACTAATAAATTTTTTTATTAGTATATAATATAGTATTAATATCAATATATTAATAGATATATTAATATTAATATATATATATTAATATAAAATATATTATATTAATAATTTAATTTTATTAGATAAAGTTTATATTAATAAAAATTATCCTAATTGATGTAAATGAAGATACTTTTTTATATGATCAAATTTCAATAGAGAAAAATTTAATTTTAAAAGAAAGTTAATTGAAAAAAGGAAAAAAAAATATACAATACTATTGGAGTTCATGCAAATACATTTTCAAGAAAAATAAAAAAAATAATATCATAATTTTTATTAACACAAATAAAAAAATATCCACAAAAAGATTACAATATTTAGAAAGATATGTTATTTATTTTATTAAATTTAGTTTCAATTTGTTAGGATTTATTTGATTAAAATTATGTTAAAAATTTAAATTATATTATAGATAGATTCTATCAGAATTAATCATAATTTTCTCATATTAGAAATTGAAAAATTCTATTAGAATTTAGTTATAATTTTTTATATTAATAACTCTACAAATATAAATAGTTTTTCTATGAACAATAAAAGATATACCAGATATCAAAATTTCTACTAACCTAAATAATTTTTTTTCTTAGAATCATATATTTTTGTTACTTTTATAAAATCTTGTTTTATCATGATTCAAGTTTATAGAAACATCTGTTTATACTTCAATTTAGGTATGTTGTTGTATGGATTGATTATCTCATTTCATGATTGTATGGTATGCTTAACTAATAGGTCATATTTTTTGTAATATTAATTATCTATTTGTTTGTGTCAAAATATTTATTATATTTTTTTTGTTATTTTTTAATTTTTTAATTTAAGTCAGGTGTAAAAGATTAAATCATCCGATCCATTTATGTCACTAATGGTTAATAAAATCTGTAATATTATTTTTTATTAATAATTTTTATAATATTTCTTTTTCATCATATTATCTGTCATTTTCTATAACTTTATTACTTTATTGAAGGATTATCATTCAAATAAGGAGGAGAACAACCATTTTCCTAGAAATAATGAGACACTGTTAAGAAATAGAGAAGGGGCATATGTATAGATCCTTAATTATCCTATTTTGATGTTACGTATCATATTGAACCAAAGCTTGATGCTGATGGCATACATTGATTTAGTTCCGGCATCATTGAAGGATAGAATTAGATAATGGTATGCTAATCACCAAGATCTTTAAATCAGTTTTTAATCATTATTATCAAAACCTTTTCATCTAGTAAGGCCTGGAGAGGATAACAGCGAGTGCAAGCCATATAGACTAAATGGATTAAGCTTTTTGTTTAAGCAGATGAGATTCCAATTATTGTTTTAGAAGCCAAATATTTCAGATTAGTAGTTACTGATCATCAACACACACACACACACACATATATATATATATAAAACTTATAATTCGTTTTTGGTATAGTAGGTGACCTATGTTTTGCTTCGACCTATTTATGTTAGAACTTTGAAGGTGATCTCATTGGGGGACCATTAGGAAACTGTAATTTACAAACTGCAATGAAATGGTGCAAATGACAGGTAAAAATCCTCTGCGATTTCTCCCGTGACTTTCCTATAATAGTGTTTCTCAATGCCATTATTTAAGGCCCACTTCGTTTCTCTTTCAAGTTCACATGAGAAAGCTTGTATAACTTTGATGCTGCAATACCAACTTGGTGTTCTGTGACCTCTCTGCTAGCCATTTAGGTGATGCAACCCAATTGTCCAATTAAACCTACACTATAAAATAAATATTCTAGCTACGTAGGGTATTCTAAACTGAAGATGAGATTCATATGAAGATATATGGTAGGTGTAGTGCGATGTCACAGTTGTCCTTTTGCGTCTTCACTCAAAAAAGTTATAGTGTGCTAATAGTGGAAAAAGTGCTAAAAGCTCGTTCCTAGCTATCTCAGTGTGCGAGCCTTACTTTACAATTAATCCATATATTAATGTATTCTAAAGTCACTAACAGGGAAAGTATGTATTAAAGCCTTTTTTGATTCTATACTTTTTTGGAGGTTCTGAATTCAATACATGCCCACGCATATATGGCATGGCATTGCGAGGATCGGAGAGACTATAATTATTTTGATTTGTCATTAGATTTTAGAAATTGATTTTAGTGCGTACGTAGGTTCTTGGTAATAGTGAACCGACTTCATCGTTGGCTCCTCTTGTTTTCTCAACTTTCCTCAATCCTAATAACAAATCATGTAAGTTATGTGCTACAAACTTCAATTTTAAATGATCATATCTTATAATTTGGGGCCATCCTATTCCTCACTGTTTCAGGATACGTAATGCATACCCTTCTCTTTTGTTATCATAAACTATACCAGTATATTCAAACTGAAACTGAAGATAGTGATCGGCACAGCAATAACTACAATGATTAAGGTTATACTTTAAGTTACAAAAGGATTTAGCATTTCTTTTCATTGAAAAGAAAAGCCAAAATTCAAAAGATAAAGTTACCTTGAATTAAGGAACCATTAAGAAGTGGACATGATGGCGGCAAATTACACTCTCTTTTTTGTTTTTTTCTTTAAGATCAGCCATATTATACGTAACATTTTTCTCTCTTTTCACACAGCTAACTACATAAATTTAGCTTGATTTCTATAACAAGATAATATTGTAATAACTTCCTTACAATATAACAGTTTATCTTTTAAAACATGATAGATTTACTTTAAAAACTAAAATGATGAGTAATAACTACTAAAAAATAATGGTTATAAAATTTTAAACAATTACATAATTTATTATTTATATATATATATATATATAATTACAATATTTCATACATTGATTTGGTAATTAAAAGTCATAATTCTTCACTTTATATTTTAAATGAAACCCTTCACTTTAAAATAATGAAATAATATTTAGGGATGCGAGTTACATTTAAAAAAAAAAAAAAGATAAAAGAAAGATGGGGCAAGGGCAGTAAACAACGAAGAGAAGCGTTTGTGTTTTATTGACCACATAGATGAGATGGCTAAGGCATGGATTTGGTTATTTAAAGGAAGTGGATGTTGAAGCTCATAGGCCTTGGAGTGGTGAGTTGTGAATTAAGAGCCAATACAAAGCCAGCATTTATTCATAAAATAAAATCCATGATGAGTGATGACATGCATCATTCATCAGTTGCATAACCATCATCTCCTTCTTCGCAACCACATGCATTATAATCAACCTCTCACGCGTACCTACTCAACACAACAAAGCATAGAATTAATGGCCAAAACACAAACAAACCTCTTCTTCATCATATTCATCTTTCTTTCACTCTCCTATTTCCCTTCCTTTTCTCTCTCCTCTTCCTCCGCCGACTTTTTCCTCTACGGTGGGTGTACGCAGCAACGCTACACCCCTAACTCCCCCTACGAGCTCAACCTCAACTCGCTCCTCACCTCGCTCGTTAACTCAGCCACCTACTCCTCCTACAACAACTTCACCGTCCTCGGTTCCAGCGCCAACGACGTCGTCTACGGTCTCTACCAGTGCCGCGGCGACCTTGCCATGCCCGACTGTGCTGCATGTATCTCACGCGCCGTTACACGCGCCGGCGATCTCTGCCCCGCCGCGTGCGGCGGAGCGGTCCAACTTGACGGCTGTTACATCAAGTATGACAATGCCACGTTCTTGGGAGTGGAGGACAAGACTGTGGTGCTCAG
The DNA here is from genome assembly GCA_037954105.1 of Canavalia gladiata. Lineage (NCBI taxonomy): Eukaryota > Viridiplantae > Streptophyta > Magnoliopsida > Fabales > Fabaceae > Canavalia > Canavalia gladiata. The sequence goes on from CM075668.1 coordinate 13,124,080, forward strand.
GAAGTGTGGTCCCGGGTCGGGTATGACGGGTGAGAGGGATGCGGTTTTGACCGGGTTGGCAAATTCGGGTGGGTATTTTCGCGTTGGCGGGTCGGGTGAGTTGAAAGGTGTGGCCCAATGCACTGGGGATTTGAGTTTTGCCGAGTGTCAGGATTGCGTGGGCGAGGCGATCCGACGGTTGAAGAGTGATTGTTATGCTGCGGATTATGGGGACATGTTCTTGGCCAAGTGTTATGCCAGGTACTCCACTAATGGGGCCCATGTATACTCCAAGGCCCACGGTAAGGCCCAATACTTGTAAGACAAACAAACCCACAAAATAAGTTTAACAATTTTTTTGGGATTGCGATTTCTAAAGTGGAAAATCATTCATGGAGGATAAGCAAAAATGTTCAAAACGGGAGAAATAAAATTTTCAAAAGTATTTAGCTAATTGTGTCATGACATTTTACATTTTTTTTTTTGTTCATTTAATTTATTTTGTTGTATCGGTGAGTCATATTTAGCAGGTAAATCGGACAACGATGGTGAAAAAACATTTGCCATAATTATTGGATTATTAGCAGGAGTAGCTATACTTATTATTTTCCTTGCTTTCTTAAGAAGGATTTGTGAGGGACAAGGTAAATAACGCATTTTTCTCTTTCCCTTAATTTATCTGTTATTTAATTAATTAGTTATCTGGAAAAAAAATACGATAGATTTAGCCGCACACTAACTTCATACCTTTTTGTGTTTTGTTTTTTGGTCACGCAGGTAAATAAATTAATATAAGTTTGTTAAACTCAGTGGCATGGCATTGAGGCGGTGATGAATTCTGAGCCTTCTCCATTGGTTTGCTTTTGGGAGCTCTTTTGCTTTTCTTTTTATCTTCACAACGTCTTTTCTTGTTTCTCTTTTCCTTTATTATAAACTTCAATTCAAAAAGAGGAGTTTGATGAAGGAAATAATGCACGACGGGACACTCATTCAAACACGAAAGGCAAAAGCGAAAGAGGAACAAAAGAGAGCTAAAAGATTCTGTTTTCTTCAATATTCCTCTCCACTTGACAAAGCTGTCTTGTCTCATCCCCTTCCAAATAATTAATTATATCATTCTTTTTTTTTTTTTAAAGATAAAATGTATAAGATTTCCCCCTTTGTATATCGTTAGTATATGCGCCCGCGAACTTTTGGTTCGGTATATCTGTTGTACAATTTTCGTGTTATTCTCCTTTTATTTGCAAGCACATACTTTGACACATTTCACAATAAATTTTTCAAAAAAAATTTGCGTAAATTAAATTTGTGTTTGACTTTAGCGAAGGAGCCATATTTGTTTTTATATATAAACAAGTAGCTGAAAAACAGGCATATGTATTTGTTCTGTTCAAAAGCTTAAATATTTCAATTTACGTATAATTTATCAAATAATTAAGTTATTTATGAATTTTTTTTATCTATTTTAAAAAGTTATTATAAAATAAATTTACAAACTAAATAAAACTATTAAAAAAAATGAGATCAAGCTTTAACCAGTTACTTATATTTGATAAATAAATTGGATCTAAACTTTAAACTAAAAACTCAGATCTTATAAAACTCATATTTCTACCCTTTTCAATGTGAAAATTTATAAATTTATGTAAACATTTTATAAATTTTCCAACTAAGTAATACTTCGAGCTTCGATATAAATACCAACTGATCCCCGAAAATAACTTGTTAAAAAAAAGTTTTATAAGTCATTAACAGAGATAATGAGCAAGGAATATGAATTACTTATATTAAAATATAATATTTAGTAGTATTATTATATTTTTGTTATAATTTATATGAAAATATTTATTTATTAATTATCTATTTTTTATCTAGTAAATTATTAATAAAATTATCAATTTATCACATGTATATTTTATGTATCAAACTTTAAAATGAAAATAAGTTGTATGAACGGAATCGAATTCTTTAGGTTCTCTCCCATACATTTATATATAAGAATCTATCAAATTCTAGTTGATTATGTGTTGGACAATATCATAAATAACATTTCCAGTCAAATATTAACTTAATTATTTAATTAAATTAAAATTTTATTTGATAAAATTAAAATTATTTAGTAAATGATTTAATTTAATAGCTTATGATGTAGTTTTGTAATGCTACTTGATATAGTATTTGAACTTATAATATCCTATATATTATTTTTATTATTATTTTATCGAAAATTACTTTTTATCCCTTTTTTTTACAAACTTTTGATTCAGGAATGCAACATGATATATTTATTTTATTTATTATTGGGAAACAATATTTTTTGGATACTATTTTTAATATTTTTTTATCTTTATTTAATTTTGAAAGGTATATATATATATATATATTAATTTTAATATTAATATAAACATATTTATATTACCAGATTACTTTTACTAAAAATGTTTTAAAATAAGAATGAAATTAAAAAATATTACCCTAATTGTTAAGATAATAAATTATTTGAAATGAATTAAAGAATAAAAAATAAAAATTGTTTAAAAATATGTATAATTTAGAAAAGTTAAGTTATATATAATTAAGTAATTAAATTTATTATTTTATACTATTTTCTTCTGATAAGTTAGTTTATTAAATTATTTTTTCCTTCCGCTAATAGGAAAGAATATAAAATTTATAGAAAATATTAATTATTTATTAATATATATATATATATATATCCTTATGTCTATCAAATATTAACTATAATAAATGAAGGAAGATAAAAATAAAATTTTATAAAAAATTAAAATATTAATTATATTTTTTAATATTTATATTTTTATAAATAAAAAAATTAAAAATAATTTTTAATTACTAATATTTTAATATTTAGCTAATTAATTTAAAGAATAAATTTTTTTATAAAATATAATTTTCTATTCAGTCAAGTAAAACGTATTAATATTAAAAAAATATAATTAATATTATTAATTTTTTTAAAAAATTATTTACTTTTTAAATTATCTTTATATATAAATTTTATTTTCATTTAACTTTATTTATTTCGATTGATTAATATAAAAATAATTTTTTTAAAACAGATAAAAGAAAATAATTTTTTCTTTTCTCTGGATTAACCATGCAAATCATTAATGCATAGGAAAAAAAGTCAACTATTTCTATCGCGTCATCAAATGCTTTAAAATTCGATTGACGTGAATATACATGTCCAAGTTTGTTTCACGCTTCACTGAAATGGAGAAAAGAAAACTTGGAAAAGTGTATAGCATCGTGCAGCAGCCATGAAAAGTAGTGTGCTTTAGTTTAGTGAAGGCTAGCACAGGGCAGTGATCTCAAAAGACCAAACTCCTTTCACTTTTTCTTTTCTTGTTTATATTTTTTAATTAGCTTTTTGACTATATATATATATATATAAACGGAATTTCAATATATTTTTTTACCCTTTTAAAATTTACATTTGCAAAAATAATAAGTGTTTATGAATTAAATTACATTGATAAAAAAATAAAAATCATCTAATCCAATTTATATATATATATATAAATTAGATTTATTAATATTAAATATTATATTTTAATAATTTTATATATAAAATATAAAATATATTAATTTAACTGTTCAACTGTATTAAAATATTTAATAGATTATATATATATATATAATTTTATATAAAATAAAATTGATGATATTTATCTTATAATTTTATTTTAATAATTTATATATTATTTAAATATATATAAATATTAACGGTTAAATAATATATCTGAAAATTTTTAATTTTTTAAAATTTAATATATATAATCTATTAAATATTATAACATGATTTAACAATTATATTAATAAATATATTTTATATAAAATTATTAAATTGGTATAAATATTAAAATTTCACATTATATATATATAATATTAAATTTTTAATTTTTTTATCCATTTAAACTTCTAATTTATTTGTTTATATTCAACATTTTTCAATAATTTTGTTTTCTTCTTCAAATTAAATGGAGGTTTTTTAAAATTTATTTTTCCTTTAAATTTTATCATCAAATTTCCAAATCCCTGTTGAAGACATCCATGCCCACAAAGTTTCTCTGGCTAACCATTTTGTCCATGAATTGTTCTTCATCTTAGACACTTAACAATCATGGTAGAGTTACTATCATTAACCAAAACAACTTTTGAGAAAAAGAAAAATAAATTTTGGAAGAAAAGAGAAAAATTAGAGATAAATGATATCTAAAAAATTCAGTTAAAGCTAAATTGAATAAAAAATCAAAGAAATATGTTAATGTAAAAAATATTTTAAAGGAGTAATTATATAAAAAAACAAAATATCTATTTCAAACCTAAATTGAAAATAGAGAAATAAAATTATAATTTTATCTTTTGAAAACAACAAGATAAAAATAAAACATCTAAATATATTTTGTGTTTTAATTTTTAAAAACCAAAAAATATTTGTAGGAACAACAATAAAACTGTTACGGGTAGGATGGGTCATATACAAGGTTTTTTCGTCTTTCTTTTGTCATTTAAATGTTGTGTTTCAAAATTTGGACATTTAGTTTCAGCCCAGAAAGTAACCCATTGGATGAATAATGTGACAAATATTCAAAGGCCCAAAATTACATTATATACTCTTCTTCCTCAAGCCGAGCAAAAGCTTCTTACGATGAAATAATAACCCTTTTCTTACTATTTTAATCTGTTTTGTAAACTTTCATAAAAGTAAAATATGTTAAACTGATATATATCCCTTGAAATTCAATCTTAATGTATCTTATCATCATTAGTCAATCAAGTTCCTCTCTTTCAGAGAAATATATGAAAACAATTAATGGCACAGTTGCTGGACACACAAACCATACGTTATATTGACCCGAAAATTTATTTTATAGAAGTTAAATTAATAAAATAAAATTGGAAGAAATTATCACTTTTGTTCAAATATTCATGCTGTTAATGGGTTAGAAGAACTTACCGTGAACTTAGCAGTTAATTAGCACGTGCAATATATATATATATATATATATATATATATTAAAATCATGAGATGCTAATGTGGGTGACTCTGGCTGCCGTTAGCCGCCGCATGGGTGCAGCCCTGGAAGCGAAAACAACAATTAAATTTTATTATTATAATCTCCAATTCCTTACACTAATTAATTTTAGTGGTTTATTCTTTTTAAGAATTTTTAATTTTTGTATATATTATCAAACCACTATTAATATAAATCATGAAAATTGATCTGATGAAAGGTCGAAAAGTAAAGTAATTTTATATTAAAATACTAAATTCGAACCTTGTATTTTTTGCCTATAATAAAAATATTACTATTAGTATATTTAAAAAACATAACTATCTATCACAATAATAAATTATTTATATACACAAGTTGCAAAAAATGAATTCAACGAATATCACCATAACAAACTTAACGCTCACACGTGAGGTGTAAAATAATCTAGATAGATATTAGACCGATGTAAATTTAGTCTATATTTTAAATTTAAAATCCTTTTTTCATATATATTAACAGAATATAAAAAATACTCAAAAGAATATAAAATAGTCTGCATAACATCACCGAATATAAAATGATGTCAAAATGTTCCTGTAAAATCTAAAACCTAATATATGTTTGTTTCTTTCGTTTAAGGTTTTATCATACTTTAAACAAAAACTTTAACTTAATCTATTTTTAAATTTTTTATAATAATATATTATAAATAAAATAAATAAATTCATATTTAATAAAGTAATAAGCTTTATAAGATTAAACCTTTGAGCATGTGGTCAACCAAAACTTTTAAATAAATCTATAAATATGTAATTTTAAAATCTTATAATATTTTTTTACAAAAATAATAACAACAACAACAATCAAAAGTTTAAGATTAAAAATTATAAAATATAAAAGAATAGAATTATATATTTTACTAATATACATTTCTAATAGAGTAAGTGTTTTTCTTAATTCATTAAAAAAAATACTTGGAATTATATTTTAAAAATAAGAAATTAAAATATCAAAATAGATAAAGTAAACTTGATAAATATATGAACGAGAGAAACAAAAATTCAAAAACTAACAGACTAACAAAATTATGATTAATAAGAATTTAGACAATAAAAATTATAGAAACAGAAATAGTGAATAAAATTTGAGATTATACTAGTTTCAGAAATTATACACATGTAAAAGAATTTATAAACACATAAAAGAACAGTACTTTTAGGATATTTTATTGATGTGTAACAAAGTCTGGATCCTTTTCTAATTTATAAAATGGACGAACACAGTTTGATTATTGTTTTTATAAAAGATAAAAATGTTAAAAGGTTAAAGAAATAAGAAATAATGAAAATATTAATGTAAGAAAAAATAAAAAAAATAATATATATATATATATATATAAGTTTTTTTGGTCTAAATTTTAATATAAAATTACATGGGTATCCCACTGAAGGCGTTTAACATTCTGGATCATATGTTATGGCCTAAAGCATTTGCAATTATTACCGGCCCAATGAATGACCCATTGGACTGAGGATTATGAATAAACTTATATAAGGCCTACAACCGCTCTTCTTTCTTTGTATCTTGCTCCCTCGTTTATTTATTTTTAATTGTTTTACTTCTAAATCATAATCCTCACTCTTGTAAAAACAAAGGAATATTTTCATCCTTCTTGTAAATTTTTATTTTTTTGATAAAGTGAAATTCTTGAGACATTCGGATTTGACTGCTCAGTTCTATAAATGGAAAATTTTCTCTAAAATAAATTTGTCTTGAAAATACAAAAAATAATAAATTTATATTTTTAATAAGTAATTGATTCAAATGGTAAATATTTATTTATTTTAAATAAGATATTAAATATAAATTTTATGAGGGAAAATGATTTTCATACATATAAAAATATATTATATTTATTTTCATTTTATTTATAATATTACAATCTTTTTTTTATATTTTTTTTAAAAATAAAAAATTATCAATTTTTGAATCTAAAATATAAATAAGTATAAAATAATTTTTACATGTTACTCTTTTTCAAATAAAAAGCTTCCTGTTAAAAGCCTTTCGCCTATCCCATCATATTATGTATATGTTAAACTGAAACAAAATTACCTCAGATAAAAATATGAATTCACCTTAAAATCTAATAGATTAAAATAATGATTTTTATAAAATTTAAATTAAAACATAAAACATCATTATTTATTCACTCTGAAAATAAATTCAATTTTAAAGAGTGTTTATCCGTGATAAAATTAATAAGATCGCGATTAGCTGTTGTACTGTACGTCTTGTGTTTGGTGAAGCACACAACACATATATGATGACGACGATGATGGTATTGCCAACGTTTCCTTACCAACTTTGTGTTATGGGTGGCTACCAATCAATAATTACTATTATTTTTTCCACAGAAACTGTTTCAAATAAAATGACATGTTTGATTCATCTGACTGCGAATGCAACGTTTATGACGCAACAATTGAAGTTCATGAACATGCAATGCATGATTGATATTTCAGAGGAAGCTACCTGATAAGAAATTAAAATAATATAGAACATGAATTGATACGGTTATATGTGGAGTGTACTGGGAGAGTGGGATGAAAGATATTAATATTAATCATATATGCATTTAATTATATATCAAGAATTTAATAAAGGTTTTTTATTGTATAAAATTTGTGGAATTGAGAAACACTTGCTGACATTTCAGTTGACTTCTCAAATTTTAAGCCTCCTGGAATTAACGATAAGATGTGAAATACAGTAAAAAAATTGAAAAGTACTGTGTCGTATTCTCAACAGAATTTGCTGAAAATTGATTTTTTTTTTTCTAGAAGATTATTTTGTAATAAGATAATAACAACGAGGTTTGAAGTTAAACTATGTAAACAATCATAGTTTCACATCACTAACCTAATTTTAATTAATTATTTATTATAAAGATGAAAAAATTATTCTCAAGGGATAACATTATGTTGAAATCTCTATTAAGAAAATACAAAATTATTCAATTAAGTTAGGTATAAATTAGTTAATGGGTTTTACATGTTTGGTCAACTGGGCTTGTATCAAATGCATGGATTTGGAGCTCGCCTAATTTTATTAGTAGTTTTAAGTTTAAATTTTGATAGAATATATAGTATTAAATATTTAGAAAAAATATTATTATTTATAATGATTCTATTTCGAGAAAAAAATATTTTTAATAAATGATATTTATGAATTCAACCAGAAAAAAAAATATGACTCTGATTTAAGTTGAAAAATATTATTGAAATTGAACGTTTATCTTGTATAAGTAACTATGTCTTTAATTGCACCTTTAATTTATTTAATTTTGAAATTTAATAATTTTAATTTTTTTACTTATTTTTTGTGATTTTGATCTTTAAATTTTAAGATTTTTTAATTTTAATTCCTTCTAATTTTTCCTCAAATAATTAACATATTAAAAAAATTATATAAAATTAAGTTAAAGTGATCAATTTTTAGTAAAAAGTTAAGTTAAATTAATAGAACAGGATCAATTAATATTATGGGTTAAATTTAAAAATTTATATTATTTAATAAATTTTTAACATAAAAATTTAAATAATAAAATTGATAAATTGAAGATTCATAAAAAGTTGATCATATTTATCAAATTTTTATATATATAAAAATTGATTAATATTTAATTAAAATTTGTTTAATATCTAATATATTATTTAAGATATAATTAAATATCTATAATAGATAACAAGTTTAAAAGTATTCAAAAGATATAAAACCTAATTTACAAAATTTTAAAAATAATATTATATAACTTAATAGTTAAATTTATTAAATTTAAATATTTTAAAATATTAAATTATATAAATTTGATATTTATTATTAATTGATATTATTTTGACTAGTTAAATTAAATAACTTAATTATTATTATCATAAATACAAATTGACAAATCTCAAAAAACATTTCATTGAATAACTTCAAAATTTTATTTTATAAATGATGTTGGAATTTAAAATTTATTTAATAAATAATTAAAATTTTTAAGCACTTTTATAATAACAATTTTTGAAGAAGTAATAACAATTTTTGTATTGTTTTAAAACAAAATAAATAATCACACATTTAACAAAAAATCGACTTAAGATATAAAAAAAGATATTTAGTATAAAGTAAAAAAATATAACTACTATAATATTATAGTATCTTTTTTAGCTAATTCAATACTATGTATTTATAAATATGCAGAAAATATTGGAAACTTCTCCATTATTTTAATAATTATTTTATTTATTATTATATAAAAAATTATAAATAAAAAATAAAAAATATAACTAAGATGAAATTAATTTATCTAATTTGTTCATAACCTATACTTTAACTTTATTATTTTATACTTTTTATGTGTAATAATTTTATAAAATAGTATAACTAAATAGAAAGTGTTTAGATTATATTTTTTTAATATATTATATATGAAAATACTTGTATAAAATGATTAGAATTTTATTTTTTATTAAGATTTTATAATATATTGTATTGTAAATTTTTTTTAGTGATAATATGAATGGGATGTAATTTTTAATTGATAAAAATAAATTGATATAATATTAAAATAATTTTCTTATTTTTTTAATCCATCTAATATTTTATGAATAGTTTTTAATAATATTTTTAACTACAATATATCCTTTAATCCTTTCTATATGTTTGCATGCAGTTCTAAAAATAATTACACACAATAATTTAGATTAAAATGTTGGTTAAGTAAATTTTATTTTATAATAATAATTTTAAAATTTAAATTTCTATTTATACAAGTAAAGTTTATTTTAATTGCATTTAATTTATTTTAATATTACAAATTTTACTTTTATTTTTAAATTAGAAAATATTTAAGAAATAATCTTTTATTAGTTCACATAACTGATTTTATATCAAATATTCTATTTACTTATTAATTTTCCTTTTAGATATTATTTTTTAATTTTAATATTTAAATTTAAATTTTATTTAGTTTTAAAATCTTAATTAACTGTATCATATTGAAAAAAAGTTATTTTTAAATATAATAAATTTTAATATTATTTCAATCATTTAAAATTTAAATTCTAACACTTCATATCAATAAAAAAACGTATCTTAATTTTAATGATTTATTTTTTATTTTATTTTTCTTATTAATTTTAAAATTTTGCATATTTAAATTAATTATACTTAATATAACAAAGTACCAATTTTTAGTAACAAAAATAATTATTTTTTTAATTTTTTTATAAGTTTTAATTAAATTAAAAAATCCATACAATAAACCGAAAGTTTTCATTAAAAAGTTCAGACACAAATGTTAGACATTAACCCAATCGTTGCGGGAATTGTTATTTAGTTTCTTCATTTGTTTAAAAACAAAGAGGCCTGTGACATTAAGTTTATTATCCAAAAAGGTTTTGATTAAGATTGAAAAATGCTCAATGGATAACTACGGTGGTAGAAACTGGACTGAACACATACAAGTAATACAACGATATGAAAAATTAGGTAAAATAAAATAAAATTAGATAATAAAAAATATAAAATAAAAGGGTCATTTTAAAATGCAAGTGTTAGAATGCACTTCATACTCTCTCTTTAATAAAATTTCTTTGCTGAAAAAAAGAAATTGAAGTGAGGATAGATAACGTTATTATTTGGTGAGCAACACTACTTCTCACTCAAGTTGCTGTCTTTTATGGCACAGTAGTTGCATACAGCAGCCATACGTTAGAATGACATCAAAATTTTAAAAAGCTAAAATTAATTAAAAATAAAAATGGAAGAAGCACGTGCAATAATATAAACATGTGCTTGTCACGTCAATTTGTTCTACTATACATTAGTATGCACATACATCAAAAGATTTTTATCCACAGATGGAAAATAAAATATTTTCAAATTAAGTAATGAAATGTAATGTGGCTGCCGTTAATTAGGCGCGTGCCCGAAAGCTAAAGGAAGAAAAAGTTAAATTTCACCAATAAAAAGTATATTATTTTAAGACAAGTCGTTTAAATAAGTTCTTGATAGTTGATGCACTATTGATACAAGGTTGATTTGTTAAACTTAAACAAAAATAATTCTTATATATATATATATATATTTATAATTTTATTTTAAAAGCTATTGTTTTTAATTTTAAAAATTAAATCATAGACTTTAAACTTATATTTTAAAAGATTACATAATTATTATTTTATTTTTTAAAATAAATTATTTTTTCAAAATATAAGAGAAGCACGAAATCTCAAATGGATAATTATAAGAATTGAACAGCTAATTATATGATTGTATCATGCATGCTCTAAGTTAAAAATGAAATAAAAGTAACAACCTTCATTATTTAATCCTTGGATGTGATTAAAAAAAGAATTGAGATTAACAATTGGCTCATTCAATTTGTTTGGATTGGATCCGACAATCAATATAGGGCCAACCAATATAGGAGACCAATTACAAAAACAAAAAAGGGAAAATTGTACTCCATTAACTTCTAGGACACGTTAAATGTTATGTATCATAAACTTCTGTGATTTGACTTGTATATATGTAATTTGATTTAATCACATCTTTATATTTAAACATTCGTATTTTTTATATTTAAATAAAGGTGTAAGAATTGGTGCAAAATACGATACGTTAACTGAACTGGATTATTGTAATTAACTAATTATATATATACATAGATATTTTTCTAAAAAACATTTATAATTTTAAAAAATAGTTTCAATTGTTCTTGTAAATTTTTAATGCAATGAGATAAAAAATAAAATTATTTTTAAATAGTAAAAATAAAGTAAAATGAATACGTCCTTTTTTATGAAGTAAATGAACGATGTTAGATTTACATGCAACATATCTTAGGAAATTATTTTAAATATTTTAAAATGAAAAAAGTATTTTTTTTTCTAATAGCCTAATAACGTTATAATTTTTTTTAGAAAACTATGTACATAATTAAAGTTTCACAACAAAACTAAACTATTTTGGGTTGCCTTCATGTTTGTTTTTTTTTTCTTCTCATTTTACATATATTTTTTTTTAATTAAAAGAGTAGGAGAATTTGAAGAACACATACGAGAATCATTATGCAGCGGGTTCTACATGGTTGAATTACATGCAAGTTACAATATAATAATATCACAATATTAAATCTATTAAGAATTTTTTGAAATAAATCATTAATAATTAATCTCTATTCAAAATTATTGCAGTTCATGCACAGCTTAATCTATTTTATCATTCATTTTGTTTTATGCATGCCTGAGAGATCAATGCTTTGTGTATTATGTTTATTTGCAAGGAGTACCAAGCGTTTACACAATGTAATCACATAATAAAATTAAAAAAAAAAAAAAACAAGGGCGCTTGGAACAGAGTGTTGATTGCACTATACGCACAAAGCAAAAATTTATACCAATTGAGAATTCCAGAATTATGTGTTAGGTATGTGTCAGCGTATTGCTTTAATAATATACGCTCAACTTGGGGTGGAATGGTACTGTTGGTGTCCCCAAAAAAAATTGTTGCGTACCCTCGTAGACTCGTAGTAAGTGCTTCATATAATATGCTTTAATATTAGTTATTACATCCTCCCATATATTTTAAAAGATATATTTATCAAGTAAATATATAATAATATTAATTAATATATTAATTTAAAAATTAGTATAATATTTAAAATTTATTTTTATGTAAAATATTAAGATTGGTTTAGTGAGAATAGCTCACTTAATTTACATAAAATTTTAAATTTAAATATTATTATATTTTATTATTATATATAATTTTTTATTTAAAATAAAATTATTTTATTATATATTAACTATATTACATTAAAATTATAAAATATAAATATAAAAAATAAATTAAATAAAATAAAAAATTTAATGTTAATTAATTGGATATGAATATATTATATTATTCTAATATTTTTTTATTTTACTAGTATTTTAGATTTTACTTTCTTCATAACAAGTACTTCCAAAATTTTACGAAGAATGTTAAATTAAAGATCATTAAATTTATTTTAAAAGGACCTTATAAAATTAAAAATATTAGTTAAAGTATTGATATAATACCTTTTAAAATTGGTAAACAATAAATAATTATAAAATATAAAAATCACTTTTGTTACAAAAAATAAGTATTATTATTACACTTTTATGATATATATATATATATATATATATATATATATATATTTACTATTAAACTAATATTTCAAACACTTGAAGCACCTAACATTAAATTTTAACCCTCCCCTTATGATTTGTTGTTAACTCTGAAACAAACCTATCACCAGGATACAAATTTTCGTCTAACACACATACCGTATAAGCATGTTTTTCCATACATGGTATGTTCTTATTGGAAGCTTTCGTTTTCTAAATAATTTATTATTTGGAAAATAGTTAAGAAGAGAGTGAAGCAATCCAAGCAACAATGTGCATAAAATATCTTCCTAACTGAATTCACTTACTATATACAAAAAAGATGTTGTCATGAATGATGACACATTAAAAGCATAGAAAACGTATGCAGATATCAAATTCAAACCTTGCTACTGGGTTGTTGATGTTTCATTTTCTTCAACACAAAAAAAAGCTGGCTGGATATTCCTTCGCAAAATGCTTTACAAATGTTCCTCGATCTTAGTGCAAGCTAAAATGTTTTAAATTTGTACGATGTTGGAGAATAAATCCCATTCAGTTCAAAGCTTCCGACGGTTGGAAAATAAAAATCTCATATTAAATAATATTTCGAAAAGGGAATAATATCGTAAGATTTATATAACCGGTTTTCTTATTAAAATAAGACTTATGCAAATAACTCCCACATTGATACATTTTTTTATCAGCAAAGTTGAACAAATCATATTAAAAGATATAAGATATATCCTAACCTTTATACAAATTAACATTTTACAATAAAAATGTAAAAATTATAGGTTTATGAATCTAATTTATAATTTTTTTCACTTTATACCTAATTTTTTTCATTTTGATATATTTACTTAATATATAAGTATAAGGTATTAAAAAAATAAATTTTTTTATGATTATTTCTTATAGTTGTATAAATTAAAAAAATATTAAATTAACATAAAATATATTAAACTTTAACAATTATATTAATCTATCAGTAAAATATTTGTTGATTGATAATTTTTTATAAATATAAATTTATTCAAAAAAGTTTAATAAAAATTAAAATTATTATTATTTATTTTTTAAATTTTTTATTAATTTTTTAATAGGTTACAAATTTATATTAATTTTTTTATATTATATACCCTTTTATGTACCTGTAATGTATTAATGTTAGTTTTGTTCTCTAAAATATGTTGCTTAATCTCATATCTATTTATCCGTGTTTATATATTAAATTAAAATATATTTAAAAGTAATTTAATTTATTTTATTATAACATGAATTATATATATATATATATATATATATATATATTTGAATAATAATCACTAATAATTTTTTCACTAACAGTTTATCATTAAGTTTATGCTACATCATATTTTTAACAGAAAATTTTTTATTGTTAATGTAAACTTACAATGATTATAATCACACTTCAATTTTTTTTTTTGAAAAATAAAATATACTAACACGAGCTAGCCAAACAACAAACCGATAGTAAGTGAAAATTTTTTAGCATGTCTATATAAATTCTCTTTCTTTTAAAATTTAATTTTTTTTCTTGATATGATTCACCCTATTGAAACTTGAGCTAGATAGGAGTATGGAAGACAAAGCTTTGTCTATCAATCGTTATAGCTCAACAACACTTTCAAGAATAGAATCCAAGATATTATTAATTAAGTTAGAATGGCTTCCTACCAACTGATTTAGGTAAGAATCATATACTTCAAAGTAGACAATTTATTAGGCCTTGTAAACCCATATAAATTAACACACACACACACACACATGGTTAATTTATTAATTGAAGCTTATTTAATTAATAAATTTTATTTTTAATTTTAAAAATTCAGTTGAAATAAATTTTAATAGAAAAAAGATTTTACCAAAACAGCGATTAAATTTTATATCTATTTGTCATTTAAAGAGAAATTAGTTATTTACGAAAAATGTTCGTTTATTATATTATTTCATCTGAACTTTATTTTATTAGAAATTAATAGTAATGCATTTGGTTAATTTATTTGATATGTTGTGTTTATTTTATTTAAAATTTATACTTACAAATAAAATTAACTATGTTTCTTGTCTAAAAGAATAGATAGAGTTGGTTTTCAGTCTTCATACATATATATATATTTTCATTTGATAGCTTAGTTTATTTAAAAATGTAATTTTTAATCCTTATCATTAAATAAGTTTTATTAGGTGATGATACCGCAATTAAATTATTTACACATGACGTAACTTGATTATCTTATGTCATTATTTAATAATGTAAATCTACTATTAAATTTATTATATTATGTGATTATTTAATAAGGCAAATCTACTAATAGAAGGAAATAATGTGTTTTAATTAAATAAAAAATTAAATAAAATTTTTATAAGGATTAAAATTTAAATTAATTAAATTTTATGGGGCATAAACTAAATTATATCTCACATGTTCAACCCAACCTTATATGTTATAACATGCATATTTTGTTGGATATGGTTAAACAAAAACTTTAATTTCATGAAATCGTCCAATTTTGCAATGAGAGTAAGTTAGGCACTTCAAAATCCATCACGTGCTTACTGTGCGGTTAAAATTCTATTTTCACATACAGTAAAAAGAGTAATATCTTAAGGAGAATGATAATCAATATTTTTAGGATATTGATTAAGAAATAAAAATAAAATTTTTATTAAAAGATTTGTTAATATATTTTTATGATATTTAATATATTTTAATATTATTTTTAATTTCTTAATCAGTACTTTTAGAATATTAGCCAGTACCTCCATACTCTAAAGTTAGAACCATTTGATAGAATTCAACAGTATTAAAGGATACATCAATTGATTATCTGCAAATAATTGATGAGGTTTAGATGAAATCTTAAAAGGTTATCACTTGTAATATGAAAGGTCTTATAAATTTTTCTGGCAGGTGTATTTGGATACTTTGTTTTGTATTAAAATGTGTTTTAATTATACTCCATTTTAATTAATTATTGTGTTAAATAATCATTTGTATATAGGTTAGAGTATCACTTACACTTTTAAGAATAAAAAAATGAAAGAATTCAACAAAACTTTATCAAGACGATCAGTTATGGTTGTTGGATAAGTTAAAGCGATAGGAATTATTCTTTTATCTAAAAATCAATAACAACAATTAACAACTTATTCTTACCAAAAAAAAATTAATTCCATATAATATTAGAATTCCCTGCAATTCTTAATTAACTATCGATATTTAAAACTTTTAAAATTCTCAATTGAATGCTTATAACTTAAGAAAATACGAAATTCTTACGTTTCTAATTTAATATATTTTTATTTACCAAAAATATTAGTATTTTTGTTTTGTTTTGGTTCTTTAACCAATTTAAAGGTATTTATCGAATCTCTTGATTAATAACAAATCCTGATCAAGAAAATAATTAATGCCTGGATTGTATTAATGCTACATTTGATTGTATTGAAGTAGAAAACGTAACGCAATTACATTTCATTGAAGATGATTAAGTTTGACCATAAGCTCATCTGACTCCACAATCTTTGTCTGGTTATGTATAATCCATGCACTGAGAATTGGAGAAATATCTCACCTTAATTGAAATTAATTAATTAATGAAACAACTACTACGATAAAGAAACAAAAGGGGGATAAGACTACAATGATAATTAATAAATATATTGCCATGAAACTAGTTTCATCAGCATGTATTGTGCATGCACTTGGCAAATGTTAGATCATTCTCAACAACTTAGAAGGATAAATATTTAATAAAAATAACATTTTTAATATAATAAATATTATACTCTTTTTTATTTTTATCACATACTAGTTTATTTTATCTTGGCTGTGTAGTTTATGAATCATGACACAAAGGTGACTCCGGCGAATAAGGAATCCCAAAATGTGTAGCCATTTTAATTTGTTGACCATGAAATTGGTTAACAGGAAATAATTTAAGTTGGAATATTAACCTTAAAAGGTTTACGTTTCCACTTGCTAACTGTAATTTAATTCTCTTAATAGTTTTTTTCATTAAAGTTTTCTCTCAATCAATAATAAAAAATTAATTTTTTAAAAACATAAAGATTACTAAAATAAACTTTTAATCTCACAACGAAATTTTTTGCATACACATATTAATTAATTTCTCTTAGTAAATTGCTGCTGTTGGCCGACTTATTGTTAATAAAATCTCAGTTTTCCTTTTGTTGTGGAAGATATATATATATATACAAACGTCAATTCATTAGCAATTTTTTCTTATGTTTTTAGATTTGACCACGTTATTAATTCTAACCTATCAATTTGTGTTGTTACCATGTCCCTTTCATAGAAAATAAAAATAATATAGCATAATCTAAAATAGAGTTATATATATTATAGACAAATGGGCCAAAAAAAAAATTAAAGATGTGCCTAAATTGATAAAATTATATATATGTATGCATAACATTATTGTTTCAAACTTTTACTCATTAACTCATAAATTGATAAAATATTAAACCGGGAAGAGATTATAAAAATTAAATATCAGGCATCACACTCTTTACTAGCCACTAGCTTGAAAAAAATATTAGGCACATGATTTGATAACTAACTAACCCAGATTTAATAAATAAACTGAGAAGAGATTGTAAAAGTTATTAAGTAATGAGACAATGTGCTTTAAATAAAACAAATTAAAAAACTATACGATTTGGAATAATAAAAGTTTGTTTGGGTAAGTATGGAAACGGAATTTGGGTTATTTTCCCAATTTTCAAGAGATCATTACGTATTGAACTTTTAACTAAGCAATGAATTTTCAGTTTTGGGCAACCTAGTCTCTCAATGCAAAAACAAACAGGCCATAAATCATAAGAGTAGAATTAATAGAATAAACTATTTTATGGGTGCCAAGAAATATTCTCTGGCAGCAATATATACATAAGAGTATATATCAAACGTGTTCCAGAAAAGTGTAATGTGAAACTCCTGTCTCAAATGCTTTGAATTATAGTACGCGGTTAATCTGTTAACCCATGGAGTTCAATTTAAAAAACGAATTATTTTCTATTCGCTTGGCACATTTATGACTCTATTATATTCTCCATATCATGTTATTAGCCTTTTAAAATAATTTTTACGATTTAATATTTTGATCATGATTGAATATTTGATTCGATGATAATTAATTTATTTTAATATTGTCATAAATTAGTATAAGATTATAAAAATTAAGTTAACAAAATTTTAAATTAATATAAACAGAGTACATTATTTTAAAATATAAACAAATTTAAAATTTGACATATAAACCTTTATTTATTTTAAAATTTTAAATTCAAATTTTTTAATAAGCTAAAAAGGCAGAAAGATAATTTTTTTAAAAAATATAATTCAGATGATTTATTAGCATTGGTTCATACTTGATTTAATCATTCTTAACCAATTTTTGACTAGTGTTTTTCTTTCCCTACCAATTTCTTAGATTGCTTAGACTAGTGACTCAATCATTCGTTTCCTAATTGATTGAACTGGTCACTTCAGTTTTTAAATTTATGGATAAAATAACTTGTTTTACTCTAAAACATTCTTTTAAAAATTTAAAATATAATTATCATTTTTAAGTAAAATATTAAAAAATAAGGATATTATTAAAAATAATTCACACCTTATTAATGTTTTAATGATAAATATTTTAAAATAAATTAAAATTTTAAAATAACAAATAATATGAGATAAACAGATTATAAAAAATTTCTCTCACGTAAAAGTGTGGAGAAGGGGTCCATTTCCAAGTGTTTTAAAAATTAAAATAATCTAGCAAATCAATTAATTAACCAATTAAAAAAATTGTGCTAAGCATGATCCTTGAATCTAGCTCATAACAATTTATATCGAGCTGATTTCTTATGTCCAAATAAATATGCGCTTAAATTTAATATAGGTTTTCCTGATATCAAATGATTGAAAATTAGAAATTTTAAATGCATCTGATCTTACTAAGTAATATAAATTCGAATATAGAATATTATTTTTATGAGAATTGCATTTTTAATTGTTAATGTTAAAAATTTTAAATATTATAAATTAAAACTTGTATAATATTATGTTAAAAAATTTATATATTTATTACGTGATTCATAAAATGTAATAATTTTTTTATAATAAAACAGAAAATAAAATTAGAAAAGATGATAAATAAAAAATTTAATAATATTAATAATTTTTTAATATATTAAATATATTAATATGAAAAAAAATAGTTTTCTTTATATAGGAGTGAAACTTATCAAAAATTTAAATTTATTGATTAATATAATTAAATGATTGTTTAAAATTTTTATTTAAATTAGTTTAAATTTTAAATTAAAAATATATATTTAAAATTGATAATTAATCAAATTCAATATATAATCATATTTAAAAAGATTAAATTTATATAGAAATATTTAAATAAAAAATAATAATTAAAATAGGTAATATAAAATTTTATATCACATTTTAATTTTAATAATAAAAAAATTATTTAAAACTAGTAATTAAGAATAATTATCTAACTTAAAATAGGTATTCAGTAAATTATAAGACTTCTTAAAAAATTAAAATAATAATAATTAATTTTAAAATTTAAAGTTTTTTAAATTTTTAATTTTTTTACAACAGTTAGACCAAAAAGTTTAAAGTTAAAATTTTGAGTAAAAAAATTATTTAATATTAGTTGAAGTCAAGATTTTGATGTTAGTCAAAAAAATTTATATTTGATTTTCATTGAAACTTAGGAAGGTAGTAAACGATAATGGTAATGAAGAATACAATTATTACAAGTAATAAGAGTAGTTCAAGAGATGAAAAAGTTACACTAGAATGATCAATTATGAGGAAACATGTTAAATGGAGGTTATAAACAAGCAACAATGATAAACAATTTAGCAAATCATTACTGTATAAGCAAAACTAAGTAGATAAATTAGGGGTTATTTTTTTTTTTAAAAATTTAGAACTTACAATAGACTAACCAAGGTTAGTAAAGTGCAAGTATGGAGAAGTAAAAGATGTAATTAGTTTATATTTTCATGCATCTTTTACATTTTTCGTCTATTGTAAGTTTAATTATTGGTTAATGTTACATTTAAATTTGTTTAAGAATAAGATCATGAAGTTATAATCTTAATCTCATCCTACTCATTTTTTTTCATTAATGTTATTTTCTAAACCTTATATATAGTGTATGGTTGTTTATGAAGAGTTCAAAGGAAGTTGTTTTTTCTTCCTAGATTAATAATTAAAAACATCCAAAGTTGAAGTACCTACTGTTGACATTGAAAATTCGACGTTAACAAATTGGCATGCCTAGTAGGACCTATTTGATACCAACTTTATATATGCACTAGTAAAGTGGTTGCAAAGTTATGAGTGAGTAATTAAACTGAAAATACAACAAATGAGAATGGATACTCAAAAAGTTCTCCTTCTAATGCAACACTAAGTAATGCTACTACATTGGGATTAAAGACCTCTAATCTAGTTGTATCGAATCCTATCATGCTTAGTATAATGATGCCTAATAATCCATCAGATGCGATGGTAAAAAATCCTATTATCATACCTAGCATGGCTTCTTGTGTCATGACTACTCAATAAATTGTAAAGTAATTGCTACTATTTTGATGAACTATTCTAGTATGTCTTTGTTCAGATTTAATTTGGCAATGAGACCTCAGGTTTTCCTTATGCATAGTATAGCTAATCCTTATGTGCATGCTGGTAATAATGGTCCTAGAATTGTGAATGTACAAATGTTAAAACGATCTATATCTATTTCAACCCAATGTGTAAAACTTTCTATTCACTTTTATCAATAATGTCTTAAGTAGTTTTTGACAGCAAATGAATGAAAGTAATCATGATATGGTCAATGTGTTAACTCAGCATATGAATATCATTTTCAACCTTTTATTACAAGCTCTAGATGCGAGTTATGAACATTTATTTCATTAAAAAGAAAGATTGAAAAATGTATTCAATAATGATCAAATAAATGGTCATGGGTTAGGTCCTAATAACTTAGGATCGAATAATCTCAAAAAATATTTTCATCTTAAAGGAAATAACCATAACCAAAATAACCCAAATGTCACACTAATAAATTGAAATCAGGATGATGATCAACTCATACAAAATACAAGGAAGGAAGCATTGATTAAATCAAAAAATTGGTGGGATAAAGAATCTTCTAAATCAATATGACTTGAACGTTGGCTTGAATTTAGAAAATTTGACTTAAGCCTAACTTAATTCCAAAAGCTAGTTCATAAGGTAAGAATTGTCCCCACCTTATGTATATTTGGTAGGCCATATCTCGAGTTAATGTGGAACTTTAGCATACCTCCTTATGCCCAAGATTGAATATTTGGAGTATGAATAACTATGGATGGACCAATTGTAGGAACAAACATATGCAATATCCCGATAACAGATTTAGGATAGCTCTAATACTATGTTGAAAATTATGTTTGAGTCTAACTCAACCCCAAAAAGTAGTTCACAGAGTAAGGATTGCCTTAGTATATATACTTGTGGTTAAACTTCCCTTTAGTTAATGTGGAACTTGCAACACATCCCCTCACATCCATGACTGAATATTTGGGCATGAATTTTGTAGGACTGGACATTTGTGAATGGTATAATTACGGATGTAAAGTAAGTTTTGATACCATGTTAAAAATTAGATATTGGTTTAACTCGACTCTAAAAACTATCTCATGAGGTAATGATTGTCCTCACGTTACTAAATTTGCTAAAGAATTAGGAGAATCAACCTTAGAATATGTTGTTAGATATCTTACAAAATATAAAAATATAATGAATAATCAGAACTTAAAAGTTAAATATTTTCCTAATTCTTTAACTAAAAATGATTTTACATTGTTCATTAGTATCCAATTCAATTTTATTCATTATTGGAACTAGTTAGAAAGGTTATTTTATGAGAAATTTTATTGAGAAGAGGTGAAATTAAGTTTAATTGATTTATTGAACGTTAAACAAAGATAGAAATATCTTATAAAGGAGTACATAAATTGATTTAAGCAAAGTCAATTTAGCTATGTTATCCATGTTCCTAAAAAGGAATTGGTTAAGTAGCTACTAATGGTCCAGATTATTCAATTAGAAAACAACTATTCAATTCAAATCTGATGGATATGTTGTAACTTATAGAATAAGTTTGATAAGTTGAATATTTATATTCTAAAAAGGAAAGGTCTAGAAAAGTTCATAAAGAAAAAATAACTTATATCGAGTATGACAAAGATGATAATTTAAAGTAATTCCAAAAAAATGACATAAACATAATTAAATTGAAGGAAGGTCTATCATATGTGTAAATCATTAAGGCCACATGTGTTGAGATTTTCAAATCCCACTTAAAAAATATATAATTTTGATATTACTAAAGTTAATGCTACTTTTATATTTTACTGAAAAATAAACTAATTTTTTCTTTTGAGCATAAAATCCCAACTCCTGATAAATTGAAAGGAAAGAAATATTGTAAATTTAATAATACCATTGAAAATTCCATTAACAATTATGTTTATTTCAGGGATGTTATATAAAAAATCTATTGAAGATGGAAGGGTCAAGTTTGATGATAAGCTTAAAACTATAAAAATCGATACAAATCCTTTGAAGTGAAGGATACATACGTCGAACTGAAGGATATGAGTGATATTTTCATAGTTGATTTTGAATTTAACAATTTTGATGCTATTTTAGAGAATTTTGAGAAGTTTGAAATATAAATGTATCTTAAAGTGGAAGAATCAGTTCTTGAGTTTGTGGAAAGGAAGGAATACATTAAATCTAAAATTTCTCTTTGTCCACAATGTAACGCAATGTTTGAAAAACTTGTTACAAATAATTTTAAGGAATTTGAGGTTCGAAAATACTATGGATGCCTTTTCCCTCAAATGGAAAAAGTTACATCAGAAGAGGGTAAAATAAAAATATGTCACCTTCTAATTTCTCTTTCTGTCGTTGGGGTCGAGAAGGTTTAAATGGTATGAGAACTCTAGGAAGGAGACATGGTGCTATCCATTCTTGATGGGTGTTCCCTCATCTTAAGTATGAATATAATAATGAGATGTTGAAGCCGTTCAAGAGGTTCTATAATTGTCTTCCTCAAAGGTTCTAAAATAAATGGAAAATATATTCGCATCCTTAAATACTCAAAATCAAATACTCAAACGTTGGAAACTAAATGAGAAAAAAATGTTGCAAAAGATCAAAAAGAAGTTAATAATAGATAATTTTGAGTTAGACCTCAATGATAAATTGTAGGATGTTTACGGGATGATATCGATATTATTTATGGATTTTGAAGTTAATGATAACACCACGTTGCAAGTACCTCACAACTATGAAAGTGATTATGATAGTAACGAAGATTTTTCTTATGGATTAGAGGAAGATAATTTTCGTATAAAAGAATGTGCTATTTTCAAAAGGAAAATTTCAAATGAGCATATGAAGTCTCTATTCATTCAAGCCATTGTGGAGGGTATGTTTTTTGGTAAGATTATTTTCGATGGCAAGGTAGCCATTAATTTGTTACTAGAAGCTATCATGTGAAAGTTCGGAAAATATGGAAATGATTTAATCCCACATAACATGATTATGACAAATTTTAATGGTAATAGTTGGATATCACTTGGATATTTGACCTTAGAAGTGAAAATGGGATCAACGAAAAGAGGCACATTGTTTGTGATGGTACATTCTCAAGCCAATTATGATTTGTTTTTTAAGGACAAGAATAGATTGACAAGATGAAAATTATTCTCTTTATATTATATCAAGAGTTAATCCTTTGGAATAATCGAGGTGAGATTGAACAAATCAAAGCAATCAATTCCTTGTATTAAGTTAATCTAAAAAATGCTGAAAGATATTATTCTACCATGATGCTTTGTAGCATGTCACCTGAACATACCAAGTTAAGGGAAGGTCTATATATGCCCAAAATGACGACAAATGAAGCTAGTTTCCATATAATTCATAGGTTTTGTAATAAAGAAAGTCAGGGTAGTTTTAACAAGACTTACAAGCAAATCTTGATCTTTCTCTAACTCAAGGAGTTCAAGATCTTGAGAGAATGAGTCAATGGTCAATCGAGTACGACCCTTAAGATCTTGGAGAAAGATATAATAGTTGGGATAATGATCCTCAAATTTTTATACATATGCATCAAAGTGATGTTGAGTTCAAGCAAAATGGTAGTGTTTAGGATCAAGAGACGATTAAGCATGGAATTACAGACCTTGATAATTTGTTCAACTTGTTTCTTGGAATGATAAAGAATGAAGTTAATAATCCTTAGAATCCATTTGTGTTTAGGACTTAATCATAATAATAGTATAAGTGCTAATAATAAATGTTATATTAAAAAATGTTGCAATTTATGTTTTTGTTTTTATTTTATAAGAAATGTAAGAACATATTTATGGTTTGGTAGTTTTATAAACTATTATTCTTATTAAAAAAATGATTTGAATCGGCTTCTAATGACTAATTTTCTTCATTATTTGGATTAGGTAGTGTTTTGATTTTCTCGATGACTGTGATAAGCATAGATTTCATAAATAATTATCTCTCACTTTTATCTCATTAAGACTTCTTATATGTTCAATTAAGTGATCTTTGTCATATTTTATGAGTTTGGGTTCATATGAAGTTTAATTGAATTTCTTTGCTTACCCGATTAAAATGACACTATTATAGTATTTTGAGCATAATAGGAGTTGTAGACATCCAAAAATCATGAAATCTATCTTGAATGAAAGCTTAAAGAAGTGTCCATATTTACAAAGCAAGAGAAGATTCTAAATGGGATGTTTAGGACTCCGAAATTATCTCAAAAGATGAGATAGTGTTGCTGACGTGGAATTTGAACAGTGTGCAAAGATCCGGCCATATCTTGAGATATAGAAGTCATATTGAGATGAAATCAACTTTGTTGGACAGCTAAGATCCAGGGCTACAACTTTTGTTCAGAAGGCAAGCTCTAATTCGGACATGTGAACATCCGAAATTGCGGTGCAAGAAAGTCAAAATTGTTGTGCTCATTGGTGGCAAAAATTCAAAAGTGTTTTGCAATTTCAACAAAGCCCATGTGAAAGCAAGAAAAGGGTAGAAAAGTAATATCCTAGTTGGTGACTTTCTGAAGATGATGCCTCAAAAATCCTCTATAAATAGAAGGGTTTGCAAGAGGAGACACACACCAATTTTGGAGATCAACTCCAATACCATCTTCTTTCTTTCTTTCTTTCTTCCTTTCTTTCTTGTTAGTTTTGCCTCCTTCATGGAAGGCTTATGTTTTCTTTCTTGTTAGTTTGCCTCCTACATGGAAGGCTTAGCTTTTCTTTATTGTTAGTTGCCTCCTACATGGAAGGCTTAGGATTTATTTCTTGTTAGTTTTGCCTCCTACATGGAAGGCTTAGGATTTATTTGTTGTTAATTTGCCTCTTTCTTTGTTGTTAATTTGCCTCCTTCATGGAAGGCTAGGTTTGTAGTTTCAATTCGAGGATTCAAGCTATTTTCATTTTAACTTTGAGGTCTTGATCTTTATTTACATGCTTATTAAGTGGTTTCTACTCTACTTCACTATATTCTTCAATTTTATTCTTTAATCAAAGTTTGATCGGTTGACGTATTTTGATTAATGCATGATTGATTTATAATTGGTTTTTGATTGGTAAATCACTTTCCAAAAGTTTGAAGAGTAGAAATTAAGTAATTTAATTGAAGGTTTTCATTTTATTACTTACTTCAACTGAATTCTGATTGTGAAATTGGTTTAGATAAAAGATTAAGTGGTTACTAAATCTTGTTGATCATAATCAATTAAATTCTGAGAGGTTTCTCAGTAGAGAATTCAAGGATCATTGTAGGGGTTCCAGATGATCCTAGGTTGATAAACACAATGCATGATTTTAGTGATCAATGATTAGTTAAGAAAATAGCCTCTGAATTCCTTGAGTTGATTATTGTTAAGTCAAATTTCATTCTGTATTTTGCATTTATAACTTCATATCAAATCTTTCCAAAATCCCCTTGTTCTAACCTTCTCCTTATTTGCTTAAGAATCTGAAATGGTCTTTGGGAGATGACCTAGGTTGCACCTTATACTATACCAATAGTTTGGGGGAAATCTGGAAATTATTTTTGCGCGTTTGCGACGAGCGTGTCAAAATTTGGCGCCGTTGCCGGGGACCATTTTAATTTCCTAGGCTCATTTAGGAGTTTGTATAAAAATTTTAATCTTTCTAACAATTGTTTTTACTTTAGGTATATCATTCTTGGATTTTCTGTATGAATTCACCTTTTTGTGTATGACCCGATCCAATCCTGAAAATTTATATGCATATGATCCTGAGATTGATAGAACATTCCACCATTTGAAAAGAGCACATAGAAGGCATTCATCCAGTAATAACCAAGAAAGTAACAGTAGTGATTTTTCATCTTTAAATTTTGATAGTTTCAAATATTCTGCTAAGAACATGGCTGGTAGAACCCTAAAAGAATTAGCTGCACCTGATGTTGCTTATCAACCGTTGTGTATTCAATACCCTGATGTTGATGCACCATTTGAGCTGAAGTCTGGACTAATACATTTGCTACCTAAGTTTCATGGCCTTGCAGGTGAGGACCCTCATAAACACTTGAAGGAATTCCATATTGTGTGTTCCACAATGCGGCCACAAGGAATTCCAGAAGATCATATCAAGTTGAAGGCATTTCCTTTCTCCTTAAATGATGGAGCTAAGGACTGGTTGTACTATCTACATCCAACATCTGTTACAAGCTGGAATGATATGAAAAGATTATTCTTGGAGAAATTCTTCCCTGCATCCAGAACAGCAGCTATCAGAAAAGAGATTTGCGGCATCAGACAGAACTCCCAAGAAACTCTCTATGAGTATTGGGAGAGATTCAAGAAACTATGCGCCACTTGTCCACACCATCAAATCAGTGATCAATTACTGATTCAGTATTTCTATGAAGGACTCATGCCAATGGACAGAAGCATGGTTGATGCAGCTAGTGGTGGAGCACTTATGGACAAAACTCCTACAGCAGCTCGAGATTTGATTGCCAACATGGCAGAGAATTCTCAGCAATTCAATTCTCGAACTAATTCCTTGTCTAAAGGAGTCCATGAAATGACCACCAAGACAGACCATACACGATTGGAGAACAGAATTGAAGAACTAACCTCCATCGTAAGACAGTTGGCCATCGGACAACAACAGCAACTTAATGTTATTGACAAAACCAAAACATGTGGCATCTGCACTTCTGCAGATCATCCTACTGATGCATGCCCAACATTGCAAGAAAGTGAGACACCTGAGGCTGCAGTAAATGGTATTTTTGGCACAGGACAACAATACAGGCCTCCTCAACATTATCAGCAACAGAAGTTTGAACAACCTTCTGGAACATACAATCCTAGTTGGAGAAACCATCCTAACTTGAGATATGGTCCTCCACAACAACAAAGGATTCAAACATCTGAGTCCCAAAATAAATACCAACCACCGCCATTCAGACAACAACAACAGCATATGCAGCAATCTGTACCCTCTAATGCTTCTGAACCCTCTCTTGATGATTTGATGAAGCAATTAGCAACCAACAATCTTCAATTTCAACAAAATGTAAGTTCTACCATTCAGGATTTACAAACTCAAATTGGGCAGTTGGCTACCACTATCAACCAATTGAAATCTCAAGGTTCTGGTCAACTACCTTCTCAACCTGTCATAAATCCCAAAAGTGTGAATGTCATGACCTTGAGAAGTGGGAAGAAAGTGCAGACAGACCCTACAATTTTAAAGCAACAAAGCTTCAATCAGACTAATCCACACCAAAAAGAAGCATTTATCTCCACACCTGGAGATATCTCTGATGAGCCATCTGAATTAGAAGGAAAGTCTGATGAAAAAAGTACACCAGCCTTCGTTAAGACATCGAATGATCAACAAAAAGAAGCTTGCCATAAACGATCTGCACTTGAAGCATCTGATGAGAAGAAAACCCCAAATTGTGCTGATCAGAAGGTATCTTTACCTTTTCCAAATAGAATGGTTCAATCCAAGCCCAATGTTCATGCAGAATTGGATAAGGAGCTTCTAGATACTTTCAGGAAAGTGGAAGTCAACATACCACTTCTAGATGCTATCAAGCAAATTCCGAAATATGCCAAATTTCTAAAGGATTTGTGCACGCATAAGAGAAGACTCAAAGGGGATGAGAAGATTAGTGTGGGACGCAATGTTTCAGCCTTAATTCAACCCAGCCTCCCTCAGAAATGTAAAGATCCAGGAACTTTCACCATTCCTTGCACAATAGGAAACTCTACATTTGGTGATGCATTGCTGGATCTAGGTGCTTCCATTAATGTTATGCCCTCATCAGTTTATAAATCTTTGAATCTGGGAGAACTGAAGCCAACTGGTGTGGTGATTCAATTAGCCAACAGAAGTACAGCACATCCAGCCGGAGTACTTGAAGATGTGCTAGTTCAAGTGAATAAGCTGATCTTTCCAGCTGACTTCTACATTTTGGATATGGAAGATGAGTCATCCATCAATAGAGCAACCTTGATCCTAGGGAGACCTTTCCTCAAAACTGCAAAAACAAAGATAGATGTGCATACGGGGACTCTCTCTATGGAATTTGGAGATGATATCATCCAATTCAACATATTTGAAGCCATGAAGCATCCCATAGAGAATCATTCACTCTTTCAACTTGATGCCATAGACCTTCTTGCGGATGATTATTCTATTGACAATCTACTTTTTAAATTTTTTGATTTTGATTTAGATTACTTAGATAATTTTACTTGCACATGTGATGAATTTGATTCATGTATTGTGTGTTCCAGGATTAATGTTGCAGACCAACCTTCGTTGAAAGATGACATGTTAGATGCAAGTGTTGCAGACATTTCAATCTCAGATAGATCTCTTCCTTCCATAATACAACCACCTCCTTTAGAGTTGAAGCCTTTGCCTGAACATCTAAAGTATGCTTATTTGGGGGAAAATGAGAAGCTTCCTGTCATTGTAGCAAAGAACCTTCTACCACAACAGGAAGAAAAGTTACTGCAAACCTTAAAAAGCCATAAACAAGCAATTGGATGGACTTTGGCTGATATTCCAGGTATTAGCCCATCTACTTGTATGCATAGGATACTGCTAGAGGAAAACACCAGACCTGTTAGACAACCACAAAGGCGTTTGAATCCAACCATCCTAGATGTGGTAAAGAAGGAAGTAGGTAAGCTTTTGGCAGCTGGTATCATCTATCCCATCTCAGACAGTGATTGGGTAAGCCCGGTGCAAGTAGTTCCTAAGAAAACTGGCATGACTGTAGTCAAAAATCACAATGATGAACTAATCCCTACCAGAATACAAAACAGTTGGAGAGTGTGCATAGATTATAGGAAGCTTAACCAAGCTACTCGCAAGGATCACTTCCCTTTGCCCTTCATAGACCAAATTTTGGAAAGATTAGCAGGAAAATCTCACTATTGCTTTCTAGATGGTTTTTCAGGTTATTTTCAAATACATATAGCCCCAGAAGACCAGCATAAGACCACCTTCACTTGTCCTTTTGGTACTTTTGCCTATCGAAGGATGCCTTTTGGTCTATGCAATGCCCCTGGAACCTTTCAAAGATGCATGGTAAGCATTTTCTCTGATCTCTTAGAAAGTTGCATGGAAGTGTTTATGGATGACTTCACTGTATATGGTTCTTCTTTTGATGCATGTTTAGAAAGTCTTTCTAAAGTTTTGGACAGATGCATTGAGACTAACCTGGTTTTGAATTTTGAAAAATGTCATTTCATGGCAACAGAAGGTATAGTCTTAGGACACTTGGTATCTAGCAAAGGTTTAGAGGTTGATAAGGCCAAGATAGACATTATTACTTCTCTACCTTACCCCACTTCTGTGCGAGAAGTACGTTCTTTACTTGGTCATGCAGGTTTTTACATAAGATTCATCAAGGATTTTAGCAAGATTGCACAACCTCTTTCTAAACTACTACAAAAAGATACCAAATTTGTGTTTGATCAAGCATGCAAGGATTCATTTGATGAACTAAAGAAGCGGTTGACAACCACTCCCATCATTCAACCACCTAATTGGACGCTTCCATTTGAATTAATGTGTGATGCATCTAATTATGCCCTTGGTGCTGTACTGTCTCAAAGAGTTAGCAAGAGATCTCATGTCATTGCATATGCCTCTCGCACACTTGATGCAACCCAATCAAATTACACAACTACTGAGAAGGAGCTTTTGGCAATTGTGTTTGCATTAGATAAATTTCGCTCCTATTTGCTTGGATCTAAAGTTATTGTTTTCTCTGACCATGCAGCTTTGAAATACTTGCTGAAGAAGACAGATGCTAAGCCAAGACTGATTCGTTGGATGCTTCTGTTACAAGAATTTGATTTAGAGATTAAAGATAAGAGTGGTGCAGAGAACCTTGTAGCAGATCATTTAAGTCGGATCCAGCAACCTTGTGAAGAAAATTCAATTGCAGATTCATTCCCAGAAGAGCATCTCTATCATTTGCACGGGAAAGATCCTTGGTATGCAGATTTGGTAAACTATCTGGTTGCTAAAGAAATACCCAAACACTTCACCAAATCGCAACTTGCCAAGTTGAAAAGTGATGCCAAACACTACATATGGGATGAACCATACCTTTGGAAGACATGTAGTGATCAAATCATTAGAAGATGTGTTCCAGATCATGAAGTTCAGTCTGTACTTACCTTTTGTCATTCCTTAGCTTGTGGTGGACACTTTGGGCCACAACGGACAGCTAGAAAAGTACTAGACTCAGGCTTTTATTGGCCTACAATATTTCGTGATGCACACAGATTATGCATAACTTGTGAGCAGTGCCAAAGAATAGGGAGTATTTCGCGCAGAAATGAGATGCCCCAACAACCACTTCTCTTTTGTGAGGTATTTGATGTATGGGGTATAGACTTTATGGGTCCATTCCCTGTCTCTTTTGGCTTTGTTTACATTCTGCTAGCTGTTGATTATGTTTCAAAATGGGTGGAGGCAAAAGCCACCCGTACTGATGATGCTCGAGTTGTTGCAGATTTTATCAGGTCTAACATTTTTAGCAGGTTTGGCATTCCTAGAGCTCTAATTAGCGACCAAGGTACTCATTTTTGCAACCGCACAATGGAAGCCCTACTCCGCAAATATGGAGTCATGCATAAAGTCTCCACCCCATATCATCCTCAAACAAATGGTCAAGCTGAAGTTTCTAATCGAGAGATCAAGAAAATCTTAGAAAAAACAGTTCAGCCTAACAGGAAGGATTGGAGCTTGCGCCTTGTTGATGCATTATGGGCATATAGGACAGCTTACAAGTCACCCATTGGCATGTCTCCCTACAGGATTGTCTTTGGTAAAGCATGTCATCTTCCAGTTGAATTAGAGCATAGAGCATTTTGGGCAGTAAAGAAATGCAACATGGATCTAGATCAAGCAGGAATCCATAGGAAGCTTCAATTGCAGGAACTTGAAGAAATTCGATTGGAAGCATACGAAAACTCCAAAATTTACAAAGAAAAGGTCAAAGCTTTTCATGACAAAAAGTTGGCAAGAAAGGAGTTTTTCGTTGGACAAAAAGTTCTCCTTTTCAATTCTCGGCTAAAGCTTATGCCTGGTAAGCTACGCTCTAGATGGTTAGGACCATTTGTAGTTACTAATGTTTTTCCTTATGGTGCAGTGGAAATAAAAAATGAGGTAACTGAAAAAATCTTCAAGGTGAATGGACATCGTCTTAAACCATTTTTCGAAGGTTTTCAAAAGCACACGGTAGAAGAAGTGCATTTGCACAATGCCACATACCTGCAATAAATTCAAGAGAAGTCTCTCTCTCTCTCTCTCCCTCTCTCTCTCTTTCTCTCTTTCTCTCTCTCTCTCTCTTTCTCCCTCTCCCTCTCTCACATTCCTCGCTTATAAGTTTCAACTAATCTCTCAACTTCCTTCTTTACCTCTTAAATCATCCCAACTATTACACCACATTGAGCTTGCAGGAATAATAACTTGAGTGTTTTAAGAAAAAAATGGAGAAAGCTCTCACCAGGATCAAAATTTTGTTCCCTACTCTCCCCAGAAATTTTCTTAAAGACATTTACAATTGCAGACTTGAACGATTGAGAGCATTAACACTCTTAGGCCTTCCAGAAGATGTCCGTTGGATCATTGAAGCTAAGGTACGTTTAGCAGGTGAATTTCAAGAATCATTTGTTAAAAACATGCCAGGTATGGGAAGAAGTTCCTATGCAAAGAAGAGAAGGGCAAAAAGAATTGGAGTTTGCTACAGGTGTGCAAGATGGACCTGTAACACAAGATGCAAGAACCCTGGAATGGTTTCAAGAAATCGAGAGGACAAAATTCAATTCATAAAGGATGGACTGAGTAAGGAGTCATTGGATGATATCATTCAGACTCTTGAGACGCATCCTAGTGGGCATGTACAAGGAGTCATTCTTGATTTGTTTGAACTGTTCCGTAAGGAAAAAGCACGTTATAGTCTTGGGAATCTGACTTTAAAAGACCCTGTTGTCAGTTTACAAGAAAACTGAATGGGAAGCACATCCTCGACTCTTAGAAGGCGTTTCAGCCGTTACTGGACGTAAAACCAGAGGAAGATGTGAGCCACAATCACAACTACTGTTCATTCTCATGCGTGTATGTTTGTCATTTACATTGTCTTTTCAATTTATTGGGCCACCGTTTTTTTTTGAAATTTTCACCCCTGCTTAAAGTCTTTCCCCTCTGACATTCACCTTTTCCTTGAACCCAAAATTCAAACTTTTGCAACCAAAATTCAAACTTTTGCAACAAAAATTCAAACTTTTGCAGCAAAAATTCAAACTTTTGCTACCAAATCCTGATCCCGCACTATTCAAGCGATCTCCTTGTCTGATATTGAGTCCCTATAAATTATCCACCTCTATGACATATTTTTTTCAAAAAAAAAAAAAAGACAGAAACACCGTATATGGATAAGATCAATACTATCTGTGTTTTTGGTGGGTCTAACCTTGGAAAGGATGGAGAATTTCAACATGCAGCTTCTACCCTTGGTAAGGCATTAGCTGCAAGAAAAATCAATCTTGTTTATGGGGGAGGGATTCAGGGTTTAAAAGGATGTGTTGCAGGATCTGCACTCACAAAGGGGTGTAACGTCTTAGGTGTTGGCTTAAAAAATGGGAGCACCTCCTACTTCACCCTGGGTACTGAATTGAAGGTTGCAACCATGCATGACCGTATGAGACACATGTTGGTTAATTCTAATGCATTTATTGCATTACCTGGTGGTCTTGGAACAATGGAAGAAATTTTTACCATTATATTTTGGGCCTATCGGAATTTTCATAAAAAACCTTTGGGCTTATTGAATATTAATGGCTTTTATAATGGTTTGATATCCTTTTTAGATCATGCAGTAGAGCAGGAGTTCATGCCACAATCCATGCGCAACATCATAGTATCTGCTTCAACTGTTGAACAGCTACTTGAGATTTTGCAAAATCCTACATCTGAGCTCAGTCAAGCAATGCAGCTGGTGAACCAACCAAATCAGGATGGCAGAGATAAAAGAGAACCAGATACCACTCTTCGGTTATAACTTTTCCTTACTTTGATGGTTTTCTTACATTTCTTTTCCTGTTATATGAAATTTCATCTAAGACATTGGGGACAATGTCTTGGATAGGTTGGGGGGAAGATGGTCCGACATCTAAAAAAAAAAAAAAAAAAAAAACAAAACAAAACCCAAAAAAAAAAAACAAAAAAACAAAAAAAAACAAAAAAAAAAATAAAAAAAAAATTAGGTTAGATTCATAAACTTGCTTTGAGTAAGATGGCTGAGTAAGGAGTTACACTTGACTCTTGATACGCATCTTATGATTTAAAAAAAAAAAAAATTGAATGTGGAAGTATGTTTTTCTTTAGATTTCATAAAATAATTGAAGCAAAATGATTTACATTTCGAGATTAATTAGTTTGGCAACACATATTTGAACTGGATAGATTAGATTTGATAAATATATTACCTGTGAGATTT
Organism: Canavalia gladiata; assembly: GCA_037954105.1. Taxonomy (NCBI): domain Eukaryota; kingdom Viridiplantae; phylum Streptophyta; class Magnoliopsida; order Fabales; family Fabaceae; genus Canavalia; species Canavalia gladiata. Next base: position 13,158,447 of record CM075668.1, read on the forward strand.
TGAGCCTTATTATTATTTTCTTTCTTGTGTGATTTTCATCCATGGAATATGTTACTTCAGAACTTGCATTGATTCTTTTTGAAGCTACATTTTCACATGATTTGTACAAAAATGATTGAGGCACTGTTTTTCTTGAACAAACCACTTGGCCAAATAACTAAACCATATAATTTTATCCTTTGATCAGCCCTTTGAGCCGATTAGCCTTTTCTTCTTTTTAGCTCACCACAAATAAAAAAAAAAAAAAAAAAAACAACTTTGTCTGACCATAGAAGGTGAGGAATACTGGATTTATCATACCATAAGTGTTTCAATAAGTGTGGGGGAGATTATTGTTGTGTTCATCAATATCATGGTTGAAAAAAAAAAAAAAAACTAAAGCAATAAATTAATAAATAAACTATTATATTGAAAAAAAAAATAAAAAAAAAATTGAAGAAGTGATATCTGTTTCTCACACTTGCACTTACAATCAATTCTCAATCCTCACCATTTTCCTTGGTCTAACATTGTATCTCTTCAATATATCATTTCATCTTTCTAATCCCGTTAGAACCAAAATAAAGACCTCTTGATTTGTGCATTGCATGTGTACATAGTAGTAGAGAAGTAGAAGATATGCAAGCCTATGATAGTTCATCTTTCATGGATTGAATTTGAGAGAAACACTTACCAAATCAAACACTTGAGAGATTCAGAGTATATCATGTGAGGTTTTATCTTTCTCAATCTATGTTTTTCAAATTAAAGTTGCCTTTCTAAGTAATTTCAAAAATGTGATGAAAGAATGCTTCATGAAATTTTGTGAATTCTTGAGAAATCAACTCAAAACTTTGATGTTCTTTCAAAAAAAAAAAAAAAAAAAAAAAAAAAAAAGTCACCAATCCTTAACTTAAGTTTGCCCGAGACGTGCAAAAGATAAGTGTGGGGGAATTTGATAAGCATAGATTTCATAAATAATTATCTCTCACTTTTATCTCATTAAGACTTCTTATATGTTCAATTAAGTGATCTTTGTCATATTTTATGAGTTTGGGTTCATATGAAGTTTAATTGAATTTCTTTGCTTACCCGATTAAAATGACACTATTATAGTATTTTGAGCATAATAGGAGTTGTAGACATCCAAAAATCATGAAATCTATCTTGAATGAAAGCTTAAAGAAGTGTCCATATTTACAAAGCAAGAGAAGATTCTAAATGGGATGTTTAGGACTCCGAAATTATCTCAAAAGATGAGATAGTGTTGCTGACGTGGAATTTGAACAGTGTGCAAAGATCCGGCCATATCTTGAGATATAGAAGTCATATTGAGATGAAATCAACTTTGTTGGACAGCTAAGATCCAGGGCTACAACTTTTGTTCAGAAGGCAAGCTCTAATTCGGACATGTGAACATCCGAAATTGCGGTGCAAGAAAGTCAAAATTGTTGTGCTCATTGGTGGCAAAAATTCAAAAGTGTTTTGCAATTTCAACAAAGCCCATGTGAAAGCAAGAAAAGGGTAGAAAAGTAATATCCTAGTTGGTGACTTTCTGAAGATGATGCCTCAAAAATCCTCTATAAATAGAAGGGTTTGCAAGAGGAGACACACACCAATTTTGGAGATCAACTCCAATACCATCTTCTTTCTTTCTTTCTTTCTTCCTTTCTTTCTTGTTAGTTTTGCCTCCTTCATGGAAGGCTTATGTTTTCTTTCTTGTTAGTTTGCCTCCTACATGGAAGGCTTAGCTTTTCTTTATTGTTAGTTGCCTCCTACATGGAAGGCTTAGGATTTATTTCTTGTTAGTTTTGCCTCCTACATGGAAGGCTTAGGATTTATTTGTTGTTAATTTGCCTCTTTCTTTGTTGTTAATTTGCCTCCTTCATGGAAGGCTAGGTTTGTAGTTTCAATTCGAGGATTCAAGCTATTTTCATTTTAACTTTGAGGTCTTGATCTTTATTTACATGCTTATTAAGTGGTTTCTACTCTACTTCACTATATTCTTCAATTTTATTCTTTAATCAAAGTTTGATCGGTTGACGTATTTTGATTAATGCATGATTGATTTATAATTGGTTTTTGATTGGTAAATCACTTTCCAAAAGTTTGAAGAGTAGAAATTAAGTAATTTAATTGAAGGTTTTCATTTTATTACTTACTTCAACTGAATTCTGATTGTGAAATTGGTTTAGATAAAAGATTAAGTGGTTACTAAATCTTGTTGATCATAATCAATTAAATTCTGAGAGGTTTCTCAGTAGAGAATTCAAGGATCATTGTAGGGGTTCCAGATGATCCTAGGTTGATAAACACAATGCATGATTTTAGTGATCAATGATTAGTTAAGAAAATAGCCTCTGAATTCCTTGAGTTGATTATTGTTAAGTCAAATTTCATTCTGTATTTTGCATTTATAACTTCATATCAAATCTTTCCAAAATCCCCTTGTTCTAACCTTCTCCTTATTTGCTTAAGAATCTGAAATGGTCTTTGGGAGATGACCTAGGTTGCACCTTATACTATACCAATAGTTTGGGGGAAATCTGGAAATTATTTTTGCGCGTTTGCGACGAGCGTGTCACTGAAATAAAGGTTTGATTAATTAGAGAATATAGATTTTTTTTTCATCAAAAATACAAATATCAACGTTACCGTGAGAAATTTTTTGTAAGCAACAAGTACCCCTAAGTAGTGTGTATGGAAAATTCTCGATGATAAGATTAGAAAAAGTTACCTGTTAAGTAATCGTTAACGCTTGAAGATTGGGTAATTTATTAAGGGAACCCACATTGATTTTTCTAAGATAAAAGAGACATTTGGAAAAGGAGGGAATCTCATCTTGTGGTTTTTCTTAAGGCCATATTTTTCTTGAAATATTTTGATAGTTTTTTTACTAGAACATCTATCGCTTCATAAACCACTGTATTGATCTTCATTGGATTATAATTGACTTTATAATATTTTTCAAAGCGTTGAATTTTAGAAATATGTATACCTACTCTTTTCTTCTTGGGATCTATAACTTGCACACAAGACAAATCAATTTCAATGTGTTTGTAGCAATATTTAAGGGATCAAGATATTTGTTTAAAGTAATCATTCCAATAATAATTGAAGTCTATTAAAGTATAGGTAGAAAGTTCAAAGGGAAAGAGATTGAACTGAGGTCGAGTTGTACCACCTTCTTTTAAAGCTTCACCTAAATCTTTTACATTTTTTTTTCTGAAGATCAATCATCAAATCTCATTTGGTTTCAAAATAAGGCTTAGGGATAGTTTAGGAAAGTTAATTTGTCTAGCAAAAAGGTTAGACTGATAACATAAAAGATAAAATTTCCAATTTGATAAGATAGTTGTCAAGATTTGAGAAGTAAGAAGCTTAGTCCAAATTTCATTATTCTCGGCTAGAATATGTGACGTGTCTAAAAAAAATACTCTTTAAATAAATTAGGACCAACCTTTTGATAAAAAAAAAAGAAATAAGGTCAAAAATTTTGTTTAACAAAGAACGTAGTTAAGTGAAAAGGAATATGAAGTTATCTATAAAAGAACCCAATGATGGATGTTGGAGGCTTGGCAATAAAAAAATATTTATATTATTATTAGTTTGATTGTAATCTATACATTGAAGGTAATCTTCAAAAATGACATCAAGCCAATACTGTAAAAACTAGTAAGGTCCTTTAAGTTTTTCAGTATTGTGTTTTCATGTTCTATAAGAACATGTATATCTCAAAGAGAATTGTCTAGATGTGCTAGAATTAGCTTGCTAAGTGACATATTAACCTTTTTCCTAATTAAATTGGAAAGGAGAACTAAACTCTTTATTATTTAAAAATATTTAGGATAAAAGATATACATAATTAGCCAATACATCATGAAAGAAACATATTCTTAATCAAACACAAAACTAATTTGTTTATTATTGACTAAAAAGTGAGAAAGGGCCAGTTTTCTCAAGTCACACTCAATTAGTGATCTAAGTGCATAGGAAGGGATATTATTAGTATCAGTTGGTTTTAATCCTATGATAGTTGTTATATGAAAAAGGTAGGGGTGATTGAACCATACATAGTATGAAAGGATTTGGTAATTTAATTCTAAAAAAAAAAATTGTTTAACATGGTAAGGTTATAATGAAAGTGAACTTGACTCAAACATATGAGATCCTTAATGCCTAGATGTTGCCATGAATCCTCTTTTTCTTTTTCTACTTGATTTAGCTAATGGACTACCTATTTCAATTGAATGAGCACTGCTAAAAATTTGTTTCAAGTTCGAAATGAAATCTATAGGACGTTTGTCATTAAAACCCAACATAGTTTCATTATTAGAACAAAAGAAAAACTCATGCAACCCAGATTCATTCTGTCAACACATGAGGATCCAAGACAAAATCAATGACCTTACAGAGTGAAGAGAATTAATACCTGAGAGACCTAAATCTTTTATTTAGCTTTGTCTCTTTTAGGATAAAAAAAACACATTACAACCTCGCTCAACAAAGGTAGTTGGTTGAATAAGATTGGGGAACGATAGTACTAAAGGTGGTGGTGGTAAAAGTATCGACACAATCGTTAGTGAAATGATCAAAACTGATGATAATGAAACTTATGTGAAGGTTTCAAAGGTCATTAGCTGAGAAATGATTAGAAGAGTTGGAGGAGAATTCCCAAAAATAGTAGGAAGGGAGGATTGAGATGCAGGAGTAGCATGATTGATGGTTTAGGAAGCAATATCAGCTGCAAAAATTTGCAATGGAAGAAAGCAGTGAAAACAGAGAAAAAGAGAAGTTACTTTTTAGGGATTTAAATACTCAAGGATACTAGCAAGAAGACAAGTAAAAAGATAAAGGCATAATAATCATTTCAAGTCTTTTGTTGCCTACATGTTATCATTAGACTTGGATGTTAGGTCCATTTTTGTATCATGGCGAAAGTTATGAAACGTTATTTAAAATAATAAATATGTTATCTATTTGAACTTTGTTTAGGTTAAATATTTATGAAAATATTTATTAATCCCAAAAGCTTAAAGTTATTTTTAATAAGAATTATTCAATGCTAGTCAAAGTCAATATTTTAATGCTAGTCAAGGAATTTATGTTCGATTTTATTTGAGAATTAAGAAAAAATTGTATACCAACAAAAGACAATAATATCAAACTTTAAAAAATTAATGAACTTGTGAGGTTATAAAAAATACAATTATAAAAAATAATAAAAACAATTATTTAATAGTTCAAAACATCGAAAATTTACACAATAATAATTTGAGGGAACATGTTAAATACAAAAACAGATAGATTAAAATTTACTTTTTAAAATCCAAAATATATAATTGATTAACTAAAATTAGTAAATTGCAAGTATGAATAACTAGAAGATTAATAAATTTATGTTTTCTTGCTTCTTCTTTTTTATTATTAATAATTAAAAATGACAAAAAAATCACAATATATAAAAACAATAAATTGATAATGCAAGCTTAAATTATATAATCCTTTCACTTTTTTTTTGCTAATTTTTTTTCAATAATATTAAAAAATAGATAGTAACTATTTTTTTTTGTTTAATTTTTTTAATAAATTTATATTTATTAAAAATTATTTTAAAAAAAATACTTAATGATAATTTTGAATAATATAACTATCAAAATTAATATAGCTTTTTATAAATTTAATATATTTTTTATAATTTATACAACTATAAAAAATAATCATTACAAAAAATTATTTTTTAAATATCGTGTGCAATTTAATTTAGCTCTCATCTAATATATGTTCTTTAATTAAATCAAATATATAAACATAGATTAAATTCAATTTCTTAATAATTAACCGTTTTGTTTAAGTAAGTTGCTAAGTAATTCTAATCTAAATAAGCATTAAGCTTAGGAATTTATAGGATATCTGGATTATCAAGTCTTATTTCTAGCATCTCATGCACACAGTTGTAATTATTTATTTTAAATTCCAATTTAAGAATATTTTTTCAATTATGCACTTTGAGTCTAAGATCAATTTCAAGATAATTAATTTAAGTAAGGCATAGAAGTATTCATTAAAAAAAATGGAGTTGAGATAAAAGAAATCAAATGACCCAAAAATTGGAGTGAGATTTCTCTTTTCTTAACACATAGAAGAGAGAACAAGAATTTTCAATAGAATTTGTTATAACTCAGAAATTAATTCTGCATATATAATTTAGTGATCAATTAGTAAAGTTATCTCTTATAGAAAAAATCTGCAAATTGAATTCCGCAACCCTAATTAATGTCGTGTGAGAGAGAGGATCTGAAAAGAGATTGAGCTTCAAAATAAAAAAAGTTACAAAATTTAACTAAATGTAAATATTTATAATCTTTCTACTATTGTTGTAGTTACGGAACTTTTCCTAAGTAAGCAGGGCAACATACACACAAGTTATTAAAGCTTTCGCTACTAATTATTGTAAATGGCAACATCAACACACATAAGTTTGAATCTACAAACTAACTATCAAGTTTAGCATGTTCACACAACGTTCCAGCGTGACACGCTCGGGGATACCATGCTTATTCCATTACACCTTTCAACAAGAGAACGCTCTTTGTGGGTACAAATGCTTTTAAAGTCTTCTTCAACGTGTAATCTTCACTCTTCCAAATGCCTTTGCAAATTATGATAACCACAAATCATCAATTACATAAAAAAATTCATCACAAGTTGTGCACACACAAATACAAGCTAAAGTAAAATATCGAAACCCTGCAACATTTCTACAAATTCTATTCCTATAACGCTCTAAATCATGTAAATGGCATTCTAAAGAACTACAACTAATTATAAACACTGTCGCAACCGTAATTACGACGAGACGACGGACTCGCTTAATTTTGAAAGAATTTTAATGGATTGTGGAGCCGCCACCAAATTTTATTTTTAAGGGAAAACATTTGGAAAAACCCTAACTTGAGGAAGAAAATCTAGGTTCGGGAGTCGGTTACGAGTAAGGAAGGTATTAGGCACCCTACTCACCCGTTCCAAGGAACGGTACCCTTAAACTGAGTATGTAATATTTTGAAAACTATTTGATCCCCTTTTAAAATAGAATAAATAGGTTCATGAAAAATAGCCTGACAGAACTTGATCCTGCTCCTACGTATTCCCGGGTGCAATGGGAAACTCAAGGCTACGTAGTTCTGGTTAAGAGACTTGATCTCTTGGAAAGGAAAGGAGTGATCTTAGGTAAGAGCTTTAAAGCGATTTTTTTCTTAAGAAAATACAGAATTCAGGGAAACAGATGTGCTTGCGTAATTCAAATCGTCGTAAGCTGTATTTGAATTAGCACGAATTAAAATACGCAACAGTAGAGAATGCTACTTGCCCGTATTAGAACCCGTTTGCACAATCTGAGAGAAAAAATAAAATATAAACAGACGTTTTGGAAAACAGAAGAATTTTAGAAAAACAGACGTGCTTGCATAATCCAAATCGTCGTAAGCCGTATTTGAATTAGCACGAATTAAAATACGCAACAGTAGAGAATGCTACTTGCCCGTATTAGAACCCGTTTGCACAATCTGAGAAAAAATAAAATATAAACAGACGTTTTGGAAAACAGAAGAATTTTAGAAAAACAGACGTGCTTGCATAATCCAAACCGTCGTAAGCCGTATTTGAATTAGCACGAATTGAAATACGCAACAGTAGAGAATGCTACTTGCCCGTATTAGAACCCGTTTGCACAATCTGAGAAAAATAAAATAAAAACAGATGTTTTGGAAAACAGAAGAATTTTAGAAAAACAGACGTGCTTGCATAATCCAAATCGTCGTAAGCCGTATTTGAATTAGCACGAATTGAAATACGCAACAGTAGAGAATGCTACTTGCCCGTATTAGAACCCGTTTGCACAATCTGAGAAAAATAAAATAAAAACAGATGTTTTGGAAAACAGAAGAATTTTAGAAAAACAGACGTGCTTGCATAATCCAAATCGTCGTAAGCCGTATTTGAATTAGCACGAATTGAAATACGCAACAGTAGAGAATGCTACTTGCCCGTATTAGAACCCGTTTGCACAATCTGAGAAAAATAAAATAAAAACAGATGTTTTGGAAAACAGAAGAATTTTAGAAAAACAGACGTGCTTGCATAATCCAAATCGTCGTAAGCCGTATTTGAATTAGCACGAATTGAAATACGCAACAGTAGAGAATGCTACTTGCCCGTATTAGAACCCGTTTGCACAATCTGAGAAGAATAAAATAAAAAAAAAAAAAAAAAAAAAAAAAAAAAAAAAAAAAACAGATGTTGGGGTAGTTCACAAAATTCAAGAGGAGGTTAATGTTTAGTGAAAACCAGTACCAGGATATGCAATCAAAAAAACAGAATAATAAAACCAAAATAAAACAATAATATATTTGCTATCATTTGTTTTGTATAGGGTCGAGGCTAATTGACAGCTCTTAGTAGTTAGGGTGTTATAATTTTTAAAGTAATAATTGGCATGGGAATTGAACTACCTCAAGACACGGCATGCAAAGCCTAGAATAGGTTATAAGATCTGATAGCCAACATAGAGACAACTCTGAGACCAGATTACAGATATAGCTACTTATCAACAAGGTGCAAGGCAATTAGCAAAAGGATATCAGATATTCAGTGGTTCACCCAAATCAGCAACAGGTCCAAGGGTTGTATATCTGATCATGAGTTTCGGGTCTGGATATTTTGCCTATTTTGTTAACTCGCGTAAAGAATGCTGGTTGTTCTTTGCTATGCCCAAGGTTAAACTCTTTAGTTCTTCTAACCAATAGTAGTTTGCTTAAAACCTGTCTATTGTTCCTTTCTTTCAAGGTCTTGGACTTGAGGCTTATATATTAGGTACCTATTTGGCTAGTATCGCTGCAGGTTACTGGATTCGAATCAGGTTCTGCTTGGTCATGGATAGATACATTGATCATGAAAATTGTGTTGGACATCCAGATATAGAATTTAATCAATCACCATCATTAACCATCCTATTCACTAACTAGAAGGTTATAGACCTTGAGCAAACACCTATCTAAAGTACCGGTTATCAGGTGCAATGCTATGGCTGGAAAACTAAACCAAATTCAAGGTTTTTTATGCTTGTCTGGGAAAGGACAGATTTGTGTATTATAGGTCATAGGCAGAATTCTGATCTAGTGAATTAAATCCGCAGAGTGGCAGATTTCAGACTTACGCTTCAAACTCAAGGTTCTATATCAGAGAATGTAGATGAGTTTATTTTTGTAGTCCTGAATCATAGACTGATTTCAGATAAATAAGGTTGGAACCTTAGGGGCTTGCTGTTCTAGGCTTGGACCAGGATCATAATTTTGGATCTGTGCCCAGCTGGATCAGCACCTAGTTGGTCAACCCAGCTGACTGCTCCTTCTAATTTGATTTGTGACTGGTTCTTAGCCTACCAAACCAGGCATCCAAGATGAGTTCTGATTTTTAACCTCTAACTGCAGGTTTGCACCATGTAAGGATGCAAGGCAGGTTGATGGCCATAGTCTTGTGACTTAGTCCATCAAATTTTAGTGAAGGACCAACTTCTATACTAACTAACCAAGAGTGTTCATAACCAAGGGGAGGATCTGTTAGGAGACCACACTAAGCATTACTGGTACAGCTGTATCTGCCAAGTCAAGAGGCCTATCCATCACCTCCCTTTGTATCAGTTCCTACCTTGACCATGGACTTACTTCAGGCCTAGCCTAAACCACCCCGACACTAGTTTTTGAATTATGTTAAACCACTAATATTAGTTAATAAAGAAAAACTAATTCTGATATGGCAGAACCTATTTGGTAAGCTTTTGCCTTGTCCTATGCCTGGTTGAGGTAATCCTGGGCAGAAAGAAAAAAAAAAAAAAAAAAAAAAACTTGCTGCTAAGATTGGCCTATGTCTGATTTATTTTCTGCACTGGTCAGGAGTCCTGTAGCAAGTGCTTGTTTGTTTCTAAGTCCAGCACATTTAAGCTTCCCATATCACCAATTTCAGGAGGGAAGGCTCCACTTAATTGGTTTGAGGCTAGAGTGAAATTGATGGGATTGTGTAACTTTCCAATGGTTGGTGGGATGGAACCATTATAAGAATTATATGACAGATCAATATATTGCAGTCTTGATAAGTTTCCAATTTCTGGAGGTATCTGGCCGGAAAACTGGTTGGGGAAAGGAGCAAAACAGTTATTTTGTGAAATGAACCAATCTCAGGTGGAAGTATTCCTGATAAGTCATTCAACTGGAGTTGCAAAGAAATGAGTTGTGTCCAACTGGGAAAAAGAAGGGTGGGTGAAGTTCTCCGGATAAACGGTTAAAAGAGATTGCTAACTCTTTGATTCTTGTTAATGAAGCCAAGGACAGAGGCAAGTAGCCTGTCAGGCTATTTCCTGACATATCAACATAAATAAGGTTTGTGCAGAAGCCTATCTCAGCTGGGATGCTGGAGTTTAGCCCTGAATTGTGAAGATCCAATCGCTGAAGCTTCAGGAGATTTCCAATTGATGATGGTATAAGACCTTGGAAGGCATTTTGATTCAATTCAAGCACCTCAAGGGATGGCAGGAGACCTATCTCCTCTGGTATAGTACTACCGAGCTTGTTTTGTCCAAGCTTTAAGTGTTTAAAGTTTGAAAAATTCTTAATTTCTACTGGAATTAGCCCTTCAAAGTAGTTGGTTGTCATATTTAGGATTGTCAGGTTCCTAGGACTGGCCAATAAATGTATTGGAATCTGCCCAGTGATAATGTTAAAAGGATAGATCAAGAGATACCAGTTTTGGACATTCAGAAACAAATGGAGGAACCTCAGTGAGAGAGTTAAAGGTAAGAGTGAGTTCAGTTATTGATACCATGTCCTTAAATTAAGCAGGGCCAGGATTCTCCAAAAATTTTCGCCCCTAAATTTAGAAGCCATAAAATCTGTAAATTACTAAATTGAGTTGGTATTTGTTTCAAAAGGGAATTGTTAGAGAGGCGAAGAACTTGTGGCTCTAGGAAGCTTCCTATTTCTGGGGGAATTGGATAGGTGAAATTGTTGCCACCCAAATCAAGTATTTTCAGCCTCGTTGCATTTCACACTGACATTGAAGTCACTGAGATTAGGAAAAGCTGAGAAATCAAACCTGTTAAGTGTTCCATTTAGGCCTGCATTGGGAAGCTTTATACCAATAACACTACCTGGTTATCAGAGATTCTGCTTTTTTTGTGCAGAAACCTCTTGAGCACAGAAGCTAATCCCAGGAATTCCATGACAGCAGAGAAAAAAACTTCCCAAGGTTCCCCATAGTTTCGATGCTTGATGGAAACTAAAAAAACCTCAGCCAAAAGCTCCGAATCCCTTTACTTCCTTTGCCACTATATACAGATTAGTTATGCTTGATAGCATTCATATCCTGACAGAAGCTAATGCTGGTAGGTTTCAGTGCAGGGAACCATAATCCATCCCAACACAGTATCCATGGGCAGCTGAAATAAGGCATTACTTGAACCTCTGAACATATGCCTAATTGACTTCTAATTTCAGTGATCTACACAAGATCTGAGGTAGATGTGATCTAGAGTCAGAATAGGTGTTGTGGTGAACCTAAGAAAAGAAACTTGCTGCCAAAGTTGGCCTAACATGGTTCATTTCTGCACAGGCTGAAGATCTTTGTATATGAATTCGTCTCAGGACTATCCCAAAACTATTATGGCCCCTATCTGCCTATGTCATGAACTAGGATTGATTCTTGGACCATGATGCAGACTAATGCATGTTTGATAAAGATCTGTTGTTATAGCAAATCTAATGGCCTAAGTACTGTCATAGCAGACTCTAATCGGATGAGCTAAAACCTGGCTTATAAATGCTAATTTGTTCTCCAATCTGTTTCTATGCTGATAAACACTGGACCTTGGTGGATCTAGGTGCTCATGTAGCTAGTCAAACCAAAGCCTGGTCAAAGACCAGTGGTATTGAATCCTAAACTGCATAAAAAAAAAACACAGTTGTGACCACTATCCCCTACAGATTCCCAGGTTGACCACAACTAGGAGGAGTTACAAAGGGAAGTTCACAACATTGCAACTTTATGACAGAAACAGGACTGGACCTGAGTGCAGTATCAGTATCTGCCTCATGGAGTTCACAAGGCCTCTCTATCTTCTTGCACTAAGTCCTTTCTTACTTAGGTTGTATGTTGAGCATAGCATAAGATTCATATCCCTCAGATTATTGATGTACCCTAATTCTAGTTGGCTTTACTGCTGTTAAACATTCAAATCAGGCAGGTGTAAATACTGTCATGACTAAACGCACCAGAACCTGGTCAAGGACTAGTATTGAATCACATCTTGAAGCATTATTTGCAGCTTTGATCACTATCTTTCAAGGACTTTCAGGTGTACCAACAATCATTTCTCAAATAAATACAAACTTGCGTACTAATACCTTTCTATTACCTAAATTAGAGCTTCCTCTCTTACCAATTTCCACCCTAAGTTGACAGATACTTGACCTTAGAATCTATTAGATGAATTGATGCTTGGCCTGAGACCTACTAACACCATGAAACGCAGCCTCTCACTTCCTAAAATATGACTATGTCTTGCTATTGAACGCCTACTGATTGTGCAAGCAAAATAATTCAAAGATTCGCAAATGTAAGGAGCTTCCTGAGGTATTTCAAGAATTGAACTATTGTAATTAAACACTGAGATCAAATTTTCACAGATTTTTCGCAGACTTTAACTCTATTTCAACATAGAATCCCTAATAAGCGCATGCAGTTTAGCTATCAAATTGCACAACTATTAAAAAAATACAAGAAATGCGAGCCTACCCGGCAGTGTAGAACGGAAAAGTGGAAGAAGTTCTTGCGATTCCTCCCAGAGACACAAGGAGGAGTTGAAGAAGGCAAAGAGAGAGGCTGAATCTTCCTTCCGAAAGAGTGAAGAGCGATTGAGAAAAGATCCTCCCCGGGAAATTCGAAGAGCAGAGAGCGATTCTTCAAGATCAGAGAGAACTTGGAGTAGCAAAAAGATGACTCCCAAAAATCCAGAACCAGCGAGCCAAATTCCCTTTTCTTTTTTGAATTTTGGTACCAAAACCCTTTTATACCCCTCACTTAACCTTGGTTCTTTAACCCTAATGAAGTTAATTTCTAACCCTAGCCTAACTAACTCTGTAACTAACTCCTAACTAACCTAACTGAATTTTGTTTATTTTCTTCCACTCTCTTTGCCTATTATCTTCTTGCTTACTTATTTAATTTGCAACTCTTTCTTCTTTTTAATCATTTAAGCTCTCATTCTTTAAGCTATTTTGATTAATTAAGGGAGATTTACATTTGGACAAAAATTGGTGCTCACAGTTTGCCCCTCTTTACCATGTTTTTACTAGATAATGCGAGAATGCTTCTTGTATTATCGAAGTAAGAAATGAGTAAAGACGTGAGCCAATTTTGTCCGGCCTCAGTAAATAAACGGAAATCAAGACCTGTGGATAAACATACAGGACCCTATGTGATAGGCCAAAATGCAGAAAATTAAAATGCAGCGCCTGATGTGATAGGCTTAAGCGGAATTTTAACATGAGGGGCCTGATGTGATAGGCCAAAATGCAGGAAATTAAAATGCAGTGCCTGATGTGATAGGCTTGAACAGAAATTTAAACATGAGGGGCCTGATGTGATAGGCCAAAATGCAGGAAATTAAAATGCAGTGCCTGATGTGATAGGCTTGAAACAGAAATTTAAACATGAGGGGCCTGATGTGATAGGCCAAAAATGCAGGAAATTAAAATGCAGTGCCTGATGTGATAGGCTTGAAACAGAAATTTAAACATGAGGGGCCTGATGTGATAGGCTTGAAAAAGAAAATTTAAACATGAGGGGCCTGATGTGATAGGCCAAAATGCAGGAAATTAAAATGCAGTGCCTGATGTGATAGGCTTGAAACAGAAATTTAAACATGAGAGGCCTGATGTGATAGGCCAAAATGCAGGAAATTAAAATGCAGCGCCTGATGCGATAGGCTTGGAACAGAAATTTAAGCATGAGGGGCCTGATGTGATAGGCCAAAATGCAGGAAATTAAAATGCAGCGCCTGATGTGATAGGCTTGAATAGAAATTTAAACATGAGGGGCCTGATGTGATAGGCCAAAATGCAGGAAATTAAAATGCAGTGCCTGATGTGATAGGCTTGAGACAGAAATTTAAACATGAGAGGCCTGATGTGATAGGCCAAAATGCAGGAAATTAAAATGCAGCGCCTGATGCGATAGGCTTGGAACAGAAATTTAAGCATGAGGGGCCTGATGTGATAGGCCAAAATGCAGGAAATTAAAATGCAGCGCCTGATGTGATAGGCTTGAATAGAAATTTAAACATGAGGGGCCTGATGTGATAGGCCAAAATGCAGGAAATTAAAATGCAGTGCCTGATGTGATAGGCTTGAGCAGAAATTTAAACATGAGGGGCCTGATGTGATAGGCCAAAATGCAGGAAATTAAAATGCAGTGCCTGATGTGATAGGCTTGAGCAGAAATTTAAACATGAGGGGCCTGATGTGATAGGCCAAAATGCAGGAAATTAAAATGCAGTGCCTGATGTGATAGGCTTGAGCAGAAATTTAAACATGAGGGGCCTGATGTGATAGGCCAAAAGGCAAGAAATTAAAATGCAGCGCCTGATGTGTTAGGCTTGGGACAGAAATTTAGACATGAGAGGCCTGATGTGATAGGCCAAAATGCAGGAAATTAAAATGCAGTGCCTGATGTGATAGGCTTGAAACAGAAATTTAAACATGAGGGGCCTGATGTGATAGGCCAAAATGCAGGAAATTAAAATGCAGTGCCTGATGTGATAGGCTTGAAACAGAAATTTGAACATGCGAGGCCTGATGTGATAGGCCAAAATGCAGGAAATTAAAATGCAGCGCCTGATGTGATAGGCTTGGAACAGAAATTTAAGCATGAGGGGCCTGATGTGATAGGCCAAAATGCAGGAAATTAAAATGCAGCGCCTGATGTGATAGGCTTGGAACAGAAATTTAAACATGAGGGGCCTGATGTGATAGGCCAAAATGCAGGAAAATAAAATGCAGCGCCTGATGTGATAGGCTTGAACAGAAATTTCAACATGAGGGGCCTGATGTGATAGGCCAAAATACAGGAAAATAAAATGCAGTGCCTGATGTGATAGGCTTGAGCAGAAATTTAAACATGAGGGGCCTGATGTGATAGGCCAAAATGCAGGAAATTAAAATGCAGTGCCTGATGTGATAGGCTTGAGCAGAAATTTAAACATGAGGGGCCTGATGTGATAGGCCAAAATGCAGGAAATTAAAATGCAAGAAGACTTGATTTGGAGAGATTTTAATCTTTATTTATTCAGCGGACTTCGAATTCACAGCTTCCCTATAGCACGATTCTTATGACCTTTAGAATGAGCTAGAGCTTGCGACTGGCCTTCCCTTCCTGTTTTTGTTGGCTAACTTTATGCATCACACTACTTATTCTGCGGAGAGAAGAATCATTCAGTGTTATTAAATGACTATCAATTGCGGGATCTTCGTTTTAACCATGATTTAAACAGTCTTAGTATTTAATAATTGCCGTAGTATACTTAATTCGATACATATGCTTGATCAATGAATACAATTGAATCAATAAAATGGCTGAATTTCAAAAGTAAACAGAACGAGGAATTAGAGGAGTATGTATTTAGGGACGGAATTTTGGATGGTCTTGTGCCTTCGAGACGATCAATGTTAGTATTGTATTTCCATAACCTTTCCTGTCTTATCACCCATGCTTATTAGGAAACAAAATTTTGCCCCAGTATCAGCCTGCTCAAAATTTGCCCCAGTATTAGTCCAGTCTTATTCTGATAAGCTCCGAACTGATTTCAATATTGGCCTATTTCACTTTTATCCACTCCCTGTCCTTTCATCAATCTGCTCCAGTATTTGCCCAATATTGACCTGACTGCTTTTGAATCAATCTGCTTTTTATTCTTTGCCCCAGTATCACATTCTTGTTCCCACTTATTCTTGAGGGTCATCTTACGACGATATGAATTTTCCTCACGTCTGTCTAGGTCGCCCTTGTGGGTTTTCGACCTAGCGCATCTTTTGGATGCCCTAACTTTTGCCTAGATCGCCCTTGCGGGTTTTCGACCTAGCGGGCTTTTTGGATGCCCTAACTTTTGCCTAGGTCGCCCTTGCGGGCTTTCGACCTAGCGGGCTTTTGGATGCCCTAACTTTTGCCTAGATCGCCCTTGCGGGTTTTCGACCTAGCGGGCTTTTTTGGATGCCCTAATTTTTGCCTAGATCGCCCTTGCGGGTTTTCGACCTAGCGGGCTTTTTGGATGCCCTAACTTCTGCCTAGGTCGCCCTTGCGGGTTTTCGACCTAGCGGGCTTTTTGGATGCCCTAATTTTTGCCTAGATCGCCCTTGCGGGTTTTCGACCTAGCGGGCTTTTTTGGATGCCCTAATTTTTGCCTAGATCGCCCTTGCGGGTTTTCGACCTAGCGGGCTTTTTTGGATGCCCTAATTTTTGCCTAGATCGCCCTTGCGGGTTTTTGATCTAGCGGGCTTTTATTAAGCATAATATTTCTTCACAGCGTCGGCATTAGTTGGGTTTGCCAAGTCATTCCCATCCATATCAGTTAAGATTAACGCCCCTCCCGAGAAAGCCTTCTTGACTACGTATGGCCCATGATAATTTGGGGCCCACTTCCCTTGTAGCGCTTTTTGCATTGGTAATAACTTTTTGAGAACTAAATCTCCTTCTTGAAATACTCGGGGACGGACTTTCTTTTCGAATACTTTCCTCATTCTTTTCTGATATAACTGTCCGTGACACAACGCTACCAATCTTTTTTCATCAACCAAATTTAACTGATCGACCCGGGCTTGAACCCACTCTGCCTCTTCCAACTTTGCGTCCATTAACACCCTTAATGAAGGGATTTCTACTTCGATGGGAAGGACGGCCTCCATTCCATAAACAAGCGAGAATGGAGTTGCTCCAGTAGAGGTACGAACTGAAGTACGATATGCGTGGAGGGCATAGGGGAGCATCTCATGCCAATCTTTATACGTGTGCACCATCTTTTGGACAATTTTCTTGATATTTTTATTGGCTGCCTCCACCGCCCCATTCATCTTTGGCCTATATGGGGAGGAATTATGATGCTGGATCTTGAACCGGTCGCACAATTCATTCATCATTTTGTTGTTAAGATTGGTACCGTTATCTGTGATGATTTTGTTGGGCAAACCATATCGGCAAATTATCTCTCTCTTTACAAATTTTACTACCACACTCCGAGTTACGCTGACGTAGGAGGCAGCCTCGACCCACTTGGTGAAATAGTCAATGGCAACCAATATGAAACGATGCCCGTTAGATGCTTTAGGCTCAATTGGTCCAATGACGTCCATTCCCCACATAGCGAATGGCCATGGTGAAGACAATACATTTAAGGACGTAGGTGGCATGTGGATGTTGTCAGCGTATACCTGGCATTTATGACAAGTCTTAACATACTTGTAGCAATCAGTCTCCATAGTCGACCAGTAATATCCTGCTCTGAGGATTTTTCTTGCCATTGCGTGTCCGTTAGCATGGGCACCAAAAGATCCCTCATGGACTTCTTTCACAATTTTTCTAGCCTCTGCCGCATCTACACACCTGAGCAGGACCATATCATGATTTCTTTTATATAAAACTTCTCCGTCAAGAAAGAAACTGGCAGCTAATCTCCTTAAGGTTCTTTTGTCATTTTCCGAAGCATGATTGGGATATTCCTTGTCTCTCAGAAAGCGCCGGATATCATGATACCAGGGTTGCCCATCTTGTTCCTCTTCAATTGACTGGCAAAAGGCCTGTCGATCTCGACGTTGAATCTGGATGAGGGGCATATCCTCCTCTTTACTTATTTTAAACATGGATGAGAGGGTGGCTAGGGCGTCAGCCAATTGATTGTCCTCTCGAGGTATATGTGCAAAAGTTACATCCTCAAAATACTCCAACAATTCCTTAATATACGCTTGGTATGGGATCAACTTTGTATCTCGAGTTTCCCATTCACCATTAACCTGATGGATAACTAGAGCTGAATCGCCATAGACCTCCAAGCTCTTGATATTAGCATCGATGGCTGCTTGTATTCCCATAATGCAAGCTTCGTATTCAGCCACATTATTAGTACAATCAAAACCTAACCTGGCTGTGATAGGTACATACTGTCCTTCTGGGGAGATTAATATGGCTCCTATGCCATGACCCATCATGTTGGACGCCCCATCAAACAACATCGTCCACTTTTCTTTTACTTCTTGTACCGACTCACTGAATACTGCCATTAGATCTTCATCTGGAAACCCTTGTCTCATCGGCTGATACTCACTTAGAGGCTGTTGAGCCAAGTAATCTGCCAGCGCACTACCTTTAATTGCCTTTTGTGTAACATACAGGATATCATATTCTGATAGCAAAACTTGCCATCTGGCAATCCGTCCAGACAAGGCGGGCTTTTCGAAGATGTACTTAATTGGATCCATCCTAGAGATCAACCAAGTAGTATGACTTAACATGTACTGCCTCAAACGATGAGCGGCCCATGCTAACGCGCAACAGGTTTGTTCTAATAAGGAATATTTTGCCTCATAATCGGTAAATTTTTTGCTCAAATAATAAATGGCATGTTCTTTCTTTCCAGTTACATCTTGTTGACCGAGCATACATCCCATGGCGTTACCCGTCACTGTCAAGTATAGAATTAATGGCCTCCCTGGAACTGGAGGGACTAAAACCGGAGGGTTTTGTAAGTAGAGCTTAATCTTTTCAAAGGCTTCTTGGCAATCCTCATTCCAACTGATGGGCTGATTTTTGCGCAAGAGTTTGAAAATTGGTTCGCATGTAGCTGTCAACTGGAAAATAAACCTAGCAATGTAGTTTAGTCTTCCAAGAAACCCCCGCACTTCCTTCTCTGTTTTTGGGGCCGGCATCTCCAAGATTGCACGGACCTTATCAGGGTCAACCTCAATTCCCCTTTCACTAACAATGAAGCCTAGCAGCTTTCCTGACTTCACACCGAAAGTACATTTAGCTGGGTTCATTCTCAACTTGAACCTTCGAAGGCGTTCAAATAATTTTTGCAGGTTATCGAGGTGATCCTCCTCAGTTCTCGACTTGGCGATCATATCATCCACATATACTTCAATCCCTTTGTGGATCATGTCATGAAATAATGTCACCATAGCCCTCTGATATGTTGCCCCAGCGTTCTTCAATCCAAACGGCATGACTTTGTAACAAAAGGTTCCCCAAGCCGTAATAAAGGTGGTTTTTTCCATATCTTCTTCAGCCATCTTGATCTGATTATATCCAGAGAAACCGTCCATGAACGAAAAGTAAGAGAACTGAGCAGTATTGTCCACCAATACGTCGATATGAGGCAAAGGAAAGTCGTCTTTTGGACTGGCCCTATTTAGGTCTCTGAAGTCTACACACATTCGTACCTTTCCATCTTTCTTGGGGACTGGTACTATATTTGCCACCCACTCCGGGTATTTTGCTACGGCCAGGAAACTTGCATCGAACTGCTTTTTTACTTCTTCTCGGATTTTTAAGGACATCTCAGGCTTCATTCTTCTCAACTTCTGTTTCACCGGTGGGCAGTCAGGTTTTAAAGGCAATTTATGTTCCACAATCGACGTGTCTAATCCCGGCATATCTTGATATGACCAAGCGAAAATGTCGCTATATTCCTGTAATAGTGACACTAATCGAGAGCGATTTTTGAACGCGCCTATTTTTACTTCTTTTTTATCCTCCTCAGTCCCCAGATTTATCAGTTCAACAGACTCTTGGTGAGGCTGTATCAATCTAGATTCTTGCTCAACCAGCCTTAATAATTCCCCAGACGGCTCATATTCAAATTCTGTTTCCTCATCCGCTTGATTAACAAGACAGTCAAAATTATTCAATACAATACTAGCGTGATCGTCATTAGGCGAGTCGTTTTCGGATCTGCAAATATGTGAAAGGAATAAGATATATGGATGTATTGGAGGAAGGAAGAGAGTATTTCTGAAAGAATTCAGTGGTATTTATTGATCAATCATATATACAAAATATTGTTTATTCACAAAATTTTACAGCAATTACAAATTACATGTAGACTGAATTTAAAATCACGGGAAGCTCGATGGTTTCCCAATTGTTTAGCTCATGCCCTGGTGGACAAGCTATCACCAAGTCATTCATGTTGAGCGGCTCTTCTTTATCAATTGCCGCTATCACATCTGGAGTCTCGAACCCAGCACTCCAAAAGCTTTCTGAAATGTGGAGCAGAGGGACCCCCTTTATCTGAGGCTTTCGCTTTTCCAGTCTAGCCCGTTTCTTTTCTTCCATTTCTTCCTTAATTTTTCTTTTTTCCTCCTCAGTGGGTTTGTACCCTAACCCAAACCTGTACTTGTTCTTAATCAACTGCAAAGGCTGAGTTAATCCCCCCTTGTTTTGCCCCAGTTTGTCTCCGGGCTGGAATCCATTTTTCAACATTATTTTAGCCATCATTAATAGAGCTCTCGAGGGCCGATGCTGTTCCACCACCTCTCCCTCTTTAATAGTGGTAACATTAGCAATTTCTAGAGCCTGGAAGTGAGTTTCCAAGGCTTCCTCAGCAGCCTCGATGTAGGGAGTATCGATGGGTTTACTGACCAGAAAATCCTCTTCAGCAGAGACAATTATCAGTCTATCATCTACAATAAATTTCAATCTTTGGTGAAGAGTGGATGGCACCGCTCTAGCAGAATGAATCCATGGCCTTCCTAGGAGACAACTGTATGCAGGCAAAATGTCCATTACCTGGAAAGTCACCTCAAAAATAACCGGGCCAATCTGTATTGGGAGATCAATCTCTCCAATAACTTCCCTTCGTGATCCATCAAAGGCCCTAACCACTATTGAACTTGGCCTCAAGTGGGATGCTTCATAGGGTAACTTTGACAGAGTCATTTTAGGCATTACATTTAATGAGGAACCATTGTCTATCAAGACCCGGGCTAAGATATGGTCCCTACACTTCACTGATATGTGTAATGCTTTATTATGCCCAGCCCCTTCTTCAGGGATTTCGCTGTCGGTGAAGGTGAGAAAGTTATTGGCGGTTATATTATTTGCAATCCCTTCAAACTTCTCTACCGAAAGGTTGTGCACCACATGTGCCTCGTTGAGTATTTTCAGCAGCACCTTTCGATGGGGCTCAGAATTCATCATTAGTGCCAGTAGGGAAATTTTGGCTGGCATACGGTTCAATTGTTCGATTACTGAATATTCACTTTGCCTGATCATCCTTAGAAATTCACAGGCATCTTCTTCAGAAACAGGCTTCTTCAGTTCTCTTCTTTCTTCTTCTCTATTCGGTTCTGGCTCAGGACCAGCCAAAATTGCCTCCCCGCAGGGCCTTCCTCTCCTCTCTTCCATGGGGGAATAAATGCGACCGCTCCGGGTCATACCCCCTATTCCAGCTATATTCACCACATCAGTAGAGGTGTTAGTGGTGACTTCAGTTTTCTCTTCTTTTGTCTTACCTCCAGATACCTCAGTATCATACTTCCAAGGTACCTCTTTGTTGCTTTTATATGGGAATGGTCCCGGCACCTTTATAGTAATCGGTCTTAAGCCGTTTGGTGTCGGGACAGCCGGCTCTTCGGAATACTTGATAACTAAAGGCCTTGGACGACCGGGGAAGGCCTCATTAATCATATTTACCTCAGACTCCACCTCTAAGCAGTTCACCGTTGGCCCTCCATGATTTGGCAGAGGATTGTTGCCAACATTAGGAGCATCCTTCTCAAAATTTAACCACTTGGCGTTTATCAAGTTTTGGACTTTATGCTTTAAGCCTTGACAATTTTCAGTAGAGTGTCCCACAGCCCCGGCATGATAATCACACTTAGCAGCCGGGTCGTACCATTTAGGAAATGGTGGTTCCAGTGGCTTCATAGGACAAGGTGCGATCAAAGAGTTCTGTATTAGGCGGGGTAAAAGCTCGGTATAGGTCATAGGGATAGGGTCAAAGTGTATAACTCTTCTTTCATTATTTGGCCTTCTTTGAGTTTGGTTAGTGTTTGGGCCAGGGTTTTGATTCCAGGCTTTTTGTGGAGGTTGGGGTAGGGTTGGTTGTGGTTGTGTCATGAGCGGGGTTGTTTGCTGGAAAGCTGTGGGGGGTGTGTAAGGTGGTTGGTAGTTAGGTTGGGAGGCGGCCACCATCTGAGGGTATGGTGTATACTGAGGGTGGTAAGGTGTTTGGTAATTAGGTGGTGTAGGGGTGGAGCGATTTAGATCATACGTGACATGGTGGGTTTCCCCTTCCCTCTTTTTCCAGGAATTATTGGTTGGCTTCTTCACATTTACATTGCCAACCGTATTATGCACAATCCTTCCGCGACGCAAGCCGCTTTCAATTCGTTCTCCAATTAATACCATATCGGAGAAATTGGCCGAAACGCTGCCCACCATTTTATCATAAAATGGCGTAGGGAGAGTGTCCATAAACATCCCGATCATCTCTCTTTCTAAAAGAGGAGGTTGAACTTGGGCTGCTAGTTCCCTCCATCGTTGAGCGTATTCTTTAAAGGTCTCATCTTCCCTCTTGATCATATTTTGCAACTGAGACCGATCTGGTGCCATCTCTATATTATACTTGTATTGCCTAAGAAAGGCATCTGCCAAATCCTTCCAGGATCGGACGTGGGTGCGTTCTAACTGAGTACACCAGTTGGCTGCAGCTCCCGTGAGACTATCTTGAAAACAGTGGATTAGGAGCTTATCATCATGTGCGTGTGAAGCCATCTTTCTGCAGAACATAGTTAGATGACTTCGGGGGCACCCCGTTCCTTTGTATTTTTCAAACTCAGGCATTTTGAATTTGGGCGGGATTATTACATCAGGGACTAGACACAAATCAGAAGCATCCACTAGTCCATAACCGCTACCCTCAATGGCCCTGACTCTTTCTTCCAGGTGTTGCCATCTACCCCTGAGAGGTGCCTCCTGACCAGAGGTATTTGACCATTGTTCATTCATTGCTGGCCCAGTGGGTCGGGTGGTCTGACCATAGGCATTCGGTAGAGGGAAAGGTGGTTGTTGGGGGTTTAGTGGGTAGGTAGTCATAGGGATGGAATTGGTGGGATTTTCGATGGTAGTAGTGTTCATGTATGTATAGTTGGGATTAGTGTGTGGAGGATAAGCAGTAGGATTCGTGTTATAGGTGGTTGGTGGATTTGTATGTGGTGGATAGGTAGTAGAATTTGTATGGTAAGTGGCTGGTGGGTTTGTATGTGGTGGGTAGGTAGTAGGATGATTTGGGTATTGGGTGTGAGTGAGAAGGTTCTCAGCAGGGTTTGTGGGAATACCCTGTGCTGCGGGTGCAAACCCAGGTGGTATCCCGTAAGGAGGCCACTCACGATCAATTACCACCTGCACAGGGCCTGATGTGTCTGTCACAGCTGCTGTCTCTACCCCAGAGGGTCCCTCTGCATTTTTCTCCAACAGCTTCATGACTTTTGCTAGCTGATCTCTCAGATCAGCAACTTCATTTCTCAGCTCTTCATTTTGTGCTTCTAGCTCATTCATCATTTTGGTTTTTGAACGCGTGCTATAGGAATGCTGAGGAATGCGTGAATCCGCTATTTTGTTTTCTGTGAAAATTCAATATTTATTAATTAGTATTAAAAAAAAACAATCTCAAATTTTAAGACATAAATAAAATATCGGGGATCAGATATCTTGATAAATTTGTTATTGGATGAACTTGCTTGTGAGACGAAGTATGAAATGGAAATTAATGTGACATCAAGAACTGTAGAGAGAAGTAGTATTCTTTATTCATAATATTCATGGTACACCCTTTTCTTCTTTTTCAACTAGAGCAACATATCGGTTCATTCTCATGATTAACTCTTTACAAAAATTGATAAACTCTTCAACTTCGGCCGGCGTATGGAGTGGATGAAGTGAAGCTTCCGCTCTTCTGAGCAACTGAGGTACTTCGGCGATAGCAGTGTTAGCCAAACTAGCTAACCTCCCAAAGCATCTAGTCCAATGATCCGCTGTGTCTTGATACCATTTCATTTCATCTTGCAGATCACTTATCCCCCTTTGTTGCATCCTAATGACTTCAATGACCTTCCATTTTTCTTCGTTCACTTCATTTTCGCATGCCACTAACAAGTTCTCTATTTGTTGTTTTAACTCCTCTACCCATTGGCGTAACTCATTTCTTTCGTCAATCAGTTGATTCTTCTCTGCCAACTCTCTATCCCTTTCTCCCAAGGCTTGACCTTTCTCTCGTCTGATTTGGCGAACTCGACTTCTCATCTGTTCAATAGCGTCCCTCATTGCCTGATTTTCTTGGAGGGCGGCATCTCTTTCTTGTGCTCTCAATCCCAGCTCCTTATTAGCAGCTTGAAGGCTTATGTGGACCTTAGCTGCGTACTCTCGCTCAGATTTTTGCTGTTGACGAATTCCCTCCAAGGCGGTATCTTTTTCTTGGCCATCTCTCTTAAGCGCGGCAATTTCCTGTTGGGCTTTTAACAACTCTTCTTCCAACCTGCTGTTTTTGACAGTCATGCCCTCCAACTTTGCTTTTAATTCTTTGACGGCCTCATCTTCAAATGTTTCAGGCAATGGTTGACTTCCTGAAGCTACAGCTTGTGGTTTGAAGGGTAACTTGATTTGTTGCACCCGTTCCCTTACCCATTGTCGGTATTCTTCCTTTGCTGCACAACTTCTGACTCCTAACTCTTTTCCTTTTCGTGTTACCACCTCCCAAGCTTCTCGCACCTTTCGAAGAGGTTCTGCGAAGTTTCCTTCATAATATATAGTGACAGGAGTCAATAACTCTTGGGCTGGAGGACTTCGAATAGGATAAGCTAATTGACGTTGCCCCAGTATGGGGTTATAGCTAATACAACCCCTTATTCCCATCAGGGGGACATTGGAGAAACCCTTGCAATGATAAACAATCGTTGTCCTTTGTTGCCAAGACGGCTGCCATCTAATCTTTCCCTCCGTCAGACCAGCCAAATGCTCCGCCCATTCCCTGCCTGTCATGCTTCTAATCTGGTAACACAGTAAATCTGAGATTGGACACTGGATCTTAACTTCTCTTTTGAACACATGTGCAGTGATCCAGATGTACAGTATTGGTAAGCAACATGTTATCTTCCTTTTTTTCTTTTCATAACAAAAGTCTAGAGCACAGTAGGTGTCTGCTAGCAGGGCGGTAACCGGATTCTCAAACCTGTTTTTCCGAGATAAGAAAGCACCAATGGCCGGCATGTCAATGAAGTCCTCGACTTGAGGAAACAATACTAAGCCATAAATGCCCAAGGCAAGCACATCCATGAAGATATCCCAGCTGTTATTATCTACCAAGTACTGCAGATAGTTCTCCAAGAAGTCCCTTGTAAAACCCCTAATATGGTTTCTTTCTTGGAAATCAAAAATGAAGTGGTTTTCTAGTAACCCTATAGATTGAGCTACCGTCTTGAAGGAAGGGCTGTGCTCCAAGTGGTTGTATGGCTTACTTCCTTCCAAGGGCAAACCTATGATCTGTTCGTATTCTTCCAACATTGGAGCCAACTGAAAATCTGCAAACGTAAAGCACCTCAGGGGAGGGTCATAATATTGTACCATAGCCGTGATAGCTTCCTCTTGTACTTTTACCTCTAGCAACTTCAATATGTTCCCGTACCTCCTAACAAAGGTCATCTTTTGTACTGTCTGTAGCTTCCTGACAAAAGAATCTATACTGGACAAATCAGTCATCTTTGCCCCAATCCTTCTTTTCTTCCTCAATTCTGATCCCACATTAATTTCCATTTCACCTTCTTTGGATATTTAACCAGAATCTGATCCCCCTTAAAAAAACAGAAAAGAAAGAAAAAACAACAAATAAAACGGGTCAGTTATATGAATAAATAAACCTATGATAAAGAAACAAATGATGCATGGTACAAAAATATTTGAAGAAATGTTGTTCCCTTGAAAGTTTTATCTTGTATCATACTTTTGGTCCTCAAAAGCTTAGTGCCGATCCTTCTTCTCTCTAGATCCCTTTATTTTGTTTTTCTCATCTTCCTTCTATTCTTTTCTTTTTCTCTCTTCCTTTTGTGGACTTTTACTCTTTTTCCTTGCTTTTCCTTACTTTTCTTCTTCTTCTTTTTCCTTTCTCCTCTTTTTTTTTTTTTTTTTTTTTTTTTTTTTTTTTTTTTTTATACTGGCTTTCTCAAAGCACGTTCTAAACAATATTCTCATAAATCAATTATAACAGGAAAGTGCCCTCCGCAGGTCCTATTTTGAGGTTACCTGTCCTACGGATCTAGGATATCTAATTTGTTTCTCACCAAGGGTTAGCCATAAGCCTATGGGATAAAGGTCACTAGAGCCAAGTTCCAATTCTTAGTACTTGCTGCAACCGTAGAGAATGCTACTGGTTACAGGGTACTAGGAAAGGACGCACTCTAGCTGGGATTTTCGTGATAGCCAAACGGGACGTGCATCCCAAGTGACACCACTAGATCCCTCTATTCCTGAGTTGCTCTCGGACCCGGGTGTAGGGCCCCTCTCATGTTCACATGCATATATGTGGTGTGCGCGGAGGGCATGCAAACCTCTTATAACTGTTGGTGGTTTTGATTTACCTGCAATTGGGGAACTTGCAACAGGTATATATAGCAATTAAAAATCATCTATCCTATGGTGGGATAACAAATAATCAAATAAATACAGGAACAAATAAATAGCACAAGGATCAATATAGCATACACACTCAAACATAAACGGGCTTGACTCTCTAAAAATGTCCCCAGTGGAGTCGCCATCTGTCGCAACCGTAATTACGACGAGACGACGGACTCGCTTAATTTTGAAAGAATTTTAATGGATTGTGGAGCCGCCACCAAATTTTATTTTTAAGGGAAAACATTTGGAAAAACCCTAACTTGAGGAAGAAAATCTAGGTTCGGGAGTCGGTTACGAGTAAGGAAGGTATTAGGCACCCTACTCACCCGTTCCAAGGAACGGTACCCTTAAACTGAGTATGTAATATTTTGAAAACTATTTGATCCCCTTTTAAAATAGAATAAATAGGTTCATGAAAAATAGCCTGACAGAACTTGATCCTGCTCCTACGTATTCCCGGGTGCAATGGGAAACTCAAGGCTACGTAGTTCTGGTTAAGAGACTTGATCTCTTGGAAAGGAAAGGAGTGATCTTAGGTAAGAGCTTTAAAGCGATTTTTTTCTTAAGAAAATACAGAATTCAGGGAAACAGATGTGCTTGCGTAATTCAAATCGTCGTAAGCCGTATTTGAATTAGCACGAATTAAAATACGCAACAGTAGAGAATGCTACTTGCCCGTATTAGAACCCGTTTGCACAATCTGAGAGAAAAAATAAAATATAAACAGACGTTTTGGAAAACAGAAGAATTTTAGAAAAACAGACGTGCTTGCATAATCCAAATCGTCGTAAGCCGTATTTGAATTAGCACGAATTAAAATACGCAACAGTAGAGAATGCTACTTGCCCGTATTAGAACCCGTTTGCACAATCTGAGAAAAAATAAAATATAAACAGACGTTTTGGAAAACAGAAGAATTTTAGAAAAACAGACGTGCTTGCATAATCCAAACCGTCGTAAGCCGTATTTGAATTAGCACGAATTGAAATACGCAACAGTAGAGAATGCTACTTGCCCGTATTAGAACCCGTTTGCACAATCTGAGAAAAATAAAATAAAAACAGATGTTTTGGAAAACAGAAGAATTTTAGAAAAACAGACGTGCTTGCATAATCCAAATCGTCGTAAGCCGTATTTGAATTAGCACGAATTGAAATACGCAACAGTAGAGAATGCTACTTGCCCGTATTAGAACCCGTTTGCACAATCTGAGAAAAATAAAATAAAAACAGATGTTTTGGAAAACAGAAGAATTTTAGAAAAACAGACGTGCTTGCATAATCCAAATCGTCGTAAGCCGTATTTGAATTAGCACGAATTGAAATACGCAACAGTAGAGAATGCTACTTGCCCGTATTAGAACCCGTTTGCACAATCTGAGAAAAATAAAATAAAAACAGATGTTTTGGAAAACAGAAGAATTTTAGAAAAACAGACGTGCTTGCATAATCCAAATCGTCGTAAGCCGTATTTGAATTAGCACGAATTGAAATACGCAACAGTAGAGAATGCTACTTGCCCGTATTAGAACCCGTTTGCACAATCTGAGAAGAATAAAATAAAAAAAAAAAAAAAAAAAAAAAAAAAAAAAAAAAACAGATGTTGGGGTAGTTCACAAAATTCAAGAGGAGGTTAATGTTTAGTGAAAACCAGTACCAGGATATGCAATCAAAAAAACAGAATAATAAAACCAAAATAAAACAATAATATATTTGCTATCATTTGTTTTGTATAGGGTCGAGGCTAATTGACAGCTCTTAGTAGTTAGGGTGTTATAATTTTTAAAGTAATAATTGGCATGGGAATTGAACTACCTCAAGACACGGCATGCAAAGCCTAGAATAGGTTATAAGATCTGATAGCCAACATAGAGACAACTCTGAGACCAGATTACAGATATAGCTACTTATCAACAAGGTGCAAGGCAATTAGCAAAAGGATATCAGATATTCAGTGGTTCACCCAAATCAGCAACAGGTCCAAGGGTTGTATATCTGATCATGAGTTTCGGGTCTGGATATTTTGCCTATTTTGTTAACTCGCGTAAAGAATGCTGGTTGTTCTTTGCTATGCCCAAGGTTAAACTCTTTAGTTCTTCTAACCAATAGTAGTTTGCTTAAAACCTGTCTATTGTTCCTTTCTTTCAAGGTCTTGGACTTGAGGCTTATATATTAGGTACCTATTTGGCTAGTATCGCTGCAGGTTACTGGATTCGAATCAGGTTCTGCTTGGTCATGGATAGATACATTGATCATGAAAATTGTGTTGGACATCCAGATATAGAATTTAATCAATCACCATCATTAACCATCCTATTCACTAACTAGAAGGTTATAGACCTTGAGCAAACACCTATCTAAAGTACCGGTTATCAGGTGCAATGCTATGGCTGGAAAACTAAACCAAATTCAAGGTTTTTTATGCTTGTCTGGGAAAGGACAGATTTGTGTATTATAGGTCATAGGCAGAATTCTGATCTAGTGAATTAAATCCGCAGAGTGGCAGATTTCAGACTTACGCTTCAAACTCAAGGTTCTATATCAGAGAATGTAGATGAGTTTATTTTTGTAGTCCTGAATCATAGACTGATTTCAGATAAATAAGGTTGGAACCTTAGGGGCTTGCTGTTCTAGGCTTGGACCAGGATCATAATTTTGGATCTGTGCCCAGCTGGATCAGCACCTAGTTGGTCAACCCAGCTGACTGCTCCTTCTAATTTGATTTGTGACTGGTTCTTAGCCTACCAAACCAGGCATCCAAGATGAGTTCTGATTTTTAACCTCTAACTGCAGGTTTGCACCATGTAAGGATGCAAGGCAGGTTGATGGCCATAGTCTTGTGACTTAGTCCATCAAATTTTAGTGAAGGACCAACTTCTATACTAACTAACCAAGAGTGTTCATAACCAAGGGGAGGATCTGTTAGGAGACCACACTAAGCATTACTGGTACAGCTGTATCTGCCAAGTCAAGAGGCCTATCCATCACCTCCCTTTGTATCAGTTCCTACCTTGACCATGGACTTACTTCAGGCCTAGCCTAAACCACCCCGACACTAGTTTTTGAATTATGTTAAACCACTAATATTAGTTAATAAAGAAAAACTAATTCTGATATGGCAGAACCTATTTGGTAAGCTTTTGCCTTGTCCTATGCCTGGTTGAGGTAATCCTGGGCAGAAAGAAAAAAAAAAAAAAAAAAAAAAAAACTTGCTGCTAAGATTGGCCTATGTCTGATTTATTTTCTGCACTGGTCAGGAGTCCTGTAGCAAGTGCTTGTTTGTTTCTAAGTCCAGCACATTTAAGCTTCCCATATCACCAATTTCAGGAGGGAAGGCTCCACTTAATTGGTTTGAGGCTAGAGTGAAATTGATGGGATTGTGTAACTTTCCAATGGTTGGTGGGATGGAACCATTATAAGAATTATATGACAGATCAATATATTGCAGTCTTGATAAGTTTCCAATTTCTGGAGGTATCTGGCCGGAAAACTGGTTGGGGAAAGGAGCAAAACAGTTATTTTGTGAAATGAACCAATCTCAGGTGGAAGTATTCCTGATAAGTCATTCAACTGGAGTTGCAAAGAAATGAGTTGTGTCCAACTGGGAAAAAGAAGGGTGGGTGAAGTTCTCCGGATAAACGGTTAAAAGAGATTGCTAACTCTTTGATTCTTGTTAATGAAGCCAAGGACAGAGGCAAGTAGCCTGTCAGGCTATTTCCTGACATATCAACATAAATAAGGTTTGTGCAGAAGCCTATCTCAGCTGGGATGCTGGAGTTTAGCCCTGAATTGTGAAGATCCAATCGCTGAAGCTTCAGGAGATTTCCAATTGATGATGGTATAAGACCTTGGAAGGCATTTTGATTCAATTCAAGCACCTCAAGGGATGGCAGGAGACCTATCTCCTCTGGTATAGTACTACCGAGCTTGTTTTGTCCAAGCTTTAAGTGTTTAAAGTTTGAAAAATTCTTAATTTCTACTGGAATTAGCCCTTCAAAGTAGTTGGTTGTCATATTTAGGATTGTCAGGTTCCTAGGACTGGCCAATAAATGTATTGGAATCTGCCCAGTGATAATGTTAAAAGGATAGATCAAGAGATACCAGTTTTGGACATTCAGAAACAAATGGAGGAACCTCAGTGAGAGAGTTAAAGGTAAGAGTGAGTTCAGTTATTGATACCATGTCCTTAAATTAAGCAGGGCCAGGATTCTCCAAAAATTTTCGCCCCTAAATTTAGAAGCCATAAAATCTGTAAATTACTAAATTGAGTTGGTATTTGTTTCAAAAGGGAATTGTTAGAGAGGCGAAGAACTTGTGGCTCTAGGAAGCTTCCTATTTCTGGGGGAATTGGATAGGTGAAATTGTTGCCACCCAAATCAAGTATTTTCAGCCTCGTTGCATTTCACACTGACATTGAAGTCACTGAGATTAGGAAAAGCTGAGAAATCAAACCTGTTAAGTGTTCCATTTAGGCCTGCATTGGGAAGCTTTATACCAATAACACTACCTGGTTATCAGAGATTCTGCTTTTTTTGTGCAGAAACCTCTTGAGCACAGAAGCTAATCCCAGGAATTCCATGACAGCAGAGAAAAAAACTTCCCAAGGTTCCCCATAGTTTCGATGCTTGATGGAAACTAAAAAAACCTCAGCCAAAAGCTCCGAATCCCTTTACTTCCTTTGCCACTATATACAGATTAGTTATGCTTGATAGCATTCATATCCTGACAGAAGCTAATGCTGGTAGGTTTCAGTGCAGGGAACCATAATCCATCCCAACACAGTATCCATGGGCAGCTGAAATAAGGCATTACTTGAACCTCTGAACATATGCCTAATTGACTTCTAATTTCAGTGATCTACACAAGATCTGAGGTAGATGTGATCTAGAGTCAGAATAGGTGTTGTGGTGAACCTAAGAAAAGAAACTTGCTGCCAAAGTTGGCCTAACATGGTTCATTTCTGCACAGGCTGAAGATCTTTGTATATGAATTCGTCTCAGGACTATCCCAAAACTATTATGGCCCCTATCTGCCTATGTCATGAACTAGGATTGATTCTTGGACCATGATGCAGACTAATGCATGTTTGATAAAGATCTGTTGTTATAGCAAATCTAATGGCCTAAGTACTGTCATAGCAGACTCTAATCGGATGAGCTAAAACCTGGCTTATAAATGCTAATTTGTTCTCCAATCTGTTTCTATGCTGATAAACACTGGACCTTGGTGGATCTAGGTGCTCATGTAGCTAGTCAAACCAAAGCCTGGTCAAAGACCAGTGGTATTGAATCCTAAACTGCATAAAAAAAAACACAGTTGTGACCACTATCCCCTACAGATTCCCAGGTTGACCACAACTAGGAGGAGTTACAAAGGGAAGTTCACAACATTGCAACTTTATGACAGAAACAGGACTGGACCTGAGTGCAGTATCAGTATCTGCCTCATGGAGTTCACAAGGCCTCTCTATCTTCTTGCACTAAGTCCTTTCTTACTTAGGTTGTATGTTGAGCATAGCATAAGATTCATATCCCTCAGATTATTGATGTACCCTAATTCTAGTTGGCTTTACTGCTGTTAAACATTCAAATCAGGCAGGTGTAAATACTGTCATGACTAAACGCACCAGAACCTGGTCAAGGACTAGTATTGAATCACATCTTGAAGCATTATTTGCAGCTTTGATCACTATCTTTCAAGGACTTTCAGGTGTACCAACAATCATTTCTCAAATAAATACAAACTTGCGTACTAATACCTTTCTATTACCTAAATTAGAGCTTCCTCTCTTACCAATTTCCACCCTAAGTTGACAGATACTTGACCTTAGAATCTATTAGATGAATTGATGCTTGGCCTGAGACCTACTAACACCATGAAACGCAGCCTCTCACTTCCTAAAATATGACTATGTCTTGCTATTGAACGCCTACTGATTGTGCAAGCAAAATAATTCAAAGATTCGCAAATGTAAGGAGCTTCCTGAGGTATTTCAAGAATTGAACTATTGTAATTAAACACTGAGATCAAATTTTCACAGATTTTTCGCAGACTTTAACTCTATTTCAACATAGAATCCCTAATAAGCGCATGCAGTTTAGCTATCAAATTGCACAACTATTAAAAAAATGCAAGAAATGCGAGCCTACCCGGCAGTGTAGAACGGAAAAGTGGAAGAAGTTCTTGCGATTCCTCCCAGAGACACAAGGAGGAGTTGAAGAAGGCAAAGAGAGAGGCTGAATCTTCCTTCCGAAAGAGTGAAGAGCGATTGAGAAAAGATCCTCCCCGGGAAATTCGAAGAGCAGAGAGCGATTCTTCAAGATCAGAGAGAACTTGGAGTAGCAAAAAGATGACTCCCAAAAATCCAGAACCAGCGAGCCAAATTCCCTTTTCTTTTTTGAATTTTGGTACCAAAACCCTTTTATACCCCTCACTTAACCTTGGTTCTTTAACCCTAATGAAGTTAATTTCTAACCCTAGCCTAACTAACTCTGTAACTAACTCCTAACTAACCTAACTGAATTTTGTTTATTTTCTTCCACTCTCTTTGCCTATTATCTTCTTGCTTACTTATTTAATTTGCAACTCTTTCTTCTTTTTAATCATTTAAGCTCTCATTCTTTAAGCTATTTTGATTAATTAAGGGAGATTTACATTTGGACAAAAATTGGTGCTCACAAACACAATATAACACTCATTACCCGTTTTTATTGTTTTCTCATAAAATTATCAGTACATTCTATTATTTTTTTTATACATATTTCTATGTGATTAAAACTAAAATATAATACTAAACTAAGATATCACCGCCCAGCAAAAAAAAAATTAGAAAAAGAAGAAGAGAAAAAGCGGTTCAATAATAATTTTGTATTTTTGTGTGTATGAAGTTTCAACCGAGCATTTGATCTCCATAGCCGAGCGATCTTGTTGATATGAATCTTCGGAGAAGAAAAAAGACAAGAGAGTACTCCTCATCATTAAACATTTCCTGTTGACAAACAAGTATTAATAAATAGTTAAATTGCCCGTGTAGTGTAGGGTAGGATCCTTATCATAGACACAAAAATGTGTGTTAAATTTCAATGTCTCCTCGGAAACATATTAGCAATTCCCTTGATTATAGCAACATATATATTTTATTGACCTGTAGTGTATAAGAGACACAATACTCCCCGTGGCAATTGAACAATATTACTCAATTAGGGAATTGAAGATTCTTTCCAATAAGCAAACAAAACAAATCTACACATATGTAATCCTATAAATGGTGAGTCAATGTTATAACTATATATGTAGGCAATCCTATATTAAAATTGTTCGTTAATTATTTTAGTTGCCAACAAAATCTAGAATAATTAATTAGTAGATAATTAAATTCTTAAAATATGCTGATAAGAATTTCATTCTTAATTATATATATATATATATATATATATATATATATAAACTTTATTAAAAAGGACAGAACTCAATTTGATTAGCTCTACATATGTTTCAAATTGGTTTAATCTATAATGGTTAGGCTTAAAGATAACCGTAATGTATATATAAAAAATTAGTTGGGACTTCTTAAATTATTATTTTATTAAATATAATGAAAAATGTAAATACATAATTTTAAAAATTGATAACAGAGAAATCCTAGTTCTGTATGAAAGGAAAATTCTTACGTGGAGGAAAATTGTTTTACTTCAGAAGAATCTCAATTAATTAACATTTGATTATAAAAACATGCACCAATCAACTTTAACTGCACCTACCGAGAATAAATAGTGCAGACCCTCATATAATTTAAGAAGTCTTAATTGAAAATTTCTCTTTACATAATTATATACTTCTTTTTAACTAATGAGTAGATGATTTAAGTAATATATGTTTAATTCGTTTAGTAAAATTTAACATTTTTTAAAATTTAACTTCTCTAAAATAAAACATATAAAATAAGAAAATAAAAAACTCATCTATCCTTAATTAAAATCAAAATAGCTTTAAAACTCAATATATTTCAAAGAATGGTAAATATATGATTAATTTAATTTCAATTTTACGCACCTCTTCAATAAAGAACTAAATCTTTTTCTTTCTATACCTAATAGCTTCAAGTAGTAGGAAAGGGATATGAAATTGCACCTTAGCCAAGGTCAAGGGGTTGTTGTTACTGCTAAAGAGCCTTTTGCATCATCCACAACCTGACTAAGTTGCACGTTGATCCCAAGCAATATAATATTCACCAAAATTAAAAGCTCTGATGATGGCAGAATATATTCAATTCATCGTCCAGATGGATTAGCGCCTCAGAAACTGTGGTCTCAGCTCCGGCTGATTGTACATATATAATATATTCCACAAGCTAAGATGCCAACTTAAAATCCATCATACTACTTATTTGTTGATCTGAGATCTGCAGGTAGAGAGTGGTAGCTAGTTAGTTCACAATTTTGTGTTGTAGTTCTGAACCTCCTCACATTATTATACAAAATAAAGAAGAATTAAAGATATTTAGAGGCAAAGTAAACAATTTAAAACCATTTATATACACAAATGTTCAAGCAAGCTATACTATAGGTCATACAGCTTGTTAGAGTCCCAAGAGAGATTAACTTCTCTGGAGGTGTTTCTTCCTAATTCAATGATGGAAAAGGGGTTATTGTTATAAATTAAGTCAACTTGTCAAAACATGCGTAAAAGAAAGCGTACCTGAAGGCACTAACTTGAACCATGTGATATATATATATATAAATCATCACAGAAAGGACACCATGGCCAAGTTTGGAGACCTAGCTACAATCAGAACTTCAAATATGAATACTTGCACCCGATCACATATATATGGATCATCCTTGTTAGCTATGTTATGGTTGACCAATCCACGTGAGACATATATATATTCCTTTCCTATATGATCTCAGAACTTCAGAAGGCACAATTAAGTTTAGGCTTGCTGCAAATCACCTCCATCATAAGCTAGCATAAAGCCAAATACTGAATAATCGATCATTCCTGTTTATCATACATTCTTTCTAACAGTAATGTTTTCATCTCAATCCACCTGTGTTTTTAAATGTACAGCAACATTGATTCATAATTGATTTACCGTTTTTGCTCAATCTCATGAGCGATTCCATGTCAAAACAATCCAACTTGTGTAAAGGATCGATGATACACCTTGCCAGAGGGATTGATGTTTGATTTCCATAGAGCTTAATTTTCTGCTGCAACTTCATGCACCTTGTCTATACTCTCATGCGAAGGAGGCACGCGGAGCAGGAACTGCCAGCGAAGATCGTCCTGCTACTTTACTGCAATCATAGTTGTAGAGATTGATACTTCATCTCAGCTATATATATATCTCGGGGGATCTATATGTAATCACATGTTTGCTAGGTTGAATTATATATATATATATAGGGGAGTTTTTAACTTATTATATGGATGTGAAATATTTATTTTTACATCATCTATAACTTTTTATAAAAATGGTTATTGTTATGGATTTAATTATAAATTATAATTATATTATTTAAATTAATTGTGTTAAATTTTTTATAAATTAAATAAAAATAAGAGGATAATTAAATAATTTTTATTTTATATATTTTAAAATTATATATTACGTTAATTTTAATAAATAATTTTGGATTAATATAAAATTTTATAGATATAATTTATATAATAGAAATTTTATTCCAATTAATACAGTTTAATGATAAAATTATATAATAATAGATCGTTAAATTGAAAAAAAAAACATATAACTCGCACCAATTATTAATAATATTCTTAATCAATAGTTAAAGATTTTTTTTAAGATTAAAAAATCACCAAAATGGATAAATATAATCTTACAAAATCTTCACACACTCAGATTCAAACATCATCAGCAATCAAGATGAGTCAATATGTACCTTTAAGGTATTCACACATATGATAGGAAATCAAGATTAGCCAATACATACCTTTAAGGTATTCGGTTTCTATTAACTAAATCGGACCTTGTGTTATCGTGTTAAATTTTATATTAGGTACAATAAATTTATAATTTTAAATTATTACCTTTGTTATAAATGACTCCATACACTACAAAATAAAAATTTACAATAATTATTTTTTAATAATTATATAAAGTTATAGAAAATATATTAAATTGACAAAAATTTATAATTAATTTTGACATATATACTGTTTAAGTTGTCACTAAAATATCTTCTATAAATAATTTTTTATAATATAAATTTATCAAAAAAAAGTTTAACGAAATTTAAAACATGATTATTTATATTTTTAAATTCTCATTAGAATTTTTTATAGTAAAAATAATACGATTGATTAATTTTAGAGCAATTAATTCGAATATAAGTACAGTGTCGATACGTGTAGAATAAAAATTAATGTATTTTAAAATTATAATTTAAAAAGAGATAACAAAATTTTTAATAAATTAATTTAATATCATCGTTAATTTTTTATTTACTATTTTTTCATACCCTTGTATTCATAGAATAATTGTCCTTTATTTATTGCTGCTGTATTGCATCCTGACTTTAGTTACAATATCGAAATACAACAGTTATCCAATAAAAAAAATCGAAATACCAAAGGAGAATACTTACAAGTCATGGTAAATAAAAGGAAGACGGTGCATACATTTCTTTCTTATTTTTATAGACATATTTCTTTAATTTACGTTTTGAAAAGTGAAGTTTGGTATTTTGCTTTTAAGGTAAAACAAGAGAGTGTGTGGACCAATTCAATTCTGTGATGCACCTTTGCTTTTTTCAACAACGCGTACGCCGAAACCTTTTGTTTTCGTTTTTTTTTTTAAAAGGTCAAATAAGTATTAGCATATGCGGGTACTTAGTTTCACTGCGTTATTCATTATTAATGACGGTGTTACATATTAATCTTGCCATGAAAATTGACTCGGTTGGGTTGAGTTTAATGTAATTAATGGTTGGTATCATAGATATTTTACGCAGAGTTTACTTTTGTGCTAACGGAATTGTCTTGAGATATTTTTTTACAAACAGTTTAAGTCATAAAGTTAATATTAATTTAATATGATCCAATTTGGTATAGAATATAAGCTTATAAATGGGTCACACTTAGTTTTAAATTTGACCAATATATAGTGTTACCTAAACCAATTCACTAATCAAACCGAATGATCTTATCAGAATATAATAATGAAAGGTGATAAAATCATAAACATAATTTTTTCATTTAACGGTCAAAATTTTTTGATTAAATAATTAAAACTTTTTACCCGTTAAATGGAGATATATAGAAAGATGGAAGTTGTTGTACGCGTATGTAACTCCACCATTTTTCTATCATAATATTTATTATCATACTACTAAATGTATATGAATGAGAACGCTCTATCTTTCTATTTTATACCACAAAATTCTATGCTGACTTGAATAAAATTATACTATCTATTCCGCAAAATAAAAATATTTAGCCAATTGATCTCACATTATTCTTTCTCCCCTCCAAGACCGAATTCAAAATTGTAGTTACAATTTCGATTATTTAATGGCCAAAATTTAAAAAGTATGATCTTATGAAAATACTTGTTATGAGGTGGGGGTCTTTGCAACAAATACAATTTCCTCCTACTTGAGCTACAAATGTTGATAAAAAGTTGTCTCTATAAAAGTATTTTGATGCCTAAATTAGCAACAACACACGCATAAGTGGATAATTGAGGATTAAAAATTGTATTTAAGAGGTAAGAATAAATTTTTTATCTATAGTCTTATCAAATAGCATAATTAAGGATATGATCTTTAATAACAATATCTATATCTGAAAGTTAACTTTTACCATTAGATAAAAGAATGTGACAAAGATGCGGAAAGTGTAAGAACCTTATATGGTGTTGAATCCTTAACATTCTCCTCGTCAAAAGAAATCTCTTAAAAACAATTATTGCTACTAAAGGTATACGGTTCATCCCCTTGCCATTTGGATTGAGCACATGATCCAAGCTAATAATTAAGGATGCAATACCTCTCATTTTTCAAACTTGTTAGACAATTTATTTTTAGTGATAAAATTATTGAGATTCTAACCTAAAATGTGCAGATGTAAACTAATGGTTTAAACTTGTGCATGGTTGTTGTGAAGGAAAGAAATGGAACACTGATCAAGTCATCCAAAAGGCAGAGTTCGTTTCCTCACACATTCTTAATCCTGGTCACCAGAAGTTGGGCTCAGGTTTTGGACTGGTTTTTCGGTTATTTTTTATTTATAGTTTTTTCTAATATTTTTTTAATTTTAATTTTAAATGTTGTAATACTAATAAATTCAAAGATATTTTTTATTTTAAATAAAGTAGATTTTAAATTATTGTGATCTTAATCAAATTTAATTTAAATATAAATTTTAAATTTAAATATATCATATCAATACAAATTTTATATCATGATTTTAATTTATTTTTAATTTTATTATTTTTTTAACATTTAATTTTATTAATATTAATATAAGATTTAATATTTTCTTTAATATATTTTTTATAAATATCCGTAAAGTTTACAGGCAAAATACGGTAGTCTTAATTAACTTGTGGTGCACATTCTTAATTATAATTTAAATATGTGATGTTTGACTAAAATATTCAAATTTCTCTCACCAGTACAATGCTCTTAAATGACAATTTTGAACTAAAGTATGAACCAAATTGTTGAAGAAGTTTAGATTCACTTTATTGCTAGAAAACATTGCTTGTGTAAAAATATTATATGTATATATATACCCTATTACCAATTTCACAGTGTGAACCATAATATTTATAGAGTGGCGTTAAACTCAAAGTTGTGTTCGTCGTAATCATCCTAGTATAAATGAAAATGTCAAAAAAAGAAAAGAAAAAAAGAATAGAGAAAAAACAAGGTGGTTTGCTCCCATTATTTTTAGGATTTTACCCTTATTTGTACTATTACTATCTTAAGGGAGGTTTGAGGTAGTGGAGTATCTCACGCTTCGAACCCAAGCAAAGGAGTTGGATGAGGTGGCGTTTTCTGAAGAAGACGTCGCACGTGTGGACCGTGTCACGTCCCTGAGCAACACGTGTCATGGGTCACTTAAACTAATAAAATCAGAAAAATACAAAGAAAGAAAACCAAATTGAGTGAAATAAATAGCAAAAATAAAAATAAAAGACAAATTGGGGTAGTGGGCTAAGAGGACTTTGGAGTTTAGAGGGGGTTGAATTTTATATATAAATAAGTAGGTGGTGGTGCTCTATCTCACCTTGTTATATGCATATTCTTCGGAACTCTAAGTCTTCCTCTCTCTCTCTTTCTCTTTCTCTTTCTCTCTATATCAATATCAATTTCAACCCTCCAGTTTTGGGGATCAATTCCAGGTACACTTTGTTGGCATTTCAGTTTTGCAATGGGAAGGCAACCTTGCTGTGACAAAGTTGGGTTGAAGAAGGGGCCATGGACTGCAGAAGAGGATAAGAAACTCATCAAC
This sequence comes from Canavalia gladiata, assembly GCA_037954105.1. Taxonomy (NCBI): domain Eukaryota; kingdom Viridiplantae; phylum Streptophyta; class Magnoliopsida; order Fabales; family Fabaceae; genus Canavalia; species Canavalia gladiata. The sequence goes on from CM075668.1 coordinate 13,198,670, forward strand.
TTCATCCTTACCAATGGCCAATGTTGCTGGAGAGCTGTCCCTAAGCTTGCAGGTCTCATTTCATTGCTCCTTCTTTTGCTGCATGTCTTCAACTCTATGTCTCACTTATACTCCTTATGTTTTTACAACTACTTACATGCTCCTATACCAATTTGCCTATGAAAAATCTTTCAACTTGCTTCATTTAATTTTGCATTTTGCTCAATTGATTTCCATGTATGTTCTCATTTAAAGACAATGAAAGCAAGTTTTCAAAATTGACATTTTTTTTTACCTTCTTAAATGTGACTTCTTGAATGTCTTAAGCATTTTAATTAAAGAAAAATTAAAGCTTTGTGTTGTTTTTTGACTTCATTATTTGGGGAAAGGGTTAGGTGGAATAAATGTTTAAGTCCATTTGCATTTGACTTTAAAAACTTAGGAAATTTGGTTATGACTTCATGCAGGGCTATTAAGGTGTGGGAAAAGTTGCAGGCTAAGGTGGACCAATTACCTAAGGCCAGACCTGAAGAGAGGCCTTTTATCAGAATATGAAGAGAAAATGGTCATTGATCTCCATGCTCAACTTGGCAATAGGTTCTTTCCTTACCCACCCCTGTTTCCCCTGTTCTGTTCTGCATGCTTAGCTATTCCTTTCTGAACATTTTTTTTTATAGATTAAATAACTCTTACAGTATTGAAATATTAGACTATGTTTATCTAACAAGCTTAATTTAAATAAAAGTAAGTTAAGATCTCTCAATCATACCAAAAGCAATAACTTAATCCAAGTAATTATTTCTATAATACACGCCCTCAAGTTGTTATTTGTTTATTTGTCACAAAAAGAAGACACGGTCCCATAATATCACACACCTGCAAGAATAACAAGACGTGTAAAAATTGCACACCAAGTCTTCTCTTTCTTTAAAAGTATTTTCTTTCTTAAATTTTGTTTTCAAGGAAAAGAAACTATTTATGATTGCAGTTTCTTTAAAGTTGACTGCAAATGGGAATCATTAATATTGGAATGAAGGAGAAGTTTGTCTTATGGGCAATTTTTCTGATTTTTGTAACTTCCATGACATAGTAAAATATACCTTTCAACTTTCTATGTGTACATAAAGTTTTTCTCTCCATGGACCTTATGATGGAATCATGTATTTTTTTTTTCTTTTTTAAGTAATTGGGCTTCCTTTACTGATTATTGATTACTTTTATAATTTTTCTTCTTATGTAGATGGTCTAAGATAGCTTCTCATCTCCCTGGAAGAACTGATAATGAGATAAAGAACCACTGGAATACCCACATAAAGAAAAAGCTCAAGAAAATGGGAATTGACCCTGTTACACACAAGTCACTCTCTAGTACAACTGAGCAAAATCAAGCCCAACCAGAACAACAACAACAACAACAACCTCATCAACCATTGCAAGAACAACATCAACAACAATCTTTCCCAGTTGAAGTGGACCCCAAATTTGAACCTGAAAATGACCAAAATAAGGAGCCAGAGAAACCAGAGACTTCATTGGAATCATCAAGCATCACTGAAGCCAAGGAGGAAGACCAAATTATGACACCCCTATTTGACTCAATGGAACTAATGAATGAGTTCTGCACGGATGAAGTTCCAATAATAGAACCAAATGAGATTCTAGTTCCCTGTGATCCTTCTACTTCATCAACCACTACATCAACTTCATCATCATCATCATCTTCTTCTTCTTCAAATTCATCCAACTTCCTTGAAGACCTTCTGCTCCCAGATTTTGAGTGGTCTGATAATTACAATGATAATAACATTGACAATAACAATGACAACAGCTATAGCAGTATGGCCTTGTGGGATGATGACTTTATTAGAAGTTGGAATTTGCTTATTAATGATGATGATGGTGACAGAAAGCAAGTGTTTGACGCTCCTCATAATCAATACCCAAGAATGATCATGGATTCAGAATCTTGGGCCTATGGATTGTTTTGATTTTAAAATTTTTCTTCCTTTAATCACTGCTTACTTGTAATGTCCTTGTAAGTTGTTGCAAAGAATAAATAGCAAGTCAGCATTCAAACAAAACCCAACCTCTTGTTTATCATTATCCACCTTTTTCTCCCAACTTTTCACCTTAATATTATAAAGCGAAAATATATCTGTATATGGTACTGCAAAGCTGTCAATTTCTTGTTTCTGCTGGCCTGGGCATATTTGGTTATCAATTAAACCAAATTCAGAAGAATTTAACAAAAGTTTAAGAAAATAATTTTGTGATCAAAATTTGCAATATAAACTTTTATATAATAAATATTATTGAGTAGCTGTTTGATTAAACTATTTAATCAAACACATTCTTTATTTTGTTTTTTACTGTATACACAAAGGGGGAATTTTAAATAAGAGCTGTTTTTATGCTCTGAAATTTTGTGGTAATTTAAAAATTTGTAAAATGTAGTTGCTTCTTCACTTTCAGTTTAGCGAAAGCTAAAGCTAACTTGAGTAAGTTACAATTCCCAAACATATGGTTTATTAATTCTTTTTTTCGTCTTCAATTTTGTTAGCATCGACGTGTGTGAATGAATAATATTTTAATTGAAGCAATTTGCCTCTTCCCATTTGCGAAGTTGAACAACTCAAAATTACTACTGGGTAAAACAAAAATAAAAAGCAGAATAGTTCCAAGTCCAACAGTAGAGACATGTCTTTTTCCATGCTTGATATAGTTACTTATAATACTCCTATAATTTAGATAAAATTACTCTCTCTCAATCTTTTTATAAGGTTTTATTTATTAATTATCATTTAATAAAAAATTATTTTCTTCCTTTAAATGAGGATATTTATTTTAAAAATAAAATAAGATTATTAATTTTAAATTAATAATTAATATTTTAATAAAAAGTTAAAGTATACATTTAACAAACTTTGAAATATCAAGCTTTAATTTTTAAATCAATGACTATTAAAGTGCATATATTTATTTTAAATGAACTAAATCTAGTTAAAAATACATAATAATATTGATTTATATTAATATTTTAAAAATGAGTATAATATTTTAAATAAATTATTTTATTACATATTATTTATTGCACAGTGTAAATATTAAAATTAAAAAATAATAAATTGTCTTAAAATTTTGCAAATTCATGTCTAATATAATACTCACTACTTAATAATAAATTACTCAATAGATTTTTTAAAAACTATTGCTGGTGTTAAATTTTTATCTTAACAATAAATAAGGACGTATTATTGTAGATTTATATTAATAATTTAAATTTAAGAGACATTTATCCGTATAAAATATCAATATTTTACTAAATAAACAAATATTACCTTGTCTTATTCAAAAAATAACAAGAAATATTAAGAAAAAAATTAAAACTACTGAGAAGTACGATTAAGCGATTGTTTTAGAAAATACAAATAAAAAAACATTGACTTGAACACTTATTACGATAAAGAGTATCTTTATAATTCATGTATAATTATAATGCCCTTGGTTGGGAATGAGTATAAAGATTAATGCCTTATCTTATTAAATTCGAAGGATACGATTAATAGTGACATGTGGGTCCGACCATACATCATATTATACAATAACATAATTTAAAAATAGACAAAAGTTAATAGGAAAAGAAGCTATGATAATACATAAATCAAAATCAAACTTAATATATAATGTGTTTACATAAAATGTTATATATATATATATATATATATATATATATATATATATAATATCTTGTATATCAATATATGATATCATATAAATTAAAATATTTCGTTTGAAGTGAGGTTATAATAAAAACTGATATATTGAGGTAGTCAAATATTTATTTTATTCTTTTGAGTTGTTAAATAATATACATCATCTTTTTAATTAAAATTTATATATAAAAAAAAATATGAAAGAGAAATGCTTTGAGGCTTGTGGCATCCATGACTCCATCCATCCTATTTAGGATGATAAAATTTTGTAAACCACTGTACATGTAGCTTCATCGTTTTTGTTATTTATATTTGTTTGATAAAAAAAATTGAATAAAAATATTTTTATTCATAAGTGTCTGCAGATTTGTTTAATTTCTTTTTTCTATCAATTTGGTAACAGGATCGGATCGGATCAGATATTGAAATACCTGTATATACAAATATCTTTTTAATAAAATTATTAAAATAATTTTAAAAAAATATTTTTATTTTATTTATTTAAATTTAGTATTAATTATTATTATAGAAAATATTGGGCTTCCCTTATATATTATTATAGCTTTTTCTTCTGTAACAAAGTTATTAAATTTTTTAATCTTAAATAAAATAGGACATGAGATAAATTCTTTCCTACAAATATAAATAGTAAATACCTATTGTTGGCATCCGTCCCATTAAGATTTCTAACCCTGCTTGTCATAATAAGTACTTTGTACTGTGTACTTTGTTGATTGTGATGCTACAGAAACAGACATTCACTAATTTAAGAGGAGAAACCAATTCAACCAAATGGGAACCCATCAAAACCCAGAGTCAACAATATAATAGTAAAATGTTAGAAATTTTGGGTTTTCTTGTGATATAGTTAGAAAGTTCATTCTTTTATTTTTAATAAAAATATTTGGTTTAAATTAATTTCTAATATATATCTAAAAAATATTTAATAATTCAAAATTAATTTTAAGTCAAATATGTTCTTTTTTTTATAAAGGATTGAGGAGTGGATTATCAAGCATTCACATTTTTTTTTCATTTTCTTTTTGATAATTAATAACTATAATTATATTTAAAGGGATATATTTTTAGTGCTTGAAAACATATTATATCCTTAAAATAAATTAAAATTTTTATGTTTAACAAAAATTATTAATATATTTTAAATTTCTCATCAAATAGCAAAAGTACATGGAATTTCGTAATTTTTATGCGGATTAAAAACGTTATACGCACACCTTTTACTCTGCATAACAATAAAAATGAATCATAATAGTTTTTCCGATTGATAATTATTAATTGTGCCGCAACATTGATCAATGCTGGGCCTTTGGGAGAGTTTGTTATAAGACTTGGTTATAAAGGAAGGACTGAGTAAAATTCAATTATTAGTTACATCTTGATAATGATCCTTTAGGCGCAATACCAACCTTAAATACGAAGATACATACGATTGTGTACGTTACATCATGGCACCCAGCATATCTTCTTTGCAAGCCAAGATTAATATTTCCTTCAAAAGTTGTTCACACATAAAATACGGACAAAATTCTTGTTAGAAATAAGTGGATTGAAAAAGATTACTCATTTTTTAATTTTATAATAATTTATTTAAATTCAATAAATGTTAAATTTTAGTAGTAAAATTCCCTTTATTGCATATTTACAGAGATATGATAAAATTATCTTAGATAGTTTTCAAAATGATAAATTTAAGTAGTTTAGTTTTTTTTTTTCTTTAGGTTTAAATATACGTAGTTGTAACCTAAAGTAATTCTTCTAGGAGTATAATGTCTATAAACATAATTCATAAAAATTATTTTAATAAGTATTTTGAATTTTTAATTGATTGTGTATGTAAAAATTATATTTATGCAATAACTGTTTTAATACTTGATGCAGATAAAATTATTATTTCGGATTATAAAATTATTTTTTTATGATTTTAAATATAATATTCTATGTTTGTTTGATAATTTTTTTATTATTTAACTTTAAATAAAATAACATTTTAAAATAACTAAGTTAAATCAAATCATAAAAATTCATTTCATTTAATATTTAATTTAATTTTTATAATATATGCTAATCAAATCGAATTAAATTACAATTTTTATAATCAATTTGAATTAAACCAAATCATATCACAAACATTTCTAGTGGTGGGTGTGAATAGAATTTCTCCATACTCTTTTCTTTAATTTTCTTGTTTCTGCCTAATCAAAGAAGACAAAATTATTAATCTCTCGGAGCCAAACTTCTTTTATTTCAACGAAAAAAATCGAAAGTCAAGTTCTTTATAACTCGCTTCTTTAGATGATCTTAGACCCGTTTATTTTTGTGTTTGTTATTCAATAAAAATAGTTTTAATTAAAAATCTGTCCAAAAATTTATAATAAATATTTTATTGAAAAATAATTTAAAAAAACTATTAATACTTCAATAAAATATTAAAAATATAAATTACATTAATGTCCTTTAAGATTTAATAAAATTTTATTTGATTTACACATATCTTTTTTAATATATGTAAAAATATAATATTATATATCTTTTTTACCTGCACAGATCTAATATAAATGTTTTTTAATTTTTAATAAAATTATATGCATAAAAAATTAAAGTAATGTAAAAAAATATTAGATAAATTTTTTTCAAATAATTTATCCAAAATAAAATAAATATATGATTTTTTGTTTTTTGGTAGTGATAATATATGGTTTTTAAGTAGTATTATATATACCAATAGCTTTGGATAACAATATTTTGATTATTTCAAACTTTTGTTTTGGTGTGCTATCTTAAACTAGTTTAGATCTTCTTACTGGCGAGGGTATTGCATATGTTAACGAATCAGTGACAATCAGTTTGAGAAAGAGATATTAAACCAACATTTCACAAAATGTAACATAAAAAAATGATTTTTTTTCTAATACGTACTTAAACAAAGACATAATAAAATTTATATATATATAGAAAAATTTTATTAAAATTTATAAAATTTAATATAACGATAATATTAAATACTGAATTTTTAATAGAATTTCTTATTTATTAGTTTATTATATATTTTTAAACACAATAAAAAAAACAAAGATGTAACAAAATGTAAGCTAGGTTTGACTGTAAAGTAGGTTTAACAAAATTTCCCCTATTTGGTGAAGCTTTTGGCTGACCAGTGACAACAAATGAGAGAGAGCAGTAATCCGTACAGCTAGCTAGCAGGTCAATGAACGACCAAGCCTCACCATAAAGTCAGCTGTAACTACACTCCCTTGAATTTGTAAGCACTTGATCTTTTCGTGTTGTTTGGATGAACTGAAAGAAAGAAGAAAAATATATGTAAATAATGATATAGGACTGACGATTCCTTTCACATGATGGCTAAAAATTTATATTTATTTATTAATTTAATTATTAAATTATATTATAATATTTAATAATTATATTACAGAATTTTAAATAATTTATATATTTCTAAATATAAAATTTAAATAATATAAATATTAAAATAAATTTATAATAAAATATTTATTAATTTTTATTTTATATAAAATTTTATAAACATAATTTATTTGATAAAAATATTAAATTAACAGTTGAATTAATAAATATTATATTTTATAAAAAATATTAAATTTGTATAATTATTAAAATTTAATATTATTCTCATGTATATTATAGATATATGGTTAAAATATAATATAAAATGAATTTAAAATAATTTTTTATTTTTATTTTAAATTTAAATTATTTTCTATTATTTTATTTCCTTTTCTTTCAATTTTTTTCCGTCAAATGAAAATGAATGTTATTGTGTTAACACAGCTGTAATACTAAATAAAGACAAATGTTGTTGTCATGAATATTTTGTATGTATTTCTCATAATGGATATGCAAATTAAGCAACGTCTATTTATTATTTAGAACAATATACTAAATTAATTTGTAAAATTATAAATTTAAATTAATTTAGTTTTTTAAATTGAAAAAATATTTAAAATTTATAATGAAATTAACTTAATATGTTGTCAGTGTAAATCTTTTTATAATATTTATCAATTAAAATTTACTGTGACTATAAATTATAAAATAATTATTACAAATATAATAATTTTTATTTATGTGATAATTTGAACAATAATATAAATTTTTTACCACTATTAACATATCTAAATTAAATTATTTTAAATTATTAATTATTTTTATTATTTTTATAATTTAAATTAGAGTAATTATTATATTAGTTATCAAAAACAAAAATAACTTTATTTTATAATCTTAAAACTAAAATAAAATTTATATAATTTTAAAAACTAAATTAAATATGGTTATTAATTTTTAAATTAACTGAATTAACATATTAATTTTATTGTTATAGTATTATTTATTTGTTTATTTTTCATATTTTTTTGGTGATTGTCATCTACCTAGAAGTTTTCATGATTCATTCTGTTCCTCTAATTTATTTATGTTCGGAACCAATGTTTGATAGGTTAAAATTTAAAAATGAAATTTAAAATATTTTAAAAGTATGTTCAAGTAATATTTTGGATTATTCTAAAATATGATCCAATGATTTAAATTATTTTAAAATTTATACTTTTCAAACAATTCAGTATTGGTAATAATTTTTTTTAACTTAATAGATAATGTTTTGTAAAACATTATATTATTACATATAGTCATATTATTTATCTTAAAATATAATTTTTTTTTAAAAAAGAGAATAAAAAATTTATTTTTAATTATCTTTTCATTTTAATTTTCAATAAATCATTAATTATTTTTTTCTATATATAATTTTATATCAATTATAGTAAAAATAAAAATAAAAATAAAGTTTATATATAAAAGATAAACTAGAAAAATAAATAATTTTAAAAAAAAATTAACAACATTAATTATATTTTTAAACATTTGTGCAATTTTTTTAAAGATAAAAATGAACATAAAAAATATAAGTAAAATTAATCTATTGGTCGATTCTTATAATTTCATTAGAATTTTAATTTTTTATAGTTTTAAAAATTTTAATTAAATATTATAATTTTATAATTAAATTTACAATAACTGACATTGTTAAATTTTTATTAAATTTTTGGTGACATAATATTCATTATTTGATAATTTATATTTTTTTATTACTTTCTTTATTTTTTTATTTATAAAAAAAGGAAATACACAGAATTTAAAAAATGTAATTAATACTAATAATTTTTAAAATAATTTATTTACTTTTTCTAATTTATTATTTATATATAAATTATATTTTATTTTTTATTGTTTATTTATTACAGTTGATATATATATAAAAAATTAATATTTTCTTGAAAACTAAAATTAACAGATAAATAAAATAAATTTCATACTTACTTTATAAAAAGATAAAAAAAAGGAAATATTAATTATTTAATCTTAATATTTTTATTTATAATTTTTCTCAATTATTTCTCCCCTAATTTCTAATGACAACAATTATTTTTTCTCACACATTACATCTCATATTAGAAATTTTTATTTGTTATGTATTTAAATTATTGCTATTGGATTGAACCTCCGTTGTTTCTATGATTTTACCAAATGTTATTACATTTAGTGGCTTAAGTTTTGCAACATACATCGTTTTTCTATAAAATTTTTTTTTTAAAAAAAGAACATTAAGTACGAATAGCAAAAGAAAAATTTTTAATTTTAAAAATAATACATGTACCAAATTATAGGTTAAAAATACAATTTTTTTTTATATATCTTAAAGCCAATTCACCGTCGATATATCATTTAGCAAAAATTAAATTTAGACATTTGAAGATAAATATTTGTAGGAAAACATAAAAAAATTATTAAAATATAATAATTAGTAGTATAAAAAATAAATTATCAAGTAAAAATATTATACTATCTATATTTAAGAAATATTTAACAGCATTAACTATTAATTAATTAAATAAAATTTTAAAATTATAAAAATTCAACTAAAATTTTAATTGATGAAAAATTAATTAATATTTTATATAATTATAAAAAACAACAGATTAATTTGAGCTAAATATATACTTTAAAATATATCCCATTTTAATTTTAAAACTTAAGTTATATAATATTAAAATTGATATATTTTATCTATTAATTAAGTTAATCAAAATTTATTTTATATATAATTAAATTTCAATCAAATTAAATTTAAATTTAAAAAATTGATTCTATCAAAATTCTGAGACCTTAGGAACTAAAATAAGTACTTCCCATAAACACCCTACACCGACCCCGGGATGTATATGCAAGATTAGTCGTAAAATTAATTAAGATTGGTTAGAAAAAATTGTACAAAATTTATTATTTTACTGAATAGTATTTTATACTTGATTAAAAGCTCGGAAAATAATCATTTCAAAGTTAACTAAAACAAATAAATGAGAGAATATTTATCTTCAAATAAATGTCAACGAGTGTCTTTAGATATTTCTAAAAAATTATGAATAAGAAGATTAAATGAAAAGTCGATTTTTTAAAATTTTGAAATATTAAACCATTATGTTTATTAAATATTTTTGTATTGGTTAACAAGTGTTGTTAAGATATTTATTAATAAGACCCTTACCTTTAGTGCAATGAAATGTATCATAATATTAATTTATTAAATGTTTAATTAAGACGACATAGTTCATATATCAAATAGTTTAAAGATAAATTCATTTTAAACTAAATATTTTTTAACATTTAATTTAAGCATTTATATTTGGAAGTACTTCAAAATAATTTTGGTAAAAATAACTTCAATTAAAATTCATGAATACGTGCTTAATTTTTTTTATCATTGTTCACGTAAATAAGTCAACCTTCTTTTAGAAATAGTAGCTTAGCTAGTTATAATAAAAGTATACTGCGGCTCTAAATAAACTATATATATAATGTTAAACGATTTTAATATTAAAGTCAAAAGATTTTATGGAAATGTTTACCTAAACACTATTTCTCACCTGAAATTGGGTGAGCAATTAAGAAGACTCAATGAATCTCCTTTTTGTTACTTCTTTTCATAGAAATCAGGACTTCATCATGATAAATCTTAGAAACAAAATACTCAATGAATTAAAGAAAAATAAAAAATATCGGTAATTTTTTATGTGCTCTTAAAGTATGGTTTTTTAAACCAATATGCGTTTGGTTTTGATTGAAGGGAATTTAAATCCCTTAAGTACATAGTGCTGGGAGAAGTTCTCATTTTAGCATATAACGTATCTTTAGATGCTAAGCTTTTATTTATCAAGTAGGACGATATTTTGAAGAAAAAAAAATATTTTGAACGTACACTTCAATTATAAAATTTAAAATATAACTAAAGTGTAAGAAAGTGACAATACTTATAAATTGACGTAATACACACAAATTAATACTATAATACAATATAATTTTGAGAAATGTTATTTATATTACAAATATGTATAACAATGATAAATAAAAGTATGAGATGTGATGTGATTAAAAAATAGAAAAGTATATTTTATGAATTAATTGTATAAAATTACAGTAAAAGCAACATATTTCTATATTTTTTGTGTTCTGAAAATATAAAAAATAGATCCGGCTATGAATGTTGGAATAATAATATCAGTAATAACAATAAGTATTTATTGAAATATTTAACATTTAATATAATAAAAAATATTTTAAACTTTTAATTTCTAAAAATATAATCCTAAAGCCACACAGATACTTGTTGACGTTTTTCGATCTATAAAATTGTATCATTTGACAAATTTATTTCCTTTTGTTTTACTTCAGATGACGGCAGGTTGAGAGGATAATGAGAAATGTTAACAAACTATGTGGATTGCTTGGAATCACTTTTCTTTTGATTTTAAAGATTGATGATATTGATCACAGCTAGCATACCGGTATTGCACATCAATTGCAACATTTAAAGGAGCCTCAAAACGCGTATGAGTAGTATTTTTATAATGTTACCCATTTTGAGGAGCTAGAGAAAATTGAAGAATTCTCACTTATTTGATATAAATTACGAAATCATTCAAAGAGAATGACTTGTGAAAGTGGAGCTAATCAAAAGAGTTTTAATTTTCTCTCTCTCACTGTTTTCTTCTGACTCTACTCATTCGTTACATAGTCTTTGAAAATGCAAATGTAGTTCAGCCATCTTTTATGGACTTCTTCTGGCTTTGATATGGCTTGCAAATCTTTCGATTGTCATCAAGGTATTGCATTCACACACTCTTTTTGACGCTTCTTGTCTTTGCTCCAACGACAAAAGGAAGATTCATTTCATGGCCCTCGCCCATTGGCAATTCATGTATCAAAGATTATCCTTGTGAACACACTATATGCACTCACATGCCGCGTTATCTCCATTACATAACTATACCTATGATTTTTCATAATATTTGTAATACCATGGAAATATATTAATATTATTACTCTTTTTTTTTTAAATATAATTATTAATAATATTAATTAATTTAGTATCAATAATTTAATAATATTTATTGGATTATAATTTTCATATTGTTGGGTGGATAAACAACAATTCAATTATTATCAAATAATTTAAATTTAAAAATATATTTTATTTAATTAATTTATTTACCCCCAAAAGATCATTAAGATATTTAGCAGAATTCTAACGTAGGATTGTGTATTTAAAATTAACATAACATAAATGTGACCTAGATATATTATAGTTATCCAAAAAATTCAACTTCAATAGTATTGAAAAGTTTGTAACATGGATCAAGTTTTTGCAATTAACATTTTAACATAGTAGAAGATGTATATTAAAAAAAAACCTCTTAATCTTTAAAATAGGAGTTTAAAAATATAAAAAACTATTATTTAGAATTAAAATTGACTAGAAGTTTTGAATTTGACTATAAAGTATACAACAACTTTATTTATTCTTTTAAATTTGACTAGAAGATATGCAACAACAACTTTATTTTTTTTTCTAAATTTGACTAGAAGATATACAACAACTTTGCTTTTTTTTTATATCAATATTAATATGAAACCAACTCTTTTTTTAAAATTTTAAATTTTCAAATTTTTAAAATTTCAAAAGTTTTAATTTCATTCAAACTAAAATTAAATTTTTTAATATTATTATATTATTTTATTTTTAATATTAAATAAAAAATATGATAATATTCTATTTGTAATCTCATAGGTTCAATAATAAATCAATAACAAATTAATCTTACTAATTTATTAATTAAAATTAGCAACTAATAATACTTATTAATGGCAAAATGGTATAAGGTGAAATATTTCATTCTTAAGAACAAAACAAAGTAAAGTTCTTTTAAACTCTTAGTTAATTTTTAAATATGATATAATTATCAAATTTTAATTAATTAATTTATAAATAATTTTAAAAAAATTTATTCATTCAACTTTCTTAATTAAAGTATTAGTTATTATAATTATAAAATTTAAATTTATTATCATAAGTCATACATTCCTTCTTCATTAATCATTAATTTTATAAATATTCAATTACATCCAATATTTTTTTAACTAATGTGATAATATTTAATTACATCCCATATCTTTTTAATTAATATCTTAAGATATTAGGTTCAAAATTAAAATATAACAGATAAATTTATCAATTATTATGATGTTTCAAATTAAAAAGTTTTAAATATTATATTCTTCATAAAAATATTTTATTAATCAATTAATAATAATTGTAAATATTAAAAAAATTTAATTAAATTAATTTAATGATCATATTTTTATATATTATATATATATATATAACTTAATAAATAATATATATTAATTTTTATTCAATAAAAATTATTATATATATTAATCAATTTAAATTATTATATTTTTATAATAATTAAACAATTAAAATTATTTAAATTAAATTATAAAAAAATTATTTTTTATTATTATAATTTCTTTTATAACATTAAATTTTTAAATTTAATAAAAAAATTATCATATTTAATTAAATATAATAATAATAATAATAAAATAAAATATTTTGATAAATTGAATCTTTTACATTCATGTTATTCCTAACACGTTCCGCTGTATCTTGGTCATGAAGATCAAAACCATTTTCTTATTTCCGTAATTGATTCAAACAAAATCATGATGCCAATTATGCCGAGACCTCTTTCTAAGGGAAAGTGACGATCATTCTAGTCGGTTGAAAAAAGAATTATTTTATTATAAAAGCGTAATTATTTAACTACATATAAAAAGTTAGGATATATTTTGTAAAACGAAGATAAAAAATATAAATTTTTTTTAACAAATAAAACTTATATATTTATATATATATTTCAACTAACCACCTTATATATATGTGTATTTAAATTTTGAATTTATATAGTTTTGGGGATTGGGCACGAGTGGTTGTAAATTGACATTTTCTCTCCTCTGGTGAAGGCTGAAAGTGTTGTGGCCATTTATCTCCTCTATAACAAAATTGGGACATGAGATCCAACAAGATGTGATAGTAAGTCTTAAATGGTAACCTATCATGCGCGTCATTCTCAATCCATATCACCTACGGATTCTAAAATCCCTCCTTCACATTCGAAAGCTCAAGCTAATATAAAGACAAGTGGAGTTTGCGACTAGTGATACAACACAAGCATGTCCCAACTTGGAACATCTAAAAAGCCAGATCGAAAATCACTAATCTTTGTCGTGGTAATATAATTACACATTTTTATCAGTCTTCATAAAATCATGGTTAGGTTATTTCCTATTATTGTTCAATTTATGATGCCACGCACACATACAAATGACATCTTATTGCGTGGATCTCATACGAAAATGGCTATTGAAAAATGTTTTGTTGATAATAAAATCAAACAAATAAAATTTATCTCGTTTAATTTTGGAGTACATGTTTAAAATATCTATATATACAAAACAAGTGAAAAATAATATATATATATATATATAATAGCAACATATACGCTATTAATATTTAAATAATGTAATTGAGGACTGTAAGTTATTTTTTAAAAATTGAATTTTGATTTACCTTCATATAAATTTTTGTTTTATTATGTCATCTTATTGTGAAAGATAAATTTCAGTAATATATTTTTTATGATTGATTATTTTGAAAAACTAAAATGTTTATAATTATTTTTTTAAAATTAACAAACTACACAAAATATATTTAAAATATGTTGCTAGAAATTATTACGAAATATTATATTTTAAAATAATTATATTATAATTTATTACGATGATTAATTTTTTTTAATGATAAATACACTCATTTCATATAAATGAATAGTCTATTCACTATCATTAATTTATACTAAAATGAGTTCTTAATTATGAGTGTATGTGGTAGAATCAGTTTATATAGCGATATAAATTATATGTATACTTATATTATAAATAATTTCACATAATATTTCTATCAATCAAATGAAATTTTAATTTTATATTAAATTGATTATTTATAATATTAGAGTGGGTAATTTATATATTAATTTAAAAGGAGTCCTTAATTTTATGGTAGGATGGAGTGCAGAACACGGTGAGGAAAGGCGCGTGGGTAAGTATGGGAAAAACGAGTTGGGTGTCTTTTTGGCACTGAGAAATGTGAAAAGTAAAGTGTGCCAAGTGAGCATGTTTCTCCACTCGACACAGAACACGAGTAGATCAGTGTCAGTGCGGAACAGCCTACGTGTAGAACAGCACATTATCATCTACTCCACGTGTCACTCTAAGCTTATTTTAATCATGCTAATTACTACTTCTTTCCATTCTCTTTTCGTATAAAATAACTATAAATAAATTGTTAAATAAAATTATTTTATTGTTTAATATATTGATTAATAATTATTATATTTTTATTTTTATAAAATTTTATTAACAATATATTTATTCAAATTTTATTCGACTAATTTAAATATTTAATATTATAATTTTTAAAAATAGAATTTAAATTTATAATATAACAATTATTTCAACAATTTTTATTAATTTTTATAATTTATTAATTTATTTATTATAAAATAATTTAATAATAAATTTTATTTATTATTTTTATCAATCCATTTAAAGTGATTTTCTACTGAACAAAGATTTTTTTATTAAAGTTGAATATATGAATTAAAATTCATATATTAACCTTGTTCTTGTAAATTAGATGGATTTAAAGTCAATAAAAATATTAGTTTGCTTAAAGATAGATTTTGTTTTTCCACAACTTATTTAATCTATGGATTAAATAGATTGTATTTGTAGGTTATACGAACAATCATAAATTAAATTTTTTATTTCTAAAATATAATTTATTATTTTAATATTTTAATAATTAAATAAAATAAACAAACTAGTTTGCTAATCTCAGACAGGTTGAATACAGACCAAAAATCTTTGTCAATACGTTTACATTGTTCGTCAATTTAGACTGATCCATTTAATGATGTATGAATATTGGTGAATTTGGTCTTCGTATCTACCTATAGTTACAACAATTCCATCCTTACCTAAGGGGTGGTTCATTTCATTTCATGCAAGTCTAAAATAAAAAAATATCATGACCAATAAAATAGATATAAAATATGTTTTAGTCTAATTTCCTTTATTTCATAAACTAATCATTTATTTTGATAATATGGGAACTGCTTAGCTATATCTTTTAGTCTAATTTTTATTGAAGGATGAACTATTTAAAAATTATCTTTATTCAAGATTTAGTTACTAATATGGATCGATCATAGTTAAAAGATGAATCTAAAAGTTTATATAATTTATTTTTGACACAGTTAAATTTTAATATGATCATGTTTTAAAGTATAAATTTAAAAATTTATATAATTTATTTTTAAAATTATATTAAATTTCAGCATAACTATATTTAAAGTATAAATTTAAAAATTTATACAATTTTATTTTTAGCATAACTATGTTTAAATTTAACATAATTATATTAAATTTAGTGTAATTATATTAAAATTTAAACAAGTAAAAATAATTAATTTTTCCTAAACATAGTCATATTTAATATTAAAGATCAAATAAATTATTTGAAAACATTTAACATTTTTATTAACTTCTAAATTTAGTATAAAACAATAAAATATACCTAAAATTAAATTAAATATCACTAAATTTTTTTTAACTTTTTTAAAAAAATTAAAATTTATTCTAAAATTAAAAAATTATTTTTAACTTTACTTAAATCTGCTATTCTTATTTAAAATTAAAATCTGATGTAATTTCTATTTTTCTGAATACTTTTAAGTGATTAATCTTCTCATTTTAAAGCTAACGTGACAAGAAATTTTTTAAAAAAATTGAGAAACTTTTCTCGAATAATATTTTTTTCTTATGCTTGCCCTCCTTTTCTTCGTTTTGCTTTTGCCAATTCAACGGCTCTCTTCCATAGGTAAATAGTGTTAATTATATGTAATGTAATTCATACTTATCATATTTAAAAACAAAATTGGGTGCTACAGTTATTTTTAATATAAAATTTTAAAATATAAAATATTTTCATAAATTAAAATTGTCTACACTTTTTTATTTTGTTAAAAAATCTAAAAAAATAAATTTAACATATTAAATTACGTTTTTTTAAAAATTATAGAATAAACAATTTAGAAAAGATCAACAGTCAAACCAAATTTCTCGAAAATTCTTATAAAAAAATAGCAGAGATAGTAATAATTAAGGTTAAAGCTATGATATAACGTTGAATAATTTTATGAATAAGGTTGTACAGGTTTTGTCGGAGCAAGATTATTGGCTCTTACCATACAAACTTTCTGCTATGAAACATTGTGTAATTGATTGTTTGACGAGGATATTTAGTGAGTCAAATCACTTCAAAGCAGTCGTTAGAAGGTCAAATCATGGATCTCAAGGATATTATCAATTTCATTCAGTGACTAATTTGTTACTATTACCACCATAATTACAACTTCGGATGTTTGCCACAATTCACAATAACCAGCGGTGGATCCCAAACATCGTTCATATTCAAAGAAGCTGGTACGTAAGTGTCTAAGTAAGCTTATTCTTCAAAAAGTAGTGAGAATTGACAATATTAATTATATATAACTTTACCAGGTCATTAATCAATAGAAAAAGGAGAGGGAAAAAAGTCTTTTCAACTTGTATTTTGTGTAATTTTTTTTTAAATACTATTAACTAATTTTTAATCTCCATAAATATGCAATTTATCATTTAGTTATAATATAGGTTCTTCCATTTTTATTTATTATTTTAAGATTATTTATAATAAATTAATTAATATTATCATTCATATTAAAATTATATAATTTTATATTATATTTTAATTTCTTTTTATTAATAATCCTCATAAAAAGTAGAAGTATATATAATAAATAAAAATAATAATATTTACCTAATAATTTTAAAGAGATAATAAATAAGAGACATGATTTTTAAAAATAATGATAAATAAAAATGAAATTAAAATTAATTAAAACAAGACGGATCATGTAAACAAAAAAACAAAGAAGATAGTAGGAGTGGGGTGTTACCTATCACTTGTATATATGGATGTGATATATGGATGTGCAAGTAAATAAAATGAATATGAATTTCAACAATTATAGTATCACTCTGAAATTAATAAAAAAAAGTTGTTAATTAAAATAGTAAACTATATACTAACCGATAATTCAATGAGATAAATTGCAACATTGTCCTAGAAATTAAAAGATCGGGGAAAGGAGAAATAGTATAGAGTTTATTAAAGCTACCATTTAAATTATGAAACAATTATAATATTATTATAAAAAATTAAACTGTATTAAATAGATTTATCCATGAGATCATATGGGATTGTTTAATATTTAAAATAATAATTAATGTGAAAATTGAGAATTATATTAGTAAAAATAATAATAAAATACTCTAATTATATATATATATATATATATATATATATATATATATATATATATATTCTTACAAACAATATAAGGTGAATAAAAAGGTCATGGGGTAGCTCATAAGTCATAAACTTGAGCGGTACTAAATGTTTTTAGTTAGATAATAGGTTTTAGATTAAATTTCAGTCTAACTGTAACTTTCTTTCTCCGCCTCTCTCTCAATATGTGTATCCACTTACTTTCTTAAATTTATTTTGATTAATTATTTTTTATAAATTAAATTTTATTGATATAATTATTTATTTATACTTTTTAATTAATTAGATCAAATTTACATAATTTTAAAACTAATCATTATTGCTTCAATCAGTTTCACTTAAATGTATAATATGCTTAATAAAATATAGATGAATGCTACTAAACCAATAGCTATAAGATTATATATTTATATATGGATAACATTTCTTGATTGAACCGTCAAATACATTAAATTTATATTCTATAAGAGTCATATTGAGTAAACATTAATTAAATCTTCAAGACTTCTTATCCTTAGAATAAATGGACTTTTTAGGTATGTGTGTGTGTGTGTGTGTGTTTAGAGTTGGTGTAATGGAAAAGAAAGGTAACTTAAACTAAGTGTCTAGTAATAAAAGAATAATGTACATGTTAAAAGGAGGTCTATGCTTATCAAAGCATGCGTCCCTAGAAACCCAATTAGATAAATCTGGACAATAGAATTAAAGATAAAGAGACATGAGATGGGACCAACAAAATTTGAGAAGCTGGGCAAGACAATGGAAGCCAGAGATGTGCTTTTTCAAGAAAAAGAAGATGAGCCAAGTTAGTGTTTGTTTTAATAATTAGAAGAGATTAGAGAAGAAGGAAAGGGGCATGAAGATGATTGGTGGGTCACCTTATGTTGAGCTTCTTTTCACTATAATGTGGGACAAAAAGTGTGCAAATAAATATAAATGGATAAATGAAAGATACATCTTAATTGAAAATTTTCTATAAAAAAAATTATATTTTAAAATGTGTATATTTTTAATAAGATTGGAATAATTTTACATTTATGAATCACTAAATGAAATGGCTAAATTAGGAAGTTTATATCTTGGTTGGGGCGGTGCTACTTTGGCGTCCCAAAATGAATAGGACGGTCGACCCAAAAGCGCATGAATTCCATTGGAGGAATTAGTGGATATTGGGACCCTCATGTGTCTCTTTTATATGCCTCCAAAGTAAGTGTTTGATGAGAAGGGGCTTAGAGAGCATACCCTCTATCTGGCATCCTTTTCATCATTATTTAAAATGAATCAATACCCCAATGAGTGCTTCTTTATAAGTCAGTTTTGTTGTTCCCAACACTTCATCCTTAAAATATATGTTAGTTTGGTTCAAACCTTCAAGTTCATTTTTTCTTTCACTTTCATGCATAGCACGTTTTATTTTTATAAACCCAAATTTGATCCTTGTTAATTCCTTAGACGACGCGCGAATTCGTAATGCTTTGGTCATTCATAGGGTCACATATATTTATTTCCTTTTAGAATTAGAAAAACTTGCAAATTCAACATTACATAGTGCTATGCTTTCTTAATTTCCCCCACTCGAGTGACTTAAGCAACAAACTAACTTGACGCAATAATACTTGTCCTATTAGTTTGGTTGGAATGACATTTTGGTATCTTCATTTTTCTAACTGACACATCTCAAAACAGAAAATTCAGAAAAGTTTATTTGCTTAATTATATGGTTTACAAAGAATTGGAATTCCAAATTGAAAGTGGATCAAGAAAAGGAAGTTTATGAATCAAACTTCAATGTGGATTTCCTTATTTGTCTTTGGATAAAACTGCCATTGCCATGGAATCTTTGGATCATAGGTCCACATCCACTACCATTAGACGCGTATATGTGAATACTATTTGAATGTGAAGGTTTCAGCTGGTGATGGGTCCAAAAGGTGGGGTAATAACTGGTTCAGTGTTTCATGGCACATAGGGCTACTAGCCAACACAACAGGAACAAAAAGAGGAAAGAATTAGAGGTCAACATTTTAGAAAAAGGGAAAGAATTAAAATTAAAATTCAAAATACACCAAAAGGGAAAAGACAAAAAAGATAGAGAGAATATAGTTATCAATTTCAGCAATTTTCTCCAGTTTTATGCTTGTATATTTATATCACATCACTTTATCCGGCGAATATGATAAATGGATATTCAAAAAGCCTCTTCCAGATTTGATTATACCCATCCATTTAGAGAAACGTTATCTTCTGCAGCCACATTATGTCTTCTACATTGTTCTAAGAAGTGCCAAGGTGTGCCATTTTGGGCACGGGGAGCATTAGAATATGAGGCACAAACATTATGTTTTGGAGGGTACCCATCCATCACCTGCTCCAATATAACAAATACATGTGTAGATGCTTAAAGATATATAAACAATTGAGGCCCGGACATTTTCTTTTGCCTTTTCATTTTAGTCTTTCATATGATCAATTATCTTTGCTTACTTAAGTTGCTTTCAACAAATTTTCGCCACTTGTTAACATTTTTTAATGAGTTGGCAAAGGAAATATAGTGTACTTTCCAGGAAGACTATTGGTTGATTTTGTTGCAAAAAGAAGTTACTAAATAAATTCTTATATATAAAAGCACTCTCCTTTTTTTCCCCAGCTGGCATATTCAAATTAATTTTTATTTTTACAATATTGATTTATAGTATGTTCCATTTACATTGTATTAGTATTACTCTAATTTTCCGTATGCAACAATTGGAAAATCCCAAATTACCCTTGGATAATGTCACTTATAACGTCATCTGACTTGTTATTTTCTATATTAATTAAAATATGTTGTTAGAAGAAGCACTTTCGGGAGGAGAAAGAACTGGAGGACATGAATTGAACACTGAATAATATGATAAATTCCACGTTGAAGATGAATCACAATAAATTGGTAATCATTAAGTTAAAAACTATACTATGTAATGAGTGGAAGGTAATGGTGGATGGAAAAGGAGAAATAGAAAATGAAAACATCATGTTTGCTATTATCAGTCAAACATTAGAAAAATACTCAAATATGTGTCTATCTAAAAAGTATTGTTTCTTTTCTTTTCTCTTTATCGTTTCCTTTTCTTTCTTTCTTTTTTTCTCGTTGATCAACCATTCTCAGTAAAGGATCTAAATTTTAGAACTTGATAGAACAAATCAATTCAGTTGGAAGCGCAAAGCTAATGAAATAATAATATTTATATATTATATTGAATCTTGAATATTATACTACAAAGTGCGCTGAAATTAAAATTTCACTGAGACTTACAGGCACTTAACTCGCTACAATGTGCCCATGAAGGAAGTGGTTTCTCCTTTTGGGTCATAGCTTGCGAGGATTGATGAGTTTCTGTTTTAGGTCAAATATGTGGGCTTTCTTCGGCCCTTTAGACCTTTTTATATTTCTACAAAGCTCCAGTACATAAAAAACCAACTATTGAAGTTTTTCAACTAAACTTCAATGGGCCTAATAATATTCACAGGCATTTATTGGAGTTGTCCTTATTGGGCCCTGTCAGTATTTTTCTCTTGGTATTGCTTTTTTTAACACTTTTTTTTTACGTTTCATATATTTTAATTTTTTATATTTATTTATTTTAATTTATATTTTTTTATTATTTTTCACATATTATATCATATATCCTTATTTATTTTTCTTATATATATTATATCATACACTTCTATTTATTTATTTTTATTATTTTATATTCTGTATAACACATTCTTATTTATTTATTTATATTTCTTGCATATTTTATATATCACACCCTACATCATAATTATTCAAAATATGTTTATTCCTATAAAATTATTTTTAATTTCGCAATAAATATTTTAAAAAATATATTTATAATTATTATTTTTTAAATAATTGCTATAATGACAATGCATCAAACTTATACTTATAACATGTATAATATATAATATATAGAGATGTAAAATTGTACATACGTCCTGCACTAGACATCAGCTAAATTTATACCTTAGATTATCTATATTTTACAATTGTTTCTTTCGTCATGGCTATGCATATGGTTTTATCTACGCATGGAACAAGATAAGTTGGGGTAAGTTTAATATTTTCCATTTCTAATCTCCATGCCTCTAACTATCTTCGTTAGGTTAAAAAATTAAATTTTATCTTCATTTTTAATTGAGGTTGAAAAATTTAATATATATATATATATATAATCTTTTAATATTTATAATTTATTAAATTATTATATTTTTTAAATTAATATATTTTATTATTTTTTAATTTTATATAATATTTTATAAAAATAAATATATTTTAATAATTTTATATATTGAAACAGATTCTAAAACGAGAATAGAATGGTTTTCACGTTATCATATTATTTTTTTTAATTATATTTTATTTGAATTTACAAATAAAAATAAGTTGAATTAAAATAGATTTTGAAGGTTGAAATTTAATTAATATAAAAATTTTAAAATCTTAATATGAATCTATTACTTGTCATAAATTTTTTTATTTAATTTTTTTAAAATCTATCAAATTTATAAATTTATTTAAAAGATTACAATATAAAAAATTAATAAATAAATTTAAAATCTAAAATCAACAAAATAAAAAAATTATTAAATAGATTTTAAATGCAAATATACACCCCTCTATATATATATATATATAATTTTAACAAACCGTTTAAGATTCTATTATAAAGATAAAAAGAAAGTCAACTAAAATTTTTTTTCTTAAAATTAAAAATTTTAATTTTTTATAAATTATGTAAATATATTAATATAATATAATATAATATATTAAAATAAAAATAAATAAATTTTTAAATAAGTTAAATATAGTTTTTATAAATTTAAATTTGTTTTATTTATTTAAAACTTTTTTAACAAATCTAATCTATTTATTTATTAAATAAATTAAGATAAAATAAATTTTAAAAAAATTAAAATGTAATTTTTTATCTGATGAACTAAATTGTTTTATTTTTATCAAAATTTATTTTTAATCTCCATAAACTCAGATTTTTTTATAAAAATCAAGACAAAACAGGCATGAATTTTTTCATCTCTGATTTCTTCCTAATGTACAGTCAATCCATCAACTTCCCTATTCATTTAGTTTTTTTTTTTTTATAATATAATACTTTAAACTTTAGTTCTCATTTTCTTACATGGACTGTCAGTAGCTAAACATAGCTACTATTTGGACATATTCCATTTAACACCTATACTCATCGTTCAAATCTTCTCCAACCTATACTAAAAAGTAAACATTAGCAATGGAGTGGAGCAGACGTTATTTGTTTTGTGGGGACTAGAATGCTATGAGAAATAAGTCTTATGCATTAATTCTATGTGTATATGGTGCGTGTTTAATTGAGAATCTGTTTATAGCTGTTAAATTTTAATATTTATATTAATTTAATAATATTATATAAAATGTAAAATTATATTATAATATTTAATAAATTATATATATATATATATTTTTATATAAAATAAAAATTAATTAATATTTTATTTTATAATTTTATTTTAACAGCTCATATATTATTTAAATATATATAAATATTAATAGTTAAATAATATATTTTTATATTTTTAAATTTTTTTAAAATTTGATATATATATATATATATAATCTATTAAATATTATAACATAAATTAACGATTAAATTAATAAATTTTATATTTTATATAAAATTATTAAATTAGTATAAATATTAAAATTTAATATATGATATCAATAAACTTTGATTCATATGATATCAATGAATTGTAACTCATATATATAAGATCACATCGATTCATACTAAGTTAAAATTTAATATTTATATTAATTTATTAGTAAACTTAAAATTATATTATAATATATATAATTTTAAATTATTTAAATATATATAGATATATTATTTAATTATTAATATTTTTATATATATTTAAATAATATTAAACATTAAAAAAATTATAAAATAAAATATTAAAGCAAATCAAAATTCAAATCAACAAAATTTATGAATAAATTCCATCCAATAAAAGTGAGTTAAGTTAAAATAATGCTTATTCAATAGGTTGTTTTGGAATTACCTATTTTTTTTTTAACCATGATTGACGTCACATATAGAAGAGTAACAATATAAACATTAAAGTTATAAAAGTCAATTGTTGGAGAAGCATTATTGTAAGGATACCGATATTCTTACATCATACAGTAATTTATATATATATATATATATATATATATATATTAAATTTAATGATTATAAATTTATTTTAAAAAAAAATTCAACAACCATTTAAAAAGTATAGAAAGATAAAAGTTACTCTGCATGTAATATATCATATTCATAAACTACTTCTTACTTTTCATTCTAAAATCTTCACATCTTCCTTTAAGTTTCTATATGTCATATCCTTTCTACATACAATATCTCTTGATTAAAGTTTAGTATAAATAAATTTTTCTTTAAATACTTAAAAAAAATATAATAAAATAAAATGAATTACACTTCTTTTAAAAAATTATAATCAAGTTATACATCTTAACTTCTGAAAAAGATAAACAAGAATGTTTTTTTAAAAGAAAGTAAAGTACAAAATTTGATTTTAATTTTCAAAAAATTAATTTTATTTTTCTCCAATAAATACTTATTCATAAATTTATTTAAATTAAGCCTAAAATAACCCTCTATTTTATTTAAAAAAAATTAATTACTACCACAAAAAATAACCCTCTATTTTATTTCAAAAAAAATTAATTACTACCACAAAAAGTAACCCTCTGTTCAAATTGTAAACAATTTGGAGACACATTGCTTGCAGCACGACAATCTAAGACACTACATTTGAATCCTATATACGTTCAAAAACAAAAATTATTAAAGAATTAGTCATATAATTTTCTTTAAAATAAAATATTCCTTAAAATTTAATATCTAGTATTCTTATTATGAAATGCTGGTATGAACTCCCCTAATTAGAATACATGCATTTAAGAGTTTTTTAAAAAATTATTGCACCTTCCATATCAAAGATTTTAATTTTCTATCGACAAGATATCTCTTCTTTCCAATTTTTCTTTTAAATTTATATATATATATAATATTCGTTAAAAATAATTGGATATTATTTTGTAAGTTAAAATATGTGATAATGTTGTTTTTAAATATTTATGTGTTTATTGTGTGACTTTCCATTCAACAATTTCTTCTGCAGTAAATAAAAAATACAACTAGTAAGAATGATAATTTAAAAAATTTAATAATATTAGAGATTCTTGAATACATCGAATATATAGAAATAGAAATAGTAGTCCCCTTTATATAAGGGTGAGACTTTCCAAAACATTAATTTTTCTATAAATATAATTAAATACTGTTTAAAATTTTTAATTAAATTAATTTAAATTCAAACAGAATTTTAAATAAATGATTAAAATCAATAATTAATTTAATTCAATGTAGGTAGTAGTAATGAAAAGGTGACTATAAAATATATAAGTAAAAGTTTAATTATCAAAATTTAAATATATAATCAAAATCATAATTATATTTTAAATAATAATTTATTTTAAATTTTAAAATATTTTAAAATATTCAATTTTTTACAAAAATCCCTCACATATTTTAAAAATATTTAAGAAAATTTTAATAAAATAAATTTTAATGGATTCACATAATGAGTGTAATGTATTAAATATGGTGTCTTTTAATTAAATATGAATCAGATACTAAACAAATAAATTTAACTGACAGTATTCTGGTGAAGCAAAACTTCTTCTATGAACCAAAAACACCTTGACTGACGTAAGTTAGAGGTCCATCTATCACGTGACACCCCATAATTCTTGGGATTTTTGCTGGTTTTGGAAAAAATAGGTCATGCACCTTTCTCATAATTCATGAGTGCTCTAGAGATTATGATTCAATCTCATAGAAGAAGCCCCACTTACACTCATGTAGTTAACTTAACAAGGTGTATATCATATATTTTATACACCACCTATAAACGATGTGATAGTCATTAAAAACATTAAGTTTAACATATCGTTCAATGCAGCCTAGCACGTATCATACCATGGGAATGAAAAATAAATAAACGTGTTAGAAGGCCATAACAATAACTTGTTGTAACCATATAAACCTTTGATCCCCAATCACAAAGGTTAGATTTCTATTATTGTTCATTTTATTTGGCTAAACCTTCATTGCTCTTGATGTTATTCGTTGAGTTTTTGCTTTGTAAGAAACATAGTAAAATTAATTTTTGACTTCATATTAATTAGGATTCATACTTGTATAATAATTATTCGCAAGACTTTGATATATATGATCATATCTCAATTTATATTTACCAATTATTTTTCACTATTGTTCTTTGGCAATCATGAGTATACTTACTAGAAATATGATTTTGTTTATATAAAATTTACTAAAAAAATTTCTTAATGCACATTTTCAAATTCGGTACCAAATGACTAATAACAATTTAGGCTCCTTTTATTATTTATTTGAAAATTTCAAATTACGATGTTTCTTTTGAAATTAAAGTAAATCTATTTACAAGATTTATTCTTGTACTAATCAAATTTATTGATCAATCACTATATTATCATAATACAGTGAAAAACTTGTTAATACTATAGTTTATGGTACCCCTCCAATATTTAATGAGTATCACAAACATAACAAATATATATATATATATATATATATATATATATATATATATATTTACTATAAACTCATAATATTTGTATTTTGTCGTACTGATGTTATACAGGATTATATATATATATATATATATATATATATATATATATATATTCTTGTTAATACCAACATGGTAAGGAATCCTCAATAATATAATTTCAATTTATGATAAATTTCTATTATTATTTTATGACATCATTAATCTTCACGCTTTTTGATAATTTTACAATTAATTCAAAATATCATTTGTTTTAGCGGTACGTAATAAAATCAATTATCTCATGATTTTTTAAATTTTTGGCATGTATAAAATTTAATTTAGATAAACATGTTAAAGATTATAAATCATCCAAAATTAGACTTCATCTTACTGCATAGATCATAAATCATATCATATAATATACATATTAATATATTCATACTACATAATCTTTTTCAAATTTATGATATAACCATATTTTTATTTATATCTTAATTGCTATAAACATTATATATGAATAGCATGTCAAAAAAATATTCAAATATCTCGTAACTCTTCTACATAATCACAATATAAATTTCTACCAAATTAAATTTAGCAAAAATAGAGTATGATCATTTTTATATCTTATGTTATATAGGAAAACTTTTTTTTCATATAATCCAATAAGATCTTAAAATTTTTTTTATAGTTCAATATTTAATTTTAACACTTTAAATAAAGTTATATCAATTTTTTAAAATTTAAATATTTATATCTAACATTATAACCAAATAAACACATTTGTAAGCTTTCTAACAAATAAAAGATAAATTCAAATAATGAGAGATACTTAGTGTATAATTTTTAAAATATTTACTTAAAATATGTAGGATTCAAAAATGATACTTATTTATTTATCTCTTTCATATAAATATTTTTAAAAAAAAATTATAACTTTTCCATGGATGGTAAAAATTTAATTCCTAGTTTAAGAAAAATTGATAACATAGACAACTCAAATCGAAAAAGATGTTAGCTAAACATATAAATATGAAAAAATAAATCAATTCATAATTACAATTAATATTTATTAAAACATATTGATTTATATTTATGAAGGTAATTAATTCATTTTAATTATTTTAAATTAACCTTTAATTAGATAAAAATGATATTAAAGTTATATCACGCGTTTGTATTAGTCAAAAATAATAAATAAATAGATAATTTAAAAAGTAAAACAAAACACATAGATAATATCAAACTAAATCGTTTAAAATTGTTAAAAATAATTGGAGATAATGTCGTAGGCTGAGATGTAACAGCACTATTTTCAACCATTTACGTGTTTATTGCATTTAAACAGGATGAGAGATAGAAACCGAATACATCGAATGTATACAGATAGAAAGCATAGTCTCTTTACAGACTTCCTAAAATATTAATTTATCCTTAAATATAATTAAATATCGTTTAAAATTTTTAATTAAATTAATTTAAATTTAAACAAAATTTTAAATAAACAATTAAAATTGATAATTAATTTAATTCAATATACATAATAATGAAATGATAATTACAAAATATATAATTTAAAATTTAATTACCAAAATTTAAATGTATAATTAAAATTATAATTATATTTTAAATAATAATTTATTTTAAATTTTAAAATATTTATATTTAATTTTTTACAACATATTCTTTATTAATCGTAACTAACTAATTAACTTTGATTGTGATTAGCTAATGTAACTATATGTATTAGTATTATTTTAAATAAAAATCCTAAATATATTATTGGGGTTGCGGAAGAAATTGATAAATATTTCTCTGTGACATGCAGTTGATAATACGCCCAATTGTTAATTGGTTCCTTTTTTGTGCTCCCTTCCTTTCCCTTAGCATATATAAAATAACCCATAATTGTCTTAAATGCTGTGTCGTGTAATCGTCTCATCAATTTGAGTTTTGTTTGAACCATATTGTTTGGGAGCTGCAGAAGATGCCTGGTAAACAAACACCCACTTGGAAAATCTTTCATGTAGAAAGAAATTCATATCCAGTTTCTTGTACGACTACCAGCATACATGATCCTCCTAAAATGACTACAAATTTGCATTAATTTAAAAATATCATTTGCATGAATCAAAATAATATCTCAATTGTTTTATCATATCGTCCATGCCTATATTTATTGTAAATATTTTGTAATAAGTTGGTTAGCTCCTTATTTTTTATATAATTAGTGAGTCAGCTCACTAATTTATGTGAAAATTTGTGGTTCCGCCATATACTAGTTAAGTTACTTGCGCCATTCATGGGGTACAGCATAGATTTATCATTCAATATGTAAGATAATTAGAATTCCACTTATTTCATAAACAAAAATAAACTTTAATCAATCTTTTTTAAAATTATAATTAAAACACTCGTAAAAAAATAATTGGTCAAATTCTTTTTTGATTGAATATGATTGTTGTCACGTGTAAAGGCGAGTCAATATAAACACAAAAGTTTTATTTTATATATGAATATATATAAATATAATGTACCAGAACCAATCATATTAGAACATCTGTATATAGCCTTATAGGTGCTTATTTGGATCATAGTCCACGGACATACGGATCACGACACATAAAGGGATCCATGTAATCTGTGATTTGATTAACCCATAGTTTGTATTGCGAAGTTCCAAACTTTATTTAATCTAAACTAGGTTTTCGGGTCGACCTCAAAAAAAAAGAAAAAGAACTCAGTTTTTTGGCCCTTTTGATCGGCCATGTGAATGTAGATGCTTAATTATGTTATGGGATGATGGTTGTTTACTTTAATCTGACAAGAAAGTGGAGTTGGGCTGCAAGGTTCTTTTCTTCACGTTGGAGATATGCTTCATGTGCTGGAAAAAATGCACTTTTCTTTTTAATGCAAATTTAATTTCAAAAAACATTTTGTCTTACTTTTCATGTTTGTAGTGAGAACCATCTAAGACACACACTAATTTCAAAGTATTTGGTGTGTATTTGTTTTTACCTTGGCCATTCAAGCATAAATTTGAGTCACAACAGCAAACTGATTTTTCTGATTTGATGCATCAGAACTTTGTAAACATATCGTTGAGCACTTAGTGTGTATTTGTTTTTTCCTTTGCCATTCTAGCCAATAACTCCATTATCGCTTCGGAACTTTTTCCAATTAATTTAGCAAAATACTTTTACAGCTCACCTTCCTCGCACTCCTTTAACCAATCAAAATAAATCAAACCCATATTAAAAATTAAAATGAAGTGCATGGGAGAATCCAGTACATTGATGCATGTTTGGGAGAATCGAGTTTTTTACATTCTAAAATCTATGTCATAATAAAAACTAAAATAAAGTGCAATGTACATGGCTTAATTGCTAAGCTTACTGGAGCAGCCACTTTACAATTCTAATTTGGTTGTCTTCACATTATTATTTATTTGATCTTTTCATTGTTGTCAAGTAAATCAACCTTCTCCTTGGCATAAATCAGATGATAAATACCAGAATTATTGAAACATTATAAGATTGTATATATCTCCGGATCTTGGCTAGCCGGAAAGCAGGGAAATTTTCTTTTTCTGCCAATCTTTGCATATATATATATATATATATAAGAAGAATAAAATTATTATAAAAGTAATTTTAATTAAAATTATTTTATTTAATAATTTTTATAAATAAATAAATTTTATCAATCTAACTATTTAATTAATAAAATATATTATATAAATTATTTTTATAAAATTTTATAAAAATTTTAAAAAAATTTAATATTTAAAAAATAAATTTAAATTAAAAGATAATATACTTTTTGTAATATCCGTTAATTTTAATTTATTTAATAAAATATAAAACTTTTTTAAAATTTTAAAAAATTATATAATATATTTTATTAATTTAACAGTTAAATTAATAAAATTTATTTATTTATAAAAATTATTAAATAAAGTAATTTGCGAAATAACTTCCAAAGTTTTTTTTAAATCACTGGACTTTATAACAAGGTTACAAGAGAAGAGTGAGAGGAAACAGAGAACTTTTTTTTAAACTATAAAAATATAATATCAAGTTTGATCATTGACAGGCATATGAGCCAACCAATGTGGATTTTCTTTTTATTTTTTTGTAAGGGATGGTGGCTTGTTTCAAAGGAATAAATGGTAGACGTATTTTGACGAGATTACAGTAGAAGTAGAAAGTAGGTGGCATTTTTTAAATGTTTATCCATCTAATTTTGAGAAACTACGGCTTTACTCTTTTTTATTCAACAATGGTTGTATTGGTTACAAGACAATTAAATAAATAACAATAAATAAATAAAAATTTAGAGAGAAGAAAATAAAATAATACTAAGATAGAATAATTTATTTTAAAAATAAATCTATTATAAATTATTTTATTTAGTATTTTTTAAAACAGTTGAATTTTTATTATATTAATAAAAATTTATTGTATAAATATATTTACAAAATTTTATAAAATTTATTTATTAATATTTTATTATTTTATTTTATTTTAATAGATAATATATATATATATATATATTTTTTTAATATATTAATTTAAATTAATTTGATAAATTTTTTTTATTTTTATAAATATTTTATATAAAATTTATTAATTTAACTATTTAATAAAATAAATTGTGGCATACTTATTTGTAAAGTAAATTAATCTTTAGAATAAAAATTATTTGTAATTTGTAAACATGCGTAATTATTGAATAGGATTATATATAATATTAATTTTTTTTAATAATTTTTAAATTCTATATTTTTCTAAATATTTATTTTGTTTATTTATGACTAAATTATTTTATTTATTTTATTTTATCATTTAAATTTTTAACTAATAACGATCAATTTTTATTTTTTTCGTAATTTGTTCTTTACAAAAAAGTGACTGTTACATTTGAATTAAAGATTTGCCATTAATTTATTTTCAACTTTTTTACGAGAATATAGTTGCTTTCAGTATAACAATCTACATGTTCAAATTTTAAATAGAGATTTGAACATTCCCTTGTCAAAGTTTGATTCAACAGTCAAAATCTTGTTTAGATAAGAGGCTGCTTCATCTCCGTGGGATGATACTACTACTCTTTGACAATTATTTATTAAAGAAAATAATTTGTTAAATAAAAAGTTAATTATAAAATTTTAAACAATAGAGATTTAATTACAAGTTTTAAATTATGATGACTTAATTAAAATCTAATAAAACTACAAGGATCAACAAATTAATTTAACCTTTATTTTATTTTATATATTCTATTTTTATCATCAGCTTTTTTAAAATATATCCAGAAACACATAATAAGAAATAAATAAATAACAAGATTTTATTAAAAATTATAGCATTTAATATTATTAATATATTATATTTTAAATTGTTAATAAATATTTACTATATATAATTTTTTATTATATATCATTGATTATATTAATTTTTTTATTATATCTATATTAATATCTTTTTAACTTCTCAAATTTTTAACCCTTCAAATTTGTATACTTATTTTTAAAAAAATAAAGAAATATCAATAAAAAAATGTCTATTTTTAATAAACTAGAAAATAAATACATATTTTGTCACAGATGAATTCTTATGCAGTTTTGACTTTTTAAATTATTATTTTTTACTTATGAAATTGTATAACAAATAAAAATTAAAAGTACATTAACTTTTATAAATTATAAAAATATATTTTTCCATTAATAGATCTAAATTTATATTAATAAAAATATATAATCTGAAAAATAATACATAATAATAAAAACAACTAATTTTTGTTTAATTTTTCAAAATTTATCCTTTTTAGCTAAATAAATTTTTAAATAAACTTATACATAATTTATTTAATAAATTGGTTTAGTTTCACTTCCGTCTGATATAGGTTAGGTCATAGTTTTTAGAGTTGTTTAATCCTTATTTTTCATTTATAATAAGTATTAATTTTTTAAAATTTATTTTTTATTTAAATTTGATGAAAAAGTAGTTATCTTTTGACTATTTTCCTTTTTAGTTATTATTATGAGAAAAGAAAAGTTAAGGAAAAAAATTAAAATTAGAAACAAGTTAATAATGAGATGCAAAGATATAATAAAAATTATATAAAATTTTTATAAAATAAAAATATTAATTATATTTCTTAATTTTTGTGTTATAACCTTAAACCACACTTATTATAAATGGAAAAATTAAATAATAAATGTTATATTAAGATTTATGTTTGAACTACAAATGTTAAGAATTACTTATATATTTAAATTTGATAACAAATAAATTTTAAATTTGATCACTAATAAAAAATATTAAATTAAAATATATAAATTAATTGTTTTACATAAATATAAATATCCGTTAAATATAATTAAACTTTAATTTTGGTTATTGATGGTTAGTTGATAAAAAAATAGAAGTAACAAAATAAACTATCAAATTTGATTTAACTTTCATATTTTATACATGGTGAAAAAAATATTTTTTATTTAGATCATAAAATAAATATTTATATTTTATAATTAAACTAATTAACCTAAAATTAATTAAGAAAAATATAAAAAATTTAAAATTGATTTAAACCTAATTTTAAAATAATTTTAACAAAAATTTAATCAAACTAACTCAATCAAACTTTATATTTTTTCCACCTCTAAAAAACCAAGCCTACATTCTCCAGGACTTCATACACGTAAAATAAATATTTTTTATAACTTAAATCAAAGTTAAAAAGAGAAAT
The DNA here is from genome assembly GCA_037954105.1 of Canavalia gladiata. Taxonomy (NCBI): domain Eukaryota; kingdom Viridiplantae; phylum Streptophyta; class Magnoliopsida; order Fabales; family Fabaceae; genus Canavalia; species Canavalia gladiata. The sequence continues at coordinate 13,232,723 of CM075668.1, forward strand.
AATAATATTTTGTGATTGAAAAAAAATATATAATTTTTTGAAATAATTTTTATATTCGGTTAAAATAAAATAAATAAATTTAGTTTTTCATTGTTCTAATGATATTTTTTTTTAATTTTTTTTTAAAAGAGAAAATAATTTATAAACCTCTCGTGTTTGCATTCATTTATCTCCTTAATCAAATTGTAAAAAAAAAATTCCAGTTATTTTTCTACACTTATTTTCTATGCATAATTTTTTATAAAAAAAAGTTTATAATAAGTATTGAAAAAAAAAAAAACAACTTTGGAGCAAAACACTTTACAAAAAATTAAATTCAAATGAACTGCTGGTATTCCACATTGGTAATAAATGAACTGCTGGTATTTCATGCATGTTTACTTCAACAACCAAACATGGGAACAAAAATTCATGTACATCCTGTATTAAATAATGTAATAAAGTTGAATCAAAACATTGTAACATGTTGTTAATCACATTATCAACCATAACCTGATAGAAGTGTTGTTGGATTAAAAAAAAAAAACAAATAAACATTTTTTTCCTTTGAGAACATTTCTCATAAAAAAAAGTTCTGAAAAATCAAGGTCATCCTCTAAAACAAAACAAAACAAAAAGTCAAGATCAAGATTACAACAAATATTATACGAGGGCAAAGAGAATACATCAATTAATACATTAAATTACTTAATAAAATTAGAAATATCCACTACTTTAGATTTAAAATGTACAAAACATAGGTATTTTCAATTTTTGAAATTATCAAACCTTGTAATTTTCACCGTTTACTTTTGTAATTTCAAAGATGAGGACTTTTTTGTTTTAAATGAAAAAAATCTCACACTTTCTATTAAAAAATACACATTTTAATAAGAATATAATTTAAATTAATTTATATCAAATATCTAACTTATCTTCCTCTAACTTTAAAGCAAGAGACAAATGGTTATCTAGCAGAGTAAATGGTTATTTAACATTAATGATTATCATAAATATTATTTAATCATTTATATTGTTCGTTTAACAGTTTATAATTTTTTTAAAATAAAATAACAATTTATATTTAAATATAAATAAATATATTATTGTTATTTAAAATAAAATAAAAATTAAAACATATCAAACAATTTTAACCGCTGAATATGTATTATCAGTTCTACCAGAAGTTGTTTTCATATATAAAAGCCTGGAAGCTGTCAAAATGTGACAGTATTTTTGGTGTCTTCCTTTCTCAAGCTAGCTTGTAGCCTCACACGCGAATCTTTCTCTGCTTTGCATCATCAGTGTATGGTCACGGTCACCCTATCACGCAAGCAAACCCAGTTTCCATTACCACAAGTCCCAAACTTTCACCCATTCTCATACACCCATTACCTTAAAATCTCCGGAAACCATGTCAGTTTCATGTGGGGTGGAGTGTGTGTTCGTGCTAGGCTGCGTGAGGTGGTTGTGGAAACGCTGCACCTACATCGGCTCCTACGACAGTGCCACGTGGCCTGCCGCCACACGTGATGAGTTTGAACCGGTGCCACGTGTCTGTCGCCTTATCCTCGCCATCTACGAACCGGATCTCCGAAACCCGCAGTACTACAAGCCCGCAACAGGCTACCAGCTGAACCCGGATTGGGTCATAAAGCGCGTGAGCCACGAAGAGACCCAAGGCCACGCGCCTCCGTACATAATATACGCCGATCACGAGCACCGGGAGATCGTGATGGCGGTGCGAGGTCTGAATCTGGCAAAAGAGAGTGACTACCAGCTTCTATTGGATAACAGATTGGGGAAGCAAATGTTCGATGGAGGGTATGTTCATCACGGTTTGTTGAAATCGGCGGTGTGGTTGCTGAACCAAGAATCGGAGACATTGAAGCGATTGTGGGAAGAGAACGGTTCGGATTATGGAATGGTGTTTGCGGGGCACTCTTTGGGGTCTGGTGTCGTTTCATTGTTAACCATTCTGGTTGTGAATCATAGGGACCGTTTGGGAGGGATTCCAAAAGAAAAGATTCGGTGCTATGCTATTGCTCCTGCTCGGTGCATGTCCCTCAATTTGGCCGTCAAATATGCCAATGTTATTCACTCCATTGTTTTGCAGGTTACTTCATCACTATTTTCTTACTCACCCTTCTGCTTTCAATTTTTTTTAATTAAATTAATTTTTAGTTGTTCAATGTGATTTAAGATGCTTGTATAAATTAACAGCTAAATCACCAACTCAATCCCCAAGTAACTTATGCAAAAGTCCATTACTTTGTTGCTGCAGCTTTGAAAATTCAATCAAATTGGACTATGGTTAGGGACTAGATAGATTTTTGCATATGCTAGTAACTAATGAGCAGGGACTCATAAGAAACAACTAAAAATTGGAGACTGAATTTGTGATTCACTCCAAAATTAATGTGAACCTCATATTAGAGGGTATGAGAATTGATTTTCTAATTGTAAAACTAACAAGACCTTAGATTTATTGTTAAAATATTAAATCTTGTATTTTATAATAAAAATACATCTTAATAAAAAAATTATGATTAAGATCGATCTGGATACATATTTTAATTATATTTAATGGTTCAAAATTTTAATGAATTTTATTTAATTTTAAAGCAAACAAGGTGATAACTCTTTTCACCGCTTTGATGGCTGTGTGATTTGATGTGTTGTCTCAATTTCATCATAGCCTACTCAGAAAATCGATTTTGCCCTTATTTTCATTTTTTAAAAATCGATTTTTTAAAAGGTTGATTTAAACAAATTGAAAGTATTTTTTCTATTTTTATAAAAGAAATCATTTTTAACCATGTAACATCAATTTTAAAAGCCAACGCTTTTATTTAAAAACAATTACGATAATATCATGTTGTCTTGTATAGAAAGTCTTGAAAACTGTATTTGGTTAATTTTACTATTGCTTATATAAATTTTCAAAAATAAAAGTAACTTTTTGTAGTTAATAATCATTACAAAAAACATTTTTCAAAATTTTTCTACGAGACTTCTGTCAGCCTTACCATAGTGCCTCTGTTTTTGGTTACCTTTGGTTGGTTTAATTTCTTAGTTAAAAACAATGCTCATAGAGGCTGTACTACGTAGCAAATTGTAATTAAATAGTTAAAATTATACATGTGCAAGATAATGTGTACACAAAATTAAATGGTAAAATTGTACTTATGTAGGTCATACAAATTTAACATAATATGTTATAAACAAAGGTGAAATTATTTTTTCTCCGTCTCTTCTTTTTTTAATAGAATGCATATGGAGTATGTCATTCTTTTTCCTCATCAACCTGCTTCTTGTTACTATTCATATGTGGAGTTATTCAAAAAGTCCATTTATTTAATTATATTCAACTGTATGATGATAATGATGGTTTAATTTATAATCTTTGATTATTATTTTTTTGGTGCAGGATGATTTCTTGCCAAGAACACCCACTCCATTGGAAGATATATTCAAATCAATATTCTGGTTAGTACTGCCCTTTCTGTGGTATGCATGAGTGCATTGGGTTTCAAGTTTCAGCTTCAATCATGTGATTTGTTCTTTTCTTTTTTCATGTTCATTATTGCGTGGAGTAAAATACCATTCTCTTAAACCAGGCCTTGATGATTTAAACAGTTTGCCCTGCTTATTGTTCTTGGTTTGCCTGAGAGACACCTTCATACCTGAGGGTAGAAAGCTTAGGGATCCAAGGAGACTTTATGCACCAGGACGAATGTACCATATTGTTGAGAGAAAATTTTGCAGGTATTAACTTGCGAACACAATTGTTCATAGTAATTAGTAAACTTCTATATAATCATAATCATTTTGGGAATATACTTACTATTATTTTGTTTTGTTTGTTTGGTCTGTGCAGAGGCAATAAACAGTCCCCTTTAGTCTTAGTAATTAACGTTTATGGAAACCAGGCAAAGGAATTAAATTTCTGTCATAAAAATTTGCCTCCCTGGATTTATTTGTTTTAATTTCTTAAACACTGGCTCTGTATGACATAACTCTATAGTGCTGAAATGACTTGTTAATAATTAGGGCTGAGAGCATGATTCATGAAATGATGCCTTTTCTTCAAATGCCTAATGAATCCAGCTATTATGAGTAATACTTTTCTTATTTTTTTTAATGCATACATAGTTCTATATGTCGTTTTGTAACTTATCTTTGTTTTGCCTTATGGAGTAGGTGAGTTTTTTTTTATTTGTTTGGGATTCTAACCAATTTGAACTGCAAAGATTTGAATAATATAAACTTTATGTCACCTTGACTCTGCTAATTGAGATGTTCCACAAGTGTCTGATTTTTCCATTTCTTTTCCTGTTAAGTGTATTGAAAGGAATTTCCATATTTCACTAATTTTAGTGTCTTCAATGGTTTAGCACGAGGAATAGTTCAGTAAGTGTGACTGAGAGATACCACATGTAATAATGAAATTCCTTGTTGATTGGTGAATGCAGATGTGGGAGATTTCCTCCAGAAGTGAGGACTGCTATTCCTGTTGATGGAAGATTTGAGCATATTGTCTTGTCCTGTAATGCAACATCAGATCATGGAATAATATGGATTGAAAGGGAAGCGGAGAAAGCCTTACAAGTAAGGAAATCTAGTTTCAGAATATCTACGATTTGCTTTTTTATCTGATCTTTTTTGCTTAACATTGTTAAGTAAACCAAGTTAGAAATGGAAGAACCCTTGGTGCACAGCAGAAAAAAGTAGGAATAGACACGTAGTTCTGCTTTTGCCTTTGTTGATGGATCATAATTCTGTTGGAATTTTCTTAAACTGTACTGCATTTAACAAATTTCTGACATTTTCTTGATACTCCCTTTTAGACAATGAAGGATCGGAGCTCTGAAACTGTGACAGTCCCTCCAACAGCACAAAAGATTCAGAGGTTGAAGACCATAGAAAAGGAACATAAAGATGCATTGGAAAGAGCAGTTAGCTTAAATGTACCTCATGCAGTGGACACTGAAGAGGGAGAAATGTCTGAGAACAATGAAGGTGAGGCATCAAGTAGTGAAAGCAAAGAGGCCTCGAGTACCCAATCAAAATCAAGTGGTGGAAGGCCAAACTGGAATGAGGTTGTTGAAAAACTCCTAAAGAAGAATGACACGGTAGATCTACACCCGAAAAGAGATTCAAATGTCCCGCAATAACATCTTTCTCTGTGTTTTTTATGTTAGATACCCACACCCATTCATATATTTGGTACTTTTGTTTTTAGGTATTCTTTTGTTTGTAAATTTATGATGTATAGCCATTTCACATGCCAATCCTGAATTTTTTGTTAAAACTTGAGGTTTTCCTAATTTTTAAATAAACAGGGATCAATAATTTTTTTACCTGTTATGAAATGGAAAGCAATTTTGAGTGGCGTATGTTATTTCAGGGTGTATGCACATACGATGCTTCGATCAATTTTTCGGTTATCGCGTTCAAATAGTGGATAGGCATAATGGTTTTGAAACTTGTGCTCTTGATTGTTTTGTTAATAGTTCTAATAGCTTGGGCGTCAAGTTCAAGACTTAGGCAAACCGGTTCTGCATCGAGCAATGTTGAACTCTGATGCCCCACTGAACTAGGAAATACAAAAGCATGAACGAACAGCAAATGCAGAGACCGAAGTATTTCTTCATTTACCAACTAGTTTAGGTTAAAAATATACAACAATGGTGCGCTGAGTATAAAAAATATACTAAGAAATTCGGCCGATAATAAATAGCAAATAATTTAAGACGTAGAAAAATGTCTCTTACACAGAGTTGAGTATTTAGAAAACCTTTTTACCCAAATATTTTCCGATACATGCATCGACATCAGCCGGAGTTTATATATGCAAACCGCCAACTCTAATCTTTACAAGCTATTACGGTAAAATACAATACGAATTTTGTGGTTGCAAACGCATTGAATTATCAACAGATCAACCGTTTAAAGTGATAAGCCTCACAGGCAAAATGTCAAAAACTGCCTGAATCCCTGAAGGCTTGTAGGAAATGCCGGGCACGGGGAGCAAAACAATTGCAATTTACACCAATAAAGTAAAATTAATAAGCAACTCTATTTATAATCTGACAACTTCAAAAATCACTGAGTCAGCCTCTAACACGACTTAAATGCTGTCACATAGGATGACATATTTAGAAACACAAAGTAGTAAAAGATTCAAAGTAACGCCAAGAAAACAAGCTTTTGTACAAGGAAGCCACCAGCAAATCTTAACTAACATTACAAAACAAACTCCCGCTTTCGAGATTATGAGATGTGCATGGCCTCAGCGTGATAGGTATCCAGTTCCTTGTCAAGCTCCTCCGCTGACTTCTCAACAGCATCCTTCCTCCCACGACCACGGCCTCCACCCCTCCCTCGACCCCGGCCTCGACCACGTCCAGTACCACTCCTTGAGCCAGCACGGCGTGCCCAACTGTATAAATAAAATATTAAATAAACAATGAATTACAAGTACTAGGTATAACAACATCGATCAAACGAAATGCATGTACAATGCATATTACCATGTTTCTGGAATTAATGAAGCAGCTAACCTGCATACACGCCTAAAACTTAAACAGATACAGCTCTTCACTAACACCCACACAAGATAAAAAGAAAGCAAATCCCACGAAAATGCATTTGGACCCAATTCCAAACCAGAACTCTAAAATACAAAAGACCCCAGAGACCCATAAACCTACAGTTGTCTGCTAAACTCAACAGAACTAAGAACATCTTTGCTATTTGTAAAATGCAAGATTGAACACATATAATGCAACAGCAATAGCAATTAACGTTTTGACAATGGTACAGAACTACAATTGGCAGAGAAGATAAAAGTATATACTGTAATTAAGCAAAGGTGCATTCATTAGCCTCCAAATTTTAGAGAAATTATGTATTGGTTATCCTCCAATGGGAAATCTCTTTAGCAGAGTAGACTGTAGAAAATTTGCCCAATTTATGTAAAATATTTTACATGAACATTCCAGGGAGATTAAGGATTGTTTAACTGACAAAAGTCTAGTTTCTATGTCATTCTGATTTTTCAGACCATCAAAAAACAATTATAGCCTATGGTTATTCACATAGACATCTAATAATGTCTCAGAATGCTCAGCAGCTTAAAATTATGTTCTCCTTGTACATTTTATTACATGCCACCAAAAACAACCAGGTAGATAATGAACCTTCGCATGGAATATTTGCATCCCTCCTACTAATGGTTATTACCGAGTCAGAGATCCCTTTTTTGTTTTGATAAATATCATTAGATTAAAAAAGTAAAAACACAGTAATAAAACAAGAAAAAAGGTATGATACTCTTCATATATCCTCAATATGGGTGCTCTAATAAAACATACAGATTACTGCAATTACTTACAACTAATACCACATGAAAAGATCCTTACACAATCCAAAAGATATATGACCAAAATATTCATAGTAATATGATATATCCTGCATTGGAATGTGTCTATGTGTGCGGATAAGGGGGTGTATCCAGTGAGAAGTATAAAGTTGGTTATACAATCATACATGAAAAGTCAAGATTATTTTAGTTAAATGTAAGCTCAACTATCCATTTTAATTAGACCACCAGGATTTGCACTTCTCAATTCTCATGTCTCACCTAATCCCACACATTCAATTCCTACAAACAGTCAATACACAAAGGCAACATCAATAAAAGAATATACCATTAGTGACCGAAAAGACTTACCCAGCACCACGATTAGGTACAGCAGGACCTCCAGCTTGACCACCTCTAGGCCTACATCAACAAGCGAATACATCATTAATGATTTAAAAGACTCGTTTGTGAGTTTAGATGATGTAGTATTCATAATTAATAATCCTAAATGGTGGCACATATTGGCCAAGTGCAAAAATGCTATGCAGGATGGCATATAGCAGGATGACCACTATTTTAAAATATTTCATCCAGATATATTTTCTACTCTATATACATACATACATATATATATATATATACCCAAAAATTACACAATTGAAGAGATATTCATAATTATCAATAAAAGGCCATAGGTCTTAATGAAATCATACAAGTAAATATCAATACAAGAGAATTAAACGGTAACAGCAGCGTCAGAAACTGAATCATTGAAAATCATTGGGGAAGAGAAGGCTGCACCATTACACTTGTCAGAAAATGACCAGAGAAGAGATGGTCTCTGGCTAAGGTAGGTAGTGAGAGAACAGGTGGTCTCCAAAGAAGAAAAGGCTAGTGTTTGGCATTACATAGAACAGTCATGGCTGAAGGAGGGTGGGCGGTTTTGCTTTTGGGTCTCACATGCAGCAAAGTATCATACTTAAACCTGAAGAAAGCCTTCAAATAACACTGAAGCAGGGGCAAAATGAGGATTTTCAAAACCCATCTTTATCACAGAGCTATAGCCTAGCATTCAAACATCCTGCAACCACTAAAACACCAAAAAACGGCTTCTCTGTAGCAGCCAATTACTGTTCCACACCACTAGTGCACTATCAATATGATGGTGGTATTGAAATTATTTTTCCACATTGGAAAGTAGACTGCACTAACCAAACAGATGCAATTGCAGAGAAAGACAGATGCATTCATATAATGAGAGAGAAGGCCTCATTGCTTAATTAAGGTAGATCTTGGACCACCTATTTGTGGGTTTTTCTTCCCTTTAAAAATAAAAGCAGCTTTTCTTAATTTGGAAAAAACAAGAGTTTCCATAGAAGTTAATTGGAGGAGCACCCACTTTTAAGGAGAAAAAAAACCAAAACAACCAGACCAAAATGATGCTAAACAATAATAAACTTACATCATTACAACTGTCCTCTTCTTCCGTCCATTCACCCCAGTGACATTCACACGAGCCGTTATAGGCAATTCCGCATTGGAACCAACAATCTCAATTTTCATGGGCTTTCCATCTAAAAGTACATTATTATATCGTTTAAGAGCAGCAAATGCATCACTTCTTCTAGTATAAACAACTTCAGCTGAACCCTGTTACACAGTTAAAGTTATTAAACATTCCACCAAAAAAACTGGGAACCATGTGACAGGAAAGATAACATACATAACAAAAAACTGTTAAGCATAATACCACTTACTGAAATATAAATTAAGTTTGGGGATAAAAAGGCAATATCTAGTCTAATTAAAATGCAGAAACACTTTGAATATTGTAAATACCCAACCCAAAAAATAAACCAAAAAACAGTTTCCAACAAGAAGCTAAAATAAAATGGTAGCTGATACAATACAAAATCCAATACTTACACTTGGGTGTCCATTTTTGTCATAATGAACAGCAAAATGCTTCAAGCTTCCAAGCTCAGAGAAAAGTTCCTGAGTTGCAAATCAAGTTTCAAGAGAACTTCCAGGTAGGTTGGCTAGAAATGGTGTTTAAAAACAAAGCATATGATGATATGACATAATATATACCCTTATGTCTTCATTGGTCACTCCATGGTCCAAATTGGAAACATACAACTTGGTGCCGACTTCAATTCCTTGAATCCCTGCAGCTCTTAGGCTATCTTCAAACAAGTCATGCTGCCATGGAAAAGGCCTAGTTCTGCGAATAGACTGGCCAAAGCAAAAAGAACAGTTTCCAAAGGGGCAAAAGAACACATCAGATTATGACCAGAAAAAAGTTATTCACCATTCTTCAAGATTATTCACAGCAGGAAAATCCCCAGAAAAAAACAAAACACGCTATTAATCAAGTAGATCTGGTGATGGTAATATATATTCAAAAGAGAACCCGTACTCAAACATCAATGTTCTAGGTGAAAGACGGTAAATGGGAGTAAGAATTCAACCCACTGCACATAAACCGGTGCTATGCTACAAGTGAGAGCTCCAGTTCTGGTTCTAAGCGAAAAGCTCCTTTGCAAAATACCATGAATTAGAGAAGTAAACTGAATTCTTGCGCTGTAGAACCAACCAACTTAGCAAGATGATCCAATAAAACACCGATCCACACAAAACCAGCCAAACATTTAAAGTCATCTCATGTAAACGAAATGGATTAGCATGGTTTAGAGAATTTAACCCCCACTTATAGTTATATGATTTTTGTGCTACTGGTAAGAGCTCCATTTTGAAATTCACTTAATGAAGCTCCTTCATATAGTATGCCAGGAATCAGCAAAGAACTCCTGCACACATCAGAGATCTGTAGCAAAGCCCCCAAAAACAAAAGCAAACAACTCTTAGGTGCATATTAATTGTGACATAATGGAACTACGACAAAGGCATCAATGATGCATAATGAACGAGCATGATCTTCTCCATGGAACAAATACTAAAGATGGGAGTTCCACTTGCTTATAATGCTGAATCGTCTCATAATTGGGCATTTTATAGCATATCAGAATCTCAAGCACATGTATAAGCATCCACATTTTTTGAGCTTGCCTTGGCAATAGCATAAGAAGATGGCCGAGTGTTAACCATAAGAGGACCTCTACGAACAGCACCAGTTGTTCTTCCGCCATTACCAGCAGCTGTCGTTCTTCTAATATTGCCAGCACCAATTCTTCCACCATTATGAGTCCCGCTTGGTCCACGGCCAGAATGGGCTCTGCCACGTCCTCTACCTCTCCCTCTGTTACTCCTGTTCTTTATTCTATCATCAAGTGACATATCTAAAGAAGAAGCCATTAAGCTGAAGAATTTCAAAGATACTGCTCTGCAAATATAAAGCAATAAAATCAGAACATACATAGATATCCCAGATACTAGCAAAAACAGACCACACAAAATCTAAACACTCAATAATTTCAGGACTAAGATGATGGTAATATCATTCATACAATACTTTGGTTCAACATCAGACATCATATAGGCCACTCTGTATATTTATGATTTTTGATTGAACGGTGAGCACTAAAATTGAATAAACCAACCCCAGCTAAACATCCCCAAAAGAATCTAAGATTACACGACCACAACTTGTCAGACAATACCTAGCAAATCCTACCTAAAAGACTCCTTTTGGAATTTTTATGCCCGCATTACAATTAATGGAGAACTTCTATAAATTTCTTCTTAAAGATCTCTTTTCAATCTGAATATGACCCCAATTTAAAAAACCATTAAAGTCCTACTTTTCCAGGGAAGTTTCCCGTCGAATATTAAAGAGAAACAATGGAATAATATCGTTAAATAAAGCACAACCTTCTCAATGAATAATCGAACTCCAAGCATTAAAGAATACTATATCAATTCTTCTTCATTTGTAAAATATTTGGATACCCATAGCAAACAAATGAATTTAAATAAAAATGAAAAACATCCCAGTTTACAACTCTTAGTCGAGAGTTTAACACTTTTCACAAAATGCACAAAAAAAATCACCGTTGAAACCATAAAACCCTAATCGACTCGCGTCTCAATTCACACACACAAGGACATCGCAATTGAAAAGAAAATTGACAACAAGGCAAAAAAAAACAAAAAAAAAAGGCACCTGGAGATTGTAAGAAAAGCGCAAATCGAGAAGGTATCGAGAAAGCAGTGAAGAGCGTGAAGCGAGAATCAGAGGGGGAGGGAGAGAGCTTTATGAGTGAGTGTGCGCGTTTTTGGGGGCAAAAGCTTGACGAATAAGAACAAGGATGAGAGAAAATTAGGGCTTGGAAGGAAAAAGAGAGGAAAGATCGATGCGTGTGTGGGAGAAAGGGGGGTTTAGGGTTTGAGCGACGGAGATAGCTTTTGGGTTTAGCTTAGCTTTGTGCGAAAGGCACCCTTTGCGTCATTTTAAACAGCCTTCAGGGGCTTTCATGTCCTTTCGCTTTTCTTCATTCCGCGTACAACAGGAGAGCGAAACACGGTGCCACGCTGGTCACAATTCCAAGTTTCCTACTACAAAAATTTTAGGGACTTTCATGTCCTTTCGCTTACTTCCTTCCCCCTCCTTTCGCTTACTTCCTTCTCCCCAACTTATATATATCGGATTTTTTTATTTTTCAAGGTATGAATTATATTTTTTCAACTATTATAAATCATAATTAACCTAAAAAAACAAAACTTATGCATCAAATATAAGAATTAGTATTAGTATTGTTATATACAAAAGTAAAGATTTCTAGAAGTTATGTCATACGAAAACTTGATGAGAAATTCAATTTTTTGTATTAAGTATTTTTTTTATAATTTTTTTATATTAATTATTATGGATGAAAGTGAATAAGACAACAGAAGTTTACGGCTTAACTTGTCTAAAATTTATTTTGATTCGTTTTGTTTAATAAATGGATAGGTTCAAACTTGTTAAAATTTTTTTAGATAAATAAGTAAAACTTAAGCTTATAAAAAACATATTTAATCTGTTAAAAGATCTATTTATATTTATTTTAATATATTATATTTATATAATATTTATTTTAATATATTTTATTTACATAATATATATATATATATGTTTTAGGTCTATTTAATGATATTCTTATCTTATAGATTTTAAATTTGTAAATTTTTTTAATCAATTATTTATATAAATTTTAAATTTATTTATTAACTTCTATTGAAATGTAGATTCTTATAAATTTTAAGGTAAGGTCTTAAAAAAAATAACTTTAACAGTTAACAATTTCAGACTTAAATATAAAATTTTTTAAATAGATCAAATTTAAATATTCAACGTATAGCTTAACTCAACATAATTTCATCTCTAATAATCATATTAACCTAAAAATAATTAATTACTTAAATTGTTATATAACATTTTACCATTACTTAAATTGTTATATAATACATTAGGTGAACTTCGATTCTATGTTTTATAGCAATCAAGTTAATACAATTTTTTTATTATAACTAATTAGTAAGTAATGTAATTTTTCATCTAAAGCATTTATAATTAATTTAGATTTTAAATCTTAAATAAATATAAAAATAATGTATATAATTTTGATGGTATATAAATTATGGTATAATGATTATTTTGATGGTTAGAATAATATAAAAAAAATAGAATCTAAAATTAGTTAAGGAAGACATAAAATAAGAGTAAAATAAATTATTTTTTATATATTTGATAAATAGTATGAAAAATAAATTTGATAATAATATATTTTATAAAATATTTAAAATAAATAAATAATAATGTAATAAAATATAAATTATATTCAGATAGAATTATTCTTTTATTAAAATTAAATATAATTTTAAAAATATTTTTAATTTAATTTTGAAAATTTTAATAGAAGTGTATAAAAGTAAAAAAACACTATCATACATTTAATATATAATATAATAATAAATCAGATAACATTATATTTTTCTATTAAAAATTTAAAATAAATAAATTATAATATAATAGGATATATATTATATTAAGATAGAAGAATTATTTTTTATTAAAATTAAAATATAATTTTAAAAATAAATTTTAATTTAATTTTTTGAAGTTTCAATAGAAGTGTATAAAAGTATAAAAAACAAATTTAATATTATTGTACAAACATATTAATATCAAGAATACAATATTTTTTAAATAATTTAAATTAAAAAATAAATTATAAAATTTCTAAAGTTATATTTTATAAATAAGTATAAACATTTTAAAAACAAATAGACGTTGGTATAGCTTCTATGGAATATTAAAAATAAATTTCATGTATATTTTTATAAAAAAATTTATTAAAATATCAAAATTATATATTATAAAATAAATTTAAAAAAAAAATAGAAAAAATCATCTTATTATAATAATTTCTAAACCATTTCCATAAGATAATAATTTTAGATATCAGTTAGAAAATACTCTTGCATCATGTTATAAAGCTTTATTTGAATAAATTTTACAACTTAAAATGTTGCTCTATGGTTGATTTTAATAAGTTTTATGATCGATATTCTCTCATTTTTTTATTGATACTTAACCGATTAATGTTTTTGTATGTTTTATTATTATTTTTAAAAATTTAAATGAATTGGATTTTCAAAGTTTACCTAAATTAAAATATGTTTCAAAACATTGAAAATGTATCAATAATTAAATTTTTAATTAGCATTATGAAAATCAAATTCAACTAGCAAATCGAATCAATTAAATTAGTAATTAGATATCTTTTTACATTATTTAAATTATAAAATAATTTTAATAAGAAACGAGAATTAGTAAAAATTAATCTATATATAAAATAATATTATTTTAATTATTTTTAAAAAATAGAAGTAAAATTTTATTATATTATATTATATTTAATCTTACATAGCATTTAAATTTAAAATATAAAATAATATATAATTTTTAATTATGTAAAATTATAATATTAATATTATATATATTATTAATAAATTATATATTATAAATATTTTAAAAATATTATTTAATTAATATTAATTTAATTATTTATAAATTATTTAATTAATATCTTAATTAATTTAATCATTAATATAAATTTTCAAAGCCTTGTTTCTAAAAGAAGAAATTTTTTTATATTTAATATTATATATATTTATTAGTGCTATTTTTATATATACCACTATTAATAAAATTATTGATAAAAATAAAAAAATTATAAATTGTATATTTATAGTTCTATCCTTATCTATCTAACTATTTATATATAATACTTACATGAATTTAATAAATTTATATATAATATAAAATTTATTAATTTAATAATTAAATTATATTATAATATTTTTATATTAATGTATATTAAATTTTAAAAAATTTAAAAATATATAAATATATTATTCAATTATTAATATTTATATATATTTAAATAACATATAAACTATTAAAATAAAGTTAAGAAATGAAGTATCTATCAATTTTTATTTTATGTAAAATTTTATATACATAATTTATTTGATAATAATTTTTAAATTAACGGTTGAATTAAAAAAATTTGTATTTTTTATGATACTATTAAGTTAATATGAATGTTAAAATTTAATATCCAATGTCAAAGAACCTTAAGTTATATATATATATAGTTAGGATCCCTTACCATATATCAAATTTTAGTACTTCTACATACTTAATAACTTTATATAAAATATAAAATTTATTAATTTAATCGTTAATTTAAAAATTATTATCAAATAAAATATATATATAATAAAAAATTAATAAATATTTTATTTTAAAACTTTATTTTTTTAAAAAAAATAAATTTTACTTTCTTAATTTTATAATAAACTAAAAACTCAATTCTTATCCATTAAACCAACTTTTTGTTGGCTTTTATTATTTGATTGCGTGTTTTTTTTTATACTTAGATTTTAATTTGTTAATAAATTTTATTTTTAAATAAATACTTTTTTTAAACATTTTTTAATAACATTCATACAATATTACATATTATAATATATATATATATATATAATATTTTATTATATATACTTATGATATTCTCATTTATACTAAATAAACATTATATTTTTATTCTATTAAATGTATGAATAGTAAAATCTTGATGGGATATATATATATATATATTTCACTGACTCAATATTATCAATAATAATATAAAATTATGGTATAGAATTATAAATATATGCATTTAATTTTAATTATAAATTTAATTTATCACTCTTTTTATTATGATAAATTTATGGTTGATTTAAAATCTAATACATCTTATATTATATTATGTGTCGTTAATATTAAATCTATCAATTTTATATTATACATTATGCATATAAATTTAAACCAATATTTGCAGAAGTTTTTTGAAGTTAAAGATTTCAAATATGCATAATAAAATTAAGAACATTTCATTATATATCACTATTCGTTTAAGATAATTTTAATTGACATGATAATTAATGAAATTTTGGTCAACTGACATAATTTTAACCAACATGATAATCAATGAGATTTTGGTCATTATGTATAAATTCAACTTAATAAGTATTGTCTGTAAAAAATATAATTCTCACCATTTGAAGTCTCAAACTAAATATACTTATTTCAAGACTTGAGGCATTTATTTTGTAATTTAAAATGAGTCAATCCCAAATGCTTTATTTTTAATTATATATTTATTATTTTATTATATATATATATATATATAAATAAATAAGAGATGGATAAATAGCATAAATTCTACAAAGTAAATACTTGTCAAACAAATATTTATCCAATTCATTGTAGATATTTTTGTGAATATTTAATAGATGTAAGATTTATTTTCAGCTCTAATTGATACATTTTTATCATGTAAATCTATTTAATTTAAAATTGAATAGCTTGATTTTTAGTAAAATTGATTTTAAACTATTAAACAATTTAAAGAAACTTATATGAATTAATCTAAACTATGTTTTTTTTCTTAAAATATTTGTTTTATATTAAAATATTTTTTTTTTAATTTTTAAAATAAAAAATCCTAAATCCTGTAAGATCAATGTTAAACATTTGTCTATTTCTGTTTATCAAAAAAAAAATATCAAGGCACTATATATTTTTGTAGCGTTGGATTTGAACTGAAGCAATGTTTGTCAAATTGATTAAGGTTTCATTTCAAAATTCTGTCATCATGTCTTTAACCATCCATTATATCTCACATTCTATTATTTGTGTATGACAAAAAAAGAAAGATATTGCTAACAAGGTTAAGAATGCTGTATTTATTTTAGTGGCTGAAACACTATTGACAGTACACTGTTTTACTGAAGCCACAATTGTTTTATTTAATAAAATATGAATTGTGGGGTGGTTTTTTCCACGTTTGGTATCCTATCCAATAAAATACGGACACGTGTATATTAATATTTATTATAGTTAATTTTAAATAAAAATTAAAATATTTACAATATTTATAGTTTAATCCTTTAATTTTAATATATATTTTCCTTATCCTTTTCATGACTTTTCTCCTTCATTTTCGATCTTAATAAAAGTGTTTTGACATTAATCTCAATCTCTTAGTTTTAAATTTGATTCATTTTTAGAAATTTTGTTTGTTTAATTTTGTGAGGGAAAGACAGAGTGCATTTCAATAATGCTGGCCTGTATCTCTCCTGCTTAAAGCACTCCCCTCTGATGGGTTCGCTTCTGTTGATCCTCTGTTTTACGGCAAGAAGTCAAAGCTGGATTTCACCATTTATCTATCACCTCATGTTTCAACTTCCATGGTAGAACCGTACAATAGCGTCCTTTCAATTCATTCTCTACTTGAACACATTGGTGTTGCCGTTCTCCTCGACAACGAAGCCATCTACAACATTTGCAAACACTGCCTTGACATCAACCGTCCCATTTACACCAACCTCAACCGCCTCTCGTCTCCCAGGTGATTTTGTCCTTCACTGCCTCGTTGAGATTTGATGGAGTCTTGAATGTGGATGTGACTGAGTTCCAAATTATCTCGGTTCCTTATCTGAGGATCCATTTTCATGCTTTCCTCTTATGCCTATGTGATCTCTGCTAAGAAAACCTACCATGAGCAACTTTCTTGTGGCTGAGATTACCAACAATGCTTTTGAACCATCCTCTATGTCCGTCAAAGATGTTAATGCTGCTGTGGCCACCATCTAAAACGAAGAGAACCATCCAATTTGTGAATTGGTGGCCAACTGGGCTCAAGTATAGTATAGATAAGAAATTATAAATATTAAAAATTTTTCATTTAAAATAAATATAAAATTTTTTATATAAAATTAACCGTATAAATAATATAATAAATGATACATCATGTACACGTTATCGAACAGGATACCAAATCTTCTAATTTATCATGGTACTAAGAAACCACCTGAATTGTGGTTTCCTTCTTCTGTTTGCTTCAACTTCAATTTTAAAACAAACACAGTAAGACAAATTATGGCTTATAATATATATATATATATATATATATATATATATATATATATATATAATACCTAAACATGTTAATTTATTGGTTACTATGATTTTTTATTTTTTAAACATTAAACTAAAGAAAAAAAATCCTTTTTACCCATTACTTATTATAATATATTAAAGATATATTTGGTAAAATTAATGGATAACTTAATTGAAAATTTAATTTTGCTAAAAGTTGAAAATATAAGTAGAAGCTTGAAGTTTCAAGTTGAAAAATTCGTTAATTAAAGTAAAAATATCTAGTAAAATTAGTTGTTAAATTAGTTGATAAAAATAAAATAACATATAAAAACATAATTATTAGACTTAAATTTAAATATTATAATTTTATATTAATTAATTAATTATTTTTATTTAAATTAAGTTATTATATTAAAAATGAGGATAATATTTTTATATTTATTTTATTTATATATTTTTATTAAAAATATTATATAAATAAATTTATAATTATTTTGATGATTATATAATATAAAATAGAGTTAGATAATTTTATTTATTTATGATATATTTTTTAATAAAAACATACTTGTAAATAAATATTTTTTGTTTAAAGTTAATTTTTTTTTACATTTTATAATAATATTTCTATAAAAATCATATTTATTTTATTTTTTAAAATTTTTATCAACAAAGATGAAATATTTTACTATAAATAATTTAAATAAAATACTTAATAACTAAAATAAATATTATAACATTAAACAATAATATAAAAAATAATATTTCATAATAAATAAGAGATTATCCAACATTAGAAACATAAAAATAAAATGATAACTTTTAGCTAAAATTTTGAAAGTTGTTAGAAGTAACGTTATAAAGAATTATACTTTTATCAAATATCAAATAAAACTGGAACCATGTAAAAAAAATTAGCTAGTAATTTATTTTTTTGCTAAGATGAAATACCTTACTAAAGATGCTTCAATCATCTTTTTTTATTGTTTGAATTATCGCTATTATATTAGTTTTATTAAAAAAAAATAACTTTATACATATATAGGAAATAAAAATCACCGTATAATATTAAACCATCTAGTATACAAAAAGTCAAAATGAAAAATTATTTCCTATTCTTATTTTTTTTAAAAATTTTCTGGTATTTGATAGTACATAATCCAAAATTTAAATATACAATTATCTTATAAAAAGTTAAGAATTATTATCAATTTTTTATTATTAAGCATTTTAACAGTATTTTTATTTAAATATTTTTACTTCTGTTGTATTATATATATTTTTTATTTATTTTTATCTTATTTTACTTATTTTTAGATGTATTAAAAAGTTAATCAAAAGGTAGAATTTCGTAGACGTAAAAATTTAAATCACGTTTGATTTTAAAAATTATTTTTTATTTTTAATATTTTATAAAAAACAGTAAAAATAAAATTAGTTATTTTTTATTTTTACTATTTCTCGTATAAAATTTTAAGAATAGAAAACATAATAAAAATAAAATGATATTTTTATAATTAAAAATAAAAAATGAAAACATTTTTCAAAATTTGACCTAAAACCTTTACATAAGAATTGAAAACCACTTAGATCCTCTCTTTCACCCGTTTCGCGAGAAGAACCGCATTGCTGATTCCACACATTTTACCAAAGGTGAGACAAAGGATAATTGGATACGTTGAACAATTACTAGATTGGTTGAACGAAGCAATTCATTTACTATAATTGTCAAAGCAATCCATTAACTTCGTCTTGAAGGAAAGATGCAGATTTGGCAGCGATGTCTTATCAAAGAGAACACGTACTGTACGAGGTTCTATCACTTGTAAATATGATAGTCAAAGACAATAGTTTAATTTTCATCAAGCACAGCAAAGTCAAATCCATCAATCACATCACATCTCCAAAATCTTTGACTATCTTTCTTCATTCCCACACTCCATTCCCCCAAATCCAATATCCATCATGTTAGCTTCTATTTCCGACTAAATAACTCAACATATTTAAATTCACCTTATTTGAAAGAAATAGTCCTTTTTTTTTTTTCAAATCTAAAAGAATTTTTAAAGTATACAAGATTATTAAATAATCTACCAGAATAATCAAAAGGGACAACAAACACTCTTTTTCCACCTTATGGATGTTCAGGTTAATTAAAACACCACAAGGTGAACACAATTTCTATAGCTATGGACCACAAACACTTCTAAATTTGAAGATCACTACTTTTTGGTCACCGAAAGAGTTTCCAGTTATTCAACACTACTCACTTCGGTCAAGTGAGGTTTACCACCTTAGGAGGCCTACCCCTTGGCCTTTAAGTGGAGCTCTTTGTTGATGTTATCCCGGTCCTAGCAAACTTCTTGGGCCTCCCTCTTGGTCCACCATTTTCACTAGCCACTTTGGCACTTAGTGGAGCATTAGGGTCCTTTGAAGGGTGAACCCTTGGCCTTGGTGAGACAAAACTATACTTGGAGGAAGAGTGACCTTAGGCTTGGGTTGCTTGCCACACCTTCTTCTAGATGGGGAATTTGGGTCACCCTTCATGTAGTTGTTCTTCCAAAATACTATTTCACCACTATATTTCATCTTATTAAGGTGTTTAGACAAAAGGTTTATGAAAAAAAGAACAAAAACAGACAAAAGCGTTGAATGGTCTGGTGGTAACTCACTATAGGTGGACTCTTTAAGTACTTTAGTATTGCCTATTTGTTAGACCATTTTTGTCACCGAGGGCTTCAAGTGCTTTCATTATCATCTTCAATATGCAGAACATGACAACACCATAAGTAGTAACATGGAGTATGAGTATCTTCAAAGTATGGTCCTTTTCAAACACAACTTGCATCTTGTCATAATCATACCTCAGCCTAACATGTTTGTGAAAAAATTAGGCACTTTTATGTGAATTGGAATCAAATTCACCCCGCAAAAAACAGACAAACTGGTATCTAAAAGAATAAAAAATATCTTATAATTTTGCTTAAATTAATTCATCAGTAAGCTACCAAAATTTATCTTATTAAAATAGTTATATTTAAAGTTTTGAATTCGAATTTTTTCATTTTTCTCGTTGTAAAAAAAATTATAAACAACCATAAATTCATTCTCTTTTTCACTTTTTAAATATCTTAATTACAAGTTATAATTCTGCTCAACTTATCCAAATCCAAATTAATAACAAAAACTTATAAAAATATATTACTTGTACTATAAATTTATATAATATATATATTCTATCTTTGTATCATATAACGGTATCGCCTTACATACTTTTTATTCTTTTTATCTTCTTCTCTATTGTACTTTTTACTTTTATTTTTATTATATGAACTGTTGTACAGTAATAAAATTAACATTTCTCAAAGTTAAATTATCGTATTGAAATAAAATATGGTTTTTTTCTCCTAGGATTCCTCAAAAGTATTGAAAGTTTGGAACTCAAATGAAGAGATAAACAAACAGTTAAGTAATAAGTAGTGCTTCTTCTTTCTTCTGTGAAAGAGCTAGATAAGCGGAGACGTTTAAACCAATTCAGAACCTTAGAATTAATATTTAATTTTGGAGAAAAAACAAAAGGGCGGCGGTAGCTGAGTTTACCTCAGGGTATGGTGGGAGTGACGAAGGCTTCTTAACATTTTCAATTGCCATTGAATTGCAGATGGTGAAACAGCTCAAAAGCACGTAGTGCCACACCCCACAGGGCCAAATAATAATAATAATAATAATAATAATAATAATAATAATAATAATAATAAAATAAAAGTGTTAACAAGTATTTTTATAATATTGGCTAAGGAATTAAAAATAAAAAGTTTTTATTAAAATATTATTAAAATAACTTTTTCTATAATTTTTAATGCAATCCATTCTTTTTAATATATATATATATATATTTAATTCTTTAACATATATTTAAAGATATTGATAAAATTTAAATTAAAAATCAATTTGATATTTAAACATATACACAGTTTCATATTTATATATATATATATATTCTAAATTTTAAATATTAATTGATTAACAAATATTTATAATTAATTATATAATAAAATTAACTACTATTTTATATAAAGACAATTATTATGTTTATATTTATATATTTTTTAATTGATTACACATTTTTAATAATTAATTATTATTTTATTAACAAACAACAATCAATTACAGAAAATATCATAATTAACTCTATACAAAATAATAATTAACCTAGTTATATAACTAATTATG
The DNA here is from genome assembly GCA_037954105.1 of Canavalia gladiata. Taxonomy (NCBI): domain Eukaryota; kingdom Viridiplantae; phylum Streptophyta; class Magnoliopsida; order Fabales; family Fabaceae; genus Canavalia; species Canavalia gladiata. The sequence continues at coordinate 13,254,742 of CM075668.1, forward strand.
TAATCGCTTATATATTTTTATTAATAAATTAATATTTCAAATTTCAAAATATATATAAATGTGAGTATTCTAATAATTTATCTTAATCATTTTTATTAAAAATATAAACTTCAACGGAGGAGGGTCTAAATTTCTCACGGAACGGAACAGTTTTGATGTGAGAGCCACTTACAAATATCAGAACTCTGTATTTAAACATGATAAATAAATTTAAAAAATTGCAAAACAAGGGAAAATAGGAAAAAAAATAATAAAGGAATATCTCATTAATTCATCTTTTCTTTTTCTTTATAATATTTGTTGTATTTTTTTTTATCAGGATAAAGTTTGGGGGTTATGAAAGTAGGGAATATTACGATGCCACAAAAAACATGTCACTTTTTATTTTATTTTTTAAGATGAACAAATTAGCAAAAGTCGCGCCCAAGGGACGTTTAGCAAAAGGAGCCAATTATATTATTTTATATTTTTATGATAATAAAAATTTATACAAATTTACTGTAAGAAGAAACTTTTTTTTCACCAAAAACGCGTAACATATTTCCATTTACGTCGATTTTATTGTGTATTAAATATATCATTAGCTAATAGTTAAAATTAATTTTTTCAAACTATAGGAATCATTACAGTGGATATTGTCTCTTTTAACAATTTTTTTCATACACATAATTAAGATTCAAACTTTTTTTTAGTATGATATAACTATATATTAACTATGCCAAACTTTATTGATCTACGTCTATTTTTTATAATCTTTTCATAGATCTTTCAAATGATTTTTTTTATTATTCTTAATATAAGATCTTTTACAATTTTTTTAAAAACTTATTATTTTTTATATTTATTTTTCATACATTTAATAATTTTAAAGTGATACAGTTAATATATAATAGAATAAATTTATTTTAACTATAGATAAATTCATAATAATATACTAAACACATGATATGTTTTTTAATATATGTAATTTGATAAAAAAAATCTTATAAAAAAACTAGAGAGGGTATAAGTTAACAAGTGTTTGTAGTAGTTGTGAAAAAATAGTTTAACAATTAATTAAATTTGTAATTAATTACTGTTATAATTAATTACATGAAAATATTTTTATATAAATATATTAGATAAAAATTAATTTAAAAATTATTTGATTTAAATTAAATTAATTAAATTTATTTAAATTATTAAAGTGTTAAAAAAGTGTAAAAAGTATTTTTTTAAATCAATTATTTAAGATTAAATGGAAAACAAAAATTTGTTAAATTTTTTTGTTGATATTAAAGCATAATTTTAAAGTGTAACTTATGATAAAAAGCTGTTTCTTTTATTTAAAAAACAATTAAATATTATAATGTAAATTTTTACGCCTATAGCAAACAGGAAGGAATAAGAATTTAAATTTTAAAACCATTTTTATTAAGATATTTTATATTGATTAAAATTATAATTAATTTTTTTTATAAAATTTATATAATCCTCCTTTTTTAAGTTAATTTTGAGGTTGAACTAAACTAGTTTCGTTTATGATATTATATCAAAGTTTATCCAAAATATTTAATACTTCTTAAATTATTTTTAAAATTAAGTTAGATTCAATCTATTTCTAATATTTTTAAAATCATAATTTTTACTAAACACATGTTTAATATAGACATATATTAGATTAGTTCTATTTTTTAAAAAAATATTAAGATATTTTATTATTAGTTAGTTACTTTAAACAATAAATTAATTCAAACACAAATTAGTAAATGTGATAAATCCCAATAGTAATAATACTTTGAATCAAGATATTGAAGAAGTATATCCTATTCCATTAACTTGGCCTAAAAATTAATTTTGACATGATCGAGTTTTTGAAATTAGGTTTGACAAGTGTTTTGTGGACAAAATTAAATTATATTTTTTGTCATTATAATCCAATTCAGTATCTCATATTGTTTAAAATTTTATATTTTTCTAATTTTTTTATAATTATACTATAGAAATAAGACTTTTTTACTCAATCAATACTTTGTATAATATAATATAATATATTTTTGAAAGATATACTACAAATTATATCTTACTACTTGTTTCATATTTTCTTTATATGTTATGTCAACAAGTTAAGTTAACATAGTAGTACTCCATACATTATGACGTCTACATCCACTCAAATTAACTTAAATTGAAGGAAATAATCCTATTAGAAATAAGTTATTTTGATTCTTTAAGTATCTCCCACTTTAAACAATGAGTTAAGAAACTTGAAAAATAATAAGCACCTCATTGTCACAGGTCTGTAATCAAACCTATATATTCGGTTTAAGTTAAGCTTATTTGTTAAACAAGTCATAACATGTATAATTTATTTAAAATCATGTTTTAAACTATTTAAAAAATAATTTAAATTTAACATACTAACGTATATATAAAAGAATATAAAGAACATAACCAGAATAATTATTGTTATGATCATATTAATTTTACTATATATTAATTTTTTATTAAAAGACTCAAACTTGATGACGTGAGGGAAAGTGCAAGCACATTTACTTATTCAGAATTTATTTATTTTTAATTTATATTGAAAGATATATAATAAAAAATTACTAAATACTAAATTCTAATTAAAAAGTTTAACATTTATATTATCAATACATTAAATCTTGTGATTTCTACTTAAAAAGTTATTATATATAGTTTTTTATTGTATATTATTTAGAGGACATTAAAGAAATAGCATTCTAAATTATATCTTTAATCTACTTAATAAACTTTATTACAAAATATATTTTTAAAAACTTTTAGAACAAGTGAAACTTGAAAAGAAACTATGTAAGACCTTATAAATGAGCTTATATCAAATAAACAGGCTAAATTTAATTTTTTTAATTTAAAAAAGGTCAAACTCAAACATAAAAAAATCTCACCCAATCCAGCTCATTTTCATTCAAAAGTCAAGATTATATGAGACAACAGGTAATACATCAGGAACTTATTATTGTTCATACATAATCATGAACCTTGATGATAGTCGCTGTTAGATCTATATTTGCAACCCGAGATAACAACACAAATCGAATTTGCCTTGCCATGCCTCAGCTAGTGTGTTTTTTCGAGTACGCCTAGCTGCATGGCAAATCAAAGTAGTCTAAATATTGCAAGAATTAGTTGATAATTAGGCTTTCATGTTACAAGCTGGGGCTAGTTGAGGAAAATAAACAAACAAGAGCTTAGTTGTTTTTTTGAGGTAACAAGAAGTTAATTTAGGTTTATCATGCTTTGTTACTTTTTATACAATTGTAGTTCCGCGTTTGAATTTTAATAAATTCTATAACACTTTGAATACTAAATATTAAAGAAAAGATTTTTCACAATACTTGGTTGGCATGCACTTCTATAACATTTTATATTTTCAATGTTAACAATCAATTTGCCAATTTTTTTTTACAATAATAAAAGTATCCAATTCCACCTACTAGCGACCAAATGAAAAACCATGTTGTACTTATAAATGCTCAAATTAAGTATTCAACATTTTCTCCATTAAAAAAATAAAAAAGTAACGTGTTATCAACATTAGAAAAAAGTTAATTGCTTCTTGACCAAAATTTTTTTGCCCGTTCCTAACGTAACCGCTACTCCACCAAATGTGTTTGAAAATAAAAGGAATATTACGTAGCACTATGTGACCAACCAACATAATATTATTTTACAGAACACACTAAACCAGCAATCCCCTTTGTTAAAAGTTAAAATCAATCACAATTACCCATTATAACAAGATTTGCGGTAACAACACACTTTCCGGAGTCTTTGGATAAAAAATTGTCACCCTGAAATTTTCACAGCAATGCTAATTGAGTTGAAACTACAAGCAACCCTGCGAAGATTTAGACAAATAATCATTTCAAGATGAAAACACACAGATTTTTCACATTAAGAATTTTAGAGATTGAGTTCATGAACTCTACCCTTGTCCTATTTTCCACAATTACAATTTACAAACCAACAAAGCCTCGTCTCAACTACACTACACAATTGTACAGAACAATTTATCTAAAGTGTTAACACGGAAGAGAATCTAACCAACAACATAGTGACCCCATTCCATACCAATCTCTTCTACACACTTCCCTATCCATGCAAGGGCTAAACCCCAAATACAAAGCTCTATGGTTAAGCACTAATTTCAGTCAAAGAAGGCTTCACCTTTGGAGGCCTACCTCTGGGCCTCCCACTGGGCGTTCCCGCTTTGGACGGCGGTGCGCCACCGAATCCTCCGGCAGGCCGGGCCATCTTTCTGGGCCGACCTCTGGGCCTGCCACTTCCACTTGAGGTCTTAGCCTTGGGGGGCCTAGGTGGGTCATTTGGGCCCTTTGGAGGGCGGCCCCTGGGCCGGGGAGGTGGCAAAATAGTACCCGGAGGCAGATGATCCTTGGGCTTTGGGGGCCTCCCACGGCCCCGCCGTGGTGGCGCGTTGGGGTCACGCTTGGTGTAGTTATTTTTCCAAAACACTAGCACACCACTGTCCCTCATTTTTGCCAGATGGACATTGAGAAGTGCCTTGTGGCCCTGAGGCAATCCTCCGTATGTGGATTCTATGTACTTGGATATTGAGGACTTGTTTGAACCGTTTTCTTCGTTTAGCGCTTCAATTGCCTTCAAAATCATCTGAAAAAATACACCCACCGTTCGTAACTTTTTTTTAAAACGATATTATAAATTTACTCTTAATATTATTCCTTCCCTTTCTATGTTTCGGAAATTTCCAAGGAAGTGTAACCGAAAGAGTGAAACTAAGCGTTTCCTTTTTTATTAAAAAAATAAATAAAAAAATCGCCTAGATTTCTCCAGAAAAGTTTGAAAGGAAAATAATTGAAAGCGCAACAATTAATGGTAATTTTTGGAACTAAGGACTTTGGTAAGGTAAATTTGTTAAAAATGATAGGATTTACCTCGGGATACGGAGGAAGTGAAGGAGGTTTATTAATAACCTCTCCAGTCGCCATTAAAGTTGGAGGAAGGTTTTGAAGATTTCCAACCTCAGATTCCCACACTAACCTTAAAAGCAAATAGAGCTTTCAACGTTTCCACAGAGCTGTCTTGTTCGAGCAGAGCCTGCAAGGAATTGAGGATCTGATTTGAAGGAAGATAATAAATAATAAAAATAAAAATAATAAAAAACTGAAAAGCTTCTTTATTTTGGAATAATGGACGGTTAGGAATCGCTTAAAAGACTGTGATCAGACGGCGGGGTCTTAATGTGCGATTTACGCACGGATTGATGACGTGGTTAGTGTTTTTGATTTTTGAATTTTAATGGGGAAATGAAAGTACGAATATGTCCCTGATTGTGGATGATGTTGATTGCAGTGGCTTGTGAAGATGGGTCCCTTATCCGGAAGCCAAAACCGGAATGCGAGCTCCTTGTTTTCGTGACCGCAACAGATGCAGGCCCCGAATTGTTGTAAAAGGACCGTACCATAGATGAAGATTTTCTTCCCCAACCACCATGTCTCGTCTATCTCCGTCAGATATCGTTGCTCAGTCGCAGCTGTACCCACAACTACCTGTTTTTTTTTTTTTTTTTTTTTTACAACAATCTTCCTCATAACTCATAAGTCTCTTTATACTATTAACTGAAAATTAAAAAATAAAATTATTTTACTAAAATATTAAAATCATAAAAAATACATTAATAATATTTTAATTTTTAATTAATATCATAAAATTAGTGATAAATGTTTTCCTCAAATAATAACATCACTGTGAAAATGATAATAATGAGAAAATGTAATATGCTTAAGAATATTAGCGTGTTTGGATTTTTATTCAGAAAATAGTGTCAAATTATGATTTAGATAAATTTTTTTCTTTTTTTAAATTTATCTATACATTAATTTAGAAACAAACTTGTTCTGGTTAAGCGTATATTATGCATGACAATAAAGTACTATTTTTTAAATATATTTTTGGATAACAACTATTTTACTCTCCTAAAATTATAATCTTGGTTGTATTTTCTACAATTAAACCATGAGATAATCTCATTGAACACAAATTATTATAAACTTACCATTTCGTCCAATTTCGTGGTTAAATTTAATGGAACAGGATACAAATAAAATATTCATAATTTTTAACTAAAAATATATTTCATCGGATAAAAATACACTTTGTAAAATCTTATCCATACATATAATATAAAGGGAAAAAATATTTATTTTCACTTGTTTGAATAAATAAAAAATAAAGTAAAAAATTAAATATTTAAAAATATTATAATCATAAAATTTAAATTAAATTTAAAAACTGACTTTTACTGTATTAAATTTTATTAATATAAAATAATTTATTACTATTTAAATATAAAAATTATTCAATGATTTAAAATTTTAAAACCAAAGAAAAAAGGCATTTCTCCTCTCAATTTCGTGACTAAGGAAGGAGAAATATTTTTGAATGTGAAACTCATCTTAAAAAAATATTTTTTTTACAATTTTAATTTAAACTAATAACATAAACATTATCTTTTTATTTTTTTTCTTTTTCTTTACTCGAAAACAAGCAAAACATTGTGACGTTTTGTGTTATCAAAATGTTTTCTATTTTTAATTTTTAATTTATTTTTATTTACATAAATATGACATTATTTTTATTTTTAATATTTCATAAAAATAATTTTTTTTTATTTTTAATATTTTCAATACCAAAATTTAAAAATAATAAAATAAAATAATATTTTTATAAATAAAAATAAAAAATATTCTTGCAAAACAAATACCTTCTACAAGATTGTCAACTTAATTCACAATTCAGGCTCGATCCATCGTTGTATCTGTCTTTCCTTGCCATGTTCTAGTTACGGTCATGAAGGTCTTATAACACAATACATAACAACTTTTATAACTCTTTTTTTTTTTTTTTTTATCTTTACATAATTTATATTATATTATATATATATATATATATATATATATATATATATATATATATATATATAATTTCTTCTGCAAGCTAACCCAATTCTGCATGACAATACAGTACTATATTTTTGGGTAAAAACTATTTTACTCTCCTATAAATATTATCTAGGTTGTATTTTCTACAATTAAACCGTGACTTAATCTCATTTAACACAAATAATTATAAACTTACCATTTCATTCAATCTCATGGTTAATCTTAATGGAACAAGATGCACATACAATAATTTTAATGGAACAAAATGCACATACAATAATTCTAATTTTTAAATAAACAATATGTTCATGAGATTAAACATTCTTTGTGAAATCTTATCCATAAATACCATATAGAGGTAAAAAAAACTTGTTGAACGTAATCCTAGATTTGGATGATGAATAAAATAAATTATAATTGAAATTTTAGTTTTTTTAATTTGACTAATGTGCAATTTTGATCCTTCAATTTTATTTTGAATAATTATGATTCTTCTATTTTTTAAATTTATAAATTTTGATCCTTTATTAATTTTCCTCAAAAATATTTTTAAAATTAAAAATTTTTATCCTAAATTTTGAAAATTTTATAATGGTATTGGAATAATAAATAATTTTAAAAGTTTAGAAGTAATGATGTTTGTAAAAATTTAATAAAAAACTTTGATTTTTTAAGTTGTAAGACTAGAATTTGGAGAGGAAAAAAAATAAAATTTTTCTTTTCTTTTGTGAAATTTAATATTTTAATTGGTAGGATTTAAGTAAAAAACAATTTAATCAATTTAAAACCTAGGGAATTTGAGTAAAATATAAGAATTATATAATTTTAAATAAAATAAAATGGATCTAGGACTAAATTTTAAAAATAAAAAACTTAAATTACTAAAAAATGGAGAATCAAAATTGTACCTATATCAAACAAAATAAACAAAAAATACAATTAAACTAAATTTTTATCATCAAATTAATCTTAACAATTTAGCCTATCACTTAATTAATTTTTTAAAAATCAAAAATATCATTATCTTTTACCGCAATCAATAAATAAAAAAATAAAAAAAAATTTTTGAAAATACAATTTGATTATAAATTAAATATTTGGCATAAACGATTTGAAATCTCAATATATTATCCTTACAAAGGAAAAATGTGATAAACAATAATATCTAAAGAACCAATTTATTTGAAAGATTAAAATTTTAAAAATTAATTTCATAATTAAAATGTTTAAAAGACTCAAAACAATATATTGTTCCATCACAAATATAGGAAAGACAAATCCAATCTACTGTACAATTAATATAATAATGCCAGCATAAATACTGTTCCATAGAAACTAATTAGAAGTTATCAATAGGGTAATTATTATTAGTTATCTATTTAGAATTATAGTATAAACTTATTATAAAAATAGGATTGTTTATAAACATAATACTTGTTTGAACGTATAAGAGTGACTATTACATACTATTACAAAGAGTGTGTCATTTCCAGAATGTGGACCATCGGGAGAATGTGCTATACGCTATGTAACAACTCTAGGATGCGCTAGACCCAGTGTAGAGCTACACGAAGGTGTGAGAGGTGATTTTGATTATTTTAAAGTTATTTAAAATAATAAATATATATTTAAAAGATAATTATTAATTTAGAGTTGTATATATTAAAAAGATGATATATGTATCTTATAGTAAAGGGGTAACGTACATACATAAGTTGTCTGGTAAGATAAATGTGACATATCTTATATTTCATATTGAATGAGTGATATAAATTTAACGTAGATTATATAATAAAAAGACAACACAACTTATGTCATGTGGTGAAAAGATGATATAACTGTATTACATGTTTGAAAGATAATATCTGAAAACTATGTCACATTTCCACTCTATGCTATTTTTATATTCATAAATTTATTTTGCAAATTTTAACAAGCTTATTTTTTCATTTACAAAACCATTTTAAAAATTTCATACAACGTCATTTTCACGGTTACAAAACCATCGTAAGAAGCTTTGCATCCTTGTGTGTTGGTTTTAATTTTTAAATTGTATTTTTTTCATGCCTTTGTTGTTCAACTTAATTTTTTGTTAACTTTTTTATTTACACAAATTTGCTTAAATTTATTTTAAATTAGTTTTCTTTTAAAATGTTTAGTTTAATTTTTTTAGAAAAATTTTAATATTTTGTTGAATGATTTTTTTTATTTAAAGATTTAATTTTAAAAAATAGTTATGTTTATAAAATAAGTAAAATTATTATTATTATTCATTCTAAAGGTAAAATATTTGAAGGAAGGAAATAAAAAATCTATTAAAATTAAAAAAAAAATATAACCTTCAATGAACTTAAAAATAAAATTTATATAAAATTAAAGTTTGGTTCAAATGAAGTTATTTTTGAATTAATTGGTAGATTTTTAGTTTTCGATGAACAAATGCAATACAGTGGATTTTAGATTAGTGATGATGATGTGAAATGCATGAGAAATGCTTTTGATCAACAATCATCAATGTCAGTGATAGAGATATATGTCATGGTTGATACGATTCATAGTCATACCATATTGATAGAAGACATTACTCTTAATACTTTTAATGAACAAGAATTTCATTCAAGATATAGGTATTCAAAATATTTATGTTGCATTTTAGTAACTTAATTTTTCTTATAAAATTTAATTGTAGTAAATAATTTGGTTATTGTATTATGATACTTTTTCAGGAAATAATTTTGAAGCTGTTAATTTAACAGACAATGATAATCCAGAGTATTATTTGCCTCTTACTTTAGGTAACAGTAACAAAATGAAGATGAATATGCGTGGAATACTTTGTCAGACACGGATGAGGGGAAAGAAACAAATATTTTTGAAGATCCGATCGGTTCTACCTTTCAAATATGTGAACAAGAAAGAGTTGATGAACAATTTTTTACATTTTAATTAGTTAATTTATATATAAATTTTTCTATTGAACATTGATTTAGTTTATTTATTTACTGATGTTTGATATAAATACTATCACAATTGGGAGGTACAAATTATTTCCCACACTACAACTACATTAACTAACAATACACAAATGTAGAAATGAATCATTTTATAACTGACGTGCCTTATAATTGGAAGATCGAAGATGAATTGTTTATTGGATTACAAATTGAAGGTAAAGATGAAGTTCAATTAATAGTCAAACATTATGCAATGAAGGTACATCAAACATTTATTATAATTGAGTCAAAACATACACATTTATACGTGAAATGTCTGAATCATGTTCACGGTTGCCAATGGTGAATGAAGGTCATAAAATCAAAGAGAAGTACTAAATGAGTTGTAACAAAATGGGATGGCCAACAAAATTTTTATTTCATAGCAAAATATATGGAGCATATACATGAATCCAATTATCACCAGCATTTCCTTTTAAAGTTATACCATGGATAACCTTTGGTTGGCTAGGAGGATGTGGGATATGTTGCGCCGTCCCAAATTGTCTCATCATCATGTCTGGTTGGTGCCACTCAACAATGTGAAAACATATCAATAAAATAACAATTGTCCAACAATTTAATCCATCTCTACATATTTCTTTATTTTTCACATTTGCATTACTCATATCCAGTTAGTTTACAAAGTTATATTTATTTTTTGCATTTGCATGATTAAGATCCAATTAGTTTGCAAAACAGTCTTTGTTTTCTGCATTTACATAACTCATATTTAGTTACTTTGCCAAATAGTCTTTATTTCATGTATTTGCATGACTTATATCTAATATTTTAATTGCATACCCTTTGGATTTGTAATATTGTTTGGTTTTTTTGAAAAAAAAAATTAAATTTCTAATTTTTGTTATGAAGTAGCTAATTGAAAAATGTTTTTTCTTTGTTTTAAACTTTCACATTTGCATTACTCATATACAATTACACTACAAAAATAATAGAATTTTTTAACAATTATTTTCAAGCAGTCACAAAAACTGGCACAAAATTTATATATTTTTATACTTTATACAAATACAACAAAATTCATTTTTTTTTTTTAATTTTAAATGTCTTGGTTTATTTTATTTTTTTTCACTTTTTACTTTTCTCCCTTCCCTTTTCTTTTACTCTTAACTCAAAATTTTACTCTGTCTCGAGCTCTAAAAATGGAGGAAGACGAAGATAATGATATTCACGCTAGGCTCAACAAATTACTTGATAATATCCGAGAACCTGAATTGCTCGAGGAACATATCAAAATCAATAACCAATTGCAACAAGATAAGGTAGAAAAATGTGATTTCTGCCTCCACAGATGATTTATACATATTAGGTTAAAATGAGTGTAGAATCGAAATCTTTAATCACTTGGTTCCTTGAGTTTGTGACAATATTGATTTAAACGCAATGATATTCTCACACTTTTTTTTTCTTTCTATTTTGCGAAGTCTCGTGGTGGAGTTAGTTTATGGAGAAAATATTTTCAGTTATGACTGGAAAGGCCTGTGATATTTTTCAGGTTTTGCTACAAAAGCTAACATAATAGTTTTGATGATTTTTTTTTTGTTACAATGAAAAATCTATGAAATTTAATGTTGAAATTTTCTAATGAACATGGTATTGTTAGTATTTTTTATGACTTCTCGTACTCTTACAAATCTAGTATCGTCCTCTCATAGTCTTGATTTGTTTATTACCTAAGTCATACCCAAGACTGAAACCACCTACATTTACAATCTCTATTAAGTGGTTGGAACCTGTGAAATTTCTAAATCTATGATCTAAGTTGGATTCAATTTGGGCAGAATAACACGGGAGGAAGTAATTTATCTTTAGGTAGAATTGCTACGTGGTTCTCAGGTGAGTTGTGGAAGTTAAATGCAGATGATTAACTCCACATGATATTTAATGCATGTTGTGCATGGGAATTTAAGGTCTTTGCCCTTTTAAAGCACAATGTGATTTTTTTAATATAGAAGATTTGAAGTCAACGTAATTTTGAATATTAAAGGACATTTGAAGTAAATCTTTTCACATATTATATGAACTAGGGGAAGCAGAGCAAAATCATTGGAGCTAGGTAAGTGGTTAGTTTGAACTTAGTGGAGCTTTTCTTAAAAACTTGCATCAGACTTTTGCTGAAGTTAATTTGCATCTCTTTCAAGTTAGTCATGCATACTTATAATAAGATGCATCAAGTCAAGTATATTGTTATACTGTTAGAGAAATGAATTTGCAGTTTTTTACACAATTATATTTTCTACAAATTAACATGTATCTACATTACAATTATTTAATGTTAGTTCTGTGTTTGATGTTTTTGTAATCTGATAAGTGACCTTATTTCTTTCATATTTGTAATTATTTCCATACGTATATTATATTTATAGGTTAATTTTGTTATTGATGAGTGTGATCTTATTGCTTTCATATTTGTAATTATTTCCATATATTTATAATTATAGGTTACAATTGTTACTAAGGAAATGACACTAGTGAAAAATGAGCTTTTTACATCGGTTGTTAAGTACTTTTTACATCGATTATTTAGGCGGTGTTGAAGCGGGCGATATAGAAAATAAGACTTTTTACATCGGTTGGGCCTAAAACCGATGTAAAAAGTACACTTTATACATCGGTTGTGGGTCCAACCGATGTAAAAAGTATACTTTCTATATCGGTTATAGTTTTAACCGATGTAAAAAGTCATACTTTTTACATCGATTGACTTTTTACATTGGTTAAAATTATAACCGATGTAGAAAGTATATTTTTTACATCGGTTATGGTTGTAACCGATGTAGAAAGTCCTTTTTTTTAATGTTCATTTTGTTTAGGCATACTACCATATTATTTATTCACATACCTGCATATACATACAGAATCACCGGGTAGACAATAGAGAATCACCAGACAGACAATACAGAATTCACATAATCTATATATTTAAACAAAATACATCATTATTTATTATCAAACTTTAATTTACAAATGAAATAACTTAAAATTACATCAAACAAGTATTGAAAGTTGAAAAAAATGTAGTAATCAGCCATGTACTTGTTGAAAGCAAAGAGAAAAGATGTTAAAAACTCTACTAAATATAAAAAATGTAATAAACATTTTAAAATAAGTTAAAAATAAACATACAATGATGAAATAATTAAATAAATAACTAACTTGTATCATGTAGTAACATTTTTCCATATTCCTTCATGATGATCATCTCGAATAGCATGTATATCATCTATTTCATTTTCTTCATTGATACTAGATATTCTTGATGATAAGGGAGTTTGGGAAATATCAATATTTGAAATATCATTGGTGTCATCACTAGCGATTGTTGTCTTTCCTTGAAGAACAAATGACCACCGTTTGGAGTAAGGATCTTAAACATAAAACACTTGTTTTGCTTGGTGGGTCATGATAAAAAGGTCATCCTTGTAAGCTACTTTTTGAAGGTCAACCAATGTAAATCCCAATTCATCGACTTGCACACCAGTTACTATCAACCCATCTGCATTTGAAAACAGACACTCTAAATTTGGTGTAATCATTCTTCCAAATCTCTTCAATCACTCCAAAGTAAGATATGGAAACCTTTATAGGATTTTTATCTTTAGAACTTGCAAAATGCATCGACTCTGCTACCACCATAACCCCACTATTTTACATGGTTCTTTTATCCTCCTGAGACTTTGTGTAAAATGAAAAATGATTAATATCGTATCCAGTCCAACATATGACATCAAAGTTTGGGCCATCTGCTAGCCACTTCAATGTATCAGAGACACCATCATCCTTCTTAATTGTTTCATCAAACCAATTTAAGAACGTTTTGTTATGCTCATTCAACAACCATTTCTCGTTCATGCGAACATTCTCCTCCCTTATCAGTGTTTTGTGAGTAGATAAGTAAGGTTGAACCTTATCAGTATTATTCAAAATATACAAATGTGCTTGAAGGACTTCTGCACGACCCATGCTTTTCACAGTTATTCCTCGTGTACCTTTACCTCTGTGTCTTCCCTCATGACGAGACTTAGGAACTCTTATGGGTTCCACTTCTGACAAATACTCTGTACAAATCTCAATGGCCTATTCTGCAATGTATCTTTCGATCATAGATGCCTCAGGACGGTGTGAATTCTTCACATACCCTTTTAATATTTTTATGTATTGTTCTATTGGATACATCTACCTCAGATAAACTGGACCACATAATCTGATCTCCCTCATTATATGAACAAACAAGTGAACCATAATGTCAAAAAATGATGGAGGAAAATACATCTCCAATTGGCATAAGATAGTAAAAACTTCATGTTTCAACTCATCCAATTTTAGAGGGTCAATGACTTTGCTACATATTTTATTGAAAAAGAAGCATAACCTACTTATTGTATGTCTAACCTTTTTAGGTAAAATGTCACGAATAACCACTGGAAGTAGTTGTTGCATCAACACATGACAATCATGAGACTTTAACCCAACTAACTTTAAATCTTTGATTGAGACAAGTCTTTTAAAATTTGAAGAATAACCTTGTGGCACTTTAACCCCATGCAGGCACTCACAAAATTTTTTTTTCTCTTTTTTTGACAATGTATGACATGCCAGAGACAAATATGTTCGCTTTCCTACAGACTGTGGAACTAGCTGATGTCGTATACCCGTGTGAACCAAATCTAGTCGAGGATTGACTCCATCTTTAGTCTTGCCTTGTATATTGAGAAGTGTTCCAATGATGCTATGACACACATTTTTTTCCACATGCATCACATCAATACAATGTCTAACATCAAGTTGCACCAATATGGAAGATCAAAAGATATTGATCTTTTCTTCCATATCCTTGTCCCAATGACCTTTTTTTGAGTCTTTCCAAAAATAGTTTTGATGTTTTTAACCCGATCACAGACTTATTGTCCAGCTAAGGCTTTTGGAGCAACATCATTTTCTGGCAACCCATTAAAAGTTTTCCTTAATCTACGATAAGGGTGATTAGTCCTGAGAAATTTCCAATGACCAAGATAAAGTGTCTTCCTTCCATGATGGAGTTCATGATAACTTGTGCCTTCTTCACATATGGGACATGCTTTGTGCCCCTTAACGCTGTATCCGCATAAATTTCCATATGCTGGAAAGTCATTAATAGTGCAAAAAAGCATTGCCCACACTTGAAATTTTCATTACCATATGCATCAAACACCTCCACACCTTCTTCCTATAGATTTTGCAAGTCTTCAATTAAAAGAGGAAGATAAACGTCTATGTCATTTCCAAGTTGTTGTGGACCTGAAATCATCATGAACAACATGATGTATTTACGTTTCATGAACAACTCTGGAGAAAGGTTGTAAATTGTCAAAAGTACAGGCCATGAACTATGTTTACTACTTAAATTACCGTATGGATTCATTCCATCTGTTGCAAGTCCAAGTCTTAGGTTTCTTGACTCATTCCCAAAATCGGGATATAGTTGATCAACCATCTTCCATTGTAAACCATCAGCTGGATGACGAAGTTTTCCATCGATCAGTCTTTCATCTACATGCCATCTAAGGTTCTTTGCTTCATCTTTATTACAAAACAATCGTTTGAACCTTGGAATTATTGGAAGATACCACAACACTTTGGTTGGAGGCCGTTTTGTGCTCTCATTGAAAATAGAATCACCATCCTTCAGTTTATAATGTGAAACTTGACACACAGGGCATTCATGTAATCCTTCAAACTCATTTCTGTATAGTATGCAATCATTGGGGCAGACATGTATTTTCTTATACTGCATACCCATCGGACACAACACCTTCTTTGCCTCATAATTACGCTTTAGTAATGTGTTACCTTCCGGAAGCATCTCTACCAATAGTTCAAGTAATTCGGTGAAATTTTTATCACTCCACCCATTCCTTGCCTTCAGAGTGAATAATCTTAACACTGCTGACAATCGTGTAAAGGTAGTACATCCCAGATACAAAGGTTTCTCTAAATCAGTAGACAAGTTACCATACATATTTGCCCGTTCAAATGACACATGCCCTACATCATGAATTATATCCTCTACCCAATCTTCCATATTTATATCAACCTCCACCGTCTGTGACACACTTGGCATGCCTAATAACTCACCATGCCATGTCCATTTTGTATAACTTTTGCAAAATCCATCACAAAGAACATACTCTCTAATTTGACCAACACCCAAACGTCTCTCATTTAGACAATTAACACACGGACAGTAAAATTGTCCATTACTCTGAGGTAGATTTGTCTGCGCAAAATTCAAAAACTCTTCGATCCCATTCTCGTACTCATCACTCGTTCGTTTAGCATTTATCCAACTATGATCCATATTATACAAGAATCATCAACACATGATTTAGGATTAACCTTATCACTCATAATTGTTAATTTATTATCCTCACTATTGGTAAGATCCTATTCCATTTGAGAAAAAAGTTTTTTATTCTTCGATTAACACACTTCTAAAATCTTGAATATCATACTTGGTGAAATTTCGGCAACATTTCGCATCAGTCTCCAAGTACATAACTTCATTATGGTTTCATTTACAATAATCAATCATGTACACAGAGATAATGCAAAATGAACTAAACCAAAATTTCATCAAGTACAATTTACAAGATTTATGAAGAAATTGTTAACCATTGAATAAAAAACTTTAGTCCTAAACTGTCAAACTTGGACAATTCAAGATTTAATATAATGAATGATTTACTTATTTAGTAATATACTCATTATATTCAACCTTGAACGGGAAACTAATGGTATGCTCATATTTGAACTCAAGAAAACAAACCAACATATTTAAACTCAAAATCAATACTATAACATACATAAACCCTAAGCAAACTTTCACATCTGTAATCACAAAGTAGAGGTGAAGAGAAGATATCCCACAGTCAACACAAAATGGTTGAGCGGTGGCCAAGCGGTGGCCAAACGGAGGCACAACGGTAGTTGAACGACGACACAACACGGTAGCCAAATAAGAAGTTTAAAAATTACAGAATACAACCAAAATAAATGTAAATTTCAACCATAATAACAGAATGAGATTCATAAATAACAACACAGACGACTTTGAACCTTAGGGTGCGCGACGATGACTTTGAACGGACGAAATGGTTGCAACGGCAACGACGACCACGAACATAAGCATGGAGTGAAACGACGAACAACAAAGATGTCGACAATGACTAAGACTTAAACGAAAATAGAGAGAACAGACCGAAACGAGAAACTGGGGTTTTGGAAAATGAGATTAAACGCGAACAATGTCGAAAAATAAGTGACAAAGGCAGACATTCTACATCGGTTGTTTCTCAGAACCGATGTAGAAATTTCTCAACCGATGTAGAAAGGTTTAAAAAAAATCCACTTTCTACATTGTTTGTTATGTAATCGATGTAGAAAGTTTGAAAAAAAATTCACTTTCTACATCAGTTCTTTTTCCAACCGATGTAGAAAGTTTACATTTATTTATAAAAATGGCACTGTATTTTTATTTATATCGATTTTTGAAGAACCAATGTAAAATCCTGTTATAAAAACGTATTTTTGCACTAATGTGAGATGGAGTTTTAAGGATTTATTTCTAGCTCAAGCTAGGAATCAAAGACATACCTATAATCGAGAGGTAGTTTTTTCTTTCTTCCCATCTACCAAGTTCTTTAATTGTTGAACATGTACAACTTTCTTAACTTTCTGCAAAAGTAAAACCGAACTTTAGAGGTTATTTTTCTTGACTTTAAATCTTTTAGGGTCACATTAAAATATTGATCTATTTCTTTCTTTAATTATGTTTTTATTTGGATGGTTGCAAAACTTATTCGCGCCTAATGTGATAAGAATTAGAAAAGTGATGGATCATCTTTATGCAAAAAATAAGCTATTGACTACTTATATTCTTATTTATAATCAATATAAATTAGGCATTTTAGGGGCTTGTAGGATTTTTTTATTACACAATTCTTATTAGAAATATTTGTTCTGATTAATGTTGAAATCAAACCACTATGTTTTTATTTGAGTGTGATACATAGAATTTCATTTTAAATTACAATGTTACTCAAAATGGAGAATTCAGTGTATTGATAAATTTAGCCTAGTATATTTTGTAAATAATAGCTCAACCTTCGAAGTAGGAGCTGAAAGGAAAAAACTACGACTAACATTCTTAGCTCCTTTTATGGATAGTTGTTTTACCATGTTCTCCACTCGTTAATATTAAGCCATTAGTTAATATTCAGGTTGAAATATTGCTTATAATTATATGACAAAATTTGAATTAATCAAGCTGATTGCAAATGCTAAAGGATATTATTCCACATAATAACTAAAAGATGGACAAGGCATTTTTTGTTAGAGGTACATTCATATGAGATGCAACTGCTACGTATTCTTGTATTGATATTTGCTACTTCCAAGTTTAGAAAAAAAAAATTCTTTTTTCTTTTTTTAAATAAAAAGACTATTTTTGTTATTGTTTAAAAATAATTAATAGGTATATAATCTTGTTTGCTTGACTAAGCTATATTATCCTGAAACCATCTTTTGAATATTAAAGGACCAAGATACAAGAGATTTCAAATATAACAAAGTGAGTGATGTAATTATATAATATAGTAAGATAACAACTTTTACTAATTCTAATAATATATATATATATATATATATATATATGTTAATTTTTCTACTTTGATTATGACTTCCAGCACAATAAAGGAGAGACAGTTCTTTTTTCAACTTGCCAATGAATTTCTTCCTATAATAGATGAGATTGGTCAATTTTTTTCCCTTATACATTTCCTAATCTTAATATTTTTTATTTTTAAAATTAAATAATAATTTCTTTTATTATCAATTAGTTGAGAGAAATCAATTTTTCTCCTTATACATCTCCTAATCTTAATATTTTTTATTTTTAAAATTAAATAATTATTTCTTTTATTATCAATTAGTTGAGAAAAAAAAATCAATTCTTGGAACGAAGTGTGGAGAACAACAAATTTTGTGTTTTGTTCTTTTTTTGCTACATTGATGAAAAGTTACATAACCTTTCAAGCTATTAATGCCAAAAAATTCTTATTTAAATTATCAATTTTGATTTGATGTATATGTTTAGTTAACAGAAGTAAATTAACATTTTATGTTCATGTGATCTTTGATATGATGAATAAAATTTTATTACAATACAATTTTTTTATGTTTTATGTTGTGTATTTTGGAGTTAAGATAATATAATTTAAAGAGGTTGAATGCTTTTTTATGTTATTAAAAATTATTTTAAAAATAAATTAAGAATTATTTATTGAAATAATTTTATTTTACATAGGATAGAATACTTTTGTACATCATGGAGTCTACTTATTTGCTGAACTCATGTTGCTGTATTATCCATTATTGGACTAAAGTGATGACACCGAAATTTAAGATTTATTAAATGTTTGTGGCAGAGTTTTTAATCGCTAATAACAATTACCATTTCCGGCATCCTTACATGTGGCGTTTTTTGAAAATGCTGGTATTAATAACTGTAGCGGATTATAACCATAGAAAATGTATTTTTAACTCAAATAATACTTTTTTTATAGTATTAATTTATAAAATTATATTTATTTTTTGCATTTGCATGTCTTATATCCAATTAGTTTACCGAATAATTTTTATTTTATGTATTTTTATGATTTATATCCAATTACTCTGCCAAATAATTTTTATTTTCTATATTTGCATGATTTTTATCTAATTAATATGCAAAGTTATCTTTATTTTTTATATGTGCATGACACTAATATCAAGTTAGTATGCAAAATATTTTTTATATTTTATATTTGCAAGATTCTTATCTAATTAATTTGTAAAATTATCTTTATTTTTTATATTTACATGGTTAATCTACAAAATTTTCTATATTTTTCATATTTGTATAATCCATATTTAATTAGTCTGCAAAATTGTTTGATCTTATATTTTATATAATTCGTAACTAGTATATTTTGTAAAACACTTTTTTATTTTCAAAAATTTGCAAGAATTATTTATTACATCTACAATCATATATTTAAGTTTCCAAATCTCACTAACTATGTCTTTTACATCTTTAACATTCTCATATTGTACTTATACTTTACTTCATCATATTTGTTTTGTTTTATTATAAGTTTTATTACTTATATGTATTTTACATTTTTCAATTTTATGATAACTTAGATAAATTCGGTTTATTTCTTTATTTATTTTTTATTACGATAATTTAGAAATTTTTATTAATCATGTTATCTTATAAAAATAAGTAAAAAAAAAATTAATTGTGAATATATTATTTTTATTTAAGTATCTTTATTTAATTATTTTTAATTATTTTATTTATTTTTAATTTTAATTTTAATTATTTTAAAATAAGAATATACAAAAATATAATTAACTTAATTTGCTTAAAATTAAAAGAAAAAATAAAATTAAAAAATTGATTTAAAAAGAGAGAAAAGTAAAATAATTGAGCTAACATCGAAACAAAACAACTTAGCACAACAACTAGGATGGAGACTATTATTATAGAAATGTCAATTTTTTTACGCCAAAAGAGAAAAATTAGGTTTCTTGTAACTTGATAAAAGTCTTCTTCCTTGGGATAGTTCCATTTCTCGGTTCAAAATCTCAAAAAACACCATAAAAAAAAACTTAAAATGGAGATTTAGAAAAGAAATTGAAAAAAGTTATGAGCTGATCGAAGGAAAAGAAATCGAAGCATCCGTTGTTTTAATAATCCTTACAAATTTTCATCAAAGTTCCTGGTAAATTCTTAAGAGAAACAATCTATAAGCCAAATAGATAAAGTTCAATAGTCAATATTACAATCGAATAAATAATCATCTAAATAGGAATGACAAAGAAGAAAAATAGAGATGAACAACAAAGCTCAACATTAATAAAGATATAATATTATTTTATTTTTGTTTTTATTGTAAAAAAAACTAAACGAACTATTACTGCTACCATTATAAACATCGTCACCGGAGCACCACCAAATTTCCTTCGTTAGAAACAGAATCGCTGCATCCATCGGTGAACCACAAAAATAATTAATGTGGTGCCTTTACTCCCTCACTCAAACATAACCACCTCTTGCTCAACATCAAACCATCTCTCAAACATCACTATGCATAAAAAAATTATCCCTCACTTATATATTTCCACCAACAAACACAACTTTCTTCGTATGTTGAAGAATCATGACATTTTCTGTACAAGCTTGAGTATTGTAGAATCAACAACCATAAATGCTCATGACTTTATTCCTTTGAAACTATCTCCATTTCTTTCAATTCACTTATTTATTTTCTCCTTTTCTCTATTGGTGCTGTGTTGTGCCACTCCTTCTCTATCTTCCTTACTTATGTTAATTAGGTTATTAACTTAACACTTTTCTTTTTTCTTTTTTTATTCTTTAATTAAATTGTGATAAATTTTTTAAAATATAAAATGGATTGGACTTTGCATTCATACGTGCTTCTTCACAATTACTGTTCTACTTCTCCTAGTGAAATATATATATATATATATATATATATATATATATATATATATAGATTTTTAGTTTCTTTTTCTTTTCTTAAAAGAAATGATTTTATTTTATATATTATTATTATTATTATTATTATTATTATTATTATTATTATTATTATTCTTTTAGTGTGAACATTGATAATAATAATTAGGTTGATGTGTTATACTAATTTGTAATTTTAGTAAATTAAATTTTTTAATTTGTTTCACTGTGAAGTTAAATTGAAAAGTTATTGTTAAATTAATTTTTATTAATGTTTGTCTTGTTTGTTAATTTTTAATTTGTTTTATATTTAATAATTAATATTTTTTATTTTATTATTCTTCTTCTTGATGTTGTGTATTTAAAATTTATTATTATTATTATTATTATTATTATTATTTTATATTTATCATTATAGTATTTATTATTTATTTTTGTTATTTTATTATTTTTATTATTTTTATTTTTATATTAATTTTGTTGAGTTTAGTTTAAAATGATTTTTGTAATATATTATTTAAATATACACTGCGGTATTGACAACATAAATAAAGTGATTTATGTTACATTTGCTATCATTCTAATTAAACTGGTTTATTGAATAATTTTATACTAATTTAAATTCAATAATATAATTTTATTTTATTAATTTTTTTATATTTAATTAGATTTTAATTTTTTATAAATTCTTATTTCTTTTTATTTTTTAAATTAATTAAATTAATTAATCCAAATAAATAAAATAAATTTTAGTTTGCATAATAATTAAAGATAAAAATTGAGTACTATAATTGTTTAAATTATTTGAATTTATTAAATAATTTTATGTTAACTTGAATTCAATATAAAGTGTTTTACTTTTAAAGAAATATTTTTATATTTAATTAAATTAAAATTATTAATTTATATTTTATATTTTAAATTTAAATAAGTTAAATATATTTTAATTCATATAATAATTTAATGATATAGATTGAATAATTTATACTATTTTTATTATTGTTTTAATCATATAAATTTGTGGTTTTATGTTAACTTAAATTTAATATAATATAATTTTTTTTAAAAAAATTATTTTTAATTATTCAAAATCATTAAATTTTTTTTTAAAAAAATAAAATTAAAATATATTTAACTAGTTAAATAATTAATGATAAAAATTAAATAATTTAAGCCACTTTCACTGTCACTTAAATTATATATAATTATTAATTAATTTTATACTAATTTAAATCTACAACAACCAAGTTTTCTTTTAATAAAAATATGTAATATTAGATTAAATTTTTTTTATTCATTAATTTTATTTCACTTTTAAAAAAAGTTAAATAAATAAAATATATTTTAATTTATGCAATAATTGGTTACGATGATTGAAAAGCAACCGTTGCCCTGGTTTTTATTTATATCATGGGGATTTATTAAAAAAACTTCATGTGAATTTAAATTTGGTGTAAAATAATTTTTTCTTTAATTTTATTTATATTATAATTTAATTTTTAATTAATTTTTTATTATACTACCTTCTTTTAAAGTGAACTAATATAAAAAAATAAATTAATTTACAAAATGATTAAATAGTACATATTACTTTTGTTATTTTTTTTACAAGTAAAAAGTGATAAGATTTATTCATAGAATTTTCATATAAAACTACTTTAATCCTCCAATCTTTCATCGTGAATAAATTTATTATTTTATAAATTATTTTTTTATTAAATTAATTAATATATAATTATTTTTTATAGAAAATTATTTATCTTTGACTTTTTTATTATATTAAAAAATATCAGTGAAAATTCAACTATTAAATTAAAATTAATTTTTATAATATTTATTTATTTTATTTATTTATTTAAAAATATATTAATTTGACTTAGTTTTTTAGTATTAAAATATAATAAAATAAATATTTTAAAATTATTATTAATTTGAACAATTCAATTAATGACAACTACCTATCTTATCTTAGGGTGGAAAATGTATTAAGAATGTTGTACACTTGAGTTTTCATCCTTATTTGCGCATTTTCAAACCTATTTTAATTTTATATTTTTATTTAATAATAATTTTT
Organism: Canavalia gladiata; assembly: GCA_037954105.1. Taxonomy (NCBI): domain Eukaryota; kingdom Viridiplantae; phylum Streptophyta; class Magnoliopsida; order Fabales; family Fabaceae; genus Canavalia; species Canavalia gladiata. Next base: position 13,278,337 of record CM075668.1, read on the forward strand.
TAAATTAACTAAAATTTATATCAATTTTATTTTTAAAAATATTTGTTTTTATACATATTCTTTTTATTTCACTGTGATCATGACTATATATATTCTTAAGAGAAAAAATCTTTTAAACTTATAATAATTGTGTGGTGATATATATCCTTAAAAAATGTGCTTTTGAACCATTTAAAAATATGCAGCAACAAATCAACGTTATAAAGTTTATTTATAATTAAAAGCACACATCAACGTACACATTTATCAATGTAAAGACCCGGCAAGAATGGAACACTTAAGAGGTGGAATATTTTGAAGTTATATGGGTAGCTAAAGAGTTTCGGCACCATTTTCAAAGTGCTCAGAAACTAATCAATGACTATTTTTTCCCCCGACGTTTCAGCTTCGAAAGGCTTAGCTAGGAAGTTTTCACTCTTTATTAAGGTATTGCAAACACACTTGATTCAAATTCCTAACGTTTTTGTATTACAACTGAGATGGCTATGTGTTCCAGTTCAGTGAAGCAAGAAGAAGAGCAGAATACAACGAGGCCAAACTGGCTTGAACTTCCGAGAGACGTGACAGAGAAGATACTCAACAACTTGGATCCAATCGAGATTTTGATGAGTGCACGTTTTGTGTGCCCTTTGTGGTGGAACATTTGCGAGGAACCACTTATGTGGCGCACCATTCACATGCCAGACCCTGACGCCTTATCTTACTCCCTTCGGTATAAAATTGAGAAGATTTGTCGTCATGCCATTGATCTAAGTCGCGGTCGTCTCCAAGACTTTAGTATTCAGGGGTGTTGCCTCTGATTCTCTCCTCAAATACGTTTCTAATAGGTATTATCATATTCCTTTTTGCTTACTTCCAACTATACTCTTATTTGTTCGTTAAGACCATTCCAATATGTATGTGATTTTACTTGTGTTCCTTATTCTTATTGGTGTGGTTTGTTAACTTGCAATTTAACTTTTTTTTCCCTAAGGATGGATGAATTTCCCCCCTCTGTAACTTGTAGCAATGGTAGTGCATCAGATTATGTCTTGTTTTATACAAAGCGAAATATATCAAATCGCGGATCTCAGTTGTTCGTTTCTGTCTTCTAAGAAAATCTGCTTAGTGTACATCCCGCTTGAGATAATTGAAATAAAAGGAATCGAAAAAGAAAAAAATTAATAAGATATAAAAAAATAAAAGCATAAAATGTATTGAAAGAAAACTGTTATTGTAACCAAAAAAGAAAGAAACCCTGTTATAAACATGATTTATAATTTGAACTGTTTATAAGATATCTTGTTGCATTATGTTGGTTATATTGACTCAAACGTTATCTTTCGCTTATTATGTTATATATTTTGTTTTAAAGTTGTTGTGCCTGTTGGCATTTTTTATTCTCTTTTTGTAATTATAAAGACAGTTTAAATCATTTTTTATTATTTTGTTTCTTTTACATATTTTTCAAATTTTTATTATCTTGTTATTTTTCAGATTATTCATTTTTAGGGATAAATACATAATTTTCTAAGGGAATATTTAAACTGTAGGATAATACATCTTTTTAAAATATTTGATAGTTATTTTTTTTTCACTTTTTAAGCGAATTTTTAGAAAAGGAATATATAAAAAAATATCATGTAAGTGAAAGAGAGAAATAACTGTATATGTGATGTAAAATTTTAGTTTCTCCAGTAACATAATTGAAATCATGCAAGTGCTATGATTAAGTTCTTTTTGACCTCCTTCGTCTTGTGTATTTGATATTGCATGATTTTTGTATTGTATATTTCTTTGAACATCTTTGTCGTTTTTTTCTTAAAAATATTACAGCACGATTCAACTACGTCGTATGCGGCTTGCACATTGTTCGAACATTTCAGATAAAGGATTGGAAGAAGTTGCCAATAAGCTTTCACTGTTGGAGGAACTCGACATTTCTTTTACCAGCCTATCTAAGCATTCTCTTGAAGCTATTGGCCGATGTTGCCCTTATTTGACAACTCTGAAATTTAACAAGCTGGTTTATGATGGTAATAACCCATATTTGGATTTAAGAAATGATGATGAGGCATTTGCTATTGCAAAAACCATGCCCAAGCTGTGTCATCTCGAGCTTTTAGGAAATAAGCTCTCTAATGATGGATTAGTGGCTATTCTTGGCGGGTGTAATCGTCTGGAATCACTTGACGTGCGAGGTTGCTTTAATGTTGATTTGGGAGCAAGTTTGGGTGAAAGGTGTCATCAACAGATCAAAGTTCTAAAGCTTCCAGATGACTATATAGATGAAAATTTTTATGAAGATGAAGATGATTATGATGATTATGATTATTATGATGATTATGATTATTATGATGATTATTATGATCGTTATAAAGATCAAACTTCTTTTTGTTATGAACAGATTTAAGTACTAAAGCTTCCACATGGAAGGGGCTGATTATTATGAATATGTATTTGCATTTGAGCTGCCATTCAATGTTTGCTTTTGTAGTTATGGTGACACTGACAATGTGCTAGCTGCTCTTTTGGAAATGTGTTCACTCTGTATTTCTGAGTGATATTACTTCGAAGAGACTTAATTTATTAAAAATCATCCTGCAATATATGATTCTATGGTTTTAATGCTTTATGTATTAGATGCTTCATTTCTTGTTTCTCTTTGTGAAACTTGATCCAGATTGTGAATTGTCTTTCTTGCGCACTATATTTATTTGATAACAATAAATGTTTTAAATTTATCTTTGATTTGGAGTCGTTAAAAATATTGTTGTAATTTTACAGTTTGAAATAAAACATTTGTTGTTTCATATTGTTAAAATCATGAAATGTATAATTTGCGACCTTCTTGTGGTAGTTTCAACCTTTAGGATGCCATCTGCATCGAAGATGAAGGAACTCCGGTGACCGTGTAGTTTTCAACAGCGGTTGTGGTTGGTTTTGTTGAGTAAGGAGATGATGACGCTCAAGTCGTAGAGCTTCGGCTGTGGCTAAGGTGTGATGATGGTTCTGGAGTAGAATCGCACATGTATTCATATATTTCAGAGGAACACAATAAATGTATAAGTTTAAACAATAGATATTACTAATTAATGTTATTGAAAATAATATTAAGAAAGTTTTAGAAATCATTTAAAAAAATATATTAATAATATTTTTAAAACATTATTTTTAATTTTTTAATTAATAGTTTTAAGACTTTGGTTAACATTTTTTTCCTTAGCATATCCATCCTTTATTTTTTTTTTAAGTCTCAAAAATAGAGTTGTATTAAAGTGAGACCTGAAAATTGTTAGTTAGAGCATGATCAATCCATAATATTATAATATGTTTTATACTAAAAAAAATCATATAAAAATGAAGTAATCATACAATTATTATTTTAACACTATTGATCTATGCAATGACTTAAAATGAGTTTTATATATTGTGAGTTAAAAAATTATATTAATTAATTAAAAATTAGCATAACACAAACACTTATTTATGCATTAAAAATGATTATATGCATAACACACCCTTCAGAACAAACTCTCTTAACTTATTATAAATTGTTTTGGCGATATGCCCTTAAAAATTGTGCTTTAATTAGAACCATTTAAAAACGTTGCAGCATCAAATCAATGTTATGAAATTTATTTATAATTAAAAGCAAACATCAATATACAAATTTATCAATGTAAAGACTAATGGAGCACTTATGAGGTGGAATATTTTGAAGTTAAATGGGTAGCTAAAGAGTTTTGACACCATTTTCAAAGTGGTCGGAAACTATGTTATGGCTATTTTTCTCCCAACGTTTCAACTTCAAAACGGCTTAGTTAGGAAGTTTTAACTATTAATTAAGGTATTGCAAATACCAAGCTGATTCAAATTCCTAACGTTTTGTTTTGTAAATGAGATGGCGTGGTGTTCAAGTTCAGCGAAGGATGCAGAAGAGGAGAAGAACACAACGGTGCCAAACTGGCTTGAAGTTCCGAGGGACGTGACATCAAAGATACTGAAGAACTTAGGAGCCATCCATATTTTGATGAGTGCACGCTATGTGTGTCCTTTGTGGTGGAATATTTGCAAGGAACCATTCATGTGGCGCACCATTCACATATCCAACCTTGACGCCTTATCGTACCCTCGTACATATGAAATTGAGAACATGTGTTGCCATGCCGTTGATCTAAGTCGTGGCCAACTCCAAGACTTTAAAAGTGATTATATTCGATTCTATCCTCTCCTCAAATACATTGCTAATAGGTAATTCCATTTTCTCCTTGTTTCTTTTCTGATGCATTAATTGTGGTTTGTTCGTTGCCAATGTTGTAAAATCATCTTTATGTTTTTGCAAAATATATTTTCATATAAACAATGGATGAATATCGATTTTTTTCTGAGCATTATTTTTGACATTTTTCTTCAAATTTTACAGCAAAAATCAACTACGACGCCTAGGGCTTGTAAATTGTTGGTTGATTTCAGATAAGGCGTTGATTGAAGTAGCGAATAAATTTCCACTGTTGGAAGAACTTGAAATTTCCTATACCAGCGTATCTCATCTTTCTCTTGAAGCTATAGGCCAAAATGTTCGTTATTTGTTAACATTGAAATTTAACAAGGGAGCGTACAGGTCTTTTAATATTCCTTTTAAGCTTGATGCCGAGGCATTTGCTATTGGAAAAACTATGCAAAAGCTGCGTCATCTTGAGCTTGTGGGAAATAACCTCACTAATGATGGTTTGCTTGCTATTCTTGAAGGCTGTACTCAATTGGAATCACTCAATCTGCGAGCTTGTTTTAATGTTTATTTGGGAGGAAGTTTGGGGAAAAGGTGTCGTGTACAGATAAAAGATTTAAGTCTTCCTTATGATCATATACCTGAGAATCTTTATCAAGATGATGAGGATGATGATGATGATTATGTTGATGGTGTTTACTTAATTATGATTTCGATTACTATTCTGATAATTATGACAATTATTTTATGTGATTATGAAAAGAAATTAAACTGGCATTCAAATATTCAGTGATGAAATTTTTGGATCACATGAATCTTTGGAGACACTCATGGTTGATGCTTTGAATGAAATTTGTTGGAGACATGGTGGAACCAGCTTGAATGTACTAAAATCACCTTGCACCTTATGCATGCTTGGTTTGTTTGCTTTCTGTGTATCAGATGATATATATAATCTATATATGTATTTGGTGAAAACAAGATTCCTAACGTAATATTTTCCTATTGGGTATATTCATTTATTTAAATTCCAACACGGTAAATATTTTGCACTTTGTTTACGGTAGTTTTTACCGTCATGCCATGCGTATGCATGACTCAAAACACAATCTCTTAAGTTAATTAATATATTTTTTTCCTTTTTGATTATTTTTTATTCTTTCTTTTAAACCAAGAGGTATATTTTTTCCTCTTTCTCCTTTTCTTTTTTCTCTCTTTTTTTAAATCAAATAGTATTATAATTATTTAAGATATGTATTGTCCCATAAATTGAACTTAACTTTAAGTTGTTTTTAATAAGTTTAGCCTTTACAATTTAGATGGGATGTATTTCGAAAAATAATTTAGATTATATTTTGGGTATTCCCAAAAATTATTATTCCTTATTCTTTTAAAAAAAACCATATTATTTGTTGTTTATAATTTTTTGCTTAAATAGAATTCTTAATCAATCACATTCTTCCAAATTTAATTATATTCTATATTATTTATTTTTCGCAATATGTTATAAACATATTCCTTAGTTTAGTTTCATATTTTTTAATTCACTGATTTAGTTGTACATAACGTAAAAATTTGTGTTATATATGTTATTAAATTAAACAGATTCAATTTTATCTTATATTTATTGGATTCAGTTTAAATTTTTAAAACAAAATTCTATCAAAATTTTGGATTAGTTACGGGCCAAGTTAAATCCATCATCTTAATCACTACTATAAACTAGTTCCTTTCTATTTTTATTATCCTTCTAAATTTACAAAATATCTTTGATCCACATATTATAATATTTGAAATTATATTTTAATAAATATAAATATATTAGTTATTTTTTTAAGATGTAGATTTATTATTATTTAAAATTTAATATTTGAAAGTAATTTTTTATTTTTCTAAAAATTAATTTTTTTCTTATGTTTATTTACCATATTCATGTAATATATAAGATATTTTCTAGTAAATATATATTGAAACTTGTATTATATTGGTGTGTTGCTGAAATAGTAGTTGAAAACTAAAACTGAAAGTTGATAAGCCCGATTAAATGAAAAATATTTAATAAAATTAGTTGATAAATGTAAAAATATAAATAAAAATATGATTAAACAATAAATTAAAACATGATAAGTATATTATATTTTTAATAAAAGATATATTAAAATTTTAATTAATAAAATTTTAATTTTTAAAATAAAAATATTTATTTTTAATTTTTACATAAATAAATTTTAAATAATTTTTTTTAAAGTACTATTTTTATAATTTCAACTTTTTATCAAATGATTTAATATTTTTAATAAAATAAAACAAATAATATATATTAAAAAAATAATTTAAAATATAATATTTTATGATAATATAAAAAATTTATCAAAATTAATAATATTATTATGAAAAATTAAATAATATTAAACTTATAAAAATAAATAGATGTATAAAAAAATTAAATTATAAAAATATACTAAGAATAAAAATAAATAAAATATTACGAGTAGAAGCTAAAAACATAAAAGCTATTTAAAATAATTTTTTTTAAAAAAAATAATTTTATATAAAATATTAGTAACTATTAAAATAAAATATTTTATTAAATATAACTAAAATATGTAACAAATTTTTTAGCTGATATTTTAAACTTTTACATTAAAATGAATCGATTTAAAAGGTGTTGAAAATCAAATCATATTAAGATATGTTGGTATTTAGGAATGTTTAAAATCGAACCCAATAGTTTTTAAATTTTTAATCCAATTTTAAAAAATAAAAATTGATTAATCAAAAATGAAAAAAATTATATTTTTTATTATGATTGGATTTTCGAATTCTATTGTTAATATTAAATTGTATCTAAAATATATATATTTTTTTTTTTCGTATTGTATCCTAGTATAAAAAATTCTTCTTTTTTAAATTCTTTTATACTCTTCTCTCTTTTTATTTTATTTCCAATAATTCTTTTATAATTTCACCCTTTTAATTAATATTTCTTCTTTACGTTATTTGTTTTCCTGAAAACTATAATTCCATTTTTAATTTCACCAAATTATTTTTTAATTTAAATTAAAGGTTATATAAAATAAACAAAAATAAAATAATTAAACAAATTAAATTGTATATTATTTTCATATTTAGTTTAAATGATTTTTAATGTAAAAAATAACGAAACCAAACTGCCAATAATCCTATTAATATTTATCCAAATTTGCTTATGTCAATGCTCAAACGAATTGGTTCACAAAACCAATTTTTTATTTTTAGTAAAATACTTTATTCATGAGTAAGCCTAACTATATAGTTTGCAAACCATTCCAAAAGAACTTATAATTTTTAAATTTTTAAATAAGTAAAATACTTCTTCAAATTATTTTTTACTTTTATTTGGAACTAATATTTAATTATCAATTTAGATTTGGTAAAAGAATAAAAATAAAGATTTTAAATGGACTCATGTTGTCTTGGTAGGAGGACACCTTAATGGTAACAAGAAGAAAAAGGAACTAAATACAGCTTGAAGTTCTTGATTGATGTTAGCACAAAAGATATTCAGATAATTTTTCTAAACAATTTCTAATATATTTGCGTTAAAAAATCTCCTTTTTTAAGCTTTCCTGGCTTGAGCTGTGATATGCCCGTGTAGGCACACATCGGTGACATTTTAGTTGTTAATTAATTAAGTAAATTTTTAATTGATTAATTATATTTTTAATTGATTAATTAATTTTTGCTATAATTATATAGATAATTAAGTAATTATATATGCATTTTATTAATTATGTAAATAATTAATTAATAATATTTTATTAATAGATTAATAATTATATTTTTTATTTATTACTTATATTAAATATTTAATTATATTTTTTATATAATTAATATAATAATTATTTATAAACATTAATAATCAATTATCAAAATGTATTTAATGGAATGTAAGAAGTGTTGTTACTATGTGGATGGTTGAGAATTTTTTTTTTTCAGTTTAGTAGATTTAAATGTTCTCGAACTAGTTTATTTATTGACAAGATTTTTCTTTGATTAATGTGTTGATTTTTGTTTGATCATTATATTAGTTTGTTCTTTGATTATCGTGTTCATTATTTTATTTATTTATTTATTTTATTTGTTTGGAAACTTATAAAAAGATGCTTAGTCATCATTATATAGGTTTATTTTATTTCAATGAAGTAATTTTTAAAATAAATTATTTAAATGAAAAAAATTTAAATTACTTTTTATTTGATATAATAATAATGTCTTTAATGCATATAAGCAAAGCATCTGTATGAAATGCTACAATAATAGTGTAGAGTATTTTAGGATGTGTTATCTATTAAATAATATCTTATATCAAATGTGTATTTAAATTTAAATATTTAAATACGAGATATATTGTAAGATGTGTTATTGTATAGATAATGTATTTTAGAATACATTATACCGAGAATAACGCATTACACCGTGCACATCTGTTTAATTCAAATATTTAAATACGTCGTGGTATGATGCGTTAAATGTTAAATTCTAAGTCGTGCGTTATAGATATTAAAAATTATAGTCGTTGGAATCATTATATATGGAATGCAAAGATCACAAGGTCCATACATGTTTCTCCATTTTCAGCAAGTGACAAAAATTCTATGTTTTTTCCTTGTTTATTTAAAAATTTTGCTAAAAACAAGTTAATATTTTATTAGTGTAATGTTAACCTCATAAAAATATATGTTACTTTAATGTAAAACTTAAGTTACAAGATTTAAAAATACATGTGTTAGTTTATAATAAATCTTAAGTTGAAAAATTTTATTTCAATATATTGTTATTATTAGTTAAAAAATTAAATTTATATGTATGTAAAAATTTTATTAAATCAACCATAAAATATAAATAATTATTGAAATTAGTATAAGTCGCATAAATTTTTTAAAAATAAGTTACATAATTTTTTTTTAAAATGTAGAAAATTTTAATTTAATTTAATAAAAATTAGTGATGTAGATAATCAAAATAGTAAGTTAAAAAAATTATGTAGAAAATTTTGAAATAATTAAGTAAGTGTTAAAAATATTTATAAAATATAGTGTAAGTTAGTGTAATAAATACATTTAAATTATTTACAAAAATATTTAAAATAAATACAATTTAATGAATTAGATACTCTAATTAAAAAATATTTAAAATAAATACAATTTAAGAAAATATAAAAATTAATAGGTTAGTGTAATAATTTAAAATAAAATCATTAAATTAGAATAATGAATTGGATTTTAAAAAATTTATAATGACTAAATAAATTAAATTGTAGTTGATTTAATTTAATTTAGTGTTTTTAAATTTCAATTGATTAAATTTAATTTAGTGATGCAGGTAATTAAAATACTTAGTAAATTAAAAAATTAGGTAAAAAATTTTTAAATAAAATTTGTAAGTGTTAAAATATTTAATATATGTAGGATAAAATTTATGATTAAATACAGTTTAATAAAATATAAAAATTATTAAGTTAGTGTTATGATTTAAAATGAAACCATTAAGTTAGTATAATAAATTAAATTTTAAAAAATTTATAATTTTAAAATAAATTAAATTGTACTTGATTTAATTTAATTTAATTTTTAAATTTAAATTAATTTAGTGATGTAGGTAATTAAAATATTTAGTTAATTAAAAAATTAGGCAAGAAACTTTTAAATAAGTAGGTCTTTAAAAAATTTGAAAAATGTAGCATAAAATTTTTAATGAAATATATTTGAATAAAATGTAAAAAGTAATAAGTTTGTGTAATAATTTAAAATGAAACCATAAAATTTTATAATATAATGTTCAATAAATTTTTTTAATAAAATGTTCCATAATATTTTATAATAAAATTATCCATAAAATTTTAATTTATATATTAAGAGTTTATAATTATTTAGTTAGTTAGTATATGTATTTGAATTTAAGTGTATTGATTAATTATTAGATATTATATCGTATTAGTATGGCATCTCAGTCTACCCACATTATTAGATCGGGTCTAATGACCTCTCCCTTTTGATTCTTCAATCCATCCATATCTCGGAGTAGTTGTGAAACTAGGAACACGATTGGAAGTTGAAGATTAGACGAGCGAAGCTGTTGCATGAGCGTGACAACGTTGAGAGGATTCCGACTCAGATTTTGGATCGACTTAGACGACCAGAGCTTTTAGGCATAACTCAGTTATAGTTTTTCTATTATGATGTTTCATTAGTTGAGAGATGGAGGTCCAAGACCTACACATTCCACATACTTCCTAGGGAGATGACTAGTTCACTTCAAGATATTCGGGTTTTAACAGGTTTCCTATTAATGACATTCCTATTATTGGATCTACTTCTTCATAATCTTGACAACCTGTGATTCATAACTTATTAGGTATCTCCCCACCTAAGAGAGAGCTGGTTGGTGGTTTGGTGAAGATGTCTTAGTTGCTACAACATTTTGGGGATATCGAGGATCATGTGGGGAGTGATGATTTATAATTGATGTTGGTGCATATATAAATCATATAAGACTTTTTTCAACCATAATGCTTGATTTATAAGTGATGTTGTTGTTATGAATTGAACCTCTACAGTAAATTTAACCATAATCTCCTGCTTTTTTGTGCATTATAAAAAAAATCTTGAGCCTATGCTAAAATAATAACCTGAAGTATTTTTTATGTCATCAATAGATCTAGCTCAATCATTATTAAAAAACATCAGTATTCTTTTCACTACTTTTAAGTGTATTTCACTAGTACAATGCATAAATTAAGATATGAGACTGACAACCGATGTCATGGTCGAGTCAAAATGAAATAAAAGTCAATAAAAAATGCAATACAAGACACAACCTTAGTCGTATCTTAAGGACCTTGACAAACAATTTGATTGAATTTAAATTTAGAAAAAGGGAAGAATTGTATTTTACTTTGGGTAAAATAAAAATGAAACTTAATAAAACAATAATATTAAAAATTGATTAATTCGTTAGTTCAATTTATGAGCGGGATTATCATAAGTTCAACAAAAAATATTTTTGAAAACAATTTTAATTCCTATTTGGTTTGAATTCAATCAAACAAGCATCAATTAAACTCATGATTTCCAACTAGAATAACACCTAGAATTTAAATTAATTCATGTTTAGATAATTATGCATCACCTGAAATTTCCAAATTAATTTTTAAGAATCGAAATCACCAAATTTATAGGAAACCCTATAACCCTTTTTAATTTTTGCCTACAAACTAGAGAATTAAGCAAACCCTAATTTTAAAATTGAATCATGTAAGGTGAAATTAAATTAAGTATCTAATTTCACAATTACGAACATCAACTGCAATTTATAAAAATAGAAGAAAAATAAATTGCAACAGAAATTCAATTAAAAATAAACCTCAAATTCCTTACTTATAGAATTAAAACCAACGAGCCAATCAAGAAAATTTATCTTCCATGATACTTTTTATGAAAAAAAGAAGAAGAATAAAAATAAAAATAAAAATAAGAACGAGAATTGAAACTTTATTGAGAATTGTGAATAAGTTTCGATGCATTTATAATGTGTAAAGGCTTCCCATTTTATAGACTTAGTTTGCCTATTCAAATTCAAAATTTAAAATAAAGATAAAAACTAAATTGGTTCCCTTTTTCTTCTAGGTTTGCACTTGAATTCCTATTTCATTCTATCATTTGAATTCAAATTATACATGAAATATGGGTGCTTATCTCACGTCTCTTTTTCCGAATTCTTATGAGTGTGTTAACGGCCGAATTAGGATTTTTCTTTAGAAATTTTTTTGTAGACAATTGTATCCTTGAACTTCATAAATTAACCCCATATAAAAATAACTTTTATTACCCTAGATATGTTTATCTTACTGGAATATATCTGGATAGAAGCTGAGTCATAGTTCGGCCCAAATAAATTTGTGATCCATTGAGGTTGGGCTACATAGAGATACATTTTATCTTAGGATTTTGCCTCAACTTTCTAATGCCTCTGGAATCACTCCAATATCAGCTTTATAACCTAAGATATGACCTGCACAATGAATAAAGGTAAAGAGACATTAAAATTTGAAAATTAACCAATTTTATCATTTAATCCCAATGAAATCCAATAACATAAAAATCACTCAAAATGATAAAATTAAGCATGATTCAAAACACAATTAAGCCTAACACAAAATGAAAATAAATATACAAAAATTCGTTTATCAGATACTTATAGTAAAATAAATTCCTAACCTTATTTAAATGAGATACATTAGACATCCAATCAAGATCCTATAATATCCTTCATCAACACTATCTTGTTTGGTTAACTTCTCCTTTTGATTCATTGGTGTACTAACTGTTTTTCACTCCTCTGTCTGGAAATAAGTTATAAGACCAAGATTTTTCATCTTCAAAGCTTGTATCATTTTTTGTTTGAATCATCAACCAAGCTTGTAGTAGTTCTGATCATTAAAAGATCATCAACGTAAAGAAAAACTATAAGAAAGTTATTTATGTTTCACATAAAAAATGAACTCAAATAAGCTTTTTTTCTCGATATATGATCATTTACCCAACTATATCATGTTTTTGGGACTTGTTTTAGGCCATAGAGGGCCTTTATGAGAAGATAAACTTTATCTTATTCACATTGTTTTATAAATCCATCAGGCTGCTTTACATATATTTCTTCTTGTAGAAATCTGTTTAAAAAGGATAATTTAACATCTAATTGGAATATTTTCTAATCCTTTTGCACATCTTCTGCTAGCATCAATCTAATTATATCTAATATGGACACAAGAGAAAAAATGTCAAAATAATCAACACAAAAAATTTGTGCATACCTTTTATTACGAGTCTAGCCTTGTATTTGTTGATTGGACAACCTATATTAAGTTTTGTTCTAAAAATTCATTTAACTCCAATGACTTTTCGATATTTAGGCCTATCCACCAACTCTTATGTCTTTTTTTTTTATATTATAACCATCTCCTTCATTTCATTTTTTCATTTTCAATCTTTTAGTGCTTCTTTACAACTAGCAAGTTTAGATAATGCTATATTACATCTTTGATAGATGTTTGATAGTAACCTTGTGCCTTAAATTTAAGGTTCATCTTCTAATTCATCCTACAAAAGCTTTGTTTTTTTGCTTTTTAAGATGATTTGTCAATATTATGAAAGTATGCAGTTGTTGTTTGTGAGTTCTTCAACTTTCATTGCTGATCTTCATTAAATAAACGTCTCTAATGATAATCATTTTTTCAATTTCAGGATGATACACTTTGTGGGCTTTTGAAACCAAACTGTAACCCATAAAGATACCTAGAATTTTCTTCTTCTCAAGTTTATCACACTTAACCTATGATACATATGTAAAATAAACACAACCAAACACTTTAAGAAAGGTTAATGAAGACTTAAATTCATACTAAGCCTCAAATGGAGTTTTATCTTTCAAGCCTTTGGTTGTAAGTTGACTTTGCAAAAGATTGTTGTATTAATTATATTTAAGTTAAAGCAAGATTATTATCCATAATAAAGCTATCATTTAAAATTATTAATATATTACGTACTTAAAACTTAGACATTAGGTTAAGTTAAATCAACTTTTGCATATTGATCCAGGTGTTTAATAATAATATACAATAGAGTATGATTTAAAAAGAGAAAAAAAATTAAATATTTTATTATACTTTTTCAAAAATTAATATACTAATAAATTTTAACAACTTTATTTAATAGATTTTAGTTAAAATAATTTTATAAATAGAAACAGAAGTAGAAATAACATTATTTAAAATTCCAGTAAACCCTTATATAAAAAGATATGTTAAGAGATATATAAAATATATTTTATTTTATTTTATTTTATTTTTAAAATTATTTTGTATATTTTACTCAACTATTCATTTACTTTTAAGTTAATTACTTTTATTTTAAAATTGATGGTTAGGAATTTGACTTATTTAAAGGATATAGGTCTTTTCTTAATTTTTTATTGGTTGTTATTAGGTCTTATTAATTGAAATTTAACTAGTTGAAACGTATTTTGACTCTATAGTACTCGAGTATATGCTGCTCTGAAATATCTTTCATCCTCACTTTAGGTTGTTTCATAAGTTACTTTATGATTTCTTTGAGCACGTCTTAATTGCATGCAAGTGAGTTGGGGGGAAAATATTTCCCTTAAAGTACCAATCGAAATTCTATTAGAAATACGACTAATAGCACCTTTAAAATTAACCATTTGTTATTCATTGGCTCTTCATGATGAGATTTTAATCCATTGATTAAGTAGTAGCTTCTGAGTAGTTAAGACCTTCTTTGTAAGACCTTCTGAGTAGTGGAACCTCTTTTAAAGTAACAACTAAGTCATAATGCTCCTTCATTTCTAAATTTTGAAAGGCATTTGTAGTAGCCTCGTCAAAGATTGTACTGAATTTGGAACACATCATGACCTCCTTCTCAAAGGCCTTTTTCTTTGGTCAAGAAGTCAACTAAGGATTCATCCAACTTGGAAAAAAAGTTTTCAAATTCTTTTTCAAAATCATGGATGGCCAAATTAAGGCCCTCCTTGACATCTCCAAAGATTGTGACATCAATCATGTTTATATCACATGGTTCTACCATATTAACCATGAGCTGAAGAGGACCAAAGTCAATCTTTTGTGAATAACTTTTTGGATTTAATCTCTAAAGCAAATACAATTATGAATCCAACGACCAAGCATATTTTTCAAATGAAATCTTATGATCATCTTTCAAATCAAATTAACTATCTTTCAATAAGATATCAAAGGTTATATCATTTTTAGATGTATTGAAATCGTACATTTTTTAACATTTATTATCTTTCTCTTTTTTCTCAACAAGGATAAAAGATTTACATACATGTGGAGGTCCTTTATTTTGTTCAACAATATTAACATAAGATATATCCATATTTACTTCTTCATAAACATTAAAAAAATGAAACAGTTTTGATTATAACTATTTCTTTCACCAATTTTTTTTATCAAACTTCTTAAATTTCAATTATGCAGGTTTAAATATTCAAATTTTCTAACTTTTTCTGCTAGTTATGAAATATCTCTAATTTGTGTATTGATTAATTCTTTCTTAACTCAAAATTTGAGACCTATTACTATTATTTAAACTAACTCATGTTTAAAAATAATTGTAAAACATCCATATTTCGTAAGCCTAAAATGAATTAAATAATTATCCATGATCTTCCACTCTATTCCTTTAATATTTATTAAGTTCATTATGTTAATCCTAGTTTCTCTTTGAAAAAATTGTTCATGAAATTGCCTCTCCAATCAATTTTATGAATAGATTGAATTTGGTAGTAAATTTGTGAATCTAGTGAAAGCATCTTTAGTTAAAGAACAATTTCATGTTTAAATATTTGTTATTGGATAAATTTCCACATTTGTTTATATACCTAACGACATGTTCAACAATTGACTCACCATTTTCCTATAAAATTTGGAAATCTTGCATCCAGTATACATTTTTGTTTGGAGGATTAATTCAAAAAATGTAGATGTAAAATAGGATCAATTAGTATATTTAATATTAAAGTTGTTTCTGCTTAGAATTTTTTCGAAAACATTGGTAATATTGTTATAATCTCCTATTACGTTTTGTCTAATATTATTCAACATAATATCTGCATTTTAATTTTGATTGACCATATAAAAAGGTAATTAGTTATCCTCATTATCTAATTGAACATTAAAGTTGTCATCCTGATCTATATTATTTTCTTGATTCCGATTGCTATGCCATGTGATAGGCATTCTTATCTAATTATTATGGGACGTGTTGAAAACATCAGTAATATGCTCTATTCAAGGGCAAGAAATTGATAGTTTTGGTTAATTAAATATTAAAATTATTTATTAAAAAATATATAAATCATATCATGATTATTTTCATCCATTTATTACCTAAAAGATTGAAAAAAATTATTAGTAATAAATATTATAGATATTTGATCTCTTAAGATATGAAAAGTAGATGTCACCTGAAAAAGAGTACCATCCTTGTAGAATTAATACTACATGGATAAACCCAAGCAATAGCCCATATGAAAGATTTACAGAATTAATAGTTATCTTTCGATTTTAGTTTTGATTGGATGTGGTAGTCTATGTTACTACCGTAGACGTAGAACTTGGATTTATTGTTACAGGTGAATTTAAAACAAGATTTGATTTTCCTGCCTCGATATTCATGCCTATGTTACCGATATGAAAATTTACCGAATCTAAATTGAGAAGGTTATTATTAAACCTTTCTTGGTTTAAGGTTAAAAAAAAATTATTTCTATTGATCATGATTCTTGTTCCCTTCTCAAAAGTATGCATTGTTTAAAATTTATTAATTTAGGATACTTGAATCCCACCGAACATGTCAATTTATTTATGTGAAAAACTGATTTTCAACTTGAGTTTTATTAAGCTTTTCACATATTTATTCAAGACAATTTAAGATTGGATCGATATCTTCAAATTATGCATTCTAGTTAGTACAATTAATAATAAACAACAAAATCTAAAATAACAAAACGATAATAAAAAATACAAATTAAATTATTATACCCACATAACTTCTTCAAATAACCTTAGGTTCAACTTATATAATAGGACAATAATGATTGCAAGAAACGATTCAATAAACATATTGAATCATCAAAGATAATCTAATATTTTTATAATACTTTTTATATCTTTATAAAATAAATTAAGCCTATTTATAAGTTTTAGTTTTAAGATAACTGTCCAACCACTTAGACCTGATACGTGATCCCTATTTACATCAAGTTCTGGAAGCCAAAAGTTCTTCCTCAATTCACCAATCAATCTTCAGATTGTTGAAAATCCACACTTTTCCAAATGTTAAAAAGTATAACCTGTCTATATATAGTCCAAGATGAATCTAATGTCGAACTCGAATTGAATGGTTCAGTATTAACAATAATATAAACACTTACTTATGTATGTATGTATATATATATAAAATACCCTTAAAAACAAATTCTTTTAACTTATTATAATTTTTTTTGGAGATATGCCCTTAAAAATGTGCTTTTGAACCATTTAAAAACATTGCAGCATCAAACCACTAATGTTATAAAATTTATTTATATTTAAAAACACATCTCAACGTACAAAATTCGATTTCTATTGTACTTTTAGAAGTTGGGTAAATAAATCAAATTTATGATCCCATTGGCATTAAAACCAAAAAGAACAATAATACCATTTCGCTTTAATTTGAATTATTTTAAAATTTTATACAGAAATATTAACCTTCTATCAATTAAAAATTTTAAAATCACCTACCTTTTCAAATCCAAATTTTTAATATTTAGGATCACGATTTCTGCACCACTTTTCAATGTTTTCATCATTACTATTTTTGTCATATTCTATGAATTTTCAGAAGACATGAATGATGCACAAGTCATATTAATAAAAAATCCAAACACCAATTGGATCTATACTCGATAAGTTCATCCAAATTTTTCATCTAAATGAATGTGAAAAATATCCCTTGATGAAAAGAGTGGAACATAACTAGAACAAGATTTTAGGTAGAAGATAAACTTTCTGTTCAAATAAAGTTCAACATATATAGAAAGATACAATTGAAAAAATTGATAAAGAAATGAATGACTTTTGGTTAATGATTATAAACAATTATAATGAATATCATGACTGTTTGTATGATGCCAAAGTGATTCGATTAAAATCATAATAACATCAAACAAACAATATAATTAAAAAGTTTGATAGATATTACAAACAACTCTTTAAAAAAAATATGTACCTACTCCTATTCATAAAATCCTTTTAAAACTTATGAATAAACATTAAATTATAAAAAAATTACAAGCAAATGATTTAAAGTGAATTATTACTATTTTATTCTAGTGAATAAACATTAGATATAACATAAAATAAATTTGTATTACCTCTAAATTTATAAGATCTTTTAAAAAATTTATTGATCATTTATATAAGATTATTTGTAAAATTTTATAAATAGTAAATTTTATAACTTGTTACGAATAATATACAATAATTTTTTTCTAAACCGCAAATATTTTCTAAAAAAGCAATTATGTTTGAGTTAAGCAAGATCATTATCTACGACAAAACTATCATTTCAAATTATTAACATATTACATATTTAAAACTTAGACATTACATTAAGTTAGATCAACTTTTACATATTGATCCACGTACTTGATAATAATATACAACAGAGTATGATTTAAAAAGGAAAAAATCTTAAATATTCTATAATAATTTTTCAAAAATTAATACACTAATAAATTTTAACAACTTTACTTAATATGTGTAATTTAGTTAAAAGAATCTTATAAATAGAAGTAGCATTATTTAAACTTCTAATAAACTCTTATATGAAAAGACGTGTAAGAGATAAAAATATTTTATTTTATCTTTTATAACTGTTTTATACATTTTACTCAACTATTCATTTACTTTCAGTTAATTACTTTTATTTTAAAATTGATGGTTAGGAACCTGACTTATTTAAATTTTTTTATAATTAAAAAAAATGATTATTCAAGTTTGGACAGCATGAACCAAATCAATGTCATTGATTAGTCTAATTGAATTTCTACGAAATATAAATCCCACTGAGGACTATACTTTATTGAAATATGGATCTCCTGGTTGTTATCTTTAGAAAAATATTTATTTTGGTTTACATAAATCCACTCACTTATTGGTGAATAAAATCAAACCTACCTGGTGACTTTGCTAAGGAATGGATTCCAATATTTTAGTCCTTGCCAAGTAATTAGTAGATCACCTTACTTGGCTATTCCTACAAAGCCTTCTTAGATATCCACCTACTATACATTGCAAAGCATTCTTCAGGCTTGTACTCAGGAGCTGTATGGCCTCCACCCTGAGATTAGATCAATAAAAAATAATGAAATAAAGATCTAATAATTGTTCACATACCTCATTCTCACTGCATGTTAATTTGTTAAGTTTTAAACGAAAGAATTTCCTCATTCATGTTGCAACATTAGAAAGAAGTTAATAACATGAGACGTGTGATAATACAAATTTTTAAGAATTTATTTATCTCATAGTATAAATTTTAATAACGTAAAAATCTTCTAAGATATAGTAGGTTCTTTTTGGATAAACTAAATGACAAGAACTACAGAAAGTATAATTAGTTAATCAAGTATTACAAAATAAGTAAAGAGAAAAAGAGGAAGAAAATGAAGTATACAGAAAATAGAGAAAATGTGCTCATATATGAAAAAATAAATAAAATTGAACGCATCCTAAGATGGAGAAAAGAGATCAATTATAAAATATATGGTTTCACTAAATAAAATTGGCAGACTAAGTGAAAGACTTATACCACAAAATTATTTAGTCAAAATGAATTTAATAAAAAATTATTTGATTATTTCATATTTATTCAACGTGAGACTTATTCCAATTAAAAGTTTTGGCATATTCACAAAATATCCAACAATTCAATCTTGAGTTCAATCTAGAGTTCAGAAAGTCCGATAATTAAGTGCTCATTACGAAATTTTTAGGCAAAACTAGTCTATCAAAGATTGAGATTGATAGAGTCTACCATTCAAATCTACTTTGTTTAATAAGATCCAACAAATTTAAGGCCTAAATCAATCTGGTCACCTAACTTCAATAAACTTATCAAGGGAAAACTATGTGTAACCCACAAGTGCAGCAAAGGGAATAGAAGACTTGCCTTCACAGTTGCAAATGTCATCCTATTAGAGTAGGTCCTTGTGTATCTGATTGCAGAAAAATATATATTAAGTACTATAATTTAATCAGATTTTGATTATATATAAATCCAGCCAAGTTATTATATAACTATAGTTAGGAGGAAAATACCCTGCAACTTGATCATTTGTACGCCATTGCCTCCAATCATCTACAATGGAGTAGTTTAACCATCTTATCCAAGTCTGAGTCTCCAAGAAAGGAACCACCATGTCATGATCACCACTGTTAGCAATGTACAAAATTTATTTGCTGTGTGAAATTCAAATTAGTTCACCTGTGTTACCTAATGCAATATATGAGCATAGATAAAAAATATTGACCTATATATGAGTGAACGATAGCCTTTTCTACTGAGGTTTACATGAAAATCATAGCTATTAGGGATATCACGCTCGTAAGGAATATCCATGCTACAGCGATACCATTGTCCTATGCTTCCCTGCAGCAAATTGCAGTAGCTTTATGTTATATGTACTTGTATTGCTAACTAACCAACTGAATGAGAAAATTACTTTCATTTGAATACACTACACCTTACGGATGTGCAGGGCACTGCGAACTTTATCATCATTGGCCCAATAAATACAGAGGAAGTTTGCATAACTCTAAAGATGGAAATCAAATAAACCTCAAGTTAATATAAATATTTAGTGAATTCAGCTGCTAATGCAACCACAAAGATGATTGGATAATTATTTTTACCAATGGAATATGAAACAACAAATGCAAGCATAGTATAGCAAGATTCTCATTGCATAATATATATATATATATATATATATATGTGTGTGGAGAAGAAGCAAGGAGTGAACATCCCTGAATCAAATTCAATTTGAGACGGCATGGAGACTACCCGACAGTTTAAAGGTGGCAATTTGAGATGGGTATTGAGGAGTTTCTTTCTGGGATATTTCTCAATTAGAGATCTCCTCCAATGCCCTTCAAAGTCTTTCTCACATAATGGCTCCAAAATATGGGCTTTTCTAAGTCCTGATGTAGCCTGTGGCAAGGCAACAATCGTTGACTTTGTGATTCCCAGTTTGAATAGAAATTCTAGTCATGACATGAAAATTTGATAAGAGACAGCAAAAAATAAAAAATAAAAAGATTTATACCTCATGGAATGACTCGACATCTCTTGAACACAATACATTTTCTGGATCTACATTTATATACTCTCCTTTACAATTTTTTTGCAGTGACTGTTCATTCAAATAATGGAGATCCGTTAGCATTTGATTTGTAGGAATAGCTACTGAGGAATTATAATGAAATTACCTCAAATAACTCATCAGAAATAAGTCCCATTCCATGAGCAAAGGGGATGGCATAGTTATCATGCCTTCTAGTTGTTGCTGCATTCCCTAGCAGGTATCCCTGAAGAGAAGAAAATGTCATAATCAATCTTCAATTTGTTAAAGGACATTTTCTCATCAGTTGTCCAAAAGATTCTCATACATTCCATTTTTCTCTAGTCATTTGTACAAACTCATCCCCCCACTACATATAAAGCCTTTTTCTTGTTTTTATTTTCCATTGAAAAACAATGAAGAGCCTCTTATTTTGTATCAACCTACATCTTTGCCAATTGATAAATGCTCCAAGGGTATTGTACTCAACAATTCAAATCTCAGTTTAAATTGAACAATTTTTTTTGTTTGGTATCATAGTTTGTTTGGTCACGCTAATGAATGTGTTTAATATTAATTTACTACTTGAAATGGTTACGTAGTGAGTATTTTGAGTAGTTTGCAACGGGTTTTAAAGTCAAACCTTCTTCACTTCATGCTATCGTTGTACCAAACAAAAAAAAGTAAATCAGATTTTTTCTCACACTAATACAGCAGAAGAGAGATACTTCAAAACACTAACCTGGAGATTTATCCATGGTTGGACCCCTTGTTCATTTCCTGAAACAGGAGAATTTGGAAACAACTAAAAACTCAACATAATTATAGTAACCCCCATTAAAGCAATGAAACTGCTGGGAATATCTAGTGCACAAATCAGGCATTAACAAACAGTCAAGTGGGCATTAGCTTCTTCATATCCTTGTGGTTCCAATCTTCCCATATATACAATATATACAATTTCTGTACCCTGTGAAATTTCTTGAACAATTGCAGGAATGGGAATGCCAGAATATGAATCGCCACCAATGTAAATTTCATTTGACAAAAAGTTTGGATGATCAATCAACCACTACAAACATTCAAACATAATTGCAACAATTTAGTGGACTGGAAGATGTAACTGCAAACAAAACTAAAAACAAAAAAATGGTGGTGATTGTGAAATATAAACAATAAAATTTGAGTGAATACCGTCCTAAGAAATTGATGGACTTGGTGAACCAGTATCCAGTCGCTTCGCTGAGTAGCAAACTCTGTTCTAGCATAAGTAAAGCCGGTCAAAACAGGCAAGTCTACAAATATAATGCTACTCACCTACAACAAGAATTATGATAAATATCAGTAAATGAACATAACAGTATTACTAAAATAATTAAAATATTTAAAAGGATACGATTAAATAAATAAATAAAATGCAAAAATATCTATTTCAGCCAAAAAAAAAAGAGGTGGATACACCCCACCTTTGTCCATGACTGTGGCCTCAAGATCAAATTAGGCAAGCTCCCATTGTATTCCTCTTTTTTAAATGCAAGTGGACCTGCAATACACAAATTAAGCATCCAAGTTTCAGCTGTTTCCTATTTTAGTTACCTATACATACATAAAAGTATTCTCAAACTAGCATGGACTTTCTCAACGCCATGAACCATAGCAGATAGCACTTTCAATTCTAATTCTCTTTGTTTTGGATGATCCAAGGTAGCATATTATTTAATTCTTCCACCTCTAAAACTCACCGTAACAACGCAAGGAGAGGGGATGAGGGAGGAATCCTATAATTGAAGTGTCATCTTATATTAAGCTTTATAGTTTAAATGAGATCATAAATTCGAACCTGATTATTTTTATTATACATAAAAAAAAAGTATTCAAATCACAGGCTCATGCTCATAAAAACTGATGAAAAAAGTGGAAACAACTATATGTTGGCATGAATTGTAAAATTAGTATAATGAATACTCTATAAAATAAAAGTAATTATAACTATAACAAGGATATGATGATAGAAAAAAAATAGTAATCAAATCTGTCAACAAATCCAATGGTAATTTCTCCCTCCCCAAATTTTATCTTACAATATTTTATTTCAAGAAGTATGTCTAAAAAATGAAGATGTAGCACATTTTGCGAATGATCTATATGTTAAAAGCAATTAAGCAAAGCAGTAAACACATCAATCCCAAGTTCAATTGTTTTCTTTTACATAATAAATATATAATATATAATAACATTATCAAAAACTCAAAATACTAGTATAATAATACACAATCTGGAAGCTGTAATAATGATTATGAACTAATAAAAGAAAAGTAATATTTTTATTATTTTATAAGAAACTATCTAATGTAACCCTAACATAAAAGAGTAGTGTGTTACCTATTTCTAAGGCAACCACCACTAAGCCAAAGCAAGAGAGGATCCTCCTTGGGATTGCTCTCCGACTCAACGAAGTAGTAGAATACCTGCACATCATCTCTTTCACCCACTCCCACATACCTAACCAATAATCATATCATGTCTATAAAATTCAAGCAAATGAGTCTATTCTCATAAGTCATTAGATAAGTATAACTGACCCAGTTTCAAGCACAAAAGGAAGGGGTCCCTGGAATCCAGGAAGGAACTCTACTATGGAGCCACATGATGAAAGATGAAAGGAAATCTGTGATAATAAAATAAAAGGAAGTAGAACCCCATAATAAATGAAATCCGAAACACCATAACTTGAACTAAACTTTGCCATTTTCAATGGTCTGTCCCGTTTCTCTCTGAGCATTTCATTCGTTTTGGCTGCAACTTCTTATTTCTTAGTTCTTGAAATTAGTAGAACACTCTGTTTCAATAAGGACACTCTGGTAATTAACCCTCCCAGCTACATCTTTTAAGCGACACCAAGTTGGTCACTGATTTTCCCTCCTATTTAGAAAGAATAAAAGATATGAATGAGATCTCATATATATATAAATGAAAAAATAAATATGCACAGACCAGTTGAACTACAGTGGAAATTGGATTGTGACAACTCAATTATCCATCAACTTGTTCATATCTTAAAATAGATATAATATAATAAAAAATAAGAAAAGAAAAAATATAATTTAAGATATAAATAATATAATAAAATAAAATATTGTTAAAATACATGGGCTGTTGGAGCAGGTGTAAAGTAGAGAAGACTTAGTAGCATTCAATCACATCAGGTTTATTGTTGCAAGTTTGGAGACAACAGCACATGATAGTACAGTATGCACTCTGTATTTGCAAGATGTTACACTTTGTATGATGACGTTTTGTTTGGTGTTGAAACTCCGGAGGCAGAATTTGGCTTTTTTATAAGGCGCTCTTTTAAGAAGAAAAGTTGCTTTCTTTCTTTTACGACTTTTTATTTGCTTCTTAGCATTCAAGTTTATACTCATTTTACCTTGAGCCAAATAAATCCTTAATTTTTCATTTTCGCATATTTCAGATGAATTGGAATTGGAGTATACATAACGGATTTGAAGATGCTGTGACATTACTGAAATTGAATAGAAAAATAGTTAAATTTGATTAATTTAATGAAATCAGCATGTTTGGAATATAGAGATTTGATGCATGCAACCCAATTCAATCTTATGATTTAGGCCAGTTGATCGATTTAATTTTTTCTTTTTAATTTTTTTTTATTTTTTTATATAATTTTTTTTTAATCTTTATTTTTTTCTTTCTTTAAATAAAATAAAGATAAAAAAATAAAATTAAAAAAAATTTAAAAAATAGAAATAGAAAAATAAATATATTCAGAAAAATTAAAAAAAAGAATAAAAGTACAGAAAAATTAACAAAAGTTGAGAGAGAAGAAAAAATTGAGAGAGAAAATTATTAAGATTTGAAAAAATATAAATAAATTAAAGAATATTTCAATAAAATAAAACTATTAAAGAGAAGAAAAAAATAAAGAAAAAAAGTAAGAAAAAGAAAAAAAAATTAAAGAGAAAAAAGCTAAATATAAAATTAATCCATATTTATTTCAGTTAGATTGAAAATTATGTGAATGGGTTAAAATTTAAAAATTTTTAATTTTAAATAAGTTATAAAATAAAAAATTATAAGATAGAATTATATGAGCTAAGTGATATTCATCTCATTTAATTTTAACGTAAGTTATACTTATAAGATTTAAAAATTTTGATTTTACACGGAATAAAATTTAGTGTTATAACTGAATTTCTTATGTCTTCCGCGATATCAACATAGTTTTATGGTTTGGAGGCTAGAGATGAAACTTTTAACCAATACAAATAAATGGATGGAGCTCATAATAATTATGTATACTTGCTACTTAATAAACAGTTGTCTTGATACTATAAAAGAAATTTACAATTGACTAAGATAATGTGGTTTAATTATGCACAAGATAAGAATTTAAATAAGATTGTGTTTTTGATTTAGAAAATAATAAAATAATAAAATGCTGTAACATAAATGATGAATAATTTGATAATATTCGGTGCATGCTAAGAGGATATTTTATTACTTCTAAATTACAAATTGACGTCAGAAGTTAAGGATATTAAGTCCTTCATGGATATCGGATTTATTAGATGAGCTGACATTTTAGTTTCAATCCATTTTTTCTATTTTTAAAGTCAAATTTAGTTGCTTAAAGTTAGTTATTAATGATTTAGTGATAGTTTTATTTTTGCATTCAGTTTTAACCACTTTTAAAAGTGGTGTTTAATGGCTTAGTTATAGTTTTAACCACCTTAAAAATGGCACTTAGATAGGAAAAACTCATTATTTTTTCTGTATTTAAACTCTCATGTTTTATAAATATGAACATAATTCACATAATTCAGTTTTAACTCATTCTTCACTTTCCTATTATTTGAATTATACCTTTTTCAACTTATTTATTTTTGAACAGGATCACATAGTGGATTAACCCATCTGTCTTCCTCTACACATTTCCCAGACAACTATCTGAAGTTGGCTTAGAAGTTCTACAATCTTACCAGTTCATGTCAAAAGTTAGAGAGTATATCATTAATTAAAAGTATTTGGAGTTAAATATAGCTCGGATTTCTTTATAACATTAAATATTAACAATGAAGTTAGTTGTTACTCAGTACTCACATTTCTAAAATACATGGATGTTCTTTTGATGGGTTAGTACCTGTACCAAATTCAAGAGATCTTTATAAAATAGATTTAAGGATCTATTTTTCTTTCTTCCTCCCCTTTACTTTCTCTTCTAAAGTCCATCCTTATCGGTATTTTTTTGCTTTCAATTATCTTCCCTTCCATCATTATCATGTTGATGTGATTCTGAGGTTAATTTGTTCAAATAATCTACAAGCTGATCCTTTCCTTTGGGATTATACTTTTTTAACTATTCACTCTGCATTTGCATGTTACACTATGTTTTGTATTAAGGCGTTCATTTTAAAAGAAAATTTGCTTTTACCATTTTTTAAATGCTTCTTATGATACAAGTCTATACTTAATGGATCAAAGGAGGAGGAGCACAATGAAATTAGGATGAGATAATAATGAAATTGAAAGAGCTTGCTTTTCTGCAAAAGCTCAAGGTTTGGTTTGGTTGCTGTAGTATAGACACAGTAGAGGTGTCATTCTTGAATTTGATTTCATATTCATATGTAAGTATTCCTCAAGGTCTGATCCCCTTCCATCATAATCCTAAGCTTCTCAGATTTAGATCTTTCGATGAAGCATCAAACAGTTCAAACATGGTCGGGAGTGATTTTAATTAAACATGTTATTACTCTATTTTAATTAAATATGCTTTATTTTAAATTTAAAAAAAAATAAAAACTGAAAATTTACATCCATTTCAAATGGGATTTTATTAAACAAATGAAGTGTTCTTAAAAAAGAAAAACGTGACTTAGTTTTACATATAATTTTCTTATTATTTTTAAAATATCAATTTTTTGAAAAGAAATGTTATTTTATTGATTCTATCATTTTAAAAAATAAAAAGATTAATTGTTTTCTAGTTCTTGTTTATACCCTTTATTAATTTTATTAAGTTAAATGTCAGAAAATATTAATAGAACAAAATGTAGTCAAATTTAGTTATATTTTTCAAAAATTTAAAATAATTTATTAAGGTGTATTTGGATCATTTTTAAAAAAATGTTTATGATATTTTACAAAGTTTTTTAATTACTCTTTTAATTTTTGAAAAAAGTATAACAAAATTTGTTCTTTTTTATTATTTTAAGATGATTATAAATTTTAGTTATAATTGTTTTCTTTATAAGATTACAAATAAATATAAATTCTTATCTCTTTTATAAAAATCTTAAAACACAAAATGTATTTCTTAAAACATTCTAAGGGAATGACTTCTACGGTGGTTGGTATGGCGGAGGGGGGAGATAGCTTCTGCGGTGATTCGAGCGGCGTAGAGAACAACTTCTATCTACGACGGTTAATTTTGATTAGTTTGGTTTGCTTCCTTTCTATCATTTTCATTTGACCGTTTTGACCACTTAGGAACCTATAGAAAGAAGGCTTTAAAGAAAGTCATTAAACCTGTTTTAAAAATTGAAATAAAAATTTTAAAATTAAGTTAAAAAACTAAACTTCATTTTTGCTAAACATATTATTTAAAAAAAACTTATATTTAAAAATTTGCAACCACTTAAGTTTCAATTGTTTGTTTGAGTATTACACTCATTGTGTTTGAAATTTGAAATTATATTTTAAAATTATTTTGATTTATTGATAAGTTTTTAATTTATAAATTGATTTAATTTTAAAATAAAAATCCCTTTCTGTTACCTTTCTGTTATTCTAAAGATTTATCTATTTTTTTAATAGAAAGAGATCATTGATTGGAATCGATAATACATGAATTTTACAATTTTACTATTTTATTTATTTAAATAGGAATGTATTAAAATTTTATGAGATTTAAATGAATTTAATTTTATAATCAAATCAAATATTTTAAATAAAATCAATTCAATATAATTGAATTCAAATCGATTAGATTATATTTAAGGATATTTAAAAGATTTTTTAAAATATTTAAAATTATCTTCTGATATACTTCAGAAAATATTTAAACTAAAAATTAAAATTTAATTGATTAAAGTGAGGAAAATAACTATATATCGTTTCTACTTCAAATCGCTTTATTTGTTAGGGATTTGGTATCACACATAATTGAAGTTTGAAAAGTTTGATTCGAACTCAGATGTGGCGGTGTTGCATTCGAAAGAATGATGCAGAAGAGGAGAAGAACAGAGCAGGGCCAAACTGGCTTGAACTTCCGAGAGACGTGACAGAAAAAATACTCAACCAATTGAATGCTATAGAGATTTTGGTAAGTGTACGCTGTGTGTGCTCTTTGTGGTGGAACATGTGCAAGGAACCACTCATGTGGCGCACCATTGGCATATCCAACCTTGATGCCTTACAGAATTACCATACAGATCAGATTGAGAACATGTGTTTCCGTGCCATTGATCTAAGTCGCGGTCATCTCCAACATTTTAATATTGAAGATATTGCTTCCGATTCTCTCCTCAAATACGTTGCTAATAGGTAATGTTATATTCCTTTTTGCTTTCTTCCAACTGCACTCCGATTTGTTCGTTCTCACTGTTCCAGTATATACATGGTTTTGCTTATATGTTCCTTCTTATAATAAGACAGTTCAACTTAATTTTTTGGTGATTCTAGCTATTTGAAATGCATAATTGAATATAACAATAGTTTTCTAATTAATATATTTCAAATTTATGATAATGCATGTTTATAAACAATTTTAGGTTTTTTTTTTTTTACTTTTTGAGTGTTTTTTTAGAATATGAATATATAAAAAATATATCTAGTAACGGAAAGAGAGAAATAACCATACATATGATATTAGATTTTAGTTACATTACTGAAATTATTTAAATGTAATTATTTGAACATTTCTCCAAAAAATTATTAAATGTTGAAAATATGGCATTAAAATAGTAAAATAATCCTACTTATTTATCATGTGTTTAAAATTTAACTTAATCAAAATAATTGAAAGATATTTATTTCTAAAAAATTGTAATTATTTAAACTAAAGAATCCTCTTCCATATTGTGAAAAATTTATATATATTTATATTAGGTTAAATTTTTATAATCAACACCTTAATAAAGTAGAACACTTATATATTGTAAAAGTAATTGTTCAAAAAAAATTAAAACTTTTTTAAAAAATATTTTTCTAATAAAAATTAATTTATATCTTCCTAAACATAATAAAAATAAAATATTTTTAATCTATCCTTATCTCATCTTTCTTCTATTATGTAATTACATGATCTCTATCATAAATAGATATACAGAAATCTTATCTCTTTTTCAATAATATTATTATATTATCATAATTAAATTTTTATTTAAATTTTGAATATATCAATATTTTATTTAAATTAAAAAAATTATTTATCTAATTAAATTAAATTATTAAATATAATTAAATAATCCGTTAAACATATAATCTCATAAATTCAATACTAAGATATTAATGTTGACATTTAGTATTAAATAAGATCTTTAACTTTTAAAAATAATAAAAAAATAAAGTAAACTTTTTTTTTATATTTTCAGTTTATAAACAACCTTAAAATATAATATAATTATCAAACTCTAGTTAATTAATTGAAGATAACTCAAATAAAATTTATTTAATTTTCTTAATCAAAGTCTTAGTTATTATGATGATAGAATCCAACTTATTGTCAAAAGTTAATGAATTCTTTTTTACCAACCATTAATTCTACATATACACAATAATATTCATTATTCTTTCAACTAACACTCCAAATCTTTATATATTCAAAATCAAAATATAATAAATAACTTTGTTAATTATCATTATAATTTTATATTAAAAAAAATTGTAATGTTATATTATTTATTAATAAATTAATAATAATTATAACCATTAGATAAGATTTATTAATTTTTATTTAATAAAAATTATTATATATATATATTAATCTATTTTAATTATTAATATTATTTTTAATAATTTAATGACTAAGAACAATTTAGATTAAATTATAAAAAATTATTTTTTATTATTATAATTTTCATCATCATATTAAAATTTTAAATTTAATTAAAAATCTTATTATTTTTAATTAAATAATTAAATTATAAATATAATAATAAATTAAAATATTTAACACATGATAGATATCTATTATCCATAACACTCTGTTTGTCATTTTTTGAAAATTACAGCACGAGTCAACTACGAAGAATGCGGCTTGCATTTTGTTGTGACATTTCAGATGAAGGGTTAAGAGAAATTGCCAATAAGCTTTCACTGTTGGAGGAACTTGACATTTGTTTTACTAGCCTATCTAAGCAATCTCTTGAAGCTATTGGCCGATGTTGTCCTAATTTGACAACTTTGAATTTTAACACGAATTTGTTGTACATTTTCAATTCAATGCATGATAATGATGGTGATGCTTTTGCTATAGCAAAAACAATGCCAAACCTCCGCCATCTTCAGCTTTTGGGAAATTTACTCTCTAATGATGGCTTGCTTGCTATTCTTGATGGATGTAATCATCTGGAATCACTTGACCTGCGAGGTTGTTTTAATGTTGATTTGAGAGGAAGTTTGGTGAAAAGGTGTCGTCAGCTGATCAAAAATCTAAGGCTTCCATCATTATTATCATTACTCTATTTTTCTGATGATTCAGACATATTTCCATATCGAAGTGATTGATTATTATGAATAAGCATTTGCATATAAACATTCCCATAATGATGGATTTTTGTAGTTATGGTTTAGGAAATGTTGTCTTATGGATGATATGACTTTGAAGAGACTTAATGTTGTTGATGATTGTTGAAGATATTCGATAGACTGAATGTACTAAGAGTAAAAATTACCCTGCACCTTATGCTTTAGTGCTGATGATCTGTTTTGATACATTCTCTTTTTCAATTTTTCTTTGTTTTTTTTCTTGTGGTTTTTGAGTTGGGACTGTGATTTGTGAATTTATATCAAGTGAACAGGCGAGCGACACTTGCTTGTGGCATACAGGTATTGGTAAAGTAAATGGCTTCCATCAATAATCATTGTTTAGATAGATTAGTACCTGTACCAGTTCCAAGAGGTCTTTAAACAACAGATTTAAGGATCTCTTAGACTTATAAGCATATCCAAAACTTTTGTAATTGTATTAAATTTAAAATTTTGTCTTGTCACACATAAAATTTCTTAGTAGTATAACAGTTTTTTCTGATTTATTTAGCCTTCTGATACTATTTTTATCAATTTGCTATACATTGCTTTCTCACCCTATCTCTTGGATGGGATATCTACTATCCTGCCAGAGTTAATGCCGTAGCAAATTTGATATTAGTAGCTCTTATCTAGTGAGAATCAATTATTCAATCTATCATCAAATTAAAGTTGTAGAACTTTTGAACAACCTATGAATCAGACTCATTTTGCATTTTGAAAGCAAGGCTATATTTTTCTTAATCACTGTTTGATTTTTAGATCTACTAAATCTGACAATCATGAATCATTTAATATTTATTTTTGTGTTTTTTTCCTTTCATTTTGATAAGAGATGTTTTATTGATTTCCAGCAACATACACATTAACTTTTCTCACACGTCATAAACTCAATCGAAGGCACAACCAATTTTTTGTAAGATGCAATTGAGTGAAGCTCACTGTGGAAAACTCAATATTTATATCTTAATAGCAGAACACATGGTTGGAGCAGATGTCAAGCACCACAACAGTGACATTTCCATCAAAGCAAATTATTATCAATAAATAATGTAAAAGAAATAGCAGACAAATAACCCTATCTGGTGGTTTAGTGTCTTTTATACTCCAAACACTATATGAATGGACCATTCATTACATTCTCGTACAGCCAACTAACCAGAATTTTGTATTGGCTGCAGTTCATATTTACATCTGCAGACTGCAGAGACTATACCACAAGTCAAATAACCAACAGAAGGGAGGAAGAAAGTAAACCAAAAATCAAAATGTTATGGAAAAGGCAAAATAAACGGTTCAAGGCCTACCTTTTATTGCAAATCTAAATTTAAATACTAATAAGGTGTTGTTTAATACAACGATTTTAAAAATACTCGGTATAATTTGCATTGTAAAAAGTCAAATTAATATGACTGAAAAATATTGATTTAGTTTTTCATTGAAAGAGATTGTTTATTTTTACAGATAATAGGTGATTTCACTTCATTCTGCAATGTTATTTTATTTATTTTCATCGAAATCTATTAAATTTTTATGAAATTTAATGAAATCAAGTAAATTAGCTTCTTAATCAAAATCAATTCAATATAGTTAAATTCAAATCTATGTAGGGGCATTAGAAGAATTATAAAAAACTTATTTCATGATATAAACATCTAAGCTAAAAATTAAAATTCATATTTGACTAAAATTATGAAAATAACTATAATTTCCGTATAGATTATTTTAACAAATTCTACTAAAATAAAAATTAAGCAATTATAACATGCCCTTAAAATATGCTTTTGAACCATTTAAAAACGTTGCAACATAAAATCAATGTTATAAAATTTACATATATTTAAAAACACATCTCAATGTATAATTTATGAATCTAAACATTCCAAAGTCCAAAACAATGGAGCAATTATGAGGCCGAATATTTTCTAGGAAATTCCACAGTTTTCAAGTTATATGGGTAGCAGAAGAGTTTTTGCGCCAGTTTCAAAGTCATCAGAAACTATGTAATATAATGGCTATTTTTTCTCAGACGTTTCAACATCAAAACACTGAGCTAGGAAGATTCCACTATTTATTAAGGTATTGCAACCACAAAGCTGATTCAAGTTCACAAAGTTTTGTTTTGCAATTGAGATGGCATGGTGTTCCAGTTCAGTGAAGGATGCACAAGTGGACAACACCACTGCCCCAAACTAGCTTCAACTTCCCATAGATGTGACAGCGAAGATACTCAACAATCTGTCTACCATTGAGATTGTGATGAGTGCACGCAAAGTGTGTTCTCTGTGGTGGAACATTTGCAAAGACCCTATCATGCGGCGCACCATTCACATTACCAAGGTCACCATCCATTTTACCATTCTCATAAAAAGTATTTGAATTTTTTTTAACCTAAAATTATTATAATAACTAATAAAATTATTTATTATATTTTAAGTTTAAATATTTAATATCTTAGAACATTACCTAAAAGTAAAGATATTAAATTGACTTCATATAAATTGACTCACTTCAACTTAACCTTTAATTTAGTTTATTAGTTTATGTAATCCATTTAAAAATAGGATTTAGAAAAGTTTTAATCCTCGTAACTTTTAATTTAAGAAGTTTAGCATTGTCTACGACATAAACCAACCCATGAAATTTTATTTCATTTTCTTTTATTTTAAACATATCTAAAAGTAAAATTTTTATATCCTACCTAATATAACTTTCAAATTAAATGAGATAAATGTAAATTAACTTGTTTAATTTTATTTTATCATCTTTTATTTTGTAATTTATTTAAATTAAATAAAATAAATATAAACTAACTCATCCTAATTTGTTTTATAACCTTCTATTTTGTGACTACATTTAAATTTAACTTTCAAGAATAAATATGAACTAGTTCATTCATTTTTTATAGCTCATCTAAATAAGAGTTTTTAAACTTTAACCGATGTAATTTTTAAATTAAATAAAATATATGTAAATTAATTTTTACAATACTATTTTATATTTAACTTTTTTTTTCTAAAATTTCTTCCACTCAATTTTGTAATAAACTATTTCTTCCTCTCAATTTTTTCTATAACAGACTATTTTATCCATCTCAGAATAACCAATTCCATTAAATTGAATCAATGAATAAATAAAACATAACAATTATGGTCACTAACAGCTACAATGTCTTTGGTAAACCATCATTGCTAAAGGTGTAAGTTACAAAGGAAGATGGGTAGAAAGGGTTAAATACACAAGGATAAGGAGGACTTTATGGGATTATGGGAAGCAAAGGGAATGTTCATGCTGAATAGTCTAGAGCATCACCAAATGCTGATCTGGTAAGAGATAGTGGAAGGAGGCAAGTTAGTGATGGAAAGAGATATAGAGGGACAAATAGGAAGCGTGAATTCAGTTCAAGAGTGGAATTGGGAGGAGGTTCACTTAGTTGCTATGGTTGTCATTTCCATTCCTCTCTTAATATAGTTTTTCTAATTTTTTTGGGTTAATTTCTGGTTCATTGATATCCGAGTTAGTTTTTATCAGCTTCATATCCCAAATTTATAAGCTTGATAGAAGCACCTATATTTGCATCAAGAAGATTTCACCTGTCAAAGGTATAGTAGTCTATGTGGTGTCTATGACTTCCTTTTTAAATAGATATTTATGCTGCATTTTAGAATCCAAATCCATTTGCAAATAATTTTTAATGGAGTATATAGTGGTGCTGGTACATATTTCATCATTAAATCATTTCCAATTCAATAGAATTTTCAGTATATTCAGTATTTTGGGTTCCACTTACATGTATTGATATATTTTTCTTGATTCTTGTTATTCTTCTTCTTGGTTCTTATTATTCTTGTTCTTCTTCTTGGATGACAAAATATACCTGCATATCGTTGCTTGTAAGTCCTCAAAAGATAACCGTAACAGACAACACTGAATCCTTGGAGATGAGTTTCTGAGTAAGAAATTACGAGGCATCTTGATAGTGAAGGTACTCATTGTCATGATTGTAAAGGATCCCGGGATAAGAAGGATCTTGCACAAATCTCTTCTGAGTTGAGCGAGTAATAAATCCAGCATCTAGAGTTCATACTCTCCATGACAAATTGCCCACAAGTTTGTTGGATTCTGTGTGAAATTCATGTAATTGGCAGTCAAAGGTACCAAAGGTAGGATTTCAGCCACTGGCGATCAACCACTTGCCACTGAAATCTGCAGTCTTAAAGCTCTTAACAAGGACATCGGCAATTGGAACAGGAAAATCTCCCACGTCAGATTTTAGGTACACATTTTTTACGTGATACTGCATACATTGAATTCATCAACCACATTGTTTTCAAACATATCGCAACATTAAACCGTTAGAATAGGTGGGCTTTGAGTGTTCAAGCCTGATTTGTTTAAAAATTTTGAGGCTTAAGTCTGGGCCTGTTACATGTTAAAGGCTTTTTTTTTTCTGTTAAGGCATGACCTGATTTAAAGTCTACAAGGCTTTGTAATCTGTTGAAAAGTCTACATAACATAAATTAATAAATAAACTTAAAGTTTATATAAATAATTAATTAAA
The DNA here is from genome assembly GCA_037954105.1 of Canavalia gladiata. Lineage (NCBI taxonomy): Eukaryota > Viridiplantae > Streptophyta > Magnoliopsida > Fabales > Fabaceae > Canavalia > Canavalia gladiata. Next base: position 13,313,844 of record CM075668.1, read on the forward strand.
AAATCTAACAAATTTAAAGCCTATAAGATAAAAGGACCATTAAATACGCCTAATATATATATATATATATATATATCATATAAATAAAATATAAAATAAATATTATATAAATATAATATATTAAAATAAATATAAATATATAATATATAAATATAAATAGACACCTAAATAGGTTAAATAGGCTTTTTTATAAGACTGAGCCTGTCTATTTATTAAACAAGTCGAACTTAATTAGGCTTTAAACAAGCCGAGCCGTAGACCCTGTCAAACGGCTTTGTTCACTTCCATCCCTAACAGGCATGTAATGGTTTCCATCTCATTTGCTGAGAATTCTCTCCCCTGATGCTATTCTTTTCTGTTCTTATCAACTGGGTGCTAGAAGGAGGGCTTGAATACATGTTATAAGAGTTATGAGCGTAGGTCTTCGAGGTGTGGATTTCCTTTGAGGTTTTTAATTTGATTAAATAATCTATTAGTTGATCTTTTGTGCTATGCACTCTGTTTTTCAAGATATTACACTTTGCATGATGTTTGGTTTTGAAACCCGGAAGTCGAATTTGGCTTTTTAATAAGGCGTTCTTTTAAGAAGAGAAGTTGCTTTCTTTTACAATTTTTTATATGCTTCTGATAATTCAAGTCTAGAGTCATTTTACCTTGAGCAAAATAAATCCTTAAATTTTCATTCTCGCATATTTCAGATTAATTGGAATTGGAGTATACATAACAGATTTGAAGATGCTGTAGCAATGTAGCATTATTGAAATTGAATAGAAAACTAGTTAAATTTGATTAATTAAATGAAACCATCAGGCTTGGAGCTTCGAGGTTGGTTTATAACTGAATTTCTTGTGTCTGTCGTATATCAACATAGTTCTATGGTTTAAGATGGATAGTTTTAACCGGTAACATAGTTCTATGGTTTAAGATGGAGAGTTTTAACCGGTAAAAATAAAGGATGAAGCTCATAATAATTATATATACTTCCTACCCAATAATACTATAAAATAAATTTATAATTGCCTAAGAAAATATGGTTCAAATGTCCGAGATAAGAATTCAATTAAGGGTGTGATTTTGACTAACAAAATAATGAAATAATAAAGTGTTGTACGATAAATGATTAATAATTTGATATCGTTGCTAAGAGGATATTTTATTACTTCTAAATTACAAACTGATGTCAGAAGCTGAAGCTAAGGATATGAAGAACTGATGTGAGAAGCTAAGGATATGAAGTCCTTCATGTATGGTGGATGACCTAATGGACTAACTCATCTGTACACATTTGCCAGACAACTGTCTGAGGTTAGCTTAGAAGTTGTACAATTTTACTAGTTCATGTCAAGTTCATGTCAAAAGTCAGAAAGTATACCATTCATTAGAATTATTTGACTAATCATGAAATTATTTGAAGTTAACAATGAACAATTAGACTTAGATATACTCACATTCCTCTGAGAAACAAAACTATTGTCCAAGCATTGCTAAATTTACTCTAATCATTAATTAATCACAAATAATTTTCCATAGGCTGGTGCTACTGCACTTAGCACTGCTTCTGCATCTGCATCAATCAAGTGACTGTGTATGCAACAAAATTTGGTGCTAGTAAGAGAACAAATTAAAGTAACCATATATGAAATGCTATGGATACATGTCTAGCAGCAGATTTACAGGGAAAGTAAAATTTGTATAAAAAGAATTGATCTAAGAAATTTATTTACAGTTGCAGCGATTAAGATGATGATGTATATTTATTTACGCATTGGCTCAATGATCACCAAGAGAGTTCTCAATTACCAATCTCAAACGCCTCGCAAACACATCCAATTCCAACGCTCGCTGTTCTTGCCACCGCCTCCATAAACTACTCTCCCCATTCTCAGAAGAAGAAAACTTGTGATCAGAACAGAGAATCCCCTGCCACAAAAGACCCATCTTGGCCTCTTTCACGCACTCATCAAACACATCAAGAACAGTTTTTGCCGCCATCCCACCAATTTCGGCGTCACAATAACCATCACCCATCTTCGCATCAACAGCATCGCAACAACCCTCGTTTTTCGGATTAGGGTTCTTGGAAGCGTTGGGTGTTCCGAAGGGCGAAGTGGCACCAAATTCGGGACCCCAGAGCTTGTCTGAGAGTTCGAAGAGGGCGCGATCGTGAGGGGAGAGGGAATCGAGGCGGTGACGGCGAGAGGAGAGGGATCGGAACTTCTTTCGGAGGCGGCGAAGCTTCTCGGAGAGTTGGGATTTAGAGTAGGGTTGGGGCGTTGCGGCAGAGAAGCGGTGGTAGAAGAGGTGGAGGTCACGGGGGAAGAGGAGGCCGTCGGCGGAGGAGTCGAGGAGGCCTCGGAGAAATCGAATTTCGTCGGGTTCGGTCCAAATTCGGTGGAATTTGAAGGGTGGTGGGTTAGGGTTAGGGTTAAAAGAGGGATCTTGGGAAGAGGGAAGGGTTTTGCGTTTAATGGGAAGTTTAGCGGCAGAGGATTTAAGGGGTAGAGGTGGGGAAGTGGTGGAGTCCATGTCCATGCTTACAACACTCAGTGGGTTCGGTTGGGTCTGCTATTTTCTATGGTCTGGTTATTGGTTGGTTAGTTCAATTGGGAGAGGACTCTGCTTATTATGGTATTTGTTTGCCTGTTTACTGTTTACTGCAAATTTAAACATAAAAATGAAGAAAAAAAAGTTATTTGAGGCAAACTTCCTATTTGATAAGGTAAGTTTAAGACTGAGAAAATCACATAAGGTAAGATTTTGGGGCATGCGGGGAATACTTCCTATTTTTCTTTTGTGATTAATGTTAGGATAACAATGATATTAATGAGATCAAAAGATAAATGCTTCCCTTCAATTCTCATAGATTAATAGTCATGAAATTTTTATTATTATTAAGGATGACTAAGGCTTGATAATAATGCATATATTGATGAAATTTTTTCTTCAAAAATAAACCATTTGAATCAAAAGATCGATTTGACTTTGATCTAATTTAATAAATGATTATTTCAAATAATTTTTCATCTAATTTATGTTAATTTATTTAAATGAAACAAGTATCATACTTATCTTCCCGAATATTTACTAAAAATACTTTTAAAATAAGTCAAAAAAAAAATCATCATACACTCAGAATGATATCCCTAACTAATAACTAAACTATTTTTTTTTAAGTATAAAAATTATCGAAATAAATTTTTACCTTTTTTCTACAATACATAAATATCTAATTTTTGGATGTTACTTAACATCCTCTTCTTGTTTCAACTACCAATTAAACATTGCAACATTTTAAAATTTCAATTTGACCAAAAATTTCCCAAGTCTATTCATGCATTGTAAGAATTTAAAAGAACAAAAACCATATAATTCATTTAATTAATACATGTCGAACCAAGGCTGAAAGGTGAACCCCACGCTTGATGAACCCTGCTTCCACCGGCCAATGAATATATACATAGTTGCTTCCGAGATGGATGATGGATCTTTACGACCATTGCCAATCATAAAATGAATGTTTAGTTACAGTGCATGACTTGATTGAGGAAAATGAGGAATGTAATTCTTATTTATATTAAAGGAATGCAATTATTTTCATCTACACGCAATGCAGCCTTCTCCCTCTCTACCAAACATGTTACAATGTGGCAAACTATTCTTAATAAATAATTATCCTATAGTCCATAGCGAATTAACAAAGGCTATATAATAAGGCTTGGATTCTTGATGGAAATGATAGAGCTGGATGGGTAGATATCAACCCTCCACTTTAGGACGCCAACCTTCAATGACATCCTGTGGTTGTGCACTTGTTTTAATGAATGATTCCCTTGAGAAAATGGCCTGTACATTCAGCATTATTAGCCATAGCAAACAGCCAAGTTAAACAAAAGAATTTTCGAAGCATTACTGGCTATAGGCATTGCAAACAACAAACTAAACACACAATTTCTAATGCACCATGGACCATAAAAATTCAATTATTGCACATCATTCAGAAATTAACCACAGTATTTGTATATACATTAGTAAAATTTAGCAAAAATATTTGATTATTATGATGCTCCAACTTGGGTTACAATGCTATGTGAATATTTTAACATTTATAGTACTCCTACAGTCATTACTCATTAGTAAACATCCAAGGTATGCAGAGGCGGAAGCATATTTAGTGAAAACATTCAAGTTATGGTTGGAAATTTTTCAGAATTCGGGTCTTTCTTCTTGTTGATAACCATTTTCAGACATTCACCTATGGTTTTTCAACATGGATATCGTAGTGTTTGTCAAACTGTCTTAGATATGGTGTTGAGTAGGTAAGTTCATGTAGAAGATACCTTCATATAAGACTTCAGAGAGGTAAGTGAATCAGGCACTGTCCATTTCTTATAATGCCCCAAAACAATCTCCAAATGGTATAGCTTTGGTCCAAGTGACAGGTCTGCTGCAGATATCTCTTTACCATTGACAAAAGGACCCTATAAAGAGCAAAAAGATCATTCACTTAAATAAAGTAGAAAGTTCTGTGCAATTTGTTAAATTGTGCACACTTTAGATAATATCAAATGAGCTCCTTTCTTCAAAACTACAAAAAAAAAAATGAGAGGTACAATCTAGAAGGATATGAAAAAGAAAACAAAATCCTACAAGTGTAAAAATATAACCATCCTGGATCAAGTTCTTCATAATGACTAATAGGTAACCAGAATGATATTATGGGAGTCATTGGGCCCTTAAATTAATCAAAGAGCTTGTTTCCTTATGTTCATCTAAGTCATGGAAATGCCAAGTAGTGTTTTCCATTGAGGGAGATACATTAGCCTATATCTCCACACGCTAAGTTGGAATCAGGCAATGGTACCTAGTTTAGGGGGTTTTACTTTAGGGAAGCACACTCTATATTGGATCAACAATTCTGAAACACTTGTTTCCTAAGTTTTGACCAGTTTTATTTAGGAGATGCAACTAGAAATCACAGAATCAATTAATCAAATTTATTTTCAGAAAGATCCCATTCAATGGAAAACAACATTTCAAAGAAACCTAGGTGTGATCCCTAGGTTATCTTCTGAAACAATTATCACCAATCATGAGCAGCTGATTTCAAGAATTTCTAAACCTAAGATCGTTTTTATTAAATAAATAACAAGTTCAACAAAGATATAATAAAACTTCATCCTGCTGAAGACAAAAAATATGGAATTTAAGTTGCTTGCTTATATTCCTTGTTTACAAAATTGCTTCCATCTAATTATCATAAACTTTTATACAGGACCAAATGCAATTCAATTGTACCAAATAATCAACAATATAGAAAGCACTTATTTGTTGACTCACTTTGAATAATCAGCTCAATTAAATTGACGCATGATCCCCATTTAACATGATGTAACATCTTAGACAGAGTATAAAAGGCATCAGTCATGTTACAAGAAAAGTGTACAAGAAAGAACATAAAATAGATTCGAAGTAATGGATATGTAAGGTCCCATAATAAACCCAAGAAATATACAAGGAAAAGGCAGAAATGGAAGAGAAAGGGGGCAGAGATGCCATATAAAAGGTTACTACTTATCCCAAGCTTATACTTATTCTTATCATATCTCAATTCTGAACTAAATGCATATACAGAATAAAAAAGCTAATGAAATATCCTTTTAAATTTAGGTAAACCAACTTCAACTAATACACTTTTCATACTTCACCATTTTACTTAAACCATACTAGGGTTGAAGTAGAAATTTTTATTCAGAAACAGGAACCATGTAAGTAAGGATCATGATTTGTACGAAAAACAATCCATTGTAACTCCTCAATGGCTAAAATGAGGATTCATCACTAAACCAACAACCAAATCAAGATTGCAAACAAATAGCAGAGACAAAAGCAGAAAAAAGTCATACATTTTCCTTGAGGTAATCATTGAAAGAGCTCAATTCACTTAGTAATGCTTGCTCTGTCCCATCATTGGGATCCTTGCTCTTGAGAAATCCAATAAATGTAGAAAAGATCTTTGACCCCCTGCAGACAATAAATATGTTCATACACTAGATCATTGGAGTACATTTAATTTTAATATAGTCACAAAACATCAAAGAATAAAATGCTGACATGAAGTAGAAGGAAAACATAAGGTAGAAATAAATAAAAAAGGAGTATGAAAGAAACTGTGTTTAAGCTTGTACGAGTACATCATGCATTTTTCTTAAAAGTCAAAGCAATGTACAGCTAAGCATGACAACTAGATTTATTGACTATAAGTGTCTTCTAAATTCTAATGATCACCAAATCTATAAGCCAGGTGCATACACTGTGGCCTTTTCAGGTGGGGTCACCAGTGGTGGGCTAGGATACTTCTCCTCCAATGTTTGTGTGATAACATCTGAATCTGGAACCCACTTCTCATCAAACTTTATCACAGGAACTTTACCCTCAGGACTGATTTTAAGGAACCTAAACCACCAAAACAGAAGATGAGAAAAGGAATAAATAAAGAAGTAGGAGGACTAGACAAGTGGTCTGAGTGATGTAGCTTATGAAGATAGCCACTCTAAAAAAGAAAAAGAAAAATCTTAGCCCAAAGAAATGGAGCAGAATATCACCATTCTGGCTTGCTGGTCAAATCCACCAACTTGGGGTCATAAGGTAGATGTTTTTCCTCCAGTGTCAGCAACACCCTTTGGCAAAAAGGGCCTGAAGGAAACAATTCAAAGGATTCACTAATTGATTGTATTTGTAGGTACTACACCGAGTTTAAAGGTCAATGCAAATACTAACAAAAAATCATTATCTGTTTCCTTTAATACAGAACATATATACACAATTAGCTCTCTATAATTTCAGGATAAAGGCTGTTTCAGCATCACCAACATCACAGAAGTGAAACAAAAATACATGAAATGTCAATTCCCACTTTCAAGACATGTTAAATTGCCGAATCTCTTATACTAGAATTACACACACATCAGTTAAGAGCAGGCAAGGTGAAAATAACTAATATTAACAATACAAATCTTTGAAAGCAGGAAGAAAAAACAAGGTAATATTTTTTTTGTTATTATTGTTAAAACCAAGACAACAGAAAACATTCCCACAATCCAAGCAGCACTTACATAATATATGGGAAAAAAAAATGCTAAAGTGACAAATGGAGTTAACAATGGGAATGCATGTGGACATAATATAAGTCTAGATACATCCAAATTTTTGTTCCTCCAGTTTGACTCATAATAACCATCCACATCATTAACTCCGTAAATGTGATTTTAATTTCAATTTCCACCGAAGAGAAGAAAAGCATAAAAGGTGAGGTTTTTACAGTCGCCGAGCCTGTTGGGTGTGGTGATAGAAGCTTTGACGGCGACTTCGAAGGGTTGTGAAGGAGGAACGGAAGACATTGAGACCGTGAAAGGCTTCCTGAAACGGTTGTTGAAGGAAACGACGGCGTTTGGGCGAAGGCGAAGGTGGTTGATGGTGGCGGCGGAAAGCGCACACGCCGAAACTTGAACTCTGACAGTGGACATTGCCAGCAGCGTCTAGTATGGTCTGAAGCCTTTGAGAGCGAAGGTGATGAGGTTGCCCTTTGTCTTTGATTCCGGCAATGTTTACGTGTCACTACAATACGTTTCCACAACATGCGCATGTCTAGGCAATTCTTTTATTTTTTAAAAAAACCTTAAATAGTATTAATTAATATATTAAATATAATACATTAAAGAAACATATTTTAAAATTAGGATAAAATTAAAAAATAAATTATTAAAATCATAATATATTTTATTAATCTAATATATTAAAATATAAATTTAAAAGTTATATTTAAATTAAGATTAATTGAAATTATTATAACCTTAATTTTAGAAGATGTTTGATAATGTTTACGTTATTTTTTTAATTTAGATTACAAATATTTTTATTAAAATAATTTTTTATATACAAAATTTAATCTCAAAATTTATTTGAAAAAATAAAAACTCATTACTCGAATCAACCATCTATGTATGATAAATAAACGAATGATGATGCTCAAGGACAAATTGAGAGGGGTAGGCACGGGTTTCCCCCTTCCTTTAATACGTAAAAAAAAAATATGTGTATCAAAATTTTATAGAGTTGTTATATTCTTATTGTTATTTTTTATAACACTTCTTTAAATTTTATGTTTTAATATCTCTTAATCAATGTATTTATTTTATTACTTAATTTTTTATGCATCTCTTAATTTTAGAAAATATGTGTAGGGATATATAAATTTTTCAAATTTATACTTGACGATTGATTCATTAAAATAATTTATAAAAAAACGATATTTTAAAATATTATATTAAAATGGAGTTATTTGTTGATAAAAATGTTTGTGCCAGTTTAAAATTATTAACAATTTTAATTTGAGACAATTTATAATCGTCAAGAATAAATCGACATAAATTTAAGTGTTTTTAATTTGACAATGTTTTATGGTCAAAAAGATTCAAAACTTATTTAAAATGTCAAAAAATGTGTGTTAAAAGATCTAATTTGGTAATATGTTCAAAACAATATTATCAATCGTTTATTTTTTATTCCTTTGTTTTATTTCGAGCCACTCTTCTCATAAGGTAATAATTTGATTAAAGAAAAAATCATCATATTTCTCTTTACAAAATTGGGTATTCTACTTATCAGATTTATTCAAATAATAAAATGTTTTGAATTTATCTATATTATTTTCAAAGAAATTATTGATTTTACAAAAAAAAAAACAAAAAAAAACACCTAACTATTAAATATTTAAAATATTTATTTTTGATTAAGTTTTCTTTCCTTATTTTTATTTTAAAAACAATAATAAACATTTACTATTAAATTTTTTTCACCTTTCTTGGGTATTTTTTGGATCTTTCCTTTTTAAGATTTGTAATTAAAAAAAATGACAATTTAATTAAGTAGACAAATATGACACAAATAATTTTTTATTTGAACTATTTAAATTTTCAATAATTTTATTTTATTTTAAGATTTATATTATATATTTTATTGGTGGTAATAATTTATTTTCCGATTCGATCGACGATTTGGCTAATATATTTATTTGATTGAAATTTTCTATTACTATCGTTTGTGATGAAAAATTGTTCAATTCTTAAGAAGGATTAATTTTGTCTTATTTTTGCACGAATTGCATTGCTTTGCTTATATTATACATTAACATTATTATCTTAAGAATGATTAAATATCGGCGTATTATTTACAAAACAATTATATATAGATCCCTTTTAAAAAAATCAATATTTTATGTTAATTTGATTATACATATCCCTTTTATAATTTAAAAGGTGTTTTTGTTTTAAATATTTTTAATTATAGTTTTAGATTTATCCAAATTTAAAAATACCCGTATAAATGTATATTAGTGGATTTAGTTATTAGTAGTAAATAAATGTATATCACTGGGTTTACTTATATATTTTTTGTCGGTGAAACCTACCAAGAGTTTTTGTTCTACAATTTATGTTAAACCTAAAATGAGTCTTGTTTTTGCCAGAAATTGGGGCATGTGTTTGTATCTAGCTGGGTTGCCTTTTTGCTTTGGGTCAATAAAATGGGCTTCTTAGCAAGCAGTTTTTCAAAGTTTTCCTGGGCTAACAATACCTTACACGTCATCCTTTTCAAAATTAACGAAACATGATGTGGCCCAACCCCATCACATATATTTACAATCGATAAAAAAAAAAATACAGGTTTAATAAATTCTTTGGTCCCTATTTTTTATTGATCCTATATTTTTAGTTTCTATCTATTGCTTTTAGTTTTTATACTTTTTTTGTTTGATTTTAGTTCCTATTTTCTGCCCTTTTTATTTTTAGTTCTTTCCTTCTGTTATTTTTAGTTCCTTATTATTAAAAAAGACAGGAAGTAATAACAAACGTAGAAAAATTAATGTTAAAAAACAATCCATAGAGACCAAAACAAAAGGCAACAACAGATAAGGACTATAAATAACAGATAGAATCTGAAAACAAAAAAAAAAAGTGAAAAAACAGAAACTAAAAGCAAAACGTACGAGTCTTGTGAATTCGTGTTTGCGTATTCTTGGATATTGTGCTCATGGTTTGCACGATTTTAACATCCTGATAGGCATAAGTTCTACTGTTTTCAATTATTGACCTCATGACCAACTGAATTAAGGTTATTTGATGAGTAATGATACAAAGTACATTGAATTATTACAATATTTTCTGCTATACTTTTTTATTTTCTCTCCGTCTCATAACATTCAATTTATCTCTGTTTAATGGTAATTTTTTGTAAAATTTTATTGTATAAATTATAACATTTTTATTATTTGAGAGAAAATCCTATAACATTCTTTTTTAAAATATTATATCTATAAATAATAAATAAAAAAAAAATAATAAATTAAAACAATAATCTCATGTCACGTGGATTAGTTATACTCGTAACTTATAGGGATCCATGTTGTTAATGACATTTCCGTTTTTAACAAATCCAATCACGTGCAAGATTATTATAAAGAATGTCGTAGTTATCTTCATAAAAGGCCACAACTTTACTGCTAGTTATAGGCAAGCAATGAAGAATGATTCAAACAGAAATATTGTGTTTGTTTAATTAAAACAATGTTGAAGAGCATAATAAGAAACGCATCACCTAGTTGGGAAAAGTGAGTATTGGTTCCAACATCGATCAACCCTAATATCGTTAGTTTTAGTACTGATCAACCGCAACTATGCACTAGAGTGGAGTAAAATTAAATTATATTTAATGTCGATTAAATGGACATTAAATGAATAGAAAAAATGAGTTAAATAGTGTTGAAACTTTATGCAAATTAAATTAATATTAGATTTAATGTAGAATTAGTGTCAACTTAACTGATGTTTAAAGAAGTGAGTATATACAAAAAATTGTTAGCATCATTTAATTTAACATTAATCAAACTCACGCAAAATTGAATATGTTAGGTTGCGGTCAAAATGCAAATTTGAATATAGATATATGAATTGTAATTAAATTTAGCCAATGTTCTAGGCAATACATATCAACGGTCAAGTCGACCAACAATCAAGTTACATTTAACCTCAAAACTTAGCATTCACTAAGTTAGCACTAAATTAATTTTAGAACTATTATCTTCTAGTTAATACTTAAACAAAAGTATATAATAAAAAATGAATAATTTTCTGGAACCATTTAGCATTTGTTAGATCAATGAAAAATTCAATATACCACGTTAATATTGATATTAATTGAAATTAAAACTTAGTTTGCGTTCTAGATAATATTAGCTTTGGTTCTCAACGCTAACGATAATAATGATTTTACATCGCTTTAACAGACGTTCTTAGTTCTTTCTACTGTGTGTCTCTATTTAGTTATTTTTTAATTTATTTTTTCCTATCTTTCATCGTTTTGAAGTGAGTTGGTTCAAGTTCAATGGTTGTAAGGATATATTTATTTATTTATTTTGTCTACAAGTCAAATGTGTATTTTTATATATAAAGTTTAACTAAAATCAAATAATATAGGATTTGGTTTCTTTTAAAACATCACCAACAGTATCTTTATCATTTATCTCTTACCGTTAATAGTTGTTATTATTGATGAAAAAGATTCTTTTATTTCTAAATTTTTGATTTAGAAAAAAATATTGAGTTTCTATATCTCTAACAATAAAAAAAATTAATCTTCTTTTTCTGACAATTAAAGTTTGAGAATGCAACTTTAGGATTGGATTGAGCATTTTCGAATTGCATTGGGTTATACTCTATTCTTCTATTACTTGTAAAATTTATTGTATTTTATTCTCCATGTAGTTATAATTTTTTTATTATTTTGATTGAAAAGTGCATTGAAAATGATAATTCTGTATTTAGGCATGAAGAATTATTTTATACTTAGTTGATAAAATATTAGAGTCAACAGTTTTGAGGCCTTATGTGTAATTGTTATAATTCCTAAATTTTGTTTGAGCTAGAAAATTAAACTTAATTAGATTTATATAGTCAATAAGCAATTATTTAAGGCCGTTCCGTTTGGATGATTCCGTTCCAAGTTTCTTATTTTTATTTTTAAATTTAATTTAAAAATAAGTTATTTTTGATAAAAAAATAGTTTAAATTAATTTTTATACTATTTAAAATATTTTAATTTTATTTTTAAAATAAAATAAAACAAACTTTTTAATTATTATTTTTAATTTTAAAATATTTTTATTTTTAATTTTACAAAATCACATTATTATTATAATTATCACCATTATTATTACACCTTAAAACTATTATTATTATTATTACTATCATAATTATTATTACTATTATTAACTTGTTAAACTACCATCATCATTTTATCATAACTATTATCATAATAATAATAATTTTAAAATTTTTATTTATTTTAAAGTTTTCTATTAATTCTTATTTATAATTTTATAGATTCATAATTAAATAAATAGTATTTTTTGATATATAAATTTTATTTTAATTATAAACTTATAATATTTTATATTCTAGAATTATTTTTAATATAATATTATCATATATATATATATATATTATTTTATGTAAAATAAATATTAAATAATATAAATAATATTATAATAATAATATATAAAAAAATATCTCATATATTAATTATTAAATAAGATATAAAAAAATCTTATTTTTATATTATAAATTACATCACCACACCTGATATTATATAATAATAATAATAATAATATTAATAATTTATTTAATTTAATAATATTTTATTATTTTAAAATACTTAAATGTTATTAATTTTGTAATTAATAAAATTTTATATGTCTATTTTATAAATTTACAATAAAATAAATAATATTATTTAATATATAAATTATATTTAATCTATAATATTATAATATAATTTTATATTATATAATTATTTATAATATATATTATTTTATATAAAATATATATTAAAAAATATTATAATAATCAAATCTAAAATTATTTATTTTATTTATTAATTATTAAATAATATATAAAATAAAAAATTATAATTATATAATATTTTTTAATATAACTACTAAAGTTATTATACCATAATTATCTCGTTAACATTTTTATGATAGATATTATTGTTGTTATTATTACTGTTATTTTATTATATTAATAAATATTATTTTTATTATTATTATAATAATAATAATTTTATTTTTTAAAAAAATAATTATATTTTTAATTTATAATAAAATAAATTTATTTCAAAACTGAATTTAACCTAAATAATTTGAAAGGGACTAAAATATTAATTTATCTCGTTAATTATTAGCATTGTGAGACTAACCTTGACAGTAAGCTTACTACACAAATTTTTCTTTTGAGAAAAATAATGTAGATTCCAACATCGATGCTAAGACAAGATGCTAATCCCAACTTTAGCATCTGTTTTTTCTTTTTTAATATTAATTTTAACCAATGCTCATAATCATATTCATAGTTAAAGGAGTAAGTACTCAATTTAATAGATGTCTTGCTTTATTCTCTTTTTTTTTTTATGCTAAGTAAATTATTTGGGTACATTCTCTCCTACGTAAATTAAGAAAGCTTTTCAAAGTAAGATCTTTTAAATCGTTATCCTTTTATAAGTGAATTCTCAATTTTTAACTTACTTTGATTTATCTTTAAACTACATTTCCGTAGGTCATCGTTTCAATCCGGGTTTAGAGAAATCATTGATTTAGGTTAAGTTTTAGTTATTTATTACTTTTTAAATCGTTTTTCTTTAATTTCAAAGTCTTTTAATTTAAAAAAATTCTAAAAGTAAAGGATTATTTCGACTACCTTATACTACCATAGTTCAATCCAATCCTGTCCAATCGATCGTCTCTTCACCATTTGTTCTCAAATCATTATCTACGGCCAGTAGAATCTAGAAATAATTTAGGATTAGTTTGGTTTAAAATTAGAGGGTTAATTTTTATATTTTTAATATAAATATTCATTTTAAATTAATTCATATATTTAAAATTATTTAATAATTTAAAACTCATTTTACTTAATTTTAAATTAAGCTCACATTCAAACGGCATTGAACCTCGGTTTTGCCCCTACGATTAAGCGACTGCCCAAGTCACATCTCACCATTAACTCCTCACTCAGCCTCCACATAAGAACCATTAACATCCGAACAAATCGAATTATAGAGTAAGAACCACCATCATTTAAACAGAATATATATATATATATATATATATATATATATATATATATATATATATATAATCCAGAGTTTTATATATTAAATATTAAATTTATATTAATTTTATATATAAAATATAAAATTTATTAATTTAATCATTAAATTATATTATAATATATAATAGATTATGTATATAAAATTTAATAGAATTTATAAATTTATAAATATTTTATTTTATAATTTATTTTAACAATTTATATATTAAATATATATATAAATATTAATAATTTAAAAAATATAATCATAAATTTTTAAATTCTAAAAAATTTATATCTAATTCTACTGTTAGATTAGTAAATTTTAGATTCTATATAAAACTTTGATATTCGATGTTAATGAATTATAATTCATATAAATATATATATATATATATATATATATTTTATGTAATTAATTTTTTTAAAAATTTAGGTAGAATTTACTTTATAGTAATATTTTTTTATAAGATATTATCTTATTTTTATTTTTTAAAATATACTAAAAATAAAAATAAAAAATAATCTTTTCCTATTTTTACTATTTTTATAAAATATTAAAAATATAAAAATAAAGTAATATTTTTATAAATAAAAATATTTACATCACGTTATTTTCTAATAAATTGATTTGCTCATTTTTTTGTTTGATGTATAGTTTTGAGATGGTTTTCTTAACATATAAATTATGTAGAAAAAGCAATGTTTTTTATGTGTACTCAAACTTAAATAATAAAAAATTACTGTTTTTAATTTCTTTTTGAAAAATTTTAATTTTTTTTCTTTTTAAATAAAATAAATAACTATTAAAAGATGAATGAAATATAAAAATAAAATAATAAAAAATTTAAAAATTATTTAAAATTATTTTTATTAATGTAAAAATTATTCAAACAAAAGTCTACAATCTTAAGTTCGGATAAGCATTTTAATATTTTAAAAATTTTGAAATATTTTAAATTTTAAATACTTTTAATTCAAATATATAATTTGGATAAAATATTTTAAATTTACTATATTTAAAGTTATTT
Organism: Canavalia gladiata; assembly: GCA_037954105.1. Taxonomy (NCBI): domain Eukaryota; kingdom Viridiplantae; phylum Streptophyta; class Magnoliopsida; order Fabales; family Fabaceae; genus Canavalia; species Canavalia gladiata. The sequence continues at coordinate 13,329,073 of CM075668.1, forward strand.
ATTTAAATGATAAATTTTAAGTTTATTAAATTTTAAATTTTAAATTTAGATTAAATAATTTAATTTTCACTATATCTAAAATTTTATATTTAAATATTTTTAGTTATTTTAATTTTATTTATTTATTTTAATTAAAAATTTAGATATACAAATAATTTTATTGTTTAACATATTTAATCAAAATAATAATATAAAAAATATATATAATTAAAAAGATAATAAAAAATAATAGTTATTTGATATTGAAAATATTGTGTCAAAGATGAGAGAAAAAATATAATAAAATAATAAAATAATAAAAAAATAACAATAATTCTTGTTCATAATAATAAGGTAAGATATTTAAAAAAATTAAATTTTATCTATTTTAAAAAAATTTAAATTTTTTTCATTGGTTGAAATAGTTTTTAAAAATTTATAAAATTTAAATTTTTTTATAAAATAATATTCAAACAAAATATTTTAATTATTAAAATTTATTTTTTCTTATAAGATATCTCATCCAAACATAAAGTAATATTTTTTAAAATTTCTTTAATTATTTAAATATATAAATTTTTTAAATTTTAAATTACCCTGTACAAATATAAATAATTGAAAAATAAAACTTTAAAATGAACAATCTTCAATATTTGCTTGGATACTAACAGAGATATGTTAGCACAGGTTAGTTATGAAGATTGACGATTCATGGAAGTTTGAAATGGTGCACAATTTATAAACAGTTAATTAAGTGGACCCCTAAGCAAACAGAAGGCCTCTAATTAAACGTGATCAAGTGATTTCAAAGGAATAAAGAATGAATTTGATTCCGCCAAACATTTTTGCAGTGGACGTTTGATTCTCAAAGTTGATAGTTTGTATAAATCGTAAAATAAATAAAGTTAGATTTTCTTGCTATGCATTAACTAACAGTGGGATAAACAGAATGAGGTAAAATGTAAAATACTGATGGAGGGTAATCTAGCAGTGTGGTTTCTGTCAAGCCTACATGGTCTGGATATTCCATCCTCTGCATCATTCAAGTCCCAACTGGAGCTCCTAAAGATGAAAAAAGTGTTGTAATTCAAGTGGTCCACGTTTACATAGAAGCTGATGGTTGTGTGGATGGACTTGCAAATCTTTGAGTGTAATATGATAACCCTTCCCCTGTTTTAGGATAGTTGCTTCTGTTCGATGCCTTGGGAGTTTCTACTCCTGCACCACTCTTAGCTTAGTCTTTCTGTTTCCCCAACCCATTTCCCTTTCTTTTACGCAAAAAATTAAAAAGATAACCTTAATATTTTGTTTGGATAATAAATAAATAAACAAGAGCTATACAAACTTTTTATTATTTGTCTGTACATAAAAATAGAAGAGAAAAAATTAATTTGTGAATTTAAATTTATTTTTTTTAAATTAGTGAAAAAATGAAAAAAAGTTTACATTCTTTATTTTTTAATTTTAAATTATTAAAAATTATTATATAATTATAAAAATATATAATAATATATTAATATATTATTAATATATTTTATTTATTTATTTAAACAGTAAAGTTTTTTCTGTTTTTTCCCATTTTAATATATTTAAATAACTTATTTTTTTTATTTTATGAGCCAAACAACACATAAATATATCCAACAAATTAACTACCTTATAATAACGCATTAATGTCATGCATTAAAAATAGTTATCTATTTTTTTTATACAGAATCATATATAAATAAAATAGAATTATTATCAACGATAATTTTTTTAATATTTTTATGTAACACGGAATAATTCTTTATCAATTTGTTAATATGCTAGATAGTTAAAAAGAGTCATTTCTTATTAAAACATTATTTTGCTCCATGATATTAATTTTTGAAAAAAAAAATACTTGATAGTTTAGTTTTTGAGGTATTAATTAAATTTTAATAGTTTATTTTTTTATTCATTTTTATAATATATTGTTAATAAAAAGATTATGTAAATTTTTTGCTTTTCAACGTTTTAATATTTTAATATTTTAATATAAACTTTAAATTTTCAAATGCAAACATCTCATATTCAAATATTATACACCATATTAACACTTATAAGATAATGATATTATATTTCATTTATAACTACGAATAAAATAAGAAACAGAACAATGATATCCACTTTTTGTCTATTATTTTTTAAAAATTTATATTTATTTATATAAATATATTATAATCCATTTGTTATTTTATTTTATAATAATTTTTACTCCTCAATTGCATAATAAAGTTATCATTAATAGTTACTTTCAAGTTTTCAAAAATTTAAAATTGTGTCTCACTTATTTTAAAGGATAAATAACTACAAAAATCATATGACCACCTAGCCTTGTAAATATTCAAGAAAAACATATAACTACCTATTCTCATTTATAACATAAAAATAAAAAAGATAAAAGATAATCTAAATAATATCTATATTCTGCTAGCTTTACATAAAGTAATATTAAATATAACTTTATATTATTTAAATATTTTAAATATATTTATTTCTATAGAATAATTTTCTTTGTTTTTATTATTTTCATTTTTAAGTTTAATTTTTATTACTTTTCTAAGGAGACATTATCTTGTCTATATATATACAAATCTTTTTTATATGTTTTTCTATTCTAAAAATATGAGATATTTTCTAAGAATTTATGTTTGCAGGTCCTTTTTTCCCCGACTTGATATACTTAGGCCTGGTCATTTTTTTCAGTTTTTATTTTATTTCTTTTAAACAATCTTATTTAGTTTTATATTTTACCTTTGTGTTGTGTTGAATCTTTTCAGCCATATCATGTCATATAAACAAATATATGAAAAATAGTAGATGATTAATAAAATATTATTATAGAAAGATATGAAAATGTGTTCATTTTATCTATATATATAAAGTGTTCATAATATCATAATACAAACTTTGAACTAAACAACATATAGTATGAAATACTAGTCTTTAAAGTAGCTACTAATTATATTTATATTTTTTACTTATTGTGTGTTATAACTTAAAGTGCCCATACACTTCATTTTCAGAATAATTCATGATTGTTTGTAAATAAATATTTTTGTCATAAAAATATGTATTTAATCATATATTTCTGTAAATTTGTTTTGTAATATCACTTTTGCTAATTTAAAAACAAAAGATTGTACCATCTTTTTACTAAAGAGAAAATGATTATGTAAAGGTAATTTGGATTGAGGCCAACACATCCAGTTTTTATGGACAGCATTAGGAGAAGGGACCCAAACGTGTCCAAAATCACATGGAAGGAGATGCATGTGGGGATTGTTTGGGATAGGGAATGACTTGCTCTAATAAAGTGGACTACCATGACTCAATTCTTCTTTTGTTTAGGTAAAGTTGCTTCCACAGTAGTGGCACACAATACATATAAACTGTTTTTGGGACCCAAACAGAGATACAAGATATGAGGAAATGCCTATCACTGGTTGGTTTGTACAGAGAGAATGCATAAGAGGAACATGTGACTACTTGATTGTGCACATGGGAGAGATGATATGGTCCCAATTAGGAGACAGTGTGGGAATTGTTTTCATGTTGCTACTTGAATTAGTCCCCATAATAAAAAAAAATTAAGGTATTATATAATTAGAGATAGAGACAGAGACCAGTAGGGACATTCCAGAGTTTCTATGTACAGGTTCGTATTGTGTATAAAAAGAATTAAAAATTTACAAAATAAAAAATATTTTTTTTAAGAAAATATAAAAATATTTTTTTCAATATTTAATTTATCATTAAATTATTTTATTTATAGTGAAAGGATTTTAGTGTTAATATTATTTATGTTAAATAAAAATAAAAAATATTTAAATATTTTAAATCATTTATGTATGAATAAAAAATATTTATGTATATAATAGTCATGATGAAGATGTGAAGAAATTTACTGAAAAAGGATAAAAATAATATTTTGAATGAAATAGTTATAAAATAAAATTATAATTTAAAAGGATTAAAAAAAATTATAAAATAATAAATATAATAGTAAGGTAAATTCATTATTTATATATTTATATATATATATATGTGTGTGAAAGAAATTGCTTTAAAATAATATTTATTTACCTGTATAATTTAAATATTAATATGATTTTATATAATTTTTTATTTTAGGGTGATGTATGTATTTATTTTAGTGATATAAATATTAATATACTTACATGTATATTTTTTTTTCCTTTTAGAAAGTCAAGAAAAAAAATGTTATTAGATAATATGAGAGGTTAGCATAAGATATGTCCACACACTCCACTTTACATGTAAATTTGTAATTTTTATAATGAAAATATTTTATTTATCAAATATATAGATTAACTAGTAAAGTTTAGTTCAGATTCATAAAACAAAATTTACATTTTAAATATTCATCTATATTAAATATTTGAAAAAAATTAACGAACACAAGAATTATACCTCAATTAAGTAAAATTATTTCAAATGAAAGATATTGTTGTTTAAACTCTAAAAAAGATGCAAATATTCGTTCTATATTGTTTATATCAATATAATTTAAAATAAAGTTTTCATTCTTATATGATCTAAATAATTACCTATGTGATTTAGATATTAAAATAAGTTTATGGGAATGTAGGTATTTTTAATTTAAATGCTACTTTATTTTTATTTAAAAAATTATTTTTAGATGATATAAATATTTATTATAATATTTTTAATTCAAATAAATTTTCATGTAATATTTTTTATCCTTATAAGATATAATTTTTTACCCATTTAATTTAAATATTTAAATAATTTCTTCTAAATTCATATCTTAATATGAAATATATATTTATTCTTATCATTTATATTAATACACTTTAATTTAAAGTAAATGTCAGGTATAATTTAATTAAATATAAGTATAGATGCACAAATTTTAACTCCTTTAACACAAATGTAAATATTATTTTATGTAATGTCAAATATTTGATTACAAAACATTAAGGAAGTGTCTCCGAGTCATTTTTGTTTTTAACCCAACTCACTCATATTTGAAAGTAATATATGAATTAGTTCAGAGACTGCCATCATTTCAACAGCTCCAACTTAACAACTTAACAATTCATCACCATTACATATTAGGCACTAATAGAACAACTCCAATCTATTTTATTTTTTCAATTTTTAGTTTGATTTTAATTGTAATCTTTTGTTTCCCTTTTAGGGTTAAACAAGTAAGAAGAAATGGGAAAAGTGCAGGTTGAGACTGTTTTATTTATCTCATGTGTCTCTTTTAGTCTTGATATTTGGAGCTAAAGTTAACCTATATTTTTTAAAGTGATGTTATATCCTCTTAATTATAATATCTTCTTCCTGTTAATTCTCCTAAAATCATTTTTTTTATGCAATCAATACATTTTGCATTGCAAAGGCCTGGCCTGCTGGTTGTACTTAGTTTGACCCCTGAGTATTAACAACCACGAGCATTAGTTCAGAACACATGGAATATCCTTATTCAATGATTCGTCATTATATAACAAAGTTTAGTTATATAATATGTACGATGATTTATACTTATTAAGTTGAAATGTATATGCTGTTCATTTTTATTTAGCTTTTCCTACTTGTTTTATATAAAGAACCACTATTTGTAACTATGCAAACAATACTTTCGAAAATCATGACAATGAGGCTTTTGACACTATATACATATTTTTACTTATACATAATGCATGATTTTCAACCCCAAAAGTGAGAAACAGAGCCATAGGATACCTCATTGTTGGTGTCAGATGAGTGGAATCTCACCCAAGATATGCAGAGAATTCTGATTCACTAAATTCACACATCGATCAAAATCATGATGGATACAATAATTTAATTTGCACAAGAGTTTCTGGTGCCTCTTGTGTATACACAAAGTCACAAACACAAAGAGGCCCACATATAAAGGATATTTCTTTCTTTTTTTCTAGATTGGGATGAATTACAGGTGGGTCTGAAGGCTTTCATGTTCGGCTCAGAATATTCAGTCGCTATAAGAGGACGAAAAGAAAGATTAATTTGACCAAATAAAAGGATAAGAGATATCTGCATAACTATCCCAAGATGTTAAGATGAAGATAAAAGTTGAATTAATTAACAAGTTGCTTGTTAGTCAACCGTCAAAAAAAGACACCAAGAGTGTATTGGACGTTAATCATATCACAATTATGCTTGAAGATCCACTTCCTTGAAGATAAGCATGTTATTGACCTGGTTATAAGCTAAGGATCATTTCAGTTCATCAATTGAATAGTGTAATTTTGGTCCATAACTTTGTTGATGGAGCCAGTTGCCACCATTATGGTTATTAATTAGGCATGCACAATCATAAATTATTGTAAATGTGGGTTAGAAAATTAGGAGCATGATAATTACGCTTAGTGGAGGTAACCATTAGTTTAGATTTATAAATGCTAATTATGTCAAAGTCAGAAATGATCTACAGATCTAGTGATCAATCACATACAAGCCTTGCGGTTTATCATTTTTTTAATATTTTACTTTTCATCATTTTACAACTTTCTTTATAATTTTATTTACCGCTTTCTTTATATTTTTTAGCTTTTACTTCAATTAACATTTGACACAAACTAAGAATTTAGCTTGTTTAATATCACAGTAAACACTTTTTGAGTAACTTTGAATTCATATTTGAGGATAAGAATAACTTTTTTTTCTTAGCAAAAATTGCCTAATCAAAGAAAATTACAAAATTTACAGGTCATTTACGCAATTTGACTAATTATCTAATTTGTATAATTGATAAACAATAAAAAACAATGTAAATACAAAATAAATTTTCACATGTCTATGTAAATATTTTTGTTAAATTTAAATAAATTCATCGTTGTTCGTGAATGCAATTCAAAAGTATGTTTGAGAAGTATTATTTAACAAGTAATGTCGATAGAATAATATAAAAATAAATAAAAACAATAAATTTATCCATGCTATAAACTAAATTATCGTAGTTATGATAAAATTTTATCCTTTATCGGGGCTAAAATTACAAAATCTTATATTCTTTAGTAATTAACAAAATTAAAACTAAATACATGTGATCTTTTTAAAAAATATATATATATTTAACCTAACTTTATTTTATTTTCCAGGCTAAAAAACGAAGAATTTGGATTTCTTAAGTTCTGTTCAGACAGTTTTTGATTTTTAATTTTTAAATTTTTAGAAATGAAAAGCAGTTTTAATTCTTAGTTTTCAAATAAAAAATAAATTTAATTTCTAATTTTAAAAATTTTATTGCAAAAATAATTTAATTTAGTATATTCTATCATTTTATTGTAAATTTATAAAAAAATAAAAATTAATAAAAAAACGATGATGATAATGATCGAAATGAAGATTGTAATGATGATGATATTAATAATAATGATATTATATAATTATAAAATATTTTATTTTATATATTATTATATTTTTTTAATACTATTCATTATTTATTTTATATAAAGTAATATATGATAATATTATATTATATATAATTATATAATATTAATTATAGTATAATATTATAAATTAAATATAATTTATATATCAAATAAAATTGTTTATTTTATATAAATATATAAATAATATTTTTTATTAATTAATAAATAAATAATAACTAAATTTTCTTAAAATAATGAAAAATTAAAATTTTAAAAATAATAAATAAAATTATTATTATGATCATCATGGTAGTGATAATGGTAGTTATAATATGAAGATATAATTTTTTTATTTATATATTATTTAATAATTAATATATGAGATAAATAATTTATATATTATTATATTTTTAAATATTTATTTTATATAAAATAATATATAATTATATTATATTATAAATAATTATATAACATAAAATTATAATTTAATTTTTTATATTAAATATAATTTATATATCAAATAATATTATTTATTTAATTATAAATTTGTAAAAATAGATAGCTAAAAAAATAATAAAAAATTAACAAAAAAAATCTTTTAAAATAATAAAGAATTAAAATTAAAAAAATAATAAAAATTTAAAATTATTATTATAATAATAATGATAACAACGACAATAACAAATGTAATAATAATAATTGAAATAGAATAATAATGATGGTTTGGTTGTAATAGTGGTGGTACCGATTACAATAATAATGATAATGATGACGATAGTAATAGTTGTTTGGTGATGGAGATGATAACTATAATAGTAATGTGGTTTAGTAGAATTGAGGATAAAAATATTTTAAAATAAAAAATAAAATAAATTTTTTTTTTCTTCCTTTTATTTTTTAGTTAAAATTATTTTTAAAATATGTTAAAAATTAATTTAAAATTATTTTTTTCGAATAGGTTTTGTTTCCAAAATTGATTTGAAAACTAAAAAAATAAAAATTTGCAACCACCTTAGATAAAAGGCCTTAATAATAAATTTTACTTTTTAATTTTTTTGGTTATTAAGATACCTTAATTTATACCTTGTGAGATATTAAGGCTCATCCAAAATTAGTCAACCTCCAAACTTGATAGGATTTAATAGGTGCATCAAATTAAAATCAATTAAGGCAGGTCAATAGGATCACATTATAACGGAAAAGGTTGAGTAGGATCAGATGGATAAAATGACACCTATCATTACCTAAATCAACTCAATTATATATATATATATATTAAAGGATTTATTGATGAATGAGTTTGTCTTATATGAGGTCTAGGTTTACCTTTAAGGGTTAAGGTGAAAGGTGTAGACTTATATTTTCCCTCTCCCCTCATTTGTTTACTCAGTCTTAACTTGAATATTCTCTCTATTTAAAATCTGTTATTGTCTTCTCCTTCTTGGTTCTTTGTTATGTTAAGGTATCCTTTCTTTCTCTCCACTCTCCATTTTTCACTCTTCACCAACCATAGTTTCTACTTCCTTTTGGACCATCCTATAACCTCTATGATTTGTATATTTTCTTGTAAACTTTCTTTTGAATACAATCTTCTTTATTTAATACTTAGGATTTTTTGAATTTTATCTTCTCATTCATTTTCTTTGATCAAAATCATTTGTTCTAACTTTTATGAGTTTTGACTTCTAAATTGTGTGAATGTGTTTGTTGAGACGAATGTGCTAAGGTTTGACTCTATCCATGCATGTTTTGTGGTCATTTGATGAAGGTAAGAAGAAGTCTCCGAATTTGCTTTTGTAATTTATTTAGAATTACTTTGTTTCAGGTTTTATATGTGACCCATTATTTGTTTGTAACCCATTTCAGGTTTCTTTTAATTTGTAATTTTGTAACTCTTGAAGGGTTTAGTACTTAAATTTTTCTGGTTATTTATTTGTTTATAATTGGAGAACGAAATTTGTAAACTAAGAAAACATTAAGGATTAAGTATTGGAGTTATGGTTCATTAGGGTAAAAGTATTCCAACCTAAGTCTAGAAAATTTTTTGTTTCAATTTCTTGCTATGTGTTTATCCATAAATGTATCGTATTTATGTTATTATGAAATCATACTATTTCAATAATAGTAGTTGTTGTTGGTTCACTGGATTATGGAAGAAGAGAACTTGACTTGTTTGAATCTAAAAAGACTGAAATAACATAAGGTTAAAGTTTTGTCAACCAGATTTTATTATTATTTTTATGATTCTATTATCCTAAAATTATGTAATATGATCTAAGTTGTAACGTTTTTTACTTGATGGAGATGGAATTAAGTCTTAAGCTACATATTGTCCAACGTACTTCTATATATTTATGTTGAGGTTAATACAATTTGGATCTTATATGCAATTCTAAGATTATTTTTTTTTTTCATATCTTGATTTGTAAAACCTTAAATCCAATTATTTAAAAAATATTCTTTTTTGTACTTCTTTTCTTTGATCAATAATAATTATCTGAAATTATGGATTATTTTTTAATATTGAATGATGAATTTTGATATATTTTTTAAAATTTTTAAGATTTATGATAAATTTTTAAGGTTGATTTAATTTTAATTATGTAATTGATGATGAATTTTTTAGAATTATTTTTTAATTAATTTTCTTCTCTTATTCTCTATAAAATTATTAATATAAGCATTGTTTTCTTTACTATGAAAGTCTAAAATTTTTATATTTGATTCAAAAAATTAATAATTTAATTCAAGCCTTTTTTTTAACAACTTTTTTTTTCTCATTACCTGCATTCAATGTTTTAACATGAGCATGTTTCCTTTATTTTTAGTATGTCCCTAAAGTTGTTTTCCCCACCTTTTTCCTTTATTCCTTCTCTGTAAAGTTGTTAATATAAACATATTTTCTCTATGATGAATTTAGGAGATTTTTGCAGTTTGATTAAAAAATTAATGATAAAATAAGACTTTTTTTGTTACCTTTTATGTGCATCCAATGTTTTAATATGAACATGCTTCTTTGATTTCTTATCTATCCTTGAAGATGTTTTTCCTACCCTTTTCTTTTATTCCTTTTATATAAAGTTGTTAATATAACCATGATTTTCTCTATCATAAATTTATGAGATTTTTGAAATTTGACCAAAACTTCATTAATTTTTAATAAGAATAAAGTCCAACACTTAGATCCAAATCGAATAATACATCCATTATAATCCAGTACCCGCTAAATTTGCTACCTCACCAATCCGACCTAAAAATCGAATAGAAATGAACCTTCACTTTTTTAGTTTGGTTTCCGTCGGCTTTGGACGACGTTACCCGAACCCGTTCAAACATTAACCCTATCTTCATTTAAAATAAATGAACTTTTTTTTTTACTTGTTTTATTTCAATTGACAATTACAATCTGTTATCTTTAAGTGATAATATATTCTAAGAGAAAAAGTACAAACTTATATCTTTTTGATCAAAATTTGCAGTTACCAACGTAACACATGAATCCATTAGCAAAAATCATATTAACAATAGTTTGCCAATAGTAAGTCGGCAATGCCATTATTAACGGTTTATAAGACGTCAAACACTTTCGTGACACTTTATGGGACATAAAGTTAACAATGTTATGGTTGGCTAAGCCGCCAAAAAACTACATTACCATTTGTACTTTTGGCCAAATATAATACCAACAATCTATTCTTAATGATTTTAAATAAAAAAAATCAAAAAATAAAAATTTGATAACATGACCTTTAACCTTTGTGAAACATTTGCTATTAGTTGACAATAGATTAATCATTTAATTTGACAATGAATTAAAAGAAATTGACGTTAAGTGCAGCTATTGCTAATGACTTAACCTTCAGCAATAATTTTTTATTATTATCAACAACTTTGTATTTGGTAACAGCACTGGTAATCGCAATCGATGATGTATTGCGCTATTTCTGTTATTTTTTCCTCTCTCATTAATTAGGAAAAATAACTAAAAGTATATTCGAAGAAAAAATTATTAGAAAGATCATTAATTTTTTTTACATTATTTTTTGTTTCTGAATTTTTTTATACTATTTTTTCATAAAAAAAGTATTGTATATATGATATATACAAAAATTTGTTTAGAAAAATTAAATTTTAAAAAATACTATTTTAATCTCTATTTTTTAAAAATATTTCAATTTGATCCATTTGTTTATTATCTAAGATAGTTAATTGCAACATCAAGAAGAATTTAATTGTATTAACATAAATTTGATGAAAGGTTTGATTTTGGAAATTTAAATGTTTGCGAAGTTAAAAAAATCAATTTCAAACAAAAAAAAAAGAGTTAAAGAACTGAATGAATCTAAAAATATAAGTTAAGAAAGTTAAAGTATAATTTAGCTTATAAAAATAGTTATTTAGAATGGTAATTAATGCTAGGTTAATTTTAATAATCTATGATGACCCATATAACTTATTGGACCAATTTCAATAAAATAGAGTTTAGTTTGATGATCAATAGTTTTGAAAAAAAAAAAAATAGAGTTAATGAAAATATTGAAATTCCCTGCTCTCTTCCCTTTTAAAAAGGTCGTTACTAAAGATATAAATTCACTAGATAAGTTGAAAAAATTGATACAGGGAGAATACGTACAAATTTGTTATCATCAATTTTACATTCTCTTCTTAACAGGAGAAAGCACAAAGAATCTCAAAGAAAGACACAGCAAAAAGATTAAGATAGGATCCAGGTACATATCTATTTACATTCTTATTGTGTGAAAAATTAAGATAATGTTTAGCAATTTTAGAATTGTAAACTCATAAAAAATGTAACAATTAATTGTAATATTATTTAAGACAAAATCAAAATTTGAGTTAGTTGAAAATATTGGCGTATAAATTTTTTTTTTATCTAAAATGATAATTAAATGCAATATAATATTTTATAAAAAAAAACAACATTAATTAACAACCTTAAAAAGTTTAAAATTTAAAAATCAATCATATTACCAGCACATAAATATGTATATATATACACACTATTAAACTATTGACAGGAAAAGGTGTAGTTTGTGGGTGATATTTGTATTCTTTACCCCGCCCTCTTGCTCTTCTTGCTATTTTGAGATCAACAAAATTCTAAATATAATTAAATAAAACTTTTTCTGGCAAAGTCAGGGGCGGTACGAGATGGATATTCACGGATATAGATTCTTTTCATTTTTTTATCTGTCATTTTACTCTACATGGAATCTAATCATCGATGTGTAATTGAGTAGGGGTTTCATCTCATCCTTGTTTCCACAATGCATGTTATTGTGCAGATAAGGAAAATGGAATTGACACACTCACATTACACATCACTCTGCCAGAAGGGAAATGCGTGTAATTCATTGGCTCGCTAATTAGGCCCACTTTTGTGATCTTCAAAAATCATCTGCATGTGACTCCTCTTTCAACTTCTTATACCCTCCAGTAAATAATCTACTTTGCCTATTTATTCCCGATACTATATTACATTTCTTTCGCTTTTGCTATGTAATCAAAACAAGTGCATTATCCCTTTTTTTAAAAATACTCAAACCCAAAATTCATTAACAAATATGGAAAATTTGTTCACATAACTAAATTCTCTTAATCTCAACATTCAAAATTCTAAAATTTATAAGCTCAACAAATTTTCCCCATGCCTTGCGTATACTAAGTTGTCAAGAAAAAAAATTTCTTAAGCATACAAGTAGTAGTATATATTTATTTACAAAGACAACAATTGTTAGATTTATTTTATTTTTTTTAAAAATTATTAGCCATTAAATAAAAAATATAAATAAATATATGATATTGTTTAAACGTAAAAAAAATCATCCATAAAAAAATTGATAATTTTGGACATAATTAAATTATTCCAAGCTAGCTCTTATATATATATATATATATATATATATATATATATATATATATATATATATATATATATATATATATATATATATATATATATATATATATATATATATATCTTCATTGTTCATTCGTGTTGGCCAGTTGGGCACCACCTATAGCTAGCTAGCTTAGAGGATGCGGCTGCAACAACTATGCCAAAAGCCTTGGGTCAATGCCTCATACTTGCTATTAAATAAATGTTACACACCCATTCCCCAACCATGTATGTATGTATGTGCCATATGTTTATCTCTTAAATTATTTTGAAAGTGATCTCATCGAATGCGTCAATTTGTGTTTATGCATTCAATAATTATTCTAAATTAATAATCCCAATAATGAAGAGAGTAATAATCAGTGGAGCTTGGATTAGGACATGTCATTATTTAACTCTTGATCACTTGGTAGAATGTATCTTGTTTGTGTGATTTGCTGCCGGCGCAAACTATTAAGCGACAGTAACCTAAGGCTTAGCAATTATGTTCAATAATTAAGTGATCTCTTGATCTGATATAACCATATAATATGCACTTCATGCACTGAGATTGGTGTTTAATTATATATATATATATATATATATATATATATATATATATATCATTTTTAAATGATTCTAAGTGTCGGTTTAACGTAAAGGTACAACACAGTATCAGCAGGATTTGGAACTTTATCAGCAACCAAAGGAATCTCGTGGAGTTGTATTTGAACGAGGAAAAATTGCACAGCTAGGATGAAATGACAAACAGGGGAAAAAAAGGAGCAACACATGTATGTGTACCCAGAAAATTATATTTAATTTGTTATTAGATATTGATTCTTCAAGTTTACATTTTAGCATTTGGATGAAATTGTGAAAAATAAGTATGACAAGAAGGTGAAATCAAAAAAGAAAGAAATTGAAATTAAGAATTTAAAAATGACCCTTGATATGATGCACGGGTTACGTTCAACCAAATTTGAGAGGATAGTGACCATCTTAGCTAGAAAGTATTGGTGGCTATTATTGAATTATACTTCATTATGTACTTGATTATCATTGTTGGTTTTTTATTGCAGATATCATACATTAATTAGAATATAACTCCGGCGCACTAGGTCTGATTTGACCCTTCAACCGGCCAATTGATTGCAGATCAAGTCAATTTATTTATATCTATTAAATTCATTTTTCTTTTTCAGATGGTTAAATTTTAAATTGTTTTAAAATAATAATAAATATTAGTAATATTTTTAAATTTTTTTATTTAAAATTAATCATATAATTTTATAGTTTAATCTTTTATTATTTTTATCATATTTAAAATAAATAAGATACTTATTAATATTAACTTATGAGAATAATAGAGATGAAAAAACTTCCGCATGAAAACGATAAAGATAAAGGACAATAAATATCACAAATTAAATATTCTAAAGCTGCTTTTCTGTTTGAGGGCAACAAATTTAGCTTGATTATGACGGAAAAATACAAGAAATGACTAGATTCCCATTTCACTGGATTTGATGTCAACTTTCAAGAAAGTAATAACAAATCGCCATCCGTTTGAAAGGACTCGTTTATTTATTTTTTAAAATATCTTATACCAGTAATTATTATAGTGATGCTTTCAATTACCACTCATGTTCAACTTCAAAGAGGCCCAATATTTGGGATGGTCGAAAGTTGAAGCTACTCAGCGTAGGTTGATTTTTTTTTTTTTTCGTTTTCATAATTTGGTTTATCAATTTTTAAAAAATCTTATTATTTCCAAATTTTATCCTAAATTTTGTACTTTTTATTACGTATCCTTTTGTGTTTGATTATAAATCACATAATAAATAATGATAAAGAAATCTATACCACAAAAATAAATTAATGATTATAATTTGTGAGACATACTCTTATCCAGAAAATAAAGAAAGAAATGATTTTGTTGAAATGATAAAATTTATTATATGAGAATTTCAATTCTTGATTAAAGTTTTTATTATCAATTACGAAATACCTTTAATATTATATATATATATATAAAATTACATATTAATATATCGGATACCATAATATTATTTATAGCTAGAAATTATTTTTTTTAGTATTACATTTCTTATTTGTAATATTAAATATTAAAATATACATTAATTATAAAATGAGTGTAATTTTCTTTCATATATAATTAATGTATTTTTTATATTTAATTTTAATATGAATAGAAGATGTAATAAGTAAAAGAATAAAAATGTCTAACCATAAATAACATTATGGTGTCCTGTATATTAATATGTAATCTTTATATATATATATATATATATATATATATATATAATTATGTAAATACAAATGTATTTATTAAGAAATTAAACTTGCAGAAAAATGATGTGAACTTTACAACAGCTATGTGATTGCTTCGGAGAAAGGAGAAAAAATAAAGATACAAAAAATACATAGTAAAACTTAATCAGTGTAAAATTAATTTTATTATTTAAACACTTAAAAATGATATATACACGCACGTATGACTATAAGTATATATATTACAAATACATCAAATAAAAAACAAATTTTATTCTTCAAGAAAAACTTTTCTCATATAAAATACATGTAAAAGGTGAGAAATTTGTATATTGTGCACCATTAACGGAAAAATAACATTACCCTAAAAAAGCATAGCACAGCTTTTGAGTTTTGACAAATGTAAAGTAGCTTTTTCCAGTTTTAAATAGTAACGACTCACGTCACTAAAAAAAGTTTTAACAAATAGCGGTCAATCGTGAAAACTGAAAACCTAACATATAAATAATTTAGAATTCTTTTGCAACGTCTTTCAATAATTTTTAATAATAAAATAATGGTTACAGTCTTGAATGCAAAATATATTCATTTTTCTATTCAATATTTTTTAATAAAATATATAACTTTATTAAAAAACTGTACTATATAATAGCCACCACAATTTAAGAAGTTGTACTTTTCATAACCTAAAACCATTAATTTTGATTCGTTTTGCTTCATGTCTCGTCATCGGAAAATATTAATAGTCTAATTGCCTAAGTGCCGCCTCCCTGTTATAGCTCATTAATAATTCAACAATCTCGAGTAAACTTCTGCTTTTGAAGCCCACTTTAATTTTTAATTTTTTAAAATAGTTTAAATTTTTAATTTTGAAAATATTTTTAAGTTGTAAATTTAAAAATGTTTTCATTTTTAACTTTATGAAATATTATTTATTTATTTTAGCTTGGCTAAAAAAATTATTTATTTTAATTGTTTAAATCAAAATAACGAACAAATAAAATAAAATAAACTAGGTTTGCTAAACGACTTTAAAATATAAAATAAATTATAGTTACAATTATAAAGATTGGAATGCAAGTTTGATTCAACAATTTTATTCATGTATTATATTACTTTTATATCGCAAATGTACACTAAAAAAGGAAAATTTGTCTCACTTTCTTTTGTCATATGTTAATACTTCAGTACTTCATTTACCTTTGTTAATATAACTTATATAGCAAAACTAAACCGGTAATTTAGATATTGCGAGTCTATATTATTAGCAAATAATTATATTAATATAGAAAGTTGAAATATGCGATTGATATATCTTCACGTTGATATACGCGATTGATATATTTTCCGGTTAATATAATAATTGATTTATTTTACTATTAATATAATAAATCATAGCAGTCTAAATTTAATGTTTATATTAATTATATATCTAGAATTATATAAAGGATAAGTCTAATCACAGGTAAAAATGTAATACAGGCCATTTTGCCCTATTTAAGCTATCACATAGGTCAATATTATTTTAATTTAAGTTAGGTGTAGCCAATTAAATTGTAAGCTAAAAATTTCTTAGCTCAGCCTAATCTAACTCAACGAGATGAATGTAAATTTACATATTATATATATATATATATATACACATTAAAAATATTAAAAATATAATAATTATTTTTTATAAATTAATAACAAAATTATATTTTTAAAATCACTATATTTTTTTAATATTTGATAACTTTTAATATATGTAAAGAGAGAGATTTGTACAAAAATTAACCTAATCCTAAAAATTCTAACCATTAAACAAAGTTATATAATCTTAAATATAATAATAATAGTATGTTTAAAAAACTATTTTACCTAATTAAAAGATAAAATCATTTGATGAAAAATTTGTTAAAATATTTTAATTTTATTTAATAAAATAATTTATTTTATTAATTATTAGTTTTAAAATATTTACTAATATTTTAAATAAAAGTTATTTGAAATAGCTTTCACACATTTCAGCTCATAGCTGAATTTTTTTTTATCTTTAATATATTTTTATGATATAATTATTTATTTATTTATTTCTTTTATTAATTTAATATTATTAATTTTTTATAATAATATTATTAATTTTGATTAATTTATTTTTATATTATCATGTAATATTATATTAATATATATTATTTATTTCATATTAAAAAACATTTAACTATTTGATAAAAATAAAATTATAAAAAAATTAAAAAATATTATTTAAAATTTTTTTATGTAAATTTTTTTAAAAATAATAAATTTATTTAATTAAATTTTAATATATTTTATTAAAAAATAAACATATCATATTTAACTATATATTTTTATGATTTTAAATTTATCAATTAATTTAACCATTAATTTTATTAAATACTTTTAATTCAATTAATATTTTATTAACTTTTAATTTTTATCTTTAATCTTTTTGATAATTTATCAAACATATTATAAAAATAAATATAATAACCTCATATAATAGTAATATTGTGATATTATTATATTTATTTGAATAGATCAGTTTATTAATTTTTTAAAAAATTTGATAACTAGTAATTTTTTTAATTTGATTTGATCTGCTTTAATCTAAATTTGATGTAAATTAAATTGCAAACACCTAATAAATAGCTTAACTTATTTTTAATCCCAATCTCAGTTTAATTTTAACAATTTAAAATGTCAATTAATAAATGTATTTTTTTAAAAATTTTTATATTAATCACTTTCTTCTATATTATCAAATTAAAAATTATGTTTGTAAGCAAAAATTAAACGTTATGTTTTCAATTAATACTTGATTTATATATTTCATCATCTTGTTATTCTTGACCGAATATTCTTGCAAGTTGTATGTGATAAAATGGATTGTTTGACCCTCATTAGACCTATTTGTTATCAATTTCAAGTTGCGGGATTTAGCCAATCAGATAAAAAAAATTAGGTTGAATTTAAAATTTTAAATTAATGTTCATATTTAAAGAAAGTTTTTTTTTTTAACTTTTTGTAAAGTAAGCATATATTATGTTCGAAAATAATAAAATTATTTTAGACTTAAAATTTATATTTTGCTAGATTAATTTGAATTAACCCGATTAAACCGATTGATTTTACCAACTTTACTATAAACATAACCATTGGATTAACTCTCAATAGGATATGATAGTTAAGTACAGTTTTATCAAGTAACGATTTCGAGCTTCAAACCTTTGATAATATATTTCCTCCGTAACAGATTAGGTACAATTGTTTCATTTAAAGAGATAAGTACATTTAATTTTTTTAAACGAATTATTATGAAAGCAATACTTAAAATTAATTTAAGTAATTATTTAACTTATATATATTGTGGGCCTAAATAATTTTTAATTAATTTTATTAAAAGTAAGTTACTATTTATTTACGACTTACATGTTTAAGATTGCTTATCAATCGATTTAATATAATATAAGTCACAAAAATTAAGTCCAAAAGATTGATAATTAAGAATCATAAAAAGAATTTTTCTTTTTTGAAATGAATCAAATTTTGGATTCATTTTAAAAATTGTTTTAAGATCGAATTCGATCGAATTCAAATTGATATATATATATATATATATATATATATATATAATTTTATTTATGAAATTATTTTTATTCATACTTATATAATTATATATTTATAAAATTATGAAATTTAAATATTTTTCAAGTTTTTTCCCTCAAAGTTACATGTTATTATTATTTTTTGAAAGATATATTTTATCATTTTAATAGGTTTATAAGTTGAACAGTTTTGCATTAGTTGAAAATTATTCTTATGTATTATATTATTATTATATAATTTTTTATATAAATATAAATTCTAATTAAAATTAATGTAAAAATATTATAAAATAAAATTTATTTATCATATTTTAAGTAAGTTGAAAACAAGAATATAAATATTGAATCATCGAATATAATTCAAATTGTTTTTTTCGATTAGATCAAATTAAAATTAAATTTTAAATTTTATCTAAATTTATCTAAACCAGAAAACAATATTTTTTTATAAAATGAAATAAATTTTTACTTAAATATTGACCCCAAATTAAACCACAAATATTCTTAATGAAGTAAATTTAAATTAACTAATATTATTTTATTTCACAATCTCTTTTATTTATTTATATTTTTTAAACAATCTCTTATAAATAATCACTTTATACTTTATTAAGTTGGCACTTGTAAGCATATGTATCGTTAATTTAATTAACGTTTAATCCTCAAACTTTTGTTACTTTTTAATTGTTTAGTTAATATTGTTATTATATCATCCAATAAAATAATTAATCCTTTATTAAAAATTAAATAAAAATAGATAAAAATGATATTTATTAAGTATCTATTTAATTATATATTATCAGTATACGAGCAAAACTTTAGTGACATTAAATAAATCCAATGTGGGTTAGTTAAATTTTATAGGAATAAGATTCAAAATAAACTATATATAAATAAAAATAAAAAATCACGTTAATTTAAAATTTTATTTAATCAATATAGTATGTATATATATATATATATATGTTTCCTTTTTATTTATTGAAATAGTCGTATTTTCAATTTTATTTTTATAAACAAATGAAATAACTATAAAAATTATGAAATTTTAATAAATATATGAAAGAATGGAATTAAATTATAAAGTGAAATTATAATTTCAATGATTTTAAAAGATTTTTTTAAAAATGACATATGACAATTATAGTAATATATATACTTATATATATATATATATATATATATATATTGATGGTTAGATTGTTTCAAACATCTATAATTATTATTTATTAATTTCCAATAATTAAGGATTACAGTATTTTAGTTATTTTATTAAACTTTTTGTTATTTCATCCATTTAAAAAAATTCAACCCCCGTTGAAACTTTGAATATGCTATCATATATGTTTATTTATGTGTGTATACGATTATACGTATGTAATGTATAAAATTTTGAAATATCTTTTACTAATAATGTTAGTGTAAATAAAATTTGAATATAAATGTATTATAAGATTAGTTAAATGTAACAAATATTTATGTTTTAAAAAAGTACGGATAATTAAATTATAATATTTTAAAAGTTTTATGCTTATCCATTATGATTGTGAACTGTGGTTTTTTTTTTATTTAAGAAATTTAAAATTTTCCTTTAAAAATTAAATGAGAATAATTTTAAGGATTGCACAATTTCATACGCAAAAAAAGGCATAAAAGGAAAAAAAAAACAAAATTCCACTTGAAATGAATTCATAAAATAAAAATTTAATGAAATATTATATAATATTTTTAGTTGAAAAAACTTTTAAAATAACCTTTAGTAACATGTTTTTTTAAATATATTTTTTAACCTATCATTTATAAGTACTTAGTTTTTTTTAAAAGAATTTAAAATTATTATTTTATTTTTAAAGAAACAATTAATTATAAAAAATATGTTACATAAATAATATGTAATGAATTATTTAATCCTAAGATTGTATTTAGCGTAACTTAGAAACAAAAATACATTGAATAAAACTAGATTTTAAATATTTAAATTTAATTTATTTAATAATATTTAAATTTAACTTTAAAAGTCTATTTTCTATTGTTATATATATTTTTTATATTAAAATTTATATATTTTAAGTTTATTACAATTTTTTTTAACAACCTATAATATAAAAAATATTAATAAATAAATTTAAAGTTTATATAAATAATTGATTAAAAAAAATTTATAAACATAAAATTTACAAAATAAAATATTGTTAAATAGATCTAAAATTTATATATATAAATTATTTAAAATTTTTAAGTTGTAAAACTGTTAATCAAACTCTTACTATACCATTTATAAAAATAAATAAATTAAAATTATTTTAATAAATAATAAATTTAATATATTATTTTAAATTCAATTAAACTTGCCTCATATATACTAGCCAATATATTATATATTTTTTGTACATAATTATATTAGAAACTAGGAATTAAGTAAAGATAGATTATATGAACTAATTTTTTTAAAAATAAAAAATATATAAAATAGAACTTTAGAATTATAAAAAATAAACAAAAATGGTAGATAAAATTATATTTTAAAGATAAAAAAAAAGTTGTTTAAGATTTATTTTTGTTTGAAATAAAAAATTTTATTCTTTAACAAATAATGTAAATATTTTAGTATTATATAAATATAATATATTAAAATAAATATAAAAATAAATAAATTTTTAAATAAATTAAATTTTTTATAAATTTAAATATAATTTATTTATTTATTTTTTTAAAAAAATTTAAATATATTTATTTATTAAAATCAAACTTTAAACAAATTGAACTATAAAATTTTATAAAATGATTTGATTCATTTTCATCCTAATAACTGTTAATTAAAAAAAATAATAATTACATAAAAATTATCTCCCATTTTATATAATTTAATTATCTAATAAAATAGTAATAATATAAATATTAATAAATTTACATTAATACTATATATAATTTTAATAGACACATACATACACAATCAATGTATCATATTATTAGTATAGTGTAGTATATTGTAATTTTATATTAATATTTTAATCTTTTTTAGATAAAATTCCATATCAATAAAGAATAAGTTAAATGTAATCTTTAGTATATCATTTTTTAGAATGATCGTATTGTATTTTTATAGTTAATTTTAGACTATTAAAAGTATAATTTTATTTAAAATATATTCATTATAACTATTTCAAAAAGTATACTTTATTCTTAATTATTATATTACAAAATTTATTAATTTTATAAGAACTATTTCAAAAAGTATAATTACTATATATTTTAATTGTTTATTAATGTAAAAGTTATATATAAATTATACATGAAATGAGAGTAACTATAATTAAATAATAAAAAGTATGCATGTATAAGTACATGCGTATAATGTTACTAAACCACATGAAATCTATAAGTAACTATGGTTATCTATTTAAAAAATATAAACCTCATCAACCACAGTAAAGTCTTTAAAATAAAGTACGAGGAAAAAATGGAAAATCAAAGAAAGTATTTGATGAAGAAGTTAACTAGAATTAACACAATTAAATATGAAGTTGCTTTTTATGTTTAATGTTTTTCAAATAAAACAAGATAAATGCAAAAGTGAAAAGATGAGACATAGTAATTTTGCTAAAACTATAAAATAGAAAAAAAAGAAAATGTAATATTTAGTTTCCATTATTTTCATGTGCATGCGTGGGAAAAGACCACTCAAGGTTGTAATGGATAGGGAAGTTTTGGAGTTGTAGATGGAAGCAGTGGTAGTGCATGCACAGTGGGTAGGTAAGATGTTCGTGAACCATAATTGAAGAATGGAGCATTGACCATGTCGGCAATTCCTCTGCCGATTCATTACTGTGGTAATTTTATGATGACCTAAAGCTGAAGGTCCACTTCCCACAAACAGAAACAGGATAAGGCATTTGCATTTACGGGCTCGTTCTGGTTGTGGGGCTGTTGGGTTTGATTTGTACAAGGGCTACTACACCAATATATCTGTGTCTACAACACCAGAATCAAATCAACCTCTCTCTCTCTCTCTCTCTCTGCAAACAACACCACATTCTCTGAACGCTCTTCATTAAAGAAACTAATGCACAAAGTTCTTCACTTTTTTAAGTGGGGGACAACCTTTCTATATTATATATCATGCGTAATCGTTTAACCAAGCTGGACGATTTTCCCGCAGATGGAGTCGTTTGGTATATCCCGTGGAAAATTATGAAGTATGCATCTAAATTAGGTGGGTACATAATACATTCTAAAAAATTAATAATAGAGATATAAAAAATTATAAAAAATACGTGTGCCAAAATATTTTTCATATCTGCCCTGGGGCCCTTTGTATGTTTGGGGTCAATATTTGTAAATTTTTTAGTGAAATTTTGATATTTGTACAAAAAGAAATAAAAACAAATAAGAACACAAATTTATTTTCTTAATGGAATTATAAATAAGACTGAAATTTTAATTATAGTTGTGTAGGAAATTACGTGGTACATAGGTAAAATAACTTTGTATGTAGAAAGAGCAAAAATCTTGGATTCAATCTTTCCCGTATATCTTGGTGAATAGAAATAGATATTTAAATCTGGATTCATTGTATTTTGTTTCTTGTTTTTTATTAGTAATTTTAGTTTTTTATTTTTAAAATTAAACAAAATGATTTTTGTTAATTTTTAAATTAAAAATTTTAAATTATTGTTATTTATTTAGTATTTTAAGGAATTTGTAGCAGTATTGAAACATGAAGTGATTTTAAAAGTTTAAATATATTAAGGTTTATATAATTTTGAAAAAAAATAAAAATTTATAAGATGTATATTAAGATTTGATGCTAAAAAAATTAATTTTTTTAATAAAATTTAACATTTTGATAAAAATATAATTTAAATAATTTAATTTATAGATATTTTTAATAAAAAAGAAAATTTAAAAATATTAATCATAGAAATAAATTTATTAAATATTAAAAAAATATATTTAATTGACTTGGAAAAATTTGTATAATAAGAAATTATATGGATAAAAATATAATTTAACCATTAAATTTTTATATGCTAAGTGTTATTTTTTAAAATAAATATATTTTGATAAAAAGTTACTAATTTTAAAAATTTTAAAATTAACTTAGAAAATAAATATTAACAAAATCGGTTATTTATTTTATAAATAATTTTAACTTTTTTATTTGTTTAAAGTACATAAATCTCAATTCCTAACCGTCATTCGTACACGCTAATTATTGATAAATAATTTGGTAGACAACACCGAAAAATATACAGTTACCGCAAAATATATAAAGAGTTTTGTTACAGTTCCTACTTTTATTTTTATGTTTTTTATAAAATAATCATTTATAAAAAAATTTATATACTTATTATTTTAAAAAGATAAATTTTTTTTGTTATTTTTGTTTAGAAATTAAAATAATTTATAAGAAAATTTATAATTGTTTATATAAACATTTAAATTAATATTATATTTAACAATCATTTCAGATTCTTTGTCATACATTAGTCATTCTTCAGAAGTACAAGACCTTTTTTTTATGCATAGGCGAAAAAAAAATTGGAATAGAAGAAACTATTGAAATCCTCTGGTGAATATCTTAAACTCCAATATAAGTTTTTATGAAAAATTACTCTTACATGAGGCTCAAAATAGAAAAAAATAATTTTTTAAAATATTCAATAAAAAATTTATTCTTAATTATTGAACACGGTTGGGTTACGGTATAAACTTTCTTTGAATACAGTTCCTCCTAAATAATTATTTGCTAAAGTAGGTACTTACTTTTAAAAAATTGAATCATTGATAAAAAATAATGATTTATAATATTAAAATACATATATTTATATACTTAATTAAAATTTTGTTAAAACATATCTTCTGAACATTTTATCCATAATAAGAAAAAAATAATTTTTAAAAATAAGGTGAAAAATCCAGTGATGAGTGAGTGCGATAAACTGGAGAAAGGGACGAAGAATGCAAGGAAGTACAGGAATACTTGTTATAAATAAAAGGCTAATGCTGGTGGTCTTCTTCTTATGACATGAATTTGGAGAAGTAGACTAAAATAAATTCTTTACTTTGAAACCAAATTATGGATAGACCATAATTGATGTTGAGATTATGTCCCCTTTGGCCTTTGGTCATTACTCGTTGGAGGCACGGTTAGTACAACCGTTGTTTAATCATAGCATGATCTCAACTGCCTTGTGTACATTTTATTGACCATTGTTTTTGAATTGGACAGTACTTAAAGGTTAAGGTTAATTCCGGCAAAAACTATGATGCAAATTAATTGGAGCGGATGGTAAAAAAATGTAAAGAAAAAAAAAAAAAAGGAGGAGAGAGACAAAAAAAGAATAGAGAAATACTGAAAGTGATACAGAGAGGAAGCAGGGTGAGGAAGTGAGGGTGGTGCAGAGGGAGGGACCACGGGGACAAGAGAATCTGTGAAACGTGGCAGAATCACATGGCCATGGCCCTCTCCCCTTTCATATATCACTGACCACACCACCTGTCAGTGCCGCTCCTCCCCCTCCTCCTTTCAATCTTTTTCCTTCCCAATTATCAATACTTTTTTTTCTAATAAAAAAATATTATTCAATTTCAATATTTATTAAATCAGGTTTTCTTGTTATATATATTATTCACAACCAAAAAGGGGAAAAAAGAAAAGCCCCTTCGTGGTCGTGTTGGTGTTCGGCTCCAAACGTCACCGTCCCGATGAGGACGCCACTCTTTTGCACTTAAGGGACGTCCTTTTTACACAGTTTCGTCAAACGGAACCGTAATAACGCCGTTAAGTCTGAACGGACTCTTTTCTTATGCCTGTCTGTATATAATTTTTTTTTAAAAATTTTATAAGTTCAAAATTTAATTAATTTTTTTTTAATTTATTGGATAGTATATTTCAATTCTATAGCTGAGTTTTCTTTCTTTCTTTTTTCACTTATCATCGGTGAATTTTCCTAAAATAACTTATTATGAGAAGGATTGTTTGCAAAAATGAAAAAAGAAGGAAGATGATAACGCTGTTATAAGGAACGTGCTGTGCTGGCATCCCTTTTCTTTCGGTAGAGGGGGAGAGATAGAATACAGGAGTAGTCATGTTTTGTTTTTGGACGGTGGGTCCCACGTCGGATGGTCCTAAAATCGATGTTGACGTCTGAATCCCCGTCCTCGTTGATCTTCTCTCAGCACAGACCCCTCTTTCTGTGGGCCCTCCTTGCAACTCAGCTTATCTTTCATTCACCATCGCTCATGTAACGCGTGGAACGTCACACGCTGCCACGGCACGCCACTTGGTCCGGTAGCTGTCTTTCACTCCCTGTTTTCGCTTAGCGTGTGAGTGCTGCGCGTGGAGACCAAAGTTGACCCGTCCCCTTGATCTCTCCTTCATGTGCGTCGCGAGATGTTATTCCCCACTCGAACCTACGGAAGCCGACCACACATACTTGCCATAGGCCGCACCTCATACAAATAACACCCTCAGAGTTGAGTTTTCTTTTTCATTATTATTATTTTCTTTTTAAATCTGAGAGTGGAGTGCTGAACAATGATTTCTTGCATGATTTCATTGGAATTTTTTTTTTATCTTCTAATGAAGATATTTCTATTTGTGTTATTTCAAACATAAATAACCATTTCATAATTATAATTCGTCAAATTTTCTTTGCATATTTTTATGGATAGATATACCTACTTTTTTTTAAAATAATAGCAGCAGCAATTATGACGAAAGGGAAAATAACTTTTTAAAAGTAAAGAGAGTATGAGACTAAAATAGCGAGCCTATGCGAGGAAAAAAGGGAAGCGGTATTTTAAGATGAATGAATGAATAAATGCCAAAGTTACAACAATGTCATTTCATTTATGAAAGTTGTATTTTTTACATTAAAATAAATGTTTTCCCCCTTTTCTAACATGTGTTTAAAGTGATACACGATAAGTTACTCAGATCAATTATTTCCATTGTAAAATCTTTGCAAGATTTTTTTTTATTATAACTTGCTAATAATAAGTCTTCAAGTGATACAAATACGTTTAATTTTTCTAAATAAAATTATATTTTAATATCTAGGAACAGGACTTAAATCCTGCATACCACACCTTTTAGAAGGGTGGAGCATAAATACGGCTATCAACTTGACTTTGATATAACTGTTGATTCTAAAATTCTCACTTGACAAGTATTAATATTCTTCGGATACAAAAATTTGAAGTTGAATCGATATTTTGTGTCGAGTACAAGTCTCTCCACTGTTGTAATTCTAATGAGATATTCCTGCAAAACACATCAGCGAGCATATATAAGAGCATCCCCACGCACTACGTCGGTATGTGAAAAAAGTTAGGAGGGGAGACACAGGACATAAATGTACCAAAAAATAATGAGTAAGAGAGATATTAATCGAAATTAATTTTGAAAGTCAAATATGTAAATGATGAGAGGAAAGAGATTATTGTTAATTTTGAATTAAGCATTAGCACATTGAGGTTGTATTAATATGGCATTCCGTTTTTAACAGTAATAAAGATGGTACAGTTTGTTTCAACTGTCAAATACTTAATTCCATTATCCCGAAAGTATTAGTAATATTAGAATAAGTAGAACGTAAGAGTAATGGGGAAAAGAGTAAAAAAGGCGCGTGAAGAAGGAGGGTGAGGTTGATGGTACAAAGGTGGAGCCCACGACCATTCTCGGTCCCCAAGGCTCTCAATCGATGAAGCGTACGGGCACCTGATTTCCTAGTGTATGGTGTCCGGTGTATGCACGAGCTGTACACTATCATGGGCATCTTTCTTGGCATTGCGGTGCTGCCACGGCTCTTTGATGCCTTTTAAGTATTTGCCGGAGCTTCATTTTTTAGCACACACTAAATCCTCACACCCTACCACTCCTAGTAAAATCACTATTTTATTATTATTATTATTATTATTTTTATTTTTTTACTCCCAAATATCAAACTCAACGTCCAAACTTTTTACAAAAAGAAAAAATAAAAATAAAAAATAGAAAAATAGAATTCCATTATTATGGCTTGTGTTGCTCCTTATCTTTTCCACCCTTGTCTCTCTCCGTTCTTCCCCCTTTGGACCTCTCACCCATCCCAACTCTAGAGAACCAACCTTTGAAATTCCATTTTGCTATGAGCGAAGTGAAGGGAACCGAATTGGTATTGTTCCTATTCCATTGAGGTGGTGGATTTGAATTGAATTGGTGATTGAGTTAATATAGGAAGATGAAGAGGGATCACGAGGAGAGCTGTGGAGGAGGAGGTTGTAGCTACGGAAGTAGTAGCGTGAAAGGTGAATGCTCGTCAATGTCGAACGGGAAGGCGAAGATGTGGGAAGAAGATGATGAGTTGCTGGCGGCGTTGGGGTACAAGGTGCGTTCTTCGGATATGGCTGACGTGGCACAGAAACTGGAGCAGTTGGAGATGGTGATGGGAAGTGCTCAGGAAGAGGGAATTTCCCACCTGGCTTCAGACACCGTTCACTATGACCCAACGGATCTGTATTCATGGGTCCAAAGCATGCTCACCGAACTCAACCCTTCACCGGCCCAGCCCGCCATCCTCGATCCATCTTCCCTCTTGGAAAACACCCAAATACACCACCACCCCTTGGACCCCTCTTCCATCCTTAACAACAACAACAACACCACCACCAACACCAACACCAACACACCCTCTCGTGTCTTCAACGACGACTCCGAATACGACCTTAGAGCCATTCCCGGTATAGCCGCATACCCTCCTCAACAGAACAACAACGAAACCGAAACCGGGAACAAGCGTTTTAAGCCTTCACCTATTGAATCATCAGATTCTGTGCCTCCGCCGGGGACTATATCGGAGCCTACTAGACCCGTGGTTCTGGTTGACTCGCAGGAAACAGGGGTTCGTCTCGTTCACACTCTCATGGCTTGTGCCAAGGCCGTTCAGCAGGAGAATCATAAGCTCGCCGACACGCTGGTGAAGCACATAGGTTTGCTCGCAGCGTCGCAGGCTGGAGCCATGAGGAAGGTCGCTTCGTATTTCGCGCAAGCGCTGGCGCTGAGAATCTACAGAATATTCCCTGACGAAACTCTCGATTCTTCCTTCTCCGATGTCTTGCACATGCACTTCTACGAATCCTGCCCTTACCTGAAATTCGCACACTTCACCGCCAACCAGGCTATTCTCGAGGCCTTCGCCACCGCCAGCAGGGTCCACGTAATCGATTTCGGCCTCAAACAGGGGATGCAGTGGCCTGCGCTCATTCAGGCTCTCGCATTGCGTCCCGGAGGACCTCCAACTTTCCGGTTAACCGGAATCGGACCGCCGCAGAACGACAACACCGACGCACTGCAACAGGTAGGTTGGAAGTTGGCTCAGTTGGCGCAGACCATTGGGGTTCAGTTCGAGTTCCGCGGATTCGTTTGCAAGAGTTTGGCTGATCTTGATCCGAACATGCTCGAGATCCGACCCGGTGAAGCGGTTGCTGTTAACTCTGTTTTCGAACTTCACCGTATGCTGGCCAAGCCCGGATCCATTGACAAGGTGTTGAGCACGGTGAAGAAAATTAGGCCAAAGATTGTGACTGTTGTGGAGCAGGAAGCAAACCACAATGGGCCGGTTTTTCTGGACCGGTTCACGGAGGCCCTGCATTACTACTCAAGTTTGTTCGACTCGCTCGAGGGATCGTCCTCTTTGACCGGGTTGGGTTCGCCGAGTCAGGACTTGCTGATGTCGGAGCTGTACCTTGGGAGACAGATATGCAACGTGGTGGCGTATGAAGGAGTGGACCGTGTCGAGCGCCACGAGACTCTGACCCAGTGGAGGGGAAGAATGGGCTCGGCCGGGTTTGATCCGGTCCATCTCGGGTCCAACGCGTTTAAACAGGCTAGCACGTTGTTGGCTCTGTTCGCTGGTGGTGATGGGTATAGGGTGGAGGAGAATAACGGGTGCCTCATGCTTGGTTGGCACACTAGGCCACTCATCGCCACCTCCGCATGGAAGCTTCCTTCCGGTGAGTCCCAGTGAGCCGACTCGGTGGGTCCCACCCGAGTTATAAAACAGAAACCAGAAACTAGTTGGCCTGTACACTGTAGATTAATTGGATCGTGGGATTGGAATGAAATGAGATGAGATGGTTTGATTGAACTTGAACTTGGAGTTGGAGTTGAGTGAGTCAGTAACCGAGTGAACCAGCGAGGCAGGGGATAAATAAAGAGAGATAAAAAAAACCAATCAAAGACTGTAATTTGTAATTGTACTCCTAATTACGTTTCTCTTTAGTGTTTTTCTTTCTCTAAATTATTATATAATTTGTTTAATTCTTAAGTTGGATGTCCTTTTCTTTGTTACTTTTGATCTTTATCTTCATCTGTCTGGTTAGATTAACTTTAATTAATTAACTCGTTCACCGTGTGTTGAGATGATGTTGGTTTTCGCTTTTGTTTAATTAGAGTGTGAAGAGTGGTCCTGGCGAGGATGGTGATTGTGTCTGGTTTATTTGGTTTGAGTTTTTAATAAATGGAAGCAGTGTTGTAATTTTAGTCGTGTCAAGTTTTCAATAAATTTGTTTCTTTTAATGAATAAAAACATGCATTTTGATGTTTCCCTAATTTTAGTTGTTCCCCTTTGATCAACGATTTCTATGAATGTGATTATTTGTAGATAAAGTGGGGAATATAAAAGTATTTTGATTTGGAAAATGAAAGTGATGGGATGATTCTTCTGATCTTAAATTTCTATGAATGAGAATTTTTGTTTCACATTGATTTCCTTTTTCCTTTTAGATCACATGATATGTATGATGTGATGATCAGAGATATTCAGAAACATTTTCTCCCAAAAAGAAATAGAGAAGTAAATTAATATCCATCATATTCCCATTCAAGTTTTACCTAACGAATTATATCAAAGTAAATTTGTACGCCACTTAGCTGAAGTCAAACGGCTATGATGAGAAAAGGCTTTGATTAAACGTAAGAAAGAAAAGTAATGAAAATTATCTTAAGGTTACTGTTAATTTCCATTTTCACCCCATGATGAAATTCACATATTCAAGCATAAAAAACTAGTATTATTAATGCCATAAAGACAGACTCATGACCATCACCATCCACAAGACTTCCTCATAAAACATGGTTTATTCTGATTCTGCATTTCCATGTCCTCTTTGGAAGATAACTTTTCTGTTCACCAAAGAGATTCACTGGCAAATTAAGCCAAAAGGATCCAAGTGCTTTAGCCGTCAAATTAATGAGGAGTCACCATTGATGCACGACACTTATATCCACGTACATTAACTGCGATCACAATAGATAATTTATAAGAAAATCACTTCTTTTATTCCTGTTTCTGCCTTACCCCTCCAAACAAGGTCTCAGAATGTGTTTCCCTGTCTCAGTCATTGCTCGTTCAGTAATTTTTACAATAAAGATTAAATAATTACTTAAAATGTACCAAATTGACCGATTGTAAGTTTCTTATTAGTAATTATTCTATTATTATCACATTATAATAATCTGATCTATGTGTCCCCTCTGCTTCTTAGTTGCTTCCTTTTCTGTTTAGTTTATTTAAGATAAATGTGTGATTAACATATCACATGACAGTCCACTTAATAATTCCTATCATGATAAACTTTTGAAAACTTTGGATCAACTTATGTCAATATAACCAGTTGATATTAAAAAATTATTATCTCGTCTATAGATGTTTCAAAATCTAACTATCCATATGTTATGTTAGCCTTAGGATTAGAATTTAGAACTTATTCATTTTGTTATATTTGCGAACATGATTAATGCAAATACCTCCTTTAATTAAGGACATTCCTATGTATTGTATCACTGCTTTGGTAGTGATAGGAAAAGCTCAATAATAATTAAAATGGTTTCATAACTGCATCACACTTCGAGAAGTGTCTTAACCAATTAAAAGTGAGAAAACAACCCCAATTTTATTTGCAAAGAAGATTATTAATTTCACAAACTCTTGGATTCCTACGGGTTGATCTTGCGAAAGGTGTCAATGGAAGGTGGCGCAAGATCACATGGTAAAAGTACAATAAGATAGGGCCATGGTTTCTCATAATTGAGAGGGATATTCATGGAAAGTCCATATTTCAAGGAATTTCATTTGAAGGCTTATTTTTACAACATTTATTTCAATGATTTTTTCACTTTATTTCCTCATGCAAAATTATTACAGCATAGCCATGCATCTTTCATGCTGAAGGGGTGCTACAAATGTTGCTAGAGAAGATCATGGATCCTGTTAGAAGTAGGATGTCACAAATGTTGATATAGGTTAGTTCACTAAGATCGCAATCATATCAATACTGTAGTATATGCATGGGCGGTGAACTTTGAACAAAAAAGGCTCTTGCTTTAATCTCCTAAAAAATTTTAAAAATAAATAAACAAACTAGGTTCCATTTATATAAAATAGGCCCATTTTAAAATATCAATTAACATGCTTAATTATTAAAAAGGATTTGATTCTTTTCCAAATGTATATATTATTTATTGAATAATATTATCAATTTCAGTAACTATTATTTTATCACAAATAAGTTTTTTAAAATTGAAATTAATAAAACCTTACTTAAGACCGTTAATATTTTATAAAACATAAATAAATTAGTTTTTTTATTGATAGAAAGTCAAATGAAATTAATTATGATAATTTAATAAATTATTTTCCATCACTAGAAGGCTAAAAAAATAACTAAATAAAATAAAAATAATTTTACTAAATTATATTTATTAATTTAAGAACTTTCCTTTTAAAAATTCATTTTAGACCTACAAATTTAATGGTAGAATGAGGATGAAGATGAAAAATTCATTCAGAAATAGAAATAACACTTTGTTGGCAACTCACTCTAAAGATTTTCTCTGTTTTTAAAGTTAGATTTTACTTAAAGTTATAATGAAGACGCAATCCATATTGTGGAATACACTCTTTGGAATTGAACAAAATCAAAGAGAAAATTACCAAAATGCAGGACACACTATCATAGCAAATAGTGTGTATGATTATTAATGCAAATTGACATCTTAATTAATTTTCCTTATGTTAAAAAGGTACAGTAGAAAACAAAAGTCCAACGGAGTTTCTTATCACAGATGGACGGGAAAAGGTTAAACATTTATGTTAATTTTACAGTAAAAGTTAATTGCAATGCTAGCTGTATACCCAACATCTATTTTTACGATCCTTGAAAAACATTAAAATTTTTGCACATAATCAACATAATGAAAGCCAGATTTATTTTAATAACCTAGAATGGGTTTAGGAGGCCTTTAGAATAATTTATTTGAGCCTATAAAAAGTAATTTATATTATTTTTGAAGTCTTTTCTCAAATTATTTATATACGTTCTAAAAAAACTTTAAAATAAGTTATTTTTTAGACTTACTTAAATATTAAGTTCATAAATAAATATTATAGTAAGCTCTCATGTTAATATATTATACGAGTTTATTAAACAAATATTTAATTAAATTCTTTACTCAAATGGATCCTTAATCACATTTGAATACATTACCAATCTCATATATTCGAAACGTTATGCCATTTTAAAAGTTGATATGCCTTTAAAAATTATTTGTTTTAATGTTAACATTTTTTTCAATGCAAAACATATATTTTAAAAATATATGATTAAATTAATTTAAATATATTTTAAAAATAAATAATTCAAAATTAATTTTATTTATCTTTAGATTAAACGGATACTAAATATAATTACTGCAAGGCAGTATAATTATAATTATATTGCAGAAGAGGATTATGAATCAATAAAAATGTGATGTTTACATTATTGGTTTCAGAAAAATATTTTTTATTTTTATTTATAAAAATGTTGCATTATTTTTATTTTATTTTTTACCAAAAATAATAAAAATTAGAGATTTTCAACGACCAAAACACTACCTTAATCATCATGGAGAGTGGTGATTGTAGCTTTTGCAAAAGTTAAATTTTTGTTTGATTTATGAAGATTGAAAAAACATGCCACCTTCACTCTCATAATATGAATATATATATAATATACACATCTTTTTTAGCTATTTTTGCTTGAGAATTGATGATGATGATGATGATTTAGGTGTAAGGTGGATGTGGAGAGAGAAAAGAGTGGTGGTTGCTATGAATCGGAGGCTAGTGATAGCGATTGGCGTCAGAAGGGAAGGTTGGTGATGTTTATCCAATATTTGCTTAATCCCTCTCCCATGTAGGTAGGGGACAGCTAAATCTAAACCTTTATCACTAACATAAGCTTTCTCATCTTATTTCTCTTTTGCACTAAATTGTAACCCCCCATGTTATATTGTTTATGATCTAAGTATAAATAAGAATAATTTTATAATAATGATAAAAAATCTCATTAAAATATGAGTTATTGAATTATTGGTTAGATAGGTGAATTATTGAATTATTATATCAACATTTTTATTTAATTTTTTAAAATATATAAATTAATAATATTTATAAGGTTAAAATAGTTTAAATTTAAAATAAAAAATTTATCATCATATAAATATTTAATTAAACATACAAAAATTAAAATTTATTATAATATAAATTAAAATATAATTAAATAATTAATATTTTAAAATTTTATTAGAATACATGTTTACATATTAAAAAAATAACTAAAACAATGTAAAATTAATATCCAAGAACATTAACAGTTTAAAAAAATTTTAATAACAAATTTAAACAAAGTTAAATAA
The DNA here is from genome assembly GCA_037954105.1 of Canavalia gladiata. NCBI lineage: Eukaryota > Viridiplantae > Streptophyta > Magnoliopsida > Fabales > Fabaceae > Canavalia > Canavalia gladiata. Next base: position 13,363,990 of record CM075668.1, read on the forward strand.
TTATTAAAGTAGTAGAATTTTAAAAAATAAAAATATAATTTTTTTATTTTGATCTCAAATTATATTTTTATTTTTGATATTTTTAATATTAATATTAAATAATATTATTTTAAAAAAGAGCTTATTTTTTTTATTTTTTAAATTTTAATCAATCCAATTAAATTTATCGATCTATCATTTATCAATTTTTAAAAAAATAACTAAATCAAATTGGATCAAACCAAATTAATAATATATCCGATCCAATATATCACTCAAAACCATTAGTTAGAGCAGTTTCCAATTCAACTGGATGAATTCATAACATTGCTTGGAAACTCTTATATTCGGTCATTATTAACACCGGTGGTAATGAGTAATTTTGCATCTCTTTATTTATAACGTAAGTTTTTTATATTGAGAATCAACATGTCATTATTAAAAGAGAAAATGACTTTTTTTAATGGTTTCTATTTTGGTGGAAGTCTTTAACCGTTTGTAATTGGGAAATACTTTAGTATCATGCAGGCTAATCATATTGATGCATGGATATTGTAAACATTTCTATCGGAATATCTGCTGGATCTTAACCTATAATATTATAATCTAAACTAGTAAATTTTCTTTCTATTTTATAAACATATATGTTGGATACAGAATTGTTATTTTTTATTTAAATATTTGCTTAATTTTATTTGAAAAACAAAAAGAGATTTCATTCCTTTAATATACATGTTTACATTATTAAATATTATTAGATAGTTTTACGAAAATCAAGGCACCCCATAAAATCAAGTCAAGAATATTTATATTTTCAAGAGATATCGGTATATTTCTTTCTTTTAAATAAAATGCTACTCTAATAATATATCTAAGATTTTATAATGAAATAATTTATATTAAAATAATACTTAATGTCATAATTCATTTATTCTATTTTATTTGGAGAGAATGAAATGAAAGGAACAATTTTTACTAATATTTGAATGATTATGAAGAAAGAAATATACAAGTGAAAATTATCATTATAATTTAGAAGTAATTTTTTTTTTCAAACATATATAGTACTAAATTTTGGGATCTAACAATAAATGACATAGTTTTAAAATACCAACAAGGTATCCCCATTTGGTCCATTTGTTAAAATTGAAGAGGAACAAAAAGTGAGTTTGAAAGAGATTGAAAGTAAATGGTCCCCTATACATTTGCTTCTCCTTTGAAACTTTCGAGCTCTCAAATCGAGAAAATTATTTCCTAACCATTCTTGCCTTTCCCTTCTTCCCATTACCATCATCCAAGTTTTGAATGGTTTTGCTTGACAAGAACATTCGTGCTTTTTTAATTATTTCATCTAATAAAATTGGTTGCTAAATTTGAAACTTGTGTCATAGGCTAATCAATTTCTTCTTTGGTGAAATACAGGAATTAAGCTTGGAACTAGCAAACTTGAACGAATATGTCAAAACTAGAAAGAAATCACGAAGTACACTCCCTATAATGACTACCTTCTATTAGTTCATTAAGATGAATGATCTCGGGAATTTATGGGGACTTAGGAACTAGCAGGTTAAGGAAAAATTAAAGGCGCATCCTTATCCCAATCAACATTAATGATTCAATGTAATCTTTGTCAACTATACTCGACATTGCTTTGAACTCCTTTGCCATTCTAAGCTAAGCCAAAATAAATCTTAAGTACATTCCTTTATTTGGGCATCAATAAAAGATTTCTTTGTCAAAATTATTGCTTACTTACAACACTCACTTTACTAATCTCAATTTCGAATGGAAAGTACTTATATATATATTAACAACTTATTTAAAACCTTAAATATATTTTTTTTATTATTTAATTTGTTAGTGTAAAATTATACATATATTAAAAATAGAATTTTTTTTTACCATATATACATAGTATTTTTTAAAAAAATTTTATCTATTAAATGATAAATGTAAATTGGTAAATATCACTCTTCATGTATATAAGAATTATGGCTGATTATAAATATAATATTTTAATATACAATTTAAAATGTAAACAAACATAATGTAGAAGTCATGCCAAGTTCATATCATAAAAACATACATAATGTCTGAAGAAAAAAAAATAAAAATAAAAATTTATCATATAGTATCAATGTTTTACATGCAGCTTCAGATGTACTATGATTTGAAGTTAATTATGAATGGATGTGGTCCTTATAGATATGTAGCACGGGTCAACATAAGAGTGGTGGTGTGGATAAACATAGCACCAAAGCTATGGCAGGAAGAATGATGATTAATAATTAATACTAGTATTATTATGTGAAAAGCATTGCCTTCCAACACAATACACGCTATAATTATCAAATCTCAAGGTACAGCACTCTTAAGCAATTGACCTTAGGGTCACAATCAATGAAAACTAGTCTCAGCATACAAATTTTATGGTGTAGGGTTCTTGAAATGGACAAGGTGTTCGCCTCACTATGACACCTTCCATCATCCAGCACTACTCTTTTTCTACCTTGGAAAAAACATAGGGGCCCTCAAAGCATGAGAAAGTTTTTTGCATCCCCACTTTCAAGTGCAGAAGGCCCTTTTCCAACCAACCACTTCTAAGTTTTCTCTTTTCCCATGAGTACTAGTAAATCAGCCATCACATATTCTCCACTATTGATGTTAAAAGGTCCTCTTTTTATTGAATTATATTATAAAACAAAGAAGAAAAGAGAGAGAGAGAGAGAGGAAAATAAAAGTTGAAGGGTTTTTCTTTGAAAGCCAATTGTCAAACTAATAGAACTCATCCACCATCGATAAAAGTTTTCAATCGTCCAATTAATCTCTTTCTTTCACCACAGGAACCATTAGAAGTGAAAAAAGCAAAAAGCCAATTATTTGTGAACTTTTATTTTTCCCCCCCTTGATTGCAGTACAGCTGATCCATCAATAGAATATGAATTGGTGTTGCCTATGGGTTATCATATCTACATCGATCAATCCCATGGATTATGTATACCTTAAAAGATTGTTTCATATATATATATATTGGAAACTGACCCTTCCACTTGAAATTCTTGAATTGACCTTCTATCCTTCGGATGGTCATTTTGTACTTTATTTTTTATTCTATATTCTCCGAACCTTTGCTGTTTCTATCGAATTTAAATTATGACAAGTGGCCAACTCATCATCATAAATTTAATATCAAGCTTTTTTTTTATTCTTCTGTAGCCAAAGCTTGTTAGATGGAGTTTCTTTTTGGTGTGAGATTATATATGTTTTTTTTTTTTTATTGTAGATGATTTTTTTAAAAAAAATTGGATAGAATTATTATTAATAACGGTTTTTTAAGTATTTATGTAGATATATAATTAGTTTAAATTTAAAATTAGTAACTAAGTTAAATTAATTTTTAACCAATTGATTAAAGATTTTCCTTTTCTTTTGAAATTAATTAAGTAGTTTTTGATTAATTGATATTTTTTTAATAAATAAAAATAAAAATTTGCACTGTCCATTTTTTTTTAATAAAATAAGCAATACCCATTCAACGATGATCTCATTTATAATGATGCACTTTTTATGATTGCATTATTTTCTTTCCTGTCCAAATTGGGATTGAATAGCTACTATATATTGGCAATTTGTTAATCGTTTAATTTTGATATATTACATACTCCTCATACAGGTGAAACATTATAATTAATTATTTTAGAAAATGATTTAAGTGACTTTAACTTGATGTGACAAATTTAAATCCGTGAGTCTTATCAATTATCATTTATATTGAAAAGCAACAGGGAGTTCTATTTATGTATTTACCAAAACCCGGATTATGATTGCAACAAAACAATTGAAACTAGAACGTGTCTTTCCAAATGGATCGCGTCGAACTTACTTTTATGCATTTAATTTCACCCTTTTCTATTATTAAGTTAAAACTTACTTTTCTTTTGAAAAACTAGAGACTGAAGCTAGCTAAGCTAAGTTAAGTAGATAAAATTTCCCAATATTTTTAATAGTTTGTTTCAGACCGAAAATCAAAAGATCACTAACTTTATGTTTTTGCAATGGAAGGTAATAAGTCATAACATTAAATCCGAACTAATTGATGGTGATATTTGCTCTCTAATTCATCTATGAGATTGGAACAATATCCAGCATAAAGTTCTTTGGTAATAACTTGTTGTGTATAGAATGAATTACTCTCTTTTTCCCTTTCAATTTCCCTTGTAGAATATTTCTTTTTCATGAAAGCACTATGTTGGGGTCTAAAGAACAGTAACTTGTGAGTATGGACCACCATCACGCCTAAATGCCTACGCCATTTGTAACCTTTCCTTCCAATTCCATGATATATAGAGTTCAGCCTTTTCTGCTCCTGTGTGGTGTACATCATACTAAAAATGAAAATTCAATAACAAAATACAAATTAATCATATTTGTTTTAAAGAAAAATGTTACATCCAAATTGATTTCTCTTCAGGGTAATAATTCCTTTAGATATGCTTACATTTTTATACTCCTTAATAAGTTGTCAGCTAATATTTTATGTCGCACCTTTTTCTTTTATACATACCTACGTAAATTGAAGACGTATACCTTACATATTACATCCAATTAATATATTTTTATCCGCTACTAATATGGGTGCAGAAATGGAACTGTGCAGTCGTATTAAGAAGACCAATTTGAATAAACTTATCAAAAAATATTTGTAGGAGGAAAAATAAGAAAGTAAATTGAATAAAACTTTTTGTGTAAATTAAAAATAACTTTGGTGAAAATTAAAATTAACTTATACATCTTCACCTTTAGTGAAGTTAGATGAGATAATTTCTTAAAATGTTAAGGTAGAAAATAAGTTGTTTTTTAATTTATGATAAAACTTATATTTATTTTACTCCCTTTTTTTTTATAAACACTTTTAAAAAATCTATCCTTTTTTTTTGTCATCTTTCAAAATTTTATCCAAATTGACCCAAAGTTCATCTAAAAAAGTTGCGTCCGAAAAATTGTAGACTGTATTTTGGGACAAGCCTGGGCTGAAAAAACATTGTTTTGGTCAATTGGTCTAAAATATTATTGGGTTGGTCCTAGACATAACTATTAGTGTAGGGGTCAGTTTGAACATTATTGCGCTGTTTTTTGTTAATACTGGGCCTAAACCAAAATTTACCCATAAGTAAAAGTTATTGACCCAAGGCCTAATAAACATTGTTAAGCCCAAATGTTCTGTTTGGTGCACCTTGTGCGTGATGTATTGTGGTTCCATAGTTACTGATGGACAGTTAATAACTTCCATATCTCATCCGATTGGCCCAAACATAAAGGAAGAAATTATTAGGTAAACACCGCTCAAAAAAGAAAAGAAAAGAAAAACAAATGAACGATCGTAGCAAAACAAATAGTAGATATGTGTAAGTGAGTAACATGATATAGTTTACAGGACCATAAACATTTAGTAGTTAACACTTTGGGCATATGGCCCCTTTTTCACACCCAATTTTTTTTTAAAAAAATTAATCCTTTTGAGATCCTATTTCACGTGATATTTATTGGGGGTATTTTTTTAGATTTAATTTATATTCAACCTTTAAGTACTTGTAACTGGTTTTTTTTTTCTTTTATATTAATCTTACCTTGTGTTTGGACGAAGTATTTCAACATTTCAAAAAATTTGAATTACTTGAAAATATAAATGCTTTCAATTTAAATACTTTCATTTTAAAAATATTTTGTTTGGAGAAGAGAATTTCAATTTATTATATTTAAAAATTTTTATTTGGATGATAGAATTTAAATTAATTGAAATTTAAATTTTTGAATTTTTATTTAGATTACATAATTTAATTTTTACTATATACAAAATTTTACATTTAAATCTTTATAGGTTTATCTTAATTTTTCTCTTACTTTTTTTTTTCACAAAAGAATTTAAATATATAAATATTTTTATTATACAATATATTTAATTAGAATAATAACTCAACAAATATACATAATTAAAATGATAGAAACATATAATTATATCAATTAATATTAAAAATATTATATCTAGACAAGAGAGATGATGAATAAAGATGCGAGAGAACAAAAATAATAAAAAAAAGATGAAGTAATACAAATATAAGATAATGAGATAAAAGAATTTCAAATTCCATCTATTTTAAAGGATTTTGAAATTCTCTCATTTTAGTTGGTTAAAATACTCTCTGAAAATGCCTACAATTTGAAATTCCTTACAAAATAATATCCAAATAAAATATTTTAATTGTTAGAATTTTAAATTCTTTCAAAAATTACTTTCCCTCCTTAAAATACCCCATCCAAACACAAGGTTATAATTCTAGAGGTGGATAGAATATGTGATGTGTGTTTTCATTGCATGATCTCTTATCAATACATTCTTTCATAAACATACCCGTGAGAGTTTAAACTTAAATAAAAATAAATGTTAAAGTTTGAAGCATGTTGGATTATTATTAAAAAGGGACTTCTACCTGTATAAGCTTAGAGATATGTACCAGAAAAAGAAAGATGACCTCTACGTATTTAAACTTAAATGAAAAAAGTAAATAAATATTGTTCAACACGATTTTCAGAGAAAGCTTGAAGCATGCTACCTTATTTTAATAATTTTTTCAATATACATCTAAGGATATATAATAAGAAATCATTAAATAGTATTTTAAAAAATATATTATTTAATATTATTATTACATTAAATTTTATATTTTTTAATGAAAATTTACTATATATAAATTTATATTGTGAGCTCTTGGACATCCATTCAAAAAATTACCATTTTAAATTAGAATCTTACTATTGAACATACAGAATCAAGTGAAATAAATTAACCAATTATCTCAAATTTAAATCCTGACTTTGCAATTATATTAAATATTTGAAAGAAAAATTTTATTGTTTATAACGAGTTTATCTGATTCAAAAAGAATTATCTTTAATAGAAATAACTCTTAAAAAATCTAAAAGATGAAAGTTAACAGTAGATTTATTGATTTTTCTATTTTATATATTATATATTAGATAAAATGTTGTGAACTCTGTTCAATAGTTTTATTTTTAATTAATATAACTTGAACAGTTTTATTTTCACATTCTACAATATCTCTACATCCACCTATATAGATTCAATAGTTTATAAAATAAAAAAAATCGAACAATTTATATCTAAATATACTATACGAATAGTTGGGAAAAGTTTTCCATATAACTTGAATAAAATTTTGATACTCCCACTACAATGTTAAAAATCGCTACAAAATGTATTGATATGCATTTATACTTTTTGAATATAAAATTTCATGAGTATAGCATTGTTGGCTAAGCAAGCATGAAGAGTAACGAATAATGAGGAGGTTTTGTGGATCAAAATTGCAAAAGCCATCCACTTTGAGGATTCTTCATTTGTCTCCACAAAGAGGAAAAAAGGAGTGCGATGAATTTGGCATTGTATTATACTTTTTTATAACATATATTAAATATAACACTTTTTAAAAATATTATTAAAATTAATAGATAATATTTTTTATATTTTTATAATATTTTTTTAAATGTTAAAAAAGTGTAATATAATATAATAATATATAAATAATAGGGAGGGATGAAATTGGAGTGGGCAATTTCTTCAAATGTAAATTTGAATTCCTTTATAGACCAGTCATCCAGTAGATAACTAATCTTCTTCCAAGATACGCTTGGGCCTCACTTCTTCACACTCGCATGGTTTTCTGATTTTTTTTTCTTTTATTTGAATAAATTACTCTTTTAAAAAGAAGTATAATTTATTTAAATAAAAGGAAGAAACAAACAATTTTTTCATTTTTCTGAAGGGGAATTTGTTGATATATATATATGTATGTATATACATCATAATTTTTATGATGTTCTAAAAATTGAAACATTGTTAGATTATGATTTAGTTTGAGTAAATTTCTCAGCATTTATTAAAAAAGGAAAAAAAATTAAGAAAAAATAAAATATTTTTTTATAAATTGAAATTAACTTATGTATCTCGACTTATAGAAAAATTAGAGATTATATTAGAGAATTATTTTAAAAAAATTGAGATGTATAAATTAATTTTAACTTATAAAAAAAGTTTGATTTGTAGCTTTACCTCAGTTTATTTTGTTTATTGCCAAATTTATCTTAACTAAGTTTTTTTTTGTAATTCTATAAAATTTTCACCTAAAATCATGATTCTAATTTTAAAAAAGACTTCCGGACATCAAAATTAAAGTTTAAAGAACTAATTCTATTCTTCGTTTTTTTTTATCACGATCTAATTCTATTCCCAAGTTTCAATTCTATGCGCAATTTGTGACGCTAATATCAACCACATGAGAAATTTTTCGAGAAATCAAATCACGTAACCCATGCATGCCGCCGTAGAAATAGATGAATTATACAAACAATTTACTTAAACTAATTTTATATTCTTCTTTTATTACTTTCTCAGTCCATGGGAAGAAAAACAAAGATAATTCTTTAATTCCCAACCTTTCTTTAAACGACCATTCTTCAATCACTAGAATCCCATTCCCCTCTTATGCTTCACTAGATTGATTCCAAACTTGACCAAGCTATTTTTTTGTAATAGTTTGAAGTCTAGAACCAATTAAAGGCGAAAATCAAAGTCAATAACTACATGTTGCATTTAGAGAAACCCATATGTAAATTTCTAAAGAACAAGCATATTTCGTAAGTTGTCTCCGGGAGCATGCACAAAAGACATAAACTATTAGCATAATTGTCACAATCCTAGAGGTACTAAAGCACAATGGAGAATATAAACGAAATTTAGAACTCCATCACATGTAAGTGATCTATATCTCAATGGGATAAGATTTTTAAACCAAACGATTTATTTAACCATGCCTTCCAGCCCCCACTGCTCTTTGGAGACACCACCTCAGATTGTGGTTCTGTCTTTGATGGGTACACCTGCTTTTTGCACAGCACAAAATTCCTCACCCCTACAGATCCAATGGGTTCCAATGGACTCAGAGCTATCAAAGAAAGTTACACCAAAAAGAATAACCTTTTAGCTTATATATATTCAATGGGAATCAAAACTTCATAATACATCATACCATTATACTATTTTATCAATGCAGGACACTGGACAATATGACGTGTAGTCAATCAATAGTCTAAAAAAAAATAAAAATTATCAACAAATATATCTATAATAAATATATTATTTACATATTAAATTTTACTTTAACTAATCAATTAATAAAAATATATAATTAATTATAAAATTAGTTATATAACTAAGTTAATCATTATTTTTATATAAAAATAATTATCATATTTTTTTTATAATCAATTATGTTAAATTTATATTCGGTAATCTATTATAAAAAAATATTTATTTTTATATAAAATGATGGTTAACTTAGTTATATAATTAATTTTATAATTAATTAATATTTTAAAAGTTTTGATATAAATAGATGTAATTATTGTATATATGTTTAATAATTTTTTTTTTAAAAAAGCCATCCGTAGTTCATATAATGATCAATTTCATTTTTTATTATGAAATAAATATAAAAAAAAGATAAAAAAAATGTTATGTTGACCATTTTTTAATGTTACGCACTTTGAGAGAAATAAAGAAAAAAAGTAATAAATGTGATAATTAATATTCTGATATTATAGAAAAAAAATTTAAAAATAAAAAAATATTAAATGAATGCTGATAATTTTTTAATGTCAAAATATCAGTGTTCAAGAGTTAAGCATGGTGAAAATTGAACAAATAAACATGAGAAAAAAATATATGATTAAATAATTTTATTCACATCAACACTCCAGAAGTGATGGATCTAGAAATTTTAAATAGTGAAGATAAGACAATATTTATTATTTTACATAAAAATTAAATAATAAAAAATAATGAAACTTAAATTACAGTGTAATTAAAACATTAACAATTTTTTTAAACTGAGTGAGGGCACATGCCCCCATACACTCTAGGTAGATTCATCCCAGTTTTGAGGATAACACACATAAATTTATAACATTAATTAGAAATATAATAATTATTAAATATTAGGGGAATTAAGAGTAATTTTTCAAATATTAGAAATAATCCGTTCGGATAATATATGTATTGAAAATGATAGTTGTACATATTAAGAGTACATTACATTTATTTTTATTTTATTTGTGGTCCTACAATTTTTATATATATTTTTTAAAAAATATAATCATTAAATTTAATATATATATATATATATATATATATATATATATATATATATATATATATATATATATATATATATATATATATATAAAAATTGTTTAGATGTAAGACTTCCAAATGTATTAAGTAAGATTAAATTGGTTGTGGGAGCAATTGGCCCACAATCAAATATGTGGATCTGTAACACTTGCGTCAATATTAAATAATTGAAAAAATCTTTATTATATTTTATATTTTATATGTTACAAATGATTTTTTTTTAAAAAAAAAAGGTTAAACTTTTAATTGCTTGATGTCGGTTAGAATGAAGTTAATAAAACTCCAAATTAAAACATTTGTGAATGTAAAACAGAAGACAAGGGGACATGAAAACATGGTAGGAAAGAGTAGAACCCAATTGACGTAAACATACACCAGAAATGGCGATTTTTGATCCAACATGCAAAGAAACAAAAAAAAAAGGGTTGAATGTGATGCAGTAAAAGAAAAGGTGAATATGAATTTTCGAAAAGGGTGGAGAATACCATCAAAGCTTGCATTTGCACAGTAAAGAAGGAAATTGGTGGCATCAAAGCCCAGAACAGGAAGCCTCCCTTCACGAGCATAGGATTTGAGAGCAGTGTGAATGACCCCAGAAACAAGGTCCTTCTCGTTCACCACAAACCTTATGGGTCCCGCACTCCCCATTATGTTGATGTTCACCAAGAACCTGCTGTTCCTCGTTTTCTGCTCCTCGTAACCCCTGTTCTTGTTCTTCTGCAGCACCATCTTCTCAAAAGGATTCTTTTTCACCATGTTGTGGTCTTTTCCCTTCAAATTCAGCTCTGACCCAGATGAGACCAAACCCCAAAGATTGAAACTTTGTGATTTTTGGTGGAAAATTGAAACGATGGAGTTCAAGGGTCAAGACCGAGACAGCGATAGTACCAAGCGGTTTTGGAGGATCCAAAGGAAGAAGGAGAGGGTGGGTGAAGAGTGGTACCACACAATGAAGCAGTGGGGAAGAGCATCAAAGAAATAGATACACTCAAACTCAACATTCAAGGCACAGTTATGAGGTTCCAAGTAGAATGCATTAACCACACGTCAGAAGAAGACGAAGAAGAAACCACTCAGAGCATGAACGTGTATGAGCCTGCACTGAATGCTTCCGTTTATTTATTCATTTCTTCCCCCACTTCTGTTGTAATTTTGCTTTTTCACAAAAACTTTATTCTTCCCAGTTTTAGATGGCTTATAATTATTCATATTTTAAGGAACACGACATCCATTAAATAATGTACTTGTACAATAAAATTCCAGGTAGCTATTCTATGAAAAATTTAAATTTATTGAACTAATAAAAGGACAAAAAGTAAAATATAATATTTTGTGTTGATGTGATTGATTTTCAATCTTAAAAGTGAAGTTTCACCTCCACAATTTGAACAATGCAAACGGTTAAGATAAAACCAAGACAGTTATTTATAATAAAAAAATAAGAACTATTAATATATAATGGACATGATATATATATATATATATATATATATATAGAATAGTTATTATTATAAGATCGATATTTTTAATGTATATCCAAAGGTCTAAAATACCAAATTAATAAAATAAATTTTATTAAAAATTATAATTTTTATAATATTAATGTATTGAATATTGTGATTTTTAATAAAAATTATATATAAATTCTTATTATATATTCTTGAACACACATTGAAATAATTATCATAAAAAGTAAGAATAATAATTATAAATTATTAATTAAATTTTATTTAAGTAAACAATCTTACAAGATTAATGTACATAAATTTTTTAAAATGATTATATCATTACTGGTTAATTTTTTAATTTTAATCATTCATGTATATAAAGTTAACAAACTAGGTTAACCCAACTAGATTGACTTAAATCCTTAGAGGTTAGATTTTAAATTTTGAGTTTGAATTATATAGAACTGTTTTAGTCCAATTTGATCAAACCCAACCTAAGTATAGCCTGCAAAAATCCATGAAAGATGCAAAAATATAAACCTTTCAGATGGTTTAGGCATCATTTTATGAGTTCTCATAGCTTGCAACCCTAGGGTTTTTTTTTTTTTCTTCTAGCTCTACATGTATCTTGCTACCGAGGATATTCAAAAAGTGAGTCAAATCGTTCAAATCGCTAAATCAAACCAAAAAATTAAAAATTTATTAACCGAAAAAATTAAAAATTAAAAATATCGCATTCTTTATGAAATTTAATTTATATTTTGAATATTATATTGAAAATCAAGTTAAATTGAACCACATATATACTAAATTTATTATTTATGCAATTTAAATCATATTTTGAATCTTATATTTAAAATCAAGTTAAATTGAACCGCATATATACTAATTTTTTTTTATTTTTAAATGAATAGAAACTTAAAATATATTTTACTTAAATGTATTTGTAATTTAATTAAAAAAACCAAAATTTACTTTGAATCTTGATTTTTAATTTAGATTATGTTTATAATTTATGATGAAATTTAATATTTAAAATAATTTTTTTTATTGTGTATTTGAATATTTATATATTAATATTAGATTTTGTTTATACTTTAGTTAAATTTATTTTTAATAAAAAATAAAATAACTCATCCAATTTAAATTGCAAAATATCCGATTGGATTTATTCAATTTTAATATTATTTTAAAATTAATCAAACTAAATTGTAATATTTTTTAAACTGTAACGATTCTCCTATATATAAATAATATTATTTACTCATTTATATTTTTCATTCAATGATTATTAACTTTTTAAGATAAAAAATAAATTCAACAACCAACTACTTGCAGAATGTATATTATATTTGTATGTATGGAAAAAAAAATTTCATTTTTAAATTAGCAATGATTCTTGTATTTAAATCAGTAAAATAAAATAGATCCAACTGTTTACTTCTTGATTTAAATGAATATATATTATTATTTATATGTTTGACAATTTTTTTAAATAATCGATTCAAATAATTTTTTATTTTATTTTAAAATCAATGTAAATTGAACTGCCTCGCTATCTTTTACAAATCTTCCTTCTAATTTATAAAATAAGTATTAAATAAAAAAAATATATTTTTATTATTTTAAAAACATTAAAATATAAACAGTGTGACTGAAATGATTAATTTAATTATCGAAAGTTCTATGTGTCGACGATAACTAAAAAGTGAACTAAAACACATATATATTCAATTAACATCATTATTTTATTTGATGGACATAGCTTTGTACACAAGAAACAAATGGAAAATTTAATGAGTAAAATGGTGGAATATCCGTTTGGTGCAAATTCTTTTTGAGGGGTTGCTGCATGGTTCAGGCAAGCTTCAATCCTTGCAATATATGAATGCATGGGGCAGGTAAGGTATTGGAAGGAAGCCTTGTTTAATGTTTATTCTTTGTTTCCATTTATAAATAAATTTGTCAAAGTTAGCATCTAGCTCCTAAATATTCCCTATATTATATTCTTTCCTTTTGAGTTTGAGGTGAAGATGGTAACACTTAGCCTAGAATTTTAATTACGAAAAAAAAGTGAATATATATTCTAATTGAGATCTATTAGGTTGGGAAGAAGAGAAATAATAAAAAAGAAAAAAGAAGAAAAAAGATATGAAGAAGAAAAAATAAAAAATAAAATAAAATACATTAAAACAAAAGTATTGTTAAAATAAATGATAATCAGATAATAACACAAGTTATTCAGCTTCTGACTCTCTTGCATTTATATGCACAGTTTTTTTATTTCTTAATTGGTTTCATTTTTTGTTTTCCTATTTAAAAGTAGAGTGAGAAATATAGCATCAATTGTCCAATATGTTAATAGCAGGTGAGGTTATTCGTAATCAGAATTATTTATTTATACAACATAGAACAAAATCGTTTGCAATGAGACGATAATAATAAATAATAAATATCAAATCTTTGTCATTTATAAGATGTTGCAAAATTTCCTGCAACAAATTTTTTTAAGGTAGATTGAAATTAATTTTGTAAGCTTCGATTTAGCAATTTGGTACGTGATAATTTTGTGTAACTTCTATGATCAATCTATTTAAGAGTATAATTTCATTTAATGTGAAAATAAAGAAATTCATAAAGGTAACGCGAAAGTTCATTATAGGTAAGATCTTAAAATTTTGTCCCTTAAATTTAAATTTATTTCAAGTTTTATTTTCATTCTACAACCAAATTTGTCCAACAAGTATTTCAGGGGGAAAAGAAAAATTGCACAAGCCTACTGTGTACTTATGTTATGTCAGAAAATTGCATTGACATTTATAACTGCGATGAAACGCGTGTTTGAATTTCATTAGAAATTCCAAAACCGTGATTTCCGACTTATAATCCAAACATTAGAAGTTGTTAGGTTTTAGAAAGATTTGTGATGAAAATAAAACAAAATGTAATTATGAAACTGAAATAAAGCTTATTGCATGTTGGAATTTATTTTTTAAAAATTATATTTGATCAACTTTTTAGAATTATTTAGTAAAACTAATAAATAAATTAGTTAAAAGTTGAAAAGATATATAAAAATTAAAAAAATAGCTTAAAATAAATAATATTTGATAAAATTAATCATTAAATTAGTAAATAAAAATAAAATAAAAAATAAAAAATAAAAACACAATCATTCATTTTAAATTTAAGTATTATAATTTTTCTTAATTATTAATTTTAATATTTATATTATTTAAATTAAAATTATTATAATAAAAATAGTTTAATATTTTTAATCTATTTTTCTTTATATATATATTCTATTAAAAATATTAAATAATTAAATATAGAGTTATTTTTAATAATTATATATTATAAAAAGATTTTAATAATTTTATTATTTATTTATTATTTATAATATAATTTTAAATAAAAATATATTTTTAAATAAATTTTTTTATTTGAAATAAAAAATATTTATTTTATCTTTACCAGTTTTAAAATAAAAATTATAAATAATTTAAATAAAATATTTAATAACTAAATTAAATATCATAATATTAATAATATAAAAAATAATATCTTATAATAAATAAAAAATTATTAAATATATAAAAAATAAAAATAAAATAATTACTTTTAATTAATAGCTGAAATCTTAAAAATTATTAATGATAGCATTAAAAAAATGTTATTCATTTCATCCGATAGTCAAAACAGTTATTATGTGAAATAGAACTATAATTATTTTTAAAAAATTTAATTAACTATTTTATCTTTACCTTTTCACCTAGATAAAATGTTGTACCAAACACATCTCATAAAAAAACTTATATCTTTTATAAAATAAAAACTGTAAAGTCAATCCTTCCTAGGCATGCATTTGAAATAAAAATAGTAATTTTCTCATTAATTATACAATATTTTTTATATTTATATAAAATAATATGAAAAAATAAATTTAAAATAATAAATATTTTATCATCAATAACAATATTTTAATTTATTAAATAAAAATAAATTAACAAAAAATTAAACAAAAATAAATTATTTGAATTAAGACAAAAACACATTCTCTTTACAATGCACCAAAATTTAAATTTTAAATTCACATATAATTACTAATATTAAAAATTTTCTTATTTAAAAGATATATGTTCCATTTGATAAAATATATCAAAATTTAAAATTTAAAGCAAATTTAAATATAATCTAAAATTAAGAAATAATATTTAGAAAAACTAAAAAAGATAAAATTAAATACTAAATATAAAAAAGTTTACATGATTTAATGAAAAAGAGAATATCTCATGAAAACATTTTCGTTTAAAAACAAAGTCAAATTTACAATATGGGAATAAATTATGAATATCAAAAAGGTTTAATACTGATGATAAATAGAAGTCCAAATTTTAATTATGTATATGAGAAAAAATATTATTGAAAAAGGTAATACCCAGTCGGTGATTTCCTATCTTAAAAGAGATTTATCTCTAACGATTCGCTGGGAAATAACCTTAATTCACATCCAAAATAAAACTACAAGTAAGAAAGTGCTTGCATGTACGAGGAATGCTAGCTAGAAACTCTAACATCCAAACAGCGTTTGAGGATATATACCAAAGAAAGAAAATTGAAATAGCTTTGGAGAAAATTACTAGGATTTAAAATAAGGATCACTACTCAACAACTAACAAGTTATTTTTCGTTAACCCTTCACCAATAATGGGGAACTCAGGTGACAGCTGCCATTCACCATCTACAAAGAATTTGATTTCATACCTACATAATAATTTTTGTTTTTGGGTTAGAAGAAAACTACAGGTTATAAGGTCAGTTCAAAAGCTTCGGCGACTTGACAAAAGTAGTACCTTCCTGGTCTGAGCATCAATGTTGTTGAGAACCTTGTATATGAACCAGTATACTCAGGTGAAAGATGCTCTCCTTGGCTCCAGCCATCAAAGGTGCCCATAACTTGCACGCTCTGATGGAAAATAAAAGTTCAAACAGACAATTTAGGCATTGGCAGACAAATTAAATTTCTAAATCCACCCTATAACATAATGTTGCATGGACTTCAAGAAATAAATTATTTTATATCCTAAAGGACCTAAACATTTAAAGCCAATGCTTGCTGCTGAAAATCAAATTTGCACAGATTAATATACTCATTTGGATCAGTTTATGCCAGCAAGTTAGCTGCATCAGCTAATTCAATTACATTCTTAACATTGGCAACAGAAAGCTATATGTTGGAATGATAGGAACTGTATTTATATAGAACTGATGAAGAAAGCTCAGGAAATGAACTCTGATTACAAGAGAAACTCACTGAACTGAAAACAGAAAGAAAGGAATATATTCAGAGGAGAAAACCTTCTCTGCCCTGTAGCATAAGCCATCCCACACTACCCCAGCTCCTTTCCCCTCCTCCAGATCCTCCCTCATATTCCCTTCCCACACCACTGATTCCCGCATCCCCCATTCCCCTCCTTTGCAGCGACATGTTGTTTGTTATGATTTATCATAACAGAAATTTTCACACCATTTCCTATGCTACCTTTATTTCTTTTCTTCCTTCTACAATAAACTTTCATGAGAGGCCCATTAGAGGGGCCATCATGAAATTGTCCGAGCACTATACAGAGGCATTAGTGTAAGCAAAACACAGTTCATATGATTCAAGTTTTCAAACCAAAGTCTCATTAAATATTTGGAAGTCTAATCTTGAATGTGCTTACCTCAGCCATGCCGAACCAAAACACAGAAACCTCCTTTGATTGTGCCCCATCAACATCCTTTATCTGCTCATTCAATTGTTCACGTACAGCTATGTAGGCAAAAACAAAAAAATTGTACCAATAAAGACGCAAAAGAGGAAATGTTGGTGAGAAAAGACATTGCTGTGAAATATTATTAGCTATTCTGCATTAAAATCAACATATAGTTTTGTCCAAAGGTAAAATTGTGAACCATACAGGGATGGTTCTAATCCTGAAATCAGGACAAATACCATTATACCTTCTAATCTAGCAACAAGGTGAGAATGAATGTACTTTCCATTGATCTTCCTTGAACCTTCTGGAATACCAGATTGAGCTATTTCTTCTGCTAGTCTGGCCAAAGCCTGACCCCAAAGTAAATATCTTAGCACTCTATGATTTTCAACAGCTTTTAAAGTTCGAACAATTCTAAAATTCATCAAATGAATTCCAGTTCATGTGTACTAAAATTCACAACAATACATGTTTGCAGAGCCCAATAACTGATTGGATAGAGGCTTAAATTACATTTAATCAGTTAGATGACATTTTTTTACTTATTAGTATAATATTGCTTTTATAAGTCCAATCAAAATAATTTATCTGTTGAGATAATTATATACCTAATAATCAGTATCTTTACATTCTCAGATACCAAATTTCACAATATTGTGTTCGAAGTTGTTAATTAAATATTTTAGAAGCTTTAACAAAATTTTAAATCAAAATTCTTCTCCCATTTCGTGTTTACCCAGAAACTGTGTTTAACTAACAAGCTTAATAACATATGCATCAACTTTGAACAACTGAAATGCTAAAACGGTATCCTATGATAATGTGATTTGTGTTTTTAAATGCAATGGAGTTCCTGACTTCTTACAACAAAAGACTATAGCTCTACAACAAGCACACTGAAAGGAGAGTATTCATGACGTGCAACTTCCATGAATAAGAGGAGTACAAGAGATAAACCACCACCGGTCCTATATAATTTCATGATTCGATTCCCAAAAATAAAATAGTTATTAAGATACAGGCCTACTCTAATAGGAATCGACCCCCTATTGTGAGGGTATATGTAAGAAGAAATAGGAGGGATTTAGGGGAGCAAAACCCCTGATTTAGTTGTAACTTCATTAACTGCAAAACTAACTTGTTGGGAAGTTAGATAGAAACCTGCCAGAAAGTTAGTTAGTGGGTATGATGTATAAATAGGGAGAAGGCAAGAGTGAAAGGGTTATCTCAGTTTGTAATTGAGTGAGTGGGAGAGGGTTTAGGGCTCTCGAATATCCAAAGAACAGTGTGTACAGTGTTTTCTTCTCTGGTCTGGTCCAATCTCCACCTTGGGGTGGGATTGGACCAAGTGTTCTTGAATAAAAGATTCTTGTTTTCTCCACTCTACTGGTTCCAGTGTTTATCATACTCATTCAGTTATCAAGTATGAAAATTGTAGGTCAAACAAAGAAATCTTGACAATATAAAAATAGCATGAAAAGTGAGAAGCTAGCAATAAATTTTAACCTGAACTTCAAGCTCCATTACAGCAAGTTCACTTTTAAATTTTACCAATGCATCCTCCTTTATATGCAACTGCAGAGAAAAAGAGGCCAGTGCAGAATCTTAGTGCAAGGGCTTTGCCATTTTATACACCTTTCATTTTATCTTCTGACCACAGCATCTAAATATACTGTAAAATATCCTCAGTTCCCCCGTGGTTCAACATAAATACTAAGAAATCACCATAACTTATCAATTCAATAGCAAAACCCACCCTCACCTCCAACTCAAGAGCTCTGATCCCAAAATAAAGAAAAGGAAATAGAAAAAGGCTGAAAATAAGAAGGCTCAAGCAACTCCTAACAAAACATACTAAAACTACAATTGATTATCTAATGCTGATGGGGAAGAAAAAAGAATAATATCAGGCATCTAGGTCTTTTGCCAAAACAATCCATCAGTATTCAAACTTCCATATTATGGCAATCAATATATCAGTCAATGATGATTGGTTTTACGAATCAAAAAGTCATGTGATTTCAGCACTCTACCCTTACATAAATGCACTATTATAATTATAAAAGATGCCAAGGCCAAAAGCATTTGTCAAATTCACCTTTCCCTCCACTTAGGCGAATGTTCCAAATGTCATGCCATCATCCACTTATATCATGCTTTCCTGTTGATCCATTTCTTATTGCCAGCAACATAACCCAAAATAATTATCTTGTTTTATTGACATTACACTTAACAAGATGCTAAATCCAGATTGCATTGACGAAACCCATCCCATGGGGCTGGGCTAGTATTGACACCCAACACATCTTCTATCCAAAGAACCAGGACTACCAGTATTTGAATACCACATTAGCCATCCAATCTGGATCAAGCCAAGCACCATAACTATGGACATCCGATCTATCTATAGTTTGGCTCAAATAAGATTCACTTGTACAAGATTGTGATCCAACTCTGACTGTTTCGGTATTATTAGCATAAGCCAGCCCAAATAGGAATGATTGTTATCATACAGAAAATAGCAACTAGACTCCAACTTAATAATAATGCAAAAGATATCAATTATATAGACACCTGTCTTTTGAGGAATCGATTTTGCTGGTTGGCTTCACTAAGCTTGTTAGCAAGTTTTGTTCTCTCTGTGTCAACAAGCAGTGCCATTATCTGTTCAATAAAATTTGAAAAAGAAGATCTAAGAGTACGATATATTAGTCCAAGTTGCAAATGCAATAAAAATGGTATCTCCAACAAGTGTGATCACTCTGGCTAAAAACATAATGATAATTTTTTAAAACGATACATAATTTTAGCCTGATGAAGTATTCTCTACAACTAAACACACAAGTTCACCATATCAATTTCAATCTTAGATGACCATAACTTAACAGGATTTGATTGCACAAAAGCTTTCCCTTTGTTATATGAGTCATGGAAACTTAAAATGTTTGGAATATGTATATTTTATTATACAGAAAGACATCATCTTTTATAGAGGGATCACAAAGGGTGAATAGTTAAAAAAGCAGAAGTCACTAGCCTAAAATAAGGAAAGATTTTCTGGTCAAAAGATACTTTTCAATAATAAGCTAATATAATTAATCCTATTTACAGAAACACAATCAGGAAAAGAACAATAATAAATTTGTCCTATTTACAGTAACATTTGAAAAAGAATCAAGGGAATCAAATCAAATTTAAAATCCTTTTTAATATCTTGTTGGCACTCCCCCTCAATCTAGTTTGAAGATATCATTCATTGACAGCTTGCTTATTATGCTATCAAAGGTCTTCTTGGGTAATCCTTTGGTTAACACATTTGCTAATTGTTCTGTAGTTGGAACATATGAAATGCAGATTTGTCCTCTTCTTGGTTCTGTCATGTAGTACCGAATTATGAGCAATGAAAATTGCAGATTTGTTATCACAATACAACCTTATTTGTAGTGAATTAAGAACCTTCAACTTGTATAGGAGTTTCTCCACCCACAATGCTTCACAAATGCCATGAGCCACTGCTCTAAACTTAGCTCCTGCACTACTCCTTGCCAGAACACTGTTTTTACTCCTCCAACTAACTAGATTTCCTCCAACAAAGGTGTAATAGCTAGATTTTGATCTTCTATCCATGATACTCCTAGCCCAATTTGCATCTATGTAGGCTTCTACTTGAAAATGTCCACGAATTTTGTAGAGTAACTCCTTCCCAGGTGACCCCTTCAAGTATACGAGGATCCTAAACACAACCTCCATGTGTTCTGCGTCAGGTGCATGCATAAATTGGCTTACCATTCACACAAAAAAGGCTATGTCTAGACGTGTGTGAGATAGATGTATTAGCCTTCCCACCAATCGTTGATATCTGCCTTTATCTATTACACTTTTTGGTCTTACTAGCTATGATTTTATGTTGGGTTACATGGGTGTTTCAACAACTTTGCAACCAAGTAATCCACCTCCTTCAATAGATATAAGATGTACTTTTGTTGGTTCATAAAAATACCTTCCTTGGACCTAGAAAATTCAATTCCAAGGAAGTTTTTTATGGGCTAAGTTCCTTGATTTCAATAGTCTTGGCAAGTTTCTCCTTCAAGTTTTTGAGCTCCATGCTATCATCACCTATTAAGATAAATGTCATCCACATATATAATCAAGATAGCGATTCTATTACCTGCTGAATGTTTGTAGAAGAGTTTGTGGTCAGTTTGACTTGGGGTATAACCAAGTCCTTTCACTACTGTTCCAAGTCGTTTGAACCATGCTCTAAGGGATTGCTTCAATCCATAGAGGAACTTCTTCAATCTACACACTTTATTCCTCCCAAGTTCTTCCTCAAATCCTGGGGGAAGACTCATAAACACCTCTTCCTCCAATTCCCTATTTAGAAAAGTATTCTTTACATCTAGTTTATGTAAAGACCAATTGGCACAGAGTTGAGTTTAGCCAGTAAAGGTTTCTTGATAATCTACTTCATAGATTTGAGTAAATCTCTTTGCTACCAACCTAGCCTTATACCTCTCTATACTTCTGTCGGCTTTGCACTTGATGGTAAAAACACATTTACATCCCACCAGTTTTTTATCATGTGGTAGGTCTACAATCTCTCAACTACCATTCTTCTTGAGTGCATTCACTTCAAAGACTGCTAATTTCTAGTTAGGATCATCTAGTGCTTCATCAATGTTTCTAGGCTCAAACAAGTTTGTAATTTTGGTTGCAAAGGCTTGGTGATTCTTTGAGATAGTTTTGATAAGAGACATATTTGGAAATGTGATGATTGGTTTTGGTTTTGGGTGCCTTTCTAGTCTAGGTTTTGGTTTCTTTCCTTAGAGCTATTGGCAAGTCAATTTAGAATTGAAAGTTAGAGTTACTTGGAAGTTCTTAAGGAATTTCTTTTGGACCGTCTCCTAGGTCTTTTAGTATGCTTCGGATATTTTCGAGCAAAAACCTGAAGCTCTTTATCTAACTGTGATATTTCTTCCCCATTTGGATTTCACCCATGTCTAGCACAAATTTTGCAGGATTTGTTTGTCCATGTTCTACTTGATTGGTTTCATTTGTTTGGTCAATGAAATTTGTATCCTCAGAGTGTAAGATAGGAGCGGGTAGGGATCATCATCTTTACCTATATCTAGTCCATGCAAAAAAATATCTTCACCAAAATTCTCCCCCTAAAGAGAATTTTTTTGAAAAAAAGGTTGATGTTCTAGAAAAATAACATCCATGCTCACATGTATCTTCTTTATGTGAGGATTGAAACATTTATAAACTTTTTGGTTTGGGGAATAGCCAAGAAAAATGTATTTTTCTGCCCTTGGATGAAGTTTTTGGATTGAGAAGAGGAGGATGTATGTAGGAAAACAATGCAATCAAAAAATTTTAAAGGCAATTTAGTATGTAATCTACATGCTGGAAAAATATTTTTGAAAGTGTCCAAAGGTGTGCAATAATTTTACATACGCGTGGGCATTTGATTTATTAGATAGGTTGTTATTAGTATAGCATGCACCCAAAAATATTTTGGAACATTACCCTCAAACATAATGGCATGTGTGAATTACCTTAAGATGTTTATTTTTTATTTCAGCAATATCATTTTGCTAAGGTGTATTTGGACATGTAGATTGATGTTGAATACCTTTATTTTGTAGAAATTCACCAAGGTTTTTATTAAAATATTTAGGGCTATTATCACTTCTCAAAATTGAAATTTATGTGTTAAATTATGTTTCTATCATTTGTGAAAAGCATTTAAATATTTTTGGAACTTCAAATTTTTCATGCATAAGATAGATCCAACATAATTGTGTGTGATCATCAATAATTGTTATAAATCTTTTTTTTCCAAATTGAGTTGTTATTTTTGAAGGGCTCCACACATCACTATGGATCAAATAAAAAGGTTTAGATGCATGATAAGGTTGAAAGTGATAAGGAACTCTATAACTTTTAGCAAGAACACAACTTTCACATTCCAACAATGAAAAATCAACATTTTTAAATAAGATTGGAAACAAATGTTTAAGATATTGGAAATTAGGGTGTCCTAGTCTACATTACGTTAGAGCGTTATTTGGTCTCTCATAGTGGAGGAGCTTGTACAGGTAAACACTTGAGCTATTTTATGTTGGAAACATCCTCAAAATAATATAGTCCATCCATCATCTTAGCCCTACCAATCACCTTCCCCGATGTCCGATCATGAAAAGTACAATGAGTGTTATAAAACTTCACAGTGCAGTTGGAATCCTTGCAAATTTTACTAACAAAGAGAAGATTACAAGAAAGTTTTGGTACATGTAGAACATTTTTTAGGTCAATATTTTTGGACAAGTTAATCCTACATTTTCTTGCAATGGATGAAAAACTATCGCTTGCAATTCTAATTTGTTCACTTCTAGAACAAGGAGAGTAAGTTTTAAATAAAGAAGAAAGACTAGTCATGTGGTCAGATGCACCTGAATCAATGATTCATGTTGTACTCAGATTTGAGGTGTAGTTAAGTGAAGTGGGGTACTAAAATTACTTGTTTGAGCCAAAGAGTCATTAGGAGTAACACACAAAGAAGTAGACTTTAACAGCTGTATGACTTGCTCAACATGTTCCTCACTCAAATGGTTTTTCAGCTTCATGAGCATTTGAAATAGAACAAGTTTTAGGGTCTGCTTTACTGCCTTTGAGGTGCGCAAGTTTTTCATGAAATTTTCACTAAGTTTCTGGGTGTGACAAGGTTTGTTGCAGTGATCACACCAAAGGTTTAAAAGTTCTTTCGATTTGTTGAACTCTTAAGTGCAATAGCTTCCACTAAAAATGCATTGGTCTCAAAAGGAGTTGATTCAACTTTTATTTTACCCATCATCACATCTGTGCAGGTTTCTTCTTTTCTAACTGTTGCAAAGACTTCACTAACTAAGGGTAGGTTTGTTCTTTCATAATTCTTCCATGAACCTCATCTAGTCCCTCATTGAGACTTGCAAGAAATTGTAAATATCCTACCTTCTTCCATTATTTGTTGGTGGTGTTTAGCATCCTCAACCGATTTCCACTTATAGGTGTTGAAGTGGTCAAGGTCGTGCCATACCTGCTTCAAGGTATGGAAGTATTTTGTCATATTATCACCCCTTTACCGAATCTCTCTAGCTTGTACAATAAGTTCATAAATCTGGGATTTTTTTCCAAGGTTAGAGTACATCTCTTTGACACTATTCCACAATTCCTTGGTAGTGGAATAGTACATATAGTTACTACTACATTGAGTTCACTAGCCACATCATTACCAGAGTTTTCAATATCCCACACATTATATTGTGGGTCAGTGATGTCAGGCTGATTTTGCTCACAAGTGAGGTAGCCAAGCTTTCCTTTATCACGGATGAAACTGATTAAGACCACTGGAGATAATTCGACCGATTGAGTTGAAATGTGATGATCTAAATTGAATGTGACTTGCCAACCAGCACCCGTTGTTCAAATTTCTACAAGATCAAATTAGTGGGGTTGGGAGTGGCATTCTCCTTTTCCTGGTCATCATCAATGGTTGATGAACGGCCAGCCATGGCTGTAAATCAGAGGTACAATGCACAAAAATCTTGCTCTGATACCAACTTAAAATGTTTGGAATATGTATATTTTAATTATATAGAAAGACATCATTTTTTATAAAGGGATCACAAAGGATGAATAGCTAAAAAAAAGGGAAGTCACTAGCCTAAATTAAGAAAAGATTTTATGGTAAGAAGATACTTTCCAATAATAAGCTAATATAATTAATCCTATTTACAGAAACAATCACAAAAAGAATAATAATAAATTTATTCTGTTTACCGTAACAAATCTGGAAAAGAATTAAGAGAATCAAATCAGATTTAATATCTTGTCAACATGGATTCATGAAACCTTTGTTAGACAAGCTTGCATACAAAATTTGTTCAGAGAATACTGTGATACAAGGTGGTGTTCCTGAATAAATACAGGTTAATCTCTTATCACGAACTCACACTCCAAAGCCAAGAAAAGTAAAATTGGATAAAGGAAAAAACACCATAGAAAAGGAAGGAACTAATTCTATGTCTGTTTACTATTCATTTAGACTCTTTCTAACATGAGCATGATAAAGGCACATCAATTCTCTATTTCATAGACCAACCTCGCATTGTAAAATAAACTCACCTCCAAAGGCCAAGGGAAAAAACAAAAAAGGAACAAATAAACAAAGTTCCAATTAAGGAAAGAATTGAATCCTAGGTTCATCTAAACCACTTCTAGGTTTATTCTTGTAGAAAAAAGAACTGAAACAAAAGTAGAGAAAGAAGGAGATAAGTGTTTCATTATGAAGATTTTTTATAGTTTGCAAGGTATCAATGCTTCAAAAGGCACACTAAATAATTTTAAAACAAAGGTTCCATCTGCTCTCAAGAAAGAAAAATAACATGGTTAGGACATTCAAATAAACAAATAAGTTATCAATTCCAGGTACTCCAGAAGTTACAAACATGTCTGTAATCAAATGGCAGTTGTGGAATTTCTAAAAGACAAATATGAAGGGGATAAAAAATAATACCTGTTCCCTTGAAAGTGGTTGTGCCAAAGTCTCCTCTTCTGAGTCTGCAAATGGATCCTCAACCTCACTAGAATTATCTCCATGTTGCAATGATGCAGATCCCTCTAAACTAATTGGCATTGAATTTGGTCTACAAATGAAAGGCCTTCTTGGATACAATGAAGTAAAAGTTTGACAGGAAGAGGTTAATCTATGAAAATCCTGTCTCGAACTCTGGGTAGGCACATTGTTGGGAAGTTTCTTAGTGCTTTCCCATCCTATTCTCGAAGTATTTGAAAAGAACGTCCCATGAGCTTCGAGACGACACCTGCACAAATTATGAAAGAAACGTCATAATTTAGAATCAAATAGATTACAACCTCAATCCCAACAATAATGTACAGCATCATAAACTGTCAGAGATCAAAGAAAATAACAAGACACAGGTTTGTATTATTGATAGAAAGGAAACTATACCGCAGAGAAGAATCTGCAACACCCAGAGCAAGCTCCTTACAAAGAATACTGCCTTGTTTCCACTAAAAGAAAAAAGGTCCATTTCATTTCCCCCACTACCCACATCCTAAAAAGTGTTTGCCCATGTTCCCACTCATAACTAACCACCTTGCTAATTCCTATTCTACCCCTTTTTATTCCTCCTATTATAAATCTTCCAAACCCAAGGCCCATGTGAGTTGGACTGGTTTCACTAATTCATATTCACAGGACCTGACATTTCTGCCCCCATCACACAAAGCCTTGTCCTCAAGGCTAATGTCTGGAAATTGAGTGGAAATTGTGAAGGCATCTTCCCATGTAGCATCTTCTATAGGTTGGCCTTACCACTGAACTAACCAATAAGGCACAGCTCCCCTTTTTTTTTGTTTATACTGTACTGCAAGAATTTTCTCAAGAACTATGTTTGTTGCCACTTCTAGATCAAATCCTGCCGGCAAATATGTGCTGCCTGGTAATTTCCTACTGCTCTTTTAAGTTGGGAAACATGAAAAACAGGGTGAACCTTAGAGTGAGGAGGAAGTTTCAACTGGTATGCCCCTGGACCCACTTTCCTTGCAATTTGGTACGGTCCATAGAACCTAGCAGCTAACTTAGGATTAATTCTGTGAGAAACACTATGCTGCCGATGAGGTCTTAGTTTGAGGAAAACCCAGTCCCCAACCTCAAAACATTGAAATCGCCTCTTCCTATCAGCAAATTTTTTAATATGCTCTTGGGCACGTTGCAAGTGATATCTCAATTGTCTAAGAGCTTACTCCCGATCAATCAATTCCCTTTCCACTGATTCTACTTTTGTTTCTCCAAAAACATACTGTACCACAGAGGGGGGTTTCCTTCCATACACAGCTTGAAATGGGCTAACCCCAGTAGTGGCATGAAAAGTGGTGTTATACCACCATTCTGCCCAATGCAGCTAGGAACTCCAATACTTGGGTTGTTCCGAGCAAAAACAACGTAAATATGTCTCCAACACTTGTTAACAATCTCTGTTTGTCCATCCGTTTCTGGATGATAGGAAGAGCTCATGCGTAATTTGGTGCCATGAAGCTTAAAGAGTTGGCTCCAAAAATGACTTAGAAATAAAGGTTCTCGATCACTGATGATGGACTTGGGAATTCCATGGAGTTTAATCACTTCCTTAGTGAAAGATTCAGCTACTGTCTTTATTGTGAATGGATGTCTTAATGGAATAAAATGCGCATACTTGGAGAGGCGGTAGTTGACCACCAAAACAGTGTCAAATCCTTTGGATTTAGGTATAGTTGTAACAAAATCAAGGCTGATATCCTCCCAAATCTGCTCCGAAATCTCCAACGGCTGAAGCAAGCCTGCAGGGGATTGAGCTTGATATTTTTGTCGTTGACAAGTATCACATTCCTTGACAAAATCTTGAACCCTCTTCTTCATCCCACACCAATAAAAATTTTCAGCCAATCGTCTATAAGTTCTGAAATACCCCAAATGTCCACCGGTGGGAGTACAATGAAACTCATGGAGTAACGTTGGGATCCAAGGAGACATTGCGGGAACCACTAGCCAATTATAATAGCATAGAACACCAGGATGCAGGGCATACCCAGGCCTAGAAGATGGGTCTTGGTGCAAATCTGAAATCACCTTTGACAAAAAAGAATCTTGTTCAATCCCTTGAATTTTCCCTGAATCTACCCATTCAGGTCTAGAAATCAAAACATGCAAATCTAGCTCCTCTGTACACCTCGACAAAACATCTGCAGCCTTGTTTTGGGGGCCAGGTTTGTACACCACTTCAAAATCATACCCCAACAATTTTGAAAGCCAACATTGTTGATCTGGGCTTGAGATACGTTGTTGTAATAATTGTCTTAGGCTTCTTTGGTAAAAAAAACCTTGAAATGTCTTCCTAGTAGATAGGGCCTCCAGTGCTGAATGGACAAAACCAACGCCATGAGTTCTTTGAGATAAGCCGACTTGGCTAAGTTACCTTCTGAAAGTGATTTACTAAAGTAAGCTAAAGGCCTTCCTTCTTGCATGAGAACTACTCCTAATCCCTTGCCTGCTGCATCACACTCAATTACAAACTCCTTTGAAAAATCAAGGAGCCTCAAAAACAGGTGCTTCAGTCATAATTCTCTTCAACTTCTCAAAAGCCTCTTGAGCATTCTCACCCCACTGGAAGCCTCCCTTCTTAGTGAGGTCTGTTAAAGGTTTGACAATCTTGCCATAATCTTTAATAAACTTTCTATAATACCCAATCAATCCAAGAAAACCCCTAACTCCCCTTAGAGACTTTGGAATTGGCCAATCAAGCACCCCCTTAACTTTCTCAGGATTCATGACTACTCCCATTTGCTGAAATTACATGGCCTAGATACTCTACCTCTCGTCTACCAAAATGACCCTTCTTTTGGTTTGCCACCAACCCATGATCTTGTAGAAACCCTAAAACATGTCTTAAATGTTGGAGGTGGGGGTTCCTATCAATGCTATATATTAATATATCATCAAAAAACACCAACACAAACTTTCTCAAGCAATGCTTAAACACATCATTCATCAAATATTGAAAAGTAACTGGTGCATTCATCAACCCAAATGGCATTACTAAATATTCATAATGTCCATCATGGGTCCTGAAAGCTGTTTTGGGAACATCTTCTTCTCTTACTCGAATTTGATGATAGCCAGACTTTAAGTCTAGTTTTGAGAAATAAATTGCTCTGTGCAACTCATCTAATAACTCCTTAACATGTATTGGGTACTTGTTCGGAATCGTGGCTTTATTTAGAGCTCTATAATCGATGCACATTCTCCAAGTGAGGTCCTTCTTCACCAAGATCACTAGACTGGAATAAGCACTTGTGTTTGGTCTAATTTCTCCTGAATTCAATAGCTCTTGCACTTGTTTTTCTATCTCATTTTTCTGATAATGGGGGTATCTATAGGGTCGAACATTCACTGGACCTTCCCCATGTTTTAGAATGATTGCATACTCTTTGGATCTCTTAAGGGGCAGCCCTTTCTGTCTTTGGAACACCTCTGAAAATTCATGCAAAATTAGCTGCATATCCTTTTCTTGCACAGGGGTCAAAGTTTCTGCATTAAGTCTTGTTGCCTTGTGGGAACTAAATCTAGAATTTAGAAAATTGAAAAGAGAATCATTCCTCCTTCCTAACATTGGCTCACCCTTTAGTTGAATGTTCTTACCTTCCCATTCGAATTTCATCACTTGCTACCTCCAATTAGTGATGACCTCCCCTAATGTGGCCAACCACTTGATCCCTAAAATCAAATCTACTTCCATGTTGAATACAAAAGAATCTATGCAAATCCATAAGTCCTCTAACTCAACCATCACTCCTTTACACCTCCCTTGTACCCGTTTCCGATTCCCATCTCCCAAACGAACTCCAATTTCTGCAATGCTATCACACTCTAAACCTAAGGACTCTACCACCTTCAATGAAATAAAATTATGGGAGGCCCCGCTATCTACTAAAATTACCACCGAAACTCCTCTAATTTTTCCTTTTATCTTCATGGTTTTGGGCTAAAACCCAACTCCTGTGTCCCCCATATGACTGCCAAGAGCTAAGCATTCCAGTACTCCACTAGCAGGCTCTTCCATCTCCAAAGCTAGCACCTCCTTTTCTCCATCCTCTGATTCTTCCCCATCCACAATGATTAGCTTGAGTTGTTGTTCAGGACACTGATACATAGGGTGAAAGTTTTGGCCACATTTAAAGCATAACCCCCTTTTGTTTCCTCTCCATTAATTCATTATAAGACAAGTGACACACTCCTCGGTCTCTCCTATTACCGACTCGTTTTTCTCCGGCCCCACTATTGCTCATCCTTGAGCTTACAAATTTCCCTTCATCCTTCTGGAAATCTTTCTTTTGTGTTCCTCCCAAATTTTGATCAACCCGTGTGGTAGGTAACTGCTTTGTTCCTAAACACGAAAACAAAGTACGAGAATAACCACGATCACCTGAATTCAAACCTCTTCGATAGGCTGGTTTATATTGCACATCCCCCAACAAGTCAACCTCAATTACCCTTGCTAGCTCCATCATTCTTATCTTGTTATCAGGTTTATGAATTTGAACCTTATGTTGTATATTTGGTCGAAGACCATGCATAAAGTAGGTCATGAACTGTTGCTCTAGCATTTTAGAGACTTGAGACGCTAGATATTCAAATTCTTCAATGTAAGAATCAACGGTCCCATCCTGTTGTACATCTGCCAAATTCTCAAAAGGATTCTCCATTAGAGCCCCTCCATACCTCCGAAATAATGCTATTTTTAGTTTTTCCCATGACGGCTCTAATTCATTTTCTACCCATAAATTGAACCAATGAACCGTAGGCCCTTCTATCAAAGTTTGGCCAATCGCACCTTAATCTCTAATCAAATCTCTTGAACTTCAAAATACGTCTCAGCTCACATAACCCAGGCACCTAGGTCCGTGCCATCAAATCCTGGAAGTTCGATTTTCTTCACCGCAGAGCGAAACTCCATCAACATCTACTCACCTGCAGAATTTTCTGATGGCTGGTGGCCTAACAAAGTTCTATCATTCCAATGTTGAGAATGAGATGACTCTGATGACACACCCGTATTCATGGATGAGCCTATTGCTAAACGAGACTCCATTTGTTGCATCTCCTTTGTCATTTTAGAAACCGCATTATGCAAATCTACTTGCGACTTCTCTTGCATATCAATCAGTTTTTGAACTAGTTTCTCCAAAGAGTTCAAATGACCTTCCATTTCTGGGTCGTCTTCCTTTTGACGCCTTGGCATAGGACTCCCTTAATTGCTCTCCGATTACCGATCCGGCAGGTCGGACCAATTGTCAAAGATCAAAGAAAATAACAAGAAACAGGTTTGTATTATTGATAAAAAGGAAACTATACTGTAGAGAAGAATCTGCAATACCCAGAGCAAGCTCCTTACAAAGGCTACTGCCTTGTTCCCACCAAAAGAAAAAAGGTCCTTTTCATTTCCCCCACTACCAACATCCTAAAAAGTGTTTGCCCACGTTCCCACTCATAACTAACCACCTTTCTAATTCCTATTCTACCCCTTTTTATTCCTCCTATTATAAATCTTCCAAACCCAAGGCCCATGACTAAGTTGGACTGATTTCACTAATTCATATCACAGGACTTGACATAAACAATACCACTAAAAGCAAAGGTTACTACTTTAAATAACTATATTTTCTCAATAATTATTGAGAGATGGCTAATATCATGAGGATTATAAGCCCCATTAAAAAAAACAAACTTTCATTTTCTGGGGTGGGGTTAAGAACAATGGTAATGCTTCATACCTTCAAGGTTAATTCATTCCAAGATCTCGTGTAAGCTTACCTTGCAATACTTATTTCCATCAAGAGGTTGTTATTTCCCCTATCAAAGAGAAAAGGCAAATCATCAGGACCTATTCAAGTAGATATGTTGAATTGCAATAGAGTAACGCCACAAGACCAAAATGTCAGGTCTACTGACCTAATGGAAAAATATCAAGTATATTCTATATAAGGAGTTTAAAATTAAGTTAATTGGCCAGATTTTGATACTTTTATCATAAACTGAAAGTTAGGAATGACTCAAACACCACAGGTTTTGGCTTCAAAACTGTAGGCATGACAATTGATACATCACAATCATCTTATAAAATTATGTAGTACCCCTTTCCTTTGGATATGGATAAATCGAGACCAAGATTCACTGTGCTTCGAGTTATCAAATGATGCGAATCAAATAATTCTTTTTTTTACTTCCAATAGGATACATTTGTTGAAAATTACCAAGGTGGCCCAATTAAAATGCATATGAACTAATTACCTTTGACAAAATAAATTCAAAAATGCAAATGATTGAGAATATCAATAAAAGAAACTGGGTCGTGGTGACAACATTTATCCTTAGCATCAAGTAGCTCATTTTGAAATCTATCAAGTATCAACAATGTCCCTGTCCATGAAAACAACAAATTTCCCTTCTCTTGTAGTATAAACTCATTATTCAAAGAGAATGCACACTAAAACTGCCATGGCTTACTCTAGAAGGCATTACTCATCTCTCTTAGATTTCCATAGCAGCATGAAGCATCTTAAAATCCAGACATTCCATACAAATCACATTTAAACTGCCAACAAGATGTGATGTTGAAAACTGAAATCGCCAACTCCAAGGAAAGGGGAGAAATAAAAATGATTTATGATTTCTGTATTTCACTCATTATGAACTGCTACCTACCAAAGACACCCCTTTTTAAAATACACTTTACTCAATCTGTAAAACAGGGCGTGTCCTTCACAAAACATATCTCCAGCAGGATACCTGACCGACAAACTTCTACCATGGAAGGAGCCCCTATCATAAAGATAATCTCAACCAGCAATTAAAACTCCAATTTGGCAAAACTACCCACGAGCACGATTTACAGTATGAGAAAGCCCAAAAGTAGGCCCACATAGCAACAGGATGCTGCACACTTTTTGCAGCCTGCTTTCCATCCAATTCGTACTATATATCCATTTCCTTTCTTCAGACTATAGAGCTCCCCCCAAAAGTCATAATTCACACAATTTTACCAATGACCTCTACTCAAAGAAAGCTTTCCTATGCACATGGGATAAACACAACACAACACAACACACACATGAAATATTTCTTAAAAGAACATCACAAACAAGAGGGAGACCCTCTTCTCTCATGAATCAGTGCGATGAGCGGCAAAATGTGCACAAAACTGAACCAAATGCTAAATTCAAACAAAGAACAATGAGGCCTCGGTTAACGCCTAATGGCTGTGCCATATAAATACTAATTTGTACTAAGCATAACAGAAGAAAATTCATTGGGACAGTTAATGATGTTAACCCTTACAGAGAGTATGAAGAAAAGTTGAACCCTTGTTTTCTGCGGAGATGTCTTTGTAGTTCAGATCACACCACCATCACCATGGTTCATCTCACTTGTCTTGAGGATTTTGCTTTCGAAGCGAGCACCGTTGGTTTCTTTTTTGTGGTGAATAGGTAGTGACATGCGCCATTATTTTAGTGCATGTGCCAAAGCGGAATCAGCACGTGGGATTTTGAGATGAATGAACGGTCGAAGAGTGCTGCGCGTGTGGCTTGCCTTGTTCTAACTTCAAACTCTAACCACAAGAGAAGAATAGAAAGCAAACATCCTTTATACCTCCTTTTCCTAATGTAAAGCGAATCATAATGGATACCTATATTTTATATTTGATAATACTCTTAACACATTTTTTACCATGTTTTAACATTTTCTTTTTAATCTGTCATTTCTTATAAAATAAAAATTAATTAAAAAATATGTTGTTAGTATTTGTCTTTATATTTATATAATTTTTATCATATGATCGTAAGGCTTTTATTAAAGAATTTAATTAAAATTCATTGAATTTACACTCTTATTCAATTATTATATTATTATAAAAATATAATAATTATTTTAAAAGTTATATCTATCACAAATTTACTTAATAATATAATTAAAAAATTTGACATTATTTAATATATTAAAATTAAATTTTTATTAAAACATATTTATATCTTTGATCTTATCATCTTGTATGTGGATCAAGTGATAATCTAACTTTTAAAATTCTAATCACTGTAAATTAATTTCCAAACAAGTCAAATGATCAAAATGGACCAAAGCTGAAGGCTGAAGCATCCTATCACTTATATTAATGATAAAATATTTGTGAGTCCAAGCATGGGAGTGTGGGATCGAATAACAGATAATCCACAATTAAATTGCTCAGAGATTTTTTAAAAAAAATATGTATTTTTTCTTAAAAATGAAAAAATATCCAAACATGATATATCTTAGAGGGCAACTGGCAAGTTGGCAGGCCTTTGAGAAGTTATTGTAGACCTCGTGCCCATCGTTTTCTTCATTTGTATCATTGTCCCGTGTCACTTCACTTGGCTTTTTGATAAAAGTGAAGAAAATAATCATAATTCTATTCTGGATGAGTCCCGCAACTCAATGAAGCTTTTAAAAAACTCAACAATATCCCAAGCCAGCTTATGTATTTTTAATAAAAAATATTTTTTAACTTTTTAATTAATACTTTTAAAGTATTGATTAGCATTTTTATAATTTATGTATTTCCTTTTTATATTCTTTTTTCTTTTCATCGAATTATCTATCATATTTTTATTAATTTTACTACTTTTTTCATTAAAATAAATTCATCCCATTTGAATGTACTCTCAATATTTTTCTATCCATCAATATGTCATCTTATCACATAAGCTGAGAGAAACTCCTTCAGAGGCGGAAAATATCGTGTATATATACCCAATAAATTATGTCTTCTTAGACATTATATTACCAATAAAACGTTTAAACAATGAATAGAGCATATTTAATAGATCACCAACATATTAACTACAGGAGATTTTAATTAGGAACAACATCTTTCTCTTATGTTACTTGTACATTACATAAAACTGGCAGATAATTCAGAGTCGGAATTACAACAAGGGAAACAGAATTTCCCATTATTTTCACTTACTCCTAGTAACTGCAATACCATTAACCACAAACCAGCAGGACAGAGAAAAAAAAAAAAAAAAGACAGTTCAACATGTTGAACTATTTTGAAGTATGTGAAAGAGAGAAAAAAATGAAAAGACAAGAAATTAAAGCATAAGGTGCTGCTGGTTTATGAGGGTGCAAGTTTCTTTTTTACAATAGGCCAAGAAGTATGGTGTGACCTAAAGTGTCCTTGAACCAGGAATGTCAATCCAATGCAACTGGAGCTCCACTTCTCCACTCTCAACATTTCTTAGTCTAAGAACTATGTTTTGCACAATTTTTCCATCTTTCCACACAACGTGACTCTCTTCTGATAAGCAGTTTTGTCGGCTAGGTGGCACTTTTGTAACTATAGTATTATTAGGGAGACCCTCCAATCGCATCTTCACTGCTTCAAGAAATGGACCAATAACAAACTCAGCATCCCCCATTTTGTCATCCAAGCTAAACGTGTCCTTGTCATACACTTGCTGCACCACAGGCCAATGATACTATTATTGTCAGTGTTGAATTTTCAATACAATTTTCTCATAAATTGAATTAATTTAAACTTCCATGATTTTCCAAAGTAACTGAGTGACAAAGCTAGGCGTGGTTTCAGCAGACCCCACATGTTTAATGTTCATAATCCCCAAAATTTATCATTTTGTTGCTAATATAATGTTCATATGGCTTAGATGTTCTGTACTATACGGATCAAGTTTCTGTAAATTGAACTGTCTTATCTTGATGTTGATAATTGTCACATGAGAACAGTGAAGAGGCCTTGGCAACATGACTAATAAGATGGTCAATGCAACTTTTATTTCTTTTTTTTAATCCAAATTTTGCTATGTAATACTGAAACACAAACTTTACAAGAACAGAAACTCACTAGGTGGATTGTAGCATGAGGATCTGAAACTGACAAAGTCAAGTCATCGTTCCATTCGGGATTTAGATCCTTCTTCATTACCCGAGTCTTCAGCTTCTGCATCAACATAAAATGCAATAATGAGTTGGATGTAAAGAAAACAAGACAGGCACAAGGTTTCTACCCCTCTAAAATTCGTTGGCATCTAACATAATGACCCAAATCAAAGAAAAATATATCGTTAATTATATGGTACACTCCAAACATAGACTATATGGTTACAAAACCTCTGAGGCATAGATTTCAGCCCATCTTTTATTAAATTGGATGAGTTACTATGCTGAGTGCATGATCTAATTCTAATGGGAAAAAGAATAACAGAAAGGCTACTATGGGTTGGGGTGGAGACAGAAACTTTACCCTCACATAATTTTTTAATTTTTGTTGGAAAAGACACCTGTAAAAGACAAGAAAAGAGGGACAAACTTGATGAGTTAATTTTTCTGTACTACCTGAAAAGGCCACCAAGGAAAACAGCTTAAACAAAGTTCCAAGAGGGTAAAACCATCTATGGATATTGAGATGACATGAAAAATGAAACAGACACTCCACTTTTTGCTAAGTAAGAAGCCAGCAAGGTGAACATGCATCAGAATCAAGCTATTAATAAAAGAGAGAGAGAGAGAGAGAGAGAGAGAGAGAGAGAGAGAAGAAGGAAGAAGTAGACACATAAAAAATTATTAGAATAGAGAAAGAAAATTAGGAGAAAAGATTAACAAAGAAACAAAGTCAACAAGCTTCATAGACTAGTCACAGAAAGCCCAGAAGAAAGTAATGAAAGATGATAAAGAGCCACAAATTACATGACTACAAAAGTGGAGAAAACTTACCTGTTTGCCCATTTTGATGACTACATAAGGATCGCTGCTCACAACATCCCTGACGGCAAGATTGACACCTCTTTGAACATGAATTCTTAGCAGACCCAACAAGTTCTCCATGGATTTTCAAGACAGACACAACAAGTGGCTGTGGGGGACTCCTTGACTCAAGCACAAAGTGAATGCAGCTATTTATAAGCTATAAAATTCTTTCATTCTTTTTCTTTATTTTTTTTTTGGACCAGTTCATCCCTCTTTGTTTCAACATAACTTAGTTTCCTTTTCTAGGTTCCACACAAATAATTTATTTTCTTCGGAAAAATTCATCGTACTTTCAACATTTTAATCATTTTAAAAAATCTGAATAAAATAATATTTTTTTTAATACTTTTTAGATCAATGTTATTTGGTGCAGTTATTGCCGAACCTTATTACCATAAACGAACATGAAGTCTTTCTTTTCTTAAAACATAAATAATGATCCAATTATACCTAAGCCAGAGATAATAATAATAATAATAATAATAATAATAATAATAATAATAATAATAATAATAATAATAATAATAATAATAATATATTGAAAAATGTTTATGCTAGTTAAATTCAAAAATCTTATTATTTCAAAATCTAATAACAAACATATATAATCTATAACAATAAATATGAAATAAAAAACTATTAAAAAAAATAAAAAAAAAAGCAGGAAGACGGGTTTCCAAATGCATTAAATGAGATGAGATGGATTTCAAATTTGCTAGGCACCCGTAATATTATAAAATAGAAATCAGAAGCTAGTAAAATTAAATGGAGTTGCTTTTCTGCCTTTCATTTTACTTATTCATTTTTTTTATATAAAAAAATAAAATTATTTTTATAAATAGATAATTTTTAAAAATATAAATCTGAAAATTTTAATTTTTTTAAATACATATTTGGAAGATAAATTGTACTATAATATGTTAAATCCTAAAAAATATATTTACAATAAAAATATAAATTTTTAGATATTTATTTTTAAAAAATAATTGAAATGAATCTTAAATATGTTTTTTTGGAAATATTTTAAGAAATAAGTAAAATATAAATATATTTTTCAAAAAAAAACTTTTTTATAATAGAATATAAATATCTCTTTCGAAAAAAAAATTTATAATGTAATTGATGGATTTTTAAAAATATATATTTAAAAGTTTTTTTTAAAATAAATTTAATTTCTCTTTAAAAGTTTATTAAATCTATTTAAAAAAGTAAAAATAAAATAATAATTTTTTTAAGAAGAATAGTTTTAATATTTAATTTTAACAAAAAAAAAAACTCCCAAATTAAATTGGTGACCAGAGTTTATAAGATTTATTGATTTACCATGTTTGCAAAAAAAAAAATTAAAAAAAAAAAAAGAATACAATCCAAAGTGTGGACGGTTTCTTTATTTGAAATACACGCTTTTGCAATGTTTCATTTTTCTCATCATAGCAGTTCAATTCTTTGGTAGTGTTTACTCCCCGAGTCGCGTCAACGAGAGTAAGAGGGTTACCCCAATGTTAAGCGCAATCTTAACGCATAAATGAAAGCTTAAATCATTTCTTGAATAATTTTTTGCTATAAAACGCAAGGTTGGGACCGTGGACTCGTTTATCTAGCATCTTTGACCATGTTTAATTGCCAAAATAAATCCAAAGTTAAGCGTGTGGTAGGTTAAAGTGAAAACATAAAAAGAAAAAAAGAAAAAAACTATGTAGAATGAAGGGCGTCTGATTTTATGTAATGTCTAATTTTGGTTTAAATATTTTCTTTTTTTAGTAAAATTTCTATAAAAACAATATAACCATCTTCAAGTATATGATAGACTTTAAAGAAGGTTGATTGAATTGATAGAAATTACATTAATAATAAAATTTTAGATTAAAGAAGGTTAATTGAATTAATAGGAACTAAATCTATAATATATAAGATTTTAGATTTAAATTTGATGTAAAAATTTTATTGATAAATAATTTTTAAATATATATTTATTCTTATAAATAGTTAAAACTTTACCTTGAAAAAATTTATAATTTTTTTTTTATTTTTGTTACATCTTTAAAATTAATTACAAAATTCAATAATTGATGATTAACGATAGAAGTAAACAACGTAATCTAATTTTCAGGTTATTTAAAGTTTATTTTGATTTGATTTGTTTAATAAATAGATAAATTTAAATTTATTAAAATATTTTTTAGATAAATAAGTTAGATCGAAATTTATAAAAAATTTATTTAACTTATTTAAAAGCTTATTTTATTCATATATTATATATTTATTTTAATGTATTTTATTTGTATAATATTAATATATATATATATATATATTTTAGATTTATTTAATGATATTTTTATATTGTAAGTTTTAAGTTTACAAATTTTTTTAATTAATTATTTATATAAATTTTAAGTATATTTATTGATTTTTTAAAATGTAAGCTTTTAAATAGAAAATTTTGTAAGCTTTAAATTAGATAAATCTAAATTTAAAATTTAAAATTTTTAAATAAATTAAATTTAAATATTTAAAATCTAACTCAATTTACTTTCATCCTTATTAATAATGATAACAATAACAAAGTTAATAAACAAAATAAATCAATCTAAGTATAAATATTAATATTCTCCAATTTAAACTTTATATGTTAAACATTAAAATCTTAATAGAACTATCTTCAACAATTATAATTTGGTGAAACTTAATTTTTAGTAACTATAAATCATTTACTTTAAAAAATAACTTATGATAGAGGATATTGATATATTTTTAATAAAATAAGTATATAATAAAAAATTAATATTAATAAAAAAATTAATATTACAACAAATAAATAAAAAAACTAAAATTGTAAAAAATAGTTAATTAATTTAAAAAATTAATTTTATAATTAGAAAATAATATAACAAAATAGTGTGTGGATAAATTTAAAAAGAATTCTATAATTAAAATATATTAGATTTTTCAAAAACTTAGAACATGTGAAGATTATTTTTGTAAACTTCTTTCCTATCCTGTGTATTTCAATTTTATATTAGGATTAGAGTGAGATTAGCGAAAGTTCAACAACAAAAAATCATTAATTTTTTCAATATTTTTTATCACATTATTTTTGTTCATCACATTTTCTAAAATAACAAAAGTCAAATACGTATTAATTATTTATAAAATTATTTATAACTTTATCATACGGTAACAATTCAATCAAAAAGATTTTGTTGATCATAGTTTTATATTATGCATTTAGTTATAAGTTTAATTTTAATATAAAATTAATATAAATATTTTTATATTATCAACTAATTAAAATTTATAGTAGTTATAATTTTTAAAGTAGCCATTATCGAATTGAATAACTTTTAATAATAAGAGAATTCTATTATTAAATAATGGTGTATAAAATTTTTACACTATTAATATATTTAAATTAAATTCTTTAGTTATAAAATCAAATTACATTTATTAGAAATAATTAGATGAAAATTAAAATAGTTCATATTATACAATATATAGAAACATTAATAACATTAATATATTAAAATAAACTAAGTCAAATGATTTTATATGAAATAAATAAAAACTACAAAATAGAAACTGTTTTTCATTGTACTTCTATTTTGTGCATCTAGTTATAGTGAACAGTAAATTTGATTTTATTTACTACAAATCATTAAATGAAAAACCATGCATACTATTATATATTAAATAAACAACAAAATAAAAATATTACTCATATTACTAAAAAAATATAATAAAAAAGTTAAATAATATAATATTTTGAATTTGATTTACGATGAAAAATATTAAACTAAAATAAAAAGTAAAATGATTTAATGTGCACAATATATATAGGCCAAAAAGTATGGTGTGACCTAAAGTCTCCTTGAACCAGGAATGTCAATCCAATGCAGCTGGAGCTCCACTTCCCCACTCTGAACATGTCTTAGTCTAAGAACCATGTTTTGCACAACTTTGCCATCTTTCCACACAATGTGACTTTCTTCTACTAAGCAATTTTTTCGGCTAGGTACCACTTTTGTAATTATAGTATCATTAGGGAGACCCTCTAACCGCATCTTCACTGCTTCAAGTAATGGACCAATGACAAACTCAGCATCCCCCATTTTGTCATCGAAGCTAAATGTGTCCTTGTCATAAACTTGCTGCACCACAGGGCAATGATAGTATTATTTCCAGTGTTGAATTCTATACAATTTTCTCATAAATTGAGTTAATTCAAACTTCCATGATCTTCCAAAGTCACAGAATGACAAAGGTATGCATTGTTTCAGCAGACCCCACATGCTAAAGTTCTTAATCCCAATAATTTATTATTTTGTTGCTAAGATAATGTTCATATGGTATAAATGTTCTGTAGTACACGGATCAAGTTTCTGTAAATTGAGAAGTCTTATCTTGATGTTGATAATTGTCACATGATAACATTGAAGAGGCATTTGCTACAGGACTAATATAGATGGTCAATGCAACTTCTATTTCTTTCTTTTAGTTCAAATTTTTCTATGTAATACTGAAACACAAACTTTACCAGAACAGTTACTCACTAGGTGGATTGGAACATGAGGATCTGAAATGGACAGAGTCAAGTCTTCATTCCATACGGGATTTAGATTCTTCTTCTTTACCCGAGTCTTCACCTTCTGCGTCAAACATAAAATGCAATAATGAGTTAGATGTAGAGACAAGAAGACATGCACAAGGTTTCTATCCCCCTCTACAGTTCGTGGTATCTAGCATAATGACCCAAATCTAAGGAAACTATATCGTTAATTATATGGTACACTCTAATCATAGACTATATCGTTAGAAATTTAGAACATACACATAATTTATAAAGATTTGATATTCCATTTTTCTATCAAATCATTATGTTTGTTAATGGTTAAAGCATAAAATTAGCAATTTATATTTTAACCTTTTATTAATATATTAATATTTATTTATTTTTAATTAGTCAAAATCATAGATCATAAATAACTATTAATTTTTATTTTTTCTATATATATACATGTCTAATATGTTCAATAAAAATAATCGACAATCCTTCAAATAAAATAATAATTTTTTTATATGACATTTAATGACCACTTCATTACTTCCTTGGTCTAGAGATTAAGAGAAGTGAAAAGGAGATTCACCTAAACCAACACAAATATGCAAAAGATATAACAGTAGGAACATGTTTACACGGGGCAAAATCCACTCAAATACTTATTAAGCAACAACATAGGCTCTCAGCAAACGTTGGTGAGCCTTTGGAAGATGTGGCGATTAATAGATGACTCATTGGAAGATTCTTATATTTAACTTTAACTAGATCTAATTTAGTCTATAGAGTTCATCTACTCAATCAATACTTAAAAGATCCATAGAAATCATACATGGAGATTGCAAAACAACTTGGTCGATAATTGAGCAAAGAACCAGTTAAGGAATATTTTATCCCCGTAATAACAAATTGGTTCTAAAAACATGTAGTGATATTGATTGGGGAACTTGTCCCACAACAAGAAGACCTATAAGAGTTTGTGATTTTTCTTGAAGATGTTCGTCTAACTTGAAAATTGAAAAAGCAACCAACAATGATACTATCATCCGCAAAAACAGAGTATAGGAGAATGGTCAAGACAACAAAAAAAAATTATTTGGTTAGAAAATGTACTTAAGGATATATTTTCAATAGTTCTCAGACTAATTGATCTATTTTGTGATAATAAATTTGCTATGCACATAGTTACAAATTTTATGTTTCATAAAAAAAACTAAATATATATAATTAGATTGTCACTTTATTCGTAGAAAGGTTCAAGTCAAAGTCTTGAATTTAGCTTTCGTACCCTCCCATCAACAATTAGTAGATATTTTTACTAAAAAAATATAGACAAAATTATTTTAAATCTTTTTTATGTAAAATTAGGATTAAAAATACAGATCTATCTAGTTTAGGAAGATAATCCTGATAAGGAATATCAACTCAACATGCAAACCTTGTTATGTATACTATTACACAAAAACTTGAAGAAAGTTATTAAGATTTGATTTAATTTGATATTTCTATCTTTCAATCATTATATTTTTTAATGACACAAAATCAGCAATTTATATTTTA
Source organism: Canavalia gladiata (assembly GCA_037954105.1). NCBI lineage: Eukaryota > Viridiplantae > Streptophyta > Magnoliopsida > Fabales > Fabaceae > Canavalia > Canavalia gladiata. Next base: position 13,406,957 of record CM075668.1, read on the forward strand.
ACTTTTTATTAGTAAATTAGTATTTATTTTGTTTTTTTAATTAACCAAAATTATAAATCATAAATAATTAATTTTTATTTTTTATATATATTTAATTTGCTCTGAAACGATAATTTTTAAATAAAATAAATCCTTTGTATAATTATTAAGTTGAATGAGTTGCAGTGCTGATTGTATGATCTAGTCCTGCTGGGAAGAAGAATTATAGGAAAGGCTACTTTGGGGGTGCAGACAGAAACTTTACCTTATTTAATTATCTAATTTGATTGGAAAAGACCTTTAAACGACACAAGAAAAGAGGGATAAATCTTGATATATTAATTTTGCTGCACTAACTCGCAAGGTCACCGAGGAAAACAGCTTAAATAAAGTTCCACAAGGGTAATACCTTATGGATATTGAGATGACATAAAACATGAAACACACTGAAAGATTAATACACATATGCTCGATGTATCTTGAATGTGTCCGATCTCTTTTAAAAAAGTAAAAGATTTTATAAGCATATCTGACAGATTAAAAAAAATTAAAAATTGACATTCAAATATATGTTGATATTATACATCCAGATGTATAGTATTATATCGGTCTACAAATATTAAATTTATATTTTTTATTAAGTAAGAGAACATCCTCATAATTGAAATCACACAAAACGATAAAATCATAAAAATATTATTAATATTTAAAATATATAAAAATAAAATAAAATTATCATCAAAATTTATTTAGAAAAATATATTTAAAGAAGTCTCAAAAGAAATAAATTTATAAAAAACAATATCCTAAATTGAATATATAATTATATGATGCGTTTATATATATATATATATATATGAAGAGAATTAAATAAAACATAAAAGTATAATCTGTTAGAATGTTTGATGATATTTTTGTATATCAAAATCAAGTCATTAATAGAAGAGATATTGAAAAGATAAAAGAAAGAGACACATAGAAAATATTAAAATATAGAATGAAAATTAGGATAATCGTTAATAAACAAAACAAAGTGAACAAGCTCCATAGACTTGTCAGAGAATGACAGAATGCCCATAAGAAAGTAACTAAAGATGATAAAGAGCCACAGATTAGATGATTAGAAAAAGTGGAGAAAACTTACCTGCTTGCCCAATTTTATGAGAACATAAGGATCGCTGCTCACATAATCCATGATGACAAGATTGACACCTCTTTCAACATGAATTCTGAGCAGACCCAACAAGTTCTCCATGGAGTTTTTGGACAGACACAACAAAGTGGTTACAGGGGACTTGACTCAAGCACAAAATGGTTGCAACTATTTATAAGCTATAAAGTTCTTTCATTTTTTAATATTGTTTTTTTTTAGGACTAGTTCATCCCTCTTTATTGCAACAATTTTAATTATAGTTGTCTTTTCATACCATCTATACAATTTTTTTTTTCTTTTGAAAAATTCATAGTAACTTTACTTTCAACATTTTGATAATTTTAAAATCTCAATACAATGAATTATTTTTTAATACGTTTTAGATCAATATTTTCTGGTGCAGTTATTATCGAACCATATTACCGTAAACGAACAAGTCTTTCTTTCATAAAATATAAATAATGATGATGATGTATTGAAAAATGTATTCACTTGTTCATTATTTTGCCCTCAAATTAACGTGCATATTATGATCTATTTATTATTATATTTAATAATAGTCTTTACCTCTCGTACAACAAAGTTGGTATTAGTATTATTTTTAAGATTTCTTATAAAATTACATTTCATCTATCTCTCTATCTGGCTTATTTTATAGGATGATAATCTTTATGCTTCTTGAATTTAAAAATCTAATTGTTACAAAATCTAATAACAAACATCTATAATCTATAATAATAAATAAAAGAAATAAAAAATAAAAAATCATAATACCGATTTTCAAATTCGTGACAAGAGTTTGTAATATTTCATTTTTTTTAATCATAACATGTTGAATTCTTTGGAAACGTTTATTCCCCAAGACGCGTAATCTTAACGCATAAGTGAAAGATTTTTAACCATTTCTGGAATGATTTTTTGCCATAAAATGCAGGGTTGGGGGACCGTGGAATCGGTTCTCTACCATCTTTGACCAAGCTTAATTAATTGCCAAAATAAATCCAAAGTAAAGCGTGTGGTAGGTTTAAGAGAAAAAAGAAAAAGAAAAAAAAAGTTTAAAAAAGTATAAAGTAAAAGTTTGTAGAATGAAGGGGCATCTGAATTTATGTAAGGTTTTAATTTTGTTTTAAATATTTACTTCCTTTTATAGTAAATTTTCTATAAAAAGAAAAGAAAATCATCTTTAAATATATGATTTATAATAGGGATAAAATTCTAAATCTATAATTCTACGCTCGGATGAAAAATTTTGAAAGAAAAAATAATTTATTAGGTGATTTATTACAATTTCTTTTTAATAAAAATTTAAATTTTAAAATTTTCATATATTAAAATAAATAAATTTTAAATGTTACACCGTGAAAATTGGGACATTCTCTTTATCTCTCTTTATATCTCGGATCTCTCTCGTTACCTTACCTCCGTCTCATATATATTAAACTTTTAATTTTTTAAAATTAAGTTTAATTATTTATAAAATATGATATAAAAATTCTTATAAAAATTATATATAATAAAATATTTTAATGATATTTTTTTTTTATAAAAATGTTTTACTTATTTTATAAAATATATTGTGAAATTTATATAATTATTTTTATTTTAATTATAGTTTATTATAAAATATTTTAAATTATAATAGTAAAAAATATATTTTGACACTTTTAGAATTTAAAAATTTATTTCACTTACTCTTAATATATATATATATATATATATCGAAATAATTTTATTAATTATTACTTTTGTTCATAAAATGTTTTAAATTAACAAAAGTAAAATATATTAATAAATTAAAAAATTATTTAAAAGTTTATTATGTGATAATAATTCAATCTAAAATATATTTTTATTATATTTATATTTTATGGTAGTTATAATAAAATATTAATATTGATGTTTTATTAATATAATTTTTTTTTACATTATCTACTCCTAGGTATGATTTTTTAAAATAAATGTTATAACCGTTAATAGTTTTTAAAGATAAATTAATCCTTTATAAGATGATAGCGTATATATTTTTTATATTATCAATATATTTTAATTAATTTTTTAATTATAAAATAAATTTTTATTTGTTACAAATAGTTAAATAGAAAATAAAATCATTATGATACAATTTATATAATATTTCATATATTAAATAAACTAAATCAAATGATTTTATATATAATAAATAAAACAACAAAATTTAAACTATTTTTTTTATCATACGTTTAGAGTAAATTCATCCTTAATTTAAAAAATATTTCTAATTTTTAATTTATTAATTTATGATGTAAATCAGCTTTTTCACTCATTTTTTAGTAAGAGTAGGCATGGCAATAGGATGGGTCGGCGGTGGGTTTCATGTTCTCCGTCCTTATTTCCGACACCTCGTGCCCATCCCCATTTCCGCCTCTGTCTCCGTCAGGTTTAAAATATTAAACCCAATTTTTGTCTCGCTCGGGTTTAGGAAAACCTGCCCTGCATTCGTTTCCGGTATTTTTTATATTTTTATTTTAATTATTTTATAATTTATTAGATTATTATATATTTTTTAAAATTTATATAATTTATTAATTTTATAATCTTATTAATTTTATATAATATTTTAAAATAATAAGGATATTTTAGTAATTTTAAAAGTAAGGCAGGTTCAAGAGTGGGGACGGGAAGGGTATCAATATCCCCACACCCGCCCCGTTCCCGCTTTCGAAAATCGGATTTTACCCATTCCTGACCCCGGTCAACTCGAGTTTTTCTCATCAAACTTGGAGCGAGAATAGGGCAGGTGGGTCAGGAACAGGTCAATTTATCATGTCAAATTAAGAGAATGTTGATTTGACACCTTAATATTAACAAAGATATTAGATAGCATCAAAATAGTAATGTTTTGTAGTTTAGAATAACTTTGGAATATGTTAATGTAAAATGACATTGTTTTATTGAATCTTCTATTTCCTCAAAACCTCCAGTTCTTTCTAAAAATTCTAAATTGTATGTTTGAAAGATTATGAATATAAATATGTGAATATAGGGTTTATTTCTCCATCTTGTAAGGGTTTCGATTCTCTCACATATGAACAATAATCGCATCTAATTATATCCAAAATTTTGAGGTATCAATAATCGATTACACCAAAGTGTGTAATCAATTACGTGGCCAGTTATATAATCTAAGTTAACTATCATTTTTTATAGAGGTAACCATGATATTTTTTGGTAATCGATTACACATTTTTTGTAATTGATTACCACTTTAAATCAAGCGATAATCGATTACAAAAATGTGTAATTGATTACAAAAAATATCGTGGTTAACTTATTTATATAACTGGTCATGTAATTGATTATACATTTTTGGTAATCAATTACCAAGAGTAAATTTTAAGATGTAAATAAGTGAATTTAGTGTAATTATGCTTGCTAATTATTTTTGTTTTGTAAGCTTTATCAAAATTCTTTCTCTTTAGTTGATCATAAATATGTATAACTTTTAATTAATGCTTATTGATTACTTTCTCTTAATAATAATCATTTCAAGATTGTACTTTTAGTTCTTTTTATATCTAATGACTACTTTGTTTCCATTAATAGGATGATCAAGGTGTTAGGGATGTAGATGATAATAACTTTATAAATGGCAATAAAGTTGAACATGAGTTTTATGTTACAATGAACAACGTTCTCTCTTGATGATGCTTTCTAGGTTTGTGATTTATTCTTTTTATAAGTTTTTCTTTCATAAATTCGTGATTTCAAAAAATTCTTGCAACTTATAGTACAATGTTAATAAACTATAAATATGTAATCAATGTTATTTGAAGTTAATCTTTTTTGTAATCAAGATATTGTATCTTATTTTTAATTTAGCTGGAGATAATTTTCTCTAAAAAATGAATTGTAGGATTTGTTGTATTGTTTATTCAAAGTTTAATTTTATAAAAATTTGTATTTACATAAAATTCCTAATAGATACTAGTGAAAAATAACTTTTTTATATCTGTTGTTTTGAAATTTTTACATTAGTTATTTAAATAATATAGAAGTAGGAAAATATGAAAAGTAGAACTTTTTACATTGGTTGAACTAAGAATTGATGTAAAAAGTCCACTTTCTACATTGTTTTACAAATTTTAACTAATGTAGAAAATGGACTTTTTACATTGGTTCTTAGTTCAACCGACATAAAATTTTTTACTTTCTATATCGGTTCAGACATAACCAATGTAGAAATTGACTTTCTACATCAGTTAAGGTCTTAATCGATGTAGAAAATCATTTTTTTAATGTTCAATTCGTTTGGACATACTACTACATAATTTAATCACAATACTTGCATATACAACCAGACAACATAGTCAAATAATACAACAACCAAATAATCCATTAATTAAAACTAAATATATCATTATTCATTATCAAATCTAAATATATTGAATATTTTACAAATAAAATAATTTAAAGTTACATAAAATTAACCCTAATTGGCTGCCTTTATCATATATTCCTCTAATATTTTCTAACATCATCAACATCTTCTCCAATTAAATGATGAGGATTTCAAAATATTTACAAAATGTTGGAATGAAATTAGAGAAAAAATAATGTTATAAATTAAAATGAAATTATTAAATTGTGATAATTTTAATTACCTCGATCTAAGAATTAATTATAAATGTTGAGACAATATGAAACATATGTCTCATGACATAATATCTGCATTTGGTTCATCTATCTTGTGTTTGACATTTCAAAAAAATAGAAAAAATTAAATATAATTATATATAATGATATAAAAAATATAAAAAAATTGAATAATTTAATAAACTACTTATACGTGAAGCTTTTTAATATTTGCTGAATGCGTCTCTTTTAATAGAAGGCAAACATTCATTATTCTATAATAAAAAAAGAACCAAATTAATACCTTTGATAATAAAAACAATGAATATAAATACCAAAACGCTAAAAAAAACTTACATATCAATAATGTCCCTTATGTCTTTCTTTAATTTTTACCAAGTAAGGTATAGAAATATAACTATATTCTACTTCGAGAAAATAACGTTAATTGTTAATGGGCCCTACAAATTTTGGATTAAAATGAACCAAAATCAGAAATTTAATTAAAGATGTTAAATAAAACTTTTAAGTATTGACTTGCGATTAAAAATAAAGTACTAACTCTCTTTTTCAATTTCCAATCTACTCTGAATGTAGCCCTGTATGTCAACTGATTTGTTCCCGATTTCTGGATATAAACCAGGTCAAGGAATTCATAGAGGTTCAAGTTCCCTCTTTGTGTACAGATGCGATAACATTATCTAATATTGTAAATAATTTCTAAGTATTAGAATTTGATACTTAATTAATTCAACTAAGGTTTAGAAATTTACTTACATCAACCATAATTGTAGAATTGATACACATAGAAGATTGTTACCCACAACTAGCTTTAAGATGTCCTTCCTAGTAATATAGAAGAGGATAACAGTAAGGTTCCTTATGATATCAGGTCCCATAATGAATTCAAAGATTGGTTTCCTAGGTCAATAACAATACCAAACAGATGTGCAAGCCAATTAGTTTCATGTTTCTTTTGTTGGGATGGAGAATTTAGCATTAATATCAATCTCCTCTCTAAGATCCTTCTCCCTATGAAACTAAAATGAATTTAGAATATATATATATATATATATATATATATATATATATATATATATATAAAGATTAATAACATAAAAAGAATTTTAAAAATTATTTAATATCTTAAGTTAAGTTTGCTACATAAATCTTCTTGGCTATAAAATAAAATTATTGAGGACTTTTCCCATTGTATGAACCTCCTCAGTAGACATAGGAACATGAGAGTTTACATCTTGAATCTGTTCAACCACCACCCTAACATTATCATTATCAATTTCCTTATGATGGATGGTTGAACCTAAGTTATACATTTTTCCAATGGCTACCAAACGAAGCAGATCATCAATATATAACCCAATCTTTCTCTCCTCCTGCTACATTTTCCTCGATCAAAGCACCACTCTCTTTTGTGCTCACACGTTTAAGAGAAGGAGAAGGGTTCTCATGTGTATGCATTTGGGCAAGTCCCAAAGATGCATACTTCTACTTGAACTTATGTCTTAACTTCTCTCGAAGTTGTTCCCTAATTTGACACGAGTCCTTCTTTTGAGCCATATGTACTTGAAGACAATCCAAAGTATTGTCTAATGCCAACACCTTATCCAGTCGCAAGAACACGACTTGGATACTTTGGTTGGCCAATAGCAGTATTAAGAATATCAACCCATCCATCAGGAACAAAGGTTTCCTGTGAACTTTGTTCAACCAAAAAATCATACAAAATATAAATATCATTATTAGTAATATATATAAATATATTAAGTTAATTTATAAAAAAAATGCTCAAATTTTTAATTAATTATAATCTTCTCAGCAACAATGTGAGATGTCTCTGATGTACACTCTCTTGAAGGCTTTTGTCGTGCTCTCTTCAATTTTTCATGGTGTGTGGATGGAGATGGTAGAGAAAAAAATGTAGATGAGTTTGTTTGAGATGATCATTCACATTCTTTTAACTTCTGCTCAGTCAGTCTTTCTTGAAACAACTCATAATCTCCACGAGATAATCTATAGAGGTAATAGTTCTTTGCAGAAATTTGTCGAACCTTCTTTATTTTCTCCTATTATAAGAAATCAAATCAAGTATATATAAAAGAGAGCATATCAGTTAAATAAAAATAATCATGACGTTTATAAAAATACATACAACGAATGTAGGATCCTTCTAGGTCTCAATAAACCTCTACCACATCTCATCGCCAAGGAACTAGTACTTCTTACAAGGAGACACATCCTTCATTGATATATATATATATATATATATATATATATATATATATATATATATATATATATAGACACACACACACACATTGACGAGATATGTCTAGAAGTCCCTCCAACATTCACCATCAAATAAAAGTCACTTCCTTTTCAACAAGCTAGTATTTGGCACATTGTATGTAAGCTATATAAAATAAGAGATATAATTAATTAGTAAATCATAGATATATGGATAAGTTTAATACTTTAAAGTGACAAATCATGATAGTTTCCCACATTTGATCTTTCACTTGAAGCTCTACATCATTACAATCCTTCTTCAAAATACTAGCTATGCTCCGTTTAAGGAGGGTCACATAACTCTTAAACTTTATTTTGATTGGCCTTAAAGGATTCCTAATGATGTGATCAAACTCTATAAGAATCCTCTGGTCACTACTCCAACTAAGGATTAACTCCATTAAATGTGTGGCTTGTCTTCCCTGCTTCTATCTAGATTGGCTATCAGACTCATTTTGGGAAGGAATGTTCTCAAATGGGTCAGCCATGTGCCTGTTGAAATATGTAAAAAAATATATTTAGAAAATTTATTGCATATAAAATAAGTAATAAATATTTTAAAATAAGTAACAATAAACATGAATTGATGATATAATAAAATAAATAACTAACTTGTAGCATGTAACAACATTTTCCTATATCCCTTCATGATGATCATCTCAAATAACATATACATCATCAATTTTATTTTCTTCGTTGACAATAGCTATCTCTCATGAAAAGGGAGTTTGAGAAATATCAATATTTTCTAGATCATCGGTGTCATCACTACCAATTGTGGTTTTTTCGTGAAGAATGACTGATCACCTTTTGTTAGAAGGATCTTCAAAATAAAACACTTGTTTTGCTGGTGGGTCATGATGAAAGGGTCATCTCTATAAGCTATTTTATGGAAGTCAACCAATGTAAATCTCAATTCATCAACTTGCAAACCATTGTTACTATCAACTCACTTGCATTTGAAAACGGACACTCTAAATTTAATGTAATCAACCTCCCAAATCTATTCAATGATTCCAAAGTAAGATATGGATTCCATAACAAGATTTTTTTCTTTGGAACTTTAAAAGTGCATCAACTCAGCTACCACCATAACCCCACTGTTTTGCACGGTACTTTTATCATCTCGAGATTTTATGTAAAAGAAAAAATGATTGATATCATATTCACTCCAATATATCACATCAAAATTTGGCCTATTTTCTAGCCACTTCATTGTATTAGAGGCATCATCATCCTTTCTAGCCACTTTCTTGTGCACAACAGCTAGTTGTGGGCCTTATAGTTTAAAAAATTTAAAGGAACAAAATTTAAAGTAACAACAGGTAGGACAATGAACAAAATTTAAAGTAGGAATGCAATTTAAAAATGAAAAACTTGTAGCATTGATTAAAAAATCTACCTTTGAGACCTACATTAAAAAAAGATATCATATTGTTTTTTAGGCTCCAATCTGTCTACCTTTTCTCTATCAAGAAAATAAAAAAACATTTAAAAATATGATTTAGGATCACACTAATGAAGGGACAAGTGTTTTCAGGTGTCCAGAAAAAACTATTTTTCCATCCTTATTTGTGAGATATATTACACTAATATATTAATACATAGAGTTCCATTCTTTCAATTCTTCTACATTTTCTGCCTACTTTGGTTTGTTAAGTTTAATGTACTTTTCTCAAGCTAACTAACCTATAGTGTTTGTTTACCAAATTGAAATCATGCCTATACTTGGTGTACATATAATCTGCTTTGGTTTATTAAGTTTAGTACAATCAAGAAAACGCTTTCAATTCTTAGTCTGTATTAATACAATATGATAAGCAACTACAAGTTTAAGTGATCTCTACTTCCTAATTCAATTACCTATCTTTTTAGTTTTTTTTAGAATATATTATAACCTTGCTTCATGTCAAAAGCTTTTGAACATGATTGTTTCATAGTTACCTAAGCATAGGTTATTCACTAATGTATCTATCATATGAAATATATACACGCATAGTTGTTTTTTTTCTTTAGTAAAATTTGATCAAGTTTTTGAACTTAAGAATATTAACAGAAATAAATAAATGTAGTAGATAGCAACCAGGTGTCCATTTTAATTACATTTTCAAAACTAATGTGAATATGATTATTCTAAATGCTCAATGAAATAACAGAATCTAATTTAAATAACTCTTATTGAAAGCACTTTTTCCACATTCACCAGGATTTTTTAAATATATTGAATTTTTATTTTAGGCAGCAAGCTCTTTTGATTTTACAGGAAGTAGTGTTAACCTTCCTAGTTAGATAGGAGATTCGCAAAAAAAAAAAAACAAAAAAAAATTGAAATAAATATATGTAATCAAGCACACATTAGAATTGGGTTGCCTAGTATATAATTTGGTTAGATGCCAATAGACAATTCTTAGGTTAATAGCTTAATTTATTACTAGTATGATTATTAGTACAAAAATAACTCCTACAATCCAAGTTTCACTCTTAAAATTTATAGAAGGTACAATTTCATTATAATAAAAGAAAACCATTACTTTACAATTTCACTTATACGGTATGCTTGAAAAGTGGTTTTAGATATAACTTTTACATAAATAAATCTACCTAGAAAACCAATAGATTGATGAAATTGTTGTTGGAAATGAAGTTAAATACTAAAGGTAAATTAGATAGTGTAGTGGAGTAAGTGATAGATAGAAAAGGTGTCATAGATAGGCTTCAATAGGAATGAAATTATATTGTTCCATCATTCTCTTTTTCACGAGAAAATGGATCCTTGAAGGAAAAGACCTTGTAATCAATTTCATAATCACTACTTGATTTAATTAGCTTCCTAAATATCTTATAAGTAGGGAGAAGCTTCCTAAATATCTTATAAGTAGGGAGAAGCCTCGTAATATAACAAAGAACACAAAAAAATTCTATTAACTTCTGGTATGTTTTCCTCTAAGATATAGTTATGGCACCTGTTTGACGAGCCACATGAACTGCACATGGTTCCATATATTGAACAACCCACCTCTTTATAACCATCTCAACAAAAGAACCATCTAGTTGGTAAACTAGTATAAAGTCAATTTTTATTAGATCCATCAAATTTTTGTGCCACAAGGTATGTATTTACAGGATGTATGTCACCTAATGTTAGGTTAAACCACTTGTCATTCCTCCCATGTAAGCCAGCAATTCTATCTTGGGGTGTAATAAAGGTACCTGCTAATCAATACCACCTTAAGGTAAAAAACCAAATGGTCAGTATAATCTAATAAAATATCAAGGCCATTTCATTTAAAGTTAAGCAGCTACAAGTGTGTCCAGCAAGCTATGAAAGTATTGTATCATGCAATAACATAACTAGTACAACCTAATTAAATGTTCATGGACTTAAATCCAAAAAAAAAACCTATGGACTAACATAATCTAATCACCACTAAGGGTATTATGAGTCTTCAATTATTACAAAGTAAAACCAAAATCAAAATAAAGGATAAATCTTAGGCAATGCTTTTAACACTCATTGTTTCAGGAATTCAAACCAGAACAAATATTATTTCAAGCATTTTGTTAAAAAGGTCATACACAAGTTTGCAAAAATCGCATAATCCTCACCATATACTTAACACAAGGCATCCACAACATCACCATTCAACTAGAGCCTATATGAATCATGTAAATACAAATGCTTACTCAGAGGTGTGAGAGAAGAAATACAATAGTTAATGATGATATTTTCCTTAGTCACAAATGGAGAACAGTGAGGGAATACGAATGCAAATACGAATGTGATTGGAGTTGTTTTCTTGTTATTTTTCCAAGCAGCAACAACAAAGAGACCTACAATGTCAAAAGCAGCATGTGATCATTTGTTCTCAAAATTAATATAAACGAGATAGAACTTAGGGATGTGATGGAATGGTCAAGCTTATTGGAATAACAATGCGATGAAGGAGAACTTAAAGAATTTAGGCACCGAATTAATCACAATAAGAAACACTCTAAACTGAAGAACGATGTGGAAAAAAGTAAATTGAAAATATTCAACTTTTCTACATTAGTTAAAATGAGATCTAATGTAAAAAGTTAGATTTTTTATATATAAAAAAAATTAACATTGATTTAGATAACAACTGATATAGTATTTTTAATTTTTAATTATAAAAATATCATAATATTTTTTTTAAAATTAGTTTTTATGTAACCAATGTAAAAATTTGACATAAAATTATAATTTTATACTAATAAGAGAAAGATGAAAATGATGAAAACATAAAAAATATTTTTAAGATAAGTAAAAAATAAGAATAAAATAAATTCTATAAAAATAACTTTATTATTTGAGAATGTCATGATTAAATTTGAAATTTTGAAATTACAAGGAGGATGTTGAAATTAATAAATAGGGAAAATCAACTATTAATAAACTTGAAAGTTTCCTTTTCTAAAAATATTATTTTGGACTACTTTTATTATCTTAACGGGTAATTATGTTTTTTTTTTAAGTCTGATGAAAAATTCAATGTAAATTGGGAACTAGCCAAACATCTAGTTGATAAGTGGGTAACTAATGTATGATTAAACTTTTCCTTCATCGTAATCTTTTATTTTTCAAGTTGTTGATTTTTTTTCTAGTTATCTAGTGGTTAAGTGCCAGAGAAAAAACTCAGGCGGTGTTCTCTATTATGTTTGGACATTTGTTATGTTGATGTTTTACTGTTAAATAAACTTAAAATTGAAATGAGCCACTAAAGATTTTGAGAAGAATAAGATCTTAAAAAGAAAAAAATTTAACAAAATAGTATATTTTAATATTACCTAATATTTTAGTTGATATTTAACATGATAAATTAATATTTTATAAACAGAAAATGATAAACTTGTATATGTGTCTGTATAAAACTAAATAAAAAAATTAAAATTAAGATTTTGATGTTGAAGTTACACACGTCATTCAATAATTGTTGGTTTTGGTTCTGGATAAAGTAAATAAAAAAAGACAATATTGCTATAGGAATTTAAATAAAATGGTAAGTAAACAAAGATACATGAGAATTATGAAAATTGCGGTGAAGTAAATTCTCTAGCACATAAGCTTATCACCTTTATAAATTACCAGAGGGGAAAATGAAAAATATTTCAATGGAAATAAGAATAATAAGTCAATATTTATTTAAATGAATAAGTAGTTTGCTTGAATAAATTATTTATAGAACATACCTGAATTTTTAATAATTTACATTAGATTATTTGAATTTCCTAGACACATCCATATTCACAAAAGAAAATATTTGCAATAATTATTAAATTTCATTATGAATAAAATATAAAATTATATAATACTTTCATTTACTTAATATACAGATAATTAGTTTTGCAACGTGTAATATGTTTTCATTTCACTAAAAAAAATTGAGTTAAGAAAATTCAAAATTAGAAAACGATTGGTTTTGTTGCTTTTATACTAATTCAACAACATTTTTAACTCTTGTAATTTTTATAAGCCAACCAAATTTGGCATATTTGTCGATTTTCTTAGGTCACTGATCGGTCTCGAACGAGGGCTGAAGATAGCCATTAGCCACGGAGTTGTGGAAAATAAATTTCTTAAAAAAACAAAAAAAAAATTGTTGAAGCAATAAATGAACTTGTCTGGCTATATTATTGGCTGTTTTGTGATGAGGACAAAATGATAGAATTGGATATTTAGTGACAAAGAAACTTTTTTTTTTCAAGAGTGACAAAGAAAAAATTGATACGACGGAAGAAGATAACTTATTTTATTTTATTTTAAATATTTATTATAGTAATAGGAAAGAAAAATATTTTATTATTTTATCTTATTCTATTGTTTTAATTAAAATTTATTTTAAAGAGGATTTAGATTAAAAATATTCAGATAGGATAATTATTTTTATTTTTATTTTTATTTTATATACTTTTTATTTGTTTTATTAAAAAAATTTAGTATTTATGAAAATTAATTTTATACCTTTTTGAAATCATATTAAATATTCCAAATTAATTTCTTTGTTAATTATATTAAAATTTTATTTGAGTATTTATATTAAAAATATTTCATAAAACTATTTTGATCTTTTTTTTATAAAATATAATTTTAATATTAACCTTTAATATTTTTATAAAAACAATTTCAATATATAGGATAAGATAAATATTTTTATATTTCATCTTTTTTTCATACGCTTTTCTTCTAATTTTCTTTTTATTTTTTATGAAAAATATTTTTTAAAAATGATAGTTTTTTTTTTAATTTTTTTCTATTTTATCATTATAAAAATACCAACCTATAATATATATTATTGATTATATTTATATTTTAAAATAAACTTAACATTATTTTGACTTATAATTTTTAATTTATATTAGGTTGTGATTTATAATAAAATTTAATATTTTTAACTAAACTTATATTTTCATATTATATATTCCTGAATATTTATGCTTTGGTTTGAAATTCTATTTATATTTTAGTTAATAAATTTTTATTTATTATTCCTTATAAAAAATAATGCAAAATTTAAAATATTTGATCAATCATATGCACAAAACATCGGATTGATTCAATTTTGATATCTATTTTCAACCAATTTAAAGCAGCACCTGCAAATTTTTTTATGATCGGGTTAGATAACGTTTTTAAATTGATACAAATTAAAGTGCCAATAACTATAGTTTAATATACAGATATTGCAAAAAGACACGAATCTTATATAAGTAGTGGAGAGATCTAAGTTCTAAGATAAGGAGGAAAAAAATATACGTATGAATTTTACTATATATGTAAGAGAAAAAGAAAAATATAAAAAGAGATGAGAAGAAAAAAAATAAAAAGAAAAAATGGACAAAAAAATAGAAAGGATTTTTTCCTTACACATGAGGTTAAAGTTTAAGTAAGTGTTTTAGTCAAAAATTTTCTCGAGAGAAGAATTAATGTTGAGTTAATTTAAGTTCTTAAAATATTACTAATATTTTTAGGTATAAATATTAATATATATCTATTTACATCTCAATCAACAATTATAATTTTTTTAAAAAAAAAACAAAATAGATTCAGTAACTTATATTTAAATATAAATAGATATATATTATTCTTATATGTATTGAAGTAGTATCAAATATTTTTTTAAAAACAAAAGAAGTATTAAATTTTTTTATCTCAATCTCAATTATGGATAGAATGAAGTATTATTCTAATGTAATGTTGAAGTGAGTTTTTTTTTTCAATTGTTTCTTTAAACAACCATCCTGATTCTTTCATATATAAATAGTAAATTTATTTATTTATATCTCAAAATTTATTTTTTATAATTGATTATTAAAAAATGGTTAATATTTAAAAAATAATAGTTAATTTAATTATATATGTGATTATAAAAAATAAAATTGTAATCAATTATTAAAAATATATAATAAATTGTGTAATTAATAATCTTATATATCTCAAATAATTAATTATTTCATATATATAACTGAATTAATAACTATTTTTTATATAATTAATTATAATTTTTTAATTAATTATTAAAAATAGATAATCAATTATTAAAAAATTATAAAATATAGATAAATAAATTTACTATAACGATATGAAAAAATATATTTTTAAAACAACAGGTTGAGCGGGTAAATGTACTACTGTAGTGATCTAATATAAGATAACTTGAATCATATTAATTTTTTTGGAAATGAATCATATTAAATTTACCAAAACATTAATTAAACCCAATTAAAAAACATTTTTTTCAAATTTTGTACATCCTTTTCATCAATATGATAAACATTTGTCAATCATCAATATCGAATGAAATGTCAGTTGTCATCCACAAAAAACCAGGGCAAATAATTATGCATCACTAATTGTTGGATGAGATATTTAATTTTAGGTAAAGCTAAGTACGCATCTCTGGCCGAAATGTCTTTAGTGGGTCCTTAAATTAATTTTTGTTGACAGGTTTGAAAAAATTCCTACGGATATACACTATTCACATCTGATAAAATATTTTTTCTAATAGATTAATAGTTTTATAATTACTTATTATAAAAATATAGTCAATAGTACAGAAATAATAATATAAAAAATTAACTAATTAATAATTATAATTAATTATTAATATGTTTATTAATTATTAAAAATAATTAACCGATCAATAATTAAAATGTAACTGAATTTAATTACTGTGCTATAAATATTTGAATAAACTTTTCTATTTCTCATGCGTAGAGTTTATTTACAATTTTTTAATATACATTCAAAATCATGTAATTAAAGTTTAAATACAGTATTTTTATTAAAAATTTTCTAAATTAATAATATTAAATTTTTTAAGTTAAAAATAAAATATTATATTTATTAATTTTTTAATATATATCTTTAAAATATATTACAAAATTTCTTTTTATTTCTACCAAACATGTGTTGACACTGAAATTAATTACTTATAAATATTGCCAATCTGAGTGCAAACTATTGAAAACAAATCAAATCAAACGAATTGCCATGACTCCCGGCAACCAAGACATCAAGTTCAAGTATTTTAAGTTGAAAGAGTTAGATTCATTATATCGTGAATAATTGAATATTTTTAACAAATATAATCATTTTTATGAAATGTATGTATGATTCTAAATAAATAAATAAATATGTGTTATTAAATTATATATTTATAAATCTTTAAATCATATAAAAATTTAATTTTTAATAAAAAAATCATTCTAAATTCTAAAATATTTTTTGGAATAATCAATAGTTTTAGAAAAATCTATTGTGCCTAAAATTACCTTTAATAAATAACTCCTTAATAATAACACTTCTGGATTAAAGGAGAACACATGAAAGCAAGATAATACTTGTATCTACTAAAGTTAAAGAGAGTTGGATTTAATTGAAGAATTTAATCTCTAATAAAGTGGAAAATTGCCGTTTGAATCATATTCGAAAAGCATATAAGTTTAGGGGATATGGGAATAAAACACACCTCTGGTATTAGTATATTATTTTTATTTTATTAATAATTAATAAATTCTACTATAATTTATGGTTATAAACATTAATCAATTTTAAAATATATATTTTATATAAATTATTAATATAAATTATAATTATATTAATTATTTAATTATATACATATGTTAATATTGGTGAATACAGTGTAAATCTTTAGTATGGATTAGGATTCTAACGGCTGTTTACAGAGAAGTTCTTGATTGCGGGTAAGTTATTATATTCCATTATGTAATAACAAAATATAATACATAATAATATAATGTTGGGGTATTAAAGGATGTGTTTTATTTTTTTATTTTCTGATACTATGATGTATATCTTTTATGTTTAATTTATAAATTAATTCAATAATTGATATCAAAGTATTTTGTAGTCACATTTTGGAGTTTCTGATAAAATAAAATGAAACTAAAATCAAACTCAGACTTAAAATTAAAAATCCAAAATCTATAAATTTTAAATGAAATTAATAGAAGAATTTTATTTTTTTATGAACCACAAATGATAACATGTTTTGCTCACAAAATTTTATCAAGAATTTGAAAAAAAAAAAACTAACATTCTATCACATACAACACTTTTTTTATCTTCAAAATCGATTCCAAATTAATTTTTTTAAAAATTATTTTGAAGTTTTTGATAATCTATATTATAGAAACAATATATTAAAATTTCAAGTAGTTTCATTAAAATTAAAAAAAAAAATTAGTTTTTCATTATGGTTCCACAAATGGCATAGTTTTTTTTATTTGAAAATTCTCACAGGTGAACTAATCAATTTTAAGATTGACTAAGGACTTTTGTTCTTCTTCTTTATAAAACATTCTTGTAAACTTTTACTATATTTGATGGTTTAAATTTGGATAATTAATCGAATCAAAATTTTAGATCAAAATGACCTATTTCTAAACTCACATGTTAGATACGATCGATTGTATCATTTACATACAGGCTAGTGCATTCAGGTGTCTAAACCTACTTTAAAAGTCTAAAAAATTTTATATTTTAAAAAGATAATATATATTATTTATATAATTTTGATAAAAAATTTATAATTTTTTTCTACATTTTTAAATATTTTATATTAAATAATATGAGATAAATACATAAATTTTATATTCTACACTCAGGTTTGGAAGTACAAATTTTTTTATGCATATTTCATATATTATTTATGATATATGTTACTCTCTTTAGATGAGTTATAGAATAAATTTAAAATTTTTGGTTTATATATATATATATATATATATATATATATATCATAATTATGCATATTTATAAAATTATGTGTGATAAATATAGATTAAATATTTTCTTAAAATATACTTTAGTCACAAAATTAGGTATAATAATTTTTGGATCTTAATATAATATAAAAATATATTTATTAAATTTATATAAGAATGAATTGTGTATTATTTTATATCATGATCTAAAACTAAAATATATGTTATTTCATTTTAAAATATTTTTATGCCCATTGCTAAAAATATTATTAAAATAATTTTTTAGAAAATTAATGAGATAATTAACCATCCTATCATTCTTAATTTTATAATATATATTATTATATTATTTAAAAATACTAAAGCTTATTTGATGCGTAAATTTTTTATAAAGATTTAACAATTATTAATGAACTATTTAAAAATATTATATATATATATATAAAATTTATATTAATGATAATTATATTCTATCAATATGTTGTTATTAATGTAATTTATGATTGATATAATGTACTAGTCAAGTTAGCTAATTGAGTCGTCTCACAGTCTGTCCAGCCTAGTTTCCTAGGAGTGGTCGATGTTGGCTAAGTTCCTTTTGTTTTTGTTCTGGGCCTACTTTCTCTTGGGAGCATAACTCCCGCTATACTGAACTCTACTTAGAAGTAAAGGAACTAGTCTTTCACTAAGTCCATTAATCTTTCATTTGATTGGGTCTTAACAATGGTAAAAGTCATAGAAGATCCAATTGCTTCTTGCATTTGCTTGAGTTCTTGTCCCTGCTTTCCTCAAGGAAGGCATTTTTTTTTCTCCAGTGAGAAAGCTTGCAGAAGAGAAAAGAGCTAGGGCAGGGGCTATGCGTCTCATAGTTAGCCTTTTCAAAGAGATAAGTGTCTTGCTTAAATTTATATCAATTATGATTCGAAGTATCCTATCTCTATTAGAATTTCTACATGACATAAAATATTGTATATTTTATTTACACATTACTTTATGAAATTTGACAAATTAATTGTGTGTAATTGATGATCAATGTTGTGATCAAATCAAAATAAAATAAAAATAAACAAAAAATGTAATATAAGGCACAACCTTGATCATCTCTTAAGTATTTTAGAACACAATTGGTTTAGTTTAAAGTTAGAAAAAATAGGGTTTGTGACTTTTTTTGTTGAGAAAAGTAGAATGAAAATTAATAAAATTGACAATGTAAAAAATTGATTAACTTGTTAGTTTAATTTATAAGCGGATTATCATAGATTCAAAAAGATATTTTTTGAAAATCATTTTAGTTCTTGTTTGGGTTGACTTCAATCAAGCAATCACTAACTAAACTCATAATTTTTGTTAGAATAACATTTAAATTCGAATTAATTCATATTCAAATAATTAAGCATCATCCAAAGTTACCAAGTAAATTCTAAAGAACTAAATTCCCAAACCTTATAGAAATGTCCTCATTTTTATTTGGTTTGAATTTAATCAAGAAACTGCCAATAAACTCATGATTTCTTATTGGAATAACACACAAAATTTGACTTAATTTATGTTCAAACAATTAAGCATCACCCAAAGTTTTCAAATTAATTTTTAAGAATTGAAATAATTAAATCTTATAGGAAAACCTCATAACCCCTTTTAATTTTTGCATACAGATTAAAGAATTAAACAAACCCTTATTTTAGAATTGTAGCATGTATGATGAAATTAAATTAAGCAATCAATTTCACAATTACAAGTAAAATGCAACCAATAAAAAGAGAAAAAAAGAAGAAGAAATATTACAACAAAGTTCAAATTTAAGAATAAAACTTCAAATTCCTTACTTATGAAATAACATCCTACAAGCCAACCAAAGAAATTATCCTTCTATGAAACTTTTTAAAAAAGGAAAGAATAAAAAAAATTAGAATTAAAACTTTATTAAGAATTCTAAATAAGTCTTGGTGTGTTTACAATATGTTAGGATCTCCCTTTTAATAGACTAAATATGCCTATTAAAATTTGAAATTTAAATAAATATAAAAACTAAATCAATCTTAAGTGAATCATAAAAAAACCTTCAAGAATTGAATCTCTTGTTGCTTTGCAATTGAATTCTTTATTTACTCTTCCATTTAAATTTAAATTGTGTTGGAAACATGAGTCCTTATTTGACGCTTCTTTTAGCAAATTTTTGTGTGTTTTTTGACGGCCGAATTAGGGTTTTCACTCTGAATAAATGTTGTAAATAACTCTTTCCTTAAGATTTACATTGACTTTGTTGTGCGTTTACTGTGCGTACAAAATTTTACTTACGGGCAAGTGTACCGTGTAGAAAAGAATATTTAATACCCTTAATATCGTTCCCACAGAGATTATTTTAATAATCTTAAAAAATATTAAATCCTAATTTTTGAGTTCACCAGAAAAGGGTTTGTTTAGAAATATTTAAAGTGGATGTAAGAAGAAACAAAATGAAAGTAAGCGATTTAAAGACAAAATGGCACAAATACGAGTTTAATTGTGGAGAGACATGAGACTTTGGTTTCCCTTATAATTTTACCCAATTTCACCTCAACTCCCTTAGGAATGATTTGAGCCAATTGCTAACCAGAATGATTTGAGCCAATTGCTAACCATCCGTTCTCATTCTATTACTACCACTGATCATGCAATAGCAATATTCTTTCCCTCAAGTTACTATCCCTAATGATCATGTAAGGTATATAATTAAGAGAATCATAAAGAATATGCGGATTTGTTAAATTGATAACTGATTAGAAATCAAGGATTTCAGTTGATCCTCCAAAACCCTTAGATTCAGTTTACCTTATAGTTCCGTTAATTAGACAATGGTACGATTGTTTATCCCCTAATTAACTTTGAAATTAATTCTCATTAATTAATTATTCATAATAAGGAAAAACACAATTGAATAGAAATACGCAATCATTCATAGAAAGGAAGAGGGGTTCAATTGGTTACATTATAAGTTTCACCAAAGCCTCATGATTTGGGGATTAGTTACACATCAAGAGATAAGACAAACAAAAACATACTAATCCAACAGAGCTAACAATAGGACGTTGCAACTCGTACTGTACAACAGCTTATGTCTCTAAATCCTACGGAAGGATATCGAGGGATACTCAAAGTGGTGTGTAGAATGGTGTGGCAAAACCTTCTTTTTATAGGCGTGGATTAGGGTTTCAATGTAGTGGACCGGACTTGACCTAGTCGCTCCCTTAATCGTCGTGACTATTCTAAGTCATCTTGCAATGTTGTAGGGCTGATGTGGCATTGTCACACCAAAATATAACATTGTCACGTTATCAGGGTTGACGTGGCATTGTCGCATTAAACATGACATTGTTGCAGTAGATGCCCTATCCTTTTATGCCCCTTTCACCCTCTTTTCTTGATCCAAAACTTGCCTATTTTCATATTTCTTCCTTGCATGACCATTCCTGCAAAAATAAGGAAAATTAGATAGAATTACAATTAAATAATCGTAAATTATATTATAATTATAACTAATTTTCCGCAGATAAATCAACAGAATGACAGTTTATCAGACCTCATTTGAAAATAACTTTTGTAACCTTATATATGATAAATCACCATTGTATTTATTTATATATGAAAAATTAGTTATAATTATAGTATAATTTATGATTATTTAATTGTAATTCTACCTAATTTTTCTTATTTTTGTAGAAATGATCACGCAAGTAGAGAATCTAAGGTGAATCCAAAGGAACAGGCCAAGGTGATCACTTTAAGGAGTAGGAAATAATTAGAGATACATGTGTAAAAAGAGAAGGAGAAGGAACACGTGGTTACCGATAACTACAAAAAGGTTAATAATGACCTTTTAACCCTTACGGATGGAAGCCCAAAAGAGATGAGAAAGGAGGTTGAAAAAACCCTATGTGGAGCCTTACCAACACATACTAATCTTTCTTCCAATATTGAAGGCCAATAAGAAATGTACAATAAAATTGATGGTCTTAGAAGTAAACATGCTCAAGGAAGTTGAAAACGAAGGTAATAAATTTGACAGTGTAGAGAGTTATGAAACTTGTAAGCCTAAACCGTTAGTTGAAGAACCTCTAGTTTTTGAACTCAAGTCTCTTTCTCCAAACCTTAAGTTTGCATTTTATCTCTTACTTCTTCTCTTTCTATTATTATTTCTTTTAATCTTACAGGAACAATGGAAGAAAAAGTGCAGAGGATCTTACGATAAAATAAAGAAGCCTTTGGATGGTCCACTCATGACTTCAAAGGCATAAGCCCTACACTTTGCATCCACAAGATTCCAATGGAGAAAGAATTTTAATTAAAGGTACAACCACAAAGGAGGCTTGACCCAAGTTGTAAAAATAAGCTTAGAATTAAGATGCATAGGAACTCAAGGTTCCACAAACAAATGGAAAAAATAGGATATCCCAAGCATATTTGGAAATGTGAATCCAAAGTAAGTAAGAGGTGATTGATTTATAACTTATAGTTTTGTGTGCTTATAAAAAAAACTTAAATTTAAGGGGAGCATCCTTTACAAGGTGAATAAAACATTTCCATATGAAGTGCTGGATTTTGTCAAAGAGAATAAAGAAACCTTGAAAGAGAAGAAAGTCAAGAAGTACATCAACACATTGTTGGATCATAAGATAGCCACATGTGTTGTGCTTAACCATTGGATGAAGGTATATCATGCTCGTGACGTAGAATAAGCGCTTTTAGAAGGCACATTTTTTGGATAAAGTATTATGATTAATTAGTGTAGGATATTATATAACTCTTATTCTTTTACATATTTGTATATTTTTATTTTTTTTACATGGATGTACAAAACATATTTTTAGAACATATTATTATTATTTTTTTGCCTCTAACATGTGTGTTTAGTATGAGTAGGTTATCCTAATGCGATATAACTTCTTTTCCAATCATTGACATCAAACCAGGAATACATTGAAGATATTGATGAGTTATAAGTTTAAGGAGGAATACCTTCTCCCTTCTTGGTACTATTTTTCAGGAAAATTCTTTTTTACTTTTCACTATAACATATTTTTACATGTATACAATAGCTTAAGTGTAAAGAGGTAGACTTTTTCCTCCTATTATTTTTAAAATTTTCTTATCTCTCCTCTTATTATGTCTTGATTTCAATTATGGTAATTAATTTTTTCAGTTAAATTAAGAGAACGGTAGAAGATTAAGTTTAAGGAGGGATATCACATTCCTTATTTTTTTTTAAATACTTGTACCTTGTGATAATTCTATATGCTTAAATGTTTGGAATACTAATAGATTTAGAATTTACAAATCTTTAATATTTTGTGGTAAATGTTAACCGAATCTAATAAGAACATGGAAACTTTTCATAAAAATATAGAGTAGCTATAGTGAGTATTGAACCTAATTGAGATTACACCCAACCTCTCTCTTTGTTGAGTAATTTTCCTCCAACTTAACTTGTCCTCTAACCTTGTCAAGCTTGTATAAGTTGATTTCATAACAAGAAAATAATAAAGATAAATTAAGCTTTTCTGATTAGACTCAGACTTGTAATATCATTTAATTCACCTTTTGAACTTATTAAAAGTTACATATTTTTATGCCTTTAAATTAATTATTGTAATTTTAGGCACTTTAAGTTTGAGAATATGATAAATCACTATTCTGTTGATTTATCTATAGAAAATTAGTTATAATTACAGTATAATTCATGATTATTTAATTTTAATTCTACCTAATTTATCTTATTTTTGTAGGAATGGTCACATAAGCAGGGAATCCAAAACAATGCAAGTTTTTTGACAAAAAGAAGGCAAAAAGACATAGAAAGATAAGGAAGGCAGCAACAACAACGACACATTGGACCTAATTATGAGGAGGTATCTTAGTCATCCCTATAAAGCTGCAAGGTGACCTATAATGGGCACGATGACTAAGGAAGCAGTTAGATCAAGCCTAGTCCAGGACAGTAAAACCCTAATCCATGCATATAAAAGAAAAGTTTTGTCATACCATTCTACATATTACTCTCTAGAAGACAAACCTCTCACCATCCTGCAGATCATCCCTTCATATATTGGAGAAATCGATATACTTTAGTATGATTTTCACTTCATCTTTCTTTCGGTATCCTCTTCGTAGGATCTTAGAGGTAAAACTCTTTTAAGTTGCAACATTTTATTATCAGTCTTTCCAACACTGCAATTTTGTCATTCTTTTTTTTTAGAATTTGGATTATAAATTGTTTTGTTAGATTAATATGCTCTAATTTGGCTTATTTCTTTTTATATAATTAATCCTTAAATCTTGGAACTTTGGAAAAACTTATGATATAACCAATTGAATATTTTTTTTTCTTTGTTGTGAATGATTATCTATTCTATTCAATTATGTTTTTTTATTCTTAATTAATTGATGAAAATTAGATATTCTTATTAATTTTTAAGTTAATTGGAAATATACGATCGTACCATTGTCTAATTAAAAAAACTATAGAAAACTAAATTTAAGATTTTTGAAAGATCCATTTGAATCTTTGATTTCTAACAGGTTATTAATTTAATAAATTTAAATATTTTTTATACTTTTCTTAATTATATCTCTTACATGATTATTAAGATAGTAACTTAAAGAAAAGAATGTTTTTATTGCATGATCATTGGATAATAATAGAATGAAAAAATATAGTTAGTAATGAACTTTAAATCGTTCACAATGATATTGAAATGAAATTAAGTAAAATAATAAGAGAAACTAAAATCTCATATCTTTTTATAATTAAATTCGTACATATATTCTTTTAACTTTAAATTTTCTATTCTTATTTTTCTTTTTTTATATTTATTTTAAATATGTAAAAAAACTATTTTTCAATAAACTCTAAAATTATGATTTAATTATTCTTTTAAAAATTTTATAAAAATTTATATATAATAAAATTTAAATTTATTAATTTAATATTAAATTGATGAAATTTAACTTTTAAAAAAATTATTAATAGAAGAAATTCTAAGTATAAGTAACTTTTAAATTTTCTACACACTAACCTCTGAAATCAATCTATCTATGGTTAACAAGATTAAAAAATTAAGCAAATATATATATATATATATATATATATATAAATCAATCTATCTATGGTTAACAAGATTAAAAAATTAAGCAAATATATATATATATATATATATATATATATATATATATATTAATTCAAATACGTTAGTTTGGTGGATATACATGTGTATTCATAAAAATAAACTTCTGAAATCAATCCATCTCATGGTTAACAAGATTAAAAAAAATTAAGTAAATATGTATTTATATTAATTCAAATCCGTTAATTTGGTGATAAAATAAATTTATATATTTTATCATTTATTATGTTATTTTGAATTATATTATATTTTTATTAAATTTTTTACTATCTTAATATGTCTTTTAATTATTTCTATTTTTATATTTTATTATTTCATAATATTATTTATAATATATTTATTTTTTTACTAATTTTCAAAAATTTTACATTTTTAGATTTATATTTATTATATTTTTATCTCATTTGTGAAAAGTTTATGGTAGAGAAGATACGAGTCAAAACAGGTTGACTAACTTTCCTTGTCCGTGGGTTGAGTAAATTTTCGAGAATATGTACCTACTGACCTACAACCATCTTTTTTTAGTTGATAACTTTTTTCTATTTTTAATTTGGCTTAATTGCATTTTCGTCTTTTCTTGTTTTAAAGTTTAATCATTACTTTTAAAGTTTAGTGATTTGGGTTTTTTTATGTTTGTTTTAAATAAATTTTATAATTTTTTATTAAAAATTCTATAAACTTAATTCATTCTTTTAATTTTCCAATAAAAATATAAGAATTTCATTAAATTACAAAAATATTCATTTTTATCTTTAACTATAATATTGTATCTTATAAAATTATTTAAATTTATTAAATTTTTAAAAACTTATTACTTCCAAAATTTATAATTTTTATATTCTAATATTATCATAATTTATTTAAAAATTTAGATAACAAATAATAATTTTTAATCAAAATATGTTATTAATTAAAAAAGCCAACAAAAGATTAATTTTATTAAATTTTAAAAATAAAAGATCAAAACTACTTAAAAACTTCCAAGATTAAAGCCACACAAAAATTAAAATCGAGAATTAAAAACTGAAAAGAGGGTATTTTTAATTTTATTTTAAAATTTTAAAACTTAAATCTAATCTTAATTTTAAATTTAAAAATTTATTGTAAAAGTGAATAGGTTCATTTTATTTTCTTTTTTTATTATAGATTTATTAAATATATAAATAAATAATTATTATTTACAGTTAAATAAAAATAAACATTTTTAAATAATAATTTTTTATTAAAATAATAATAAAAAATATTATTATTATTATATTTATTATTATTATTATATAAATAAATAATATTATTGATGATAGTTATTATCATGATAGTGATAATGAATATTAATTATATGTAATGTAATGGTAATAGTTATCATTATTTTAAAAATAAAATTTTTAAATTAATTGAACTAAAAATTAATTTTTTTAAAAAATTATTTTAATCATAAATTTATTTTAACAAAAATATTAATAACAAATTAATAAAATAGGAAAACAAATTAAAAGCTAACATAATAGTAAAAAATTAATTTATATATAAAATAATATTATTTTATTTTTAAAAAATATATATTATATTTAATTATATATGTATAAATTAAATTTTTAAATAATATATAATTTTAATTTTGAATTATATGAAATTATAATATTAATATTATATATATATATATATTTTTATTTTTAATATATTATATATTATGAATATTTTAATGATAATATTTAATTAAACTGATTTGATAAGTATTAGATAATTGAACTTTGAATTAATATCTAATGAATATAATGATTAATTTAATTTTAAAAATATTGTAAAATTACGATATTTTCATTTCAGATAATTTAAAGATTAAAATGAAAAAAATTAATTTAATTTTTTATTCATAAAAATATATTAAAAAATTCAATTCCAAATCAAATACATTTTATTTTTAAATTTCATTGAAACAATTTTGCAACTCGAACGGTTCGAAGTGTGCTTGGAAATTAATATTTTTTTTACTCTTTTAAAAAAAAGTTAAAAAAATCACTATTCAATGCTCTTTGATAACAATTAGAAATCAATTTATATTATTTTTACAAAATAAATAAAATTTTAAAATTTACACTAAAAAAAATTATCGGCTTAATTTATAGTTAAATTTTATTTTTTATTTAACCTTCAATAATTGAAAATTTTAGATACAAAATCAATTTATACAAATAAGTTTATATGTTTTTAAATTTTATTATAAAAAAATTTCTTTATATAATTTAAACAAAATAAATTTTTTATTTAATATATTTAAACATTAAAAATTATTTTATATAAGTAATTATTAAAATATATTTTTCTCGATTAATCCAAACGAAAATTTAAAATAAAAATAATAATCTTACTATAAAATATAATTTACGGTTCTCCGTTCCTAATCTAATGCCTGAAATTAAAGAAAAAAAATTCACTGGGCTTACCTCAAGAACTTTTCTTACGTAAGACTGTGACCTGTTGGACTAACTTTTCCATACAGATTATCTTTTTTCAAAAATTTCACAGACAACGGTTCAGAGGGACAGAGTTTTGAGAATTCTGAAATCATCCTACTCATTCTCAGTCGCTCGCTGTTGTTTGTTACTGCCTTAGGGCTTTTCAATTTCATCCCAACTCTCCCTACCTACGTACCTCTTTGCGACCGAGCCAAATACCATCGTCGGCGGTGTCCGCATTCCCTTCTAGCCGATAACTTCTCCATTCGCGACTCGGTGGTAGTCCGTCGCTCACGCCTAACAGTAAGCTCTTCTATCACTTCGATTGTTGATCCGAAGCCATTGATAATTTAACATATAATTAGTTGTTTGAGTAATTCGCCATGTGGTTTGAATTGGTAATCATTTTCTTGTTTGCATCAAAGATAGAGTCTCCCTACATTCCGTTGAATGGACTTATTACCGATGCCTTGTGTTGGGTGGGTTGTAAGGATTTGGGGATTAAACCAACTTGCCTTCGACCTATTTGATGAAATGTCTGAACTAATATGATAGTGTAAATCGCCGATTTGTATGTTTTTTTTTATCCGTTCTGGTTTGTGTTATATTCATGCTTCCTCAAACTAGTCCCTTTTTTTTCCTCGTCCGTTGTTTCCACACCCAAAAGCCCTCGACCCGCCAAAGCTCCTCCCACACTCTTCCCATCTCTGTTCACCCCATAACTACCCTCACCACATTCTTATCCCCAACCGCATTGCCACATATCGTGAATTCTGAATTTGAACCCTTGTCTGGTGCTGCTCCCTTTTCATATTGTCAGGGAACACCACTCACGGTTTCCCCTCACATTTAGTCCCTGCCCTGAGTAGAAGGTAACTTCTGTCATTTTAATACCTTAAATCTTGAACACAACATTTTCTTTTCTCCTATGTATGAAATACAACTTGTACAAATTGTTAAATTTTTCTTCAAATTTTGTATCATTGCATGTTTAGACTTTGGGGGCCTATTCCGGAACCCTTTAGATTTGATTAAACTGTCTGTTATACATGGGGATTATATTTTGATTGCCTAACAATTTTTATTTTTGTTACGAAAAGGTTACTAATGCCAGTATACCATCAACTATTGATATTCCTACTCGTGTGATTACGATCTATCATTCAGTGTCCGTACTCTCTATCAACAACTGCATTTCATAGTTCAAACTACTCACTATAGATGTTCAGTTTTTTGTTATGATTTGATGGTTTAAAAACTCAATTTCCACAAGTCTACTTTCATGTCTTGTGTAATGTATAGCTATAAACTTCTGCTATATGAAGCTACTCTGCGTATGTTGCTCTGAATTTTTAGAGATTATCATAATTCCGTCCTTCTATGGCCAGTGAAAAACAGAGAGAATGAATGACCCCTGCATATTTTTGTTTTTGTTTGAATTTGATTGAAGGAAATCCTAAGTGTTTGTGGAAATGCTTCACGATTCATGAGGGTAAACTTGGTCTGAATTTATAATTGAAATGGATAGTGTAATTTACTTTGGGTTATGTTGCTTCTCGTTATTTATGTGGATGAATTGAACATGAATTATTGTAAATCAGTTGGGGAGGCTATATTTGTACAAGGAAACATAGGTAGCAAGACTTGACCTCTTGGGTTAAAACTTAAGAGTAAATAGAGGGGGAAGACCTAGGAGATCTGTTATTGTGTTTGAATCTTTAGAAATTAATGGGGATTTAGAAATCCTTGGAAAGGCAAATCTAACAAAGTTGTAACCTGGTGAAGAGTATGTGCCATGTTGCAATATTGCTAAACCACCTTCTGAAGCTCTTGACTAGGCACTTACTTGAATGTAAGATAAATTCTCAACTTTATCTTAAGTATCATAATGAAAAATTTGAAGTTAGACAAATCAGAATTTCAATTTGAGTAATGTTTTACAGCTTGATGAATCATGTGTGATGTGTGTTGCCTCTTCAAAATGGTGACCTTGTACTGTAGACCTGTTGCACACTTGCATGGTGGCAGTCTCTGTCTTCCCTAGTTTATTCTTGTTTAGTTGCTCAAATTATATGTATTGTGTTAATTTTGGGACATTGCTATTTTCTTAAAAGGTGAAAGCACACCCAACTCAACTTTTTTGTTTCTGATGTCCTACCACCCTCCACAAATTTTGCCGAAACTCAGATATGTAATTGTGTGTTTATGTATTGCCTTTATTGCAGAAGTCAAGGAGACACTTTCTGTGTGTAGTTACTTCCTTTTCTCTCACTCAGCTGTCTTACAGATGAAAATGTACGTTTCCACCATTTTTGTTTGTTCTCAAAATTAATACACTAATTTCAATTAAATCTTTCTCTTTCTATTGGGATATGGTTGATGTTTGATAGCTTTGTCATAGCTTGGAGGCCAATGCTGGTGCTCTCACAAATTTTGAGGTCCTTGATTTCTTACGAGCTAAAGGAGCTTCAAAGGATCCAACAAGGGTTATTGCCAAAGTAGCGCAGTCTGAATACAAGGTTAAATTTGTTATTCTGCTGAGATGATAGATAACCCATTTTTTATAGATAATTTCAGTCTTTGCTAATAGATGGCGATACTTTAAGTTTTATTGTTAGATAATTGTACTGCATGTCCTACAGGTTTATGATTATTTGGTTAATACTGCTGCCTATGTCCAAACAAGAGAGAACATCAATGAATTCTTGACAAGTGTTAAAAAGCATGACCTGGCAAAAGCTGAGGTTCTCAACATATTAAACATTAGGCCAGCTGCTGAAGTTGAGATATACCCAGTAAGTACAAAATTATGATTTCACAATTTATTTTTCACCTAAGCATTTAGTTGGAAGTTATCTTAGCTCTGCATTTTCTTAATTGTAACCCTATCCTCGGCAATGTTTTGCTCTATTATTTGTCTTTAAACTTCAAAGTACTATGCAGTAATTAAGGCTGGAAATGAGTCGAGTCGAGTCGAACATGGATTAGCTTGACTCGACTCGATAAAGAATTATTTGGCTCAAAACTCAACTCAAGTTTGATATGAATTATTTTTTCAGCTTGACTCGGTTCAAGCTTATGAATGACTCAACTGGCTCGTTAGCTCGAATCACATGAACCAAAACCATAATAATTTGGATCCAAAACATATAAAATTTTCATACTGAACACTTCAATTTCACATTCTGCTACTAATTTTAGGATTAAAAGATTGGTTAAATAACTAGTATAGATATAGGAAATTTCAATTACTTTCAGTAGAACACATGGCTAATGTAAAAGTCAAAAAATAATGTAATGTAAAATCTACATTTCCAAAAGTACATTTCATCAATCTAAACATCATTATGTGCTAGCTGTCCAAATTCTCATTAAAACATCAATCTTTACTTGCTGTCCAAATTCTTATAAAATTACCTGAAATGTTAAAAAAATTAAGTAAATACTTTATTATCTAACAAAATAAGTCTTTGTAATTTAAAAAAAAAAAATAGAGAATGTACCTACCTATCTATCATTAAGAGTAAAAAATTCAAGGGAGTAATGAAATTTCTGTGGAAATTTGGTCCACCTAAAATAAAAGAAAGAATAGTATTAATAAATCATCATTATATTATTAAAAATAAAGAATAGTTAATCATTGAGAGAAGATATATGATAGGATTGGTACCAAGGAAAGAATAATAAGAATTTTTATTAAAAGAACAAGAACAGAACTAATCATCCTTATAGAAAATATCAAGACAAGTAAACCCCTGCTGAAATTAATTCGAGTAGCTCAGCCTACTCTCAATGATTTCCCGAAAACATAACCTCTTTTCTGTTCATTCTCATCCTATTTATTCTCTATTAAATTGCCTTAACTAACTAAATGATTAACTGTTTTTTACATCTTTTATCTGCCCCTAACTTTGCTCCTTCTCCTCTTATACACTTTTCTAATGGGAGGTCAGTTGCTATCAATATATTACTTTAGGCTTGTTTCTAATCCCATGTAACACTCAAAGTCAACTACCTCCACAAATTAAAGCTTCCATGATATTTGAATTTAAAGAAGCTTGAAATGAATTAATAACTCCTCCCCCAACACTAAAAGTTGACTTTGAAGCCACAGTAGATATTGAAATGGCAAGAACATTTGCTGCCATATGGGATAACACTCAATATTTTCCACTATTCAACTTCCACCATTCCAAGGCACAAAAGGTCATGTGACCATTATATTTAGGCTTGTAAGTTGGGTCATTTAAATACTCTTCAACTTTAGATTTTATAGAAGAAACAACTTGCTGATTTTGGACATAATCCATCAATAATGACCATCTTGAGGGGCTTGTTGAGTTCATTAAAAGGCTAATTTGATTAGCACTAGTTCTATTAGAGCCTTCCTCATCATGCTCACTAAGTAAGATAGCATACTCTTTCTAGATATCATTAAGAGCATTGTACACCTTTTCTATATTTTGTTTAGATTCGTCTCCTGGGTAAATTAAAGGAAAACACATTTTAACACCCATCATTTTTATCCTGGGGTCCAAAACAGTAGCAAGTGACATAACAAGATTGCACTCCCTCTAATACTTATCAATTTTTTCGTTCATTACTTTCACCATGTTTTAAATGAAATCACATTCATCTCGGATAGCATTGTCTAACATTTGCTTAATTCGATACACCTCAGCAAGATATAAATTAATACTGTCTACCAGAAATAATATTTGTGACTACATTAAATACCTATAGCAACATGGCAACTTTTTCAACCTTTTTAATTTTTTTCCATTCTTTAGGCTTTGGAAGAGTTGTATAGTTGGGTTCCTGATCTTGAAATTGTGGGAATACATCTTTAAATTGTATTGCAACCGACAACATTTGATAGGTGGAGTTCCAACAAGTAGTGCATTCAAGAATCAATTTTTTACCACCAAACTTTAGTTGTTGAGCTATTTGAGAGAAAGTGCACTCATATTTTTTTGTTCAATCCTTTAACTCCACTTCTTTAAAGTGATCTAAAACGAGAGAAGTTTTCTTTCCCTTGGCCTTTTGAATGACATCTTCATTGTTCTCAACATTTTCTTCTTTTATAACTTCCTTTGTTGGTGATCCTTCATTTTTACTTGCATCCAAATCAATGGTAGGATTCAATAAATTTAAGCACTCTTTCCCATCATTTGGCGGTGAGCCTCTTGGTGTTTCAATTGAAGAACTAGTATACATTTTTACAATAATAATATTTGGATATAAACAACGAAAGAAAAATACAAGTCAAACAAGGACGAACTATAGCAAGGAAGATGTATTTAACAAAAGTCATCTACGTCAACAAAATAGAAAAAAGATAAACAAGAAAAGTTATATTTTGTGATTACATGGATAAATGATAAAAATACATAATCGTTACTTAAACAGCAAATGTTAATCACTAAGCAAAATAAGAAACTCATCATATATTGTGGTCCATGGTTAGAAAAAGATAAAAGTTAAGATAAAGATCAAAATAGAAAAAAGTTTATTAAAAAAAACTCATTTTGCGCTTTCCTAGTTCTCTGAAAATTAAAAAAAAAAAAAACTTATAAATGTTCAACTTTATGATTTATAAATAAAATAAGTGTTAAAAATTTACCTTTTATGCTTTTAATGTTGTGAAATTGCTAAAATTTTCTTCTCTCTTTGCAAACGCAAATGTACCCTAAAGAGCAGATGAAACAACTATTATTTTATTAATAGAACTTTTATATTTTTATATTATTTTATTAGTAGAACATTGTAATTTAAAAAAAATTTGCCATTCATGGTAAAAAACGTTATAAACTTTTAGATCCAAATTTTTGTAAAAATTTTAAAAATTATTATTATTCTATATATACATCTTATTAGTGTAAGAGATTTTAATTAATTTTAATAAGGTTAAAATTATATGTTTTATATAATAATATATTATGATTATATTATATATTTTATTTATTTAATATATAAATAAAGTTAATTATATAAATTTAATTTAATGTAGATAACAATTTGGTTCATGAACCAAACGAATCAAGATATATATAGTTCAAATTCAGCTTGTTTATTTAACGAGCTTAATTTTCAGCTTATCTAATTCATGAACCAAGTTCAATGAGCCAATTATCAAGTCGAATCTCAAACTAATTGTCAATCCTAGTAGTAATATGTAAGAAACTATGAATTGGTAGGATCAGCAAGCTTGGAAACATGATACCTACATTATTAATAACTTTTAATGGAAAAGAAAAAAGTAATTGGTTGTTCCTCTATCAATATATATTCAATTTTAAATCATTTGTTAACCATTTTTCCTGAATTGCCTATTTTGGGAATCCTTGAGATGATATCTTAGTTGGAAGCATTTAGACAATTAGACTTAACTTTTACTTTCTGTGGTCCCAAGAAGTGAATTAGCTTGTATATACACTATGCCTATTAGTGAATTAGAGTGTGAACCTGATAGACCCCAATAAGAAAAGGTAGGGAAAATAAAGGCTAACAGAATTAAGGGTATAACAAATAGTTAGTTAGTTGTAACAAATAGTTGGTTAGCTTGCTTGTTGTAACAGATAGTTAGCTTGAAAAATTAAGAAGGTAATAAGATAGAGTAAGGGTGCGAATAATTTTGAGAAGAATTCTGTAATTGGAGTAAACTAGATCTCTCGAAAACTCAATTAATAAGGATTATTTGTAAAATTCTTCCCTAACTTAACATTTCAGTTTCACATAGGAGCTGAGGCAGAATCTTAGGGGTTCAGCAATAAAGAATAATTCTCTTTTTTGTATTCCTGGGTACCAATCCCTACCAACTAGTATCAAAGCTTCCGATCTTGGGAGCTTTCAATGGTGCGCACAAAAACGGAAACCAGATCGGATTCTTTAAAGCAAAGCATGCTGGAGTGGAGGATTAGTCAAGAAGATCTTAAAAGAGAGGTGACTGATAAGTTTGAGATCTTGATAAAGGAGATATAGGACCTACGGAGTAGGAGAGGTCCTAGACAGAAGGAGGAAGAGGAAGGTGAAGCGTATTTTTTTGCAGATGACGAATCTTGATCTAAATCTAGACAGCATCATGTTCGCAATGATAAATGAAGAAGGATGGACATTCCAAGTTTGAGGAGGATGACCCTTGTGGGTGGATGCATAAAATTGAAAGGTATTTCAAATTGAGGGGTACTAATGATAAAAAAAGATGGAGGTTGTTCTTGTAGTAATGGAAGGAAGAGCTCTCAATTCATTTCAGTAATGGAAACTCAAGATCCCACATCTGTCATGGAATGGATTCAAGAAGGCAATGATAGAGAGGTTCCAACCAATAGTTATAGGTAATCTGTTGGGACCTTTAATGCAATTAAAACAAACAGGATCTATTGCAAATTATAGGGAGAAATTTGAATCCCTCATGGATCCTTTGAAAGATACGGTTGAGGTCTATCTCAAGGGAGTTTTTCTCAATGGATTGAAGGAAGAATTAAGGGTAGAATTGGAGATGAAGAACTTCACATCCCTTGATGCATTGATGCTCCAAGCCCAAAGGTTGGCCGGAAGAAATCAAGCAATGTTCAAGAAAGGAGCCATGAAGGTGGAAAGTTGTTAGGAGGTGCAAGAATCCAAACTTTTCCAAAGGGGGCAGATTCCGATGCAGAATTAAAGGGAGAAGACAAATTGGTTGAAGAAAAAATAGAGGCAAAATCAAAATTGTTGGCATCAAAGAATGAGAACAAAGACTTGTGTCTCTTACAAGAAGAGATGAACTTTGGTGAGTTAGAATTAGGAACAATTTTAGAGATTAAGAACCAGAATTAAGGTTGTGAGTGTCAGATTATTACAAGCAATGTTTTGCAGATCATGGGATTCTTCACAAGACATTTAAACACAGACTAAAAGTTGGTCTTGTTGAGGCTTTTGTGGGAAGTTGGCAGCAGGAGATTCTTAGGGGTTGTTTCTTTGACCCTGATTTAATTAATTTCAAGATCTCAGAGAATTTTTCTAACGTTTCATCAATAGCCTGGGCTTTATATGTTAAGCATTGGGACTCTGGTGGAGCTGTTTTTAGCAACTACAAGTCATTCACCTTGAGTACAAGGTGCAATTCATACAGTGGCATTGATAGACCCCTAATAAGACAAGAGTACAGTAGGGGAAATAAAGGCTAACAGGATTAAGGTTATAACAGATAATTAGTTAGCTGCTGTAACAAATAGTTAGTTAGCTTGAAAAACTAAGCCCAGAAATGAAGGTAATAGGATAGAGTAAGGGTGTGTATAATTCTGGGAAGAATTATGTATTTGGAGGGCACTAGGTCTCTCGAAAGTTCAGAATTAGTAAGGATTACTTGTAAAATTCTTTCTTAACTCTGCATTTCAGTTTTACATTGAGGCTGGGGCAAAATCTTAGGGGTTCAGCAATACATCATTCTTTTTTAGTATTACTGGGTACCAGTCCCTATCAGAACCTTAGCGCACTGTCAAGGTGCTGCCTTGTGATCTAGAAGTCACAGGTTCAAACCTTTGAAACAGCCTTTCTGAATAAACAGGCATGGTTAGAGGCGCTGGCTGCACTTATTCTGCCCTATATGATATCCCTACCATTGGAGATTGTCATTATTCATGGACAATATGGATGTTATCTATATACATATTTGCATTCTAGAGTGATTTATGCTGATTATTATATTTTTTTTTTCAAATTTGCTTCTGGTATGTGTCAATTCCTGATTAATTGTGTTTGTCTTGGAATTGTCGTTGGACTATGGAGGTTGGGATCATCAGGTTTGCAAGACTCCCTTGTTTCATAGTTCATGAAAAATAGCTGTGCCTGAATTAAGTCAAGAAATTAGTGTGCTATGTCATGTTTGATAATAATATCTGCTAAGAATCCTGTATCCCATTTTCTAGATCTCGATTTCTACCATTCTGGGTAAGATTTGGATCTATGAAACTAAAAATATGCTTTTAAATATTGTGTACTTCAATTCCTTGTGAAACTGTAATCAGTTTGTTCACTTTCATTACACAGATCTTAGAGAACTGTGAGGAGCGTTTTCCTGACGAAATTGGAGAGGTCACGGAAATAGTAGAGCTGGTGAAGAAAACATTGCCGCCTATCAAAATGGACCCTGAAGAAATCACCAAGGTTGACGAAGAAACCACAGTACTGAAAGATGAAAAAGGAAATGAGATTAGTCAAGACCAGAATGAAGGCGGAGAACAGATGGACACTAGTTAAGATCTTAGTTGTGTTGTGACAGCAGTATTTCATGAGTAGTGCCAGACGATCTCTAGAGGATAGTTGGAAGTCGATGAAAATGAGATTTATCCGACTCTACGACCATGCAAGTCCTACGGGGCTTGTTATTTCCGCAGGTAACTTTGGTGACGCACGGCTTTGCTTAATGCTTATGGTATAAAGGATGCTTCTTTTGGTACATGTATAGAGGATGCTTTTGATAATTTCATAGCAATATTTTATTCATTGCTTGTTTTTAGTACACTATATCGCACTCTCATCATGCTCCGGTGAAATTTTCGTAGATTATTTTTTAATATATATATTTAAATTCTATCTAAGGATAAAAAGTAATTTTCTTTAAAATAAATCAATTAATTTAATCACGCATTAAATCTGTTATATTTATTTTCTTTGCCACCTAAGTGTATAACTACTATACTAATGTACAATTTTTGCATTTTTTAACGTGTGCTTGGTGCAGAATGATTATCATTTTAGTCAATAGCCATTTTACTTATTTATTTAATCAATTGGTTATTTTCATTGATTTTAGATTGTTGCGCTTGTAATTAATTCTCATTATCTCGTCACAACTGTTTTCTTGTATTGAGTTAATTTTTTTTTACTCAGAGAGCGAGGAGATTAGGGAATCGAAAAAGGACGGAACATATTACGAGAGCTTGAACTTAAGCACTCATAATTTGTATTTTGTAATTTAATTAACTATGTTGATTAATGAAATTTGTGAATAAGGTATAAATGGATCTAGTTAGATACTTTAAGTTTGGCTTGTGAAAATGAGAAATTGTTCAAATATAATTTTTTCAAATGGACTAAATTTAAAAATTGAGTTTGGCCAAAGTTTAGGTTAGGTTGATTAACTTATTTATAATCTGATTAATTTTTTATTGATCTTTCTTAAGTAAGATTTTATTTATTAATTTAATATTTAACAAATACTTTCATGCTTAAATTATAGAAAAATTGGAATAAAATATAACTTTGGTGTTTATATAAATGAATTAAGATTGGAGATGAAATCTTTGTTCATGAAAATAGTGAATTTCTTTGATAAAAAATTATATTCATCAATTTAAAATATGATTCTTAAAAATTGACATTAGGTGAATCGTGTAGATGTTAAATTTGCAAAATTTACAACTGGCTCATTTAAATTATTGTACCTAATTATAAGTTAAAAATTTATTTATTTAGCAAGAAACTTAAACGGATATTTAATTAGTCGAACTCATATAATTTACAAATGATCTAGTGTAAGTTAAATTCATCAAGTCCTTGACGTGATTTGGATTACTTTTTTGAGTATCCTTTCTTTTTCATTAATTCTATTTTTAATTTCCAATTTTATTAATAACAGTTTTTAACTAATTTTAAATACTTAAAAATAATAAAATTTATCAAAAATATTTATCTAAAAAATATAAAAATGCAATAAATATACTTTCTCTTTATGAAAACATATTGATTTTAAAGGATGTTTAAGAGTTAAATTTTGAAGGAAAAAAGAGTATTTAAAGATAAAAGAAATCAATTAATAAAAAAATTAATATTCTAATATTTTCTTTATATTTCATTAATATTATATAATTTTTTTATATAAAATTAAAAAGTTATCTCTCTTCACTTGGGGTCCAAAATCCCACCCCTATCCAAAGGTTATCATTTCCCCTTAATTTAAACATCACAAGGCTACACAGTTTACGCACACAATGACAATGCATTGTAAACGAAATTATCTATTTTAATTTAAACTACTCACTCAATAATCTAAGTTAGCAAGTCCTATGAGCGAGTCATCATCTTCTTGAATTCTTCGAAGTTGACGTTTCCGTCGCCATCAGCGTCAACTTTTCCGATCATCTTCCGGCAATCACTGAGGGAGCATTTCTCCCCCAACCTCCGCATCACGGAGTGAAGCTCCTTCGCCGAGATCAGCCCGTTCTTGTCCAGATCGTACAGTTCGAACGCTTCCCGGAGCTCCCTGGAGTCACCGCCAGCGCAATGGAAGTCGCCGAACTCCTTCAGATCAATGTAACCGTCGCCGTTCTGGTCAAGTTCCGCCATCATGCGCCTCACCTCCTCCGACGTCGTTTTGGATCCCAGCGCCGCCATCAACTCCTTCAGCTCCGTGGACGAGATCTTGCCGTCGCCGTTTTTATCGAACTTGTTGAAGATCTTGCGCACCTCTTCGTCCATGGCGTCGCTGAGAGGAAAACAAAAGAGTTCGGTTCGGTTCGGTTCAGTTGGTTTTCCGTGACTCACGCTTTATAGAACGGGCGATCGGCGTGAACTCACGCAAACGCGTTAAGTAGGAAACAAGTTGAGGAAGACAGGAACTGTGTGTGAGCCAAACGCGGTGTTGAGTGTGGCCGAAGGGAGGAAGTTAGTTAATTGAAAGCGAATGAAGGTGTATTTCAACCACACGAATTTCTGACACGTGTCCTCCTTTCATCAGCACGACTTTTGAGATATCATCTTGTGATCGCCTATGTTAAAAAAATGGTTCTTAAATAACAAATGCTCTTATGTTCCAAATGCCCTGTTCACAGACAACCTGACATCAAACATATGTTGCTTCCGGACTCAATCATTCTTCCATTTTATCATAACCATTATATATATTCAAAGAATATATGTAATAGAAAAATTATATTTTTTATAAATAAATAAATAAATTTAAACTATATAATTATATATGAATATTTAAAATTTTGATGATTTGTAAATAATTAAAATTTATTTTTATCATTTTTATTTTAAAAAATTCCCATATGCATATACAACGATTGTATATAAGCTGTCAGCAATTGGCGGTGATTATGCATGCCCACATGGTGACCTTGTATTAGAAGTGAAGGGTATGGCCTACATGCTCACATATCACATGCCAAGATGTGTGATGGAATTGACTGTTTCGGTGAAATGTTGATTATTTCGTCCCAAAGTATTATGATGCGAAAAATTATACTCATACA
Organism: Canavalia gladiata; assembly: GCA_037954105.1. Taxonomy (NCBI): domain Eukaryota; kingdom Viridiplantae; phylum Streptophyta; class Magnoliopsida; order Fabales; family Fabaceae; genus Canavalia; species Canavalia gladiata. Next base: position 13,447,104 of record CM075668.1, read on the forward strand.
ATAAATGTATTGTGTATAAAATAATTCATACAGGATATGAAAGAACCAGATAGAAAAGAAAAAAAAAAAGTGACAATATATTGTGATAAAAAGGAGGTAAAAGTTGACGATAATGTTACATAAAAATATTATATATTTTTGTTATATATGTACATATATAATATTTATAAATATTTTAATTTTTATTTATTTTTTATTTTGTTTTTATTACTATGATGTACTTTTCTTTTATGCAACATTTGTTTGAAAATTTTAATAAAGAAAAAGATAAGGGATATTTTTGTTTTTTTACATAAGATTTTTATTCAAATTTATCAAAAGTAAAATTATATATACAAGATTTAAATTCGTATTAGTGATTAAATTTTATCAATTTTTATCGGTTAATTCATAAAAAAAAATTAATATTATATTTATATGATAGATAAATAAAATCATTAAAACTTCGAGCATGACCAGCTTCTGTAATGTAACGGAGGATGTGTAAAACAATAAGTAATAAATTCATTATTATATATATTAGGATCGGTTTAATAGTAAGAAATGAAAATCAAAATAATTTTATATAAAATTTTAAATTAGAATTTCATCACTTTTATGATTATATAAAAAAAAAAAACTAACCCTGTATGATTCACTGGCAATTGTTAACGATTCTGGCTTCTCAAGAAGACTTAAGGGGTATGAGAATTTGATATCACCCTCACCTCAAATTTGAAAATAAGTTTAAATATTTTCTCCCCTTTAAATTTTTTAATATTAAAGGAAAAAATAATTAAAAAAATGAGTTATACCCTTCTTTTGGTCTAAATAGTTAACCTAACACTATTTCAAAAGCATCCCTATCCCTTTTCTTCTTCTCCACCTTCTTTCAGCTAAATATAATGTAAGGCAGCTACTGGACTTTGCCTTGTTAATGGTTCTGTTGTCAGAATTCATTTAGGCTGTTCTGCAGCTTTCATTGGGAACTTATTTTTTCAATATATCCATCCCAATGCTTCTTAATTTGATAGGAATAGAAATTAAGCATCATATTTTAATGTGCTAGTTAGTTGCTTGGATACAGCATCCACTAACTTTACTTGCAAATTGCCCATAACATGGGGTTAATCTTCAAATTCCATCCTCTAGTTTAAGAGAGGATTCTTTTTCTGTCCTTTTTCCTGTTTTAGAAAACATCTTTCATTATCAAATTTGCAGCTCAAGGTTATAATACCTCTGCTTATTTCATTCATTCTGTTAGATTAGATAGACTGCATGTTAGGGGCTATGATGCTTAAAGTATTCCTAAATTCCAAGATCTAAATATCCTTAACATGAATCCAATTCCATTAGATTAGAGTCATTTTGCCTATGAGAAAATTTGTGATTTATTGCCTCCAGCGGAAGTTATGGTAGTCTCACAAAAATGTATGCCATAGATTCCTATAAACTGAATAAAAGACACACAACTACAAAGAAGAGTGTTGGAATGAATGTAATTTTCCCAAAATAAGGAATATAAATCACCCCATAAAACCACATGATTTAATGATTATAACATAAGGTATATAAATCCATTATGTATTATAACGGGCCAGCTGAAGATTCTCCACATTGTACCGAGTGGAAGGGTGGTGGATAGAGTCATTTGGCATGGAACACAAAATGGTGCTATTGTTATAATTTTATTATAGAGCACATGAACATCCTGAAGCTCTTTCCAGCTGGAATGTGCGTATAACAGAGATACCTTCATTGGAAGGAGTTTGCAGATTGGTTGTCTCAATTTCTGATACAAGCTCACGCTGAGGTCCCACCCATCTCTGCCACAGATGGAACATAATAGCCTTTGATGGTGTTAAGTTGGACCCTCCATTGTCTCCTCATATATATATATCCTATAACCTATAGTCTGTGATAACTTAGAAATCTAATATTTGTCATAATTTGATGAGTATAATATTATAAAACCTAAAGTACTAGAGTTATATCTCTTGTTTTAGATTATTCTTACTTTTCATACAACTCTTAAATGTGATGGTTGGTCATTAATTCTTCAAACATAGCATGTAGTTTTCTTTGGTGGAGGAGGTAGTCATGCCCACGGTGGACCTATAGTATGGTGGCAATAAATGTGGTAACTGTAGTATTTTATTTTATTTTTTAATAAGAGTAAGAGTTGAATAATTTATTTTACAACTACAATAGAAAATCAAAATTATTTTTAAAAGAAATTAAATTGAAAATATTTTTTAAATTAGTTAAATATATTTTATTTTAGCTAAATATATTTTTATTTTAAAATTAACATCCGAAAACAAATACTAAATACTTATAACCATGTTGGATAAGTGTTAACATTTAAGTTTCATTATTTTTGTCACTTACTTTAATGATGTCTTTTTAAAGTGGCAAACAGTCATTTAAGTCCTATGAATTATTAAAAATGTAATCCTTTCTCAATCAGCTCTAAAATCATTGAAAATCTTAATTGCACTCTCCTTGCATGTTATATTCATTAAAATTGTGATTATTTAATTCCTTTTAAAGGTATTTCCTTTTTTGTTTTCATATTGTGCAACTATTGTTAAGTTGTTGCATGAGCATGAATAGTAACTTTACAAGAGTGAAATGTATCAAAGTTGGCAACAGAAACTTCAATGTAACAACATTCATAATCAATTCAAGATCTTTCTATTATGATCAAGTTAGTTTCTTTAATAATGTCCATTTTCAAGTTTAAATTTCTATATGATCAGAAAATTGAAAGAACGTTTGTGAAGATAAATTAATTTGAGTTAAATTAGACAATTTTATTTGTGTTTTAAAACTTTCAATTCATGGTGTAACTTTATTTTATTTTGTAAAAGTAAACAATTTTATTTGCAATTCTTAATATCTAAATTTATCTATAATCATTTTTAGAAGTTTGAGAAGCCCACAAATGCGCGTGTGCGCATTTTTAGAAGTTCACATACCATTTCGTAACTCTTGTCTTGAACATATTGTTTGTTTGTATGAGATGATGAATTAATATTAAGACTGCGATCAATTATTATATAAATTTTTGAAATATATATATATCAATGTTAATTCAAACATTTTTCTTGCAGGATAGGTTGAACAAAAGCATGCGTCTTTGCAAAGATTACAGATTGAGATAAAAACAAATTTTGGTATTTTAGTTTTAGGGGGGAGGATGGGGAGCACCTTGCCATATTTCTCACTCCTCATCTCTTGTCAAAAATATTGAAATATGGACAAAGCTTTTTTGTTTGCTTCCCTTCCATTCCTCTTATCACAAATAAACCATGCAAAAATGATTTAATTTTATCCTACAACAATTTATAAAAGATAACTATTCTGGAATTGAAACCTATTGCAGGTTGTATGTATTAATGTTAGTGACTAGGATATGGATAAGTTCTCTATTGCACTTCTCATGTTTAAAATTAAATTTTATATTATCAACTAAACAACATTAGCTTAATATTTATCCCCTTATTTGGAAGAAGTTTCCGAGAAATGTACATATTTGAAAAGCCAAAAAAGATATATACAAGGAAAAATCGGTTTTGTACATAATTGCCATTTATTTTTTTTCTTTCCTTTTGTCTATTACCACCATATTGGTTAGTCACACCAATGTTTGACACATCATTTTTGTTTTGCTAATTATGGTTTGTTTTTCTTGGTACCTTTGATGTTTATATTGGATAAAGTAAATTCTTAATAGGCCCATGCATGTAGGACTATTGCTCATCTCATATAGCAAAACAACCCAATTTAGTAAAACACTTTAAGCCATTACTCTCAAAGACCATGTACCTCTATTCATGGTGGAAAGTTTTGAATTTTTCTAAGTTTGGTAAAACAGTTGTGAATTATGTTATGTTGGTGACTAGGTCTTATTGTCAACAAAAGGAAAACCTATATACTAAATATGGCCTTACCTTATCCTAACTGTTTAAAAGCCAAGCTCTTAGGGCCTTTAACATCTCAATCTCCAATTTCAGTGCAACTCCAAAAGCAGAAGAAACTCATTCTTACACATACAATACAAACATTCTACAATGGCTGATAATCCACGAGATGTAGCCGATAGAGAACGCATTTTCAGTATTTTTGATGCCAATGGTGATGGCAAAATCTCTGCATCTGAGCTTGGAGAATCGCTTAAAACACTTGGATCGGTGACCGCCGAGGAAGTGCAACGGATGATGGCGGAGATTGATACAGATGGTGATGGCTACATTTCATATGAAGAGTTCACAGAATTTGCACGAGCCAACCGTGGCCTAGTGAGGGATGTCGCCAAGATATTTTAACTTCATGCCTTATTCCACCTTTCTTAGTTTTATTCTTTCTTTGTGCCATAATGCCATCCATTTTTTGCAACATACAATCAATGTTCATTGTGTGTTCATTTATATATAAGATGTAACAATGATAGGTTCATTATTTATGTTAGCCTCTTCGGGATTTTGTTTAAATAGGTGTGTATGGTCATGTCTTGCCATTGGTTTTTCATATGTACATTATAATAATGCAAGGCCCTTGACCTTGACTTTAAGGCAGTTGGGATGCTCTAATCTCTATGGAACCTGCTTTAAAACAAAATGCTAGAGACATGACAGTAAATGTAAAAAGTCATATATCAAACTACATATATGAATTAGTAAATCAATAAATAAAATTAATGATACCACAGATGCTTAAAAACAAATTTACTAATTAAAAATCATCTTTACTAGTATATTGCCACTATTTTTTCGTTTATTCTTAATGCATTCCTTTTGTGTGTCTCTTTTTTTTTTCTTCTCCTTTTATTTGTTTAGGGCCATTATGAATTAGGAGAGGGGTCTTCTCAATATGGCAATGTACCCTAGACAATTCAAGGTTTAGTCTGAATGGCTACTTCTACACCCTAACACTATTAAAATGAAAACTATTACCCCATCCCAGCAAAAACATGTGATATACACTTGTGAGTCAAGAACTTACAAGGATCAGATAAAAAGTCATAAAATTTACCAACATGAATTGAACATGAACCACAAACAATGAATGAAAATCTATTACACTTTACCCTTTGAGAAAAGGGAAAGGTAAAAGGAAGATATCTACACACAATCTTCATCTGTGCTCCTAATTCTATTTACAATTCAAATCCCTCACATCTAATCTTTAGCATTCTTAGTGACAATCATGCCAAAAAGTAAAAAGTTATTTCAGGGTTGTCATCATGTTTTAACGACCATAGAGATAATCATCATCTTCAAACTCTGCAACTCCTAGCATGGCTAAAGCCAAGTGACTTTTCATCTCATTATTTGTTTGTTGTAATTGAGAATAACAATCAATCACGCATCCATTCCCAAGAAAACTGGACTTCTTTCTTTTAGAGAAAAGAGGTTCTTCTTCACCTTTCAGTATTGCAATGATCTCACGTATGCCAGGTCTTCTAGATTCTTCATTTGCGACACAGGCAGCGGCTGCTTCAATCATTCTGCCCATTTGATTTGAGAATCTCAGACTGCACTTGAGTTGAGGGTCAAGCAACTCTTCAATGGCTCCTTTCCCTTTTTGTAGAAAAGGTTTAGCCTGCATGTGAATGTCAGATTGGATGTGTGTTAACAAGACCGTGGCAATTTGATATTACTGTTCTTAAATGCAGTGTTGTAATTATCAGCACAAATGCGGTCATAAATGCCAAGCTTTGGTGGAAGTTTTCAACTATAAAAGAAATTATATATCTCTAGGATACTGCAATGCATATAAATAAACTTTTTAATTTCATCATCTACCCAAAAAGAAGATTAATTAAATTCAAAATACATAGGATATTGACTCCTGCTAAAAACAGTATCAGTCAAAACAATTAAGACGCATTAGAAATCTAACTCTCATAATTTACTGCTAGATCAAATAAGTTTGACCACACAAGCAGATAAAATCAACAATTTTCCATTTTCTTTTAATTTGTAATAGGAGTAAAGCAGCTAGGATAACAAATTGTTCTGTGATCTACAAGCAATAACTAGGGTGAAGTTGATTTTTTTTGTTTTAAAGTGCTATTGGAAGGAGTAGATAACGCTTAAAGAGTGCTTTGGTTATCATCAATCACATCCACAGTGTTTTGCAAGAAGAATTAAAGAGTTAACTCACCCATAAGACCAAGTTCTCCTCTCCTGTTGGCCTTCTTGCTTCAATTGGCTTTCGGCCAGTAATGAGTTCCAATAAAACCACTCCAAAGGCATAAACATCAGTCTTATCTGATACTTTCCCATGTTGGAAATACTCGGGAGCCAAATATCTGTTGGGAAAGCAGATGTATAGATGATTTAATTTCAGTAAACATAATATGAAAAGAAATGATACACACAGACCAAAATTTCGCAGAACCAATACAGAAAGGCATAAGTTTGTACCCAAATGTTCCTTTGACAGTTTTGCAAAGGAAAGGAACTGAAGGTGCAGAAGTCCATGTAGCTAATCCAAAATCACACAGCTACAATTTAACAGAAGACAATCAGAATGACTTGTAAAGGGCTGAGTACGGAACAATGTCTGCAGTACTAAACCACAAGTCTAAAATTGATTCACAAGAAAAGCATCTCACCTTGGGAGTCTTCTTGGAAGAAAGAAGAATGTTTGAGGGCTTAATGTCTCTGTGAACAACACATCTTTCAGTTCCACTGTGCAGATAAGCCACCGCTTCAGCGATCCCAATTGCAACTTTGTACCTCACAGGCCATGGAAGTGGTGAACTACCCTTCTTCCTCCCTGCAAAACAAGGCATGCCAGAATCAGTGAAATGAAAATTTGCCAATTCAAAACCTCATCATAAAAGAGGAATCAGGGAAATTATTGAGAAATGAGTACCACACCATGCAAGTGGCGCTCCAAGCTGCCCCCTGAGACGTACTTGTACACCAAAAATAAACCCTCCTCAGGATCAATACAAAACCCCAAAAGGGGAACAACATTTGAGCTATGAAGAGAGCTAGCAATCATCAATTCTCTACAAAAGGCCTTGGCAGATTCCTTGTCTTCCTTGTCCAACCGTTTAATTGCCACAGCAGTCCTCAAAAGGCCAACTCTTCCCCTAAAAACACAGCTCAATGCCCCTCTCCCCAACACTCTACCTACCCATACCATAACAAAAAGAACCAATCATGATCTCACACAAAAGAAATCAACTTTGACTAAAATAACACCAAAACACTCAAACGAAAAAAGCAATAATAATAATAAATTTACCTTTGGAAAAATTCTTAGTAGCAGAAAGAATTTCACCATAGGTGAACCTGATCAAAGAGTGAGCCACAGGGGAAATGCTCTTCTCCAATGACTCCATTCTCTTCCATTTCAGCTCCTTGGCACGAGATTCACTCACCCCATTGTCCAAATTCACCATCAAAACGGTTGCAGCAGAGGAAGAACTCATGTTCAAGGACTCCAACTCAACCTGGGAACAGAAACTGAACCTGAAAGAAGAGTGAACCGATTGAGGGTCAGCATTGGTCAATTCTGCTCCACACCCACCAGACTCCGCAAGCAACCAAGCCTTGTTATGCTCCAAATTCGTCTTCTTTTGGCCGTTTCCACCGTCGTTCTGACTCCTCCGGCTACGGGAGGAAGGGTTGGCAACACACCCAAGACCAAATTCCCAGATCATTTTTCTCAAAAAGAATCTAAATTTGAGCTTGTTGTAGTCACAGTAGTGATCTGCAACTAAAGAAGAAGCGTTTGGGACATTGGAATCAGTGCAAGTTCCTTGGGAGAAACCCATAATGAAGTAGATCCCAACAAAAAGCACAGAAACCCAGAAAAACCAAATGGGGTAGAGAGAAAAAGGGAACCAATGAAAAAAAATAAAATAAAAACTCAAAAAGTTAAAGCTGCTTTGCTTGTGGGGTGGGAGAGAATTAGAATTTTGAAAAGGAGGAGAGAAGGGGAAGAGCCATTGATGTGTTGTGTTGTGTTGTGTATAATAAATAATTGAAATTGGATTTTAAAGTAATGTTGGAGAGAGTGGGAGAAGGTGTAAAATGAAAATGTTTGTAGGAATGGGTTGGTTGGGAAAGAAGGAATCTTGTGTTTTTAAGGACCGAAGAAGACAGGGAACCCACAACACAACATCCTTAGTTGTTAGTTGTTAGATAGATAACCTCAGCTCCACAGATTAATTCAGTTACTATAATCCTTTCCACTAACTTACACCTCTAACACCCATTTTATTAGAATTAATCTTATTGTCTGTGGGCCCAACCCGAAGGAGTAATAAATGGTTATTTAATTATTTACTCTTTTATTAGATAAATGTATTATTAGTAATTTATTTCAAAGAGGATGAAGTTATTTTTGTATAAAATTATTTTGTTTATAATTTTTTAAATAATTAAATTTATTAATTTAACTATTAAAATTATACAAATTATGTTTATAAGATTTTATAAAAAATAATATTTTATTTTTAATAGATAATAAATTTTCTTAATATTTATTATAATAAAATATCAAATTTTATAAAATTTTATAAATATAATTTATATAATAAAATCTATTAATTTAACTGATATATTGATAAAAATATACCATTTAAAAGAATTATAAGTAAAGTAATTCTACATTAGAAATATTCTTAAAATAATTTTATTATTTTTCATTTATTTTTAAGTAAAAAAATTAATATTATCATTATTAGGGTATTAATTAATGAATAATTTATGTATAAATATATATCTAAATATAAAAACTAAAAATCAATAAATAATAACTTTTTTCTTAAAATTTATAATATTTAATGTGATAAATATATTATATTATATGATTTTAATAAACTAAGTAGTATATATAGGTTTTTATAAACTGTTCTTGAGAACATAGTAAAAACTGTTAATAAATATTACCGTGGAAGGAAAATTTATTGAAGTGATAATTTTTAAAATAAAGGAATTTCCTTCCTTAATTTTGATATAATTTTAAAGTAAAACTATTACTTTTTCTGTTTTTTTCCATCATCAATTAAAAACATTTTTTATTCATCATTTTAAAATTTTAAAATAATATTTCTTATTTTATTATATTTATCATCCCATAATTAATTATAAAATTTTAATTAATAAAAAATAATGACAATTTTAATATTAATTATTTTAAAATTATATAAAATACTTTTAAATGATAGATGGTGTGAGTTGAGTAGTGATTATTATTGGCGCAGAAAGATGACTACTAATTGAATAATAATTATGATTCTGAACTTTCCAATGAGTAAAGACTAAAGAGGGGTTTGCCAAATTGAGAAGACATGGTGACCTTATTGGCGATTTGCCCCTATTACTAATTCAGTGATTGTTATCATTCCCTTTCTGTTTTTCCCGTGAGGTACTACATTCACTAAATCTTTTATTTATTTATTTTTCTTTTTTATCTTTAAATCAATTTTAAATTATTTTTATTTAAATTTTCAAATAGTCGTAATTACTATTATTATTTAATTATATCTTCTATTTTTATTTACCTTTAAAATATTTTATATATTTTTCATAAATAAAAGAAAATTCATAATAAAGATCATATTAAGAATACAAATAAATTTGATATAAAAAAATAAATTATATTTCTTGATTTATATCATGTTATCTTTCAAAAGTAAATAGATAAAAAAAATGAAAAAATAACATTTTTTAAAGGATCTGCTATAGTATATTCGTTAGTCACATAATAAGAAGTTAAAAATAAGTAGTAAAATAAAATAAAAACCTTTTCTATTCCAAAGTTATACAATTTTTTATTTGTTATAAACAATTTTCATTTTAAAAATTTAAAAGTTTGATCAAATTTTTTATTTGTATTCATACTTTTATTAGTAATTGTATGGATAATTAACTAAATAAAATAAGAAGAGATTGAATAAGGGTGTTTTAATTAATATATTTATTTCTTTTCTTTTTATTTATTTATAAAATGAGTAAAATTTATTTTTATTTATCTATTTATTTATTTAAATATTGATGAGAGTATTTATTCATTATATATTTATCTTTAATAATAAATAAAATAAAATTTAAAATTGTCATAAATGAGGAGAAATAAAGTAACTTTATAAAATAAAATAGAAAATAAATAATAATTTTTAAAAATTAACTATATTAATTATATTTTAATATTTATATTTTTTTCTATTTAGACCAATAAAAAAAGAAATTATAATAATTTTTACATCAATTAACATTTTTTAATCTACATGACTCAATTTTTAAATAAAATAAATTTATTATATTAAAAATATAAAAATTAGTTCATACTTACTTATTAAGTAATTTAAAACATTTAATAGATTGCATTTAATATTTTTCACATCACATGTTCCTTAAATTCACAATAACAAAATACTTCCTTAAAAGGGGTGGTTATTGTGATATATAGTAAAAAAGTTAAATATTTTTAAATTACTTAAAAAAATTATTTGTGTTGATTATATATATATATATATATATATTACTTTTTATCTTGTATTTATAGAAAAAAAAACCCTTTAAAAAAAATAAAAAGTTTTTTTCAAAAAAAAAAAAAGTGAAAGATTGGTTTTCTATTAGATGTATCATGTGAAAAAAGTTCATGAGCAGAGTTAAGATGAAAGGAGAGTTTTTTTTTCTTTTTAGGTGGAAATGTTTATTCTTGTTTGCTAAGTGGGAAAGAGACAAAAAATAACACAACGTGGTATTATGAAATAGAGGGAAATAATAAAATAAGAGTGGTAATGCTAAGACAAAGATTCTTGATTGGTTCTCTGAATGGAAATGGAAACATGGAAAGAAGATGAATAGCCTTATAATACCCAAATGTGGTTGGCTTTGCAGTTTGGTGACCATCCAACAACCACTCATGACACCCCAGCTTCGCTAGTTTTGTTCCTCTGTCTAAGCTAATTAAACATTATTTCTATTATACAGTTCCCATGTTTAAATAAGATATATAGATTTCATCATCAAACATTTTCAATTGTAAATGTAAACCGTATTAATATTAGCCTATTAGTTAGCGTTCACAATATCTTGCCATAACAACGCAATACTTGCCTCGTTTCAACCCTTAATAATCACAAGGACACTGTAAGTGCCTTGCTAGTTGCTATTACAATTCAAAAGCATCTTATTCAAACTGTTTAATTCGTTTAAAGTGAAAATGATTATTTCACTTTAGCCAAGGAAGAATCTAGCTTAATCTATATTATCAATCTATCATAATTTTACAAACATGTCACTAATTATTATTCATAGTAACAATTCATCATACCAATAATTATTACCAGTAAAATATACCTTGAAAATTTTGAAACATAAAAATAAATACTTAAAAAATATAGTTATTAATTTATTATTTATATATTCATACATATACACACACTCAAATAATTTTTATGAATTAAATTTTTAAATGTTTATCAAATCAATTTATTTAAATATTAAAAATATCCTTATTTTGATTTATTATAATTTAATAAAATAATTATTTTGGTATTATTTAGGAACTTTTTCAATAACATAATTTTTTAATAATTAAATAAAATTTTCAAATAATCAATAAATAGTTTAGTAGTTTTCTGAAATAAGTTATAATATTTTTTAAAATATATGGTTAAGATAAATAAAAAAATTTATTTTATATTATTGATAATATATTACAAATTATTAACAATGTAAAACTAAAATATTAAATATTTTAAAACTTGAACATCATCTAGGTATAAAATATAATCTATATATTTATATTAAGTCTTCCATTAAAATCTTACATCACATATTTTCTTAATTTAAAATTTTATGACATTTTATCATAATTTTTTTTGTAAAGAGAGTTCAACTCACTCTCTTTAAAAATTTAAGATAATATTTTTATTTTTTATTATATATTTACTTATATAAAAATGGTTATAAAAAATAATCTATAATAAATTATATACTAATTTTTATATGTATAAAATAATTTTAAATAATCAATATAAAATTAAATTTTTAAACATTTAAAATAATACTTTTTTTAAAAGTTACTATATTTTTATATAACATACTTATTTATACACTGTGGTACGAGTCCTACAAATTGAAGTTATCATTTTTGACAATTTCAAAGATATCCGTAAAGAATTAGTGATGGAGAGAAACCTTTTAAATATCAGTGGATTTTGATTATTATATATTTTAATATTTTAATTTTTTATTATATTATATTATATTATATATATATATATATATATATATATATATATATATTAATTCATCCCTTCATTTCTGTTTATCCCATATATTTAAATATTTAACAATATTTCTAATATTAATGTTTCCGCCCTCTCTCTCTTTGCAAACACTTTTTTATAAGAAATAATCTTCTTCAAAATAGGTAACCTTGACAATATACGTAACCAAGTTTTTAATAATTTAATTTTTCAAATACAAAATTCACACGCAAAATCATACTTAAAAAGAATCAAATATATACCATTATCCATTGTCTTTAATGAAATTCTTGCAAAACGTGCAAATTGCAAAATAAGTGTGGATCCTTGAAAAGTTATTGTGAAGGTTGAGTTCAGGTATATGGTGGTGGATAGTAGTTGCTCATTTGAGGGTTGAGAGAGTATTCAGAGAATGCAAGCATGGAAGGAGTAAAAGTAGGACCCACCCTGTCATCCTCAAATTTTGGCCTCACACGTGTGGCAGGTGTCGGTATCTGAATGAAACCTACCTTCAATATGATTAAAGACTAATTACTAAATTTAACACCAAATTGCTGTAATATATTCAATAAAATTGCCACGCCAAATCATTACAAATGATTCTCTCATTTCATTATAAAAAAACACATCTATATGTTTTTGTCTGTTGTTTCAAAAATATTTTTATTTTTAAAAGGTTTAATTTTAATATATTGTTAATGTAAATTTTTTTATCCTATTAAAAATTATAAATATAATTTTTAAAATAATTATTATGATTTTTTAATAATATAGAAATTCATAATTAAATTATAATATAAAAAATTAATTAAAACATATTTTAATTAAATGGTTTTTAAAAATCTAACTCAGAAAAAGTTAATATGAACGTAATCCTTCTGAGATACTAGAATATTAATCTATTGCTAATGATAAAGAAGCAAAATTGTTATATATATAGAGAGAGTTGTTTACCTGACAACTCTTCTAAGTTTGTAGTATGTGGCTCATTGTAAAGATATGTTCCCTACAATTAGGTTCAGAGGACAAAAGAGCCACTTTTGAGATGTGTTTGTGTACTTAATTATTTAGGTTACTGACATGTCTTAAACTTTTTCAATACCTATCTCCACATCACAAAGTGAAGACCTTCTACATCTAATTTTTCCTTTTCTTTTTCTTTCTTTCTTCTTTTTTCTTTTAAGAAATTTGTTCCAACATACAATACCGCAAGAAAGAATCTTGTTCTTGCACGTAATGTGTCGTGTGGTGTGGTGTCCTTCACATATTTCAATTAAAAATATTGGATAAAATTTAAAACTTGATATGTGTTTGACATAATAATAATAATAAGTATTCAACCAATAAATACGGATGCTTTATAAGTTCACGCCTTCCTCCTTCACAGAAAATAATCTCAAAATGGAACTCGATTCCATCCATGATATATATATATATATATATATATATATATATATATATATATATATATATATTAGCACACGAATGTCGCCAAAAATTGTCACCATAAACCACTTCTTACTATTCATTAAATTCAAAAGGTTAACGAAAATCTACTCACAGCATCCACACCTCCTTTATTCAGTAGAAATATCGTTTAGAAATCGATTAACAATATTATAATTGATTATATAAGTAATTATTAAAAAATATTATTAATAGTATAGAAAAATATGATTAATTAGTTAATATAAATAATAAATGATCGTTAATTAATTAATGAAATGTGATTAATTAATTAATCACTTATATATGTAGATAATCAATTAACTACTGATTAACTATAATATAAAAAAAATAATTAATTAAAAATTATAATTAATTGATAATTAAATTGATTAATTATAATAACAATTAATCGATTAATGATTGGAATGAAACCAAATATAATTAGTGTACATACATAAGAGAAATGGTAGTCAAGAATTTAATAATTACATTTTTTATTATTAGATGAAATGCATATATTGCTCTACTGATAAAAAAATTAAATGTTATTTAATTAATAAATATATTGTGCCTCGTATGGTATATGTTTGTACACATAAAATATGAAAATATAAGTTTTAAAAGTACTTAAACAATCTTTTTTTTAATAATAAAAATATAAATTAAAATATCAAATACATGTATTTAAAATTTTATTTTAAATATTTCTATAATTCTGTTTAATTAATGGAATATGATTTTATTAGCGACTTATAAATATTTTAATATTTTGAATGTTAATTGAAGAAATTTAAGCTATTGATTAAAATAACTAAGAAAATAAAAAATCTTCTATCATTGAATAACCAGTTAAGTGGGGGGAATTACTTGATATGATGATTTACAAGCTCATATCACACATAGTTGGATGAGAAGGAAAATATATATACGTAGAGATTAATTTGTTTTAAAAATGAAAATTCAAATTTATAATATAAAAAATAATAAGATTAATATGATATTCAACTCAATAATAAAAAAATGTTAAAAAGTAATATTTAAGAGTATATTGACCTCTATAATATTCTTCTTCCACCAAATCAATAATTATTCCATGTCCGTTGTCTACTGTGAATTCAAATTATTTTATTTGTAATTAAAATAAGGAGATTTCATTTTAAATTTCAGTTTAATCCAACATTTTCTTTACCATCATTTTTGTCTTTCAGTTTAACAGTGACGTCCTATATGCATTTAACACTCTTAATTAAGTCATAAAATACCGTTGTTTTGAGCCCCAACTATCCATTCTATTCAAATGAACTTCCCCAAGAAAAGTAAAATTATCCTAAAATCTTTTTTTTTCTCATGGCCAACACATGAAACTAAAAAGCATTAGTTTAATTAATTAATTTTAATTTTAAAATAATTATTTTATTTGGTTCAAAATTCAAAATTTGATAGTAAATTTTATTTGGTTTAATTTTATATTTATATATATGCATATATATATATATAAATATATATATATATATAATAACCAAAATTTCATATATATGGAATTATTAAAATTTTTTTATTTGTTTATAAAGTGATGAAACTAATAAATAATTTTAACAATTTTTAATATATATCCAATGATACATAATAAAAAATTAATAAATAATAGTTTTTAATAAAAATTATAATATTCAATCTTATTAATATATTAAATTATATAATTTTTAATAAAAATTTATTATATATAGATTCTTAATATATATTTTAAAAGATATTATAAAAATTATAAATTTGAAGTAAAAAAAATAAAAATTAATAAAAATATTACGTGACTATTCCATTCAATAGAATAAAAAATTTATTAAAATTAATATAGTAATAAAAGATTAGAAATTAGAATAATTTTTAAAAAAATCTGGATTTAAATCTTAATGTTTTTCAAATTGTAAAAAAAAATTAATAAATTTTTTTTTTCAAAAAGTTACATTTATTGTTTAACTATAAAAAAGTCCGAAGTTTGTTTGGAGTCAATTTTAATTTTACGAACAATAACTGCGAAAGATCAGCATCTGCATCGATTATGATTTTATATAAATGAATTAGTGGCTCGTGTATCGGCGTTAAGAGATAACTTAATTGGATTGGACAAATTCAATGTAAGCGTGATGATGATACTTGAAACTTAAACTCATAGGAAAAAGGAAAGAGGAACAATAGATCAAGACATTCAAATCATTAATCTCTTAACTTTTTATTGTTTGTTTACATAGTCTTCCAATATTATTTATATTTTTTAAGCCTAATATGAAAGCCAGAATAAAATATTAATTGCTGCGGCTGCTTCAAAATCTTTCACCACTATATTGTTTTCTGATGCATTAATTTGAATATATATAAACATTATCCAATTAAATACCATTGCTAGCAGCTTGCTTCAGATGGGGACTATCACAAGATGTTACGATTCGGTGAAACTGATTCACTTAACATAGATGTTGATGGTAGAAGACATAAAACTATAGTAATATGCAATGAATATAAAATAAATACAGAAAAATTAAACAAAATAATGAAGCAAGATAAGGAGAGAAAAAAATCAAGACATGAATTTAATATCATCCACTTAAGATGAGCTACATTTATATGACAGTGACAATTTTTTTTTCTATGATTGGAGAAAACAA
This sequence comes from Canavalia gladiata, assembly GCA_037954105.1. NCBI lineage: Eukaryota > Viridiplantae > Streptophyta > Magnoliopsida > Fabales > Fabaceae > Canavalia > Canavalia gladiata. The sequence goes on from CM075668.1 coordinate 13,463,445, forward strand.
GGAGAAAACCTCATTCACAAGGTTTATTTCTTGATTTCTCTTAATGATCTTTCTTTTTGGTTTTTCCCACCTCAATTCCGATATTTGTAACCTTATATATTGCTTCAAAATATAGAAGATAAGTCTCAAATTAAGTAAGACTAAATCAGAATATCATGTTTTTAAGGTGTGCCTAAATTTCATAGTAAGTTTCATTTTCTTAATGCAAACAGAAAATCATATTCAATATCATGTTCACATCTAACTATTATATTATTATTATTATTATTATTATTATTATTATTATTATTATTATTATTATTATTATTATTATTATTATTATTATGTAAACAGAAGACTAACACCACAAAAATTGTCAGTTAAAATTAAAAATTGCCACAAGTTATTTTGATATCTGTAAAACTACCAATTTTTAAAAATGTTGGTAAAAATATTTCTGATAGTTATAAGCCATAAAAAAAATAGATTTCTAACTGTCACAAGCAAAGATCCACTACAATAAGATATGTCTATATCTAACAATTAACTTTCAAAACCTTAAGCTTTGGTGAATTCCAAAGAAAATTAAGGCTACATCTTCACAATAAAAACAACATTATCCCTTTATTTAACATCCTTAATTATCATCCATATTCCATGTTCTTGTTATTAAAAAAAGTTTTATGTAGTATATATAGTAGAGAACTCTTAGAGCACTGATCCACTTTGAACCAGAGCAAGTCATAGCAAGATGTAGCATTCTAAGGGATAATGTTTTATTTTAGTTTTAGCAGATTCCTCTGTATCTTTTACTTATTGAACTTTCCAATTTATGTTTCCCTCTTTCTCTAATCTTGCTTTTCTTTCTCTCTCTTTCTTTCTTTTTGCACCAAAAAAAATACAAAACAAAACCTCTCAGCAATTTGAAATTTTTATGACTTCTAATAATACTAATTAATGACCAATTCACAATCCTATACAATAATTTTTTGAACATTCTATACTACGATAATTTTTTCATATTGCCAACACGTACAGTTCATAGCTTTCGAGAAGTCATGATAAAATCACGGAGATTTTTGTGTAATAATGTTATTAATGTTTTTTTACGATATACGTATCTAATAAGTGAAAAAAAGGTCGTATTAATTTAACTAATAGTGTACAATTAAATTTGAATATGAAGATTTCAACTCACATCAAACCTAAATTTTAGTTGTTCTTTTGGGTCAGGATCTTCTTCCATAAATGTGTACGTATGGAACTTATCATGTACATACAAGAGGAAAAAAAAATAAAGAGAAGGAAAAGAATTTTTTTGTTACCTATTCTCCTCCAAAGTTTTTTTAATTATTATTTTATTTTAATGTGCTGTCTTGACCTTGAACATCTTTATTAACAACCATAGTTAATCGCACTTTACCCAATTGATTTAAATCTGAATTATTTGAGAACGCATGTTTTTTTTTACATGAACTCTAGCTGTAGCGGCCAAGTCTTTGTCTCCTTACAATGAAATTAATGCACACACTTTCTTATTGTCTGGGTTTATTTTGTCATGCGACACATAATACAACTAACGAAGAAAACAATTTAGGTTTGGTAATGTTTCATTTTCCTTAACCTTCTAAGGATAAGAAAATCTTGCAGATATAATGTGATTGTGTACTACCGTATACAAAGATACAAAATTTTCATCGATCTTTCAATTATATATATATATATATATATATATATATATATATATATATATAGATGTTTCAACAAACGAACTAGTACAAATAATCACAATAACCGCTCCCCCCAAGAAAAAGGATATACAAAAATGTCACCAACATAATTGCCGTACGTTGACTATCAAGTCATAAGGATTAAATAAATAAATTAAATTTGATAAGTTAAGAAGTAACCTTCATCTTGTATCTTGTTAATGCCCCTTTCTAGAGTACAACCTTATAGTTTAAGGAACCTAAATCAAGTTTATTATTGGTATAGTTGTTTTGAGATGTGCTGTCTTTTACTGTTTTAGAACTTCTCATTTTTATTAAGTGATCATGATACCAATGATATTTTTTAATTTAAACTTTTTTTTATGCACATTAACCATATTTTTTAATTAAAACAACAAAAATATTATTTATGAATAATTAAACGAATTAACATGGTAGATTTAAAGATAGATATTTGATGAGTATATATATATATATATATATATATATATATATATATATATATTATTTGTAAAATGTATTTTTTTTATGTTAAATATTATAGATATTATGAGTTTTTATATATCATTTTGAGACGAGTTAAATTTAATTTTTTATTATTTCAGAATAATATTTCAATAAATAAACACATAATAATATTATATAATAATATTTGATATTAATAATTTTTATTAATTCAAAATTATAAACATTTTAAAATATTTATAAATACCCATTGTGCGGACATTTGTTAATATAAATAAGTATGGATGTCAAAGAAATAATACTTGCATCCACTCCATTCAAACTACTAAAATTTATCTAATGAGAAGAGAGTAAGATAATTTATATAAATTTCAAGAACATCGAATTCACCTCATTAATATCCCTAGTCAAGTCAGTTCATACACCAATTAATTGATCAAAATTAAATTTCCTTTTCAAATTCGTATTTCCACATCAACATAGTACATTTATAATAACCAATTAATTAATTTTATTTACGTTCTGGTTCAAGTATAGATTAAATAGAAATTTTGGTTTTAAAATAAAAAGATTAGATAGAAATTTAAACCGCATTTATATATTGATTAGCTGGTCATTTGTCAAAAGTATCATGCTGGACTGGTCTTTTCTTAATAATATTACCTAATTCCAACAATGTACTTGGAGCCCATTGAATAGAGAATGTTACCAGCCGAAATTAGGGAGTTCCATTAATATTATTATGTCATGAAATCTAAACAAAAATTTTGTACCATAAATTGATGCTGAACAAAACTCCGGATTAGGCTTTAAGACTTGATCAGTAGGCTGGTGGGTCTTTAGGAATTAAATGTGCATCGCTTCGATTTGAAGCACGACCAACAACTACTATGCTAATGTTCTATGGAAAATTATTCCAATATTTGTGTTCGGAATTTATATCTTTAATAGGAAGCGGTGTTGATTTCACGTGATTTGATTCATTTCTTTGCATTTAGGTTAGAATATTTACCCTAAACCTCACATTCATGCAAAGTGAACTTAAAGGAAATTTATGAGTGATTCAAGGAAAGTGCACGTGGTTAGCTTTTCACGAATTTTACGGCCATAAAAATGCTCCGTTTAATCAATTTAGCTTCAGTGATTAGAGCCACTAGATGAAGGTGACACTTGCTGACTATGCTATTTGATTCATAATTATATCCTCAATTGTGTGAATTTATAATGCATTATTGTATTTGAAATGTGTTTAAATTCCTCAATTGTATTTGCTTCAAGTCTTTGTCAGGGACTTGCGGTTATATGGTGAAGGATCAAATCAATGCCCACAATATCTCTCTTTTCTATTTTCCTTCCCTATAATTCCTAAATATATACCTAGCTGTATATATCATTTTATTAAAGGGCATATGTTAGGCAGCATTAGGTTTTAGCTTTTCCCAACTGAATATATATAATCTTTGTATAGAAGAGTTATGTAGGTCCCATCTTTAGTATCATTTTCCATTGTCAAATCATATTGGACCATTCATCAAATCCTCTTCTCAACCATGAAAATCCCACCTTTACATGAAAATTCTCTTATATTTTTCCTTCAATCAAATAGAAAAAAATACATTAGTTATTATCCACATTTTTTGCCTTCACTTTAATTATTTTCTCTCATCTAAATTAATAAAGGGACATTTTCATTATATGAGTTCCAATCATAAGTTAAGTTACATGGAAAACATGCTCCTGGTTCTTTAGCATTTGAGAATTTATCTTTATTTGTAAAATGATCCTAACTTTTTTCTCCCACCTCCATAGCTGTAACAAAGTAACATCAAAGTACCAGAGATTCTCAAGTCCAACCATAGGAGGGGCTGTTGCTCTTTTGCCACCACTCAAAGATATTAGTCAAAAATATGTAGTGACTTGATCCTAATAGTTGGATTATTTTACATTTTTACCATAAAATTTTACTAATTACTGAACGAGCTAATTTGTGGGTTTGGTCATGTAATTGTTTTTGAAAAAGAAAGTATGAAAGTAATATTTTAATTAATTAGATTGGGATAAATTGTTGAAATATCATCAAGGTTCCCACAAACATCATAAAACAAATAAAGATATAGGCAGGTGTGAAAACCCAAAGTTCATCATCTATGAAAAGCTACAGATGCAGGATATTGTTCCTTAAACTGAACATCATGGAAGGACGGAAGGGTGAACCTGATACCTCACTAGTCACAAGAGACTTTGATCCCAACTTTTGGGTCCAAGTTCACTTTCAACAACTAATGAACACTTTGGTAATTTCGGATGAAAAATTCTATTCATACACCTTTTTTCATAATTATTTCTACAAAATTAGAAGGTAGAAAAAAAAAATCAAGATAAGATATGTAATACGGTAAATAAAATAGAGAAAAGTGTAAAAAAAAATATTAAAAAAATACATATAAGAATAATATAACTCATTTCATATTGATTGAAAGGAGGAAGCTGTAATAAAATAATACTGATGGTTATTGTCTTAACTGTTTGTATAGAATAAAAAAACGAAATACTAAAACATGATGAAATATATTCAATTTAATTCCATTTAATATCAATAGTCTTTTCCATAATTTAAGTGAGATGGGATAACACCAAACTTATTGCTTAAGGAATGTTTGGTAGAGAGAATTTTTTTTTTTAGAAATTTTAATTCGGGAATGTTAAATTCTTATGTTTAATATAAATATTTTAGAAAATGTATTTTTAAGAATATTTTTTAAGTATATTTCTCACTAAAATATTCTTATACAAAAGGATGAGAATCCAAAATTCCTATGTAAGTAAAAAAATTATAACTATACTTATTTAACATTCTCATGAATCTTTTATTCTTATCTAATATATTTATAATATTTTTAACAAATATGATTTAAAAAAATATTCTTTAAAAAACATGATTTACTAGAATAAAAAAAGATTCTGTACCAAACATCCCTTAATAGTTTCTTTTTCATTTAATTATTTTCCAAACAAATGAGCGAAGACTTTTTCTTTTTATTTTATAAAAACTTGCAACTTTGTAATTCTATTACATTTTGTTATACTTAATTCATATCATTGCACGTGTGATCAGATGTCCATATAAAAGATTATCTAAAAGGCCATTAGAACTGGACCAATAATAAAAGATTTATGTAACTATAGTTGTGTTAATTGTAAGGATAATGATGAATCATTCATATATCTATTAGCTAGTTGCAAAAAATATCTATAATATATAGGATAAATATTTATTTAATAAATTTAAATTTAGTTAGTTATGAATAAATGTTTGTAAAAATTTATTGATATAGTACACAATATTACATACCTATTCACCTACTAAAGCTTCATATGAATGATTCATTTATAATTTACCTATATTATGTTATAATTTTATATTTTATATCGTTTTTTATCTTAGGAAATTATTTTATATTCTATTTACATTTGACTAATTTGTAAATAAAAGATGTTAGAAGAGATTGTATTTTAGTTAACTAAATTGCAAATAATAAATATAAGTACATGAATTTAGGTATTCGAAAGATATGATAACAAAGTCAAAGTTATTATACACGCAGATATAAAATGAGTGCGGATAAGTTTTTAAAAACATGGGAATTTTACTCAAACACGATCTATTTTCATTTCCAATTAACTTTTTGACGGTGTTTTTTTTTAAAATAATATTTTTACAATACTTTAATATTTTTTTACAAATAAGAGAGATAATATATATAGTAAAATAAATAATAGGATAAAAAACAATGTTCTAAAACTAATTTTAAAAAATTATTATATAATTCATTTTACAAATAAAAGAGAATGAAAGAAAATTATATATAAAAAGAAATAATATGACAAAGAGAGAAAAAAGCAATATTCTAAAACTTTTGTCTCTTTCTTTTGGTCAACATAGTGGTGGTAGGTTGAGCAGATGGCTGGGCTTTTTGTGGCAAGGCACTAACTTGAGCTCAGCTGGGCTTTAATCTGGAACTTATCATGCTTGTGATAACATGATTTGCCCTGATGTTAAAAGACTTCCTTGACCAAAAGAACAAGCCTCCCAAGGAAAATTGCCAAGTTATAATGGAAAAAAGAAAATGACCCATGTTCTTTGCTTTACCTTTATAGTCTTTCACATGTTATGGGCGTGATGATGAAAGTGGCATGCATTCCCACCCTCCAATCTTTATAAAAAGTTATTATCTTATTTTATTCCTTAAAAATGACAAAAACCATGTATTTAATTATTGAAAAATAGTAAAGTCAAGCCAATTTTTGTTACATATAAAGAATTTAAAAAGATTTTTTATAAGAACTTAGAACAACCAAAAAAACTTCACATTTTCAGCATCTGAAAACACATTTAAAGGATATAACAATTTTCAGCAAATGTCATTAGCATTTTTGGTCAGGAGTGCCTCTAGGAATTTGCATCAGAAACTAATCAAATATGTTTGCTCAACAAAGAGATCAATAATTTACTTAATCATCAATTAATCTATACTCTATAGTAAGCCAGATAGAGAAATTACAAAGAGATCAATAATTTACTTAATCATCAATCAATCTATACTCTATAGCAAGCTAGATAGAAAAATTAAATTAAACCGCATACGTAAGAAAAGTGCACATCAACTTGGATACCAAAAATCTCATGGGGATTGCTTTTTACATTTTTTAAATTTTTTTTCACCCTCCATTCAGATGAAAAGACAAAAATGCTTCTCTTCTTTTTTTTTTTTCCTCCTTCCTCTTTCTCCTTCCGTCTTCCTTTTTTTTTTTTTTCTTTTTTCCTTTCTCATTTCTATTAGGTTGCTGCTTTTGGTTGAAAAAAAAAAACTAAAAAAATAAACATCAAACGTTGTAAGAATATCGGAGAAGACGAATAGACTTTATACTCCGCAAACTAATTTACGGAACGTTAAAAACTTTCTGCAAATTAATTTAAGGAATGTATCGGTGTATTCCGTAAATTAATTTGCGGAATGTAATTTTTTATGTTCTGTAAACTAATTTGCGCAACATAAAAAATTATATTCTGCAAATTAATTTACAGAATACCCTTATACATTTCATAAATTAATTTACAAAAAAAAATTCAAAAAAAATAAAGAAGTGTAAAGGATAAAATGATAATAAAAAAATTCCAAAAAATTAAAAAAGGTACAAAACAAAAAAATGCAAAAAGTGAAGCCCAAACCTCATCAGATGACAAGCCTTCGGTTCGCTTGATATCATGTAAAAGAACGAACTGAACAGTAAAGGCGATTTGAACACCGTAAGACCACTTCCAATTTACCACTATCATTTCTGAACATTCAGATACCTTGATTATGATCTCAAGGAGTATACACAACTATACAATAACGCTAGAAGCACAGGCTAATCATGACAAACAACAGTAACCTTATTTTGGTCAGATTAACAAAACATATGCAGTAGAAAAACAAAAATGGGCCAATTTAGGGGTGTTTATTTTACGTTAAAAATTGGCACACAGGGATCTAAAACTCATGCACTGCTCTTAATAGCGTTAGTAAAAACATGGATCCCGTAAAAATTAATGTGAATTCAAACACGCTTTTAGAAAGTAGAACAGCAAGATTGCCAAGAAGAAACTCGTGTATAAATCTGATAATGTAGCACCTCAAAGAAATTTAAAGATTTCTCAATTTCATGAGGATAATTTTATTAACAAGAAATTTAAGTCAAAATACACTGAAAGTAATGATTGACATTTGATAACCCTTTTCAACCATATCCAGATAACTTGCATAGAGCAGAACATTTAAGGTCAAGCTAAAAGGGTGCTCATTGAAACCTCAATAGGATCGGGATCAATCAGTGAATCATGAACGAAAACTACAGCTCCATAAAATATTGGAAAAATAATTAATCCACCGTAGGGCTCATCTCTTCAAGTGCATTTTTTTTTTCACATTCTAACAAGTAGGTGAACTCCAGATCAACAAGTACAAAAATGCAAGCGAAAAAGTATAAATAGCCAAAATTGATTATGTCGATCAAAACAAACAAATGACAAACACAAACCAGGATTTATAAATAGAATTTTTTCTATTGTTATTGTACACGCCCGAAACAAAAACCTATATGAACCCAATTGACCTTTTAACTTCAAAGCAATTCTGGTAAGGACCTTTTGCAGTAACTGTATACAGAGATGGCGCATATGACACTAAGAGATAGCCCATTTATTGCTCCACAGAATCAAAAGTATCACCTTAAATAACCACTTCAAATTTCTTAGCTAAAAGTGAAAATTTTTAAATTCAGCATTAACTTTAAGCAATGCAATTTAGCAGATTCCAAAATACCTACTGAGATTTCCACTTTGTCAAAAGTTCTTCATACACAGATTCTTTTCTTTCTTTAATAAGGCTTTCTCTCAGCTTAGACAATGTAGAAGAGGATAACTTGATTCCTCTTGCAATCATATTCTCAGCATATTTAACTGCTTCCTGAACCCTACCTAGATCCTGAAGCCCTAAAACAAGACAATTTGCCGTACCATCCAAATCCTTACTGTAATTCTCCACCATGCATTTCCAAACTTCCAATGCCATAATAGGATCCCCATTATCAAGGTAAACCTTAACAGCCGCATCACAATTGGGCTGGTCTAGCACACACTCATTTTTCACCATCTCAACAAACACCGCCGAAGCCTCCCTTAACTTCTTGCCCCTGATCAGGAACCGAAACAACAGGTTATAAGTCAGTGCATCAGGAAGAGCCCCTCGGCAAGCCATCTCATCCAACATCCTTCTAGCAGCATTGGTATCATCACGATAGCAATGCAAAGCAATCATGGAATTGTACATCTGTGTGGTGGGTTGCAATCCGGTTATCCCCACCATCACCTCCCAAAAGAACTCCGCAGTCCTGATATCGTGACACCTGACACACTCATCCAACGCAACCTTCAAAAACCTCATCCCCGGGTAACACCTCCTATCCCTCATTGAATCAAAGAACTTAAGAGCTTCAAGCAAGCCATCAGGCCCCCTGATCAAGGTACACAAAAAGGAATCATAAGCAGGCACATTGGCAGGGTCCCAACCCATCTCAATCACCATCTCAGCAAAACTCTCCTTGGCACCAACAACACCCCCTTCACCCTCCCACCCCTCCATCAAAACTGCATAAGTATCAGAATCCGGCCTAATGAATTTCTTAGCAATCTGCAAGTAATCACAAGCATCAACAGTTCTACCATCCCTACATATAGCACTAAGCAGGGAATTCAAGGCAACAACATCCCTAACACATCCATAATTCTCCATGGTCTCGAACGCCATAACGGCCTCGCGAACACGGCCGGCGGAAACATAACTGCCAAAAACAGAGGCGAAGGTAGCAAGGGAAAGGAAGCCTTTGATGTTCATGGAGTTAATGGCATCCCACATTGCATCGAAGAAACGGTTTTTACCTAAGAGGTCGATGACAAGGTTCCAGGAGTAAGGGGTGAGGTTGTGATTGAGTTGGTGAGCGCTCCAACGGAAGAACTTGACGGCTTGAGCCGGGAAGCCGTAAGAGAGTTTGAGAACATCTTCGACGTCTTGCGGAGTGACGGGAATGGCGGAATGTTGGAGGGATTGTTCGACGGTGAGGGAAGGAGTGGTGGCTATGATGTGGCAGAGGGCTTTGGTGTTGGATGGGAGGTTTGGGATGTCTTGGAAGGAAATGAAGTTGGGGCGTTTGTGATTGTTGTTAGCAATTGGAGATGTTGAATGAGAATGAGAAGAAGGAGAAGGGAAACCTCTCTCTCCGCTCATGCTTCACACACCGCAATCAAACCCTAACAACACACTCCCAGGAAGGAGTTTGGGATGGGGAAGACAGTGTTTAGCCCGTTTACTTTCACAAAACAAATTTGTTTTCTTTGTCTTTTTTCTAATAATAATAATAATAAACTATGATACTAAAATATTTTTCTAAATAATCAATTTAATATCAATTAATTTTTATTTTACATTTTTTTCTTTATAATTTACGTTTGGTACTGTTAATTAATGTAATACAAGTAATTTTTCATTTTGCATATTTAAATCATATATAAGCATATCATCTTGTTATTTTAAATATATATATATATAGTTAAATATGTTTTTAGTTTTTTTAAAATATTTAAATTTTAATTTTAGTCCTTTAATTTTAAAATTTTTAGTTTAAATTCTTTATTTTTTAAAATATTATAATTATAATCTTTAATATTAATTTAAGTTACATTAAATCAAGTTATATCAATTATTATTAAAAAAAATTAATTATTTTATAAAATATCTTATTATAATCTTCTATTCATAATTAATATATTTTAATTTAATATAACTTAAGTTAATATAAAAATTATAATTAATATATTTTAAAAAATAAAAAAATTAAATTAAAAATTTTAAATTTAAAAATAAAAACTAAAAAAATTTGAACATTTTAAAAAGATTAAAAATATATTTAATAATATATATATATATATATATATATATATACACACGTATAAAATCATGTTTTTTTTTTATTTTAATCAAATAAAGGAAAAGAAAATAAACTCACTCTTTCTGTTCATCTAAATAATAACAAAAAATGTAAAAAAAAAGTAGTATATAAAAAAATCATTTTCTCTTGTTTATTTATAGAAGAGAAAAAATTAAGACTTTTTTAATAATTTTAAACTTAGTAAATACGGAATATTTTCATTCCTTTTATCACTACTTTAAAAAACTTTATTAGCATATCTTATTAAAAAATAATATATGATAATTAATGTTTGATAAATTAAGATCATTATATTATTTATATTGTTTTCAAAATCATGTCAAAATAGTTAGTTTGATTAAACTGAAAATTGGTCAAATGTTTCTTTTGTTAAAATAAAATAATAATAAACATGTTGATATGAAAATCAATGAGAACTTATGATTAAGTATCGAGCATTTGAATCAGTTAATTTTTTTATATATTTTAATTTTAAAAAATATTTTTTTATTTAAAAATATATATTTTGACCCAATAAAAGTTCATTAACAAATTATAAACACTTAAGTGCATAAATTTTCATCATTTTCCTTTTAATTATGATTATTATTATGTAAAACATATAATATGATTATTTTATATTATCTTAAAATTTGAGATGTTTTAACATTTTTAATAGTTTATGTTAATTAATTACTTAATAAATATAAATTTAAATATTTATAATTTGATTATAATATATTGAATTATTGAACATAAATTAATATTTTTACTAATTTAATAATCAGTTTAATGTTTAAAGTACTGGTTATTTCAATCCATAAATATACATATAAAAAATAAATTATATATATATATTATTAAAGTTTTTAAGTTTAACATTAAGTGGTATATTATTAAAGGCGATCCAAATATAAGATTATTTTTAAAAGATATTCATAAAAATAACATTAAATTTCATATTTATTGTTTATAAATAAAAATATTATTAATTAGCATATATGTAGATAATTTTTTTCTTGAAAAAATAAGTTCATCATTTATTTTGATATATTTTCTTCTAATAACATCCGTAATTAAAAAAATATATATTATTTAATAAACTTTTGCATGAAAGCCTGCCACAACTCATGCCTAATTGCTTGACCAACCACCGGGTAATACTTGTCCATTTTGCAATCGAGAGTTCAGAAGAAAAATCATTTCAAAAGCATAATCTTTGGCTTCTTCTTCGGGGATTTCTTCTAAAACTCTTTTCGATTTTACTTGCTCTTAATCCTCAAGTAATAGGGTACCATTTGATATTCTATAAACTCACATAATCGAAGATTGAACAAGCATGGGAGCGTGAGAAAAATCAAATCAAATCCGTGGTATTCATCCACATCTCATATTTCAATTGAAAGGTAAGTATTCAATTTCTGGGAATATTTCTATTTCATTCGTTTATAATTCTGCATGTGGCAAATATACTTCAGTCATCGTTGCAACGTGGATAACATAGGTATTGGAATGAGGAAAAAGTAAGGATCAAGTCGAGAAATTTTATTTTTTATACTATAATATCGGTTTTCAAATTTTAGAAAGGAGATTTAGGAAGAGTATAATAGTAATTTAAAATTTTTTTATTTTAAAATAAATTTATATTTATTATTTAAAATTTAAAATTTATATTTAATTATGTTTAAAATTAATTTTAGATAGAATTTTATGTAATTGATGATTGAAGATTAAATTAATTTTAAATATAGATATAATAGTAATATTAAATTAAAAAATTATTTAAATTAATGTAAGATAATATATTAAAAAAATAATATACTAAAGTTATAAATATTACTTATATGATTTTCATAGATGAGATTTTAAATATAAAATTTTTAAATCTTTGATAATATGTATTTATGAACTATGTTTATATTAAATAATATATATTTATGGACTATGTCTATATATTTTTGTAAATATTATAAATTTGTGTGATTTTATATAACTTGTAGAATTTATGATACTTAAATTTGAAATAGTTAAAAAAAATTCTAAAAATAAATACCATTTAATAATTTTTAAATTATCAAGATATATTTTCATATCATAGATATAAGGAAATTCATTTGAAAAATTTAATGAAAAATAAATTATCTTTATTTTATAAAAATGTTTGAAATATATTATTTTATAAAATTTATTTTTTTTCTTTCAATTTTTTATAATGTTTAAAAAATATATTTAATATTTAATTAGCCTATTTTATATATAAAAAAATTATATTTAAATTTTATATACGAGAATAAAATATAAAAAATTTGAAGAAATTTTATATTAATATTAATTTTATAAAATTTTTATAAAAAAATTATCAGATTATCTTATAACTAGATAGCATAAATTAATTTAATCTTTTTTAAATAGTAATTTAATTCTAAACCTTAATAATTTTTATAAAGTTTTTATATAAATTTTAAGAAATATGCTATATAAATTATTGAATGATAAAACATTCTAATATATTTATTAATGGGTTGACTTAAATATAATAGAATGATGAATATAGGTTAGATATATATTAGAAAATACCTATTAAATTCTAAGAAGATATTAAGTTGAATAATAAGATAATTGCATGTGAACTATGAGATCATAAACTCTGAGAAGAAGGCAAGAGATTCAAATGCATTAGAAATAAGAAATAGAATAGTTAATTAACATGCATTATGTACATAAAAAAATGTTTTGTAGAGAATAATCTACAAGGCTTTCTATGTAAAGGAACTATAAAATTTAAGGGTTGACTCATATAAAAGTAGATTAAAGTTCATGTTGATAGAAACTTTCAAGCGTAAGAGTATATGAGTTAGGTTTGAGTTTTCCAATAACCTAAGTTTATTCCTTATAGCTAGTACTGTTTTGGTCAAACTTAGTTATATGAATAAAATCTTAAAGACTATCATTATCGGCTGAAAAATATTTTAGTTTTAGAAATGATGTGAAAATTATGATGATATTAGTGTTGTTGATGACACATTGTGGCTTGAAATTTGATTCTACTACCTTCATTATTTTGATAAGTTGATCATGATTTCAGTTCACATACACTGTATATATTATAAATATGTCGAAATAAGTAAAACTTGATATGGTATGAGTCTCACTAGATTTCAATCCTATCTTGAGTTCATCATCATAAAAATTTATGAAAATGATGATATAGTTAACCACATTTATACATTACATATCTTAATGGTTTTTATAAGAGTTATATGTGATTGTCAAAAAATTTATGTTATTTATGTTAAAATATAAAATATTATACTACTTTTATTCAAACTTTTATTTAAATAAAATATTTCCTTTATTTTTTATTATATTTATTTATATATAACTACGATTTCAGAATGAGCTTTCAATATGAATCATCATCTTCTCAACGTTGAAATGATTATTAATATAGATGATATATAATATTTCTCTCACTTTATGATAGAAATCCAACTATACAAAAGATAATAGATAAGTACTAATTAAAAAAAATAGAAATAAAAAAAAGATAATTTTATAATAATTAACTTAAGTATAATAATTTAACTTTTTATTTATATCTATTTTACTAACTTAGATAATATTTTAGATTATATACATTTTAATAATATTAAACTGATTTATCTTTAATAAAAAAGTATACATAATTATAAAAAATTTGTTTAACTCAAACATATTTATATGAATTAGATACATCTAGTATGTAAATTTATTTATAATTAGTAGGTATTTATAAAAAATATTATGTTAATAAAATTAAAAAAATATAGATAATTTAAAAATTGTAACATTCTTTATATAACATTGCTAATTTTTATATTTTATTATTTCTAATTAAAATACATATTTTTTATTTTTTAACATTACAAGTATTAAACAAAGTTATCAAGATATTTATTACACATGCAGTGTTTATGAAAAATTACAGTCATCCACGTTGTTTTAGCAAGAAATTTTAAAAAAATTAAATTTAATAAAACATTATTAAATATCAACAATATTTCAATAAATATTAAAGAGTTTAATTTTAATGTCAATCCAAAAGAAAATATAATTTAATTTCAATAATTTAATAAAAAACTTAATCTTTATTTATTTAGAATTTATGTAATCTTTATATTTATTAATATCTTCTATGCATCTTATATGTTGATCATATTTATTGATGATTTATAATATTAATTTTTTTTATTCGAAACCTAACAAAAAAAAATTTACATTAAAAATAAATGTTCTGAGATTGAATATCCTATAAAAAATAATAATATTATTTACTGATTACTACATTATTTTTTATTGCAACTAATCTAATTTTATTCACTAATCATTGTATTGAATATATATATATATATATATATATATATATAATTTAATTTATAAGTTTTTATAAAATTATGGTGGAATTTTTCAATGATATTAAAAATATTGAATTTTTTTAATTCATGGACCTTTCTAACGTATATTTATTATGTGTCAAGTCAAATTATGTATATTTAAGTTACTATTTTTTTACATTAAAAATACAAATTTATGTAATATCTCTCAATGTATTATAAATTATTTTACATTAAATAAGGAGAAAAATATCCTTTTAATTAATATAATAAAAAAATTATAGTTCATTTTAGTTTTTGTTCACAATGTTGTTTTGTCGATATGTAATACATAAAAAACAAATATATAAATAAATAAATAAAATTAAGGAATTTTTTATTTAAATTATAAAACATTAACTCCCATGCTTCCATAGTTTAAAGTTGTGGAATTAATTTTTGCACCTCTCAATATAAAATATATGTTGAATAATTTTTTTAATGTTTATTTGTCAAATTAAAAAATATATATATTTTTATTGTTATTTTAAATACTTAAGGTAATATTTATTTATTTTATATTATACATTTATTTTTTATAAGAACATTAATAAATTAATAAAAATAGTGAGGATATATATGAAAAAAATATATATAATAATTCTAACATAAATAAAAATAATAATTTTTTAATTAATTTATATAAAATAATATTAAAAATTAATTAAAAAATAGATTTTTTTTAAATATAAAAAATACTAAATTTTAATCTAGAATCTCGTATAAATTATTCTAACATCTAAATTTTCATCATAGATAAAAAAATAATTTAAAACAACTGATATACATATCTCAAAAATATTAAATGATATAAATTAATTTTTATTAAAATAAATTTTATCGAAATTTAATCCACAGGTACACGAAATCATTTCTTACCTGAAGCATATGTAGTAAAATCCTTAGGTTTATCACTCTTATTCACTCTTATAGTTAATTGGCTTAAAATAAAAAAAGTGAATAATATAAGAATTATAATTTTATACTTGATTTTAAAAATGATTATAAATAAAATAAAATACAAGATACAAAATAATATAAAGCTTTAAAATCTTATTTTATACTAAATTAAAAAATAAAAATATTCATTCTTTCTTAATTAATTATATACATTTAATTTATAATAATATAATATATATTTTACTTTTTCAATAAAATAAATATTATATAATATAGAAAATATTACAATGAATAATATATAAAAATATTTATTCAATAATCATCAAATAACATATAAAGTAAAATTATTTGTACTTAAATATTTATTTTGTATTATCGTGATTATCTTATCACGTCAAGCGCAGCCTTTACTTCTTTTTACTTAAACGCTTTGATTATTATATAATTAGAAAATTAATTTTTACAGTTTTTAGTAGTAAACATATATTTTAATAATAAGAACATAATTTATATTAATTAATACATATCTTAAAAATATTTAATAATTTAAAATTAATTGGAATCAAAAGTGATTCATGGTTTGTATTGAAGTGAAGAATTTGAGTTCCACCGTGTCGTTTCCCGTGCCTCCTTCATCCATCACTTACCACAACTGCACCAACTTCTTCTGCTTCTCACCATGCACCATCGTCTTCTCCTGCTTCTTCTTCTTTTCCCCGGTAAGTCCTCCATATTTTGAGGATTTTCTTACGTGTTTATAAAATCGACTTTTTATCTCGCAAGATCAAGAATCCTTTGATTTTTTATGGACCTTGTGTACGATATCATCTGCATTTACTCTAAAATTCCTTCTAGTAGCCAAAAGATCAAATGAAATTTATGAAACTGGTCTTTTGAAGGAATTTATTGCGAGAGACTTGCCATTTGCCAGTTAATTTTTGTACCTTTTTTAAACAGCCAATAATGCCTGTTTTTTTATCTTGCCACCATGAACCCTTAGTCACAAGACACACACAAATTAGTGAGGGGCTGGCATATTTAAACATTGACCATATTCTGTATAAAAATTATGTTCTGTAAGCTAGTTTCTCGTAGCTTGTATGCTTATTAATTATTATAGTTGGTTTTCATTGTGCCATTTTTAGTCTACTTGTAATCTTGTTATTTGATCTCACATACAAGAATTTTTTTGCTAGCGATTGCTGGAAGGTCAGATATGGCACCTCCTGACTCCGTGTATCAAACTCTTAGTTACGGGTTTCAACATGCTCTAAAGTTTAGGTGGCGTGGTGGATGGAAAGAGTTACACTTCCCCGGCCACTTTTGCTCAACAAAAAGCTGCTGAGCAAGATGTTGCTAGAGCTGCTTTGGAGGGCCTACCTGAAAATTTAAAGATGAAGAGCGCCCTCTGATTTCTGAGGTTTGTAGTAGTATGATTTTTATATCAATTACTTCAAGCCGAAATAGATTGATTATTCATGGTGTCTCAGCTGATCACTTGTGTAGCACAATGTTTTCCCTTGAGTCATTTGTCTAGTGTTATTTGATTCAGATTGCTATGTTTGTCAATCTTATGTTCTTCAGTATTCTGTCTTCCATTCTTTGGATTGTTTTCTGTCTATTTCAGATTTGGTTGATCCAAATTTTGTTATTCATTTTTTTGGCATCAAATGTTTTTCATAGATAACAAAGTATCTTGGGTCTGTTACTCTGCGTGTAATGTAATTTGCTGGGCTTTAGTGTGTTCCAAATAGCTTTGTTTGGCCACATAGATATACGCATGCCCATGTGAAGGTTTCCGGGCT
Organism: Canavalia gladiata; assembly: GCA_037954105.1. Classification (NCBI taxonomy): domain Eukaryota; kingdom Viridiplantae; phylum Streptophyta; class Magnoliopsida; order Fabales; family Fabaceae; genus Canavalia; species Canavalia gladiata. Next base: position 13,481,262 of record CM075668.1, read on the forward strand.
AGCTTGCCCATTGGCCTTTTGAGAACATATGATGTGGCACATACCATATCTCTGGTCTGAATGATTTAGTTGTTTACTTGTTTGGCTCAAATTTTGAAGTTATTGAATTATGTGGAAACAGCTATATTTCTAATTTAACTTATTTTCAATATTTTTTTACGCAAGCTGTTGAATAGTTACTAATTTTATTTTAAAAGTATCATTATAAATATATTACTATGCCTGTTATCATCTTTCAGAATACCTCCTTTTCCAAAAGTATCTTGAATATGCTGCCAAGCTGAACGTAGAAAAATCTACATACAACACAATTCAACTTGAAGGGCTCCATCCTCTTTCTGGGTTGACTTTGGTTTTCGAGGGTAAAAAGTACACCGATCATGCTGCTAGAAACGAAAAGATGCTGGGCAGTTGGCAGAATGTGCTGCTATTATGTTAATTCTAGGTATTCTTTTCTGTATGTTTTATTACATATTTTTAGAAGTTATTTTTCTCCTGTTTTGGCTGTGTAGTGATTAATTAAATGTATATGTAAAGCAGGTGATTCTAGTTCAGGAACACTTTATGAGGTAATAAAGTCAAAATCTAGAATTTATGCTGCAGTCAAACCGAACAGATCCCAATACATTGATGCTAGTACGGTATCAACCTTGGCAAATAGAGGAAATAACTCTGTTTCACTGTATGATAAGGATTAGGAGGTAGCAGGTCTTGTGGCTGCTAATAATATGAAAGAAAAAAATGGCACTTCCTGTGCCTTCCACAGTGCTTTCCTTGTGTCCAAATCTCAGCTGCTTAAACATATACGATCCCTTGAAGTCGCTGTCACCCAGCTTCCAAATTTGAATCTCCTTCCTAGATTAGAACAATCTAGTGGTGATCGTTCTGGAATAAAAAGTGGAAAAGAACAAGAAAAAGGCCAATAAGAGGCAACAATGGGAATCTCCGTAAGTTTTCTAATCTCTCTTTTTTATTATTTACTGCAGTACTGCCTTTTTTCTTTTTCGTCAGTTCTTCATTTATACTTTTCCATATAACTCTAGCTGTAAACAATAACTTTTTTTTTATCTGAGTATATTCCTTGTATTTTTTAATGTTCTCAGATTCCTCAATCTCACTTTCTAGAATGGCATGCTCTGTCTTAGTCACTTCCCATGGGGTTAACATGCATGTGAAGAGTTGAATAAGTAGTGCACCCAATGATGCAAATATAATCACCAATAGTATTTTGTTTTGGGATTTGGATTCTCCTGTTTTTGAGCAACATGATACTGTCTTATTAGAGAGAGAAAAATACAAGAGAAGGAAAATATTATTAGCAGGTCTTACAGCTGAATATGGTAGTCATTTTTTTGTTTTTTCTTTTTCAAACATGGCAGTTTTGTTATTTGTGGGGATTTAAATCCTTTTCGTTCCCTTTTAATCAAAAGGGGATTCTGAGACTATTCTAAGGATGAGATCAAGTAGTTTACAAAGCCTGATAAAAGCATGTTTTTATTGATAAAAACATGCTTTTATCAGCTCCTTATAAAGAACATAAAAATTTGAAAACTATAAAATAAATTTAAAGCTTTGCAAATACATAGAAGTTTTAGCCTAAACTTAATTTCATTCTCTCAATTCATGTATACCTTGCACGGCCTTTCTTTTCTCTATTGTTTTAATCTCTATTCTCTCCCCAACAGAAATGATCACTCATTACTGCTCTGTGCCAGCTTAGCATTTAGTTATGTTACTAGACTCCACCAGAAACATTTTTATTTTGTCCTCCTTAGCCATCTTTATCCCTCTATTTGTCTTTCTTTCCCTTATACCTCGGTGACTAGGCCTATTGCTGACTTGATGTTTCTTTCATGAGCTCCTGATGTTATCTATTCCATCCTTACTAAAGAAGAAAAAAATAGCCAACAGTGTACCATTTAGTTGGCCTAACTGACATGGATTTGTCTATTCAACTCAAAATCAACAATTCCAGAGATGAAAAGATCTATATAAAACTTTTAGAAATGATTATGATGACATAAAACTTTTAGAAAGGGTCTATGTACCATTTCCGCATAAAACTATTATTAGGTTCAGTATTTGGCTATCCTCACTATTTTTAAGCATTCCAATCTCATAAAACTAGCATACACTGCATATGATTTACTTGATCACTCGAGCAGGACGTATAAAGCAACAATAAACCGAAGCTGCTTCTTACTTGAAGTTGATCACATGAATAAAAAAATCATGTATGATTTGGGCAGGCTCAAAGAGTCTATTTAATTTTAGTCACTTATAACATTTTAAAGAAGTCAGGTATATAATTAGCATTACTGTTAGTGTATACTATATATGTATGGGTATGTTGATATGAGATATGTTAGAAGCATCATTAATTAATGCTAACTCATGATTATGTATGATATCAATAATTAGCCATGTGTCCCCAAAAAAACAGTAAACAGTCTGATGACAGTATTTGAAGATATAAAACTCAAATAAATTCATGGGGAAAAATACTTGCTTAGACAGTCTCCTTGAGACAAGGAAATTGAATTGCTTCTTTTCCCAATGCCAGCTCTGAATTTTCCCCCTCTGTCCTGTAATTTGCTTGTCCGTAGAATAAAACATGTGGATGATGATCTTCTTCGGCTCTACAAAAGATATACTTAACTATTATTCAAGAGCAGTCAGGGATGGTCCTTCCAAAATTAAATACTACCTGCCGGCTTTTTTCACAAAAATAATAATAATTAACTTATAAAGATCAATAAAAGAAGTTGAAATAATTAATATATTATAAATTTAAATTGGATTTTGTTAATCAATGTCCTTAAAACATTAAGGATTTAAAAATTAATTTTTTTATTGGAAGTGATATTGAAATATATTAAAAATTATAATAAGAAGTGCATTACTAATATTTTTAACAAAAATTACTTTTGATTTCTTAAAAAATGTCTTAAGGATACTAATTTTCTTTTTAAATTTTATTTTAAAAATCATAGTATTAAATGTTAAATTCTTCTCTTGTACCCTGATATATTGAGGGGTAAAGGAAACTTTTGTATCAGAGCTAATATATTAAAGATATGTTTTAATAATATCGTGTCATCTTATTAAGCATTTACTTCATAAATCTTTTTTTAACATTTTAATCTTTCTAAATGATTTTTAAATTGTTCCAAGTTAATCCCTTTTATTTGTTGTGGATTACAGACTAGAGTTGGCTCCAAATTATTTTGAATACAGCACTATTATCTATTAGGTGATGGGAAAGATATTCTAGTTTTATGGCTCAACACTTTCTGGCACTATTAGTTGTAGTTTTTATCTAATCCGAGTCTCTTAAAAAGACTGGAGGAAAGGTACTATAATCAAAAGAAAGAAAATATATAAGATGATGATGGAGTGCCTGTTTATTTTTCAGTTGAAAATGCCAAAATGGACGTTTAGTCATAAGCAACAACTTTTTGCTTCTTATGGAACGAAGCTTTGAAATTTGTGTTTCTCTATTCTAACCGATACACAAACACACTCGAATATGTTCAAGTGAATGGCAGACTTATTCAAGTTGGATCTATCGGGCTAATAATCTAGTACTCATTTTGTTCTAGATTTTAATAAATTAAATTTTAATCGTTGAAAATAATTGGAATACATGATTTAATTAATTTCAATCACAAATTTTACAATAAAATATATGTCGCGGTGTATGAAATAGATTCGAGATGCTAATCAAATTAGCACTTATTTGGCACGTCATTATTATGGTAATTAATCATTCTAGTTAATTATAAACATAGTACATTAGGCTCGTTCAGGAATTATTGCAAACTCGTAGAGTGCCACGTAAGATTATGCTCATTTCATTTGTTTTTTAACATTTTAGGATTAAGTAATAATGGGGATCACAGTCCGCTGACATATCTATCATTTCAGTCTTATTTATTTAACAAAACTTGTAAGTAGTGGACCCTTCTGTTAATTAAGACTGAAATATCAAGATTTAAATGTAATGAATGCAAGGTTATGTGTTCTTCATGAACATATAATATTTCAGGTTTGTTGCAAGTACTTGAGAATGGTGACTTCATGGGAGTGGCTATATTTCTTATCACTCCGATTAATTTAAAGAAAATATTTAAATATTTTATCATTAATTTTATTAATAAAAAGAAAATTAATATTTATAATAAAAGTTATTTAAATAGGAATGACAATAGATATTTTAAAAAATGGCCAGCTTCATACGGATCACTTGCTCTAGTTGAATTTACATCATGTGATTCTTTAACTAGTCAACAGATGCTATGCGTTTTGTTTAGTTAATATTTGGATTATTTTATCTAACTCCCAATTTACTTAGTTGTCGCATGTGTGCTTCCTCAAAAGCTTCTCACCTGATTTCTTTCTTTATTACTCCTTAGATGCACCTTGTACATGGCAGTGTTGACTTTTTTTTCCTAATTTCAATTTGTGATGCATAACAGGATAAAAGCTGTCATTTTGTGGTACACCGAAAAAAAGCTATCATTTTGTGAGTATTTGTGTTTAAGAATAAAGTTTTAGAGTTTGTGTCTACTCACTCTTAACTTATCTACGACGAGATTTTTTATTGAAACCTCAAAATTAGATACTAACCAATTGTATAATTACTAGTGCCCAGTTTAGTACGAATTTATGCCACATGAGACTAGCAAGTCATAAACTTTGAAATCATTTTTTTTTTATATTTTTTTGGTTTTTTTATTCGTATAACTTCATAAAGAATTAGGAATAATTTGTGTAATTTAAAAAAATTAAAAATGTTATCTTATTATATAAATTAAGAAAATTTTGTATAAGATAAAAAAGGAGAAATATCAAAGAAAATTTTATTAAGCTTAAGCGGTGGCACTGGAATTTTACCCTACATTATATATATAATATGAAATAGAATATAAGTCCACGTGCATCAGTGATTGAAAAGAAGCATGCAGGAAGCTGCCTCAAGTGGCTCCAGCTTCTTCATCAAAGAGAAAGTGGGTTTTGTGAAGGATCTGACAACCCTTATGCTGCTTTGCAATGTTTTTATCTTCTCTGCTTCTAATGCATTAACTTCTGCCAGCTAACAATCCCAATATGAAGATGAATTAAACTAACATCATTGAAATTCATAAACATACCTTAATATTTTAGTATTAGAGTATGATTTCTTGTTCCCTCATAATTATGATTTCTGTTACACACCATTCCCATCTCCATTAATATAAAATAACATTTGAGTTGAATATTTGACTTCTACAAATAGGCCTCCCTTACTTGTTCTCATTATCATTGTGGATCAGCCTGAACAAACCTTAATTGCTTTTCCAATTAGTTTTCCTTTACCTCTCTAATGGCACTGGCCAAAGACCAAAAAATTCCACATGGTTCAAGCATGAGCAACAAGGTTCAAACCTGTGTTTTCAATGAGACTGATGTCTCAATTATAACCGATTCTCCTCCTCTATGTGGCAGTGGCAATGGTTATACTTATAAGGGCACAAACTATCAGCTTGAAGAAGCAGAATCTCTGATTAATTTTAAAGGGTACAGCATGCAAGCTAGTGAATCTTTTCCTAGTTTTCAGCAGAGCAGGTATTGTGCTTGGGAGAATAATTTGCATCAAGGCCATAATCAGTGGAATCAGAGTAGTCCAAAAAGCACTACAAACTTGCACATGATACAGGATTTTAATTACCTTCAAACTGCTAATGGCTATGGCTCCAATGTCAATGATCCAAAAGAGAAGCAGCATGACCAAAGTTCATCTAGGTGGCTCTACTCAGCACCAACTGTTCCTGATGATAACCTCCACAAGTCAGGAGCACAAGAATTTTTGTTGAAAAAACGCCCTTCTATGGTACTCCTTATCCCTTAGTACCTCATGTTCAGAACTAGTCCTTAGGAAACTTTGTGAAGTTAGAATGGAAATTGAGGTGAACGTTGTGTATGCAGGGAGAGAACATGAAAGGTGCCAAGAAGCAATGCTCAAGTGAGAGTAAAATGTCAAAACATGAATCAAGCCCATCCAAGGATCCTCAAAGTGTGGCTGCCAAGGTTTGATTCAGTCCCAAGTCAATTTATGTTTGATATGTCCAAACTTCAAAGTTTTGATTGTAAACTAAGGAAAATTAAAATGAGATTCAATGTTTATAGAATGTTTGTCTCACAGAATAGAAGAGAGAGAATAAGCAAGCGGTTGAAGATGCTACAAGAACTGGTGCCTAATGGCTCCAAGGTGAGAATTTTTTGGTACTCCCTTTGTACAATAACTATGAAAATTATCATTTTACTTCATCCAAGAAAGAACAACCTCCCTCCCTCCCTACGAAAGGCAATGCTTTTGACTTATTAAAATGATTATTTAACTTTGACAACGAACTTTACAGGTTGATTTGGTTACCATGCTAGAGAAAGCAATTAGTTATGTAAAATTTCTTCAACTGCAAGTGAAGGTGAGACTTCAAGCACCAGTTCTCTTCTTTTTTTTTCCTTCCTATGTATAACTTTTAAATGTGCAAATCTTTATGTGCTTTTCCAAATTTCTGTTTAGCTCCAACTGAACTAGAGCTCTGAATTGAAACTTAGCATGTGACATCTTTGTTCTCTCATTGTTCATGGCGCAGGTGTTGACAACTGATGAATTTTGGCCAGTCCAAGGTGGAAAACCTCTTGACATTTCTCAAGTAAAAGAAACCATCAATGCTATGCTTTCATCGCAAAGATAGAGAAGTTCAAGCTCAAAGTAGATAACTTGAAGATCAAGGATCCAAGGAAATAATGTCACAATAATTCAAGCACAAATTTTCAGAAAGCCTTGCTCTGAGAGTTTTACAAATTCAGAATGCATGACCTTTAAAATTATGTGACTTCTAAACGAATATCTAGCAATATTGCATGTCGGGGCCGCTACCCGTTCCTAGAATTTCATTAACAATATGTCTACATTGTAATTTTCTCTATATTTGTTGCAATGAAGTGTTCTATAACTAGATCTAAAGTATCTTCCTTCTTTAATGATTAAACATAGTATATTAGCTCATGGTCAATCGTAACTCCAAAGATCTAAACACACCAGAATGTTATCGTAGGAAGATTAGATTAATATTTTGATAAACCAGAGGTCAAAAATAAACACCATTCAAGTTGGGTTACATGCATTTAGTTCCATTGACATTAGCTTAAAAAGCATTTAATTCCATATATATATTTAACCCGATTAACCATATATTTCTAGTTATACTCATATATATATATCAACTTAATGAGCATACGAGGCTCCTCCGTAGAGCTGTTTTATGATTTTGTACTTGTCCTTGTCAAGCAAATAACGAAGGGAATAATCTTTTATAAAAATTCTAATTCAAGATGTCTCATTATTCAGCCTCTCTAAGTCAGGAAATAAAGAGGGGAGCCATTACTAAATACGTGTATCTGTTAATATGGTTCAAATAGGTAGGAATAATCACAAGTTCAATCCCAGAGAAAGCGCCAAACCGGTGACTACTCATTCCAAACGATTTACAAACAGGAAATGATTTCATACTTGTATTTTTTAATTAACACGTATGAGTATGTTATAATAGTTCTTTATTATTTGAAGAGAGGGATCAATAAATAAGTTTATTATTATTTATTTTGTTTAATATTTTTTTAATAATTGAATTTCATCGTATCATTAAATTTACATATTTTATTATATTAATTATATTTATAAAATTTCATAAAATTTAAAAAATATTTAATATTTTATTAAAAAAATTTAATTAATATAGATTAGAATATATATATTATTCGTTAAAATAAAATAACATAGTAAAGTATTAAATTTTTTTTTAATTTTATAAAATTTTGTAAACATCTATATAATAAATTTGTAAATTTAATAGTTGAAATAATGAAATTTAATCCTTAAAAAAAATATCGAATAAAGTAAATCATTTTAGATTTTAAAAGAGTAAATCATGATAGATTTATTTAAAATAAATTAATCTCTTCTTTTATTATTATATCATTATTTTTAATAAAATTACAAACATAAACTTATTTGTAATAGTTTATTTTATATTTAAAATAATTAATTATTAAAAATAAAATAAATAATTAAAAATAAGCTAATAAAGTTTAAGGTTTAAATATATTTTTAATTTTTAAAATATAGGAAGTTTCAAATTTTGTTTTTTTAAAATTTTGATCAATATCATTAACTTGCAAATAAATATTTTTATTTAACTAACAAAAATTTGATTAAACTTTATCTATATATTAAAAAACACACAAATAGCTAATTCAAATAAAATATTGTAATAAACTTATATGTGATTCAACAATCAAATTCATAATTTGCTTTGTATAAAATTTTATAATATATATATATATATAGTAAATTTATGTATACGGTATAGTCTAACGGGATATTTGTTAGTCAAATTAACAAATATCTATCAACAATTTAGTAGAAATCAAAATAAAAATTTTAAAAAGTTAGAGATAAAAATATAAAAACTTAAAATATATTTAACCTAATTTATAATTTTAAAATATTATTTTATTAAATAAGTTTTATTAAAAAATCATTACAAATTATTGATTTTCTATCAATGGCCAAACAGAATTAAACAATATTTTTCACAGCTTTTTTTATATGATCAGAAAAATTACTAAAAGGAAAAACTAAACTTGGTTTATATATCTGTATAACTAGTTGTAGGCGAAATGAGGTACTTAAGTGTTTTGTCACTGGTGTTCTTACATGATTTACTACTTGTTTACTTGTCTCAATTCCAAACTGGGTTTTGCTAACTTTCGTTTAATTAATTTAATAATGTTGGTAGATATTATCTAATTCATTAAGGGAAAGTAGTAAATTATGTGGGGGTTTACGTGTCATTTGCTGAATGTATTTAAGCATTCACGAATTCAAAGATATGAAACTGAAAAAGACATGAGAGGGACAGCTTCGGTTGGACATTTGTGGGTTGTCGGTTGATTTTTATGAAGCCATTGTTAGTTTGTGTTTTTATATAATTTTTAATAGGAATTTAGTGTGGCTATTTTCAATTTCCACTTTTAGAATGCGACTTCAATAATTGAGGAACTAAATTAGATAAATTAGCTACATTTGACAAAAGTATTGCAATACCAGACTAACAATTATGTAGCTTAGTTACTAAAAAAAAATATGTGGATTAGAAAGCTTAAATATGGTACGGTTTATTCTTCAAGTTTTAATGTGTTAAATATTTTTTTAATTTTTAATTTTTATTTTTAAAATGTTTAACTTTAATCCTTTATTTTTTAAATAATTTTTTTTTAATTTTTAAAATATTTTATGTTTGACGAAACATACATACGTTAACGATAAAAAAAAACTAAAAACAATCTATTTTAAAAAATAAATCATCAAAATTAATAATTTTAAAATATAAAAGATTAAAATTAAAATTTTAAAAAAATATATTTAATTCAATTTTAAATAATCTCCTGGGTACCATCCCAACTAAAATGGAATAAAATATCTGCATGTAAAAGCTCAACTTAACTCTATAACATGAGAAACAGAATCATGACAAAAGAAAATGAGAAATAGAATGGAATAAGAAAAAATAAATTAAATGTTGCATTAACAACTTCTTTGAAGGAAAAACTAAAAAACAAAAACAAATAAGACAATCAATATATGAATTTTCTGTTGTAATATAAAAGCTGTTTATGTAACACTAGTCTTATCAAGAATTATAATGCTCTGTTTGTTGCTGCCATATCAGAATCGGAACGGGCCAGGTGGTATTTTGAACCGAGGAATGGGGAATGATATCAGAACTCAACGATGATTACGACCAAAAAAAAAGAACTCAACAATGACTAATACTTCTTCAATCTACATGCCATTTCTTTCAAGGAGACATAATTTGTATGATGTAATGCGGTGGTTGAGAAATTGATTTTGAAATTAATGAATTTATCATGTAGTCACTTTCTAATGCGGTAAACATCTTTTTCATTTTTTTTATTTTTCATAAAACTACGACAGTATGTAATAATTGTTATGGTCTTTTCTGTGGTGGTATTCTTGACTCGTATATTTGAGTTATTTATTTTTAAAATTAATGTTTAAAAATATTTTTAATAATTGTTATGCAAACTTTTAAAAAAGTAAAAAATATAAAACTGTTTAATTTTTTTTTTAAGTTAAAATTTATAATTTTTATAACAATTATAAGAACAAATGAACCTTCATTGTTTTTCTTTTGTTCATCAGCGCTTTATAGTTTGAGGTAGCAAAATCAGTGCTTTTCAATTATTTGTTATAATCTTGTCAAATAATTAATTAATTGTGTTAAGGTTTCTTGTCTCCCAATTTAACAATACTAAATCGGTTATGACTTATGATTAACCAAAGTCCGGATGTGTATAATGTTATGTAATTTTCATGTGACATTTGATTTATACACGCACCCCATGACTAGGATTGCAGTATAAGAGATGATGAAGCAATTTGTGAGTTCAAAGCCACGTGTGGTTATGTTCTTCTAATCATTGATGAAATGATGATACAATCATATATACATTTTTGGTCTCGTGTTTCAGACAATCCAGATTAATCTTATTTTAGGATCTCATCTTTACCATTTGTGATGACTACCCATCTATGATCCATATGTTTAACTCAGTCAATAAGATGCCAAAAAATCATGGAAATGGATGACAATGAATTAGATGAGTTTGCGAGGGAGAAAACTGAAAATATTTTACGGATCGTTTTTTATAAAATGTTTTTTTTTATTTTAAAAATATTATCTTATTTTTATTCTATTTTTAAAAAAATTGTAAAGAAAATCACAAATTAAACAATTTTTTAATTTTTTTTATCAATGAATGGTTCCTTATTTTTTTTATAATAATTTTTAATCCTCTCTTGATTATGCACCCCCAAAAAAAATTTAATATTGATGAAACAAATTTTGGGATCTTGTCCAAACCTTCACCTATTTGAATTTCAAATTATCTGAGTTATATTATGCTGAAATAATAACGTAAGTGATTCATTCATAAATTTGAATTTGTAATTACAATCTTTCCGAGGATAAGTTGGAAAAAAAAATGGAAATAAAAAAGATAAATTGTCAATTTATGTCATAAATCATTTTCCTTTTCATGTGGGTTACACAAATGAAGATAATAAAATATATTGATAAGTTTTGTCGATTTTCCTATTACTCTGTTCTTTTTTCTATTTAATCAAACATATAATTGATTAAGTTTGCTGACTACAAGCTAAGTCGTAGGTCAAGTAGGTTGGCCCATTAGTCCTTTTTTATTTAATGCTTCAATAGCTACATTGATATATAATATTTAATATTTATATAATATCTACATAATATTATCAAATTCTTATCAATATTATAATATTGTTATACTTAAAAATTAATATATTATACATCAATATATATTTGATATCTTGATAATTTAGTACAGATGTCTTCTACTTTCAACCTTTTAATTATTAATTTTTAGTATGTAGATATAATTCAATGTAAAAAATTAATATGAATAAATGAAAGTCTAAAAATTAACAAAATTCGAAACAAGTGATAAATGACTGTAATTTTTAAAAATATATTAATATGGATTTAATTTGTGATTACATATATAAAAAATTTATTAAAAGAGATATAATTTATTTTGATAATTTATTCATATTAAAAAATACCTCTTTGATTAATTATCGGCTGCAAAGAAACATTAAAATTCATAAAGTTTTAAAAGATAAGTAAAATAATTGTGTCATCTTCGTGAATTAGCAAATTTTTAAATTAAATTAAATTAAGACCGAATTAAACTTTGAAAATTTGATCCGGATCATTATTCGAACAACATTTCGAAACGTTTGTAGTATAAAAAATAAGCATGTAGGTATAAAACTAATTTCTTATATAATATCCATATGTTTACACTTAATAATTTGGACATTAAATTTTCATATAGTAATCATTACACAATAAATGATGTCAACGAGATGATGAGATGACGACAGTAAAATTATATTATCTATATTTATATTTATTAAAAAATTAATGGCTAACAAATATTTATAGATATTTAAAAATTATAAAAAATGATAGAATAGAATAGAATATTATTAAATAATAATAAAATTCAATTTTATATTATTATAAAATGATAAAAAATTAATATTTTAAATAGATTTAATTAAAAATATTTTTTAATATCTTAAAATAAATATAATATTTGTTTTTATATATTTTACAAGTATATAAATATTCATTATAAATATATTCATAAGTATTTACTCTTACATATATTTTTATCATCCAAACATTGGTGTAAGAAAAGTCTTGAGGTCTATTGATTTGGTGCTGAGTGGTGATAGACAAGATATGGTGAAAAGCTTTTAAAAGATATCGAGGAATCATTCCACTTTTATAATGAAAGATGAATCATGAAGCTTAAAAATTAATGACCAACCAGAACTAGTAACCTCACAAGTTACTTTATTCTATTGTTTGGATCTAGGAAATTGTGCCGTATAGTCCTTGATATTTTGAAAGTTTCGATAGATTGGACCAGTGAAATTTAGTTTCATTTTAGATTAAACAAAAATTATTAACTAATATTCTAAAAACATTAGCTAAAGGATTAAAAAAAAATTCATATATATAATTATCATAATTTTAATATTATTTTTAATAAAATTTACTATTTTTATTTCATTATTCAATACTTTTAAGATATTAATTAACAAAACTATAGATTTAAATATATTTTGTTGTTTATAATATACTTTAGTTTTAGTTGTTATGTTTTAATTCCTATAATTTAATAAATTTAAGTCTTAATTTTATAACTTTTACTTCTAAATTTTAGGTGTTGATATTTATAAATTTATTTTCTATTTTAATTTTGATGTCTATAATATATCAAAACATTAGTCTTAATAATTTGTCTTTGAAGGAATAATATTTTGGCAAATATATTATTGATAGCTTGGATTAAAACTAATAATGTTTTTAAAATTATAGAGACTATAAACTAAATTTTCAAAACATAAGAATCAAAACTAAAACTAAATTAAGTATTGATATAATCTTTTCAAACGTCGTTTTGCAATTTTTTTTATCTAACTTCTAATTTTATTTCTTTACTAAATCAAATGGTTACCGATTAAATAAGTGAATTATGAGTTAATTGATAAATACAACAATTACTCTACATATTAAGAAATTCAGAAAATTTAAATTTATATTCTTAAAATAATAAAAAATTTATTTTTTAATAAAGAGAATTCAACCTGTTATAAATAAGATAATAAATCGTTGTATTTTAATTAAGTGAAAAAAAGATATTCATTATATCCAAATGCTTCAAAAACCGAAAGAAATATGTATGTGAGCCTTAATCAATTATGACTAGGGGTAAGAATTTCAATTCAAATTTTTTATTTTTCTCATAAAAATAATATGATGTGTTCAATTTTTTCTTGTATTTAATTCACGTAAGGTATAGGAACTTTTATATTAAAGTATTAACTTATAATTTTGTTATTTTTTATAACATTTTATTTTTTTATATGTGGTATATATAATTTTATATTTATTACAAATAGTAATATTTTAAAAATCAGATCAACCGATCGGATTAAAAATTAAACTTTTAATTAATTGAACCATAAAATTATTTTTAAAAAAATTGACAATAAATCAATTTAACCGATTAAAAATCAGTTTTATATAAAATATTTTTTTAATTTATTTTAAAAAATATATTAAAATAAATTTTTATTTAATTTTATTTATATAATTTAAATTTAAAAATTAAAATATATATAATTTTCTAATTTTTAAATATATAAAATTATAATTTTGATTTATTTTATTATTATAATATATTTTTATATATTTCTAATATAATATATATTAAAAATAATATTTAATTAATACTGATTCGATCACAACAAAACTATTAAATTTTGATTGGATTGATTTTAAAAATTTTGATAAATAGTTTTTTAAAAAAATTTATAAATAAATTTGTAAAGTAATTAAATCAATTGACACATTGTATTTTCTTTACATGTAAGATTCTTTTTCATAAATTATAATTATAATTAAATTTGAGCCTAAGAAGGGCCACTTGAACTATGAGAAATCAATTCGTATAAGATCATGACAAGTCACTTTGGTATATATTTGGTAGCCAGGTTGCTCATACATATATACACGCATGCACATTATATGTAGAATTGACTCTTGTGGCTCACAAATTAAGTGGCTAACGTAATTGTGGGTTCAATTGCAAACCTTTCTTTTTGCATGATTAGAGGGCACGTTTTAAAAAAAATCATGTGGCCATATTTATTTGCAACAGTTAATGGATAATTGATCTATTTATGGATGCAATCACCGTAGGGAGCTATTAATGCTTTGTTATCTTGAGGATGGACAATGATCACTGACCAAAATCCAACATTGCCACTTGCCATGTAGTAATTGGCTTGCTTGGATAATGACTTTACATTTTTCTTTTTGCCTTCAAAAGCTTATGAAAAGTAGAGATTATGATTGTCACCGCAGAATCTCCAAAACATTTCAGAAAATACAAGTGCCTTTTATTTGTCCAAGTTTATCTCATAATAATAGCTGTGAGATGCTTTAATAAAATATAACATGCTGTGGCATCTTGATATATCATAAAAAAAAACATCATAAAAGATTTATTAATATTTTAATGTTAGATTGATTTTTGTTAATATATATTTTTTTAACAAAAATTAAACTGTTAATATAAATACCATGAGTTTATATTAACAATAGTAATATGTTACATTAATAAATAATTTTATTTCTATAAAATATTAGTATATACTATTAATATATCAAATATTAGTAGAATACATTGCTTATTTACATTGATCTTCAAAAACTAATATTAATATAATTTTTATCAGTCAAAATTTATAATAATAAAATTGTCCTTATACTCAAAATAACTATTTTTAATAAATGAATTTTTTTTTAGTATTATCACTTAAACTATTTGAAGTTCTTGGCATCAGCTCGAATAAACTGAGCATGTAGTGTTTACTTGAGACGGCTTGGCTTCAAACCTTTTCTGCCTCTTCTTTTCACGTTAATAAAATATATAACAAATTAAGTAAAAAAAAAAAATATAATAACTAAGGGAAGATATATATATATATTTTTTAAAATATAAATAAACATTATTTTGTTTAACTACAGGACTAGCTAGAAAAAGTAACAGATAATTAGAATCCCGCTTGGTCGGCAGAAATTAACTCCAGGTGGATCATTGTTTTTAGAAACTTTTAAAAAGGTGAGAGACATTATCATTGAGTAATTATTTCACTTAAATATAGTTGATTGGTGCAGCAAATAGGTCTGCCATGTACACACTATATTGTATTTGTACTAATAAAATACCCTTTTCATTGTAAGCACTATCTACGTAAGAAAAATATCATCAACTAATTAATTATAAAGCAGAGTTTATCTAAGTAAGAAAGAGAGACAGTTTGTCAAAAACATGCGATTTTTTATATCAAATATAAATAATAATAAAAATACGAATACGTAGAATAGATGACTTGGAGTCTTCAGGCCCATACTGAGAACACAGTCCCATGAAATTTGCAATGACGTGATGTGCTTCGTTTCCTGGCCCAATGTTACGTGTCCACTTTCCTATCGTTAATTTGCATAATGCCACATCGCACCAAGACAAATAATATTAAAATAAATGTATTTCCAAGGCCCAATTTCTTCCATAAAATGCTCTAGAAATCATTACGTAGACGACAAATTAAAATAAGCCTTATTATTTTACATCTTAAAAAAACCATTTATTATTAATTTAAATTGTTAGGTTATAAGTATTATTTTGATTTTTTATAATTTATTTTGTATGTTTTGACATCACATTAAAAGGGATTTATTAACATCATAATAAATATTATTAATTTTTAAATTTTAAATAATTATGTATTAATATTTTAATTAATTTTTTATTACATTTTTCTCCCTCTTTTATTCCTCTACTTTTGCAATTGTAATACTGTATATTATTTCAAGTATGTGTTTGACAAGCTTCGGACTTATTCATCTAACTCAAAATTTTGTTTGACTAAAATAACATTGTTTGGTAAATAATTTTATTTTACTAACTTAAAATGTTTTTTTTTACATGACATTTGAACTTACAAGTTTTTCCTATCTTTTTATTATTTCTTATTTTTATTATCATTATTTTATTAGAATCCTTTTTTTTTATGTTTTCTATTAATAAATAAAAAATTACTTTTAAATAGATTATTATTTTTAAAAATATTCATGTTAATACATATAACTTTTTTAACATGTTTGCCTTAAAAAATAAAATAAAATACATGTTAATACATATGATTTATAGTATATATATAATTTTTAACTTTTTATTATAAATGTTATCGTAAAATATTAAAGAATAACATTTCTCTGCCTACCATCAATGTAATTTTATTTTATTTTATAAGTGTCACAGTTTTTATACCATTTTTTTCTTCTGATTTCGAAGTCTTATTAAATGTAATTTTTTTTAAATTGTGGGGTCCGTTGTACAGATTTTTCAGCCATCCATCTTCACGAGTCTCAAAGTGGGGGAAAAGTTAGATCTTCACGTTTTCTGGACGTGTTTTCCCTTCATTCCTTTTATATAGCAAAGCAAACAAAAGTAAACGCAACAAAATATATTTAAAGAGGTCAGAGATTTTTAAAAAATGTTTAAAGTGACCATCACAAAAGGGAAAACCGTATTTATTAGTGAGAAAATCAATTATTTATAGTATATGCATATACATAATATATTTTAAATTGATTTGATTTTACCTTTTTATTTCAATTAAATTCTTAAGTTAAAGATGTCGAATCTACGTCGCGACCATTAAATACCGTAAACACATCTGTATCTGTTTGTCGTATTTTTAAATATTTAGGATAGTATTCTATGCTTTATTTGTTTATTTTTGTGTTTGCATCCATATCATTATCATGAATTTAATTTTTATTTTGATTATAAATTGTTGATTTTAAATTTGATATTTATAATAAAAAATTATATTGATTAGGTGGAATGGTATATGCTAAACGAGAAATAAAATATGTGCATTTATTTTATGCTTAAAATAAAAATTTTATATAATTTATCACAAAATAAAATTTATAAATATATATAATAAAAATTATAAAACTTTATATTGATAATATTAAATATTATATTTTTCATAAACATATTATTATTTTTTATTATATTTATATATATATATATCAAAATAATTATTTATTTTAATATAAATTTAAATCTATCAAATTAAAATACTAGCCAACATAAAATTTATGATTCTATGTGTAATTTTTAAAATTGGTCATTGTGAAATAAAATATTATAAAACTTTGAAATTTTATCTTTCAATAAATTAAACAATAATTTTTTAATATAAAAGTACCTATTTTTTAATGATTATACTTTCTTTCTAAAAAAAATACACAGAATAAATAATTATATTATGACTTAAATATTTATTTAATTTTATTCTACTTATATTATTTTTTAGAATATATCAAACACACTTTTAATAGTAAATAATTTACATAAAATTTTTAGTTAAATTATAATCATTTTGATTAAAAAAATAAAAATTATATTATTTATATTTTTTTATATATATCTACACAAGTAAAAGTTTGAATAAATAGTAAATAAATTTTTTTTATTTTAAAATTATATAATATTCATCTAATTAAATCACATCAATTAAAATCAAATAATAATAATTAAAATAATTTTTATAATTATATTTTTAATATATTATATATTTTATTATAAATTTAAATAAAAAATATAATCATTACAAAAATAAATATTTTTATATTTAAAAATTTTATTTTTTGAAATAAAAATATTATTTTAATGAAAGATAAAATTTTAAAGTTTTATAATATTTTGTTCCATAATCATTAATTTTAAAAATTAAACATAAAAGCATAAATTTTATATTGTTTAACATTTTAATTTGATATATTTAAATTTATATTAAAATAAATAGTTTTTTAATATATAATAAAAAATAAAATTTATTATAAAAAGTATAATATTTAATGTTATTAATATACTAAATTTTATAATTTTAATTATATATTTTAAAATTATATTTTATTGATAAACACATAAATTTTTAATTTTAAGCATAATGTATTTCCAAATTTGACAGGGAGAGGATCCAAATCCGATTATTATTCTTCTCACACAAATTTATCTTGATAAAATTTAATTTTAATCAGCTTAATTTTATAAATTAAAAATTTTCGTGCTTTATCTTTTTACAATTAAAAAAATTGAAATTTCACTTAAAATCTTAGGTAAACTATTCTGATTTCTAATTTTTTATTATTAAAATTTTAAATTTTAAATTCATATAACTTGTAAACTAGTTTAAATTATATTTTAAATCGTTCTCATTCAATTTGATGTCTAATTTAAAAAATATATTTTTTAATACTTATATGTTATTAATTAAAATATTAAATTTAATCCATACAATATTTTAAGATATATATTATATCATTGAAATATATATTGCGAAGTATATTTAATTTTAGTTTTATAATTTTATTATGTATAAAATTAATATTATACCAATAAATTAGATTAATCTTTTTCCATATTATACATTACCATACCTTGATTGAATTTGAATTGTGATCAAATAAAAAATAGGATAATCCCGTTTTAATTCATCCGGTAAGTATCCCTCTAACTTTAATAAACTAAAATAAGTTTATATATATATATATATATATATATATATATATATAAAGAAAGAAAACTGAATAAACAAAATAAATATGTATTTTCTTTCTATAAAAAAAAATTATAAGAAACGAATCATAACTTCATTTTTCCTATTTAAAAATTAAATAATTAAACATAAAAAAAAAATAACTTTTACATATTTAAAATTTTCATATACTTTACCCTAGTTTTTGAGAAGAAATTTTTTATATACATACATTTGATAATATATTTGATCTAAATTAAAAAATAAAATAATTAATTAATTTTTTTTATAAAAAATTACTTCAACTCTATTTTTTGCATGATATATATTTTTAAAATTATTAAAAAAAATTAAAAATTTATACTGTCATTTTAAATTTTAATTACTAGTTTAAAGTTATTATTCTATTTTTTATCATTAATATAATTATTAATATTTTTTAAACGTGACTTTCATTAACATTTAAGATTGTACCTATTAATGAAAAGCCATACTTCGATTTTTATCTGTAATATAATTTGATATTTTTTTATTTATTATAAAATTTATTTTTTATTATTATGTAATATTGTAATATTAATTTTTAATTATTAAATATTTTATTTAAATTATTTACAATAAAATATTTTATTTTATTTGAAAAATACTTTAAATATAAAAAATATTTATTGAAAAATATTATTTTTGAAAAGTATCAAAATTATAAAAATAAAAAATTCTCAAATTTTTCTATATTATATAATTAAAAAATAATTATAAATTTAATTATATAATATTTTTAACAAAAATATATAAATAAAAAAAATTTAAAAAATATTATCCTTATTTTAAAATAGTTAATTTTTAACTTTATTTGTAATTTTATTTTTATCTATTAATTTAATATTTAATTTTGTCAAATATTTTTAGTTTAATCAATAAATTTTTAACATTTATTTTTTAATAAATTTTTAAATTTTTATTTATATTTTTAACTTTTAGCTAATTTTTTCAATTTTTAATTAGTTTATCAATGAATTTTATCAAATATATCTTTTATATTTTATTTTATTTCTTATATTCTCAAATTAAAAACTTTATTCACAACTTTTATTTCTATTATTTTTTTTCTTCGTTACTTATTATTATTTAAAAATATTGTTAGAAAGAGGATACATTTCTTCTATCTTATACTACACTTATTATCTAAATATGTTTTCAGAAGTATTTTGAGCATTTCTTCTGTTTTATTGTATTTTTTCAATTTAAAAAAACATTTTTTAACAGCTTTTTATATCTTTTAAATACATTATGTTTTGAAGAACAATTGATTTTCAATCATCTACTTAATTCAAGATTAACCTTAAATATATATTTTTTTAAAAAAATTATTGAAAATTTTGAATTAACTTTAAAATATTTTCAATAAAAAGTATTATTTTATTAAATACAAAGAAAAATTATATAAAATACTTTTTGAATTATGTTTTATTTTTACATGTGTTTTAGAAATTAATTAAAATTTACTATCAATATAATTTTTTTACATTATTATCTTGTTATAAATTATCGTATCATAAAAAATTTAATTTGTAATAACTATTTTAGAAGTAAAATCTGTTCCAATTTTAAATTATTTGATAATATAATATCAAAGTTAAAATTATTTTTATAAATTTTTTTAGTTAATTTTAATTCAATTTTTAAATGTATGTTTTTAGTCTCAATTATTAAGCATGATATATTACGTGATAATATGTCATACAAAGTGACCCGTTTTATGGTCACATGTATCATTTAATTTAAATATCTTTTCTTCCTGTGAATAGATCACTTTTTTTATAGTCTTAGTTAATATATATGTTTATATTTTATTCTAACTTTATTTAAAAGTTATATTTTCATTTTTTTTCAATATTCCAACGATTATTAGTAGAGTTGTTAAAGTAAGTTTTTACTCTTTGAATCAATTCATCTCACCAACAATTACAAGTGAGTTGTGTTGAATCAATTCATCTCGCCTACGTTTTTGTTTCTTTTTTATATTAGGTTATTATAAATATTAATATTATTATTCAATGTACAATAAAATACAACAAAAAGACTCACTAAAATAATAAATAATAATTTTGAATTGATCTCATCTATGTCTCGTTTATGTTTAGACTTTAGTTCTTGAAATTTTGTAATAAATCAAATCTATCACGTAAAAATATGAACTATTTAATTAAGATTTAATTAAATTTTAAAAATTAATAATTGATTAAAAATAAATTTAGCTTAATTAAATATAACTCTTAACTAATATAAATTCTAATTCCAATAGTACTTATGACTAAAAAGATAAAAAGTAATTTTTAATTGAAGTAATTTTAATTTTAATTAATCATTAACCAATTAAAATTTAAGTTAATATATATATATATATATAAATATATTTTAATTGAATGGTTCATAATTTTATATAATAAACATGATTCATTCAGAAATTTATCTTACTTTTTACTCATTTTCTTTGTACTGTGATCTCCAGCTCCACCATGCATTTGAACAAAATTGCTCCTCTATCACCTTGATTTGTTCGTATTTGTCTTTGACTCCTACATCGTACAATCTTGCAGCATTCGTGTTCATCTTCATGTCATTGTGTTCATCTTTGACTCCTGTTATCGCATGCTACCCTTGCCACCATAGTCTAAATCCCCTTGACACACCTCCAACGCTAAGCACCCCCTGAACTTTGAAGTTTTTAATTAGATATTAGTCTTTTTTTGGACTTTTTCTTATATTTTTATTTTTCTTGATTATTGAGTCAATCCCATGAAATAATCCATCAAATGTTGGTAAGTTGAGTTAGATTAATATTTTCTTAACTCGTTATAAAGGTAAATCTAGTTGGATTGACCCACACAATCAAGTTAATTATGAGCCAATCCAAATGAGTTAAATTAACGTGTTTTGATAGTTCTGATTAACAGTAGTTTATTAGGTGATGATGCACTAAAAACATGATCATAAGAGCATATATCTCAAGTAATTACTAGAGCAAGAGCCTCTCGCATGCAATCATAATTTCTATCATTCGAAACAAACATAAAGCAAAGGGCCCTCACATGTTAAATCTTACAGCAAGATGATCAAAGGCATCTTATCGTAAATGAGGGTGCAATTAGTATGGTTAGTAGTAAATTATATATATATATATATATATATATATATATATATATATATATATATATAGTTATTAATAATGAATGTTAAACTTTAATATCTATTTCAATTTAATAATTTTATATAAAATATAAAATTTATTAATTTAATCGTTAATTTAAAAAACTATTATCAAGTAGATCATGTATATACAATTTCATACAAAACAAAAATTGATATATATTTTTTCTATAATTTTATTTTAACGGTTTATATGTTATTTAAATATATAAATATTAATAGTTAAATAATATATTTACAAATTTTTAATTTTTTTAAATTTGATATACATAATCATAAATATATTATAATATGATAAATTTGTATTTTATATAAAATTATTAAGTTAGTATAAATATTAAAATTTTATATTTAATGATAATATTTCTTGACTTATATATATGAGGAGACATCAACAGAATTTAAAAAGTAAATTTATTATAAGTTATTTTGTTTAATATTTTTTTAAATATTTAAATTTTATCAATTTAATTATTAAATTAATAAATTTTATTATATAAATTATGTTTACAAAGTTTTATAAAATTTAAAGGAGATTTAATATTTTACTATATTACTTTATTTTATAAAATGGATAATATATTTTTTTAATATATATTAATTTAATTTTTTAATAAAGTATCAATTTTTTTAAAAAAATTTATAAAATTTTATAAATATAATTTATAGAATAAAATATATTAATTTAATAATTTAATTAATAAAATTTAATTATTTAAAAAAATATTGAGCAGAATGATTCATATTAAATTTATTCTTACAGTAAGTTGATCTTTTTTCTTTTTATATATATTTAAAAAATTAGTAAATTTAAAATTTTGTTTAGGTAAGTTATTATATTAAAATAAACTATAAAATTATAATAAATTAATATTTTTTAAAATTAAGCTTAAATTATTTATTTAAAAAATTTAAAAGATTTAAATTTATTTTTTAATAAATAAAGTTCGTTCAATATGATTGTAAGTTTTTTATCTTTATTTTTATATTAATTTTAAAAAATAAAAGTTGTATGATAAAAATAATTTTTAAGTTGATTTTTAATATAATATAAAAATAATTTTAACTTAATTCTTAAAATATAAAAAAAAATTATTTTTTAATTTTAAAATATTTTTATTTTAAACTCTAACAAACTACATACCACTATTGTTACCATGATCATTATTATCACTAGATTATCTTCATAATTATTATTATGATTGTTTTTATTGTTAAACTATCATCATAATTTTATTATAATCATTATTATTATGATTATTTTTATTGTTAAACTATCATCATAATTTTATTATAATCATTACCACTGTTATAATAATAATTTTTATTTTTATTTTATTTTTTAAAATTTTAATTTTTTAATTATTTTAAATTTTTGTTAATTTTTAATTAATTATTTTTATCTATAATCTCTATAAATTTTTAATTAGATAAATAATATTCTTTAATATATAAATATTTAATTTATAAAATTATAATATAATTTTATATTTTATAATTATTTTTAATATAATATTATCATATATATATATATTATAAAATAAATATTAAATTGTATAGAAAATATTATAATAATATATAAATTAAAAATATTTATATTTATATTATAATCATTATCATCATATTTATTGTTTGTATAATAATAATAATTTAATTTAATTATTTTTAAAATTTTAATTTTTATTATTTTAAAATAATTTAATTTTTATTAATTTTTAGTTAATAAATATTTATTTATTTATTTTATAAATTTACAATATAATAGATAATAATATTTGATATATAAATTATATTTAATTTATAATATTATAATATAATTTTATATTATATAATTATTTATAATATTATAATATATGTTATTTATATAAAATAAATACTAAATAATATTAAAAAATATTATAATAATAGTTAAAATTATTTATTTTATTTATTAATTATTAAATAATAGATAAATAAAAATTATAATTATATAATATTTTTATATTATAATTAATATTAGTATATTTCTCGTACCATTACCATTTTATCAATATTATTTTTATTATTATTATCATAATTATTAATATTTTTATTATCCTAATAATAATAATTTGATATTTTAATTAATATTTTTAATTATTTATTTTTAATTTATAATTTAAATAATATAATAAAATTATTTAGTTTATTTTTAAAATTAAAAATTAAAAAGTATTCTAAACAAGACCTATGTTTACAGTTGAATAGATCATGTTGTTGGTTGTTATCAAATAAAGATACTTATTCTTATTTATAGATGATTTTTTAATAAAATGCAAAATTAATAAATTTAAAGATTGAGTTTAAAAGAAAAATTAAAATTAATTTCTTTTAAACATCTTATAAAATTGTATTAATTGAGCATGTAATATATTTTTAAAATATAAGTAAATCGAAATTATAAAATCAATAAACCTTGATACAATTATTAAATAATTATATCTTCTAAGCATGGTGACTAACCAATATTAATATACATAAAAAAATATGACTATATAATTATATATTTATGGATTTTGGATTTTTCTAAAAATTGTTGTGATTTGTGCGTATTACATGTTTCTGGAAATTTTATTTTTAAAAAAGTATAATTTTGTTTTTAAAATATTATTATTTTCTTGCAGACAATTTGAAACCCAACTTTTATCTGAATGTTTAAGGAAAACAATTACATATACCATTCTATAAATTAGCTATATATGAATAAATTAATTAAAATTTGAAAATATATTCATTATAATATATATTTAAATAAATTATTAAATACTTCCTTACCAACGATATATTCTTTTGTCTGCCTTATAGTTAATAAATAACATTCGAAATCTTACCACGTGCCATGCATGCGAGAAAATCAAATTGGTGAAAGGTTGATGCTAAAATGCACCGACAATCCAGCAGTTACTTAAAAGTATTAGAAGACACAACACGAGGGAGACTCATAAGAACCATATATATATATATATATGTAAAAAGATGAACCTTGTGGAAAAATCACTTGAAGATCAAGGAAGGAACTTATCCATGAGTTGTGTAAACTTCTCTTTTTTTTGCTTTTACTTTTTCTTTTCGTATAATAAATTCCATTAATATTGAAATGCACTTGCTTTTATGAATACAAAACTTGTACTCTAAGAACACTCACTCATGGCATGTGACAAAAGTGCATAGTAATGTGCCAATAAACGGACACAGTTTTCATCCTCCAATTAGCTGGCTTTCCGTACCTTTAGCATATTCTTAAGGTCATATTGGCGATCTCCATGTTATACGGTACGACAAAATACTGTACCCATTTATTTAATTTTGATTCCTCCGCACTTTTCAATTACTCTTATTTTTTTAGCCAAAAGATTTTCCCAACTGGCCATAGCACTTGCATCTTACATCTCGGTAAATATTTTTTAAAAGTATGATAAATAATATAGAAAAATATAGCTAGTTTTTTAGTATAAGTGAATAATAGTTAATCGTTTAATAAAATATGGTTAATAGATTATTTATATGATTAATTGATTATATATAAACAATTTATTTATATAGTTAATTGATTATTTGTATAATTAATTATGTAAAAATTAATTAATTAATTTAATTTATTAATTTATTAATTATTAAAAATAATTAATTGATTAATCACTGAAATATAACTAAGCTAGCTACTATATGTTTGTAAGAATATCAGTATTTATTTTCTAATCATGATCGGTATGTAGATGTAATATATGTTTGAGAATGGTTATTTTTTATTATATGTCAAAACTATGAAAAATATTGTTTAATTTTATTTGTTAATTGTTATAAAATCAGTTTATAATATTTGATTAATTTATAAAAATAAATAATTAGAAGTTATTTGTTTATTTATTTTTATTATTATTTTATTTAATAATTAATTATTTTAAATATAAAGTTAATATTATAAATAAACTTATATCTATTTTTATAATATTATTACAAAAATAATAATTTTTATATAAATTAAATAAAATCAAATATTTTAAAATAATTTTATCTAACATATTTTAATATAAAACTTAATACAAATGTGTTCAATAAAAGGTATTTATTGGTTAAGAAAAATTATAAAAAGAGTTTAGTTATTGTGAGTTTAATTATCAATAAATCATCTATACAAAGACTTAATGATTTGAGTTTTTTGAAGAATTAATTCATAACATAACGACAGGGCCATTGCAAGTTTAATAGTTTACAAATAACTCGATACTCACATCTTCATTATTCAAAAAAAAAAAAAAAGCATTGTGTGTACAATGCTCACTCTTCAAGTTTAAAACCTGCTGCTGAGGAAATGTGTTAAAGATGCACAATAAAATAATTCTTATATTCTCTGTTTGGCGATATATTTAGAAAGAAAGCAAGGAGAGGATAATTTTTTCATTTTCAATTCATATTTTTAATAATAGAGAATATGACAACTAGTAACTGATGTTTATGGGAAGAGAACAAATCTTAATAAGATAACGAGTCTTAATTTGTGAGAAAAAAATGTTTAGTTATTCTTAATAGCTTAGCAAAACAAAAGCTTAACAATATTTATTAGCTAATCATTTTTTCTTTAAGTCTTAATATATAGTAACCAAAAATATTTTTCAGACTTAGCATAAGGACTTTTACCCACTTCACCTTAACACTGCCCTTAAAAATTTCTATTATCCATTGGCAAAGAAAATTATTGCAATAGTTGATATATCATATTATGAACATAAGTTAATTTTTGTTTAAAAAATTATATTAACGAAAACAGACATTATAACCAATCTTTATTAGTATATAGATTTCTTTTTCTTAACTATGTGATATAAAGTTACTTATAATTCATTACCTGATAACTTAAATTTTTGAGAGTCACAGTTTGTGGAAAAGCACTATATATGCGTATATCTATTGATTTGGCAGTAGCAACCTTCGAAAATATAACCGAAGTTAAAGATTGGTGTTGTATATCTATCCATCTCTGTAAACAGTGTTTAGGAATATGTTCGATGGATCGAAATCTACTAGATACATTCTTGTGGCATCTTAATACCTCATAACCTAAGGTGATGTAACATAAAGTGTAACTAATTAGATGATTAAAAGTTGATATGATGAAAATAAATAGTTAATCCCAAATGTACATTACCGAAGTTTGATAACTGAGTATAAAAGCCCGGAACCTTTTCTTTCATAGTTAGGGATAACAAAGATAAAAAAAAAGTATAATTATATTTACACCTCTCTAAATTAATGGTAACCACTATACACTCATGTATTTTATTAACTAAATTTTACACTTGTACTTCACGGATTTATAAAATTATGAATTTTGTATACTATCAAATATTTAGAATGTGTTAATATTAATATTAAAATAAATTTGTAATTTATATTAAATTTTATATTTTAATAAATAAATTATTATAAATTACTTAAAAATAATTAAATATTTATTTAGTATTTAAAATTATTATATAAATTTTATATTTTAATAAATAAATTATTATAAATTAATTAAAAATATTTAAATATTTATTTAGTATTTAAAATTATTTAATATAAAAAATACAACATCAAATAGATTTCTTAAATGACATCAATGTATGAACAACATGATATCATATATATATATATATATATATATATATATATATATATTTAAAATATTAAATTAATATATTGTAAACCAAAAAACGTTAAAATGTTACAATCTGATTTATAAATTTATTCGTGCATATTATTTTTTTATATTAGGGTAATAATTATATATAATTTATAAAAAAACTAATTTATATTTACTTAATCTTACAAAATAATTAATTTATAACATGTACTTTAAATTTAAACAAATTTTCAAATAAAAAATCAATTTCAACCTTATATAAAGAAGAGTAAAAGAATTTGAGGGTAAGTATTTTTTTTCATGTTATTCTGTTTTATTTATAAATATTAAAATTTCAATTATGTAAAATATTTATTTATAATAATTTTATTCTATTTACTAATTACTATTGTGAAAATAAGTAATTTTTTAATGAAATTGGACTATTTAACTTTTTTAATTCATAATTATGTAAATATTTTATTTATAGAATTATTCCATTTTATTAATAAAAGATATAAAATCAAAATATAAAATTTCTGTTGATAATTTTTATTAAGACCTATAAGAATAAATTTATATTTAAATACAAATATTAAATAGGTAATATATGAATTATATTTTTTATTTTATTGATTTAAAAAATTTGTATAATAAATATTTTAAGTTTACTAAAAACTATTGTACGTATTATAATTGTTTTTGAAAAATTTATAAATTAACTATACAAATATAAGAAATGATTAAAATTTTAGGAATATTAGAGATAAAAAAAATATAGATATAATAAATGAAAACTAATAAAAATGAAGTTGTAATTTTAAAAAATAAAAAATAACAAATAATTATTAAAAAAAACCGCATGCTATTTTTAATGGAAGAATTTTAGTATATAATATAGATTGAAAAACTACACTCACCTTTTTTCTTCTTATTTTTAAGAATACTGTAAATATACTCTGGATATGAGTGGTTTGGAAAAATAATAAATATTAACGTATAATAATTTGTACAATAAATAAAATAAATATAATTTTTAAATTAAAATGTATAAATATAGTTATCATTCAATTTAAAAGAGGCTATTACAAATATTCAAAGAAATATGAAGGCGTCTGACATTATGACTTTTTTGTTTATTCTTGAATTATGTTTCTTGATAATTATTTTGGAAGTATTATAAATATGGCTACTATATATCAAATTTTTTTAAGAATGTTAGAAAAAAAATTTAATATATTTTTTTGAAACTTTTGTGAGAGTATTGAATTTTTTTTTACGGGAATGTTTTATTGAAAACATTTTTAAGAATCTGAGAATGTTTTTCTGTTCCAATTACCTTTTTATTTTTATTTATTATTGTTAGTCTCTATTTTTCTAAACCTATATTTATCTCAAGTAAGATGGAGCTTCATGTTCGTCAAAAAAAGAAAAGAAAAGATGGAGCTGCGTGATGTTTTGTCGCATAATCATGTTGGTAAAGCACATGGTTTTGCTTCTTAGGAAATAATACAAAGGTCTTCTAAAAAAACTTTCGGAGTCAAGTATGAGATTAATTTTTTTTAATTAGTAGTGGTAATATTTTAAAAGGATTTAAGTTTCGTATTATTTAAAATAAAAATTATTATAGATTTTATATATTAGGTAATTTTGGATATGTAGACAAACAAATAAAGAATGTAATCTTGCGTATATGAAGTTGAACGGATAAAACTAAAAACGATAAAATCCTTTTTCTACATACAATAATACGGTTAATATATATTTTAATTTTTAATAATTATTTTTAAAACCTAAAATTATTTACTATATTGATGAATTATTTTAACTAGATTATTTTGTTTTAATATAAATTAATTTTAAATTAACTTAATTATTATTTTAAATATATTTTATCATCATTTATTAGCTATCAAAATTATTTAAAATATTACTTTTATATAAAGGAGACATAATTTAAGGGTTGGTACTTTTTATATCATCTATTTTATTACAATTTTAGATATATTGTGTAAGGATACAAGTTTAACATAATTTACTTGTATGAAAATCTTGTATATAAGATATACAAACCTTTTTATCATAATCAACTCACATCATATTTCTATTATAAAAAATTATCAATTTTAATGTTTGATTAATTTTTTTATAATACACATATATTTTTTTAAAATAAACTATTAGTATATAGTATAAACTTTAAATTTGTGCTAATAATATGAAATATTGTAATAATAAAAATTTATTAATATAAAATATTAATACTATTATTAAAATATATCTTATTTATTAGTATAAATTTTTAAAATTTATATTAACAGTTTATTTTTTCAGATAAATCCTATATCAATAAAAAATCATTGTAACATTTAATAATTTTTATTTATTAGGAAATATCTATTTTTGTAGTCTATTTGATAGAATTTCTATTGACATAAAAGTTGGAGTACTGTTATATGTACTTTTACCTCTTTATTTGAGATTCCAACAAATTGTAATTCAATGTGACCGTTTAGAAAACTTTAAATTTAATTTATTAACCTCATCAAACTTACAACAGGTCCTACACTAAATTTTCTCCTATATTTAATATTGATTTAGGTAGATTAGTAATGGAGGAGCTTGACACTCGCCTTTTTGTTTGCAAGTAAAACATCTTAGCTTGAAGATGACAAAGAATAACAATGATACCATAGCAAGGGAGAGCCTGAACGAAGCTGCAAATAAGAAAATGACAAAACGCAAAGAAACATCATAACTCTAATCCCGCACGAGCTAAATTTAATTCCTAAAAGGGTGAAAATAATACTCTCCTAAAAACTTACTTTTTTTTTAAAAAAAATGTTATAGCCAAACATTTAAATTTTCAATCCTTTTCTCTCTTGAAGTTTGTTATTTAGACTTAAAAACTAAGCATGAGCCTTTCTTTCGTCTAAGCTTCATGGTAAACAATGAAAGATAGGCTTTATTAGTTTAAAGTACATAAGCTACCAATTAAAAGTTGAAAAAACCACCAACTAATTTATTAAGTTAATTATGCTTAATAAAAATAGTTATTGAAATAATTAATAATATAAACAATATAAAAATACACACACATATATATATATATATATATAAATAATATTTTATTTTGACGTTTTCTTAATTTTCACTAATAAGTTTTACGCTTTTTAACCTTTTTTTGGGGGTAATAATTTGTATTTTCACTAAATTTATTGCAAGGCAGAAGAAAAGAAATATGAAATTAAGAGGTGAAACAGAAAGGAGGGTGAAAGGAAAACGAGAGAAGAGATTTCTAAGTTAATCAAATAAATTAGGAGTTAGCTTATTTTACCTATGGAACGCACGCTCTTCATCTAACAGTTTTGTATTTGGCATAAATATTTGTTTTTTAACAGTTGAATCAAATGATAACTTCATGATAATACATTACTTACGAGCATAAAAAAATGATAAAATGAGCACGTTTCTTAATCAATATCGTAAGCAAACCTTTATTAGAACGAACGGAAAGAAACAACTTCAACGAGGATATTAATTTTTTTATTTTTCCACTTGAATATTCATCTATTTGAAATTAAACAGGCCTACCGACAATATACCATCGATAATGCTAGTAAAAAAAATATTCCAGGCCTATTTTGTTTTGATTATATATGTATATAATAATTAAATTCATTTTCATTATACCGTTGGAAAAGGAAATAAATAGCTTGACACCTTAATCCCTAAAATATGAAAGTAATTTTAACACATGTGGATGGATATATTGGGCATTTCGCTGCTCTACGGAAAAGCTAATAATACTCCTGGACCCAAGGCAAGGCCCCCCGAAATAGTGTAACACATTACACATTGATTGAAGACTAGACTAACAGAGGCATGGAGCCAATAGCCAAAAGAATAGTTTAAAATAAAAATAAAAATAATAACAACCAAATAAATAAATGAAGCCTATTCTAAAGTTTTTACCAAACTACCAAACCAACAACTGCTTTCTCTCTCTCTACACGACCTTTGTCTTATAAGTTATAATAACTGTTGCTTAACGCCTCTCTCAGAACCTCAACCCCAAAACACTTTGCGTTTCTCGGCCTCTTAAAATCACAGATTTTTTTTGTTTCCTTCTCTCTCTCTAGTTTTCTCTCACTACGCCGTCGATGGAGAGTCCTCATTCTCTCTCTCCTTCTTCTTCGTCGTCTTCTTACTCCTCCGACGGCGTTAACTTCGAGACGGAGGAGCCGCGAAGTCCGTTGGCCGTGCGGCGAGCCCTGCAGCTGCTGAACTCCGGCGAGCCGGAGCTTCGGCTCCAAGCCGCGCGCGACATCCGGCGACTCACGAAGACATCACAACGTTGTCGGCGGCAGCTCGCGGAAGCTGTCGGTCCGCTTGTTTCCATGCTCCGAGTCGACTCGCCCGAGTCACACGAGCCCGCTCTCCTCGCCTTGCTCAACCTCGCCGTCAAAGATGAAAAGTACCTATCTTCCCTTCCTTCCTTCTTCTTCCATCAACCGTTTTCCCAAAAATTGGGTTTCCCAATAAAATAAATATCTGGCTAATTATATTTTTAACTTAAAAATATAATTATATATTTTTATGGATTTTATTTTTGCGTGTAATTAATTTATTTGTAGTGGGTTTTTAATTTTAATTTTATTTTAATAGCCTTTGTTGTTGTTTGACGTGCTTTTCTCGATTCTGGAAATTCGTGCGCTTTATGAAACATATGCGATACCTCGAAGCCATCGAGTTGGGGATTCGATATAAAATTGAGATAAAATAATGTCAATTTGGGATTTGACGTATTTGTATAATATATAGTATATATGTATATGTATATATGATATTACACTTTGAGATTCTGATTCTGTTCTTTATTCTGTCCCCTCAGTTTCCTTTTCTTCCTTTTTCTCCCCTTTGTATTTGCATCTGGTTGGTTAGTGAGAACGTATAGGAAACTTTTCTTTTGAGTGAGATTGTTGGATTTACGTTTTCATAATCGGGCTGGTGATTTGTTGGGAGAGATTATGATATGCTTTTCTTTTGGGGGGTGGTTGGGAGGGTAATTACCACCTTTGGCAGAAAATAAAAAAAACCACTTTTTCATGGCCTAGAATGCAAGAGGGGACATATTTCCGTGGTTGATTGAATTCTTGAAAATATTTGATATATGAAAAGAGAAATTATGTATTTACATGTTGTTATTATTATTATTATTATTATTATTATTATTATTATTATTATTTAATTTTTGGGTATTGTGGTGATTACTCTGTCATCTTGTGTGTATTAAAATGTTGATTAAATTGCTTTTTCTATGATAATTGTTTTTTATGGCTAAAATGCATGCATACTAATACTACATCACAAGAAAGAATTGGATGCTTTATTGTTGAAGCTTATCCAATTGTGAGGTGGATTTCCTTTATTTCACATGGTGCACTTTCTTTTTTTACCTTCGTTTCTTTTCCTTTTTGGCGTATGTCTTAGTCCTGAAGTAATAATCTTCATATCATTTTCTTTTTATACATCTGAAATATTCTTTATCTCCTTTATTGCTGCGGGTCAAATTTCACCTTCTAGCAAATGGAATAGTTGTAATTCCTTTATTATGCTATCTCTTCTAGTTATTAACTAAATATTTGCATAAAGCAGTTCTAGTTAAATCATTAAATATTTGTCTGCTACACGCTGAATATGGTCATCTAGATGACGAGTAATGCCTTGTTTGTCAAATACGGAAAATAGCAAACAAGTTAATAAAAGAAAGCTAATCAGTAATGCCTCGACCTTTTCTTCCACGCTTTTAAATTGGTGATTTATCTGTTGTGCTTAGTCTTTCTGGAGATAGTTCAGATCTCTACATTGAACGTGGTGTTTAACCACCGAATGGCTTTTCTCTTACTCCTCTCCTCATCAAGGTTATCGCTGATGGAGTGAGGGGAAAAATGGGAAGGTAAAAAAGTAAGGCGGGGAGTAAATAAAGAGTGGAGTAAAAGGTTTTGATTTTCATTCATTGTTGCTTGGCTAGGGGGTGGAAAATCACTTTCATGTTGTAGGAGTGACCAAAATTTGTGGGTTGGAATGTAAATGAGTTGCATTCTATTTTCAACCTCCCTCTATATTTTTGTTATACCAAACAAGTGTGATGTGATTTTCATTCCATTTTCCTACCTTCCCATTTTCCACCTACTCAAAACAAGCATAGCCTAAAATGTCTTGTCCCGACTTGTGTTTTAATACATGATTATTAGATGCTTTTGAGAAGACAAGACAAGACAGTACTTCTTTTACGTTAATCTGTAATTCTGGATCCCTCTCTTTCTCTCTCGTTTGTTTTTCCTTCCCTGGGCCCTTGGGGAGGTATTTGGGGACCCAAATATGTCCAGTAATAAAGAGGTCATTGATTTGATATATGAACCAGCATAATGGACAATTCTACGCTTTGCAAGAAATAAATATGTGGAATAATTTCTAACCATCACTGGATTGTTAAACTAGGGGAACGAAATTTAATTTTACTGACTTTCGTCAGTAGTGTTGTTATTGTTTCCTCATTGTAGCATGACATGATTAGTCTCGTGCAACTAAGGCTCTGTTGGGTATCTTCAAGCTTGTCATTGAATGTTATACCATTAACCAGAGAATGAACTCCGATTATTAAAATAAACCAGGATTTTTATTTTTTTCGCTTGGTATATCTAATATCACTTTATGCCTTGACCAAGTTACAGCAATTAAATCAAGCACTGAATGTTGGCTCTTCGAAATCTGTGCTGTTTATTTGTTGTGTACTTATCATTACACAAGTATCAGTCAGTTAGTTTTCCTTTATTTCTTTCACGGTTCAGATGTTTCAGATTAATGCTGATTAACTTTTAGCTAGATAATTTTTAAGTCATAATTCAGTCGTATTCATTACTTGAACTGGTCTTATCTCGCAGGAATAAAATCAATATTGTGGAGGCTGGTGCATTAGAACCGATAATTAGTTTCCTCAAGTCACAGAATATAAATCTACAGGAGTCTGCAACTGCATCTTTGCTCACACTATCTGCCTCATCAACCAACAAATCAATTATTAGTGCTTGTGGTGCCATTCCTCTTCTTGTGGAGATCCTTAGAGATGGAAGCCCTCTAGCTAAAGCAGATGCAGTAATGGCTCTCTCTAATTTATCAACTCATCCTAATAATCTCAACATCGTCCTTGAGGCAAATCCAATCCCTTTCATAGTTGATCTTCTTAAAACCTGTAAAAAATCGTCAAAAACAGCTGAAAAATGCTGTGCTTTGATAGAATCCTTGGTTGATTATGATGAGGGCAGAACTGCCCTGACATGTGAAGAAGGTGGGATTCTTGCAGTTGTGGAAGTTCTTGAAAGCGGCACTCTCCAAAGTAGGGAGCACGCTGTAGGAGCACTGTTGACAATGTGCCAAAGTGATCGATGTAAATACAGAGAACCAATTCTTAGAGAAGGTGTCATTCCAGGACTTCTTGAGCTTACTGTTCAAG
Organism: Canavalia gladiata; assembly: GCA_037954105.1. Lineage (NCBI taxonomy): Eukaryota > Viridiplantae > Streptophyta > Magnoliopsida > Fabales > Fabaceae > Canavalia > Canavalia gladiata. The sequence continues at coordinate 13,516,470 of CM075668.1, forward strand.
GAACACCCAAGTCTCAGTCAAAAGCACGCACCCTTCTGCAGTTACTGAGAGAGTCTCCTTATCCAAGATCTGAAATTCAACCTGACACTCTAGAGAATATAGTATGCAACATCATATCCCAGATTGATGGGGATGATCAATCTGGTAAAGCAAAGAAGATGCTGGCTGAGATGGTTCAAGTCAGCATGGAACAGAGTCTGAGGCATTTACAACAAAGGGCTCTTGTATGCACCCCAAGTGATCTGCCAATAGCAGGCTGTGCTTCTAAAGTTTCTTCAAAATGATAGTTTAACGGTGGCCAACTTCGTTTCTTTTCCCTTTTCTTCCCCGTTGTTTTTTTTTTCTTTGTACCTGGGGTTTGTGAGAAAAAGAAAAGGAATAATACATAGTGGACGTACGCCAGTCCAGGCCATTATGGAGGTATCGAGTGACTGGTAATTGTCAATAAAGTAAGTTGTAAGTGAAAGAGAGCATGATTTTGTAGTTGGTTTGTAAAGACACTGTTGTATAAAATGACACACATGTAGTAAAGGCTCCTTGTTCTCAATTTCTGTAATGACTTAATGACCTGTTTGTTTTAACGTTCAATATTATTTCATTCGGCATTTGATGAATTATAACTTTATTTTATTCAGCCGAAATTAAACTTGCCTCGTAACATGGAAATTTATTTAAATCATTATAATTATAATTAATTTAATTTAATTTAAATTTTTAATTCTTAAAAAAGTATTAATTCCCAGTATATTCATACGGAATCTACTCAAGTCTTAAATTAAAATGTTAAGGCTTAAGCTATTGAAATTCGTTTAATTACGAGAAATTTAAAATTAAAGTAGTTAATACGAGAGTTTAAATAGGAATCTTATTTTTTTACATAAAAAATTAAAATGGTAAAACTTAAGGGAACTTGAATTTGTAAGTAAGAATAGAAAAACAAACATAAGGCATTTTTAACACAGATTTAAACTTTTTCAAACTATTTTTTAAAAAATAAAATGATTTTTGAACGAAAATTTGACACTTTCTTTTTTTTTTTTATCTCAGGGGAAATTGAGATCATTGCATAACTTAAACTTTTTACCTGTAAAACATGAGCCGGCGGACCAACCGACCAAGTGCTGGGATCTCGCCAAGTATAACTTGGATACTTCCTTTTACATATGGTACAAGTGCAAGTTGCAACACGCTTGGGATAGCATAGTCAAAATTTTAATAAATAATAGATCCATCCTAAAGTTTATATTAATAAAAAAGACCTTATTAAAAAAATAGTAAAATCTATTTTCATTTAGCGATCTGTTAAGCCTATATGACGTACACGAAAGAAAATATCAATTTATTAAACAAAAATATTAAAATTATTTAGAATTTTACAAATAATAACCAACCAAAATTGAAGTCGACTCAATACGGGGAAAAAGGAAAAAATGAAAAGAATAGTACGGAAACAAGAAAACAGTAGTAATTTTTTAAGAAAGAAATGATTTGATTTATGAAGATGATTGGTTCATTATTGAAAGAAAGAATAGCGGGGTGATATTTCATTGGGTGTGTTCTGAACTGGGCCTTCTTCCCGAAACACGTTACACGTATGCATTGAATTCCGTTGCGAGGCGCAGACCTCACCTCACTCAGTACTTACTCATTGGCGTGGACTAGTTCAGACATTTGCGACTTTCCGTGAGTGCTTTTCAGTGCCGAACCCTAAGCACACACAGCACACACTGAGAGTAGTACAAGACTAGAATAGCATTCATCCTTGATTGGAGGAATGGGGGATCCAGTGGAAAGGTTGGGATCGGAGGGTTTGGATTCCGGCGCCGCCATTAAGACCGATGACTTGTGCATGGAAATCGATCCGCCATTTCAGGAAAACATTGCGACCGCCGAGGACTGGCGTAAAGCTCTCAACAAAGTCGTCCCCGCCGTCGTCGTCCTCCGAACCACAGCGACTCGCTCCTTCGATACCGAATCCGCCGCCGCCAGCTACGCCACCGGCTTCATCATCGACAAGCGCCGCGGTATTATTCTCACCAATCGCCACGTCGTCAAGCCTGGTAACCACGCCGATTCTGTTATCTCTCGTTTTCGTTTTCTTTCCGTGCCGAATTCTGTTTGTGTTGACGATCTTTCTGTTTCTAATGCGCAGGTCCTGTAGTTGCCGAAGCCATGTTTTTGAACCGCGAGGAGGTTCCGGTGCATCCGATATACAGAGATCCAGTGAGTGAAGTTTGTTTTCGTTTTACTGTGTTTTCTTTGGTTTTTCAATATGCTGCCATGAACCGTCCATTAAATTGGTGACCTGGTTGAGTTTTTTCTTTCATTTGATTGGAGTTTTGGCCATTTTAAATGCATTCTGCTTGCTAGAAGCTTAGCTGCTTGACTTGAGTAATCCCATGGGTGTGAACTATGAAAGCAGGCAGATCGCGTGCTACTGTTACAGACACAAAATCACAACAAGCAGTTGGTGTTTACGCTGTTGCTTTCCAATAACAAGTATTTCTAACAAAAAAACTGTTATATTGTTATTACCTAGTTGGCTAGTTGAGAATAAAGTAATATTGTTATTTAAATGAAGTCTGTTTTGTCATCTCTAGCAAACAAAATGATTCCCCTTTTGTTATGTTTTATTGTGCTCAATTTCTTCTGTGATATACTGTTCTTATTTTAAACCTTCTTATACTGTACTTTGTACATATGTTTAAATTCTATAGATAATTTTATTACGGTCTGCAGAGAGATCTTGAATGTGTATGTGTGTTCTGTTCTCAATCTCATTTATTTGATTGATTAATTCTTGCTATGAATTATTCTTTGTTCCTCTTTCTCTGGTGTCTATCTATGCAACCAACTAAGCGGCTGCACTTTTCCAGGTACATGATTTTGGGTTCTTTCGTTATGATCCTGGTGCTATACAGTTTCTGAACTATGAGGAGATACCTCTAGCTCCTGAGGCTGCTTGTGTTGGACTAGAAATCAGAGTTGTTGGCAATGATAGTGGTGAGAAGGTATTACCTTAAAATTGACATCTCTGATCTTGTGTGTGTGTTTCATGGTAGTTTGTTTGCTATTTAAATACTTTGGACAAGCATGTTTCATTCAATAGTTCAATTCTGTTTACTCTCTCCCCCCCTCCCTCCCTCCCACACACACTCTCTCTCTTCTATTGTGGCCTTGTATTTTTTCCCCTTAATTGACTCTTGTAGGAAAAAGCCACGCAATTTCTGTGCTTATATCAACACTCATCAAATGGCTAGCAATTGATGCTTCTCATGGCTAACTGACCAAGCCAATAGAACATTGTTGCACTCAGCACAATGATAATGTATGCTGAGAAATATGCCTTTTTTATGTGTTATCATGGTTAGTTTTCAAGATACATCTGGCTACGTCCATTTGTTGTATTCAGTAAGGCCTTTGGTTTCTAATATAAAGTGATATATCAATGTCTATTTTCTTATTATTATACCATATTCTTATGCTTTCATGGTCAAGTCTTTTCATAGTTTCCACTTGCTTTTTATTGATGTAAAGGATGATGACTTCTAATATTACGACAGCTCTATTTCTCCTAATAAATTTTGTATAATTATTTTGGCTTTTACTTTCAGGTATCCATTTTGGCTGGTACTCTTGCTCGTTTGGACAGGGATGCTCCTCACTATAAGAAGTATGTCGTAGAATATCTGTAACTTTTTTGTGTATAGCTCCTTCCATGAACAGGTTGGATTTAGATGTTAAACTATTTTTTGATGCAGGGATGGGTATAATGACTTCAACACATTCTATATGCAAGTAAGTGGGAACAGATAATATTTAATTCATTTACATTAAAATTTCAAATTATGGTTTGTTCATGTTATTTTCTTCCACATTCAAATTTTAACATCCTTTATTTTCTTTCCTAGATTGTATTTCTATTGTTTAGGTTCCTTATATTTTATCTATGGCACACTAAATGTGGAAGTATGGTAGTAATTGTATTGCAAGTCTCACATTGATCAAAGGGAAGGCCAACCATGCATATATAATCTAAGGGCATCCCTCACCTTACAAGCTAGCTTTGAGGTGGAGTTAGCCCCATGCCTAATTTACAACATGGTATCAGAGCGTACCCTAGTCTGTTAATGGGCACCCGCAGATGTCAAGTCCTGTAAATTCACGTCGGATGTCCAGTTGTCCAATCCCGGTGTGAGGGGGTGTATTGCAAGTCCCACATTGATCAAAGGGAAGACCAACTATGCATATATAATCTAAGGGCATCCTTCACCTTACAAACTAGCTTTTGAGGTTGAGTTAGATCCATGTCTAATTTACAACAGTAATGAAGGAGGCTTCATTGCTAAAAATGATAGAAGAAAATTAACTCTGGAGGGTTAAAACTTACTTTAGACCTGCATTTTGGCACTCTAATTTGTAGATTGAGTGATTTGTCTAACATGGTTTTAAAGTCTCTTTTAGAATTGGTATACAATTAATCTACCGAGTACGAATATGTAGCAATTGGCCATTCATTGATTGCAACCATTATACCTCCTGACTTTTGTGTTTCAGGCTGCATCTGGGACCAAGGGAGGGTCAAGTGGTTCCCCAGTTATAGATTGGCAAGGTAGGGCAGTGGCCCTGAATGCTGGGAGCAAGTCATCAAGTGCATCAGCATTCTTTCTACCCCTTGAACGAGTGAGCCCTTGATACATATTTGCTGAAGTTGTCTGACACTTCCTCCAGTAACCAAGGAGAAGCACAGCTCTTCTAATGGGGAGGAACTAATTCGATTAGGACAAGTGAATAACTAATTACAGTGATTTACATTTCAGGTTGTGAGGGCATTAAGGTTTCTTCAAAAGGGCAGTGAAACTTATGTTGATAAATGGGAGGCCATTTCTATACCTCGTGGTACGCTTCAGGTTTGTCAATTATTCTTTGCTGATTCTTCCTTTTGTATTTTGCTCATGATTAAATATTAAACTATTTCATTGTACTAAAACTTAAATATCTTGTATGATGCATTGCAGTGAATAATATTGACCATATTAAATTTTTTTTCAATGAAGTTTTTTCATGTAAATTGAAACATTGTGCTGTGACAAATGACAATAAGACCTACTGGTGTTTTGAGCAAGCATTTATCTGTTATTATTGTCTCAAAAGTCAAAATACAGTGTTACGATATAAAGTTGCATTCTTTAGAAACTTGGAAGCATTAAGTATAGCTTTAGGTTATTATCTTGGCCTGTTGAGTACAAATCATTTCATTGCCCTTTGTCTTGTTTTTCTTGGTCCTCCATCTTTGAAGGCTTTTGTCTCCATTCTTTCCCCTTCATTTTTAACTCTGGGTTTGAGGAGTAGTGATTTAATTTTTTTCTCCCTTCTGATTGTAATGTCTCACTGTTAGGCTTTATTATTTAATAGGAAATTGTTAGAGAGTAAATATTCTTTATTGTTGTCTCTAAATAAATTAATGAGAAAAACTATTTTTACAGGGGTTGGTATAGAAATCTGCCTAGACTTTTCCACTTTATTTTTCTGAAATGTACCCATTGATAATTTCTTTTAGAGCACTTTTTGTATGTGACTGTGGGAATATGGATTGATATGATGTATTTGGTTGGTGGAGTATATTTATAGATATTGAAAGTGATACTGTTACGAACCAAAGAATAGATAGAAATGGGAAATAAAAGAGATTTTTCTGAATTGAATGGAAAGAACAGAACCAGAGGAGAGAGATCTCTCCTCCAAGGGTTTCGTCTTCACAAAGGATTTCTCCTTTCAGAAAGAGCAAAAGCTCAATTTACAAATGATTCAATCTGGATTCCCTTTCCTTTATTTCATCCTATTTATTTACCTCACTTCCCCACCCTAACTAACTGCTTCCACTAACTGACTGCAATAACTATCCTAAATAACTTTCCCTTCCCTCTCTCCTAATTCCTAACAGTCCCAGATACCAACATGTTATATTTGGTGTAGTAAAACTGTTATTTTGTTCTTTCTGAAATGTCAAATGCTTACTGTATGATTTCTTGTTTACTGTTTTATCATCTTCCTTGAATCAAGTTTTGTTTTTTTATTTTGGTGGTGGGTTGGCATTAAAATACAGACATATATTGTATCATTTAGTAATTCCAACATAATTTGTGTTCCTCATATCTTTAATTTACTTCTTGTATGCTTGTTATAGATCATGAGATGATTATAGACGCTTTGGTAGGAATTAGTAATTTTAATATCCTCACATCTTTTTTTCTGTTGTCTGGTCATACTGATTTGCTTTGATTGTAAAGGTTTCTCACTTATCATTTTGTAATTTCTAGATATTTGTTATTCCTTGCATCTTTAATCTGCTTGTCTGATTATTTTTTGTTTCTTTCTATGATGGGTGGGTCATGAGATGTTTGTAGATATTTGTTTCTCTTGGTTCTGTAAATGGATGCTGCATTTGGATATGGTGCAATCTTATTTAGTTTTACTTCGTGTAAAATATGATACAGGTGACTTTTCTCCATAAAGGATTTGACGAGACTCGTAGGCTTGGCCTCAAAAGTGAGACAGAGCAGGTTGTTCTATGATTTTTTAATGTTATCTTTATCGAGAAGCAGTTTCCTTGAAATAATGCAGAGAATTATTTACACTGCTTTGTAAATTATGTAGATAGTACGGCATGCTTCTCCATCTGGTGAAACTGGAATGCTTGTTGTGGACTCTGTGGTAAGTAAATTGTTAACTAGAATGTTAATTTTTTATGGGTTGATATTCCATTTCAATTTCTTTGGCTTTACTCCTTGACTTTCTAGGTGCCAGGTGGTCCAGGATATAAACATTTGGAGCCAGGTGATGTACTTGTTCGGGTCAATGGAGATGTAAGTTTTTTGTGAAGGGCAAACTTTTTGCTCCTCTGCCCTCCCCATTTTCTTCCTATTCTTTCTTGAGTTCTCTGTTATTTTATGTTTGATATGGATTTAGTTTGTTTATTGTCCTTAACTCCTTGTGAAACACTAGGTGGCATATGTTTCATCTAAAAGAATGAGAATTGGTCATAAAAAGGTCACTTGATTATGGAGGGCTGATATAGAAGGAAAAACATTTATAGGAGCAATTCATCTGGATGGAAATAGTTGTACTGTTGTACATCCAAACTGCTGCTTATGACAATTACGTTTAACTTAGATACAATGACTAGGAGACTGATCCTGGGAAAAGTAACAAATTTGAATTTCTTTTTTGTATTATTGTTTTTACATTTTCTATGTTTGTTTCAGTGTTTCATGACCCATTTGTTGAAACAAACATTTTTGAAGTAAGGATTTTTGTGGTCCTAAATAGTGTTAACTTCATTTTTCTAAAGTTCTTCCCATGTCTTCTAAGCGATTATTGGTTTTAAGAATTGTTTTCCTGCACTTGAAGGCTGCAAAAATGAGGCTCTTCATTCTCTGTGTGCTGTTTTTGGCAGTGGTTGGTATTAGAGACAGGAGCCTCTTTGCTAATCTGTTAACTAGAGCTTGACTCCATGCAATTCATTGCAGGTCATTACTCAATTTTTGAAACTGGAGACTATACTTGATGACAGTGTAAACAAGAATATTGAATTACAAATTGAAAGGGGTGGCACATCAAAGAGTTTAACTTTATTGGTAAGATTTTTTGTGCTTGGATGTTTACTTTCCTAGTGCTTTTTGACATACCCAAATGCTTATATTTTCCATGGGAAGGGCATTGTGGTGATCAACTTGCAACCTCCACTCTATTCTCTAAAGTGATGGGCTGAAGAAACCCTAATTGTGTAAAATGGTAAATAAATTAAAAACATCATATAGGTTATGCTTTGTATTTCCTTCTAATTTGATCAACACTTGGCCTGAGAAACTCTGAAAATACAGTTAGTAGCAAACTGTATACTGTTTTAGCAATTTTGTTTGAAAGTAATGAAATGGCTAAATAGTAATTCTTAAGCTTCTGTGATTCTTTAATCCTTTGTAAATTGTAAATAACCAAATTCCAAATGCATGATTATAATTTTGGGATCAACATGACATTAACCTGACCACCCATCAAATGGAGTTTAATCATTATGGACTCAACTTAAAAGATGAACCCAACTTGACACCTTGCATCGTGCCACTGTAAAATAGGGAAATATTTACCCATGAAGTAATATTGAACAGAAACAAGCAAATGGAAACATAGAAGTAGATTTTTTTTGCTAATGTGAACCTGGCTCGAGATTTTAGTGGCAATTTGAATAATGAAAATCTAATTATTGCTCACTGCTGTGCTAACTTTCCTTTTTTATAAATTTTCATACCAGGTGCAAGATTTGCACTCAATAACTCCTGATCATTTCTTAGAAGTGAGTGGGGCAGTAATACATCCTCTTTCATATCAGCAGGTTAGTTGGACTATACTTGGAAATTGGAATGTTTTCTATATTTTCTGGTCATTCAAATGAAGAAACACATCATGAGTGTTACCATGTTACTTATATTTAAGATACTATTAGAGTAGCTTTTTGGTCTTTTGCCTTCATTCTGTTAGTTCATCTGTCTCTGTATGCCTGTCTTATATTAAATTACTGTTTTTTCTAAATGGTTGATTTTGCCATTCTTATGAAATAGCGTACGAATTTGTTTCCTGTTGTGGTTACTGCAACATAGTTATCTCTTATCTGAACTTATTATTGTGTCATACAACTTCCAATATGTTACCCATCCTGCCCCAATATAACTAACTACCTGTCTCATTTTGGTTTTGTTCATCATCTTTTTAATGCAGGCTAGAAACTTCCGTTTCCATTGTGGCCTTGTTTATGTTGCTGAACCAGGGTATGTATACCTAGACAAACATTGACCTTCCCAAATTTAATAATTATTTACAGTGTACAGGCCACAGAAAATATTAGATAATTGTAATTTATATTGATGTTATGCTTATCAAAATTATAGATAAAGCCAGGAGTGGAATTGTTAATTTGTTATAACTTTATGACAATCTTGTGAGTTCATTTCTTGTTTTATTTAAGAATTTGTTCATCACTTGGCAAATTTGGAAATAACCTTGAGTCTAGGATAAATTCTGCCTTCATGCACAAGGGTTATTCCTGGAGGGGTGGATGCCTCTGATGTTTATTTAACATTTTGGCATATAGCATGTGCTTTGTTTAACATGTGATAATCACCTTTTGCAGGTATATGCTCTTCAGAGCTGGAGTTCCTCGCCATGCAATAATTAAGAAATTTGCTGGTGAAGAAATATCTTGTCTTGAGGAACTAATATCGGTTCTCTCTAAGCTATCCAGGGGTGCTCGAGTACCATTGGAATATATAAGCTATATGGATCGTCACCGAAGGAAGGTAATGGTTACTGTACAATCAAAATATATCATTTTAAATGAATGTATAGTTGCAGATACTGGTGATATCCGATTGTCATAACTTTCATGTAGAGTTTCTTTACCTTTTAAACCTTGATCTATATATTTGCAATAAAACTATGTCCCAGTGTTCATGAATAGATTGAGCTTTTCTATGTGCAAGTATCTTGCTATTTCTTGGGTCTATTAGATTTAGGGTATGTAATTGTATACTTGTGTCTATTTATATGTGATATTTGGATTAATATGCATATTCAGAATATGTTCCTCAGATATTATAGAAATCAGCTTTTTTGGTTGTGTATGTTCTTGGTTTAGAATAAGCATCTAATTTACAGTGATGTTTTACATGTGACATTTTGATCCAATGGTGGATTTCATGAAAAAATTATTCTATAAAAAAGCCCTTAATGATGTAACTTTATTCTAACTCTACAGTGTAGCCTAGTAGTATACTCATGTTACAGTGGGTCAATACAACATCAATGTTCAGCTGTTGTTTGTTTTTGTGGATAGTTAAACTTGAAATTTACTGCTGATTTTGGAAGTGGATTTCCTTCCTGGCAAGATAATATTTTCATGCTATAAGCAGTGGTATATTTATATGTTTGTATCTACATTCCTTTGGTGCATCTGTGCACTGAGGTCTCTTGAAGATATAAATCATTGCTGATTTTGTTTTATGAACATGGCTGACACAGTCTGTGTTGGTGACGGTTGATCGGCATGAATGGTATGCACCTCCCCGGATATACACTCGTGATGACAGTACTGGCCTCTGGATTGCTAAGCCTGCTTTTCAGCTTGATTCCCCTTTTCTTTCATCTGGTGCTAATGATGTTGGAAATCTAGCTAGACAGCCAGTTTCACTATCTGGTGAACATGCTTGTGGGGGACATGTGTGTGAAGATAACAATCGGGAGTTGGTTGATGGTGTCACTAGCATGGAAACGAATTATGAAGATACTTCAGAGTATGCATCTCACCACAATGCATCTGATGGTGTGGTGAAAAAAAGAAGAGTGGAGGAAGATTTATCAGCTGATGGGAGTGTTGTTGCTGATTTTTCCTTAAATGATTCCAGGGAAACTAAGCTAGAAAAATCAAGTGTTATGCAGGATGATGTGTTAATGGACTACCAGGGAGCAACTGCAACTGCAGCAAATGCATCAGTTGCTGAGCGTGTGATCGAGCCTACTCTTGTGATGTTTGAGGTATTATTGTAGAAATTATCACAATTTTGATTAGTGACTTCACTGAATTGCATGGAGTTCATGAATCATACTGACATTACAGAATATGGTGTATCTTCCATGAGTTTTGAGATGTCCTCACTATAAAGTACAAAAGCTTTACAAATTTAGTTGTTTTTGAAGTTAAGTTTCGGTTCACCTTTATAAACTTCATACGATATACATTTATTTTTGAGAGTATCAAAATTTAACAGTTTCTGTGGGTTTAAGATGAATTTCCGTTAATTTTTTCTTGTTTTGACTTGATTGGAAGTTTTTTTTAACTGAATAGAAAGTGTTTCAATGTTTTGATCATGATTTTGTTGCATGAAGTGTGCTTCTGATATTTGGTAATGGGAAATTTTCATTATTTTTATTTCTCAAGCCAACTCAAAAGCTATGACCATTGGGGCTCAGAAAGTTAAAGGAGGGGACGGGGGGTGGGGGGGGGGAACCAAGGCATTTTGGTTCTTTTGTGTAATGAGAATAATCCTAACTATGTTAATTTTCATATCCCAGAATTTTCTCGAACTGAGCCCTATCTTCCTACCTTACCCTTACCAATCTACATCAGTCTCTCCCACTGTTCTTCATTAGCAACCTGTCCTGCTATTTTTTATTAATGTTAGGGACTGAAATTTACTTGAAACGATGGAGGCTCGCTCATTGCAACTTGCAAGAGATGGAAAGCGGACAAAAAGAAAAGAAATACTTCCTGTGGGATTCTGCTGAAAACAGAAGCACCACCCCCAATACCAAAAACCTCAACAAATTCTCTATAACCCCCATCCTTCTCTCCCTCCCTACCTTTAAATACATCCTATACCCTTCTCCGAATATTCCAGAATCACCTCCACTGCTCTCCTTATGCCAGCTGTCCACCACCAACATTCCCTTAACTAACTCATCAATTGGTTGCACATTGTTTATTATATTCACTCTGCCCTGCACATGTGAGTCCGCCAACCTTTTAACTTTTGACCTTGAGTATTTTAGCGGTTTGGGCATATCAGTATTATGATATCTAAGTCTAACCTATCAGTTTTAATATATAATAAAGTATTGACTTACAAAATCTTTCTGTATGCAAATTGTTGGCAGCTAAATTACTCAGTTATGGGCTAGTGTATATAAGTATTTATAGGAAATTTTATTAGGATGAAATAAGTTTTAAAGACTCAATGAAACACTAGAACAGAATTGATATTGAATAAGAATATTAAAATTTATATACAGTTATCCATTAAAAATAATTAACAAAAACATATTATCAAATATATTTTCCTCATAAAAAGTACAAAAAATTTACAGACTTGAATGTTCTAAAGAATTTCAAACATAATTTGTCCTTTTTCAAATTCCAAAACACCTTCTTGATGCATTTAAAATGTTTTGAAATCAAAATTTCCCAATTTGACTTTTGGCCCTCTTCAAGCAAAACATTGAAAAGAAAAAAAAGTGATACCCATGTGATTCTCTTGTGATAAATGCCTGGGCCCTGTAATGTCCATATTATGTTTGAAATGAAGTCTTTGTAATTGTGGTTAGCTGCAGTTTGTTTTATTTGTGTTGTCACTCTAATATTCTTAGCTGTGAATGTGTGTTCCAAATTTCCTGTAAGCCTTCTATTTGTTTGATGGGAATGCAGTAATATGACTTTTGATTTTTCTTGATCTTTTTTTTTATAAAGAAAAATAAAGAAAAAACCTCATCATTTGATTGTCTATGTTCATGACTCTTGGGTATTTCTATTTTTTTTATTAAAATTTCCTGGTTTATATAATCCCTTTTCTGAATTATGACAATAATGCTTGATGTTGTAGGATGGTACTGGTGCTGACTTACTCGATTTCTCATGGTTCTTAAATTATTCCTATTATGTGAAACTTGTTTTATAAATAAAATTCCGTGGGATTTGCAGGTTCATGTTCCTCCATCTTGTATGCTTGATGGTGTTCATTCACAGCACTTTTTTGGAACTGGTGTCATAATATATCACTCCCAAGATATGGGATTAGTTGCAGTTGACAAGAATACAGTGGCAATATCTGCCTCTGATGTGATGCTATCCTTTGCTGCTTTCCCAGTTGAAATTCCAGGAGAGGTAGATCTTTCCAAAAGAATGAGACACTAATAAAATAAATGAATAAACAAGAAAGCTGTCTTTCCTTAGCTTATTATCCCTCTTTTAATTGCAGGTGGTATTTCTTCATCCTGTTCACAATTATGCTCTCATATCGTATGATCCTTCTGCTTTGGGACCTGTTGGTGGTTCAGTGGTTCGTGCTGCAGAGTTACTTCCAGGTTGGTTTCACCATGTAGTTGCTAAATGTCTGCTGTTTTAATCTGACTTCACCTTTATCAGATCCAGACTTGGGAATGAAGAACATGCTTATATATATATATGTGTATATTCTTGGGGAAGTTAATTGCTACCGGTAAATGGTTAGGTAACTCTAGCAAGGGATGAGGGAGCATTTTAAAGGTAAAATGAAATGTTGTATGAAAAAGTATGCAATTTAGATGTAGATGATGGGAGAAGGAAAAGGTTTGAGGGCAGATGGACTTTCGTAATTATTTATGTATATTGTGGAAAGACTCATATTTTTAGTATATTTTCTTGTCCAGAGCCGGCGTTACGACGGGGGGATTCTGTTTACCTTGTGGGGTTGAGTAGAAGCCTTCAAGCAACTTCTAGGAAATCAGTCGTTACCAATCCATGTGCCGCATTAAATATAGGATCTGCTGATTCCCCTCGTTACAGAGCAACCAATATGGAAGTAATTGAGCTTGATACTGGTAAAATTGGCTAAGTTTTTTTTTTTACCATGTTGCTTGTACAGATAAATGTCTTACTCTTCATGTGTTTAAATACAGATTTTGGTAGTACATTTTCGGGGGTGCTAACAGACGAACAAGGAAGGGTCCAAGCTATATGGGGAAGCTTCTCAACTCAGGTTTATAGCACTTATTCTCTGCGGCTGGGATTGATCTGGTCTTTTTTTATTGGGGACAAGATAGAAAAATGCTAAAAGCAAATTGGATGATGAAACTAATTCTTAGCAAGATCAATAAAAACCTATTCTGAGACTTCTTTAAACAGTTGATGCTTTCAGGAATCAGGAGAGTTCATCCTTTGGCATAAGATGAGTGCCTGTTTTACTGCATCATCAGAAGTGCAAACATTTTGCTCCTTTGTTTTTATGATTAAATTAATTTTAGGGCAAGATTTGTGTGTGCCTGTGCAATCCTCACACTTTTTTTTTTTGCATTGGGGGGCATGTTAGAAATTTTAGTTTGAACTACTCTTTTGGACTTCTAGCAGATTTAGCTTTGAGCTAAATTGGTTGCTTGGTAGTTGGCACTAATGAACCTTAATTCTATTCTTTTGGTGAAATAGAAGTTCAGTAGGGGATGAGGTTGCCCCATTTCAAGATCAGGACATACAGCAAGCCTTAGCAAGGGCTTATGGTGTGATACATATAATGACTCTCTGATAGGAATGCAGTCCAATGCCACCTTAATAATACTAATTTCTAAATAGAAATTAAAGAATATGTAGATTTTGTCTATATGATACCATTATGAGTAAAATTCCTGACGAGAGACTTTAAACAATGTACATACTCTATGGTAGTTTTTGGTCCTGACATCAAACAGTTTTGTCCTCGTAGAAGAAGGACAAGAGGAGAAAGACGAAAGTTGGAAAGAGACGAAAGAAGACTATTTTTACTCAAAATTCTAAAGGCTACCTGATGGTGGGTTGGTCCTTGAAGTCTATAATGTCACTCTTCCTTTTCATTTAAAATTCTAACATTAATTAAGAAAGGCCTAGGGTGGGTAATTTGGTCCTTGGAGTCTATATGCCATTATTCCAATTTCCACGTCCTCTATAATTGGAAAACAAATATAGGAGAAGCTTTGCCAAAATTTTGATAGAAATTTCTTTTTAAGTATGGGATTCATAAATTATTGTTGCTTCCTTTTTCTTGTTAAAATTTTCAAATCAGTTAAACGCTTGCTAGGCTAGGTTAAACTAGCTTGTGCACAGGTCATGGCCTTGGGTAGGCCATGATGTGTAACTTTTATTTTATTTTATTTTATTCTCATTTCTTGTGAAAAGAATGGGGAAGTATTTATATGACGGATCCTAACTGTGAATTGTGATATCTGTTTATTTTTTTATTTATCTGGATGCTTAATTGGCCTGTTCCAGCTGAAATTTGGCTGCAGTACATCAGAAGATCATCAATTTGTTAGGGGTATTCCAATTTATACAATAAGTCAGGTCCTTGACAAGATAGTATCTGGTGCAAATGGGCCACCTCTTCTCATAAATGGTGTCAAAAGGCCTATGCCACTTGTGAGAATTTTAGAGGTTGAACTTTATCCAACATTGCTTTCAAAGGCTCGGAGTTTTGGATTAAGTGATGATTGGATTCAGGTATGGATATCTTTCTTAAAAGGTTTTTGTTGTTACCTGAAGGATATCTACTTTCTTTCCTTATGCAAGCAATATGTAATATTATTTTTCACTTTTGCAATTAAAACTTAAAAAGAATGCAATGTTGTGGCCTTTATATTTATCATCTATCCACGTAAGAATTTACTATTTGGGATTTTATTCTTTCTGCTTAAGAACCAGATTTAAGTTTCTTGTTTTAGCCCTTCCTGTATTTCATAAGATATTAGTAATAAAGCTGTCAAAATATTCCATGGTCTATGAGCCAGCCCGTCTTGCCTTCTATATTTTAACTCTATTTTGTAGCTCATCCAAAGGTAAGACTTTTAGGTTCTAACCTATGTAGCCGTTAAATTAGGTATGCTGGACAAGGGTTAGCCCATGAGTCAGATAATATATTTTTCAAATAAAAATTTTCTTTAAATTTTTTCTTTTTGATTTCTTCTCTCCTTAAATTCTTCCTCAGAAGAAGTTACTGGCAAACAATGATTTGAATGATCTGCAGTAACTTCCTCTAAGGTTTGCCTAAATTATCATCTTCCTTTTTGAGTGGAATGTATTCAAAGCGGGGGAGGTTATTGTTTCCCTTTGAAACAAGATTAGATGTCAGTGTACAATTTACCCAAATGCTTTCTTTTGTTTTTTGTTCTAGAATTGGCTTTATGGGTGTTTATAAAAAATTGCATTATGGGTTAGAACCGGTGTCAAGTAGTCATTAGTTTTCTTGCTGTGTCTTTGTCCATCTTACTTCAAAAAACATTTCAAGCAAGAGCACAATTTATATTGTCTCTTGTTTATCTATTTCTTGCTTATTAGATTTCCTTACCTTTCGCTTCTTGAAAGAACTAGCTTTGATATTACCATCTTCAGGATTTGGTTTTATGTTTTTTTGTCACAATTATCGTAGGCGCTTGTTAAGAAAGATCCAGTAAGACGTCAAGTTTTACGCGTTAAAGGTTGTTTGGCTGGATCGAAGGCTGAGAATCTTTTAGAACAAGGGGACATGGTTTTAGCTATCGATAAAGAACCAGTCACATGCTTCCGTGACATTGAAAATGCTTGCCAATCTTTAGACAAATCTTATGCCAATGATGGGAAGCTTCACGTGACTATTTTCAGGCAGGTATGTGATAATATCTGCTCCCTGATTAACAATGTGTTTGGATGAGATTAATTTTTATGATTATGTAAAATAAAAACTGCATTTTTTTAAACAACATTTTAAAACTTATGATTAGAAACTATTAGCTTATTTTCTAGTTAATTTTAATTTTTTATTTTATTCTCTATAATTAATTATTTTAAATACAAAACCAAGTAGAAAAAATGATTTCTTTATACAATCCAAAGAAAATAGATTTATTTTAAAATCACTTTTCGTTTAACATATCAAAACACAACTTAATTTATATAATCATTTATAATAATAATCGATTATAGACATAATTGATTATTGAAATAATCTAGTTTTTACTGCTAATCCAAACACATACTATAGTTATTTTATTTTTCTTCTGATCAAGTTTGTGGAGCATGCCAATTGGAACAGTTGTCAGTCATTATGTGGCACATGGATTATGCCTTAATGATTGGTTTGTGTGGTTTTGTCAGGGGCAAGAGGTTGAACTTCTTGTGGGAACTGATGTTAGGGATGGTAATGGCACTGCTCGTGTAATTAATTGGTGTGGTTGTGTTGTTCAAGATCCACATCCAGCAGTACGTGCTCTTGGATTTCTTCCTGAAGAAGGTCATGGTGTATATGTCGCAAGGTAAGGTTTTAACTTTGTGATCGCAAATTTTTAAGTCTGCATAAAGGTAAAAAAAAGTACCTGATTAATGGATAGCAGACATGGTAAGGTTTTGTTTGATGGCCTATTGTAGTAATGAGCAAGCTCACTTAAAAGATGTTTACAAACTGCTGTCATGTCAACTTCTTGTGATGGCCTTTGACCTTGATTTAGATAGCTAGATGTATAATCTGAAATCAGTCGTAATAATAATATGACATATTACAAAACATCCTCACTCTATTTGTCCACACCAATATATACCTACCTAATTTCAGAATTTGAGCACTTGCCCTGATGCATCTGCATTATGTCATCCAATTCATCCACATACACCTCTGCTCTGTGCACCAGTGTGCAGATTGGATCCATGAACAATTTGAAGATTTGCCTTGTCAAAATTTTGTACTAGCTTCATGGTCTGATCATTTCTTGTTTGTCTCATTCTAATAAAATTTGGAACTCAGACTTGCTGTTTCTTTCATTTAAAACTAATATTGTTTTATGTTGACATACTGTATTTTGTGTATTCATGAACTTGCACCTGCTCCTACGTTGCATGCTTGTATGACTAAGCATCTGCTTACATAATTTGCAAATTTCACAGGTGGTGTCATGGGAGTCCTGTACATAGATATGGTTTATATGCTCTTCAGTGGATAGTTGAAATTAACGGAAAACCAACTCCAAATCTAGATTCTTTCGTTGATGTGACAAAGGTACGGAATGTACTATGCATGGATGCAACTTGCACTTATATGTATGATATGGTGTCCATAGTGATCTTGAAAACACTACAATGCATGGCAAGTGTACTTATTATTAACATAAAACATTTATGGAATTTGCAAACCTGTGCAATGTTTCTGCTACAAGCTATTGCTTTATTATGACTGGAAAATCTGTATATTTCATGATTATTGTAATTCTTGTCAGAATCTGATAGTGTACTGTTTCGTAACATGGCATCACAATTTTTGGCTGTGCATTTATATCTAGGACTAACAAAGCTTCTTTTCTTCGGTATTCTCCTAAATTATGTCATATAATTATTTATTGAATGTTGGCAGGAACTAGAGCATGGAGAATTTGTTCGTGTAAGGACAATTCACCTCAATGGGAAACCACGAGTCCTGACTTTGAAGCAAGATTTGCACTACTGGCCTACATGGGAATTGAGATTTGATCCAGATGCTGCAATGTGGCATCGTAATATAATCAAGGCATTGAACTGCAGTACTGTTTGAATGAGCAGAGATGTTCTTACATATTCCTATGAACCCAGCAACACAGGAGCGCAAAAACTCTCGTGGAAGACATGCTCCTGATTCAGAATTATGATTTAGGAGTGCTGCCTTGTAGCAGATGCTCTTCGTCCAAAGAAATTCTATTGCATTGCCATGATTGATTAGCTATGAGGCATTTGATTCAGGCTGGCAATGATTTATTTGGATTCTGTACCGCATCATATAACTTGTAGGTAATTCAATATTGGATACTGCAAAGCTTGGATGGATAAAAATGAAAAATAAATATTTATAGTTTTTTTTATGTATTAGCAAGAACTTTTCTTTCGATTGTGGATATTCTATCAACTCTCTTCCCTTGGATCTCCTCGTTTCATTACAATGTAAATTAATAGCCTAGTTAGATCATATCCTATTAATTCACTGATGAATAAAACAACACACGTTTCTATTTTCTTTTGCAGGTCCCCCTCCTTTCCTTCTCTTTTTTTCCCCCCCTTTTTCTTATGCATTATCAAATGGCAATAGTAATTTGACTTATTTTAGTTTTAAAAAAAATGAAAACCATAATTTCCTAAGATGCTTTATATGCGTGCTGCTGCCACGACAAATTAACTATAATTGAAGCAAGCTACAACGGTTGCAGGGATAGAGGCAAAGGTAAACGCTCTGTGACTATGTATACAATGTTTTGGCTTAAACAAACGGAAGGAGTTTAATTTTAATGATTAGACCATTAAGAGGGAACGACACTTGGCTCAAATACCGTATGAAACGTTCTGTTCTTACTTTTTTCCCCTACAGTTTTATCATCTTTGTATGAAAGGGATTCAAATGAAAGCCCCCTGCCCATACTTCCACCATCCAGCCACCTGAATAATATTGAGCTTTCACTTTGAATGCTAAAGCTTGCAAACCGATCTTTCTTTTTTTAAATTCTGCTGCACATTAAGAGACATATTTATAAATGATAATAAGTACATAGCAACCTCGTGTTCAAAGGATTTAAATTTTATTGCAGGTGCAAGTTTTTTTTTCTTCATGAAGATACGATGATATATATAATTTTAAAGCTATTGGAAAGAGTTTGTGTCCCAAAATTTGACTATCATGCATATTATAGCAACCTGATGATCCTGTTTGGGCAAAATCATCCACAGAAAAATAATACGCACGTAATACAAGTAAAATTTTGCAGCTAACGTTAATTTTGAATTATTGTGCATCACATATCAGAATCAATTTTCATGTGAGTTTATACCAGAAAAGACATAATAAGTGCATGGAAATTAAAACACATGTAGAAAAAATCTGAACAAGAATAAGGAAGGGAATCAAACGTTTAGGCTAAACTTATTTGTAAAAGTTTAGCTTTAGCTCATGATGCCATCCAAAATAGAGTTACCATTGAGAGTCCTCCCAAACCAGCCAAAACAAACCACCCCACAGCTCTGCTTTCAGCACCAGAGTAATAGTATACCCAAGTATATGGTTTAGGTACATCCCCTGGCATAGGCACATATATGAATCTTGGTGGTGGTGGTGGTGGTAACGGGAGCAAGGGGTTGCAATTCTGAGGACAAGAGGAATACTTCGGATGCGGCGGAGATGGTGGCGGTGGTGACGGTGGTGGTAGTGATGGTGGTGGAGGAGGAGGAGGAGAAGGAGAAGGAGGTGGGGGAAGTTGTTCACCACAGCTGTTTCCACAAGGACATGATCCACACTTGATTTCAGTGTCTGTTGGTGGAGCAACCACCGGTTGGTCTAACTTCTTAGACGATGTTATGGCTTCTTCAACTGAATATGAAAATGAAATACATAAAAGGAACAACACTATTGTAGGCTTTTGAGGCCTCCAACTCTGTGTTGGAGTAGCCATTCTCTGAGTAGTAGGGACTAGGGACTTCGAATTTACTCCTTTAAAGTCAAGCTATAAAATAAGAGAGAGAATGTGAGGATGGGTGATGTTCGTGCCTCACTTTGAGTGCACGAGTGGTGTCATAAGGCAAAGGTCATTCATTAACATTAGGTAACTTTGGTCATTTTGGAAATTGCATGTAGTACAAAGAGACGGAGAGGTAAGGCAAAATTGGTTTAGTTAGCTTAGTTGATGTGTGCTTGAACACTGTTGATAGCGAATTGCATGTGGTTGTCGTAAATGTAGGGGACCTTGTGTCGACTTTTCAATTTGGGGGTTGAGAAATGGGAATGATCATCAATCATTCAACCTTATTTGAAGTTTTGTTGAGAGTTTAGTGAGAAAACCTCGTTTTCTTAGTAGTTTGTTAATTTGTTTGTACAACTAAAACCCTTTGTCAAAGAGCACATATTGGGTTCTTTATTCCCTATACTTTTGATGGTGCATAAGAATATTTGCCTTTTGCATTATGTAAGGTGTGATCATATTCACACATCAATTGAACCATTGCTCTTCCCTCCACTAGGCTATCTAACTTTCATGGCCATTGCATGAGGTACAAAGTCATCAGCATTTCAAGCTTGCATGGTGGACAATCTTATGTAAAAGAAAATGAATTTCTACTTTGCCATTGCCCTGGTCCACATAATTTAGAATTTAGTATTTAATCATAATCATAATTGAAATATATTACAAATAAATAGATAGATAGATAGATATATATATATATATATATATAGAGAGAGAGAGAGAGAGAGAAAAGAACCAAGTTGATCTCCTGTCAACGATTATTCTTTATTTTATGTCGTAGCAAGAAAGCAAATTTCATTTTAGCTTAATTATTAGTTATTAAACCAATTTAATTTTAGTTATTAATTTCAAAGGAAATCTTAATATGAAGTTCAAATCATATTTTTTTTGTTGGTTGACGTGTCCAAATCATGCTTTATTATCTGTTAACTGAAAAGTATAAAGGGAAATTAAATTAAGTAGCAGCATATATCTGATTAACCTTGCCTAGTTGCTAGCTGCTCTCTAACAGTAGAATAGAATGTCTCCTTCACTTTGCATAAAGTGGGAAGCTGTCACTATTCTTCCCCTTGTATTTGATCAATTATTGGAATCTTATTTAATATAGCTTGCACTTGCCATAGAACTATATTTTAGTTTTTGTTTTTTTCCCCACCTTTTATGAGACCGACTACTAAGCTCTAGGAACAAAATGCAAAAAATATTTAATGAAAACCACTATTTAGTAAATACTACTAGTCATTTGCTATTTTCTGACGTAGAGAAACAGGGAAAATAAAGTTGTGTACACTCATTTCTCATCCCTTTGCACCAGTACGTGCAAATGACACAATTTTGGAGTTATTGTAGTTTCTTTCATCAATTGAAATTTGTAGTTTTAATTTATATACATATTAATCATATACACTTTGACTAGTGCATATTTTTCAAAAACAAAATGTGGCTCCATATAAGAAAAACCGGTTTTGGCCTTCTGGGGTAACACATTAAGAAAGGAATCAATGCCAAGAATAGGATTAAAAGTGTACTTCTTACCTTTTTCTAGGACGGGATGAACCATTCCTTTTTTACTTCTTGATTATTCTTAGCCACTTCCAATTGCAGTTGCATGCCAACCATTCATGCACGAACTTAGAGTCTCCATTTAATTGCATCAGAATTATTTAGCAGAGACAAATTTAAAGTACAATACCAACAGAAAAGCAGAAGCTATGCCAATACTACATCATGGATGATGAAGGTGTGTCAATATGGAAATAAGATTATAAATAATAAATTAAATGTGCAATAATGGTTTAAACCAATACATTTTTTTTTCATAAATGTATTAAAAAAAGTTATACTTTTTTTTTCATATGAAATATTGCAAATTTAAACCAATACACGCTTGATATATTAAGTTGTAACTCGCCATAATGTAAATCATATTTTGTTTTTGGTTTTCCATTTGTATATTGCTGTACACAAACACGCACACTTTAACACTTTGAGAATTTATTCTGGTTTTACAGATAATAAAGATGAAGGTACCTGATGCTCAATTTTATGTTGCGGGATTATTTTCGATAATGATTCTTTCATGTATAAACAATATCATTCACTTACATATATATATTTTATATAATGATTAATAATTTCATAAAATAAAAAATAAAAAAATAAAAAAAGATTTAACGATCGATATTTAGATTAAATAAATATATACTGCTATTTATATATATAATAAGTTATTTTTTTATTATTTTTCTTACATTCTGTTCTTTGGTAGCCATGCAATGACCGTTATTTTGTTTGTGAATATATATGTATCCGACAAAGTGTATAGAAAATTTAAGTGGTTCAGAAAGAGGACAAAAAGTTAGGAATTGAAGTCCATTGCTTTGATGAGTGATTGAAAAGCATCAGCTTCAGATCCATCATTCTGTCTCACTTATTTCAATTTTGGCCCAAACCTTTCTCCTTTTTTTCTTAAGGTTAATGCGCTTCAGTACAAATACATTATTAATCTAGAGAGTAATATTATTTTTACACTAATTTTTACTTTTTTTTTTACTACATCACCTATATTATTAATTTATTAAATACTTTTCTCTCGCTTTTCCTATTAATTTCTCTTCCTTGTGTAAAAATAAGACGCATAAATAATATTGTTTATCTTAATTTATTAGTAGCATTTTGTTAATAGTATGGAGTAATCTTCAGTATGAATCCTCTTAATCTTCAAAAGAAACATGGTGTGCAATTTCGGATCCCAAATTTATGAAGTTTACTTTCTAAAAAAAAATTAACTGATCATGTCGCTAGCGAAATAAATAAACAAAATTTCTCTCCCAAAAAACTCTGGAGGATCGGAATCCACGAAACTTCCTAGCTATTAACCTTATTATATTACTAAGCTTTCAATGATCAATATCGATTAATTATATGTCCTTTTTTAGTGAACTTACTAATGTGAAAAACAGACCTAAGTTAAGCTATTTATTAATGAAGTCATATATTGTTTGACTTGGCCAATGCGCTATGTCACTTGATGTTGTGAAAGAGCTCAGCAATTGAGATTTTGTGCATAGCAGTGTGCCGAGCATGAAAACTCCTTTAACCTTATTTTTTGTTGAAAAAGAACTAATTTCGTAAAATAGAGTAATGACATTGATATTGTGATGCCATTGTGCATCATATACAAAATAAAATAATACCAATCTTTATAATCTATGTACTTTTTATTGACACATTGACAATGTCTGCTGGTCCAAATGACAAAAAACTGCTGTTTCGTAAATAAAATTTTAGTTCGATTTTCGTGGATGAAAAAATAAAAATGTCAAAACAACTTTATTCCTATTAAATGGGTCTATTTGATTTGAAATTTGAGCCCAGTTGCTAAGTTGACACAACTCCAATTTTTCTAGCTTTAGCATCTGATGAAGGTTGGTATCTTCACCAACTTGACATAAATAATCCCTTCCTACACGACAATTTATATGAAGAGATGTATCTGTTTTTGCCTCAAGGTGTTGTTCTTTCTCAACCCAACTTGGTTAATCTCTCTATGCCAGCAAACACTGCAACTCTAAGCTCACTTCACCTCTATTTTCTCTTGGTTATTCTATCACTCTCTATTTACCAACCAATTTGATAACTCATTTCTGATTCTAGTCTCCAAGGCTCGAAGTCTATCTCTTCCACCATGGAGCCCTCTTTCAAGATGCTGATCTATTACCAAATGCTTCTATTAATATTAATCTATTGAATCTGTATCTAAACAACAAAATAATATATTTTATTCATGTTAATACTTAATAGGACTTAGTAGGCTTTGTTAGTTCCAACTTCCAATATCCTATTTTGCACATATGTTTCTCTTTCTCAAAAAGTCTCTGATCGGATAACATTTAGTACGTAGAAAAATTAGTAAAAAAAATTGCATTTTTGCCTCTGTATTTGTTATAACTTGAGAACTGATTAATGTAATTTATGTTATATTTTTTTAAAGCCCAATTTAATTATCTTAGAGAGAGAAAGAGAGAGGATGAGAAGGATGTCAAAATGGTGATGATTACATAAATCTCATGACTTTACCCAAAAGCCAGAAAAGAAATTAACAAAAACACGTGTCTAATGGGTCAAGGAAAGAGAGACACGTGTACCAATGATGGGGTCACTTGTAGACACGTAGCATTTAAATCCACATTAGGTCCTCCAATCAGAACAGCCAAACAAATGTAGGTACTCTGTTCTATAAAAATAGAAGAAGGTCTTAAAGTTTGCATATCTAAGTTCTAACACAAAATTATCACAGCTGAAGATGGTTGGAATTGGGGTTCCAATATGCGTGCAATGTGGGACCACCAGCAACCCTTGCCGGTGCAAGGTGGTGGGCCCAACCCTCGGTTTCCTGGCGTTTGCGGCAGCGGCGGTGGTTGAATGGCCGGTGGGGGCTTTGGTCTATTGCTTTCGCCACATGAAAGGTCGCAAAATCATGGCTCATCCCGCCACCGTCATTTACCCTTCAGTCACCAATGCCATTCCCATCTAACCGTTGTTTCTCTTATGATAATATTATATATTCCAATCTATGCTTTTTATTATTGTATTAATCTATTTATGTTCTTCTTCCTTTTAGTCACCTACACTTCCAAACCAATGCTTCCATGATATATACCTTGTTCACTTTGCTTTTTATGTATATACATAATCAAATAATCTTTTTTATTCTTTTTCCTTTTCAATTTGATATATAAACTTGGTTTTTCTACATAATTTGGCAACTTTTTCATGGAAACGGAACCATTGGGTTTCTTTATGCATGTTATTGTCCTTTTCCTTTCCTTTGAGATTTCTTTAATTTCCTGATTTATGATTGGAATATTTATCATTGTTGTTTGTTTATTTATTTCCATCCTGAGCTCACCAAATCTTTTATTTGAAGCAAATATTCCCCAGCTTCCAAATTCCCAATCATTTTCTTTTTTTTTTCTCCAATCGAATAGAACGAACCACAAAGTACAGAATAATAATAAAAAGGAATAATATTAAACTAAATAAAGAGCAAAAAAGAAAGTCGAAAGTGCAGTGCAGGTGTTCCAGTAATGAGTGCCATAAATGATGCCGTAAATGAGAGATGCATTCTAATTTCCAAGCAACTAAATAAATTACTTAAAGAATAAAGTGTACTATCACCATGAAAATCAACGGTCTGCATTTTATACTACAAGCATTGAAATAATATATCGTGCCTGAATATGTATGAATTTAACATTCTGTCAATAGAAAAACATATGTGATTTGAGTATTTATTCATAGATAATTAAATGCTTGTAATTATTTTAATAATAAAAAAACTGAAAATTAAATAATATAATAATAATTAATTAAATGATCGTAAAATATTAAGTGGTCCTATTTTAATTTTATTTTTAAAAATTTTTATTTTATAAAATTTAAATTTATAAAAATAATTTTTAATATTTAATATATTTAGACATGTTATATGAAATGGTAGTAAGGATTAATTTTAATAATTATAATAAATTTTAAAAATAAAAATAAAAATTGAAGGATTAAAATTAAATTATTAAAATAAAAAATATATTTAAGTCAAAATTATTAATATATTATTTATTTATCTACTTTTCTCTATTCAATTTTATATACAAATAAAATAGAATCTTTATTTTTTTAGATAAACTCTTAATACATTCCCTCTCTTAATTAAACGTGATATCTCTTTTAAAGTGTTTCATTCCTTGCTGAATTATTCTTATATGACTACACATGCCTATTAGATAATTAAAATATATTTAAATAACAAATAAAAAAACTTTTACTAAAGTTACTTTAATGTTATTAGATTTTTTATTATTTGGACCTAATATTCGTGCAAAAATTAGTCTTTCTATTCAATCTTCCTATTCAAATTTTTTTATTCTCAAATTTGTTGCATATTTATTTTCCTAAATATGATTTACTAACGGGATGTTTAAGTAATATATATTTAATTATGTTTAACTATTTTATCTTAAAATTTTATGTATAGAAAAAAAATAGAAGAACTAATTTTATTATATGTGAATATTTTTAATTTGAATAAAATTATTTTTTATGAAAATATTATAGTTTGGATAAAAAAAAAAGGAAAAATTGTTTACGAATTTTGAAACGTTGTTCTTAAATTTACGACGAATTTGATTGGATTTAATTATTTTTTAAATGAAGTTTTAATTCAATCATAAAGGATCCAATAACTTCATACTAAATATTATAAAATTAAATATTTAGAAATTTTTAAAATTTTCATATGTTATATTTGAAAATTTAACTTGAAATAATACTTTTTTAAAAAAATTAAAATACATATATGTACAAGAAAAATATATCCATATTAAACAAATTAAACATTTTTAATAATATAAATACTTTTCATTTTTATTTTTAACCTTGTATTGCGTCTAAAATCTAAGTGGGTGCACATAGCCATCCCCTTCTAAAAATTAGTACTCGGTGCTGAATCAGGGACTGATCTCTGATGAACCCTGTTTCAATTTTTGCTTTGAAGAGTTCATTCATGTTTTGATCTTCTTCTTTCTTCTTCGTCTTTTGTAAACATCCATATCCTGAATTTTGAAACTCTGATCTGAGGCTTCACCCATCTTTCTCAATTTTCAAGCTTCCAATTACGAGAGGAAGTTTCTCTCATCAGGTCCGAGGTTCTTCTTCCAATTCTACCTGCATGTTTGGATTTTGTTATTTACATTGTGTTTCTTTTTCTAGTTTCTTCTTTGTTTCAAAATTTCTTTTTTCTTTATTTCAAATTTTCGTTTTGGTCGATTTGGCATTCCCAGTTTCATAAGTAAATCTGTTGGACTTTTAGCTAGAAGCTGGATCAAATGTCAAAAATCGAGACTTTACATTTACCCATTTTCTAAAATGGTGTTTTATCATTATATTTTAATGTTGGCATCCTTATAGATGATAAATTAATTTGAAATAAAGAGTAGGTGATAAAAGAGATTATGGAATTAATCATGTCATGTGGACAGGGAATGGGGTTGTGAATCCTTGAGGTCTGGAAAGTAGGAACTGTAATGCATTAAACCTTTTGGAAGAATTTTTGGTTATATAGAGTAATATTATCACGAAGCAGGATGCTTCATCATTTTCTGATAAAAATAAAACTAGATGAGATGTGGCCAACTCAGTAAACAGATCGCTGTATCTCTTATATTTGTTCTTTTAATCTTTGGAAATTCTTTAACCAATAAAGTTCTGGTATATTTGATATTTTGACTTACATTCCTAAACAGCTGGTTATATGAAAGAGCTAAGTTCTTGTATTCTGGATTTCTTTTCTTCTGAATAATTATGATGGTTTGATAGTTGATCATCATCAGCCTAATTCGATTGATTAACTCTAAAATTTACATATTATTGTGTGTTTGATGGTAACTAAGTCACATTTTCCAACTGTCTATATTTACCCCCCCTTCCCCTCCTTTTTTTGCAGTGGTGCATCCTCTCTCTGATGGGGGTGGTGAGGGGGGTGATATTGGATGAATCAGTACTCTTGACTGAAAGTGATGATGATAAAAATGGATATGTACTACGGCCAGGAGCTGAGTCTCTCATCCGAACACTCTTCCTGTCCAGAATCCATTTAGGGATTGCTTATGGTGTGGGCCTTCCAGAGGACAAGATGAGTATTCTTAAAAGAATTGTTAGTTCGTACTCACTTGATTGTTTTATCTTGAATGATCCTGTAAATGAGGTTATGCCTGGATGGAGTAATACCAATGATGGCAGTATTATTTATCTGGCTTCTAACAAGAAAGAGTTCTTGCATAAATTAAGCAGCTATAATTGGCTGATTGTGGTTCTGAATGTTGGTGGTAAAAGTTCATGTGAAACTCCAAATGTACTTCAGATTGAAAATTTAGAAGAGTTGCCCTTGACCATATGCCGCTTAAATAAAAGATCAGAGGGAACCAATGCTGTGACTGTGGGTTATATAATGAAGCCTTCTCGTGTGGAAGATTTTGCAAAGAGAGGTGCATTCCCTTTGTGTCCTACTCAAAATGGACTCATGTTTGTGCCTCTTACATCCAAGATTCCTTTATCATCTCAATTAAAGGATGTTGACATAGTTCTCCACAAAGCCACTGATGAAATATTATCCATCAAAGATAACAAAATTACTTTTACACAGAACATGCAAGCATTGCAAAGTTATTTGGATCAGCACCAAGATTGCTGTGTGGTAGATCCATTCAGTAGTATTTATCCCTTGTTGGATAGGCTAGACATGCAACAAGTTCTACTTGGCTTGGCAGAATTGAACACGGAAGGTGGCTATTTGATCAGAGGGGCCAATTTTCTTAAGGTTGATAATTTTGACAAATCTGATTTTGCAAATGGATTAGCTGAAGCTACATTGTCTCTTCCATGTATAGTAAAACCCAAAGTTGCTTGTGGTGTCAGTGATGCACATAAAATGGCAATTGTTTTCAGAGTTGATGATTTTAAGAATTTAAGTGTTCCTCTTCCAGCTGTTATTCAGGAATATGTGGATCATTCATCCACTTTGTACAAATTCTATGTCTTGGGTGAAAAAACTTTCTATGCTGTCAAGAAGTCAATACCAAATGCTGATGTCTTGAAGAAACTATCTAATGGTGATGACCTCAAACCTTTAGTGTTTGATAGCTTGAAATCTCTACCCACAGCTGACAGCATCAAGGATTCTGGAGCCAGTGACCATAGTAAGACAAGTAATGAATCTATTGACCTTAAGCTGGTTACAGATGCTGCAAATTGGCTTAGGAGAAGGCTTCATCTTACCATCTTTGGCTTTGATGTTGTAATTCAGGAAGGCACTCATGACCATGTAATTGTGGATGTAAACTACCTCCCTTCATTTAAGGAAGTGCCTGATGACATCTCTATCCCTGCCTTCTGGGAGGCAATTAGAAATAAGTTTGACTGTAAGATGTCTAAATAAGCATTTGTTTGAACCTTTTGACTATATGTAACAAGGAAAAATAGGCACTTGATCATATCAAGCTGAAAATGAGGTTGAATAACTCATTATTTTATATTTGAAGTTTGAAATACTTAACACTTGTTATTAATAGTTTAACACAACTTAGTATAATATTTCTTCTGCTATTTGGTGTTATATTACTTTGCAAGAAATTGTTAGGTAGGCTCTTAAATGTTAGCATGTGTTAGGTTCTGTCGGTTATATTAAAAGGGCACTTATCTCTAGAAATCAGAAAATGTCTTTGCACATGTGGCTACAAATGGGGCGAAAAATTGAAGTAACATTTGCATCTTCTAATATGAGCACTGCAAATGTATAAAAATATTGTCATATCTATATCAATATATAAGCTACATATTTTAGGACAAAATTAACTTGCTTCAGAAGCACCCAACAAAGAAGGGTAGTGGTTGTGCGGCTATGGCTTGCTTCTGCATAAATGACTATCTGGAAGGACTGCTATAGACAAGTGATTGTTGAGGAGCTGCTTCTTCACGTATTTCTCCTTGTTCTACTGGACTGAAACTCACTCGTTTCTGAAAAATTCATGTTCAATAAAGAATGTTAACTTGGTTACCTGAAAGAGTTATATATTAACTAATGACAAATGCTAACTAGTGTTTCAAGAACACTGATTAAAAAATCAAAAATAAAACATTCATACTAAAATGTAATATAGATATACTTTTTTTACTATGATTTTCAATGATCTTTCAATATGATTTTTTAATAATAAAAACCTATTTATCAATTTCTAAACTAAGTACTTTTAAACTCTTAACTAATTTATATGAGTATGTTTGTGAATTTAGATATAATTTTGCAATTTGAACGAGCGTTTGCATGGAAAATGAAACGAACTACTAGCAAACTACAAATATCCTAGGCAATTATGATCGACATTGAAATATTGTTTCTTGTCAAAGTGGGTTTTCATAGACACTTCGTGTCTCCAAAAACACGTTTTGACAAGGTGCCACAACTAGTAAACGAGGAATACTTATAGTGTTCTTGCTACATTTTCTATAGCATTGCTGACACCGACAAAGTTGACGTTTTGACATAGTGACTTTTGCCCACATGCACTGCGGCAAACAAGGAGGCACTACGGGTTCTTAAAATCTCATTGTTGGCTTCACTTGAACAAATTTTCAACTCAAGGTTCCAGAATTGAAAAAATACAAAATACTTGTAACATATGAACTATGATATTTAAATATAGCGCGTTTAAATGCTTTTGCTTTTCAAGATTATTATTTTAATAATCTTTCTAGTAATAAAATTGTTAATAGGTATTTTATAGTAAAAGTAATTATTAAAAAAATAGATAGAAACAATGAAAGTCATTATGTATAACGAATTGTATCTTCTATTGTACTTGGTTCTCTTGTTAAAAGAATGATTTGAAAGATCATTTTTTATTTTTCTTCTTTCCATACTAGTTCATCTATTTTTCAAATGTAGAATAACATTTTTTTTTCTTAAAAAGTAAGCACCGACTTTTGAGTTGATCTTACGTTTGACTTCTGCCTCTATTTATTTTGCATGTTGATGGTCCTTCGATGAATGAGAACTAAGAATACGGCGAGGCATGTTACCATGTTAGATAGCTTTATCTTCTTTGTTTGGTTTGGATGTTAGATAGCTTAAGAAGAAACCACATAACGACCGACCAAAAAAGAAGAGGAAGGTGAAAAACACAAGTCAAGACAGAATGTATTAATCCGAGCAGTTAAAATTTGCAATATAATTTTATTTTTCCAGTTTATCCATAGCATCAGCAAGCTAAGGTTGATTGCTACTCATATCATTAAGTAAGTATATAAAATAATTATCCCATTTATGCTTTCGTTCACAAGGTTGATCTCTCTCTCTTTTTCTGTCTTTTTTAAATTTTTGGGTTGCCAATCTTTTGAATCTTGAATTGGAAAATGTCAAACCTTGACGTTCAAATTTCATATTTTTTTCTTTTGTAATTTCTTATTTGATATCATGGTTCTGGTAGCAACTAAAAACGGCAATTTTGAATCTGTGGTTGAAATACAATATTTAGCTTATTAAATAGATGGAATGAAATCAGTTTAACTATCACATGTTACGTTCAACACCACGGCTTGTATAATTGAGATCCCATTTGAGGTGGTTTAAGTTTTTAATTTTTAAAAATTTAATCTAATTTTTATTTTTAATTTTTAAAAAGTTAATAAAAAAATTGAATCTGCTCAGTCTGATTTATTCTTTTTTGTAAATTCATTAAAAACAGATTAATAAAGTTAAGTGATAAAAAATTAAATCAGTCCAAAATAATAAAAAATATTTTGATTAAAATTTGAGAAGGTAACTTATTTGATCATTATTATTATTATTATTTAGTTCCGAAAATTGCACTTGCATCATCTAATGAGTTACACGCTTTGTGTAGTTTAGTGTAAGCTCAATTTTATCAAACGAACTTTAAAATTGATATTATTTTAATAATTCTGTAAAATAATAATAAACATATAAGGGGAGCACTTTAAAGTGTTTGTACTAAGTTTTTTCTAACTTAGATTTAATTTTTAACATTAAATTTAAAATAGATTTTAAGAATTAAAAAGATCAAACCAAACACTACTTTTAAAGTTTATAAAAAAAAGTTATTTTTATCTTATTTTAATATCATTTGTAATCAAATATATAACAAAATCTCATCTAATAAACTCGTATTAGATAAATGTTTAATTGAATCATTTACTTAAACTCACCCGTTAATGTGTACACAACAAAACGTATAAAAAAACTTTAGGCACGTCGGTATCAAGCAATTTGCAGAACAAAATTAAAATGCTCATGGAGCAAAACAGGCAAAGAAGATCACAAACATTCAAACAAAATTTCAAAGATTCGAGAATGTAATTGACAATATTAAAATGAATAAAATAATCAAAAGTTAAAAAAACACATACCCTTTGTGGCTTGTGATCGTGAAGCTCTCTTCCGGGAGCTTCAACCGTTCCGCCACCGTCCATGGCGGCATTGTTCCCCATGTACAAACTTATGATCTTCTCCGCCATCTCGCTTCCGTCGTTGCTCTCTTCCATCAATCTATCCAACTGGGCCTTGGGAAGCCTCATCTTGACCCTGGTGGGCCCACCATGATCTGGGCCAGGCCCTTGCTGTTTCACCATGGTGAGGTCCGAAACAGAGCGCTTCGATAGCATCAAGAAATCGAGTCTATCCTTAGCGTTCATGCCACGGATACCACTGGATCGCACCCTCCTCGGTAACGGTTCGGGCTGAACTTTCGGTAACTCCACCAAGAAATAGATTTTCTTGGGCTTGAGCTCATGGTGCGGTTCAAGTGGCTTGGCCCGAAGCCCGAAATGTTTCACCGCATGAGAGTCCAAGAGAACGTGACCCGGGTAGTTCTTAACGACGTCGTTTGCCCTAACTGGAGTCTTCAGCTTAAACGTTTCACCATCTATCTTCATCACTTTTGCCTTTTTACCCCCTCCCATGGCGTTTCCCATCTCTAACTTCCTTCACTTTTTTTTCCTTTTTATTATTATTATCTTCTTTGTTTGATTGGATGTGATTTTCTCTCTCTCAAAAGACAAAGGGTGGTGGAGTTTGCTATTTATATTGCCATCATGGGATGTGCTAGTATTCAGTAAGAGGTTGACAAAAACGAATTTGAATTATGAGATATGTGTGAATTAGTGGAATTTTGCTTGAGATTCCATGCCCAAAAGGATGAATGGCTTCATATATTAAATAGTAGTGTGAAATCATTCATTTAATGGGGGACAAAGTAAAGTTTGGTGGGGTTTAATCTCTGTTCGATGATTATAAATAGGGCCAGGGAGAATGACTTTTTCACCCATTTCTTTTAAATGTTTTTAATTTACTGCTTCTAAACCTCTCATTTAAAAAAATATGATTTTAAAATTAAATTTATCTAGAAATTTAATTTTTTTTATTATATCAGTTTTTCTTAATATAATTTATTTATTTTTTCATATTATTAAAAATTAGTTTTATTTTTAAATTACTAAAATAAATAAATTTTTCCTCCCCTCTCCCTACGATTTTATGTTTTGGGGGAGAGTTTTATTATTATTATTTAGGACCCATGTATTCGTTTCTTTCTTTTTTTTTATATTTTACTCATCCAAATAATATTCCTCGTCTTATTTCCTTGTAAAATTAATTTTTCCTGTAGTCAATTGTATTACTAGCATAAAATTAAAAAATATTTCCAAAGAGAGGACTAAAAATGTAATTCCCCCGCGTTAATGAGTTGTGGAGCCAAGCCGAACACTTTAAATACTTAATCCAATCCTTTCCTACCATTGAAGAAGAAAAGGTGGGCTATGGTCATATTCTTTTCATATCTGATTTGTCTAGATCTCTACGAAAAATACAACTTCAATAATTTTTTTATTGTTATGGTCGCTAATATAATGGTGTATAACTATTATTATATTCCACCATTACTTACATCTAAATAAAATGAAATTGAAAAAAATTAATAATATTTTGAGAATTTTGATATCAATATTTATACAGTTACACAACTATACACTTAAATATATTGAGTTGTTAATACAAAATAACATCAATACGAGCATACATGAAACTGTTGAGATCAGATGATATTCACGAGGACTTCTAATACTTTATTTTTTTTTTGCTCTTAAATATAACAACGAAACCTGACGATTATGACGCAATCAATTAACAATTAAGGAAGGGAACTGAAGAGGCACTATTTTTTTTTAATTGATTTATTTTAACGTATAAATATATACTTCTAGGATCTCTAAACTACGTATGCCGCATGACTTTCTAACATGTTAGGCAACTCTTGAAAGGGAAGGCCCTTCAAAGGCCTTCATACATTTTCTATTTTTTAACTTTGTTCATAGAGGTGCTCATACAGTCACACCTAGCATTTGTCCAATATGGACTTCAAAAACATCGTTTCTATCTTTTTCCATTTTTGTCCCCTTTTCTTTTTGTTTGCATTAATTCTTCTACTCTTCACATATCAAAATCACAAAGTGTAACCTTTATCGTTGGGAGTAATTTATGGTATCAAAGATCACATGTATTGTTTTTCTATCATTCTTATACTTCCAATTAAAAAACAATACCTTTTAAAGGAAAGAGAGGGGGGGGGAAAGCAATTTGAATTTAAAATTTATATGATGCCGATAATAAATTATTTTTGCTTTGTAAATTTTTTTAATTTATATATATATATATATATATATATATTGAAAAGGCATAGCTGATATATATGCTAATAGTCTAATAACTTTATTGGAAACCGTTGAAGCTTAGCCCAATTGGTAACCAAGTCCTCCAAAGACATCCAAGTCTAGAGACATATCTGAAGTAATCTCACCAAACAACAACTCTAATGTCTGTAGTTACAACTAGTCTTCTACTAAACAACTGGGTCTAACGAATAAGCCACGTGAAACAAAAGAAAACAATTTAGATGTTTAAATAAATTTCTCTACATGTAAATTAATGGTAGTTTCCAATTATTTGATTACCAATAATTATAAATAGTTAGATTGAAAGATTACAAAAGTAAATAAATTAAGGGGACTTGATCCTATACCAAAAGCTTTCTACACTCCTCCAATGATGTTTATGAAATAGTTTCGGCTAGAAGAGACATTGACTTCTTTAATGTCAAGATTAGAAGATCCTTTATTTCAACAACCTAAAACCTACCAACTACGTTCACTTCAACAAGCATGAAAAATATGCACCAATCAAATTTCACTAGGGACAGAGAGAGGCTTATAGCTTAGACCAAACCTCAACCTAACCCTTGAGGTACCTTATAACGTTCACTTTGTAGTTATAATAAAGGTGTGAAAAGTATATAGAAATAAATTACAAGCATGGAAAGTAATTAATGGTCAAGTGTGTAAAGGAGATGCAGCATAGGTAGGGACATGCACCAATTGCATCTCCTCCATGAAATAATTTCTACCAATGTAAGTTAATAAATGTCCAGGGTGTTATACAAGTATTTATAAATATAAATGAAATATAAAAATAAATTTTAAAATATTTGAGGAGAGAGTTTGACTCCTCCCCACAATGTGTTTGGTTCTTTCTCTTCCTCTTATCCCCTCTTCCAAACCCTCCCTTTGTAAGACTTACCATGAATCTCTTCTTACACTAAAATTAAAAATTAAAAGAAACTAAAATCTTTTTAATTGAATAATTAATTAAAGATGAAAAAGTATTAATTTTATTTGATATTATATGAAAGATAATAAGACATATATTACAAAATAAGTATGTGAGAATGAGAGTATATATAGAAGTTCTCTTATTTTAAAAAATATATAGAGATTTAAATTTATTATGTAAAAATGGATTTTATAACCTAGCATATTATGATACTTAGCATACAGTAAACAATTGTGAGATCAAATTAAATATTTGACGAGGTACATATTTAAACAGATTTAAAACCCCAAAAAAGAATTATTCTTATACATAAAGAACGTAGAAATGTTCCAATCAGAGTGAAACAATCTAAAAAATCTATAAACAAATTCTACACGGCCGGCAGCAAGCATCAAACCAATAAATTACTTATGATACAAAACAATAAGCGAACCTTGACCCAAAAAAACAACAATAAAAGAACTTTTATTTTCATTGATCATTTCAATTCGTAGTCAACATAATTTTCAAATAATGGAATTCAATACCCAAGTATCATATTCAACAATTAATCCAAGAAAATATGTGATGATTAATCTTCACCAAAAATTAAACTCTTACCTATCCAATCTAGCATCAGCAAGTAAAATTCACATTCCAGATTGAGATACTTCAAAAATGGTAAAAAAAAAAAAACAATATCTCGTTGAAAATTTTGAGTAGCAAATGCAATAATATTTCAAAGTTCAAGTCAATTTCTGTTTCTACAAAATAATAATGCAAGCTTCTTATATGAAGTTTAAATCTGCATGTTACAATTTGATGAGGATGAGTTTTTCTTCAACCATCTATATTTTGACAAGATTCATTAATTGTTTATAATTGTACAATATTCTAATGTCTTTTTGAACATAAAAAATATAAACCATTTAACTTTATTGTTTATTGTGATGGTTCAAAATTTATCTTTATTGGCTAAGATAATGCATTGGATTTGAACTTGAGAAAATTCAACTATATTGAGATGAAGAATATATAAATATATTCGGCTCAACCTAATATATATTGATCCAAGACAAGTCTATTTATCTTTCACTTTTGAACGAAAAAATAGTTTTATTTATATAACACTTTAAATTATAAAATAAAATAAAATAATTATTATTAAATTTGCTTATTTGTATCTTTTAAAAATTAATTTTAACCTTTCAAAAGTAGTAAGATTTTTTGAAAAATATTTATTTCACTCTTTTATTTTTTATATGATAATTCCTTATTCTTTCAATCAAATATTATTTTTGGATATTTAATATCATTTCAAAAGATTATAATTAATATTTTCTATTATTATTTTATTAATTATATTATTATAAAAAAATAATTTTTTGAAACATAAAAATAATAAATTGTTATGAACCGAGACATATCATAAATAAAAAGATAAAGAACATATTAAAAAATTATAAATTAGTTACTTCTTTTAACTTATGTATAATTTCAAATGACAGATTTTTATTCACACAAATCACTAGAAAAAATTGATGATTACATATTTTTAGTTTTGAAATGTAATTTTAAAAATAAAATACGTTCGACAAAAATGAGACTAAAGTCATTTTAATCTAATTTTGAAAATAAAAAAATAATGAGTTCTAGTTTTCGTCTTAATTGTAAAATTGTTTGGATAAATTTTCTTCTCATCATCTTTCAAAGGTGATACGCAAATCAATTCAGCTCGTATAAATTCAATTTATAATGAATCACTGTTAAATAAGTTCAATCAGATTTATCAACATGTTTAACTAATAAAATGTTTTATGACATTTGAATATATATATATATATATATATATATATAATTATTTTAAAAGTAAATAATGTTAAAAGTCACTCATTCATATTTATTTTAAATAATTAAATTTTATCAATTAAACTATTAAATTAATAAATTTTATTGTATAAATCATATTTAATTATTTTTAAAATTTAAAATAAAAATTTAATAATTTATTATATAATTTTATATTAACAGATAATATATCTTTCGTAATATATATTCATTTTAATTTATTTGAAAAATAAATTTATTTTAAATTTTATTAACATAATTTATACCATAAAAATTATTAATTTAATAATTTAAAATAAATATAAATAAAATAATTTTTAACATAAATTATTTCTATGGTTGATTTAATCATCATATTGTTAGAGTAAATCTAAATTAATATGTTCAATATTTTTTTAAATAATTAAATTTATTATTTTAATATTTACATTAATAAATTTTATTGTATAGATTATATTCATTAAATTTAAAAAAATTTAATTTTTCACAAATAATATTGTTTTTAATATAAGATAATTCAAATTTATTTAATAAAATATTAAATCTTTATCAAATTTTATAAACATAATCTATATAATTATTTTAGTTAAATTTTTACGAAAATTTAATTTATATTATTCTGAAATAGTTTAAATTTTGTTAATTATTTAAATTAATAATTTTTAATTTATCTTTTTTTTTTATGGATTCATCGTGAGGGCTATGAATTGTTTGTTTTCTATCTTTAAAAACAGTTATCTGTTTTCGAAAGGAAAAAATAAATAAAAATTTTCGTAAGTGAATTTTCTGAAAATTATTTTAAATATATATTAGTTTTTAAAGTTAAAAAAACAATTTAATTTTA
Organism: Canavalia gladiata; assembly: GCA_037954105.1. Taxonomy (NCBI): domain Eukaryota; kingdom Viridiplantae; phylum Streptophyta; class Magnoliopsida; order Fabales; family Fabaceae; genus Canavalia; species Canavalia gladiata. The sequence goes on from CM075668.1 coordinate 13,554,425, forward strand.
AGTTGCTTGATTTTTTATTCATTTTTATGTTATTTATATTCTTCTATTTTTGTGTTACTTTATTTTGTTGGCACTTGCGTTTATTTATTTTTATTTAAAAAATTATGTTAATAAAATAATTTAAAGACTAAAAGTAAAAAAATAAAATAATCTTTTAAATTTTAAACTATAACTGAATTTTAATTTTAAAAATATAAAATTAAAAAAAAAAAAAAAGGATGCTGCACACCTGATGGCAAGAGCAACGTGCATCAGAACTCCAGCAGAGGTGGGTGCTGACCTACTTAAGAAAGAGTAAGAAGCAAGCATGAATAACCACTAACTAACTATTATTAATTATTCTCCCAACGCTCATGAAAATGACCACATTTAAATGCCAAGTAGTCTCTCAAATGCCGCTTCGTTTTGTGTTGTTTCAACTTTGAATAAGTTTACCACTAAGCTTATCATTTTCTTCAATTTATCTTCTGCCATTGCCATTAATAATTTGTGTCCATTCAAAATACTACCAATTAATATTCAATTCACATAAATGCTAGGTTCATATCTTTTGCAACCGCCAAAAGGACGTTTCTTTTTTTTTTTTTTTTTGTTGTGTTACATCTAAAAGCACTTTTTGTGTGAACCTGGATGTAAACGGAAGGATTCATTTTGAAAAGAGAAAAAATAGAGAATTTATATATGGGTTCAAGCATATACGGAGAAGAGAGAAAAATATAAAATAATAATAATAATAATAATAATAATAATAAATGAAAAGAAAAAATAAATAAATAAAATCTTTACCCCTTGTGTGTTGCACGCCAAATGCTGCATCAGAACTAAGAGATTTGTTCAAATCCAACTTCGATAATCCTTTACAGGACGTTCCTTTCTTATCCTCAAATAATTAAATTCATCACATTCTTACGTTGTTATTTTATCCTCAAATAATTAAATTGCAATTTACATGACACGCACATTAGGATTATATATCTACACAATGATAGTATTGGAATGGAAAAAGGAGACTAGTAAAAAATAGACTATATGAAAAAAAATTTAACACATGGGATAATGTTTAAATATAAATGAAAAGTGAGTTGTTTATATCCGTTGAAGTAAGTTGGAAAGAAGAGAACAAGTTTTTATTGTTTAGATACGGGGAAGGAGGAAAAAGAAAACATGTTAATAGTATAAAATTTAATTTTTTTATTATATTTTTTATTAATATATTTTTATAAAAGTATAATAATTTTAACATTTTAAAATTAAAAAAATAAAGGAAGGAAGTTTTTTCTTCCATTTTTTTATGAAATTAAAGAAAAAATAAATTCTAATAAAACATGAAAAAAAAATTCCTCTATTTTCATATTTAAACAATCAACTAAAAAAATTTTATATCTTTTTTTTTCTTCAAATTTTGTTTAATTCAAACAAAATAGAACTTTTTTTTAGTATGAAATATTTGCAAAAATCAATTATAATCTCTATTTTCTAATGCATATCTTAAAAATAAATTAAATAAAATTAATTTTATGTTAAGTCTCTTATTTGTGAAAAGATTTTATCTAACTTACAAATTTAAAACTTGACATTAATCTACTTATTTAATATTTATTTATTTTAAAGTTTTATTTAACTTTTTTTAAAATCTTATCTAATCTTAAAAGTTCATTCAATATGTAAATAAATTTATGAATAAATTACTTATAAATAAAATAATAAGCATATATTTTAAAATATAATAATGATAATAATAATAATAATAATATTTATTTAAATATATTGATTTATGAACTTTAAAATATATTTTTCATACCTAATTATACAAATTTTTAGAAATAAGAGAAAAACAAGGGATGCAGTCCTAGCCCCTTCATTATTTTTAGTTTCGTATATAGAATTTAATTTTTTATTATAAAACATATAGTCCTGTAATTTATTATTTAATTCCTATTTATTGATTTTGAATACTTTTTTTTTAGGTAGATTTCTCTCGATCTATTTTTTTTCAATATATCATGTGACTTCTCTATTTTTTCATAAATAATATATATATATATATATATAATATTTTATTCAAACATTATTATTTTAATTTAGTCATCAATCTCAACTTATGCAATTCTCTTAGCATAAAATATTTCCATTGTAAATTTGGAATTTATAAATTTAAATCTTCACAAATTGTATCAAATTGATATTTAATTCATACAATTTATTTTTATAATTTTAAAAGTTATGGTTTATTAACTTTTTCTGATATAAGTTTCTAAAATTTTTATTTATTTAATTTATTTGTATATACTTTTATATTATAATTTTCAGTTTTAATTTTTAAATAAGAGTAGTTTTGAAAATTTTGTTGATACATATGAGTTCCTATTAAATTAGGTGATTTCTTCTATATTAAATTTTGATATATTTATTAAATTAAATATATATATATATATATTAGATGAAATAAATTTTAAAATTAATGTAATATTAATTTAAATTTAATTTAATTTTTTAATTTTTTATATATTATACCATAAAAATTATATATCTTAATTTTAATAAGTTTTTGCTACAATTTTTCTTCAACTTTAATAACTTTATCTTTAATTAAATGTTACTTAGTAGAATAAAATATTTATTATTAATATTAAAAAATTATAATTTTTTTTAAAATATTTTATTTATGATGTTCATTTTAAATTTAAAAATATTATGCGATGCACAGGAAACTTATTGGTTATATAATAAAAGTTTTCATTTTTCATAATAATTCATCCACTCCTACTTTATACATTTAATGCTTTATTTTTTATCAACATTTTTAGAAGTTAGAATTTATTCTTATTTTACTAGATCACGTATTTTTAATAATTTAAATTTTGAATTTTTTATTTTTAAATTTAATTTAATTGAAGTTTTAAATATTGATATATTATATTAAATTAAAGATTGATAAATTAAATTTTATAATCACTATAATTTAAACTAATATTAATTTAAATTGAGTTTTTAAAATTAATATACTATATCAATAAAAATAATATATATTAATTTTTTTATAATTATATTTTATTTTTAAAAATTATATTTCTTTAATTTATTTTATCTAATAATAAAATTTCCTTATTAATAATAAAATATTTATTTGTTTAAAAAATTATTGCACGAAAAAAAACTGTTGATAATTATACTCCGGTCCTTAATTACGATACACGATTTTTTACGGCGTTAAATAATTAAAAATTAATGTAAATATACAGTAAATATTATAAAATTAATAAATTTTAATTATATATCAATTTATGATTTAAATAAAATATAAAAAATTTCTAAAGTTAGTTTATTGCAGACTATTTCAATTATATATAGGATTAGTATCAAACAACATTTAGTAAAAATAATATCTATAATAATTTTTTATTAAAAAATTATCAATTCAACTATTGTTTTATGTTTTACGCAATTTAAATATTTGTAGATATATAATCTAATACTAATTATTCTATTTTATATTTTAAACAATATATTATTTATTAAAATAAAATAAAATAAATAATGAACTATCAATTAATTTAAAAATAATATGATATTTTGTATAGTTAAATTGTTAATTTTATAAAAGAAAAAGTTTTTAAACTTTTTTTTATTACATTTAACATCGATCTGGGATCATTTAATCCTGATTCATGAACTTTACTAATTAGTATAATATTTAAGTACGGGTAGAATTAAATAATACCACCGGTTGGTAAACTCATTTTAATAACTATTTTTATAATAAATAAATTTTATTAATCTAATCATTTAATTTAATATTTTCATGTAGTTAAGTAAATTTTCAAAATTTAAATAGTATAAAATTTAATTAATGTTTCACCACTTCACTTTATTTTAGGATGCTGTATGTTAATTAAAATCTAAATAAATATTCATTATTATACTCCATAATTAAAATATTTATATCATATAAAATTTTATGTATACATTTATCATAAAAATATTGTATAACTAAAAATAGTTAAGTTGATAAATTTATTTTTACTAAAATATTATTATGTGTGTCTTTTGATTAAATTTAACATATATTATTATTATTATTACAATAAAAAAATATAGATTTCAATCTAAAATTTTAGATAAAATTATTTTAAATTTCATTATTCATACTAAATCAATTTTAATAACTTTATATGCTATTGTTTTATCTACTCAAAAATAATATATATGTTAAAATTTATTTACTTTTTGTCCTTTTTGCTTTATCTTTTTGTTTTAAAAAGTTGAACTAATTTTTTAATTATAGGTGTGGGTCAAGTTATGTATAGGTTTCAACGTGGTGCTTACCGCTGATTACTTATTACAGATTACTCAAATCTGTGATAGCACTCTCTGTCCCTATAGCGAAGGCCTAGGCACTTATCAATTTTGCACTTTTTTCTGTAAAATAATATTATAAAAAATTTTAAATACAGAAATAAAATTATTTTAAAAGTAATATTTTAAATAATATTATAACAGTATATTTGACATATAATTAACTGAGTTATAAGTATATTTTTTTACATTATATAAGTATATAACATATTTATTAATGTATTTAATATTTGAATTAAAATTATGTAACGATGCCATATTTATGTTGCGTTTAAAAATAATGTTACTGTAATAAATATTGTGTTAGAGGAAGTGAAATTATATATTTATCAATGTGTTTAATATTTAAATTAAAATTGTATAATCATATATTTTGTCTAAAAATAGTATTTTTAAAGTATCGCATAACTTAATACGTTTAGTGATTAAAATTTAAATTTAAATTATGTCGCTTTTTACGTGTATTTTCAAATACATCAAATATTTATTATATATTTTTAAATATATTAAATGCTTCAGATTTTTTTACCTTACAATGAAAAAGTATTATATAAGAGGAATGTAAGGTTATTTGAAGAAGTATTATATATTACATAGATAGTTTCTTTTTTATTTTGCAATACATGCTTTTTACATGATACCTTATAATTATATTGATTAAGTATTTTTTTTAAAAATTAATGATATACGAATAGATGATTTTTCATTTACCATACTTAAAAAATAAAATATAAATTATAAATCTAATTCATGTAATACACTATAAATAAATCTTAGCAAAATATAAATAAAATTCAGCAAAAATATGTGCTCAACATGCATGAACAAATGACATTTGAATCCAATTTTTTGTGGTCTTGTGAGAGAGAATGATTCACACAATTACGTTGGCCCGATAAACATTTGTTACATTTTTTTATACTGATGATCTCATTCTCCGTCGACAACGAACAGAAAGACATGTTCGGCTCGATTCAATAACAATAAATGTTTGGTACACCTTGAGTAATGTTTCAAAACCAACTGCACTTCTTCTTTGCTGTTAAATTGTAAAACAACAGACAATTCCTTCTCTGATTCAAGGATATATCAGTTGTACAAACGTTCATTTCGTCATCCAAATGTTTCAACGAAATGTTCATATAGTAAAAACTGTTACTCCAAAATGGTAAATATTTTTCAATATAAAAAATATTAGTCACTCACGAATTTTTTTATTTTACAAAACACATGATCATTTTTTTTCCACATTTATTGTAACACCGTTGTTGGGTTCAATTCTTTCTTGACATGCACCCACCCATTGATGTAGATAGAGCATAATATGAATTTGGACTCAAACTCAATTTAATTTGTTATTCTTTATCATCATTACCATCATCACAATCATTAAAATTTTGCTAATCCAATTCATTCTCTTTTAAATTATTTTCTTTTTCATCAGCACATTCATTTATTGTAAATACATAATAATTTTCATCATCATCTTTAAATAAATTTATAACTCTTGCAAAATATTAACCTATTTAATTTTTTTAAAATAAATAAATCTAGTAATGCATTTAATAAATAATATATTAAAAAAAATTATTACTTACCTCCTAATACAACTCTATCATCTTTAATGACTCTTGTTGTTCTTAAACTGCCACAAGTATCAATTTTAATATACACTTCAAGTACATGCATTAGTTGTTGCTCAAATACATTGATCATGCATCTAATATCTTCGTTATTATTAATTTGAAATCTATTATATTCTATTTTTTAAAATAAAACCAAAATTCTACCTACTAAAGATGAAATAACTTAATTTGATGATCTTATAAAAAAATTTCATTTAATTCATAAAAATTTATATTCCTTCACATAACACATGTGACTCATAATATTATAAATCATATAATTTTTAATTATTTTAAAACATATGACTCATAATATTATGAATCATATATGACGCGACATGTATGATTTATACTATTAAACGTGCTTTAATTTATAATTATTTGATGCATAAAAAATATGTGTTATAAGTTATTATATCGTATAAAATGTATACTAAATGTGTAACACAGTAAATAATACATTGTTTGATTCTATTTTAAAAAATAACATTATTTACATAAATAATTTTTTTAATGATATTTTGAAAAACAAATCTTAATTTTAATATTTTTTTATTAAGTCAAATCTTGATCATGATGCATTTGTTGATATAGTTTAATTTAATTTATTATTCACATCGTACTTTCTATTACTTAATTTTTAAAATCAAGCATCTTCTTGTATAATTTTACATTATCTATTACGATATCTTTTGATAGTTATATATTAAAATTCAATTTCCTTATATTATCAAATTTGTTCATTTTCCTTCTCCTTTCTTAGTTGTCACTGCCAAGCTACTTTTCTGCTAGTAAACATGAGCATCCATGGCTGAAACTCGTTGTCAGTATCTCAGTACGAAAGCTACTTTTTATTATAAAAAAAATTGATGACATTTTGTAACTTGAGAATGTGGTTTCAATATTTTTAAGGATTCATTAAAGATTCAATAACTCCTTCTACGTTAAATCATTAATGCAACAAACAAATTTTTCAAAAACATAACGACAAATGAATGATTTTGGAGTATTGCATAAATTATAATAGAAAGGATCAATCTTTTATTTAGAAGTAGGTTTTTTTAAAAGTTAAATTAGCTGATAATTAAAATTAATCATATACTTAAAATATTTAATTAAATCATTTAATTTAAATTTCAAATTCAAATTATAAGTAATTAAATACAATGCAATCATATTTAAAATAACCAACCAAAATTAAAATGGTAATAAAGAAATCAATTTAAAACCTATTAATAAACATATTTTAATCTAATAATAAAAATTTGTTTAAAAATATAATAAATAATTAATTATCATAATTTAAAATAATAATAAATAAATAAATAATTATTTTAAAAAATTAAAATAATAATAATTAAATTTAATAACTAGTTTTTTAAAATATTCAATTTTTACAACTTTTTTTTTTTTTAACAAAACTTCAATGCTTTAGCAGATTGTGTTGAAAATGTTGGTTTCATTGCAGAAGGAAACAGGTACTGTTGTCGGTAAGATCATTGTCCCAAACTCTTCAATATTGTCGGTAAGATGTAATTGGTAGTTGCTATGTTATACATAATAATTATTCTGATATTTTGCAAATTTATATAATGGATTTTTAATAGAATATACTTTCATTTGAAATCAGTGGTTTGATTAAGTTTTTTGTATCTCAAAATTTTCTGATTTTTTTATTTAGTTTTTCATTTTCAAATTTTTGTAAACGAGGTTTTTCATAAAACATTTTTTAGTACAAAATAGTTTATTTATTTTTTATTTTATTCTTTTAAATATTTTACTTTTTTAAATCTCTTTTTTGGGAATCAAATAGAAATTTTATAATATTTATGAAAATCAAATAAAAAAATTGGGATACTTAAAAGAATTAACAAAACAATTAAAAATATTAACAAATTAAATAGAAAATGAAAATTTCAAAAGAATTATTGATTAAAATAGGATTTTATGAATGACTAGTTAAAAAAATAAAGGATTAAACATTAAAGATTAAAGATTAAATAATAAAAAATGTAAAACTAAAAACTTATAGTGTGTTTGGCCATTAGTTTTAATGCATCGCAGGCGCGTTTAATCCAAGCATAAATCTTTGCAGCGTAGGCGAAAAACGTACGTTCCATTTATGACTGAACATAAAATCGGTAATGTTTGGTAAATGAATGGAATAGAATGTTAAATTTACATATTTATATTGTTTAGTAATTTATTATAAAATATGGAATTTACAAATTTAATTATTAATATAAATTTTTTATCAAACAAATTATATTTTTTTATAAAATTTTATGTGAAATAAAAAATTATTAAATATTTTATTATATAATTTTATTTTACTGTATAATATATAATATAAATATAAATAAATATTAATTTTTAAATAATCTACATAAAAATACTTATATTATTTAAAATTTGATATTATTATATAATTTAACAGTGCAATTGGTAAATATAATATTTTATAAAAATTTATAAAATAATAAAAGTATTTAAATTTAATATATGATGTAGACAAATCCTGGTATATATATATTATTTAATATTTAGTTAAATATAAAATGACTAAATGGAATCTTTTCCATATATAATATTTCATGATTGTTATTATATTATAATATTTTAATAATTTTAAAATATTTAATAAATAATTAAATATAAAATATCTGATAAAATATAATACATAAATATATCTTATAAATTTTACTAACATTAATAAATAAAAAATTGATTTTAAAAATACTAATACGTATAGTAAGAAGAATCGGAATATCATAATATACTTATAATTGTTGATTAGAAAATCTAATTTAAATATTAGATAAATTATAATTTTAATACCTAAAAAAATATTTTTATTTTTAAATTTATTGAATTAAAGATTCCTATTCATACTTACAATAATTATAACAATAATAACATTATTCTTATGTTAAAAAAAAAGTTAACATCAAGTTTTGACATTTTAAAAAATAATCAAACATCAAAATAATTAACAAATGGATAAATAATTAATATATGATTAAAAAATCTCAATGTATAATTAAAAAAATTAATATATACTCAATTATATGATTAAAAGAATACTAATATATATAATTTTTTTTAAAAATTGAACGTGGAAACATCATAAAACGCGATCAATTTTAGAATACTTTATATATGATTAAAAATATTTAATATATAAATTTTTATATTTTTGTTATATTGAATGATGAAGCATTTAAAAAGACAGTCAAAACAAATTATTTCTGAACCAAAATGTAATAATTAATAAATAGTGATAACTTTACAAATAAAATATTATATTCTATTCAACTTAATTTTATTTTAAAAAAAGAATATTTTATTAATTAGTATATATATTCTATTCATCGGCTTAATCGAGCTAAAATTAATACAAGTAACATAAGGCAACATTAACTTATCAATTTCTCTAGCTATCACAATTAGGTTTTTTGTATTGTTACCATCACAAGGATGATGGAAATGATCAATCATTATTGCATGAGGACAAAAATATTTGCTGGGCTTAAAATAAGGTTCAAAATTGAGACCAAGTTTAGGTTTCGCTATGCACCCAGTTTGAAGACGAGGTCGATCATGAGCTTGGAATTCCAAAGCAGTCATTTTTGTTTTATTGGAAGAGTTTCAATTCAGAACGCATCCCAGATATGCATATAGAAAGTTTATTCATCAAATAAATTTTTAATCTGTACTTTTAAAAATAAATAATTATTTTCAAAAGCAGAAAAACTAATAAGTTCGTCAATTTTATATAAAAAATTTAAAAACTAAGATTCGTTTAGGATGATTTTTAATTTTTAATTTTAAAAATTTTAAAATTTAAAATCAATTTTTGTTTTCAATTTTTAATTTTTAAAAATTATTGCAAAGTCAAATTAAATTACTTTATTATACTATTTTATTATGAATTAAAAAATATAAATAAAAATATTAATTCAACAATTAAATTATATCAAAATAATATAAATTTTAAATTTTAAAAAATAATAAATTAAATATTATTATTTTTATGATAGTAATAATTATTAATGTTAATAAAAATAGTGTTTATGAGATAATAATAGTGATTATGAAAAATTAAAATTTTTAAATAATAAAAATAAATTATTATTATTATAATAATGATAATTATAATGATGGAAATTATAATATAAATAATATTATATAATTATATATTTTTATATTTTATATATTATTTAATAATCTATAAATAATTTTATATATTGTTATTATATTTTTATATTATAACTTAAAAGATTAATTTTAACATTTACTCAACAATATACGCAGTTAATAAAGCGCAGTAAAATTAACATTCTGCATAGTTACTAATGTTGAATTGTAAGATCTATCAAGTTCATGGCTCCCTTCTGGCCAATAAGACAATAAGACAGTAACTCAAGACCCTAAAAATATTACGCTCTTAAAATATTTCTTCTTCTTCTTTTTTTGTTAATTTAAGGTACTCAGTAATCAGTTTAATTGTAATATTTTATTCTCGTTTTTATAAAATGTCACCTTAAAATAGATTGATCAGTCACTACTATCCTCGTTCCAAAATATTTATTATTAAAAGTATGTACATGGATTAAGAAGTCATTGGTTGATATAACATATTCTATATCTTAATTAAAATATTCCTATTTTCGTACTTTTCATTCATCTTAATTACTTAAATGTTATCAGAGAGAAGCAAAAAATCATAAAAATAATTATAATAAACTGACATATAAATGCTAAATAAAAATGTAATTAGAAAAAATATTTAATGAAGTCTTCAAGGATAGTACGTATGCGGTGCCCTTTCAGAAGTGATAACTTTGCTATTGTTATTTTCTCCTCTCTTTTTTTTTATCTAGATTTTAAGTGTTTTTTAATAAAATTATTATATACTATATTTTTTTAAAATTTAGCATAACTACATACTTAAATTTAAATATAAAAGCTTTAGTCAAGTTAATTTAAAATTTTAATTTAGTTGGACTAATTATCATTAAATGGTCAATTTAATTAGATGAAAAAAAATTAAACCAGACTTAATTATATTAGGTATGAAATTTAATAATCTTTTATAAAATATAAATTCATCAATCGAATTATTGAATTATGTTATAATATTTTTATAATTATATATTAAATTTTAAAAATTTTAAAATATATAAATATATTATTTAATTATTAATATTTATATATATTTAAATAATATTTTAGATGTTAACATAGAGTTATATAATAAAATATATTTTAATTTTTATTTTATATAATATTTTATATACATAATTTACTTAATAAAAACTTTTAAATCAATGGTTAGATTGATAAATTTTTTAATTTATAAAAAATTATTAAATTGATATAAATATTAAAAATTAATACATGATATAATGGATTGGATTTTTTTATTATGATTGTTGTTGTTAATTTTAAGTTGTTAAATTATTTTAAAAAATTACAATTAAAATTTTTAAATATTATTCAATATTTTTTTAAAAAAAATCAAAAAACCTTAACATCAAGTAATTTTATTTCATCTTTTTATTAATTTTTTCAACTTATTAAATTTTATAATCTTTTGAAAAAACTTTAAATTGAAAGATAAATGAAAAACATAAAAGAATTTGATAAAATTGATAGTATAAATTATTTTTTAATAATATAAAAATAATAAATATATACATTAAAAAGGAAAAAATAAAAATTTGATAACATGCATTGATATTATTTTCGTTTGAAGGAAGAAAATAAAATATTATTAAAAATAATACAGGAGAGATATCTTACATTTTTAAAGATCACTGCTCTGCAATTCAACATGTTTAGGTAAGAGTAATATTAGAATGAATAATCTTTTGAAGAATTCTCATGTTACATTTTTTTTTTTTAATTTTAAGTCATTTAAGATTAGTTTAATAGTGATGGATTAAAATTTTTATATAAAAAAATTCTAAATTCAAATTTTATTATTTTTTATATTATATAAAAAAATTAAATAAATATTAAAAAAGAAAAGATAGAATGACAACGAAAAAGTTTAGTGAAAAAGTATAATGTTATATGTTTATCAATATATATGACTAAGAATATTAAATTAAAAAAATGAAAATATAAAAAAAAAAAGATTTTAAATATATTATAAATATTTTCACCAAATCTATTAACATTGAGAATATTTAAAAGTTGAAAAATAATTTATCCATACTTTTATAATGTATCTTCATGCATTTACCTTTCAATCAAATGATTTATATTTTTATTTAAAAAAATAAAAAATGGATAAGCCTATATTCAAATGTATAGAACGTAAACCACTCTAATATGTAGTATAAGTTTTTTTTTTTTTTTTTTAAGTTTTAAGCTTGAACTTAAAACACTTAGAATAATCAGATTTTAAGAAAGATGTTAGAAAATGAATTTAATAAATAAACTTAAATCATTTTGTGTTCACAAATTTAAGGTAATTTTTTTTTGTTACATATATAAATAATAATATATATCTATTTATATTTAATTATAAGTTATTAAATCTATTTTTTATTTTAAAAAGTTATCGAATATTAGATAAAAAATAGAGATAAATAAATGATACTATTTGTATGTAAAAAAATTATTACTTTAAAATTTATATTTTTTCTATACATATAATAATTTACTTTTAATAACCTATAACTTTTGAAAGTTGTGTAATTTCAGTACATGTTATTTAAGTTTATTTATCATAAGGTATCAAATATATTTCTAGATGAATAAAATTTAATTGTAATACTATAATTATTTTAATTACTGTGATTCATAAATTAAAATTTAAGTTTCAACTCAATAATTAATATAATAAAAAATATTAAAATTTTGCATTAATTATCAAGATAAAATTTTAATTTTAATCGAACTATAACACAAAAATATCTAAATTTATGTATTAATATATTTTAAAAAATAAGGTAAAAATAAAAATATTATTTCCTTTATTTTATGTTATTATTTTAAAAATATTTATTTTTAAAAAAATTTAAGATAATATTTATCATTATTTTTATTATATCATTACTCTTCATAATGAAAATTAATTAATAAAAAAATTAATTACTAAGAGAGATTAATAATATAATAAAAATTTGATTTTTTAATATATGTTTAATAGTACATAACAAGAACCTATTTATAATAAATTTTTTATTGAAAAATATATGATCTAATGTACCGATCATATTAAATATTACAATTATAAATAACAATTATTAATTAATTTTTTATTTTATATCTTTTCATGCAGATTAAAAATTATAAAAATTTATATAACGATTTTAATATAAATAAAAATATATACGAAACAATATTAAACAACAAGTAAGAAGTAGGAAATTAAGTGTGTTTCTTCAAAATGAATCCGAACATGGATTGTGGGTCGTTTTCTTCTAGTTGGAGGGGCCATTCTCCTTTCTTCATTCGCCCCAGCAAATTACGAAGTAACGTACATGCTAATTGGTATGCCTAAAACGAAAATATAGAAAGAAATTAAATCCAATTCCATGTGACATTCTGAGCTGCCTCAGAAGAATGTTTGAATGGTAGATGCCCAACGTATCCTCATGGAAGAATAACAAAAGGATATTTCTACCTGAAATTCCCCACTTTTCTATAGCTCCTACATTGTTGAAAGATAATTCCTACCGAATCATACGAAATCGATAAGCCTATGTACCAATTTGATGACATCTAAATCAAACCTACCCATTCATTTCATATGTATATAATTTCATTGGACGATCGGTGATATTAATGATTTATTTGGATATTAAATAAATTAGAAAGGAAAAAATAAGATGAAAAAGAAATAGGATGATAAAAAATAAAAAAATAAATTGTTAAAATAAATAGAAATAACAATTTTTTTATTATTTAGATAAATAAAAAAGAGAGAAAAACAAATTTGTAATATAAATTTTATTTTTTATTAATTAAATAAATTTTAATTAAACTTAAAAGATTTAATTTTAATTTTTATTAACATAATACTGTTATTTTTTTAAGAAAATTATTTAATAATTAAAATACTAAAATTTGTCATCCATTTTACTCCTAGCTTAATGGAATTAAATTTCAAATAGATCTTACATAAATATTTTTTTTCTATTTTCATATACATCCAAACAAAATTCTATTTATTTTCATTTAAACAAATAAAGTAATTTTTTTAAAAATTGATATATGTTTGATTTTTTTAGAATTAAATTTTGTATATAAAAAAATGTTACAAGAGTCAATTTTATGCTATCTGACAAGGGGTCAGTTTTGTCCTCTAGATTTGTTAGCGGCCTGGGCCCTGGCTGGGGGTTGAATCTGATTGAAGCTTGTGCCATACTATTTGTACTACTTGCGTTCTCGATTCTATTTTCGTACCTTATCTGAATCCTTCCTCTGTTATTTTCCTTTTTACATTAATGGTATAGGTATATGTTGCCTTTTTACCCATTCAGGCTGTTTAAAAAATTAAATATTATAATAAAATTATCTAAAAAATATTTTTTTAAATCAAAACAGTTGAAATTATATAAATTAAAATAATATATATATATATATATATATATATATATATATATATATATATATCTTAAGGTGAAACATAAGTAATATTTATTATCAATCTCATATTACGTCAAAATGTGTCAACATACAATATAATGCGTTAGAAAAAGTAACATTACAGGACTGTCCATTTGGACAGTCTTTTGTCTTCTATTAAGTTTTTTCTCGTATTTCATCGTGAATTTAATTTTTATTATTATTTATATTTTTTATATATTTACAAAAAAAAATCTGATTAAATACTAAATAAGAATTTTAATTTAAGATTATATAATATTTATATAATTAAATCATATTAACTAAAATTAAAAATAATAATTAAAATAATATTTATAATTATATATTTTTATTTTAATATATTATATCTTTTTTATCATAATTTTAAATAAATAAAAAATATAATTATTAAAAAAATAGATATTTTTATATTTAAATTTTATTTTTTAAAATAAATAATTATTATTTGATTTTAATGAAAGATATAATTTTATAATTTTAAAATATTTTGTTACATAATCATTAATTTTAAAAATGAAATATAAAATCATAATTTTTATATTATCTAGCATTTTAATTTAATATATTTAAATTTATGTTAAAATAAATACTTTTCTAATATATATTTAAAATATAGAATAAAACTAGTAAATAATATTTGTTATATAAATATAACATTTAATATTATTAATATACTAAATTTTATAATTTTATTATATATTATTAAATTATATTTTATTGGTGTGATCCAAACAAATCACGCAATCAAGGAGCTGCTAGTTTGCTACAAAGAATATAGGATTAGTGACTAAAGCTCACCGAACCAAAGAACTGCTAGTTTGCTCCGGAAGGTATAGGACTAACTACTACATGACACTACAAGTATAAAAAATGGTATGCGTAAAAACAACTACGTAGCGTAGAAGTTAATTTGAAAAGTAGAAATGCATTGAATTTTTATAGAAAATATATTCTCATCTAATAATTGTAGATAGTAAATTATTATATATTATTTTTTTAATATATAAAATTAGAAAATTATTTTTTGTGTTTGGCATGTTTGCTTGTTTAGTGTTTGAATTTTATTTAAATTGGAATAAATCTTTTATGAAAGAGGTTAGTTTTTATTTTTTTTGTTAGTTTTAATTTGTATTATTTATAATAAATTTATAAAATAAGTTAGTAGGTTGGTATTTTTATTTTAAATTCTAAATTTATAATTTTTTATACAAAATATATTAATATTTTAAATCAAAATAACATATTAATCAAATTATCATTAATTTAATAGTATTGCATCCACTCTAAAAAAAATCAAGATTAAAGATTCGAATTGCGTTCTTTCGTTCAAATTCATAAACATCCCTACCATGTTTGTATTATCAAATAAAAATAATAATTATATATTTTTTATTTTTTTTATAAATTATTTAAAAATATTATATATTTTTATATTTTAAGAATATAAATATAAATTTTTTATTTAATTTTTTATTTTAAATAATACAAACAAATGTTTATACACATACCTACCTTATATTGAATGAAAAATATTTCTATATAATTTATAATTTTTTGTTCACTAATATGTTATATATAATTTTTTTAACTTTAGAGAAAAGTTAGTTATTTAAATTTCATAAAAAAATTTGATTTTAATAATATTAATAAGTAAATAAAAAATATTATAAACATATTTTTATCCAATTAAAATAAAATACTATTAATAAAGAAATTAAATTAAAAATATTTATCTAAATTTTTTTTGAATTTTGTATGAGATAGAAATTATAAAAAAACATAATTAATATTTTTTAAAGGCTATATTTTTTAATTTGAATAGATTTTTTATTTTAATCAAAAGTAATTTCATTTGATCCTTCAAATATTTGACCTTTAGAATAAATAATAACAATAATTTTACTCATTTTAGAAATATAATTATTTTTTAAAAATAAACCTTTAAATCAAGAAAAATTCATTCAACAAAATATAAAAACTTTGCTAAAAAAAATTAAACTAAAAAATTAAAAGAAAACTAATTAAAAAAAATTAAGCAAACTTGAGTAAATAAAAAAGTTAATAAAAAATTAAGAAGAACATTAAAGACATGAAAAAAATCCAACAATGATAATAACTTTACAAGCATGCAAAATATTTTGTAATGGTTTTGTAACTATGAAATTGACCTGATATGAAGTTTTTGAAATGGTTTTGGAAATGAAAATATGGGTTTGTGATAAGATGCTGAATGAATTTATAAACATGAAAGTGACGTAGTATAAAAATGTGACATAGTTTTTAAATGTCATCCTTCAAATATGTTATATAACTGTATCGTCTTTTTTTCATGTGACACAATCGTGTTGCATTTCCACCATGCTACATAACTTATGTCATGTCAGTTACACTCACGTCAGATTTATGTTGCCCTTTTGATGTGACACATAAGCTCTATTATTTTTTCACCTTACTACACAGCTTGTGCCGCTTCAATCAAACATGCGATATTAGCCCTATGTTGCCCTTCCAATGTAAGACATAAGTAATACGTCGTCTCTCCATTATAAGATGCATATATGTGATTTTTTCAATATACACAACATGTATTATTTCAACCTCTGTCAAGTAAATATTTTTCAAGCAATCCTATTATGATATTTATTATCTTAAACAACTTCAAAGTGGTCAAAATCTCGTATATATCAAGACATAGCAAGTTACTTCGCAGTAAGTCAACCAAAAGGGTCTAAAGTCATTCTTAAAAGAATGAGATCAAAATCCGTTTCATATAAATCTATCAAACAATCCCACTATCTCAAGTCTATTGTCTTTGATTTTAGGAAAAATGCTCTGATACCATAAATATCAAAACCCTCATGTTATCTATATTTTCTTAACATTATTCGTGCATCATCATTTTTTATGTATAAGTACTAGTACAGAATAGTCGTACATTCATTATGTACCTGATTTTTTCAATCATACCTATATTTGAATAAATAAACTCCTGATATATATATATATATATATCCTTATTTAAGTTACATCAATTCCACAATTTCAGGATATAAGTAATGTACTATGATTGAGGTAATAAGATAGGTACGTACAACATTAAGTTATTCTATTTAAACTAAAAACTACAGGATCCACTTCTCTTCTTCAAATTGGTACTCTTACATTATATTTGTTGCCTTTAATCCAGAGTGAGAACTTATTGTCTATTCTCTACATTGATGATCACCTCAACATCGAAAGGAAAGTGATCCACGTTGCAGATTTATTAAGAAGTCGTAGTTACGCATACAGAATATAACAGAGAGGAGTGAAACACTGTATTCAAGTAAAAGTAAGGATAGTAGTAGTGCATTAAATTATACTTTAACATAAAGAATGAACAAGTTCTTTGACCTTCTCAACAAACTATCAAAATGAAATTATTCTATTATTTTTTTCACAAGTTTTTACGATGACAAAGTCAAGAATAAGTTGAAATTATTGTATCCTATACCATAATCTTCACTAATCTAAAGTTTGTCATCCTTACAATATGCAAATGCATGTAAGCTCAAACATCTCCGCAACTTTTATCAAAATAATAGAGGTACCAGGATCAAATTTTAAATCATAATGTGCCTCTAGCAACACTAAAATAATAATCATCATTTCACAATATTTCGAAATTGTTCAACTGATAATAATAGTCTTCAGGATCTTGTCGATACGGTTAAGTTTGACTAGAGCATTCTTAACTACAAGGAGCAACCTAGGTAATTAGAAGGCTTAAACCTAGCTTACGTAACTCCTAGACTTGGAAATTCCCATTATCATGATATAAAATATATTATAATAATAACATATAAATTTATTATCTTATTTATTAATTATCAAATAACATATAAAAATTATAATAATATAATACTTTTATAATCATAAACATCATTATCATTATTATAATAATATAATTTAATTTTTTAATATTTTTTATTTATATATTTTTTAAATTTATAATAAAATAAAAAATAAAATAAGTTAATTTATTTTTATAATATATTTTTAAAATTAAAAATTAAATTTAAATTTATTTTAAAATTAAAAATTAAAACTGTCTTTGATTTTTAAAATTTCGAAAACTAAAAATAAAAAACTTCCTGAACGAAACCTATGGTTAGGGGATTGCTAATATGAAAAAAAATTTTAAAAAAACTTTGTGATGCAGTGTGATTTTCTTTATTTGTAATTTCTTGATAAAGTTAGATGTGACGAAAAGTTATTTTTTAATTATTAATGAATATATGTTATAGATAATATCATTATCCCTAAGAATTGTGAAAAGATTTTTAACCAATATTGTAATCTATTGGAAAAGATCTTGAATGATCTTATCGAATTATAGTCAGGTAATCATGGGTTGAACTAAAATTACTAAATTCAAAGAAAATTAATTGTCTAAAAATATGGAGCCATGTGTTATATATATTAATATATATAATACCTACATCTGTTTATTTTTTCAAATTGCAAAGGATTAATTATAATATAATCAATTAATTACATATCTAATCAATTAACCAATTTTTTTATATCACTAATCATATAAATAAATAAATAATTGATTAATCATATTTTAATAATTGATTAGTAATTATATTATCTATTTATCATAATTTTTAATATGACTAACTATTAATTAATTGATTAACAAATATCGTATATACTAAAGCATTAACCACAATTTATTCTATATGACTAACTATTAATAATCGATTAACAAAGTCATCTTAGCCGGATGTAACCGCATAAACTACTACACGGGCATTTGCCTTTAACATCTTACAAAAATATGTATCACCACTGTCATTTTTTGCTTCAAGTTGGTGGATTGATAGGTATTCAAGTTTTATGGTTTGGCAAGTGAGTTGAAACTTTGAAACGAGTTTACAGAGGGATGTTCTACATCACAATGACAATGTAGTGATGCACTGCGTAAATTTGTCTTACTTTGTCGCTACAAAACAACCACAATAAACTCCTTAATGCTTTGATCACCATTGATGACAATTGTCAAACACAAGACGCTAGCTACTTCAGCTGCCACGCTGCTATGGATACATAGGAACAAAAGCTATAATAAAAAATGATTTTGAATTTTAACAAGAACTAGCACTTAAATTTGTTGGGTTTAAGGTACCGATGGAGGAAAACTCTAAACCCGAACTCATTCGAAAAACCATTTTAATTTTATTTTTTTTCAACCGCACAATAATCCAAAACCCATTTTTGTTGGATCGATGGACTTGTAATTTTATTCTAACGCACTGGAATATTCTTAATGAACATATTTTAGGTAAACATCATGGTGACGAGTTGCCTAAATATACCATCATAGGTGTAACTGAGACACATTTCACAGTAATAGATTAATTGGATAGCCTTCTTATTTTGCTTGAACTTTTCTAAAGCTATTTTGTGATTATTCTTACAATTGTGCACTAGACGCAAATTAGTATTCAAATTTTGTATACTATGATTGTATCCTGATTATATATATATATATATATATATATATATATATATATATATATATATATATATATATATATATATATATATATATTGAAATCATGAAACGTTCACATATATAATATGAGTTTATATATATATATATATATATATATATATATATATATATATATATTTAAGCATAGATATACACCTCAAACCAATTAATATTTAATTATTGAAATAGAAAAAGGGTAGGAGAGGAATCCTCATCGATGTAATTCCTTGTGTTGACGCACTCACAAGTTGGTTTAGATTTAGATTTGTCTTCGACAAGAGCAGGTTTAGATGAAGGGAAAGCAATGGTGAGATCAAGATTCAAGTGTGATGCGGAACAAACCATTGTTGATTCTTCTACAAGGCAACTATGTGTGTCTGAAATTCTATCATTTGCGGATTTGATGTTAAGGTCTCTATGCTCTTTGTTGAAGGACCTTGATGATGATGGTGCACTAGCAGCTGAAACATGTTGAGCATGTTGAATAGGGAAGCTTTGGTGTAGCTTGTGGTTATTTGGATCAATTCCCATTTTAATTAACTTTCTGCGGATGTGAGAATTCCAATAGTTCTTCACCTCGTTGTCTGTACGTCCTGGCAACCTTCCAGCAATAAGTGACCACCTAATTAAACACCAAATATCCTAACTAAATCAGATTCAATTCTTTACCCCTTTAAGGTTTATATAATAGAATAACAATAAAAGTTTAATTTTTATACGTTATGTACTCTTATATATACTATTAATTATTAAAAATTGTACTATATATCATTTTTAAAAACTAATTATTATAAAAGAATAATTTTTAATATATATAATTGAAATACTGATACTGCAAACATTGTTTACATTGTTATCTAATCATTCAATGTTATATAATTAAAATTATTATTATTTTTAAAAAAATTTAATTGGTTGATAATATAAAAAATTTACACTATCAATTTATCAAAGCTCAACCTGTTATTTTTAATTAATTATACAGAAAATTATTATATAAAATAACAGTATAAATGTATTAATATTTTTAATATATTTTAATTAAATTCATAGAATAATTATAAATTTTTGTACAAGGTTTTTTTTAGGCAAAAGAGTAAATTTAAAATTTATTGATGGGGACAAATCACATAAGTACAAGTCTGCTTATGCCAAATATAGAAGTCTATTACATAGGAAAGAAACCAAACGAGAAAGCTGGTGACCCTAAAGCCTAAACCACGGTAACCAGAACAGAGCAAAACGCACCAAACCCAAGACCAAAGGGGAAATATTTTTTAAAATTTGAAAGATATTAAATATATTTATATTTTCATTTAGCGTGCTCTTTTTAAAATATAAAAATACATTGTAAGAGATATAACATTACTCAATCTATTAAGTACATAAAGCTAAAGCGAAAACAAAACTCGTAGCGATATTATCTCTAAAATAAGTTAATAAGGATCACAATTATAGTTATATATGGTACCTTAAAATTAAATTAATAGTGAACATATTTTATTATTTTTTGCTTTAAAGATAAATTCACTTTAAAATATAATTATTTTTATATTCACTACTTAAGTAATGAAGATAGATACCGGTTACCAAGGAGGGCATGGAGTTTGATGATGAGGTCTTCTTCATCTTGGGCAAAGTTGCCACGTTTAATGTCTGGTCGTAAATAGTTTATCCATCTTAACCTACAGCTTTTGCCACAACGATGCAGCCCTGATACATAATGTTGAATTTGTATATAAGTTTTGGTTCCTTAATTAAGCGTGTAAATTGACTCTTTTTATAAAATAAAAAAAAAGTCAGTTATTTATTTTCAAATTTAAAAAGTTTTTAAACAAAAATAGACAATATTTTTTAAATGTAATAATTTCCAAAACATGTTGTATATATAGATAATGGTTGAAATTGAGAAAAAAGAATTGTGGATTATTGTGCGAGATAATTAACTAACCTGCAGCCTTGGGAAGGGAACGCCAACAGCCTTCACCATGAGCTTGGATGTAATCAATAAGCTTTTGGTCTTCATACTTGGACCAAGCACCTTTGTTTGTTCCTTCTTTGTGACAACAAGGTTTTCTCATTGTTATTTGGTTATCTGCGATAGTGTGGTGTACGTTGCAATCCTGTGCTACCCAAAACACCAATAACAATGAAGGTAGAGTTGAGAGAGAGTGTGTGGAAGCCTCATCGAAGGCCACCAACTGGGTATATATATATATATATGGTTGAGAGTTATGAAGGAGATGGGGAATGAATGATAAGATTTGACCTGGACCGGTGGTTTTGGGTGTGTAGGTGGGTCAAGGATTGAGTTGCATGTACATAGTTATGATGATAGGAGGATGTAGTTATATTGGGTCCTTTCATTCACTGCTTACTGTTAAGTAAATGTCATTTTCAATGGTTGAGTGATCACAGGTAGTTATTGGTCCAATTCATTTGTCCAAGATGGACAAGTCTTCAAGTTTGTATTGTCAACTCTTACCAGTCTCAATATCTCTACTTTTCCCATTTCTGTTTTTTATTTTTAGTTTTTAAAAATGTTTTCTAAAAAATAAAGAGAGTAAATAAAAAAATATAAATAACATTTTTTATTGAAAATATATGAAAGAATAGAAAATTTAAAATAAATTTGTTTAAATTTTTAATTTAAAATTTTAAAATGAGTTATTGTTTTCTAAAACAATTCAGAAATTCGATATATCAATCAAGCTTTTTTTATTATTTTCGTTCTTAAAAATCAAAATTTATTTTTGAAAACAGAAGTCTAAAATTTATTTTATAAAATAATTTTTAAAAACTTTTTTTAGAAGTAAAAAAGTAAATAAATAAGATAAAATAATCCATCAAAGAATATGAATCATAGAAAATAAAATTCAAAATAACTTAAAGCAACCTTGATATTTTAATTTTTAAAATTTTTTAAAAATATTATTTTTATATATAATTTTAAGAATTTACACTTGTCAAGAATATTTTTAAATTTTTTAGTGTTTAAAAATAAAATTATTTTTAAAAACAGAAAATAAACAAGCCTTTCATTTTCTTTTGTCTTTTAAAAATAATATATAGATTAAAAAATATAATTAACGTTTTTTTTATTTATGTTACAATTAGGTAAATGATAACTCATGTTAAAATACAGGTTAATGAATAAAAATATAAAAGTTACCAAAAACATTATTGGTACTTTCTACTAAATTTTTTATTTATTATTTTTTAGTAATGGCTTGAGAATATTAATTAGGAAAACTTTAAAATTATTTTTCAATTTTTAATATGACTTTATCATTATTTCTCTCTTATTTATATATGATAAATGCTAAAAATATTAAAAAATTAGGCAAAAATAAGAAGATAAATAAAAAGATAGTAATTAAAATTGACTTAAAATTTTAAATGGATAAATAAATAAAAACAAAATCTTCTTTAAAAAATAGATAAATAAAAAGAAACAGAATGAGTATAAATTAAGAAAGGATGTACTAGGACAGATGGAACGAAGATTTGATTAATGAGTTTTTCTCTCCAGTTGATTGGGATGACCATACTCTAATTGTACTAATTTCCAACTTATGAGAGAGTGATAAACTTATATGGCACTTAAACCCAAGAAGCTTATCATATGGGAATGGAATGGCGTGCTAATCACTGTTCAAGAGGAATTGGTTCGGCCAAAGATAGAGGAGGTGCATTATGGATATTATACTTGGTTCATTTGGAATGACAACAATTTTTTTGTTAATTTTTCAACAATCTCACAAAGAGTGTTGACTTGATCATAGCTATGAGAGACTCTGAAAGCTTCTCAGACTCTGTAGGCTATGCAGATTGAGATTAGAAGATTAGCTTCTCTTTTTTCTTGTTGCCTTTTTCCCCCTTTATTCATTAGCTAAGTATGTTGATGTGGTTGGAGGACCTTCTACGTTCTTTAGTGTTTTGTTTGGTTGGATAAAAAGAAGAGAAAAAGAAAAAAAAAAGATATAAATTTTATTTTATTTTATTTATATAAAAAAATAGAAGAAAAGGAATTAATTTTTACAAATTTTATTATATTTTTTTTAATTTGATGAGAAAATAAGAAAAGAAATTTATATTTTTTATTTATATTTTAAATTATTAAAATTAGTATATATTTTTTAAAAAATATTTAAAAAATAAATATTATATTAATTGAAAATATAATAAAAATTAAATTTGTAAGGCTAAACAGTATTTTATAAAATTAAAATTTATACTACTAATATATTTCTTTTTTTCTTTTTTTATTTATCTAAAAAAGTTCTTTTTTATTTTAATTCATCTAAATAATTTATTTTTCTTTTTATTTTTATTATTTTTTTATTTTTATTCTATCTTTCACTTTATTTAAACAAAATAAAAATTATTCAGTTTAAGTAATAATATAATTTTTTTCCATTTTAAAAAAGATTAACAGAATTTTTGGGGTACAAATAGATGTTCCAGTTATAAAGAATAGATTTGTAATTTTAAGATTGATTTTATATATTATGATTTATTTCATAAATTTTTATATAAAATATTATACATTTTAAATAAAAATAAAAATAAGGAAACAAACTTTAAAGTTTTCTCAAAATATATATGTATATATATATATATTAAAATAAATAATTTATTTTAAAAAATAAGTTAAATTATATATATATATATATATATATATGAGGAGGGATTAAATTATTTTAATTTTTTTTAATTAAAATTACTCTATTTAATAAATTTTATAAATAATTAAATTTTATTAATTCAACTGTTAAATAATAAATTATATTATATAGATATTTTTATAAAATTTTAAAAAAATTAATATTTAAAAAAAATTAAATTAATAAATAATATATTTATTATGATATCAGTTAATTTAAATTTATTTAATAATATATACTAGAAAACGACTTTAGCATATGTTTAATTTAACTTATTTTATAAAATAAATTGCTTATTTTTAAAATTTTATGAACATTTTTTACAAACTAAATAATTTTTTAAAAAAAACAACTTTTCCAAACATATACTAATCCTGAATTGTCAAAATAGAAATATTCTTTAAGTAACTGCATTAAAATTTTATTTTTATAATAATTAACTATTTACATAATTGAATTAATTATTATATTTTTTTAATCAATTATCTAATTTTTTTATAATCAATTATAAAAAAATATAATAATTAATTCTATAAAAAATATGATTAATTCTATGTAATTAGTAAAAAATATTATATATTATTTTAATTTTTTATATATAACATTGTTTATCATATTTATTATTTTAATTCACTGATTTGAATATATGATTCACCTATAGGAAGTAAATTTTTTAAACTATTGCAATACCTACTCCTTTGTAGGCATTCTTTTATTTGTTATTTTTTTATATTTAAATTTTAAAAAATAGATTAGAAAAATAATAATATAATAATAAATACTACCATTTTTAGGACTTTAACATGTCTATACACGTATGTGTGGCACAACCATTACCCAGTTCCACTGTTCATTAATATTATGTTGGAGTTTTTGGATGGTAATTTTACTTTTGTTGGAGTTCATTAATATCAATACCATCCAATTTAACCGATTCGATTGAGAACTGGTTTAGCAAAAAAAAAAGTTATATTAAAATAAAAATATCTCTCATAAAAGATATTTACAATCTCTTAAAAAAAGTTGTTCCATATAATATACGTGGGATAGTTAAATTTGTATTTCCTTACAAGCTATATGTTCAATTTGGTTCTGTTGACCAAGTTCCCGCGCGACCCATCCTGTATACATAACACATATTGATATGAGCCTGATAAGTTATTAAAAATGCGCCCATCTGCACTTTTAGTTCCATAAATTATTTTTGTTAAATTCTAAAATCATAACCAATATGTGATGACTTGAATTTATGTTTGGCATAAATCATTAATATGTGTAAAGATATTGATTACAGTTAAATGATTTAACTGTGATTAAATTAAGGTTAAACCGAAGATAGTTAAATATATATTTTTTAAAATTATATAATATACTAAATAATAAAAATATAAAAATATAAATTAAAACTTTAAATAAATATAAAAATATCATATTATTAAAATAAAAATCGTAATAAATAATTTAAATAAGATATATCTCATATATGAGTGTTTATTTATTTTAAAAATAGTTTATAACAATTTTTAAAAATTTTTAAAAAAGAAAAAGGTATTTTTAAAATAAGCCAACTAATTTTCCGGTTCTGAAACCAACCAAATTTTTAAATTGAATGGATTGATTACTAAATCAGTTATCACTCAAATTGGTTGATTTGACCTATCAATATAATTTTTAAAATAATAAAATAATTAATATTTGATATTAAAACAAAGCATTAAATCCGATTTTGACAAAAATAATAATAATAATATATATTTAATATTGAAATTAAAACATTGAGCCAACATTATTTCATTAAATGCATTTCGGTAAGTATACGCCCATACAAGGCCGAATGAGATCAGACTTGGGTTGATGTATTTTGCTAAGAATTATAAAACTAAAGTCTATAGAAACTTTACAAGTAATAATGGTTGGGAAAATAAAATTATAAACCAATATATAAGCCAGCAACTAATTTCTTATTCAGTTTACGTTTCACATGTACTATTCAAAATGAGATGTGTATATCGTTACTTCAAGATTTTTATTGTAATTTCTATTTAGATTTTTTTTTGTTGGTGAAGGTCATTTCTATTTAGATAATGTATGTCTAAAATATATTTTTCTTTTTTTAATAAAATTAATGATAAAAATGTTTTGTGTAAAAAATTCTTAAATAGAAATGTCAATGGATACATGAAAGTTGCAATAAATACTGCCATCCATATGAATGGTCATCTGTTTTACTTTGCATTTTTCTATAGCAAGTCCAGGAGGACAAGACATTTTTGGTCTGTAGCACATTTTTTAACAGCATGGGAGCTAATTAATGAAGCACTTAGATTTGGACTGGTTGGTCAGATACACTTTAATACAGTATAGCATCTAACATTCTTTGGTTTCTTTAAACTAACAGTAAAAATAATAATAGAAACTAATCTGTGTATGATGAGAAGAGTCATAGACACAACATTGTTGACTTTTTAATGATTTTATTGGATGCGGAAAGGAGAGGACGGAAGAAAAGTGGACGAAGAAAAAAGAAATGATATAGAAATGAAGGAAGTAGTCTCTGCAATTTTTACCATAATTTTGTTTTTAAAATAAGAGAGAAAGTGAAAGTTAAATTGTTAAAATTATTATCTAATTTTAAAAAAATTGAAAAAATAATTATTATATTAATAAAAAAATATAGTAAAAAGATTAATTTTTTTAAAAAAATTATATTGCTAATATATTTATTTTCTCTTTATTTTCTATCTATCCAAATAAAAGAAAAAAAAATTCCTTCCTTTATTTTTTTCTATTTCTACACATTAAACAACATATTTTTCTTTTCTACTTTCATTCTTTTTCTTTTTCTCATATTTTTTTTCAATCCTATTTTCCCATATCCAATTAGATACTGACCAATAGCATCATTATGTTAAGCAAAACACACCTAAGTAAAGGTTGCAGAAGAATTTCTCCATTCAACATTTGTTATTGCATATATAACAAGTATTGATTGCCAATTTCCCCTTATTTATTAAATTATGGGAACTTAGTTTCTACAAGCAAGTCCAAAATATAGGTCAGGCCACGTTCTGGGTAACCCGTCTAGGTTTGGTCCGTAATATCAAGTCTTTCCTCTCATATTTATTCTTTGGGCCTGGGATAGTAAGAGCCCGATCTGTACTGGGCCTTAAACAAAGAACGAACATTAATTTGTTATACAAATACGTGTTTGACCAACAAAAAAGTTATGCAATTACATGAATTAATGTCATTGAAAAAGGGTAGTGGCTAAATGCCATTCAAGTCAAACATTACCGAGATAAACAGAAAATTTATATTATCAGTCAGAGAGAGATTCTGTTGTTTTAATCAATTTCATTGGAAATAACAGTTACGTGCAATTTTACAGGACTGTCCCCTCATCTCAACTTTACAATTCAATCCTTCTTCTTTTTTATGTCGAGACAATTCACACTTTTAAATGAATATTGCTTTGAATCTGGTTTGAAAAGGATGTTCTACTACCCACAGCGTACTTATGCCTCGGTCAAATTAAGATATCAACTCCTTACTCGGAATATTGATTTTTTTTTTTCAATTGAGAAAACTTTTTGATATTTTTTTGACTTTTTGGAAAAATTAATACTCTTAATTTAATATTTATATTTTAAATATTGAAAAAAAGTAAGAAAAAAAAATACATAGTAAATATCATTAGGAGTGTGAAGTCTTAAAGTATTAAAAAAACTATAGATAGGTTACGGTGGACAATGCGGACAGAAGGGTAATGGCGTGCTAATCACTTTATTAGTACTTCTTAGGATGGATCGCTGTGGTGTTAGTAGTCATAATTTCGTTTAGATGAAGTTTGAGACAAAATTATTCCATCTAATTATATAAAAAATTTATGATTTTTTTTACTTAATTTGAGAATGATATTGAAATTGAATTAATCCAATATCATTTTCCGTAGTTTAATTGGGTGAGTTGTTTTAATTTTCGCCTTATTTTTTATTTTATTAAAGGGCAACAATTACTAAATAAAAAGTTATGCACATGATAAGTATAAAATATTAAATGTTATAAAAATAATTTTAAATTATAAATAAAAGAAATTTTCTATTTTTAAATGTAAATATATTTAATAAATTATATTTTAGGTTAACAGAATATGGTAATTAATATAAATTTAATATGATTTTTTTCTAACCATTTGTTTAATTTTATATTTTAAAAATCTATTTAATAGTTTTAAATGGTTTAAATTTATTTTCCATCATCTATACTGCCAGTTTTTGGAACCTTCTGTTATTTTTCTCTTTTTTTAGAGTCTGCTTGGTTGAAATAAAAGAATAAAAACATAAAATAAAAACACACACAAAAAAAGAAGAAGTTGTAAAAGTAAAAAAGAAAAAATGTTGAATGAGACGGCAGTAAAATTGTTCTCCTACAAATGACATGCAAATCGTAGAGGAAATAAAAGTTCTGCCATATACAGCTTCAAGTATAAGAAAAATGTAGTTTTCATCTGCCCTTTCAAAATAAAAATAAGAATATTTTATTTTTTAACATCTTTCTTCTTAATTTTTATTGTATTAAATGGAAGATAAAAAATAAATTTTCATTTTTCAATTAAAAAATTTAAAATTACTTTTGTTTTATTTATTTATTTATTTTCATTTTGTTTTCACTGTTTACCTTATCAAACTAGCGAAAAAAACTAAAGTTTTTCTTAATTTGTGATAACATTTCTTTATATGTTTTCTGTTTTTTATTTTTATTTATAAAAATATAATTTTAATTTTATTTTATTTTATATTTTTTAAGTTTTGTACATGAAACATTAAAATTGAATTTTTTCATTATTTATATACAAAATTTTAAAAAATATAAAATACAATAAGGATAATATTTTTGTAAATAAAAATAAAATTATTATTATTTTAAATCAAACAAACCTAATTTTTTTTATTTTCATTTTTTAACTTATTAAAAATATTACTCTCTCAATATGCTTTT
This sequence comes from Canavalia gladiata, assembly GCA_037954105.1. Classification (NCBI taxonomy): domain Eukaryota; kingdom Viridiplantae; phylum Streptophyta; class Magnoliopsida; order Fabales; family Fabaceae; genus Canavalia; species Canavalia gladiata. The sequence continues at coordinate 13,584,238 of CM075668.1, forward strand.
TACATATAAAATATCTGAACTCAAAAATATTTCACAAATTATATATATATATATATATATTAAATTAATCGTTTGTTATTTTTTTTTTCGAATAAATGTGGTTAATTGTGGAAAATATAAGAATATTGCTTTCAAAAATCATATGAAGAGCCTAGTTTAATTAACTTTTTATCTGAAAAAAAAAATTATCATGTTTTCGTTAGATCTTTCGTTTTTTTTTTTTAAATGAGACTCCCTTAAGATATTTTTTTATCATCAAAAGATCCTTTCTATTTTCCTTGTTTGATATTTTTAAATATTGTAAATTTTCATTCAGTCTAACATCTTAAAATTTCAAATGTGAAATTTGTAAAATTTATTAAATTTGAGACTAATTTTATTTAAAGGGAGTAAAAAAGCTTATAATATTTAAAAGATTAAATAAAAATAAAATTACAAAAAAATAATTTAAATTATATATTTTGTCTTATAAATATTTTATTTAAGTTAAATAAAATTAATATAAATTATAAAACTATTACTTCAATTTTTTTAAGATAATGCAAGAACTTGATTAATAAATCAAATTACAAAGAACTTAATTGTTGTCCCTTTCCTCAATATCTCGAAACCACAGTGAGATTTTTTATAATTTTGTCATTTTATTTATTTTTTATTTTATTGTCTAAATTTTATGTACATATATTTATGATTAAATATTTTTATTTTTTATTTTTAATTATTTTATTTATATATTAAAATTTTTTATTCATAATTATTAAATGAAAGTATATTTGAAATAAAAAATTAATAAATTTTAAAGTATAAAATAACAAAAATTTTTAAAATAAAACTTAAAAGTTAAAAAACTAAATAAAAGAAATTCAAGGAGTAAATAGGGTTTGATCCGGTAAAGCTTCTGATGGCAGGATTCATACTTCCTATATCTGGCAATGGTAGAGTCACGTGGTGGATGGGGATGCCAAATGTGACTAGACATTAATTGTCGTTTTGTGGAATCCATCGGGTGCCTGCGGAAACTATTTATATTCCAATATATATGTACATAAACTGTTTGATTTTTTTTATTTTTTTTTTAAAAGCTATCCGATAATGGCTCTTACATGATAGATATTACTAATCCAATATGAAAATATCAATTCTCTTTTCTCAAAATAGTTGTTAGTTCCATTTTTCTGAAAGGGAAAATAATATCATGAAACATTCAAGTACAAGCTATTTTTTTAAATAATCTAAACTGTTCGATTACCAGTATATGGAAGCGGATAACTGTAGGATGTATGAATCATAACCTTTTTCAGAATGTTCTTGTTTCAATTTTTATATTATTTTCATTTTTATATTTTTATGATTATTAAAAATTTCGTCTTGAATAAAATATCAGATTCCAATCATTTAATTTAAACCAACCCAATTATATTTGAATTGGTTGACAAAAAAACCAAAACAAGAACAATATGTATAAAAAAAAGTAAAAAACAAAAGCTGATCCAACCACTGCTGTTTTAATTGGCTGAGACCTTTTTCCCTTCTACTCCAATTTACCGCAACTGATTTTTTTTTTTCCAACATATAATGTTTTATTCAATTTATATTTTTTTAATCTTTTTCAATATAATTTTTATTCAATTTTTAGCTTTCTTTATATTTTATAGTTTGAATTTTGAATTTTTATACAATATATCAAATTATTTTTAAATAAACTAAATATTATTAACATATAATTTTAATTTTAACTTTTTATTTTAAAATTTAACATATTATATCAATAAGTTGACACGTTTTAATTCAAACCATTTATTTACATATTTTTTTAGTTTTAAATATTTTAAGTATTTACTTTATTTTTACATAACAAAATAATAATCATTAATTATAATTTTTTTGTTTAATTTATTTAAATTTATAAAATTTACTTAAAATAAAATATTTATATAATATACAAAAATATTATTTTTAATAATAAAGATATATTATATCATATATTAATTATTAAATATGTGATTTTATCTTTATTAACAATAATGATATTTTTATATATATATAATTTAAATAGTCAACATTAGTTAATTTAAAAAATTTTAAATAAATAAAAAATTAATAAATATTTTATTTTAATAATTTATATATTATTTAAATATATATAAATATTAATATTTAAATAATATATATATTTAAATTTTTTAAAATTTCATACACATAATTATAAAAATATTATAAAAAAATTTAACGAGTTAGTAAATTTTATATTTTATATAAAATTATTAAATTAATATAAATATTAAAACTTAACATTTAAAATTAAAATACTCATATATATATAATTTATTTTAATTTAAAAATATTTATAAAACATCCATTTTAAAAAAAAATACTATTTTTTATATGAAAATTGACCAAATCAAATTAAATAAAATTATTTTAAAATTTTTAAAATATAATTCTAATTTTTATAAATATAATTAAATTTTATTTTATTCTTTTATTTTTAGTTTGTTTTTATAAAATTTAAAATTTTTAAAAATAAATTTTATTATATTTTTTACAACATACAAACATTTAAATATATTATATCATTGAAATAATTTATAAAATTATAAAAAAATTTAAAATAAATTTTACTATATTTAAAAAAATATTTTAAATTATTTTTAATCTATTTGGCCAAACATGTTATTTGATATGGCTAGCTATCCATTTATTAATTATAATTTAATTAAAATATAATAATAACATGACTTTTTACTTTATAATATAATTATAAATTACTATACTATTATAAATTAATATTTTATATAATAACTATTTTGAAATTATCTTTATTAAATTTTAAATTAATTTAAAATACATTAAAATTAAATTGTATTTATTATTAATTTAGTTCACCAACCATTTATCTTTAATGGCTAACATCAAATTTATTATTCTGGATTTTATTTGTTTAAAATAATAGTTATATTTTATAAAATAAAATATAATAATATTTTAATATTTTTTAACAAATAAATAAATAATTTAGAAAGATCAATAAAAAGTAATTAAAAAGTTAATATGTTATAAATTTAAATTTAACTTAATTTTTTTATACTATTTAATTTTTATATTGATAATTTAAAAATAAAATATTGCCTCTAATATAAAGTGCATAACAAAGTAGGAATATAAAAGAAAATAAATAATTTATATACTAAAAATTAAAATTAAATATAAATTAGAATTGTTTAAAATAATTTTTGTATTATTTTTAAATTAATAATATTTTGTAATATGTAATTAAATTTTTTAAAATGTAAAAAATATTAAAATAATTTTTTCTAATAAATTACATATACAATTAAAATTTAAATCTATATTTATATGTTTAAAAAATATAATTATTTATTAGTTATTCTAAAATTTTAATTAATTTAATATTATTAGTGTAATTTATTATAATTTCTAATAAAAAGTTATTATTAATTCCTTGAAGCGTTAACGAGTAAGATTTTTATAAAAAAAAATGATAATTATTATATATTAATTTCGAATATATCTTATTTTTTATATTTTGTATCATATCACACATATTTTTTTTATATACATTTTAAATAAAATATATATTTTCATCAAGATACATTTTAAATAAAATATATATTTTCATCAAGATACATTTTAAATAAGATATATGACCAACTGTTTTCCATAGAAAATAGTGACGATGGCATGATCCATAATACATGATTAAAATATGAATGAATGAATGAATGAATGTAGACGGCAGGCAGAAGTTGGCTGGGTGGCTCAACGTCCAGCACTCTTCCATTCCATGCTGTTACAGTCTCTGCTGCTCCCCACCCGATTCAACCTCAGATTTTCTCGAGAAACTTTCATTTTCCGGTAAAATATAATGCTTCCATTCGATTCTCAATCTTCTCAACTCACCTCAGCTATCTATCTATTCATGCGCATTTGCTTTTTCATCGTCTTCCTTTTCTTATTAATTAAATTCTAAGGGCACGAAACTCCACCAATTCACACATGGCGCCTCCCATCCTTTCCCTCGCTCTTCCCTCGGACACTGGTCGAGTTCTCAGCATTCAATCTCACACCGTCCAGGTTTTTCCTTTTTCAATTTTGACTTTATTGCTTATTTTATACAACAAATCCAATGTTCATTTTAGATGTCACCGAAAGTGTGCCGAAATGAAAAATAACCTGCAATATGGCCAATACCTGGCTCGAAGACCAAAAAAGAAAATGGTTCCAAGATTAAGATAAATATTTTGAAATGTTCTTATACATCAAACGCTTTAGTAAATGGTTGCACAGGATGAAAAAAATGTGAAGGATGATTTGTTTTTGTACGCGTGCACTGTAGACTTTTAGAGCGATGTTTGCCTCTTTTTTGGGCAAAATGGAATTCGTGATTCTTCTTATTGGTATTAAAATTATATCCAAATTTGCTGTTTGCATTTGGCAATAATCCTGAATGTCAATGTAGTTGCATGCAGCTAGCTATGTTATTATCTTGACATTGTGGCCGTTTGCTATTATTCTCAGGGGTATGTTGGTAATAAATCGGCTGTCTTCCCTCTGCAACTACTGGGCTATGATGTGGATCCAATTAATTCCGTGCAGTTTTCAAATCATACAGGCAAGCTGTGTTTTTTTAATTTTTCATCTAGTCTCTCAGGACTATGGGACCCGATATATGGTGTGATGCTGTTGGTCAATTGAATATATTTAGGTGTGGTACGGTATCCTCGTTAAAAATACTGCAGTTGTGGTTTAATAAATTTAAGGATTATAATGCAGGTTACCCGACAGTTAAGGGTCAGGTTTTGAATGGACAGCAACTCTGGGATCTAATAGAAGGCCTTGAAGGAAATGATTTATTGTACTATACTCACCTGTTAACAGGTATTCTAAGTATTGCCCTCTTGGTATTTTTTATTGTGAACTGTATAGCACTTCCCTCATGAGCTGTATATTAAATAGATAAAGGAGGCAGCTGATTCAAGTTTTGCCATGATATGTGACAATCTGTCTTTCTTAGAGATTGTGTTTCTTGACTTTTATTTATTTATTGGAGCCCTTGATAAAATGCTTCAATTTATCTAACTGAAAAAAAATGAAATGAGTCTTTGACAGTCCCTTAAGTGTCATGTTCTTTGGGATGTTAGAATCCTTAGATGAGTGTTCCTAAAAAGTTATTATTTTGCTCCTTTTTTTGGTAACAAACTTAAGTTTATAACTTTTGAAATCATTATTATGTATTACTGTTGAGCCATTCTACAATATTTCCTTCAGTTTGATGGGCCTTTAGTCCATGTGTATTCCTGAAGGAGTAAAAAAGGGAAAAAGCATAAAAATGAGGCAAGGGAACAAAAGGGTAAAGATGAGACTAAAAAGAAGGTTGTTGAGGAAAGAACAGAATTCCAGGTGGCAAGGTTGTTGAGGAAAGAGGAGGAAAATAACAGAATGACAGGTGACAATATGGGAGTGGAAGAGAGGGATTCTTGGATGATCAATGTGAAATAAGAAAATAAAAGGAGGGGAGGGGTCCAGAGGGAGGGTGGGGGGGGGGGGAGGAATATGGAAGCAAGTAGGTGGTGGGTAGACAGGGTTTGAGACTTTGCTGACTATTTTCATTAAGCAATCTTTCTATTATTTTTCTTTTGCAAGGCTGTTTTGTTTTGTGAATTCAGAAGGAAATACAGAGAAAAGTCAAAAATATATGTTCAGTGTGGGTGCGTATTGTTGTGTGGGAGGGCTGGGAATTGGTGAGTGTGCGGATAATTTTGCTGTGCTACTCTGAGATCTATCAGAGTGTTTGATCACCAACCCAACAGTTTGTTGCATTTTTAATTTGTTCCTTATGCTCATTACTTCCTTTTTCCCTATTCCAACCCATGCATTTTCAGGTTATATTGGTTCAGAGTCTTTTCTGAACACCGTATTGGAAGTTGTCAGCAAGCTTCGGTCAAAAAACCCAGAGCTTACATATGGTAAGACTATTGAAAATACTTGAGATTTGTTTGATACACTGGATCAAAGTGCATCAGCTAGGATAAACTATCCTTACAATTTTTGGTGTTTTCCCTTTTCTTTTTTGGGTTCACCTTTAACATCTGTTCTTCATATATATTTTTTTAGCTTTTATGCATATTTAGATGTTACTAAAAGGAACAATGGAAGACATAATTTAAGTCTTCAGGCATAAAGTGATAAATTGAAAAGAGAACTTGCATACTGTTGTAGCCAATAGGACTACACTTTTTTAAGTTTCAGCTACAGTTTGTGTACTTTATGGCCTACACAGTTTTGTTGTGATTTTCATTTAGTGTTGACAATTGGAACCTGGGGAATATGTTTTCAACCTTTTTCCTTTTTGGATGTTGGGCCTCAATCTTCTGTTTTTTACCTTTTTCTTTTTAGAGAATAAATGTATACATGTATTTCTGCATTTAATAAATCATGCTTCCTTGTTAGTATGTGATCCAGTGATGGGTGATGAAGGAAAGCTTTATGTTCCTCAAGAGCTAGCATCAGTCTATCGCGAGAAGGTATGACTGTTATACAAAGAGGTTTCTGACTTTCTGCAGGTGTGCAAGTGAAAATAATATATACTGTATAGTCATATTCAATGTAGCAAATTTAAAAAGTATAAACTTATATAGCTGAACTGTTGTATGCCTTCATCTATAATTGAAAATTATATTTAATGCATAGTCAACAGGTTCCTATTTTTATAAAGATGATACAACCATACTTCCCTTTCATGTAACCCATTGTTAATTTAAAAAGAATGTTCTGAGTGTTAGCATTTGAGTGACACATTTTGGCAGGTTGTTCCAGTAGCTTCAATGTTGACTCCCAACCAATTTGAAGCAGAACTACTGACAGGATTCAGGTACTTATACGGTTATACCAAAATATAGATTGCATATGTTTTTTTCTGTTCTATATGTTCTTTATTGTTGGTTTCTTTTCTCTAATGTATAGCATATTAATTTCTTCTGCTTTTTCTGTTCAATATAAAAAAGTCCTTGACTAGGTTTTGGGGTGTAAAGATTAATTTTGTTGAGATTAAGTTATGAGCATAACTCAAAGAAAGATATTTTATTGGTGTCATTGTGGTGCTGTATGAAATCAATACTATTGAGTGGCTTGCATTAGAGAGGGTTCCATTTTGAGCTGCAGGTGTATTTTTACTATATATTCTTAATTTGTGAGAGATTGAAGTTGGTCTCATTAATATCCACGGGTTTATTCTCATACACATAGGTAGGTATCTTTGTTTTGCATGCATTTTTTGTTTGTGGGGGTGTGGGTACACCCATATTGAGATAAAGAATCTTGGTAGTTTTTAAGAAAGTCCAATGCGCAATGTGTCATGCGGTAACAGGCATCTGTCTAGTTCCTTGAAAATATATTTATAGTTTGTCATTCATGAAACTAATTGGGTTAAGAGCCAACATCACACCTGTAAATTATCCTTTTATTTAGAAGGTAGCTAGTGATTGAAAGCATATTTTCAACAAGCAAAGTTATTTTGAGTTCTGTAATTGTTTTTATTTTTCTTTATCGTTATCACCCCTATTACTATCAGATTATTGCATATTTATTCTGTTTGTGCATCTCCACAATATGTCTGTTTTGCCTTCTAAATATTCAAATTTCATCCTTGTTATAGGATTCAGTCTGAAGAAGATGGTCGGGAAGCCTGTAGGTATCTCCATGCAGCTGGGCCCTCAAAGGTCTGCTTTTATTATTGTATGGTTGAAAAATGCCTTTCGTTTTTGGAAGATCCTTGAAACCTCTTGGTTCTAAACTTTCTCCTTTGAACATAGGCTTGTGCTAGTCATGAATTTTCCCTTTTGGTCACACACACACACACACACTCTTCAAGTTTCACTTTAATGATTTGAACGCGGGCCTGTGTTATTCTATGCAAGACCTTGGTATTTGGTGTACATTTATAAAAATAATTGAAACAACCATTTTTTTCTTGAAAGTAAATGTCCAAATTGGTCCTTGAAAGATATATGTGGTTTCACGATGGTCCTCCATTTACAAAAATTGGTCCTTCAAAGATATATGCAACATCGAGTCGGTCCTATCTTGTCACATTTTCCCCTTCCATGGGCTTGTAAAATGACATCAGAATAGTCCTAGAATTGAAGGAAAACCAGTGGCATCAATTGCCATTATAGAACCAATTCAACATTTCTAGTAATTGGAGGACTAATTTGATGTTATTGTATCTTTGAGAACCAAAATAAGTGTTTCCTCTATTTCTTGATAACTAAAATATTCAGTAGTGTGGCAGGTATGCAAATTTCATTCATCATTGTCATGCATATATATCTCTTAAGATAAATGGAACCAAAATCACTTTAGCCTGTCTTCTACCATGTTCATTCTTGATAACATGGTGTATAAATACCTGGCTTTCTGGATTGGTTTGATCTCTTTTAAAGCTCAATTGTATTTTTTTTCCTATTGATTCTGGTTTTAATCTCTCTCTGAACTATTAATTAGATCTCTTGGTCTTTGTTCCCCCTTCCCACCCTCCCAAGTCACCTATTTGTTTATTCCAATAATAAGGTTCTGTCAGATTCTTCATTCCATGAAAATTTTAACTTTATACAAACATCGCCAGTAGAGAGGGGTTGGATCCAACAATGTCCTAAAGTTGTACACTTCTAGTATACAACCTGCCGGCAACTCTCACGCACAAGCTTAAATCTAAATTAGTAAATTACACTGGTCGATTCCATGCTTTAATCTGAGTTTTTTTAACTATTTTTTCTTAGTGTTCCTTTTTTCAATGCCAAGAAATTGTCTGCATCTGATGTCACAACTCACAATGACATTTTCTTTGATGATTTTGTCCAAAGTGTAGTTTATGGTCTGTTATTCTCAGTCATTTAGCTGATGTATGTGCCCTTCAGGTTGTAGTTACAAGCATAAATATAGATGGGAATCTTCTCCTCATTGGCAGTCATCAAAAGGAAAAGGTGAATTAAATGGTGCTTATAATGCTTTTTAGTTGATGGTAATATTTTTATTTCTAATTTCAGATATAATAGTAAAATAATGGAGATTAAAATTACTAAATTTTCTTGGTTAACTTACATAATATATTTGCTTATGCCTCAAGTCTTGACAGTGATTTGTAAAATTTGTTTTCCATATTCCATAAATTTTCTGAAAACCACACGAAACTGAATGGTCAACCAAAAATTGTTAAACTGGTCAGTTGTTCAATGATCACCTTATAAGTTATACCTAAAGAAGCTGAGAAATGCCAGTTTAGAGCCAAATCAGTGAATCAGTTAAGGAGGTCCACATTATGGTAATGAAAGTAAGTAGGCAAACCACGTCATTACCAGTGTACATGAATCTTGCAACAATGTATATTTACTTTGAGAGTAGTACACTATTTGAGTAAGAGTGTAATGCGTGTCACTCCATGACTATACACGCTATTGGATTGAAAAAAATATTATTAAATTTGTTGAAAGAGAGAGAAATAAGAGAACATGTGGATGAATCCATGTGTTTTGAATTACACAGTAGACGGTCTTATTTATAACAAATTTTCTGAGAATAACTGTTACCCTAATTACCTTAATTACGTACAGATCATAATATCCCTATTTACATATTCTATAGCAAAATTAAATATGGATTGGCTATGAAACTGCTTGGAGCAATACTTTGGGAATGTGTAAAAGATTTTCCTCCCGCTGGGAGTTGAGTGCTACACCACTATGCTGCTTAGTTATGTGCTGTGTATAAAATTTATGTATTATATTCTTGGTAAAAAAAAAAAAAATTTCGAAGCAATTGCTTAATATATAAACAAATTTCCTATCACTAATCTAACAATTTTCTAAGTAGAGATTATGTTATAGCATTCTTAAAAATCTCTCTTATGAAAGAAATTGAAAATTATTATGTGTTTCCCAATTTTTCATCTCTACAAAATTTAACCTTTGTACATATGTATATATAAAATAATATTTGATTTCTCTATATTTTCCAGTATAATGGTAGAAACTGGTTCAGAAATAGCTCTCCTTTAATGAAAAACATTGGCTTTCAATTCCAGCCTTGATCCAATCTAGGCAGACCAAGAACACCAAGAATACAAGAACTAAGTATTCGAGAGATCCAACAACTCTCCTCCGTTTCCCACCAAATACATGAGATCCCTTTCTATTCTCCCTCTTTCCCTATTTATAGCCTCTTTCCTTTTACTTTCTAACAAATTCCGTTAACTAACTAAAAACAAATTATACCTCTTAAGACTAACTAGCTAGGTGGTTCCTATTGTATAACTACTTGTTTAAACATTGTTTTATCTTTTTATATATATACTATCACGTAATAACAATAATAATAATAATTATTATTATTATTATTATTATCATTATACCACCACCACTGGCAAATAACTGAACCATATAGAATTGCTTTGGTCTTTGGGTCATTGTTTGATATATACATTCAATGGTTAAGGCTATACTTTTCTATAACTTCATCCTCTTTTTACATTCTATATATTCTGGTTTTATTCTATACACTATGTGCTCTCATGGTAACAACTTGTATTATCTTTATCTGATAGGGGCAGCCTCCCAAACAATTTAAGATCATGATTCCAAAAATACCAGCTTATTTTACGGTATGAATATTCCATAAATACTTAAGTTTATTTATGGTTTTAGATCAATTTTTACAATTTTTTTAAGAAAAGGTAAGTGGCAAAAGTTTATTTGGAGCCAAACATGTACAATTTCAGCTTGGATTATTCAATGATTTTACTTTATTATCTATGTATTATCAAAGACATGTATTCATTAATTTCCCCAAATGGGCCTGAGTGTCATAGTCTCCTGCTCACTAACATGTAGAGCTCCAATAATCACCTTTGTTTTTTGAAATACAACAATGACAGATTTTTCACTTTAAAAAGCTGCATCTCCATTGGAGTGCTCCTTGGAAAAATAGGGAGGAATGGAGTGGTCTACAGCAGTTCATCTTCACCATGAAACTCCTTGTAACCACTTCTGCAAACTTGTCACCAAAAAAATTCACCTTTTATCATCACTACCCATCTGAAGCCTTGTTCGACTTCCCTCTTAGATTTGAACATAAAAACTCTATGACAGCCATAGAGTGCATATTGCTTTAGTTGCTGTTTATCCATTTAACCTGGTGCTTGTTAGACTCTAAGAAATTTATCCAACTTGTTCTCCAAAGCCCAAAAAATAAATAGAGAAAAAAAATCATTCTAGAAATTTGTAAAAATCTACTGCACTTGTAAATTTATTCAATGAAGTTCTTTGATCTGGTTCTGTTTAGATTTAAGCATTAGTAACTAGAACCTTAACAATGTTCTCATGCTTGTAGGGAACGGGAGATCTCATGACTGCACTTCTTCTTGGTTGGAGCAATGTATTGCCTTTGCTTAAGAATTATTGCTATAATTATATGTTCTTTCCAGTAATTTCATAATAATAGAGTAAACCCCCCAAATTAGTCCCGGAGTTGTTGGTTAGTCCCCGAGTAATTAAAATATCCAAATTAATTGCCGACACTTTTTTGCCGTCAGGTAGTTTGGTCCACAGTCGCAATTTCAATCAAATGCTTGTTGATTTGTCACGTCAAGTGGCATGTAGATGCTGACTTGGCTTCAAAACTCGTCCTCAACTCGCTTTCTATTGTCCATTGTCCACGCCTCACTCTCTCTCTCTCTCGTCCTCAACTCAACTCCCCTAAGCCTTGGCCTCTAGCTGGCTTTCTCATTCTTGGCTCGCTTTCTCTCCCCCCTCTCCCTCAACCGCCCTCAGCTTGCCCACAACGGTTGAGTTTGGAAGCCAAGTCAACATCTACATGTCACTTAACATGACAAATTAGCAAGCAATTAGTGGAAATTGTGATCGTGGACCAAGCTGCCCAATGACAAAGAGTGTCAAGGATTAATTTGGGTATTTTAATTACTCATGGACTAATTTGCTCGGCAACTGCTATCTCAGGAACTAATTTGAGAGTTTACTCCTTTTCATAATAGTAATCAGATATTTGTCTTTATTAATTTCAGAAATATCCCAACAACCTTGAGATTGCTGCTGAACTTGCAGTGTCCAGCTTGCAGGTATTTATTTTCTTGATGTGTACCAAGAGGATACTCCATGATATTATCTTTTTTAGTCTTATTCTTTTTCCCTCCTCCTGATATTGTGCAAGTAAAGTCTTCCATCAGACCATCACTTAGTACTGATTTATTCCTTCCTACTAGTAACATGAGGGCATTAATTGTGAAATTTTTGGACTTTGGCATTCACAATCTTTTAACAACGGATAATTAACAGTTCAAGTTTCACCAATATGTGCAGGCACTTTTGCACAGGACACTGAGTGACTATGAAAAAGCTGGACATGATTCCCAGTCAACCAGTTTAGAGATCAGATTAATTCAAAGCCAGGATGATATTCGAAACCCACAAGTTAAACTTAAAGCTGAAATATATAGCTAAATTGATGATATGATTTGAACATGTATGTATTTTTCTGTAGTAATATTTTTTTTGAAAGGATGTTGGAAGTTACAAGAAATTTAGAAGGAAAGTTGCTTCATTGTCTCCTATTTATTGATTAAATATATCATTAGATAGTTATTGAAAGCCAACTCTTCTTTTTAACAATATGACTCATTTTTTTGAAGTTGAGAAAGTAAAAAAAAGATCTGTACGAAATACTGTGCACCGACATGGAAACATATTAGGAGTTAGGAGAGAGGAAAGAGGAAAGAGAAAATTAGTAACTATTGGACTGGTTAGTTGGCTTGTTAGTTAAGGGGTTAAATAGAGGAATTAAGAGGAAAGGTTTCATTCTGTCTGACATCATTTTGTAGATTGAGCATTTTCTCTTTGTGAATGGAGAAATCCTTCGTGAAGGAAAACCCTTGGAGGAGATCTCTCCTATTATGTGTTTCTTCCATTCAATTCAGTGAAATCTTTTCATGTCCATTTATATTCTTTGTACCTAATAAAACATGACATCGAATTGATAATTCTGCCACATGTTTCTCGCTAGGGTAGAATAATTCAGTTGAGTCTAACTAATAATGATTCTTAAATTCTGGACAGAGTTTGGACTCTGGACTATATATTTTTATTTACGTAAATTAAGAAGATTTTTATAAAAGTATGTTATTTATTTTATTAGATTTAATTTTAATTGTTAAAATTTGTTTAATTATTTGATTAAAATTTATTAAGATTATATTAAAAATTTGAATTATATTATAGATAGATTTTATTTTGATTAATCTTAATTTTTTCATATTAGAAATTTATAAATTCTATTAGGATTTAATTATAATTTTTTTATATTAGTAATTACAAAGGTATAAATAATCCTGAGTAATGAATTACAGATTAGAATTTCTATGCACCTAAATATAGGTTTTTCACTGTTGTGAGAATTTAATCTTTTCTTTACTCTTGTAAAATCTTGTTTTGACTGGTGATTCAAGTTCATAAAAGCTTCTGGTTTGTGTTTCAACCTAGATGCGTTGTTGTGTAGATTGATTATCTTATGTTCGTGGTTGGGCAAGAGGTTTAAGTAGTAAGTCACATTCTGGTTTGTGTTTCAACCTAGATGCATTGTTGTGTAGATTGATTATCTTATGTTCGTGGTTGGGCAAGAGGTTTAAGTAGTAAGTCACATTCCTTATGACGTTGATTGACTATTTACTCGTGTCAGATCATTAAATCATTTATCTTTATCGTTTTCTGTTTTCTAGTAATTTTTTTATTTAATCTACGCCGTGAGGATTGAGACCACCCTATGGATTCATATAATGTATCCTCCATGCGGATGTTAATTACTCAAGGTAGATGATTATAGGGGAAAAGATGCATCATATTTGATGGATGATAATCATGATAGATGATAATCATGATAAAATCCATATATATTGGCCATAAGAGATGGTTGATTGCCATATTCACTTATTGTTGATTCTCTAATGAAGTTACATGTCCATTCTTGATTCCTTATTTTGTTTGTCTGATGAAAATTTGCAGGGCCTCATCATAGGCATAATGCTCTCCTTGCATTTGAGATTTTCATTGATTCTAGTGAAACTTAGTTTGGTTTTATTTTTTTAACACTTTCCAAAAACAAAGGTTCCGCAAAATGTTAATTGATCTCGCTTTCCATGGTTTTGAAACCTATATCCTGATTACAAACCCTAGGGATCTTTTCCAAAGAAGGTTGGAATCATATACTGATTATCAAAGGCACCAACTCATTTTGTTATACATTAAGCTTGTTTATTGGCTTTACCTTTGCTGTGTTGTAACTTATATTTCATATCTCTAGATATTTGTCAAACTTGGCCAAGTTCTGAACCAAAGTGGATGGATTCACAATGCTTGTGACAACTACTTTATGCTTTTCTATATTAATGTTTACTTTGTAAACACCTGATCCAAATTCAAAAACAAGAATAAAATAAAAGGAGGAAATAGTAAGAGAGGGTAAAGGAAAGGTGAGATACATTAGAAATCATCTGTGAGAATGTATGGTCGAATTTGTGTTTAAATGATTACAATATGGTCCTATGTTAATATTGAGTCATGAACCTACTTTTTACATATTTTTCCAACTATTCATATATCTCGAAAGCACCGCCCATTATTCAACAATAAAGCAACCTATGTCTTCACTATGTATATGAACATGGTTCACGTAACTAACTTGAACATAAAACAAATAAAAGATAAAAGGAAAAATTAAGATTAGACGAAATGTTAAGTGAAGTCTCAGACTAATTTCTCACACTCTCCCTTAGTGTGGACTTACAATTAACAACTCCAAAAGCATCTCAAAAATCTTAAAACTTAGGATTTGCCAAAGCCTTCGTGAATATATCAACCACCTAATCATTTGTGCGAATGTTCATCGACTCAACTTCTTCATTTAGGACTTTCTTACGAACAAAGTGATGATGCACCTTTAGGTGCTTTGTTCTCCCATGGAAACAAGATTTGATGCAAATTTGATGACATTTTCATTATCACATTTAATTTGCATAGTATAGTCAACTTCACATACCATGTTCCTTATTAACCTTTTAAAACAAATGTACTTTCGCACCATTGTAGTTGTTGCTACGTACTTAGCTTCAGTGCTAGATAAGACAACAATATCTTATTTCTTGTTGCACTAGGAAATTACAGTTAACCCGATGTTAAAGCAATAACCCAAAGTTAAGTGATGGTCATTTATAGCTCCAGCCCAATCTGTATTAGTAAACCCACTCGATGTAAAGTTGTCACATCTCTTGTATAGAAGACCATTACCAAGAGTTCCTTTCACGTAACAAAAAATTCTTCTTGGTGCTTCAAAGTGAGGACTTCTTTGATCTTGCATAAATTGTGAAACAATACTAATCAAGTATGAAATTTCTGGCATGTTAGATAAATCAAGCTTAGAAATTTCTAATTCATCATCTCTGGTTATAATCGTATCATCAACATATAGTACCACTAAGAGATGATGGACATTTGACTTCAATTTTATGAATAAACTAGAATCTGAATCAGAAACACTAAATCCACAAAAGGTTAGGTATTGAGCATATTTTCCACACCAAGCTTGTGGAGCTTGCTTTAGGCCATAGAGTGATTTTCTCAAGTGACAAACATGATTTGAAAACTGCTTAGAGACAAAGCTAGGAGGTTGCTTCATAAATACTTCATGATCAAACACCATGTAAAGAAATGCATTCTTTACGTCAAGCTGCCATAATTTCCATCATTTAAAAACGCCAATTGAGATAATAGATCTCACAGTCATCCCTTCCCCATTGGACTAAACGTCTCCTTATAGTCTAGTCCATAGCTTTGAGAGAAATCACAAGCGATTAGGTGAGTTTTAAACCTATCAATAGTGCTATAAGACTTTTTTTTTTTTCTGGAAAACTCATTTGCATGCGATTGGTTCACAATTTTTTGGTTTAGATATCAACTCCATGTTTGTTTTCTATTTAGAGCATTTACATTTCTTTCTCTTAGTTCGCATGACCTTTTACCTCCTTATTGTTTTTTGGTTCTTCTGTAGTTAATGCTCATGTAAAGAAACATGAAGTCACAGAGTAATTGTTAAGTTTTACCTTATAATCTTTGAGATAATCAAACTACCTTTTCTCTCTTGTTGACCACCTCATAACGTGTTGTTCACCATTTGCTTTACTCCTAACTGGCGACTCATTTTTTTCTTCCATATCATTGAGTGCTTGCACATTTGTTGTAGGGAATAAGAACTTTATATTATCTTGGTCATCATCAAGAGTAGCATATTTTGGAGCAAAAAATGGCAATGATATTTCATTGAACACCATATTTCTAGAAGTAGTAAACTTCTTTGTCTCTGGATCCATGCTCTTCCACCATTTCCTCGCTTCTGGGTCAAGTTGATCCTATGGCCTTTGGGAACATGAACATAACATATAGCACCAAATACAAAAATAATTCACATTTGTTTTTTTGTCATATAAAATTTCAAAAGGAGCTTTTTGTGTACTTGGACAAGGTGGTAGCCTATTAGTCACATGGCAGGCACATTGAATTGCTTCTGCCCAAAGTTCCCGAGGAAGATTCTTATCATGTAGATGAAAGACAAATTGAAGATACCCAAGCCTTCTTTCTGCAACCTTGTTTTGCTAGGAAGTGTTAAGTCAAGTCTTTTGATGAAGAATGTCATTATCGTCACAGTATTGGAAGAAAGTCATTTGACATGTATTCTTTACCATTGTCACTTTGAAGACAATTTATCTTCTTTCCAAACTTCTTTTCAATGACATCTTTAAATTTTATAAACTTGGATAATGCTTCACTATTCTCTTTCAAAAATTTCACCCAATTGAACCTCGAGTGATCATCCATAAACACCATAACATAATGTTTCCTATTATATCTTGGTGTTTTTGTTGGTCCCATTAAGTTTGTACGGATCAATTCAAACAGTATAGATCTTTGATTTGATGACCTTTTGAAAGGAAGACAATAAGACTTGCCATATTGGAAACCTTCATGAACATTCTTCAAGGATGGAATTCCATTCACCAACTTTTTAGAAGAAATTTGTTGTAACAATTGATAGCCTACATGACCCAATTGAGCATGCCAAACTGTAGGATTATCAGTTTGACTTTTTTTTTGTATGTTTCTCCCTTAGATATAACAAACAAGAAACTTGCTTTCCAGTGACAATAACATTAACAGAAATTTTCTTCACATTGTCAAGCATCTTCGTATCTTTTGCACCAAATAACATATTTTCCAAAATTTATAATTTGTGAAACTGAAATTAGATTTTTCATTAATACCTATTCTTTTGCACTAAATACATATTTTCCATAATTTGTAATATGAGAAACTGAAATTAGATTTTTCACCAATACCTAAAACATGATACACATTATGCAATTTGACCTTTCTTGTGCTTGTATTATCAGCAACACCTATAGTCATGACACTTTTTTTTTCTACGGGATGAACAAAGTTATTAGCAGTGATAATAACTTGATCTCTATTGTGCACCTGCGTCTTTGAGAACAATATGTTATTTCGAGTTACATGATAAGAGGAACCAAAGTCAATGATCCACTCCTCCTCCTTGTTGTTAGCATAATTGACAAAAGTTCGAGATGAATTTTGTTCAATAGCCTCAATAATAAAACACTGCTCCCAGTTGGGTTGATCTTCTCCTTGGCTTGTGCAAGCAACGTTGCCTTTTAGAAGCTTCACCCAATAATTTCTCTTGATGTGTCCGAACTTTTCTCATTTGAAACAAATAATCCCTTTTTTGCTTTGTGAGTTGCAGCCTTTTTCGACATTTGAGTCTCCTTCCCTATTCTTGCTCTCAAAATTACTCTTCTTGTTTGATTTTTGTTTTGAAAAAAAAATTGAGTCAAGCTTTGATATGACTTTCCAATTTACTAATAAGAAAATAAAAGTCAAATAAAAAATTTTTTTATAGAAAAATGTGAAGTGTATCTTTAGTTTTTCCAAGTTTAAAATTGCCAATGGAAGTTACTTAACATGTGAAAATTTTCATGGTCACAAAGCCAGCTAAAAATGGTCTCTTTAAGTGAATTCCATTCTACATAACATGTTTAGACTAACATAAGTAGTTTTATCTTTTTAAAAAATAAAGAAAATAAATATAATCTTAAAACACAAAGTACCAATGGCCCGTTAGGATTAAATTTTCAATCATTACCAACTCATTATATCTTGTGTAACATTTATATTGTAGATTCTTATTTTTCTTCCAATTTCTTTTCGTAGGTGGTTTGGTGTGTAGTTACAAATGTATGTTCATTATATGACAAGGGAAGGTCATACATAATGAAATGGTACTTAAGAGATGAATATAGAAATTGGAAATCAAGAAAAATAAACCTAAACTTTACCTTTAATTTTATAGAGTACCTTCTTTACTTTGTTCATGCATCCTTGACAGTTCATGAATACTTTAAGAACAAACATCTGCGCAAGCCAATTATGAACATGTACATCTCAGATTAAATATAAATAAATTTAGTAAGAGGTAAAATAAAGTAAATAAAAACTTTACAAGGATGAGTGACAAGTTGCAGGAACCTCCATCTTTAATAACTCAATCACTTGACTTTTTAGGAGTAATCAGGACTAGATATGACGAAAGAGTGTTTCTCAATTTACTTTAGATAAAAAAATTTCTATTTTTTCTTTTATATTTCTTTATTTCCATTTTTTCCCATATCTGCATATTTTTGCATATATATTGAATTTCATGAATACTTACTTATCTATTTCTCCCCGAAATAAATTTCTCAAGCATCGGTGAGAATCATGCTCGTTTACTTCTTTCTATAATGTGTTTTATGTCGACAAAGAAAAAAGGAACTCTTGAATTATGAGTTAAATTGGTAAATTATATCAAAATAAAAACCAATGTTGTAAGAAGCTCACAAGCCCTCCAAGAAAGATATTTAAAGGATAAAGAACAGGTTTTTGACTTATTTAGGGTTATTTTTTAAATTAATTACTAAAAGGGGTTGTTTTAATACATTTAACGTGTCTAGGATATGCACATTAATTGTGGATCAATATGAAGATGCATCATACACGTGGAGCACTACCAAAAGGCGCCATAGTCTTATGTGAGAGCATTTGGAGAGACGTCATATATGGGCCCCACATGACTTTGACAATGGGTCAACATATAAATGCGTCACAGGGCATGAGAACAGTTGGAGAGGAGCCACAACTTTGTATGAGAGCATTTAGAGATGCGCCATATATGGCCCCACGTGACTTTGACAATGGGTCAGCATAAAAATGCGTCATAGGATGTGAGAGCAGTTGGATAGAAGCTACAACCTTGTGTGGGAGCATTTGGAGTGGTGCCACAACAGATGTTGCACCAGCTCTATCATGCGCCACATCTGTTGTTACCTTACTTCAGGATGCACCGCATCAAAATTTTTGCTTGTATAAAATGACTTATTCTTGTCGTTAGATGAACGAAACTCAAACATTGTTAGGTTTATATTTCTTTGCATTTAGTGATTTAGTATATTTTAAAAAAAAATTATTAAATCATTCTTAGTTTAGTGTTGTTCTAGATATTGTGAATTGTATTTAATTTAAATTATATTTACAAAAGTGTAGTATTATTTTTTTTTGTGCAAGTTTAAATTTATTTTCTGCTATAATTTGTTGTTTTACTTTTATTTTGAATATCAATTGATTTACTTTAATTTTAAAAAAGAGTTTGAAAAAATAACTGTGTTATGTATGTAGTTTAAAAAATTTATGTTAATATGGGTAAAATTATTATTATCATATATTCAAATGGTAGAATTTTTCAAGGAGAAAATGAACTTAATTTTGAAGGAAGTAAAAACCATTCATGTTAGAAGAGATATAAACTTTAGTAAACTTAAACAAAAAAATAAAGCTTTCATCAAATCAAGTGATTTCTTCTTTATTAAGAAAGTTCTTGATTTCAACTTACAAAATTTAATATAGTGGTTTCGAAATATGTGAAGATGATGATGTTAAATGTATGATTAATGTTTATGAGCAACAGTCATTAATGTTAGCATTAGAGATTTATGCCGAGATTGATGGGATTGACAGTTTAACAATGTTGATAAAACATGGTGGTTTTAATACTGAAGTTTGAGAAGATTGTCCTCCAATAGTTGGTAAGTTAATAGATGTATGCGTACATAAATATTGATAATATTTTTGTAAAATTAGTTTAAAACTTTTACTAATTAAGAAGTTATTTTTGTAAGCAGCTTTTGATGAAGGTGTAAATCCATCAAGATGATAATTGTGATGATCCAACCAAATTATGATTTTTCACCCATATGGTTAAGTAGTGAGGATAATGATGATATTGATGAAGGTGTTGATTGAAATAATCTAACTGATTCAGATGAAGGAGAACAACCAAATTTAATAATGAGTGCTAGTCCTACTCCTATTCTATTGAGAGCTAGTTCGATATCTTCAATTGGTTTATCTTTATTTGGATTTGAACAAATAACACAATCAGATAATGGTAAACATGTAACATATATTGTAAATTAATTGTTTATATTAACATGTTTAAATAATTTATGATATTGTAAATTAATTGTTTATATTAACATGTTTAAATAATTTATGCAGGAAGTGAATCTTTTTGAAATAGTTCTTTACATTATACAAATATTTGTATGGAACATGGTGATGAAGATATTAATTTATTTGGATTTAATACACCTTCCAGTTGATGTATAGGAGATGAATTATATGTTAGGTTACAATAATAAAATATAATAAATATAATATAATATAATTTAAACATTATTATTTACACAATATTATAATAAGATCAAAATATTTTTAAAAAGTCATTTTTAATAAAAATATTTTTAAAAAAATAGTTTTGAAAGTTTTAGTTTCTACTTCTGTTTTTTTTTCCTTAATTCCAAAAAACTCAATATTAAAAACAACTCTTTAAAAAAAATTTAATTTAAAAATATTTTTAAACATAAAATGGTAAAATTAATGAATAATCTTTAATTTTAATTTTAAACTCTTATTCATAATTTCAATTATAATTTTTTTTAATTCTATAAAAATTAAGCCTAATACTACAGTAATTAATAACCTATGTTTTAAACAATAATAAAAAAATATTGATTCAAAAAATTAATATATGTAATATATTTATTTAATATTTTTTGTTCAATCATAAATAAAATTTGATACATTTAAAAATCTATTTATATATATAAAAATACTTATTAAAAAAAACAATATATATATATATATATTTTAAAAGAATTTTTTTTATTTTAAAATTAATACATTAAAAAATATTTTTTAATTGAAGTTTTTTAAAACTTTTTGAGCCGCTAAATTTAATAGAAAATGATTGATGATAGAAAAATCTTTCATGTCATGGCCAGGTTAAGTTCTTAAATAAAAATTAAAAAGAAAATGATAGTAATTAAATAAGTTTCAGTTATAAAAGTCGTTCATATTTAATAGTAACTATTTTTAAATTTTAAGTATCCTAATCCCTATAAATTAAGTGTTTGACCACTCCATCATTTTAAATTTCATTAAATAGTGCATGCGCTATGTCCTAACCACCTTAAAAATTTTAGTGGGCTAACCTGTACTATGCAAAAATTTTAATGCCTTTAATCTTACAAATCAGATCTTCCTGTATCCTCCCTTTTCAATATAATATAATATAATATAATATAATTTAAATATAATTATTTATATTATATTATAATAAAATTTAAACATTATTACTTAATTGATATTTTAATATAATAAAATATAACATTATTTAAATATTTATATTTTAAATATAATTTTAATATTAATGTTAAAAATATAATATAATCTAAATATTATTATTTAAAATAAACTAAAAAATAAAATTTAATTTAATATACTTAACATAATTATATTTTAATATAATAATATATAAAAAACTTAATGTAATAAACTAACCGTATATATAGTTTCAATAGTTTTTATATCATAACATTATTTTTAAATTTAATTTATAATAAATTTAAAAATTTATTTAAAATATCAATTAAACATTATTATATATTTTTAACTAAACCTTAATATTTAATCAATTTAGATAACAACAGTAATAATAACATTATATAATATATATATATTGTTTAATTTTAAATATATTTAATTTTATTAAATTATAATAAAATTTATTTAACATTATCATTTATTTTAATATTATAAATTTAATGTTATATTAAAAAAATTATTAAATATTAACATTCATTTTAAGGTTATAATTTAACAATATCATATATTTTTAAAATTTATTATATTTTTAAATTTAAGTATAAATAAATTATACTAAAATTTAATTATTAGTTTAACTTTTTAAAATTTATAATTAATTCAAATGTTATTTTAAATATTATTAAAAATTTATTTATTTAATTTTATATACTAATTAATCTAAATTAATATATATTTAAATTATTATAAATATAATTTATTTCATATAAAATACTTTAACAAAATTACATGTATACTAATATGTAAATTCTTCAATTTTTTATTTTTTTTTATTTTAACTCATCACACTTACTTTTACACTCATAATTTTGGTGCAAAATGATCAATTTATAACAGTTCGATATAATTATTAAGCATTTTGAAATAGAATCACTAAACATGGTGCATCTTGAAAGGAGGCATACCTGTAATTTAAAAGCACATTTTGGTGCATCTTCAAAGGGAGATACACTGACACACCTGTAAAAATATGTTGCACCAAAGGGCTGCTCTTGAATGCACTAAGAATTTCACCAAAGACGGTTGAATGCACCAAATCCGAAACTTATGTACGAAACTCATGTCGATCAATTTGATGGATCAACACAAATTTGCAAAAGTTTCTAGATACCATGTGGTGTACATTGGAAAGAAAGTACACCTTGTGATGCACACATCGTAAAGACGGCACACCTATGATATATCTGGAGAGGAGACACTGACACAAGTTATAAATCCAACTTTGTAATGTATTTTTAAATATTTCTATCATTTGTGACTTATTTTTATATTTTTTCATTAAATGTGTCGTATTTTAAATTGTTATATAATATATTTTTATATAAAATTTATTTAAATTTTTACACTAAAATAAGAAAACAATTAATAAAAAAAAGAAAAAATAGATTATGAATAATTAAAAAATTATGACTTGACTTAAATCAAAGCAATGACTATTTTTTTAAGGTAAAGATTTTTTTATTTTTTTATTTCTTTCTCGATGTTTCCTTTATTTTTATTTTTTTTATATATTTTTTTTCTTGCATTCCTAAAAAATTCTACACATTTTTTATTTTTATTTTTATTTTTTCGAAATCAACCTCTCCAATGAAAAGGATATGACTCATTTTGTTAAGCCTGGTATTATCTGATAAACTTATTACACAAATAAGGTTGTTTGAGGTTCACTATGTGCAACACCATGATTCAACTGCAGCCTACGCCATAGGTACTATCCGGATGGATGGACCAGTAGCTGTGACACAGCAGAGTGCCCCTGCTGCATGATGCACCAAAACTATTTCTAATATTATTTGACACATTATTTTACAATATTAATTAATATTATAAAATAATAAATAATAAATTATTTATTTTACTTAAATATATATAAATATTATGACATTAATAAAATTTCAACCGTCTTATAAAATTATATTTATTAATATTATTATGACATAGTGAAATATATAAAAAACATAATAATATTTTAAAAATATAAATATATTTTATACCATAATAATAATTTTTTCAGGTACCATAATAAATTTTATAATTTATTAATTTATAATAGTAATTAATATTTTAAAATAATATTCAATTTATAAATTAAAAATTTTAGCATGACATTAAAGGTATTTAACATGAAATTTGTAGTGTTTTTAAAAAAAATACTCCTATTTTTTATCTTTTTGAAAAAAAAATAAAGTATAAAACTTGTCTCTATTTATCTATTTATTTTAATTTATAAAAAAAATATTAATTATATATATATTATATCTATCAACTGTAATAAATAAAAAAGATAAAAAATAAAGTTTATATAAAAAATAAAATTAAAAGTAAATATTTTTTTTTAAAAATTAACTATATTAATTTTAATATTTATATATATTGTTTTTCTTTTTACAGATAAAAAGAAACTGAAGGAATAAAAAAATTCAATTTTAAAAAAGAACAACATTATAATATGAAGGTTGTAAATTTCTAATCCCTTTTCTAGTAAGTCAAGTTAGGAATGGAATTTTTTCTAAAAGAAAAGAAGGGATCGCAAACAAAGCTTGCAATGGATCTTCAATGGTCGATATTTAAGTTAGATGCCGAAGAAATTAGGACGTTGTGGTGTCATTGTTGTCTGAGAATAGTATATTGCACAATTATCACATGTACAAACAAAGGTAGGAGATTTTAGAATACATTAACTTTGAAAATAAGGTAAAGAATAATTTTAACAAATCTGTGTATTTTTTTAGAATATTGATGCTTGAATTGTTGAAGGATGTGTCATATAAGTCTTTGTTGTTATCATTTTACAAAAAGATAGTTGATGCAATTTCTTTCAATGGATCGGAGATGAAGAAACTTTTCATAGAAAGGTCGCAATGCTAAGATAAAGGAGAAGGACAAAACAACTTTTTAGAGAGACATTCTCATGCTAAAACAGAGAAGAATTGTATTTACAAAATTCACTTAACATCAAATAGGAGGATGTATTAAACTGTTATTTATTCAAATATTTATTTGATGTATTAAACTATTATTTATTCAAATATATAACATCACTGAATATTGTTATCAAATCAAAATTAAAATAATAAAAATATACTAAAAATACGTTTGATAAAATATTCTAGCTAACTAAAAAATTTGTTAAAATATTATTTGATAAAATAACATTTTAATAATTATTTACATTTTTTAAACAATTACTGCTATATTTAGAACAAGAATTTTTAAATTTTCCAATTTTAATTAAAATATATTTTTATAATATTTTTTGTTTATCTATTTCTTATAAATTTAATATTAACTTATTTTTCATAATAATATTATTAATTTTAATATATATATTTTATATTATCATAAAATATTATATTTTAATATATTATTTACTTTAATTATTATATTTTTTTATTTTATTTATTAAAAATGTTAAAATATAAAATTAAAAATTATAAAAATAATAATTTTTAAAAAATTTATTTATATAAAAAAATATTTTTGATTTAAAAATTATTTAATTAATTTTTAATATATTTTTTAAAAAATATAAAATTTATTATTTAACTATATTTATTTTCATCATTTTATATTTATTGATTAATTTAAAATCTTTAAATTTTTATCTTCTATTTTTCAATTATGTTTTTTATTTTCAGCTCTAATCTTGTCCAACACGGGTTTAAATGAAAAATAAAGATAAGTATAAATTAATAATATAAAAATTTCATAATCTGGTTAAAAAAAAAAAATTCTCACGGGAAAGTAAACAGCTGAGGCGAGGGGTTGTGGTGTATGGTAGGGTTAACATAAAGGGCCAATCGGTAGAAGCTGCAATGGAATCTTTGTCTTCTTCACTCTTCACTGTTACAAAATGCTGAGAAGGAAGCCAACCAAAATTGAAGTCAAGATCGAAGACAAAGAAGAACTCGAGGAAGCTCGCCGCCGCAACGTCTCCGCCAACGCCAACGCCACCGCTGGCGCCGCTGCTCTTCTCCGTCAGTTCGATCGCGCCGAAGATCCCTCTTCCAAAGCGCATCGCATTGGCCTCTCTTCCTAAACGTTTCTCCCTTTCTATCTCCACTTTCCAAATGGAGGTTGAAGTTAAGCTCCGTCTCGCAAACGCCCAAGCACACCGCCACGTCACCACCCTCCTCTCTCCCTTCCACGTCACCACCCATCGCCAGCACAACCTCTTCTTCGATGGCGCCAATTCCGAGCTCTCCTCGCGTCGCGCTGTTCTTCGCCTCCGTTTCTACAACGACGACGAACGCTGCGTCGTTTCGCTCAAAGCCAAGGCCGTTCTTGTCGACGGCGTGAGCCGCGTCGAGGAAGACGAGGAGGATATGGACCCGAAGGTTGGTCGTGAGTGCGTTGCGGAGCCCGGGAGGTTGGGTTCATTGGAGTCGAGGATTTTAAGGAGAGTGAAGGATGAATTTGGCGTGGTTGGTGAAAAGGGGTTTGTGGGTTTGGGGGGTTTTGGGAATGTGAGGAGTGTGTATGAGTGGAAAGGTTTGAAATTGGAAGTGGATGAGACCAAGTTTGATTTTGGGACTTTGTATGAGATCGAGTGCGAGAGTGTTGATCCTGAAGGAGCTAAAACACTCATTGAGGACCTCTTGAAGGAGAATGGGATTGATTATTCTTACTCTACGGCTTCCAAATTTGCCATCTTTCGATCTGGGAAACTGCCTTAGTGAGTAGTGAGTCAAATTTCTATCATTTTTAATTGAGCTAGTTTTCTATTTTTTTATTTTATTTTTTTTGGTTTCTATATATTTGTCTTATGCAATTGTTTATTGTACTTCTTCATTTTTGGGTGTGGTTCGAATGCTTTTATATTCCCGGTGATTATTTTTCTGTATTATGTATTAAGACCATTTTGTTTCTAGGATGTGGTATGTTGTGTTCCCGGCTCCATCATTTCCCTTTATCTTAACGGTCATACTACTACATGCACCTGATTTCTTTCTAAAAAATTTGGTTTGGAAGTGTACTATTCCATTTTCTATTTTGATTGCTTTCTTTTTGTGTTTAAATAATCTTGATATTTATCTCAGACCATTACTCATTGGAATAAAAATTTCAGATGTTTACACTTAAACACGCTGGCTTATGGCTTGCATCACGGCAATAAAAGCATAACTATGAAATTAACTAAAAGGACTTTTTTCTTGGAGCCACGATCGTTGATAACAATTGTATCTTTTGTGTGTGGCTTTTTGCCTAATGACACCTTCACCTAGTAAATCCTCGGATTAGTCCTTGAGATTGTATAAGTCGACCATTGTAGTGCGTGAGATTTTAAAAATGCTTTGTTAGTTCTTGTTTTTGTAAAATAACATTCACTATAATCCTTTTTAATACAAAACAACAGTGCAAAAAAAAAAGGATTTTGAAAATCTCAGGAGCCAAAATACTCGATCCATATAATCTCTTGGACTGACTTGAGGGTTTGCTCAACCTTCGATTGGAATAACAATAGGACAGATTGATATCAAGGGTTTGAAGTTGTACCTGTGTATATGCCCGTGTGCTTGTGTGCGTGTTAGAGATCTCTAATTTATGCTCTGGTAGTTACCAGCATAAAAATAAAAATTTACTTATATCCCGCACCTTTCATTTTGCTTTATTGTTATTCTGATTTGCCTATTTCTTTTGTTTACATATGTTTGATTTTTCATTTCTATTCTTTATTGTCATTAGATTGACCTTTTAAAGTTTCAATGATAGTGTGCAAATCTTAAGTAACTAAAAATCCTGGTAGGCATCATTGCAGCAATCTATTTTAGGGTAAATAGTCTCGTTTATTTGTAGATTTAGAAACCATCTTCAGTACATTGCTTAATACACTTTATTTGGTTAAAGGTTTAGAGGCAGACACAATTTAAGATTCAAGGAATCATTATTTGCCTTGTGGACACTGTCTATCTGCCATAACTCAGTAAAAGGATCTTGATCTAATAGTGTAAAGGAAGAGAACTATATTCGGCTAGGAAAAGAGCTATTGTGCTTTTGCGCTCCTTCGTTGTCTGTATGACATATTGTGGGGGAATCAAATGAATAACTAGCGATTCTTAGAAATACATTTTCTAACATTCTTTCCGGTGGTTTCCAATACATTATCCTCTCTACTGATTCCCAAGTCTACTCTTCAGTATCCTCTCCATTAATTTCCGTGAAGTGTATTTTCTCATCTTTCAATCTTCATACGCAAAATTATTTTAATATGGCAATAGAAGAATAGCCATTCTTTTTTAAATGAGTTTTGGTTTATCTGTTTTACTCTAATTTCAGGCATTACTGATATCGTTTGTTATGATGATCTATTTCATAGGTTACAGTTGATTGAATGGATGGCTAGATGGACAGCTGCTCCGCTACTTCTACAGAGAAACATTTATATTTGTTTTTTCTGGATGAACAATCTGTTAGTAATTTTCATTATACTAATAATAAAAAAAACATTTTTGTAGGTCTAAGAAAATAAGGATTTCATATATGATTTGATATTTTTATTTGATTTGGGCGCTACGTTGTTGTGTTATAAAATGTTATCTCTATCATTACCAATTATCTATGGCTTAGCAATTTGTTTGCCCTCTGATTATGCTTAAATATCTGCAACTTAGCCACATATAACGTTCCTCTTGTTCTAGTTTCAAGCATAAATACATAATGTACATTTCAAACTAATATCAGCGGAACAAAGTTTAAATTTAGGATCAGATATGCATGATTTCAGTTGTTGAGTGCAATACATATTAGGGACCTGTTTACAATTTGCTTGCTTCATGAAGTATTCGGCTTAGAGTCGAGCAATTATTTGTAGCTTTGTATGAAAGGAAATCGGTTTTTGCTTCTGTATTTTCTTAGAATTTAAAATGGCTTTCTTTCTTTGTAACTATGAACCTCAAGATTTTCATGATATGCATTAGCCAAGACTTGAAAAAAGGTTCTTTCAGAAGGTTTTTCATAATAAATAGAGGGGCCTTTTGGGAATTCATCTCCATGAATCTTTTTTTTTGTCAAAGGAGCATATATTAAAAAGGCTCCGCAGATGGCTCTCCTCTGATGCAAACACCCTTGGATGGAGCACATTTTGAATTTAAATATACCCTGTTCAGATGTAACCCTTCTTAGCCTAAGCAATAGATATGCGTAAATAAAAGTCAATTTTCTTTCTAAATCTGAAAATTCCATCAGATGATATGATACACCCTTATTTTAAGCATAGCTTTTTGAATGCAATACTACTAAACATCATTAAGAGAAAGGCATAAATGAAAATCAACATTTTTTTTTCAAGTATGGGGGATCTTCAGCCAAAATCTCCTCTGATGGAGCATACTCTCAGGTTAAGTATAGCAATTCAAATTCAACACTCAATTTATGAGAAAGGCTTCCTCTTTAAATCTAAGGGGCTTCTTAAAACTTCCTCGATGAAACACACCCTCACTCTAAGCATATATATTCTTTAGATGCAATATTCCACCTATAAAACCCACTAAGAGCAAGGCGTAAATGAAAGTCAAAATTTTCTCTTAGGGTGTGGGAACCCAATGTCTTAAAACATAAGTTACACGTGTATAATTTTTTATAATTAAAGATGCTGCAATTATCCTTTAAAAATTATACTAATTATAAGATATTAATTTTAAAAAATTTATAAAATTATTTAATATCTATAATTTTTATGCCAATTCCAGAAATAATGTCATCTAAATAAAACTACTGTGCTTAAACCATAATTAAATAAATTTGAGTTACAAGATACTAAATCATTTATTGTTGTTATCTTATGCAATATATTTAAATTTTATACACTTAAATAACTTTTCAAAAATTATATGCATAATTTATCTAAAATACACATATAATTACAACAACAATTTAAGTAGAAAAAATATTTATTCAAAAAGAAAATATTCAAAATTTTCAAATTATATGCAATTGATTTTGAGTTCTATATATGGAAATTTCATAATTTAAATAAAAATTTTAAAATTAAGTTAAAAATGTTGTTGTAAGGTTTTGAACCTAGAACCCAAATAGGTGGTTATAAAAATATTTTATTATTCATTATCTTCTTCATGTGTTTTTAATTCAATTGAATCCAATTACAATCCACACATAAATCACTAATTATTTTTTATTATTTTTACACAAAAATTATATTTTAATATTAAAAAATATTGGAAATCAATTTTATAGTGATTCATAATATTGATTTACATTAAATCAAGCAAATATGTTATGAATATATCATATAAAATATGAGAACGCTAATTCATTGAACAAGACAAGAAAGAAACTTGCTCTCACATTAAATGTTAGAAATTAAATATCATTTAGAGTCCTAAAAGTATAATAATATTAAAAATAAATATCTTTTATCATTGCTAAATGAGTTATTAAAGTAAAAAGATAAATAAAAGTGTAAGTATACTAAAATGGTATATATATAAACATTTTTTTTAACTACTATAAATAATAGTGGTGAAGGGGGGGCGGGGGGAGTTATAGATAATTACATGAGTTTTCCAATTCTACAACTATTATGAGCATGAACCACATGATTCACTACATTGGTGTAGAAGAGATAGATAATCCAAAGATGATATGTATAAGGTGGCTGGAAAAGACACGGCTTCTCCATAACCCAACCTCACCACAAGGTAGCAAGCGAAAATAAAAATGTTAAAGCCAAAAATATCAATTTGATTGGACTTAATATCATTTTTCTCATTTTTATGCAGTAATTATTTTTCTGTTGTGGTGAGTGCCAATGGTTTTAAAAATATTAACCCAGAAAGTGTTATCTCAAGGGATTGTGAACAGCAGAAATTATACTTGTCCTTTATCATATATGTTCAAAATTCAAATGAGTTTTATGGTTCTCCATTTAGGACAATACCTGATTGGCGCCTTTGTGATGACGGATTGGTTTTTGGTTGTCCTCCAATATAGAGGCGGCTGACTTGCACCTTATAAGGTCTAATTCCTCCCATTTATTTATAGTAGTTAGTTGGAAAGTGAATCAATTAAAAGTTATAATAGATATAATTTTAAAGTAATAAAATGTGAAATTATGATTGAATAATGATGTAAAAAATATTTAGATTATTATACATTTAAAATAATTTTATAAAACATATATATATATATAATTTTTAAAATAAAAATTTAAATTGAAACAATTAATTCTTTCTTACTTATTTTTTATATTATATTATCTATCAAATTTTTTGGTTGGAATAGGGAATGTAAGTTAATAAATTTTTGGGAATGGAATGGATGGCATGCTATTAATTTTCTGATTTCTGAGTCTTCTCTTTCTTCCAAGTTGGTAATATAACAAAGCAAGGTGGCGGTCAGGACAAGAACACCTTTTATGGCTTGGTCCTTCTCGATGGTCTAATGAAGAAAATTCTAAGAAGCCCATAACACATAACCCCTTCATTCACACCACATGCGTGCTTATATCACAATTCACAACAAAAAAGTACCTCTCTTTGAATCTTGCCGTTAATAATTATAAGGCCTCTTGTGACGGCTAACCTTGATGTGGGAAATTAATCCTTCCTTTCACACTTTCATATTCTCTTTTCTTCTCTTTCAACCCCTTCCCTGTTGAAACTTCTCTCTATCAAATTGAAAAATCTTTTCCTTTGGCTCTCTGATCTTCATGGGTTGCTGCTTTAGTGCAACAACTACAAGGATCAAAGCTGAAAGCCCTCCACGTAATGGTATCATGATTCTTTTTCTGTTCTTCCCTTCTCGACCCTTTCCTTTTTTGTTTGTTTACTTTGTATCCCAACTCTATTTGTTTGAATTGGAATTTTCAAAACTTCAACTTGTATGTTTTGGTTAGTAAAGTTTTCTTCTTTGTGACATGAACTTGGATCCCCTGCGAACTTAGAGAAACTATAGAAAGTACAGTTAGTTATAAATCGAACTTTTCCCCCTCCAACTTGTATGTTTTGGTTAGTAAAGTTGTTAAATTAACTTTTAAAAGATATCTGATTCATGCAGTTCTTCAAAGAACTCGACGATCGTGATCTTTCAACCATTGGTTTTGATGGTGAAAAAGTAGAGAAAGAAAGAGGGAGAGAAAAATCAATAATAGATATTTTATTTTGTTTTGTTTTTTGAACTTTGAAGTAAGATAAAATTCTTATATGTAAGAATTTTTCTTTTTCTACACATTTTCTATTATTGGATGCTAAATAGAGAGAGAAACTCCTGAAATTTAGTGAGCCTTACATCAATTTCATCAAATAATGCAAACAAACACTTGTGGTTGCAATAATGTTAATGTACCTTTTTTTTCTTATGATTTCTGTTTTGGTTTTTCAAGTTTTGAATCATAGGTGTAAAATAGAAGTGTACAAATTAAAGTATTGAAATAACATTATTGAGGTGATTGGAAGAGAAATTGGCAGAAAATTTGGCCTGAGAAGTGAATCCATGTTTCTGTTTTGACATGGGCAGGTTTGAATTCAAAGAGTGGTAGCAGAGAAGAGGACGGCTTGAGCAGCAAGGTGTCCTCTTCATCTATGCTTCTAACTCCCAGGACTGAGGGTGAGATATTGCAGTCCAGCAATTTGAAGAGCTTCACATTCAATGAGCTAAGAACTGCTACAAGGAATTTCCGTCCGGATAGTATGGTTGGTGAAGGTGGGTTTGGTTGTGTTTTTAAGGGGTGGATTGATGAATATACTCTTGCCCCTGCTAAACCAGGCACAGGAATGGTTATTGCTGTTAAGAGGCTTAACCAAGAAAGCTACCAGGGACACAGTGAATGGTTGGTAAGTGTCACTTTCACTCAGTGTGACTTAAACACTTTGGAACTTTGCTCAAAACATGAGAATTTAGTTGCACTTTTTAAGTTTGGAAAATGTCAAGTTAATTTCAAGTTGTTGTGACCCTTGTTTTTTTTTGTAATGCCTGTAGCAAAATAGAGTGTGATACTTGAGATATTTGTTTTGACGTGACTAATTAACCTCGTACTACAGACAGAAATCAACTACCTGGGGCAGCTGCGTCATCCTAATCTTGTGAAACTGATTGGTTACTGCTTAGAGGATGACCACAGGATTTTGGTGTATGAATTTGTGGCCAAGGGTAGTTTGGATAATCACTTGTTCAGGAGTAAGTTATTGATTTTCCTTCTAGTAAGTTGTTGACTTTGTTTACTAGTTAGTAACTTAAAAGCCTCAAAATCTCATATCTACTACCCTATGGGACAGGGTCCTCTTACTTTCGGCCACTCTCTTGGAAAATCCGTTTGAAAGTCGCTCTTGATGCTGCTAAGGGTCTTGCATTTCTTCACAGTGATGAAGTAGATGTAATATTTCGAGACTACAAAACTTCCAATATCTTGCTTGATTCTGTAAGTGAATTGCATTGATCTTACAAGCTTAAGAGATGGAGATTATTAGTTAGACTGGCTTTCTAAAGTTCCTTTATGCAATGACAGAACTATCATGCAAAACTCTCTGATTTTGGGTTGGCAAAAAATGGACCAGAAGGTGATAAGAGCCATGTCTCTACAAGGGTAATGGGCACCTTTGGTTACGCAGCTCCTGAATATATAGCCACAGGTATCTCAAATCTTCTTCAAGTTAGTGTCAGCAAGTTACTATTGCTCACCACTTCACATTTCATCCTATGATGATACCTTGCATTTAGTGTATAAGCATTTATACCCGGAGGTTATTTGCATTTTGCAGAAACCTGAATAGTGTGTATCCAAAATCTTGATTGCATTGGCAGTTCCAATATGTTGAGACCAATTGGAAAAGGTTGGTCTCCATGTGTTCAACTTGGCATTTAGTTCTTTCCACTTATAGCTTAAGCTTTTGGGACATTGGTCCATGATATAGTATCAGAGCATATACAACCCAGTGTCTTCTAGTAAGAAGTTAAACATCAACACAAAGGTAAGTGGACTTGAGCATTACCTACACTTCAAGCCTGAAGGGCACTTGTATGCAGCAATATGTTAAAGATGTAATATAAATCATTCCTTAGTCTTCACTTTAAGAACTTAAACTTTTGGGATAGTTGATTTGTAGCAACTTTCTGCTTCCTTTATTGAAAATTGCAGTTTTCTTAACTGCATTTAGATTTCACATGCTCCCTGCCATTTAGCTCAAAATTTAGAATATAGCTTAAAAACCTTAGCTTGACCAGTACCTTCCATTTTGAGTAAATTGGTTACACTTCCCCTTCCCAACTGGCCTGATATTCCTCTCTATAGTTTAGTAAGGTCTCTTACTCAGCTCAGTAATCATACAGCATGACCATAATTGCTCACCTAACCTTTTTCCCATTTTTTTCTTTTTGTGAAGGTCACCTAACAAAAAAGAGTGATATATACAGTTTTGGAGTTGTTCTCCTAGAAATTATGTCAGGAAAACGTTCGTTGGATAAAAACAGGCCAACTGGGGAGCATAATTTAGTTGAATGGGCTAAGCCACTCATCAGCAAACGCAAGATCTCCCAAGTAATGGATACCCGAATAGAAGGCCAATACTCATCGCGTGAAGCCATGAGAGTAGCTCATCTTGCAATTCAATGCTTATCTGTAGAACAAAAAGTTAGACCAACCATTGATGAGGTGGTAAAATCATTGGAAGAGCTTCTGGATTCCAAAGACACAGGTGGTTCAAAACAACATGGAAATAGTATCAATGAATCTTTAAGTGGAGAAGGTGCTTCTAATCTGAGTTCATCTACTTCTCCTCTTCATACATAGAAGAGGAAATACATGGGATGTATAATACATAACTCAATTTGCATTGTTTTGAAGAAATATAGAGATGACACTTTGTATAGCATGAAATGAGAGCATGTTTGATTGCTGTACATATTTTGACTCCTTAATATTAGTGAAAGAATTTATTTCTTCTATTGCAACATTTCTTTCTCATCAAGCTCAACTATCATTCCAAGCTTATGTGACAAAGTTTGAGTGAAAATGTATGGAAAATCTTAGAACTTTGGCACATGCCCAATAGGACTGGGATGTCTTCTGTAAACAAATAAAAAAAAGGTTTTGATTAATTAAATGGGAGTGTTTTAGCCACTCATATTTAATTAAATTTTCTAAAATTTTTCTAAATTATTAGTTTGATTAACAAAGAACAAAAGTATTTTAGATTAAATTTATTTAAATGTACAACAATAGGCATATAAGAATAACACTAGATACTTCTTTATTATATTAAGTACAAATTTCAATTGTTATCTCAAATGTAATGTATACAAATACAAATATGAAGTCATATTTTGATTTATGGGTGCTTTTCTCTTACAAGAAAACTCTGTTAACCCTATATTCCATCCTCTGAGTACAATCGCACCTCTGGTTGGTTGGTTGCTCAGCAAATCGAGAAAACTGAGTGATTTCATAAATTCATCCGCTACCCTGTTTCGGTGCTGTTACATACGGAACTAAACAACACTTCCAGCATTTGGAAGAGTGGGGACTTGCCAATTAATCAATAACGCCCTTTAGCTGTTTTGATTTAATCTTATTAAAACTTTGTTTGATAAGTTAATGGTGCAGCCAAGAAAAACTTGCGATTAGTGCAAATTGAGAATCTTACCTATGAATAATGAATCTTTCAAGCTAATCTTATAAATGAATTCACCCAGAATTTAAATATATTAAAGTTCTTCTGATAATATATATCATATGATATTTTTTAAAAGAAATGACACTTTTCATTAAGAGAGATAACAATATAAAAATTTAAAGTAATAAGAAAAAATTAATATACTTATCTATCTTCTATATCTTCTTTGTATTTATTTTTCTTCTACTTGCAAATGCAAATATTAGAGAGGATTCCAATCCAAACTAGTCATCTAAGTTCAAAAATTTTCTGGGCAGAACCTTAATGGTAATGTAACTGGATATTGAATTGTTTTATTTGTACTGAAAGATATTTAAACAAATGCAAGTCCTGAATATAAAAGGAAGAGAAGCAAGCATAATATAATATTAATATAAAAATTTTAATTGGAACGCATTGGTAATATAAATTTTTTATATTATCGTTCAATTAGATTTTGTTGTATTATTAAAAATTGTTAACTTTTATAATAATTAATTTAAAATTCATACCTACTATAATTGTAATTGGTTGATAGAATAAAAAATTTTATTCTGAATATATTATGAAAAATTCCCCAGCTGGGTTCTCTCCAACATGATTTTGGTCCAGCCAACGTCTTGCAAAATTGTAGCTATTGGAGAGACGTTGCCTTTTGATACATTTATCTGACGTGAAAAGAGAAGAGAATGTGATAGATGGCTGTAGATAAATGTTGCTATGTTGCTGGAGAGGCTATAGAAGATCTGAACATATAGCCATTATGAATGATTTATGATCACAGGAGTCAGTTATTGGATAAATTTTGTATCATCACAAACTCAATTTTGAATGACATGTTAGGAAGTGTTTCGTTAAACACTGATTCTGTCGCTTCGAAAAAGTTAGTGTAATTTTTCTTGTTAGAGTGATTGAGAATTTGAGATGGTAGAGAAAAAAGAGACAGTTATAAGGAAAAGATTTCATTCATCTAAATTTGAGTTAAAGAAAAATTGATACATAGAAGTTTAATATTTATAAGAAAGAGTAGGTAACAAGACATTACACAAAATAAAATTATAATGATACAAATTAAAATAATAATAAAAGATGAAAAATAAAGATAATCATTTTAAAAAAAAAGTTTAAAAATTTTATGAGAAGATGAAAAGTAAAAAATTTAAAAAAATCTTAAATCATATAATTATAATTATGTTTAAGATAATTTAAGATATGCAAGAAAAAATATAAAATTTTGTATTTATATTTTAATTTAAAAATTTTATGTTTATTTTAGTAATTAATAATATAGACTTAATCGTAATGATTATTAAATTTTTTTAAAATTTATTATTTTATTCTATTATATTAATGGATTGGATCTATTAAACATTTAAAATTTTAGTTTTATTATAAATATTTATATAACTTTTTTTAGGAATAATAAAAATTAAAATTTTTCCTTTTGAGAACTTGTGTGTGCCTCCCAAGGTTCTTAAAAGGAATTATTGTTTGAGTCTTTTTTAAGGATTTTTCATAGGGATTCTACATTAAACTTTCACTTTCATTTTTTTTATAGAATTAAGGGTGTGATGTTTTTTCTCATTCCTTCTTTTTCCATTTTTTAATTCTTACAATTATCTAAATCCTAATTTTTATTTGTTTTCATTATAATCTCAATTTTAATTTATTTCCATTATAATTCTATTTTTTTTTTAATCTAAGTGAACCAATTCAAGGATAAATTCATTTAAATTCACATCAAATGGTAATCATAGGTTGAGTCCTAGAGTTTGGAAGTTAACTTTTTTTTTTTCATTTTACTACGTATTTTTTTTTCATATTCATCTTTATTGAACAATTTTCTAGGATAGAAAAAAGAGGAAAAAAAAAGAGAAGAAAAAAAAACAAAAATAAATTTAAATTGATGTCCTATTTTATAGCAAGTAGTTACCTTTTTTTTTTAATTTTTTGTCATAAAAGTTTAAAAATAAAAAATTAATTTATTTTTTTTAATTATCTTGTTTGCTATTCTATTTTTTGAATGCATATAATCTTTCTTTTACCTTTTGTTGTTTGTTGTTGTTGGCTCCTCAATTTTGTTTAAGAGTATTTTCTCTTGCTTGACTTCTTGAATGATAAGTTTTGTGTGTGGTTTTGTTTACAAGAGTATATGCATTTTTTTCTAGATTGACTTTGGTTTAATTTAAAAACTTGAAAGGACACTTGAGTGGTAAGAGACAAGAGTGAATATTACATAAAAGCTTATTTTGAGAGCAAACACGAGCGGATTAAAACTCAAGAGTGTAAACATGTGAGTAGAGTGGTAAGACTTTTATTTATTTCTTGTTAACCAATTTTTTTTTCTCGTAGCTATGTTCAGATAATATGGTACAGATAAAGAGAACACTCCTCTTTCCCGCATATTGGAGGCTATGAGACAACAAATGCCAACCTTAACTCAACACTTGGATAGATTATTACGCATGCAAAATATGGAGTTGAATCAACAAATTGACTAACTGGAGAAAGGTAGAACTTCTGACCATTGGAGAACATCCATTCATGGAAAGGATTGTAACCATAAAGGTTTGTCTCATAGGGATAATAACTTCTATGATTCCCCTAGACAAATGAGAGAAAGAAGGAGGCATGATGGAGGAAGAACATATGAGAGAGACAAAAGAGATTGTTGGCAAGGAGATGAACTTGGAGGCGTGAAATTCAAGGTACCTTTCTTCCAAGGGAGGAACAACCCTGAAGCTTACCTTGAATGGAAGATGAAGATTGAAAAGATTTTTTCTTGCCACAACTACAATGATGAAAAGAAAGTAAAAGTAGTTATCCTTGAGTTTACTGATTATGCCTTAATTTGGTGGGATCAAGTACAAAAGGATAGAAGAAGATTTAGAGAACATCTTGTCAACATTTGGAATGAAATGAAGATGATGATACATGGGAGATTTGTGCCTTCCCGCTATCATAGGGATTTGCATAAAAAATTACAAAGACTCACGTAAGGAAATAAGAGCGTGGGTGAATACTACAAGGAGATGGAAGTGACTTTGATTAGAGCCAACATTGTGGAGGATATGGAGGCAACCATGACTCAATTTCTTCAAGGTTTAAATTACGACATTGTAGATATTGTAAAGTTGTAACATTATGTGGAGCTTGAAGACTTAGTTCATCAAGTCATGAAGGTAGAGCAACAATTGAAGAGGAAGGAATATATGACAAATCTATCTATTTCTAACTATTCTTCAATTGGAAGGACAAATAAAAGAAGGAGAGTTCTTTCTCTAATTCCAAGGAAGTAGTAAGTATTAAAAAGTATATCCCTACTACCACTACTTTTTTTAAAAGTAAGGATATCAAATGCTTCAAGTATTTGGAAAGGGGCATATTGCATCCGAGTGTCCAAATAAAAAGGCTGTGGTGATGAGAGATAATGGGAGTATTACAGAAGATTCTAATTCTTCCTCAGGTAAAAAGGAGATCGATGGTACAACTTATGTACAAGATGAGGATTTATTAGTCGTGAGGAGGTTATTAGGAGGTCAACCTAAGGTGCATGAGAAAAACCAACGAAAAAATATCTTTCATACTCGTTGCCTTATCCAAAGGAAGATATGTTCTATAATTATTGATGGAGGGAGTTAGACTAATGTGGCAAGCACTATATTGGTCACTAAATTAAGCCAAAAGATTACACCACATCCACGATCGCATAAGCTCCAATGGATAAGTGATGGTGGTAAATTATTGGTGAATCAACAATTGATGGTTAATTTTTCCATCGGAAAGTATGAAGATCAAGTTCTATGTGACATTGTTCCTATTGAGGCAAGTCACATCCTTCTTGGAAGGCCTTGGCAATTTGATAAGTGTACTCAACACGATGGGCTCTCCAACAAATT
Source organism: Canavalia gladiata (assembly GCA_037954105.1). Taxonomy (NCBI): domain Eukaryota; kingdom Viridiplantae; phylum Streptophyta; class Magnoliopsida; order Fabales; family Fabaceae; genus Canavalia; species Canavalia gladiata. Next base: position 13,623,643 of record CM075668.1, read on the forward strand.
CTCTTTTATCCATAATTATCACCAAATAACACTTGTATCCTTATCTCCTAGAGAAGTTTGTGAGGATCAAATAAAAATGTAAACAAAAAGAGAGCAAGAGAATCAAAAGTTTAAAGGGAGAGAAAAAGAAAGTGAAAAAAAAAGCACCTGATTTTGAGGACAAAATTCAAAAGAAAAGAAGAAAGGAAAAGGAAGAGATAAAATTAGAAATTTTATTTGCTAACAAAAATGATTATTTAGCTAATCAATCTTTATTCCTTCTTTTGTGTAAGAATTCTTACTTATACTCCAACACTAACTCTTTATCTAGTAATGTTTCTACTTTGTAAGAATTTCATGATGCTTTGCCCAAAGAAGTGCCTCATGGTTTGTCACCAATGGGGGGAATAGAACATCAAATAGATCTTGCTCCTAATACTTCTCCACTTAATAATCCCGCATATAACAGTAACCCTCAGGAGACAAAAAAAAGATTAATGATAATGCCTATAGAATTGATTTGCTTGGTAAGTTTAGAATGGGTGAAATTTTCAATGTTTCTAACATATATCCTTGCAAAGATTATAATTCAATGACGAATTCACTTAAGGAAAAAGAGGATGATACAAACAAAAAAAATGATAAAGAATGAAAGAGATAAAAATGATGATCTCCAACAAAGGGCTTAAAGATTTTATGACAAGACCAAAAGTAAAGAAATCATAAATTACATAATCATAACTATGTTTAAGGCAACCTAAGATATGGAAGAAAAGAGTACAAGATTTTATGTTTATATTTTGGTTTAGAACTTTATATTTATTTTAGTAATTAATAACATAGGTTTAGTTTATTATGTTAATGGGCTTGGCTGTAATGGTTATTTAGTTTTTTTAGGATTTGTTACTTTTATTTTGTTATGTTAGTGAGCTAGACCCTATTGGCTACTAAACATTTGAGATTTTAGTTTTATTATAAATACTTATGTAACCCTCCTTAGGGATGTAATTTTGGTGATGATAAAAATTGAAGTTTTCCCTTTTGAGAGCTTGCGTGCCTCTTAAGATTATTGGAAAGAACCATTACCTGGATCTTATCAAGGGTTTCTCATACTCTTGTGGTGATTCTGTATTGAACTTATCACTCTCATTTCTTTATAGAATTGAGGGCATGGTGTTTTCTCTCATTCTTTCTCTTTCCATCGTTTTTTATTCTTACAATTATCTAAATCCTAATTTTTATTTGTTTCCATTATAATTCCAATTTTAATTTATTTTCGTTAGAATCCTATTTTTTTTTATCTACGCGAATCAATTTAAGGAAAGATTCATTTAAATTTACATCATATAATTAAAATCCAACTTTTCTTGTTATTTAGTCAATTAATTTTAACTAACTCAATTTAATAATTTAATTATAGCAGATTTGTTAATTTTTTATATTTTAATTATTATCCTTTCAACTTTAAAATAGATTAAATAAAAGTTAAATAATAAGTTACTTTGAATTTGCTTCTAAGTGAATAAAAGCTAGTGGTCTAACTAAAAAAGTTAAGTTGTTTAAGTACAAAAATGTAGTCAAGTGTTGTAGTCAAAATTGAAGAAGTTGTGGGAAATTTTCTATGAGTGAAATTTTCAAGAGATGGTGAATATAATGAATCACATTGACAAGTTTTGAATCCAGATTAATGGAGAATGATTGAGTTTCTCATACCAGGTCCAAGGTGCTGTGAGTTTTGTAGTCAAAGTTATATTGTTGATGGAATTCTTTTGCAACAAATCGTGTCTTATATTCATTGATGGAGCCATTTGAACTTTCTTTTATGTAAAAGACCCATTTGCATCCAATAGCACTACAGTCTAAAGAAAGAGGAACAAGTGACCAAGTTTGGTTGGTGAGAAGAGCATTGTACTCATCTTGCATGACTAAATACCACTTTGGCTAGGGCCTGAAAGATGATGAAGGGTTCAATATAGGACAACAACAAGGTAGGTTGAATTCTAGATCAAATAATACTTGACTGGAGTGAGTTTGCATTGGATGTGTTGATTGTGATCTAGAAAGAGGTCTTGATGAGTGAGGAGTTGGTATTTATGGAGAAGAAAAGAAATAAGCTGTTATTATTTGGGGGTGAAGCTGTTATTTGTGGATAAATAGGTGTTGCTACTTGCAAGGAAGGAATTATTTTTGTTTGTGGAGATGATATATGAATTAAAGGAATATAGGGGAAGTAGGAGTGATTATTGAAGACGAAGTGACAAAGGTATAAGGAAACATAAATGGATAAGAAAACCTTACTCCATTAAAAATGACATCCTTTGAGATATACTACCTTCTAGGAAATAACATTTATAGTCTTTGTGTTGCGAAGAATAACCCAAGAATATGCATTCTTGAGAGAGAAAATCCAACTTTAAGCGATTGTAAGGTCGTATAAATGGATAATAAACACATCTAAATATACGAAAAAAAATTTAGTCAAGTGTTGTATGATAAAGTTTATAAAATGAAGTATTTTATTATGAGGAGGCAAAAAGTTGTAAATTGATGAGATATACTGCAATGAGAAGGCATGGTCTATATAATGAAAGGAAAGATAGGCATATGCTAGTAATGTGAGTCTTATTTTAATAATATAATGTCATTTGCATTCAACCATGTCACTGGAATGATGAGTACGAGGATATATGAGCCTATGAAAGATTCCAAGTTCCTTCAAAAACTTCGAAAATGATTAAAACTCTCCTCTCCAAGTAGTTTGAATATATTTTATTGTTACTAAAAATTGAGCTTCTATCATTAGTTTAATTTCTTGAAGATAGAAAATACCTTAGCCTTAGTGTGAAAAATATATATTCAAATAAAACACGAATAAACATCAACAAAAGTGATATAACAAGAGTATCCTTGAGAAGATAAGAAAGGAACAGATCTCATAAATCACAGTATATAAGATCAAAAGGCATGAAGTGTAGTGAGGTAGATGTGGATGATTGTAAATAATGAGATTTCCAAAAATAGCATGCTATGCAAAAATGCAGAGTCAATTTATTATTAAATGGAATATTACAATGTAGGAGTATAATTTTGAGGGTAGTATAATGTGAATGTCTTAAATGATTGTGTCAAATAGTGTAGGAAGAAAGGAAAGTAGATATATAAGGTATCATAGGTACATTATTAGCACATGCAGCTAGTACAATAAGAGAAGACTTCTTATTCAGTTGTAAATTGCTGAACTTGTAGAGATCATCATTACTGAGTAGTCTTTCCAAAAGGATCATATGATAACCCTAAGTTTAACATGACATTTTTCAAGATAAAATTTGAAATAAACCTAATCATCACATGAAAATTTACTTATATTAACAAGATTCTTGATCATATCCAACACAAGTAAAAAATTATTCAAAGTAAGTGAGATGTGTGGATGAGATGGTGATTGGAATTAATAAGATCCAATAGAGGAGATATTCAAACCTTGGCCATATTCAACAAGAAGTTGATCATTGCCTTAAAAGGGATGACTTTGCTGAATATTGTTTGCATGAGAAGTTACATGATGTGTAGTTCCAAAATCAAGAAACCATTCTTATGTTTGGGAATCTAAAGTTGACATAGTTAAAAAAGCATAAGGATTATGAGAGGAATTCATAATAGAAGCAGTGGAAAGACCATATGAAGGCTGATTTGAGGAAGAATATTGTTGATGTTTTGGAGGAAAATGAATGAGGGGAGACATAGAAGGTTTGAGAGATGGATATGAAGATGGTTATCCATAAACATGATAATCAAAGGAAACAAAGGCATAGGTTGGATCAAAACAACGATAGAAACTTAATGCATCATGACTAGGTTTTTGACATACTTAGCATGAGAATTGTCATCCACGATGAAAATAACATTTTTTTTGCCATAATACCCCTATTCTTGCGACCTCTAAATCTTCTGTTGTAGCCTCTATTATAGCCCTTGTAAGGTTGATGTGAATAATCAAAATAAGGCTTTATAGGTTGTTGTTGAGAAAGTGTATTGTTGGAAATAGTATGTGAGTTTAAGGATGAATTATTTTGAACAAGTTCAAAGGCAACAAGGTGACATCTTTTAAGAATTTGGCCTCATGAGTAAGAAGAAGTGCTTCTAGATCATGCACAAAATAAAGTTTAATTCAACTTAAAACCATAGTGATAAACACATCATAATCTTCACAAAGACCATCTAGAATAACATTAATATGATCTTGAGGTAGAACATTGTCTCCAATTGCATGGAGTGGGTTAATTGTGGATTTTATTTGAAGAAGGTATTCAAAAACAAAATTTGAACCTTTCTTGATGCTTTTAAGCTTAGTCCGAAATTGACAAGCTTTAGCATGAGTATGAGAGTGAAAGATGTCATGGATTTCATTCCATAATTGTTATGAATGAGTAGAACCAACTATTTTAGTGAGAATAGATCAGATAAGGATGAAAAAGTCAAGCAAATAGTAATTGGTCTTGTTCCCATTAAAGATAAGATCATTGATGTGCCCTGAGTCACGATCATCTTCTATGAGAATTTGAGAAGAAATTTTTAGATTTATGATAATGCGATACAATTTATAAGCCTTAATAATTACTTCAACATGTTACTTTTAAAGTAAAAAGTTTTTATCATCAAGTCCAAATGAAATGGTGTGACTGAAGGTGGATGGAGCATTCGAAAAAACCATCAGAGATGACAAAGGTCCATTAACAAAAGAAGAAATGTCATTGACATTTGGAGTAGCAACAATGTTCACGGTTGCAGATCAAGAAATTTTTGATACCATTTTAAAATACAAAAGATAGAGAGAAAAAAGAGAATTTTAATAAAAAAAAATTATTGATTTAAATTTAATTTATAAAAAAAGTTGACATATAGAGTTTTTGTATTTATAAAAAAATTAATAAAATATATAATAAAATAAAAAATTATAACTAATACGAATTTCAATAAAAATCTATGTAGTTAATTTAAATGAACTCAATCTAATTGTAAAATATTTTTTAATTTATTATACTTTTAATAAAATTATATAATTTAATTTTATATTTTGTCTTAATTCACTTAAGTGATGATAAAATATATATAATATTTATTAATTTTGGGATTATTGGTATGAAAAGATATTTTTTATTTTTTATTTTCTCTTACATTTTTAGTTATAAAAATATTATTTTATTTTTATTTTATTTTTTATTTTAAAAAATTATGTAAAACTGAAAATAAAAATATATATTTTTATAATGAAAAACAAAAGAGAAAATAGAAAATAGAAAATATTTTTCAAAATGCATATAAGACAGCCAGCCACTTGCTCGAGTGATTTCACGTGACTATTCCTACTGGCTATCACATCATTGTCATGTTTGCGTAGCTGAATTTTTCAACGTATATTTCAAATTCAATTTAGAAAATTGATATTGAAAGGCATGGACACAGCGTGAGGCAGATGATACACATGATTATCATTACATTGCCATATTATTCATGCTAGCTGCAACTTGAAGTAAATAATTAGTCCTACACTGAAAATCATTTTAATTTAATTTCACGGCAGTTCCACCAAATTAGGTCAGAATTGATCTCCCCCAGTGCTATCCATGCCCCTTTTGAATGAACTTTATAATTTGACCGTTGAATAATAAGATTCCGAGTAGAAGACCAGTTTACAATATATTGTTTCATTTTGTTTGAGTGAGTCATGAACCTAGAAATTATGAAACTGGTTAGTGTACCTTTATGGATTGCATATGCACTTAACAAATACGAGAAGAAAAGGTAAAAGAAGTAATGGATGATAGTGATAAAACAGAGAAAGAGTTAAGAAAACAAATAAATAAAAGATATATGAAGATTATAACTCTCTCTCCATATATATTTGCTATAATAGAAATTGTCGAGAAAGAAAATGTTTCCATCTTTTATTATTTGGATTACTCAAAAAATAGATGAAAAAGAAAAGAAATTATATAAGATCTATATTAAAAAAATTTCCACCATAGTCAATAAATTTTTTTTAGTCTTGTTTGTAAAAATTATATTTTTTTATTTAAATTTAAAAATACTTTTTTTTGACATAAACATCCTCACGATAAAACATCACTTTTCTTTTACATTTTTCTTATACCATACAATTTAAAAATTTACGTATTTTGTCAACTTTTTTCTATCCATATTTTTTTCTTCGTTAAACCAAAGAAAGTCAAAGAGTTGAGATATTAGGATTAAGATGTTGAATGTACCAAAATAAATGTACCAATAAAAAAATGATTGATATGTTGAGCTAATGCTTAAAGCTAAGCCACTAGTTTGGCTGATGTCCTTTTCTTCCTGTATGAAATAATTTCCTGTTGTCTTTTAATACGAAGACAAACGCATTGATAAGTATTTTGGAATTAAACTATGAGTCCTATTAACAATAACTTAATTAATATACATATTTTTTTCATGTAAGATAAATATTTATCACGTGATGTGATAACGTGAGTCGTCTATTATTTTCCGAAGGTAGCATAGCATCCCAATGAAAGTTTACCGAGTCATGTTGTAATCTTGATTAAGAAAAATGATAAAAAAATCCTAAAACACCTGTTAAAAATTAAAATAATATTTTTATTAAAAATATTATTAATATATTTTTATTATAATTTTTAAAATGATTTGTAATTAAAAAAAAAATCTTTTGATTCTTTAACAATAACCTTAAAGCACCGGTTAAAAACACTCTTTGTTTAATGTTGAAGTCTTAATCACATAAGCTATTAATGCTGAGTCCTTCTATATAAAGCAGTACCACCCCTTCCAACCTTAAAAGGAAGACACTTTTAGACATTAATTGTAAGAATTTTGCTGCTCTTCAGAGACAAAGACACAGTAAGACTATAAGAGATGGCAATTGGGTTCATGGAGGTGGAGCTTGTGAAAGCAAAGGAGTTGTGCGATGCTGATGTCTTTGGTATATATTGCTTCATTTTGTTTTGAAATGTGTTTTTTCTACTACTTAATGTTCTTGAGCTTTCATCCAACATATCTTATTCCTTGTTCTCGTTAGTGTGTTCAACTTGTTCTGTAGTTTAACAGTTCTAACAATTTTCATTATGATTTTTCTCTTGTACTACTAATAGATGGTATGGACCCGTATGTTGTGATACAATACAACGGCCAAGAGCAGAGGAGCAGTGTTGCTAAAGGTTAATTACTTTTAACTTCAACATTTTGCATCATCTTTGTTTTCCCAAACAAACAAAGTGTGAACATTTCGCTATAAGGACTTGATTTGCGAATTTCATTTTTGTTTTAATAATGTTCACGACGTATTAGTGATGTGAATGATTCCTTTAACTTTGATTTTAAGTGAGCTAAAATGAGTGATGACTTATGAATACTGATTAGGATATTATATATTTATCACTTCCAAAATATGTATTTTGACAAGAATCAAAATGATGGGCATAACAATTTTTGTATAACGCACCGAATCAATGATTAAGATAACACAATAACATGTTATCGCTTAAATATTATCCATGGTCATAACCAACATCATCTACCATGATTCACAAGTAAAAAAAAAAAAAGGAGGAGGAAGACGACTTTTTTTAATTAGATTGCATAGTGCTTCTACTAACACCCATCTCAGAAAAATTGTATTCTTAATATTTATAGACATATTGTAAAATAACATAATCCTCATCTAATGGGTTTAATGTAATGCAGGGCAGGGCAGCAATCCGTATGGAATGAGAAATTTGTGTTCAAAGTAGAATATCCTGCACCAAGTGACCAATACAAGATCATCCTCAAAATCATGGATAAGGACTTCTTATCCGCAGATGATTTCGTTGGCCAAGCCATGTAAGACTTCAATAGCTTCATTTGTAGTAGGTATATGTTACTCCAAAGAGATTGGAGATAATTTTATAAGCACCTTTTTTAATGTATGTCTAAGGATATAAAATAAGAATTTATAAATAATAAATATTTATTGAAATTGCATGATTGAATGTATATATAATATTAAATCTTACAATTTTTAATAAAAATATATTTATTTATTCTCTCAAAATAGAGTCTATGTGGAAGATTTATTGGCCATAGGGGTAGAGGATGGAGCCGCTGAGCTAAAACCTCTCAAGTATAGAGTTATTCGTGCAGACCAGTCATATTGTGGGGAAATTAATGTTGGTATCACTTTCAAGGTAACTTTCACATTTAATGGCTTAAATGGCATGCAAGTTCAAGTGTATATATATATATACTCTAAAGTTACTATCATTAATAAAATTTACCCAACAAATTGTTCGTAAAGATAAGTAACCTTAATTACACGGACAAATAGCGTGGTAGTTAGTTATTTTAAAAATACACTACCACTACAATAACTACATTTCAAGGCAAATTAACTAGTATAGGATTACTGTGTACATATCACTTAAAATCAACATCTATTTAATGTAGTAAATATCTTTTTTCTACTTTACATAATTGTTATTTTCATCCATTAAAGTTTAAAAATTATAGATAAATCTAGAGAGTCATATTATATATTTTTTCATCTTACACAATTTAAATTTAAAATATAAAAATTTAACATAAAAGAAATGAAAGACCACTAATTTATATAATGTAAATTATACAAACTTTTACACTGATAATAGCTGAATATAAATTTTAAATTTTACTAATTTAATCGCAAATTTATAATTATATATATATATATATATTTTATTTTGTATTAACTTTTATTAAAATTAAATAATTATAGAAACATAATTAAAATATTATTATATTTATATAATATGTTAATTGTAATATATATATATATATATCAATTAATTTTGAATTAATCTATAATTTGTAATTATAATTTATATGATAATTTTTTTTAATTTAGTAGTTAGTTTTATAGTAAAATTACTTAATAATAAATTATTAAATAAAATAAAATTTAGCATTATTTATACTTAAAAAATTAAATTTATTCCCTCATAATATATACATAAAATTTAATTTAATTTAATTTAAAATATTTGATAATATATTTTTTAGACAAAAATCTCAAACACAAATGCAACACAAAGGAGTTAGGTAAGTTTCTACACATTTTCTTTTAAGAATTAAACATATCGATATTTCTACATATTTTCTACACATAATAATTTTTTTATAACTTTTTGACTTATATTTTTAATTTAAAATTATTTTTATAATTTTAAACATTTTTTTTTATTTTGATCTCATCTTCTATTTCCTATTTTATTTTAATTTATTTTTTTATATTTTAAACATTTTGTCAATTATAATAGTTTTTACCATTACTAAAATCAATAGCTTGATAAAATTGAAAAATTTTAAATATATATATATATATAAATTAAAATAAACTAAAATCAAGAACCAAATATTTTTTTAATTATTTTTATTTAATCAATGAACGTATGAAAATATTTACTATGAAGTAAATAAAAACATTTACTATTAAGTATGTAGATTAGTTAGTAAAAGCTAAATATTTACTATTTAGGAACATTAATGTAGATAAGTGAGAAGATTACTTATGGTTAAAATATTTTAAAAAATTATAAATTAACTTTTAAGAAAAATAAGTTTTATAAATAAGATAAATGAAAGAATTTATATACAATTTTTAAATTTTAATAAATAAAAATAACAATTATAAAAAGTAGAAAAGAATTAATCATATTAAATACATACAAATAAATATCAACATTTAAATGATTTATGGTACATTTAATAAATAAATGTTAGCATTTAAGTGATCTGCTATCAAAATTATCGAAGAAACCACCATGAATTTAAGTGTCGCCTTGATTGATGTTGTTCTCTGTGGGGGATAAATGCAGGTTGGAAGATGAGTTCGTTGGACAAGCTAAATGAGGATGGAAGAACAGCATCAAATATAGTTGCAAACTTGCAATAGAGTTGTGTTATTTATACAATAATTTTTTTTTCCTATCTATTCTATCATATCATTATTATATTTTATGTTTCTCTTTTGACTGTTTTTCCTTTAAATGTAATAACATTTGTTGTATAAATTATTATTCGTTGCAATAGCAGTTGACCCGCGTGAACACCAATTGAGAATCAAATATTGGATTTGGAATGGTCATTATGTAGCGAAGTTTCATCAGTTTTAGTTGCCTTGGCTTTAACCCTTTTGGAAAGCGCGATATACAAATTTATTAAATCCATGTGCCATCAAATTAGTATGTATTATCTTAACCATAACATCCTTGACATCAATTTTTAACATATTTGCATTCCGCTTATTTGTCAAAATAAGATAAGTTATAATTCTTTTATTGATAATAATTGCGTAAAGAAGGCCACAAGAGATACACGTCCTAGAGGGCATTATGAAACACCTTTTTTAGAGGGTTATGAAAATAATTTCTAACTCCTGAATAAGTTTTTTTTTTCAATTTATTGATATTAAGTTTTTACATTTTTTATTTAATTTCTTCTAAATTTGATGTGTAAAAATTAAATATTAACTTATAATTTTTTTATCATTTTTTTTATTACTAGTATTTATGAAAAAAAAAGTTATCCAAACTGAACTATTATCATATTAGTAAATAGTATAAAAAGACTTCAAATCATTTTTAAGTTATAATTAAATTGGTTCAATATATCAGTTTATTTGTGACAAAATTATTATGCTCGGTGCTCCGTAAAAATATAAACAACGTTGGTGGTTTAAGGTTTAGGATTATTGATAAAGTATAAAAGAATAAAATAAGATAATTACTTTATTTTATTTTTAAAATGTTTGTATATATAATATGATATTTTATTTTATTGAATTATTATATTTTATTTTGAGGATGCTAAAATTATTAAGATAGAATTTTTTTTATCCTTCACTTTGTATCATTTTTAATAATTTTTAAAATAAAAAAATTATTAAAAAATATAATTTTATAACAAATATTATATGAAAATTTTTAATAATAAATATTTGACTCATTTTATAATTATTTTTTTAAAATATTTTATATTTAAAATGTAAAAAAATAAGAAAAATATATTATATTATTATTATTATTATTTAATTTTTTATTTAATTGGTAAACTAATATTAAGTTATTATTTAATATAAATTATTAATATTAATTATGATATTATCACTTTAAAATACATATAATATTGATGAAATTAATATTAAACTTTTAGTATATATAATCTCTTATGAGATAGGTTGTGCCATAGATAGATCCTAATATGTGTTGTCGAGTTAACGATCCATTTATCATTAGGCATATTATAACAGTGTGCATTCTGATCATAAGAAATAGGAAAATAAGTAGTTATTCTATATTATTCTTGGGAACAATACTCATTTTATTAATTATTATGGTATAATTGTACTATAATTTATATTTATTATTAAAAAGTCAAACAAAATATTATAATAAAATGTTTTATCTTTATTGATAAAAATTTTATATTCTAAATAAAAAATAAATAATTTTAATAAAAATATTATTTAAATTTTATTTATAAAAATTAAAAATTATTTTCCATTTAAAAATAAAAATTTATTTATATATTAATATAATTTTATTTTAAAAAAAATAATACATCATAAATAAATCATCTAACCTTTCTTTATAATATATAATTATTAAAATAATTTTAAATGTATTTATATTATTTTATAAAATATATATTAAATGAGAATAATTTTAAAAATATATTATTATTACTATTTTAAATATAAAACTTTTATTTAAATATATTAAAATTTATAAAATTAAAAAAAATTATAACATTTAAATTTTAATTCAATAATTATGTTCTTATTTATATATTTTTTATCAATTAATTTTTTAAAATATTTTAAAATAAATTTAAATAATTTTTTAATTAATTTTATCAAATATTTCCTAAAATTTATAATCATACATATATTTATGAGATTCAATATCAATGAGAAAGCGTACATTAAAAACTAATAATTAAAATTAAAACTTGTAATTAAAATTAAAACTTGTAATTAAAATTATATATATAAATATAATTAAAAAAGTTGGAGAAGGAAAAAAAAATGCATTTACTATTATAAAAAGAGTGGAAAAGAGAAAAAGCAGCGGATCCACTTTTAAAACACTTTCCCTGAAAGGTGAAGGTAAGTTGTGATACTTTAAAATATATAATATCCTTTCATTAATCCTCTTTATTTAAAATCAATTGTTATATTAAGGGTAAAATAATAATTATGTTAATAATTCATTTTCTTTTGTTTACTTTTCAAGTTAATCTAACAGTTGGATTTTATTTTTTCCCATTTATGTGTGTCTTCAATCAAATCAAACAATATTTAAAATCAATTCTTTTATTACCTTTTTTTTTTCTTTCTTGATAGATTTTTTCACTTTTAAACAGAACATTAGTGTATCAACAAATAATGAAGGGTTTGATTAAAATCGCAGATACATAATATATTTTTTTTATGGAAAGAGTTATCTTTATCTTGTTATAAATGTTTTAAACCCATATAAAACTATCTATTTTAAAGAATATTTGCAGTGTAGATTATTATTTTGAAAAAACATGATATTAGTATCAGAAGTATTTTATGTGAAATGTTTTACTTGCTATTTTAACAGATGTACGATTAAGTTTTACATTAAATAAAACTTTCTTTGTAATATTAATCAAAGCCGTCTTAGCTCAGTGGTAGAGCGCGTGGCTTTTAACCACGTGGTCGTGGGTTCGATCCCCACAGACGGCGTTTTATTTATATTCAATTTTTATTTTTTCATCGACTAATATGACTAATATTCAAATATAGTTTTGAAGTTATTTTTAACAAAATGCGGGGATAGCTCAGTTGGGAGAGCGTCAGACTGAAGATCTGAAGGTCGCGTGTTCGATCCACGCTCACCGCAAATAAATTATTTTTACATTTACAGTATATTAAAATTAAAATTTACAAAAATATTATTCATTAAAGACATTAAATGCACTTTATTTATATTAATTAAAATGTGAATATTAATTAAAAATGCATTTATGTGACAAAAAAATGAGAAAGCAAGGTTTTTTTTTTTATGAAACCATTTAAATACTATTAATTTAAACAACTATGAAAATAGGAGGAAAGTTATTTTTTATTTTTATAAATTATTAATTTAAAAAATTAAAAATATAATATTAATAAAAATATTAAATTATTTAAGTTAAATGAATATTTGTTATGATTATAAAATAAAATTTATTATTTATGTAATTTTATTTTTATTTATTCAAATAAATAAATAAATAATTTTTTTTGTTTTATTTATCTAATAACTAGTTTTTTATTTTTTATTTATTTTTCTTTCTTTTCTATTATAAAGTGTAAGCATCTCTTCCCATATTAAAAGATTTAATAAAAAAAGTTAGAAAATAAATAAATGAAACTAAGTGTAAAATAAAAAATATAGAAAAATAAAAATAAATAAATGAAAGAAATAAAATAATGAAAAAGAAATAGAAAGAATATTTTATCTTTCATAATAAAGAAAAAACATTGCCTTTAGATAGTAGTTAAGAAAATTTATTTAATATTTTTATATTTATTTATTATTTTCAAAAATACATAAATATTAAAAAACATAATTAATATGTTAACTTAAAAAAAAGGATGAAGTATATAAACTTTAATTTATTTTTATTTATTTATTACCATTAATAAATATAATGGTTTATATAAAAAATAGTTAATAATTTTTGAAAATTACAATATACTTAAAATAGAAATAAACTATTCACTCATATATATATATAATTTTTCTGCATGCAGGGCGGGCACAGCAAACGGCATCAGGCTTTCACGACGCATTTTGTGGATACTGTTTCCCTTTCTCGTATTCGCAGCTTCGGCCGCGTGGTCCACAATCCAATCAGAAACCACCTCGTTATCTTCTACATAAAAAGTTTTACGCGCCATCGGTGCGCGTGGTGAAAGCTTCGAAATGAAAACAGCAAGAAAAGCCAATGAGCACGAAGCCCGAGTCAGTAATCAACAGTGTCAGTGAGTAGCTGAATTTGGCTAAGAGTTGAGTGTCAAAACCCCAACATCAGAACCCCCGATAATTGTGTTCTTGCGATTCCTCTCATGTAGATCGTTAGGTCACACCACCCTACACCAGATTCACCTCGAGGGAGCTTCCGATTTTCCATAGGTCAAAATCTCTCTGCATTTCCTCCAATTCGTCAATAATTTCTCAGCATTTCGAATTTACCACTCATGCCTTGATTCTTCCCATGCATGCGCCTTTCATGGTGTTTTGTATCAACGAATATAATGCTCGGTCATTTTCGCTCCCCCCCTCCCCCTTCCGATGCTTTCCACTGTTATCGGTGCATATTTGATTCTGCTTTATTTTTGGTGAATTTATTTTTCTTCTTCTTCTTCTTCCAAAACTCTCCGGAAAATGTTAATTATAGGATGTTTTGAACTAGATTGGGGTTTTGATAAAATTTTTTACCAGTGGGACCTCGTGTTAGAGTAAGAAGAGGGGAAAACAGAATTAGGGCGCGGCGACTGTGTTTCTGAAAATGTTGATTTATTAGCACTGCATGCATGGCTCAGGAATTGGTAGCTTCTGTGCTTCATTTTTTTTAATGTTGCTGAATATATCCCTTTTTGACTCATTAAACTATTTCATCTTATTAATCTGAATGGTTTTGCTTATTTTACATTTTTACTTTTCTCGTTTTTTGGTTCACTGTACTTATTTATTTCTTGATTTGGTTCCTGGTTGTGTGTGTTCATGCTTGATATCTTACACATTGTTCAGTTCCCGTTCCACAATTGAAGGAACCTTCTAATTTCTTATTTTTCAAGTGATGCAGATTTTGATTTGATGAAGTGATTGTAGTAGAATTTCTCTCCGGGTTTAGCGTTCGTCTTTTTGGTGCTGTTCATATTTTTTTTGGGTGCTGGTTTGAGTTTAGTGTTTTTTCCTGGCTTAGTTTGATATTAGTGAAATTTATCAGTTCTAACACTAAATTTGTCTTTCAGGTAGTGTAATAGTAAGCCTGGGAGGAACTAATGGCTCACAGCTCTGATGAGGATACTGATATTAGTGAATCTGAAATTGGTGAGTATGAAGATATATCTTATGAAGAACTAAAAAATGGAAGTCGGAATGTGAAAATCTCTGAAGAGACTTTCACTTGTCCATACTGCTCTAAAAAAAGAAAACGGGATTATTTGTACAAGGAACTCCTTCAACATGCTTCTGGGGTGGGTCAGAGTAGTTCACAGAAGAGAAGGGCAAGAGACAAGGCTAATCATTTGGCTTTAATGAAATATCTGCAAAAGGATCTGGTGACTGTAGACGATCCATCAAAGGATTCTAAACCGGTAGATGAAAGTGATCATTCTGTTAATTCTGATGAGCAATTTGTGTGGCCTTGGATTGGAATTGTAGTTAATATTCCCACTAGACGGGGAGAAGATGGGCGCTGTGTTGGGGAGAGTGGTTCCAAGTTGAGGGATGAGTACAGAAGCAGGGGTTTCAATCCAGTTCGAGTCTCTCCTCTGTGGAATTTCCGGGGTCACTCTGGAACTGCTCTTGTGGAATTCAATAAAAATTGGCCAGGCTTAGATAATGCATTGGCATTTGAAAGAGCATATGAATTAGATCATCATGGGAAAAAGGATTGGTTTGCTAATTCTGAGCAGAAATCTGGTCTTTATGCATGGGCTGCCCGAGCAGATGATTACAAAATGAATAATATCATTGGGGAATATCTGCGAAAGATGGGTGATGTCAAAACCATACCCGAGCTTATGGAAGAAGAAGCTCGAAGGCAGGATAAACTTGTCTCCAATTTGACTAACCTTATCCAGGTCAAGAACAAGCACTTAAAAGAGATGGAAGTGAGATGTGATCAGACTACACACAAAATGGCCCTTGCTATGATGGAAAAAGATAAGCTCGTTCAAGCTTATAATGAAGGTATATCTTTTTATTGAGCCCGATTACCAAATAGCCATCTACTGTTTGAATCATTGTAGTGGTTGCACCATAGAATTTGTCATTTGATAAATTAATTTCTTAAGAATATTGTGCTGGAATTCAGTTTTACATTTTAAGTTTTAACAATTAATTATTATTTTTAGATGCTGTTAATCTGTTGTAACAACATTGTTTTATGCTTTGGTTCCTTGTCTTCAGAGATAAAGAAAATTCAGTCAAGTGCCAGGGATCACTTCCAAAGGATTTTTAGTGATCATGAAAAGCTTAAATTGCAACTGGAATCTCAGAAAAATGAGCTTGAGTTGCGGAAAGTTGAATTGGAAAAGCGTGAGGCACATAATGAAAGTGAAAGAAAAAAGTTGTCAGAAGAGATTGAGGAGGTGTAGTGTTTTTCTTACTTTGCTGCATCTCCTCTAGTATACAATGATTGAAATTCACATAAAATTAAATTTCAAGGATTTGATTGATTATTATGGTTGATATTTAGATATTTCAGTGCTTTCGATGATGGAGTCAGCAACCAAGATGAATAATTTTCCCATTTTTACTCATTGGGTTTGATGATCTGGAAATGGTTGGTTGGAAAATTATTTTCAATTGAATTTATGGATAATAAATTCTGAGAAAGCTGGGGAAATGTTGAAATTGGTTTCTATTTGAATAGTATGTTGTTGAAGGCCATAAATCCAAAACATGTTAGTGTCTAGATTGCTGGTGCATTTACTTTTAAATTAAGCTATTTAATGATTCAATTCTTGTTAGCAGTTCATAATCTGTTTGTTTGTGTGTCTGATTTTGATCTAACAAGTGATCCTTTCCCTTATTATGCCACAGACACTGCTGAATGGATGGCACTGATATCTAATAGTAATTGTTGAGTAATAATTAAAATTATGAGCTTTATTGAATGCTCATAAACTGAATATCATGCATTTAATGAGATTAAATTTGGGGAAGTGGGAGGGGATAAGAGTGATCAATCTGGAGTTGTATGCCAAAGAACTTGATGCTACAGTTTTTCTGTTTTTCCATTATTCTTTTTACTCCGATTAAGGATTTTGCTTAAAGACTATATACTTAAAAATTCTTAGGTAATCTAATTTTACTGTGTCTTTGAAATCATTAAAAATAATAATGTGCTTAAGAAGCTTGTGGAAGGCTTTGTTTAACAATGCTGGGATTTATTGTCTTTGCAGAATGCAATGAAAAATAGCTCTCTTCAGATGGCTGCTTTGGAGCAAAAGAAAGCTGATGCAAATGTTATGAAATTGGCTGAAGATCAAAAGGTGTGTGTTACATGATGTCTTTTAGCTTTGTTAATAACCAAAAGTAGTGTTGTTAACATCAGAATAACAAAGTATTAATGCTATTTGAATATCTATTAATACAGAGACAAAAGGAACAACTCCATGCTAAAATCATTCATCTTGAAAAACAATTGGATATGAGACAAAAGTTTGAGTTGGAGATTCAGCAATTAAAAGGATCATTAAATGTGTTGAAGCACATTGAAGATGATGAAGATGCAGAAGTTCTGAAGAAGGTAGATGGTTTACAAAAGGATTTAAGAGACAAGGAACAGTCACTTCAAGATTTAGATGCATTGAACCAAACACTAATCATTAAAGAGCGTAAGAGTAATGATGAGCTTCAGGAAGCTAGAAAAGAATTGGTTGAGGTAAGTGCCTTTTTATCAAATATATCCTCCTTTTCCAGTTTGCTTTTTCTTTTTATAAATTTGTAAGAGCATCTCAACAAGGTCCAGTTTTACAATTCATTCACCTGGTTAATTGGCTGGTAATTTTTTTTATGGTGGTTTTGTTTACCCATTCAAAGCATTAAATAAATTGAAGCACGCATGGTCTTATAATTTTACATTTCTTTTATAGAGCATGGTACTTTTTTGTATTGGGTCAACTCCATGTTAACTTTTATAATTCAGAGCAAGGTAGCAAAGTGACTGGAGTAAAATTAAATCCAATTCTTTCCATTTCATCTAATAGTCTTATACTACTAAAAATGTTTTTAATGCTTCATTTGATTATGCCGATGAGGCCTAACTATGATTGCATGGATATTCCCTTCTCACATGTTTCATTTCTTTTATCATGGATGTTATGTTCAAAATTTTTTTGCAATTGTTTTGGACATATTACTGTGCAATTTACTTTCAAGATTTAATAATAATCCTTTTTATCTTGCAGGGCCTCAAAGAGTTATCATCTCATGGCAATGTTCGTTTGAAGAGAATGGGGGAACTTGACACTAGACCATTCCTTGAAGCTATGAAGAAAAATTATAATGAGGAGGAAGCTGAAGAGAGAGCTTCAGAACTGTGTTCATTGTGGGAAGAGTATCTAAAGGACCCAGATTGGCATCCGTTCAAAGTTATCATGGTTGAAGGGAAAGAAAAGGTGTGTCTTCATTAAACGTCTAGATCTCCTAAAATGATCCTGAAGTCATGCTTCATTGCATATAACAGTTTCTTATTCAAACTTGGTTCAGTCTGTTATTTATCTTTATTCTCTCTTAATGAGATGGACTTTGGAAGAAATTATTTAGAGATCTCATGATAAATGATGTTTCAGAAGTTTTAGTTTTTGATCAAGCCCAATGATGTTGTGTAATCCATGTAGCCGATCTCACTTAGTAGGATAAGGTTTTTATTGTTGTTGTGATGAGACAATGAATGTTTTGATAGTTTCCATACTCTAGATTAAACTATTTGACTTTCTGATCCTATAATTCTTTTACCTAGTGTTATCTAAAGATATTCTTTATATTGATTCTTTCACTTCAGGGTCTGATGTTTATTGGAGTAGATGAAGATTTTAGCTTTTTAGAAGATTGATAGGTGATTGTTATTAAGAGGAAAAAGAATGTCCTGACAATCAAGAATAGTGGCTAATTTGTTAGTATTTTGAAATTTTAAATTAGTTTTCAAGCCAGGCCAAACTATTAAAAGGGTCAGGCCAGGCCTTATACAAAATCATGTCAGTTAAATAGGCCACACCTGTTTAATGTAAAGCCTGGCCAAGCATGACTTATTTCTACCCCAGTGAATATGCTGAAGTGTATCGTATAAGAAAGGGACAGGAAATAAAGGAGGATTCAATGTGAAGTAAAGGGACTATTCATACAGATATTCTAGAGCATAAATGAATGTGAAACTGACAAGGATTAGTGGGAGGAGAGAATTCAATTGTTGGAAATGAATGTAGAAGAGAGAAAAAAAGTTAGATGAGGAAGAACTGAATATGGGAGTAAACAGGTTCCTCAAAGAACTTGTTGCATTTTCTTTTCCTGACATACTGAATGCTCATACGGTACCTTACCATATTCCAATTCTTATCCTGAGATACTTGAAAAATCAGTATACCACCTTAAAATTAATTGCCCCTTTAATAAACTATTTTGGAACCTTCCATGACGAAGATCACTGGTGCCTATATTAAGTAAAGTCAATTTGGATACCTGTACACTGGATTATGTACACTGCCTTAGTTCCTTTCTGACACATTCTTTCCAACATACTCTCCATTGTTGTGTGAAAATTCATGTCAGTCCCCTGAAATAATAAGCGGGAATCATTAAATATGGGGTGGGACCTGCATCATTTATTACTGGGCCTCACATAATTTTCACCAAATAATGGAGTTTGTTAGAGTATATTGCTGGCATTGGTCTTGTTGCTTTAACAAGGACCAGCAGTGCCCTTAACGTCAATTCTTCCTCTACTGCTTTTGGACAATGTCATTCTAATTTAGCTATTTGATGTATAATTTTTTTATTCATTTTAATCTTCATTGTATGTTTCTCTAATATATTTGTGAAACTTCAAACACTTGCACTTTATAATCTGGCTTCATCCATTTTTCATTTCAGGAAATTATTAGAGATGATGATGAAAAGCTTAATGGGCTAAAAAAGGACTTGGGTGAAGGGGCATACAAAGCAGTGGTGGCAGCTTTATTAGAGATAAATGAATATAATCCTAGTGGGCGATACTTAACCTCAGAATTATGGAACTACAAAGTGGGAAGGAGAGCAAGTTTGAAAGAAGGAGTACAATGTCTGTTGAATCAATGGAAAGTACTTAAACGCAAGAGGGGAATGATGTGAAGGTTTGTATATATATGTAATGTATTTAGGTTTCTGCATTTTTCTTTTAACTATATAGTTATAGGTGGATCATAGAATGAAAAAGATTCTAAAGGGAGATTGGTATGTGGCTTAGTTACTTAAGGGTATCAACCACCTAGGGTACTTTTCTCAAGAAATTAGTAGTTGATTTTCGGCAACCCCCCCTCCCCCGGGTTCTCTTCATATGATTTTCAATAATTGTGATGTAACGATGAAAGGTTGATGTCGGTTACAGGAATAAAAATGTTTGCATTGGGCGAGAGGATTATGCATCGCAGTGGGGTAGCATCGTTTCTATCGGGAGAGCTGCCAAACATGGTTGTTGTGTATAGTTTAAGTGATTTATGAATGTAAAACTATTTAATTGCACTTGCCGTTTAGCTTCTGTGGACATCTAGCTGAGAATCATGAGAGCCTTTGCACTCTAATTAATGGATTTTATTTTAATTTCACATAACTGCATTGAAGAAATAAATTATTTTTTCTTTCGATGACAAAGGGACCTAATTCCAAAAGAAAACATATACACACTAACATGCGAGGGAAAAAAGAGGAAGGAAGAGGGGGATTGTTACAGCAATTATATGATAGCTAAATAATCAAGCACATCCAGTGGCAGCACGATAAAGATCATATAAGGTTATACCCATCCAGTCCAGCTAGGTGCAAAATATTAGGGATGTTTAAGAATTGAACTGAAAATTAAAAACAGAGAAAGTTGTAAATTTTTTATGTGAATCAGTTTTGCAGTTTTTCTTTACAAAATTGAATAAAAATAAACTGCATATAACTTTAAATATATATTTTTTATTTACGAATTATTTTTTTTTTTGGTTCATATTTCTTATCTAAAGGATTTTTTTATTTTTATCATATATTTTATATCAAATATTTTTTGTTGATATATTAATATATTAAAATTTATTTGTAAAGTTTTAAATTTATATGATTTGTTGACATCTTTTATTTTTAGTTGCAATTTTTATCTAATTAATTTTTTCATGTTCGATATTATTTTTTATTTTTAATTAATGTTGGTTTTAATTTTTTTTAAATTATTATTTTATTTTTTATTGACTAATATTTGTTGTTAAATTTTTTAAAAAATAAAAAGATAAAAAATTGAACTAAATCAATTTGTAAAAAGTTAGTTTGATTTTATTTTTTAATATATTTTAATTAAATTGAATCTAACTGCAAATATATTTTATAATTAGTTTAAATATTTTTTCCAAATTATACTGTGAATACTCATATAATATATCCTTTATCACATTAGGTTAAGAATGTAATATTATATATGTATTCAAAATATATGTCCTGAAAAAGAAAATGTGTACTTTTGAAATATTAATATTTTTTTTCATTTTTCATATTTATTAGTTATAGTAAACGATGTCATTTTAAGAGAGTTCAACATTAAATATTGAGATTTAACTTCTTTAAAATTAAAAGATATGTAAAATGAAAAAAATGAGATGCTAAGTATGATTACAGGCTGTTTAAAAGTGAGAAGGCTAATTATGATTATAAGATTTTTTTACTTCAAATCTTTCTTATTTTCTTATTTAAGCTAATTTTTATTTATAGAAGTTTCTCTTTTTAGATTTAAATTATCGTCTACCACTTGATAGAAAAATTGATTCCTTTTCTTAAACTTGGTTTCTATTAACATTTTATCTTATTTTAAAAGAAACTAAAAATAATTAATAAAATTTAAATGAATGAAAAAAATCAAATCTCAACTTGAAATGAGTTGTGGGTTAATAGATCTACAAATCATGATTTAATCAACATTATTTAATTAGAATTAAATCTAGAATCATGTAAAATTAATAAAATAAAATACAAAAGTTAGAAAAAAAGGTAGGAAAAATGAAATCGACTCTTACAATTTAAAATGATATACATTTAAGCAAGAATGGTTAAATGTCTAAATGACATAAAAGCATTACAAAGCTGTCATCATTAAAAAAATTAAGAAACAAAAAGTATCACATGTTTGGACACAAAATGAAAAAAAAAAATATATATATATATATAATTGAAATTAAAAAATTAAATAAATATAAAATATTAGTAATTAAGGAAAATAAAGCACGGTAATAATATAATTAACATGGTAAAAAAAGTGAATAAAAAGTGCCGCTTGATTGTGTGAGAAATTAAATTAAGATGAAATAAAAATGTCTTAATTTAAAGAAAAAAAATGTTTTTGAGTGTGTATTTTATGTTTTAATCATATACATCTTAATGAAAACCAATTGCAACTTTTATTTATAATATATAGCTTTTTACTATGTTGCATGAAATATTCCATAGAAACATCGCGGGAATTATAATATCTTTAAATTTGTAGTTGACATATTAACTTTGTTTTATAATAATCATTATTTGCTACTTAGGATGGGATGAAGCTCCTCTAGACTAAATTCAAGAGTAACACGCTATTTTAATTTTCAAAATATTTGGGATCAAATATATTAATGCTTGAAAGATAAAAATAATAATTGTCATTTTTGAACAATTGAAATGTTAATTGATTTAATATTTTATATTGATAAAATAAAACAAATTTTACACCTTTTAAAAATAAAATAAAAAATTTTAGCTTTTAAAAATTAAAATGATTGATCTAAATTTTTGTAAGGATGAAAATATAAATTTATCCTCAAACCATCACATAAACTTAAGAATCTACGAACCGTTTATAGCACTTCCATTCAACATCTCTATTTGTCATAGTTGTTTTTTTTTTTTTTTTTACCTAATAGCTACATATATATATAATATAATATGTATATGTATGCTATAATAATATTTAATTGCAGCGAGAAGTAAAAATAATTAATTTAAATTATTAAATTTTATTAGAATGGTTAAAATAAAAATGTATATAATATTTTTAAATGATGATTTAATTATTAATAAACTTTAATTTTGACCATCTATATATAATTAAATAGTTTTAATTTATTATTTATATCTTTTATTATAAAAATTAACGACTCGACACATTTTTCTTTCTTTATATATATATATATATTAAAAAATATATATTTAAATTATTTTTTACAGTGAAGTTAGTTCTTTTAATAAGAATTCTTTTTATATATAAAATTTGAATCCAATTATTTGCCTAAATAGAATAAAATTTATCATTTTACTTAACTATCCATTGATTGAATATGTCTTTAATAAATTTAGTATGGAACACTTAAACACTTTTAATATAAAAAATTTAACTAGCATTATCAATTTTAATAAAAAATAAAATAAAATTATCATATCATTTAGAACTAAATGTCTAGTTCAAAATTTTTCAGATGTTCTTACCTATATTTTATGAAAAAAATATTAGAAAGAAAAAAATTTCATAAAAGATAAAACAAAAAACAAAATTTTATTTTAAAAATTAATTTTTCCTTTTATTTCTTTTTGTTCTTTTAAAAATGTATCTTCATTTATATTTTTTTATTTATTCAAAGTATTGCTATTATTTTGGCTCCTCCATTTTTTAAGATCCACTACTGCATACATGTATCATAACGAATTCGAATGTGTTAGATAATTTTAATCACTAATAATTTTTCATATTTAATAAATAAATAATAAATACCAACTAATATATTAAATATATTGATTAAAAAATCAAATTTATCTTTACTAAAAATATTATATTGTAAATATTTTTTAATATATGTTAAAAAATATATAATAAATAATTTTATTATTAAAAATTATAATATTTAATGTTATCTGTATATTAAATTATGTGATTTTTAATTTTTAATGAATGTCTCTGAAACATTTATAAACAATACCCATACTTCTTTCCAACTCATTCTTTAGATTACTATTGAAAAGAGTGCTAACAATATATTTTTATACATTTTATTTAATATATTATCGAGTATTAAGTGAAATCTTTCACATAATTTAAGTGACGCCTATTTTGAAAATATTAGAATGTATGTAAATTTTATTTAAATAATAAAGAGTGAATTAATAATAGCATTTCTCTGCTGTTGAAACAATTAACTGTAGTCCAAACGCCAAAGTGTCCGTCCTGTCATTTCCACTCCAGCCCCACTCTCACTTTAACTGCTCTCATTTTTCTTTCGTTCAAGACGTTTCAGTTTCAACTTATATATTAGACTGCATAAAACTTGTTCATCATTAACCATAAAATCTGCTAATTTTCTAATAAATACTATTTCAACCATTTGTCATGTTTCCCTTTCACCTCAACCTTTTCTGAGTGCTTGTAAATGCTTTTGTGAGTATATATGGTCTTTTGATCTTTTTATGTATTCGTCTCAACATATTCTTCTTTTGCATGGCAAGGGTTTCCCTCATTACATGCTTCTATTCATGTTGGCACCTCACACATTGTTTTTCTTTTTCTTTTTTAAACCGTAGTAGTACGCATCGTGTTTATTGTATGAGTTATGATACTGTTTTAGGATTTTATATTATTCAGTTTTAGCCATCCTCGTTTCACTTTTATGCGCTTGTAACTCAACTCAAAGTATGATTTTCATGAGATTTGAATTCGTTTTTCTAAATTGTGATACCCGTAATAATTGGATAGTTGGTTCAGTTTAGGTTGTTTGGTTTGACATAGAAATTATTAATTACTATTTTACGCAGGCGCATTGGATCTGTTGCAAAATGATGAACAATAGTTACGAGGAGTCTCTGAGTAAACAGAGTGATGCTATTGGGAGGCTTGGGAAGGAAATTCAAAACCAGAACCAGAAATTTATAGATTTGGAGCATAAACATGTTGAGAAAGCTGTTGTTATGAGCAAACTCATTGCGGAGCTTGCAGAGAACATTAATTCCAGGCAAAAAACCCTGCTGGAAATGGACCACAAGTACAATGAATCTGTGAATATGACGATGATGTTGATGGACGAGGGAGATACGTTGCATGAGGTATCTCACAGAGGTATACTATATTCTGAGATAGATGAAATCATTAACTATATGCTCCTCCTTTCTCCAATTTTCTTGAGAATATGGTGTAGTATCTGTAAGCTTATTAATGGATTGCAAGACAATTATTCTGTTTGATGACACATTTAAAGGAATTATTTTCTGCTTTTACAAATGTTCGATAAAATCTCTATGATTTCTTTTTAGATTATCATTGGAGTTTACTTGTTTATTATGTTTTATTTTGTTTAAGTTACACTTTATACTGAGTTATAACAGTTGAAGTTCATGAACTCTACTACAAGTCTTGACATGGAATGTATAAAGAAAAGAGCATGAGCAGATCAGCAAGGAACACAAGGAGAGCAAGGTCCTAAACGATCTGCTGCATAAGAACTTTACTGAGTCACTTCAAAAGGTCAGTAGCAATTGTAAAATGCCTCCACATGAAAATATCTCATGCCTAACTTTCTTAATTCTGATTTACAAGATTTCTCAAATGAGAAAGTATAGTTTATTCGGGAACAAAACTATATTTCATTTATATGGGAAAACTTAATTCACTTATATATTTCATTCTCAAATGATAAATAATCTTGCTAAATGGCATGGCACAAAATCTCTGCTGAAAGTATAGTTTAATCAGGATAAAAACTATTTTGACATGGTTAAGGATAACTTTTTCATTTCTGAAAGTATTTTTTCCAAATATAACTTATTTATGTCATGATTTGTTCATAATTGGCAGTCTGGCTCTATTACATGTACATATACTTCTTAATAATAACCCAGGAACCAATGTGACACTCAATTCTCATATCTTTGCAATTGGATTCTAACATCCTACCATGCTTTATAGCCCCGACCACATGGGTTGATTATAGACTAGCTCCTCTGAGTAGTCCTAGGCACAAACACTGCAGTGGTGACGTCACCATCCATGTCGCTTGTTTGCAGCTGAGAGATATGGTGGAAGTCTCTGATGTGAATTGATAAGAAGCTTAGGAAAACTAAGAAAGTCTAAGGCCTAATCACCCATTAGAATCCCATACTTCCAATTCGATTCTCAAGTCTCATACCTTGCAATTGAATCCTAACACAATGTCGTGTCTATAGGGTTTGTAGCATACAATCACATTAGGTACATGACCAACTATTGTAAGTTAAATCGTAGTGTCATGGTGTAATGCCTTTAAGGTTCCTAGTATACAATCAGATTACGTACATGGCCAAGTATTGGAAGATTGGTCCAGTCGTACCCTCCGGTAACCATTGATAATCTATTTGGGTCCATCTGACCTGGGGTCATCACCCCCCACCACATAAATGACAACCATTTGGATTGTAACTTGGAACATATTCTCCCATTACTTGGAAAGACTAGAATCTTTAATGATATAAATCTTATCAACAATAAACATTTAAAAATGAAATACTTTGTGAGAATTATTATGTTTGCAGCCGTTGTACTGAAAACACATCAGTGATATGAATCTGTCATTATAATTATAATCAATACCACCACCACAGTCATAACTTCATCCATGCATATACATGCAATGAAAATGTCATGGTAAAGAAAAATCATAATATGCATGAACCGGATGCATATCATTCTTCATTACTTCTTTCTGTATAACTTTCATTTTAACTCAGTGTGCATAATCACAGTCAAGCATAGCCAAGCCATTCACGACCATAGAAAGAGAGTGATAATCATAATATGCATGAACAGGTTGTTCACTATAATTAATCATCAGCCTCATCACTCACAATCATTTCATTCACCTGCATAAAGCATTTCTTTATATTTTCATTCTTTGGAATGAAAGTGGGTCAAGTTGGATCAAGCTTCTTGTTTAATTTAATGGCCATGATCTTTCATTCCTCATCCAATGGCCAAGATTCTTTCTGCTTAGATAAAGATATCTTTAAATTTTCACGCAGGTTAACGATGGCTATCCTAAACTAGGGGCACCTTAGGAATATAGTTCATGATTTGACTAGGGGGATTTTAATAGTTACAATCTTCTGCTCAAAATTGTCTGATTCTTCAGGGAGTAAAATGCTACAATAATTAATTCCTTTGGATGTATCATTAACTTTGAGAAATCTTGTGTGGTTTTCGATAAATAAATTTACCCCTTGTCTATATATTTCAGTTTGAATGTATTTGAGGGTTGAGATGGTTCCAGAGGGCTTTTGTTTTAACATTGCTGGTATTTGCTGTTTTTTTTTTCCAGAATGCAACACAAATCAGCTCTCTTCAAGTGGCTGCTATGAAGCAAATAGATGATTGTAAAAATGCTTTAAAACTGGTTGAAGATCTGAAGGTCCACGTTGCCCTTTTATTGGCTTTGTAAATGACATTAAAGTATCTTCGTATTGGAATTTACAGTATCCTTGCATTAGAACGGGCATGGTATAGTATTAATGCTATTTGAATAACTATTTATACAGAGGCAAAAAGGAAACATCTATGCTAAAATCATTCGGATTGAAAAACAGCTAGATGTCAAACAAAAGTTGGGATTGTTGGATATTGAGAAACTTAAAGGATCAATAATTGAGTTGAAGTATCAATCATATGATGAAGATGCAGAAGTTCTGAAGGTGATAGATGATTTAAAGAAGGATTTAAGAGACAAGGAACAGCCACTTCAAGATTTAAATGCATTGAACCAAACACGCATCATTAAAGAGCGTAAGAGCAATAATAAGCTTTGGGAAGCTAGAAAAGAATTGGTTGAGGTAAGTGCTTTTTTTCAAATATATCCTCCTTTTCCAGTTTGCTTATTCTTTTTATAAATTTGGAAGAGCATCTCAACGAGGTCCAGTTTTACAATTCTTTCACCTGGTTAATTGGCTGGTAATTTTTTTATGGTGGTTTTGTTTACCCATTCGAAGCATTAAATAAATTGAAGCACGCATGGTGTTATAATTTTACATTTCTTTTACAGAGCATGGTACTTTTTTGTATTGGGTCAACTCCATGTTAACTTTTATAATTCAGAGCAAGGTAGCAAAGTGACTGGAGTAAAATTAAATCCAATTCTTTCCATTTCATCTAATAGTCTTATACTACTAAAAATGTTTTTAATGCTTCATTTGATTATGCCGATGAGGCCTAACTATGATTGCATGGATATTCCCTTCTCACATGTTTCATTTCTTTTATCATGGATGTTATGTTCGAAAATTTTTTGCAATTGTTTTGGACATTTTACTGTGCAATTTACTTTCAAGATTTAATAATAATCCCTTTTATCTTGCAGGGCCTCAAAGGGTTATCATCTCATGGCAATGTTCGTTTGAAGAGAATGGGGGAACTTGGCACTAGACCATTCCTTGAAGGTATGAAGAAAAATTATAATGAGGAAGCTGAAAAGAGAGCTTCAGAACTGTGTTCATTGTGGGAAGAGTATCTAAAGGACCCAGATTGGCATCCGTTCAAAGTTATTAGAGTTGAAGGGAAAGAAAAGCTGTGTCTTCGTTAAACATCTAGATCTCCTGAAATGATAAGTCTACCTGCTTCATTGCATATCACAGTTTCTTATTCAAACTTGGTTCAGTCGTTATTTATCTCTATTCTCTTTTAATGAGATGGACTTTGGAAGAAATTATTTAGAGATCTCATGATAAATGATGTTTCAGAAGTTTTAGTTTTTGATCAAGCCCAATGATGTTGTGTAATCCATGTAGCCGATCTCACTTAGTAGGATAAGGTTTTTATTGTTGTTGTAATGAGACAATGAATGCTTTGTTAGTTTCCATACACTAGATTAAACTATTCGACTTTCTGAACCTGTAATTCTTTTACCTAGATGACCTGACAATCAAGAATATTGGCCAATTTGTTAGTATTTTGAAATTTTAAATCAGTTTTCGGCCAGGGCAAACTATTAAAAGGGTCAGGCCAGGCCTTATACAAAATCATGTTAGTTAAATAGGCCACGGCTGTTTAATGCAAAGCCTGGCCAAGCATGACTTATTTCCACCCCAGTGAATATGCTGAAGTGTAGAAGAAGGGGACAAGAAATAAAGGAGGATTGAATGTGAAATAAAGGGACTATTCATACAGATATTCGAGAGCATAAATGAATGCGAAACTGACAAGGATTAGTGGGAGGAGAGAATTCAATTGTTAGAAATGAATGTAGAAGAGGGAAAAAAAGTGAGATGAGGAAGAACTGAATGTGGGAGTAAACAGGTTCCTCAAAGAGCTTGCATTGTTTCTTAATCATGTATTTTATATTTTAATCATGTAGATCTTATTGAAAATCAATTGCAACTATTTATTTATAATATATAATTTTTTACTATGTTGGATGAAATATTCCATAGAAGCAGCGCGGCAATTACAATATCTTTAAATTTGTAATTGACATATAACTTTGTTTTATTATAATCATTATTTGCTACTTAAGATGGGATGAAGCTACTCTGAACTAAATTCAAGAGTAACATGCTATTTTAATTTTTAAAATATTTGGGATCAAATATATTCATGCTTGAAAGATAAAAATAATAATTTTATTTTTGAACAACTAAAATGTTAATTGATTTAATATTTTATATTGATAAAATTAAACAAATTTTATATCTTTTAAAAGTAAAATAATAATTTTTAGTTTTTAAAAATGAATAATGATTGATCTAAACTTTTGTAAGGACGAAAATACAAATTTATCCTCAAACCAACATATAAACTTAAGAATCTACAACCCACTTCCATTTAATATTTCTATTTGTCTTGGTTTTTTTTATACCTAAGCAATATATATACAATGTATGCTATAATAACATTTGATTATAGTCAGAAATAAAAATAATTAATTTAAATTATTAAATTTTATTAGAATGGTTAAAATAAAATATATATAATATTTTAAAGTGATCATATATTTACTAATAAAATTTAATTTTGACCATCTATATATAGTTATATAGTTTTATTATTAAGTTGGATAAGAAAAGTTTTTTTATTATTATTATTATTAAGTTCAACATAAAAACAATTGTGAAATTAAAAAAAATGTAAAATTTGTAGAATTGAGGATCCTAATAGGAGTAATTGTCCATACAAGCAGGATGTTAAAGGTTAGTGTCATTTATTCTACCACTATTGTTTAATGTTTATTGTGATGTAATTTAATTTAATTTAGGCCTTAATTGATGCATTTTTTAAAACTTATGAATGTATATGTATATGCCACTTTTCTGTCAAAAAATAATATATATATTTATATATAATTAATATTATAATGTTGTAGTCTAATAATAAAATTATATTTAGCAAAGCATAAATTATAGACACACTCAATAGATGCAAAAATAAAAGAGGATTCAGCTGTTAAGAACAAAAAAAATTCACTTATATTGAATTTATTTATTTATTTTATAATTAGTCCTATGTTCAAGTTACTAATATATGTATAATAAGAATCAGAGAGTTGAATTTTTCATGTTCAACTTAATGATTTTTATGAAAAAAATAAAAATACAAAGTTAGACCTTCAATATCCAAGTTACCATCCATTAAAAAAAAATAAAAACAATAAATTATCTCATATCCAGCCTACTGATTTTATGATTTAAAAAAATAATAAAAACTTAAGTTAGAGGTATAAAATCCAACTATGACTTAGAAGTCCAATGATTTATCCTGTTTGTATAGATTTATGAAAGATACACTAATTATGTAAATTTTGAATAAACCTACACCATGTAGGAAAGGAAGCTCCAACAGCATTTCACATTTGCATTGAGTTTTCAAAGCCAAAAACTTTCTTTATTTATGACCTGTAAATCATGAATTATAATTCAAATATCATAACTCATTTGGATGAACGTTGAGAGACAGTGAACATGGTTCCAATTTTCAAAATCTACACTCGGATGTACTAAATTAAATGTAGATCCATTCAAAACTGATGCTAAACCAAACACATCTTTTATGAATTAAATTATATATCAATTTTGATTGGTGAAATTATAATAAATAATCGGTTCTTCTAATGTCTAAATATATAATTGATTTGAAAATTTTAAGAAAAATATTATTACATATTCATTGTCAAATTCAGTAAAAATTTATAAGACATGTATAATGTATAGGATGTAATATTTTGGAAACATTGAAAAATTTAATTGTAAAAATATTTTTTTTTATTTTTTAGATATGTCAATTTTATCATTTTTAAGATATATTATTTTAATTTCTGAATTTTGAAAAAATTCTTAAATTTTTTTTTGCTAGTTATATTAATTTTTTAATTTTATTTTTTATCATATAATTTTTTAAAAAATTAATATGATAAAATATTTAAATAATAAAACTAATTTAGAGTTTAATTCCATACTTTTACTTTCATATGGAATAATACCATATTTAATAACATCATTTTTTTTAAGAAACGAATATATATAATATATAAATCATATGGAATTCGTGTCAGCTGCTGTCAGACTACAACAGCACTGAAATTCCATTCCAATTTTGGGTTGGCGCGTTGGTCCACCCATTCTCTTTTTTGCTCTCAAAGTTTTCATTTTTCAGAGTCCAATTCTAAACAATCTTGTACCCTCGTCTCTCCTAACTGGTATCGGCATTGCATGCCCTTCTTTTATTTGCTTTCATGTTTCTGTTCATTTTTTTTTTCATTTTTCGTTCTTTTCTTTTCTGTAATTGTAGTTGCAGCAGTTGTATTCTTCATGTTTCTGAGCTGCATTTGGTACACAGAAAAATGACATGTGTGACTCCAAGACTTGACAGAATCAAAATATGTGATTTGTGAGAGATGTTGGACCGAAACATTCTGTTTTCTCTCCACAGCCCTCCCGTTTCAAATTTATGCTGCATCTTAGTCAAAGTTTACAACTTTCATGAGTATTTTGAATTTGGGGTGTTTGGTTTGGTAATTAAAAAAAATTAAAAATGACATGGAGTTTTTTGTGCAGGCACTTTGAGTTTGTATTGAAATGTTGCATAGTAATAAGTATGAGGAGGCTCTGAGCAAGCAGAGAATGGCTATTGAGAGCCTTAGGAATGAAATTGAGTACCAGAATCAGAAGTTAAGGGAGATGGATCATAAACATAGTGAGACCCTTGCATGTGTGCGCAGACTCATTGTAGGGCTTGTAGAGAATATTAATTCCAAAGAAAGAAGTCTGCTTGAAGTGGAATGCAAATATACTGAAGCTTTGAACATGGTTCAGGAGTTGATGAACAAGAGATATGATTTGCATGAGGGATGCAACAAAGGTATTTTATGTTCTGAGATTTATTTGTACCAAAATTTATTTGTATATGGTTCAAAAGTTGCATGGTTCAGAAAGTTATTTGTATATGCTTCCTATGTTTTCTTCTGTTCAACTCAGGCTTTGTATTTTCTAGATTTACAACAGATGAAGGTCATGAACGCTAATTTGAATCATGACATGGAATGTCTAAAGAAAGAACATGTGCAGCTTTCCAAGCAATTAGAGGAGAGTAAAGCCGTAAATGATCAGCAGCAGAAGAACTTTATTGAGGAGATTGAAAAGGTAAGTAATGGTTAGACCCTTCAGATGTCTGAATAAACCATACAAAGTTTCTGTGGTTTTTGATAATCAGATTCCTAATCTATTTCTCATAGCTGTTTAATTGTATTTACTTAAATGAAATTTGGATTTTAGGCATTTTGTGTCTTCAATTTAGTATTTACTTAGAAATAGTTGTTTTGAGTTACTTTCAGTACACTGAGATGTTATCCAGAAAGCTAACTTCTGCTTCATTGGTATCTTCAAATCAAAATACTTATATTGCAGCTACATTCTCTAATCAAGATGGCAAAATAATGTGAAGAAAACCTCTGCTAATATGGCATTGATTCTGAAGAAAGGCTAATTATTAAGTCTTTAGAATCTTTGGAATTCTAAACTCCCATTTGGATGTGATACATAAACTGGTGTGTCTGTGTGTGCGCGCATGTGTGCTTGATATAGAAATAAGTAGAAAACACTAATATGACATAGGACTGATATATACAACAAAAGTTTTTAAGCAAGCATGAGTGCTTGACTATAATTTTAAAAACTATAGGACATGATATGACTATATTCAATGAATAAAACTAGTATAAAGTTAACATAAAACAAATCTTAGATGAAATGAAAAAATCGGTGTTCTAAATGATAAAATACTACAATTTATTTAGTTAGTGTGACATTCCCAGTTGTACTGGTATAAAATATTAAAAAAATGAAGAATGAAATTTTAACATGCAGCAAGGAGTTTTGGAAGTGGCCATGCTTCTTTGACTAACAGTCAAGCCACCAGGAAGAACAGAAAAGAGAACACTGACATTTTAGATGTTAAAATTCATGGTAAAGAAATTGTGTCAATTCATTGATGCACTGATAATTTTTTAGCAATCTTGGTAGCATCTTCAATTGGGAGAAAAAAAAAACTCTGTCAAAAACAACAAAACAGAACTCTCAAATCTGTAAATGAGATTGAAAACATTGATTGAATCAGCAAAAGCTTATTTTCACTATTAGGTATCAGTTATCACTTCAGTTTCTTCGTCAGCACGTCCCATCTCCTGCCCTTTTTGTTGAATTGACCTGTATGCTTTTCTGTTGAGGGTTGCTAACTTGGAGTCACTATGAGCTACACATGATTGCAATTTACCTTACATAATAAATGTCATGGTTAGTTTTGAATGCATTAATTTCCTTTAGTTAATGGTGTGAATTGATCAAGGCATGATGTACAACCACTAATAATATGAAAAATTTTATTTGAATTTTCTTCTCATTTAGTTAACAAATTGTTTACATTGTGATGCTCAATATGGTTTTCTGCCTGAATATTTAGAACTTGTATTTAGTTCATTATCCTTACTACATTATTTCCTTCTTGATTTTCCAATTTTTGTTGTCACAGTTGAAAAGTGAGTCAGGAGATCAGAGTCACATAGCAAGTGGTGGCAATTTGAGCACTCAAATTTCCACTTTTAGAAATCAATTAAAGGACAAAATGGAATACTTGGAGCTTGTGGAAAACCTTTACAGTTCCCTAATAGTTAAAGAGCATCAGTATAGACAAGAACTACTTGATGCTCGTGAAGAATCTGTACATGTAAGATTTCATCCCTCCTTATTCTGCCACACTATAATGACATTCTGGGATTGATCGGCCACAAGGAATACTCTTTTTGTTAAAATATACATTGATAATATGATAACATATGCAAGGTGTGTAAAATAGCAATACCTCATCATTTTTCCTTGTAGAGTTTACAAAATATGTTCGGGAGCCGATCTCAGCTTGGAATTAAAAGAATGGGAGAATTAGATCCAAAACCTTTTCAAGATTTCTGCTTGCAAAAGTACTCATGCGAACAATGGCAGGAGATATCTGCTAAATTATGTTCATCATGGGAAGAGAATCTGAAGGATCCAACTTGGCATCCTTTCAAAAAAGTGGAGGTCAATGGCATTTTGCAGGTATATGATGATAAATTTTCACATGGCTACCATCTTTATTAGCTAAATGAACGTGAAACGATAACTAAGTGGCCTTTAATATTTAATCTTTGACACTGTGAGTATTGTTTTTATAATGGTGGCTTCAAATGCTGAATAAAATAAGTTGGGGTCATTGTTTTGACCTTTGAGATTTGTGATAATTTCAGGAGATATTAGATGAAAATGATGAAAAATTGAAAGGATTGAGAAGTGAGTGTGGGGAAGTGGTATACAAGGTTGTAACAAATGCGCTAATGGAAATAGAAGAATACAATTCAAGTGGAAGATATGTAGTAGCCGAAATTTGGAACTGGAAAGAGGGAAGAAAAGCCACCTTGAAAGAAATTATCCAATATCTTGTCAGGCAACTGAAGACTCGCAAGCGCCAAAGAAAGTAGATTATATCTCTTTCAGGTCTTTATCTATTTTCAAATTTCGTTCTCCAAACAAGAATTGAAGGTCTCCCGTTTCCAGTTATCAGTATTTTATTTTTAAATTAATTTTGAATACAAAATCTGTTGGTAAAAATAATTTTAAATTAATTTTTACATATTTTTGTTTTGATTTAAATCTTAAAAAAATAAAAATTATTCATTATTTTTAGTTTTAAAATATTTTTATTTTTAAATCTATCAAATTTCATTATCACTACTAAAATTATTACCCCCACCCTTCTAATTATTATCAAATTATTATCCTCATCATCATTATCATCCCATATTACAACTATTATTATTATTATTTTCATTACTATCATTATAATAATAATTATTATTATTTATTTATTATTATATAAAAAAATTAATTTTTTGTTATCTAATTTTTATATATTAAAAATAAAATAAATAATATTATTTGATATATAAATTATATTAAATTCATAATATTATAATATTATTTTTATGTAAAATAAATATTAAATAATATAAAAATATTATGATAATATATAAAATTATTTATCTTAAATATTGATAATCAAATAATATCTAAAATAAAAATTGATAGAATTATAAATATTTTTAATAATAACCATTATCACCATCATTATTCTTAGCATAATAATAATAATTTTTATATTTAAAATTTTTTCTTTTATTATTTTAAAAAATAATTATTTATTAGTTATTAACTTATTTTATAAATTCATAAATAAATAATACTATTTGATATATAAAAATTATATTTAATTATAATATTATAATATAATTTTATATTATAAATTTTTTTATAATATAATATATATTATGTTATGTAAAATAAATATTAAATATTATAATAAAGATATATAAAATTATTTATTTTATACATTGATTATTAAATAATATATAAATATAAAAATATATAATTAAATAATATTTTTTATTATCAATATTATTATCTTAATAATAATTTTTTATTTTTATTTTTTATTATTTATAAGAATTTAATTTTTTATTTATGTAAGTTTTATATATTAAAAAATAAATAATATATTTAATATATAAATTATACTAAATTTATAATATTATAATATATATTATAAAATTATTTATAATATATATTTTAATGTAAAATAAATATTAAATAATATAAAAATATTAAAATAATAACATACGTAAAATTATTTATTTTAAAAATCAATAATTATATGATATGTAAAATATAAATTTGCATAATTATATAATATTTTTTATATTATAATCATCATACAATTATCATCATCTTACAAAAATTATTTTTATTTTTATCATTATTACTATCATTATTATTATAATAATAATAATATATTTAATTTTATTATTTTGATATAATTTTATTTTTTAAAATTTTTTGAATTAATTTTGTTATTTATTTATTTTTTAAAATTTAAAATAGAATGATTTGATCTTTTCTCAAGTACTTTTAAAATTAAAGGCTATAATTAAAAATTAAAAATAAAAAATGATTTTAATTTTTAAAAATTTTAAAATTAAAAGTTAAAAAAACATTTTCTTAGATTCCGTTTAGAATGATTTTTAATTTTTAGTTTTAAAAATTTTTTAAATTAAAATTACTTTTCATTTTTCAGTTTTCAATTTTTAAATATTATTATAAAAATAAATTAAATTATTTTATTATATTAATTTATTATAAATTTGTAAAAAATATATAAATAAAAATATTAATTTAAAATTTAAAATATATCAAAATAATATATTTAAATTTTAAAAAAATTATATTAAATATTTTTATTATTATTATGACATAGTTGAAGAAATAGTGATAATACTTAAAGTAAGAGTAATGTTTATAAGGTGATAGTTACAGAAATAGTGATAATACTTAAAGTAAGAGTAAAATTTATAAGGTAATGATAATGTTGTGATGGCTATAATATAGAAAATATTATTTAATTGTATAAATTTATATTTTATATATTATTTAATTATTAATATTTAAGATAAATAATTATATATATATTATTATTATTAATATTTTTATATTATTTAATTTTTATTTTATATAAAAATAACATATATTAAAATATTATATTATAAATATTTATATAATATAAAATATATTATAATGTTATAAACTTAATATAATTTGTATATAAAATTATATTATCTATTTTTAATAAATAAAAATTAGATAAATAAAAAATTATTTTTTAAAATAATAAATATTATAAAATTATTATTA
Organism: Canavalia gladiata; assembly: GCA_037954105.1. NCBI lineage: Eukaryota > Viridiplantae > Streptophyta > Magnoliopsida > Fabales > Fabaceae > Canavalia > Canavalia gladiata. The sequence continues at coordinate 13,660,905 of CM075668.1, forward strand.
TTATGGTGATGATAATAATTATGTTGATGATGCTAGTTATAACGATAATTGTGATTATAATATAAAGAATATTATATAATTATATAATTTTATATTTTATATTTATTTAATAATTAATATTTAAGATAAATAATTTTATATATTATTATTATATATATTTTATATTATTTAGTATTTATTTTACAGAAAATAATTTATATTATATTATAAAATTTTATATAATATAAAAATATATTATATTACTATAAATTAGATATAATTTTTATATATCAAACAATATCATTCATTTTTTAATCTATAAAAAGTAAATAAATAAATAATTTTTTTCAAAATGATAAAAATAATATTTTAAAAATAAATTTTATTATAGTGATAGTAGTAGTGATAAAAGAAAAAATAATGTTCCTTAAATAATAGTAGTAATATAATGATAATAATATAAAAATATTATATAATTATATAAATTTTTATTTTATATATTATTTAATTAATTATTATTATTATTATAATGATAATAATAATAATAGTTGAAATAAGATAATAATAATGGTGAAAATAATAATTTGACAGTGATGATGATAAAGTGATAGTTGAATATACTTTGATGATAATGATGTATGATAGATTTAGGAATGAAATTATTTTAAAATTAAAAACAACATTCATTCAAGTTATTTTTTTTATTTTAAAATATATTAAAAATAATTTTAAAATATTTTTAACGAACAAATTTTATTTTTAAAGTTAAATTAAAAATTTGTAATCATAGTCCTAACATTTCCTTTAACATGTTCAACGGCATTTAATAGATATATCCAAAAATGGAAATGGAAATTAATCAATGTAGAAGCAGAAATATGATCATAATGTTGTATGAAATTTTGCACGTTGTACATTTACATTTACTTGTGTGTAATTACATATTCTGACTAATGTTAGTGTCTTATTGATCAACAGCTAACAAGAGTCAAAGGTAGTATACATTTGAAAGGAAAGTAAGGATGTATCAAATGCATAGATTGGAAGAGAGAGGAGACTTTTTTTTTGTTGTTATGATGAATTTTGAATCTATCCATCTATTTTGTTTGCTGCTTTCAAAAATCAAACTTGCTGCTAATTTTACTTGCATATATAAATACGTGAATATAACATGGATACATTTAATCAAAACTAAACATACTCTTCGAGAAAGTGGTTGCATCTCAGTGGTACACATGAGTTGATAACCTACTTTTTTAAATATATTGTTTATGTTGAGATTAATATTGAAATATACTAGCAAGGCTAAATACTAATGTTTTGTTTGTTTTGGTTGAAATGAAAAGAAAAAAACATAAGATAGATAGAATTTTTTTTATTGTTTATATGTATATGAAAATAGAAAAAAAATTTGCAAAGGATCTTTTTGAAAATTATTTCACTTCAAATAGCCATGAAAATAGTGAGAGTTTTTTTTTCTTTTATTTTATTTTTGTTGTTTTTAATGTTTACATTATTAATTTTTAAATATATTATATTATTAAAAAATAATATAATAAAATCAATATTTTAATATTGAATTGAACTTTTTTAATTAATATAAATAAAATTTATATATTAATTTATTTTTTTACTCTTTTTTTCATCTAAGCAAGCAAAGAAAATATTTTTCTTTTTTTTGTATTTTTATTTATCTAAATAATTTATTTATTTTATTCTATTTTAATTTTAATTTTTATCTTTATATTTTTTATTTGACTTATCATTCAAACATCAAAGAAGAAGATATTCAAATGCTTTGTTTTTGTTATGAATATTTGAAGGTTATTGGTCAATTTTGGCTATAACAAATTTAGAGCTGACCAACCAATTGAGCTGAATCAGTATGCAACTCAATGTCAATGGTGAACGATCTTTGAGATAACTGATTAATGAATCTGGCAGGAAAAAGATTACAAACCACACTTCTTAAGAACAAACAGGAATGTTTTGTCTCTGGTCTCTTTACTACTGGATGCACACAATGATGAGATGCAAGCCAATTATTTGTAAGATGCGTCCTACTATGAATAAGTTTAAGTTGAAAAAAGTTATTTTGATCAAGAAAGCCAGAGAGAGAAATAAGCAGTTTTTCTAACCAAACAAGTTCGCCAGTACACAGTATTGCAAAGAGACTTAATTCTAGAAATCTCTCTCGTGTATTATTTAATGTCTTGTAGTAACATTTATTTTATCTTGTTAATGTTAATTGACAGCTAACAATGAATATGTGATCTTAAAGATGCAAAATGTTTAAATTATTAAGAAGAATCACACAATTTATCTAAATAAAATAATCAATGTATTTTATATAACTCAAAAAAATCTTATAAAAAGATGAAAAATGTTATCATCGACCCAGACTGATTATGAACCGTTAAAAGTGAAAAAAAAATATATTTATTACATTCAAAATATATTACTGTCATAAATATTTTTAATTTTTTATTTGCTTAAAAATTGTCTTAAAAATCAATCTTAACAAAAACTAAGAAAATAATAATTTTTTAATGTTTAATTTTACTTTTGATTCCTTTAATTTGCATATTATATATATATATATATATATATTATCTCTTAAGTATTTTTTAGTTATTGAAGAGTCTATTTTCAAAAATTAAACAAATTTGGTTCTACCATCAGATATTTTTCCTTCCTAAAACTTTTAACATTTTATTTTTTATTCAAAATATTTACAATTTAACTTGATTAAATCATTTTAGATATTTTATTCAAAATATCTTACGAAAACAATAAATTTTATCTAAATTAAAAATATCCTTTAAAATTTTAATTTTTCATATCTTACAAAATTCTTTAATTATTACTTTTTATTAAATTTTTTTAAAAAAATTATGTTATAAATCTAATAAAATTTTAAATATTTGAGTTTAAAAAATAATTTTAGTTTTAATTTATTTCTATTATAATTTTTTTTTATATTTTTACCAATTATAGTTCATAATATAAATGATTTTTGAAGTATTTTCTAAATTTTTTAAAAGATTCTTGTTTTTTTAAGTAGATTAATATTAAGTTATTTTAATATCATTTTATTATAAGATTATAATGAGACACTTGTTTACTTCTCATATTATTAATTTAAATATTTTATATTAGAAATATTTAAATAAAAAATTTATTTATAATATATATTAATTATTTCAATTAATTTTAATAATTAATTTCTTATAAAAATAATTAGAGGAAATAATTATTATTTGTAAAAATTAATAATTTTTAATAATACGATAATTTTTATGATTGAACATTCGTGTATTAGAATTAAATTAAAAAATACTTTTAGAGTTTTAAATGAAAAATTGATAAAATACCAAATTTATATAATTTTTAAAATGAAAATTTAATTTACCATAAAAAATTAGAAGAAAAAAATTTTATACAATCCAAACTATTAATATTTAATTTTATAGAAATTAATTAAAAATATTTTTAATTCTATTTTAAAATTAATAAATATAGTATTTTTATAAAAATTAAAAATAAAATAATTTTTTATAGAAAATAAGCAAACAAACTCTCTTTTTTTTAAAAAAAAACTACAATAGGATGGAGCGGTTCTATCCGATGTGACATCCAAGCGTTTTCCAATGTTGCAGTTGCAGAGTCCTTTTAGATTCTAACCTATTCCACAACTTCATTTTTCTTTTTCTTGTGTTATCTATGGCAACTAAAATGCATAAAGAAATATATTAAAAGTACCTTTAATTTAATGAATTTTTAAAAAATTGAAAAGCAAAGGGTTATTTAAAAAATGAAAGCTGATCGAAAACATAAATTAGTATGTGCTTAAATTGCCTAAATAATATATTACTTTAATAGTTATTTATATTTAAAATTATTATAAAATAAATTATATTTTTAAATATATTAATAAAAAATAATTTTAGAAAAATTTATATTATTTAAATATTATAATAAAAAATTTCAGAATAATATAATTATAAAAATCATTATTTATTTATTTTATTTTAAAAAATTTAATCGAAAAAATAAGTTGATAATTCTTAATAAAAAATTAAAATTTTATTTACTTTAAATAATTTATTTTTGAAAAATTTTAAATTAAATAGTTTTTATAATTTTTTTACACAATCAGAAAAAAATAATATGTTCCAAACATGCTCGTAATTTTATTTTTTATAATATTTTTTTAAAAAAAATAAAGAACCTTGAAGTAAGCAACTCTTTCCGACCTACTAGACCATTTTTTTCAGAAAACTGGGACACCACCTTCATCTTAAGACTTTCTCCTCTTCTCAACTATTGCATGATCTTTTCTGTCTCAAAGTATTATTATTCTTTTTACGTTTTTCCTTTGCATTGGATATTTCAGTTACATGCTTCTGTTTATATTTATATATTGCATTGTTCCCTTCTTTTTTTCAGTTACATGCATCCTGCTTTTTGGATGCGTTTGTTAAAAAGAAAATGATATTTATTTTGTATGTACCTTAAAGTTCTTAAGTATTTGAGCTCTTTTTCTAAAGTGCCATACCAGTTTGTGTTGATGAATTTATATTCCCTCTTCATATTATTCTTGTGTTTGTGTTTGTGTTTGTGGGTATGCAGGCACCTTGAATTTGTATGCAAATGAAGAACCGTAGTCACGAGGAGGCTGTGAGCAAGCAAAGCAAGACTTTTGTAAACCTTCAGAAGAAAATCGAAAGCCAGAAACAGAATATCACAAATGTGGTGCATAAAATTAAAAATAGTGACAAAATTGCATGCTTCAGCAAGCTCAACGAATCGTTGAACATGGTTATGGAAATGATGAATAAGGAAAATAAGCTGCATGAAGAATGTCAAAAAGGTGTGTGTATGTGTGCGCACGCCAAGATTGTGGAGATCATTAGCATTAAATTTTTTGTTAATTATTGGTTTCTGGTGTATTTATTCCTTCTTTTAAAAAATATTGTGAGATTTTAAATTTCCTTCAATATTTGCAAATTCTACATGCAGACCATGTTTGAATTGCCATTCAGTAATTTGTTTCTGTAAAAGCTCTAAGATATCCGAAAGGATACATTTTTGAACCTCAATGTTTTGTTTCTTCTAGTTAAAAGGATAGCGGAGGTGTAGTCATAGGCACAGCAGAAAATGGATTTTTCTTTTTGCATGAACTAAGTATCCCCAGCCAAAAGCCGAAGGCTAATCGATCACCAGAGTGGATTTTATCTTTCTCAACAAAATGGTGTTTACTTCTGCTTGTCCCAATATATATCTTATTCCCCATTACGTTTTTCTTGGGAGTGGGGTATACTATTAACAAGATTGTTGATCAAGTGACAATTTTTTGCAAGATTCAAGGATTGTTTCCCACATATGTGGTTACACACACACACACATTTATAGGAGACTTATCAAATTGAGACAACTATTTTTATGATAGTGACATGAGCTAATCTTAGCCATTAGATATTGTATCAATGGTTGGGAGAAATGGGTCCAATTTGCTTGATTTTTTAAAAGGGTCATTACCATCCATGAAATCATGAGCTCAGCTCTGTACCATCACAAACTGATTCCGAGACTACAGTTTTCTGTATGATGAATTGAAACGGCAATATTTGTCCCTTCATTTACAAGATTCTTCTGTGGCCGTTACTTTACCTTACTAAACTAATCCTTCAATAAATATAAACAAAAATGTAAACTGTATTTCTATTAATAATATTCAGTTGTTTTCCCTTACTTGTTGCAGAAGATTAAACTACTTAAATCTGCTCTCAGATTATATATGTCATACCTCTTCACTTCACGATTCAGTGCTTGATTTTTTCACCTTTAAGCTTCTTTTCTGTGACACACACTCACCTGAAGTTATCCATTCATCTGTACTGTGAATTTCTTGTAGAATATTATTGGAATTTATTTTTCCTTGTTTCATATGCTATATGCTATGTTCTGTGAATTAAACTTTATACTTTTCAGAATTACAAAAGATGAAGGTCTTGAACGCTAATATGAGTCGTGACATGGAATGCATAAAGAAAGGGCATGGGCAGATTGCAATGGAATTGGAAGAGAGTAAGGCCCTAAATGGTATGCAGCAAGAGAAATTCACTGAGGAGATTCGAAAGGTTAGTAGAAATTGGTACCTTTGAATGTATAGTTAACTAAATGGAAGCTTGTATGGTTTTCTATTATCAAATATCACTCTTGTTGTCTATAAGTGTGTTTAAGATGCTTTCAGTAGGCTTTGTTTAACACTGAATGCACTTATTGTATTTTCAGAATGTAATGAAAATTGGCTCCCTTCAGATGGCTCTAAAGCAACAAAATGATGATAATGCTATTTCAAAATTGGCTGAAGAGCTAAAGGTCCGTGTTACCCTGTTTCTAAGCTTTGTAAATATGGTAAGTATTCTTGTCTGCATCAGGCTAGTGTATTATTAATGGTATTTTATTATCTATCCAGGTTCAAAATGAACAACTCAATGCGAAAGTAATTCAGCTGGAAAAGCAACTAAAATGCAATCAAATGCTGGAATTGGAGAATCAGCAGCTTAAAGGGAAATTAGATGTCATGAAGCACATGGAAGATGAATTTCTTAAGATGGTGGGTGCTTTACATATGAATGTAATGGAGAAGGAACGGTTACTTAAAGACTCGGAAGATTTTAATCAATCACTAATCGTTAAAGAGCGTGAGAGCAATGATGAGCTACACAAAGGTCGAATGAAATTGATTGGGGTAAGGTTTTTTTTTTCCTTAAAGATTTATTTTCTGTTCTAGGGTGATGATTCTTAAAATGAATTTGGGAGATCATCAATTCTATCAGGTTCAGATTTATGATTCTTATTTGAATTATTTGGCTGTCATTGGATGATTACAGCCTTGGTCACATATTTGATGATGATTTTGCTAACACATTTAATGTGTTATGTGATTTGAATAAAATTTTAATTGATTGATGAAGATTATTCTGTATTTCCTACAATGGCAGAAATGAATGTTGCTTTGAAGGGAATGTGATGTTATAAATTTACATTTTTGTATACTGTATTTCCCTTATACAATTTTTTCAAAGAAATGAAATTTTCATTTTATTATTTCATCTACCATGTATAAAGTCCATTTGATTTTGTGGAGGTGCACATTTTTGTCATTTATTTCGTTACTGTAATGAGTAGACCTTTTTTTCATTTGATTTTCTATATTGTTTGCAATATGACTAATAATCTCTTCCTCTCTTGCAGTACATTGCAGAATCAAGTCCTAGTGCCAATATTGGTGTGAAGAGAATGGGGGAAATAGACACGGGTCCATTCCTTAAAGCTATGAGTGCGAAGAGAAGATATAATAAAGAGGAAGCAGAACAGAAAGCTTTAGAGGTGTGCTCATTATGGCAAAAGAATCTTGAAGACCCCCATTGGTATCCATTCAAAATAATCACAGTTGATGGCAAATCAAAGGTGCAACTTCAATATTAGAGACATAACACAGAGATCACCTACTTGATACTTGATAACATCTTTTACTCTTCATAATAGAATGTTTCATTCTGTTAATATGTGTATGCTGCGTGTTTTTTCTCTAATATAATGAATATCATGTGACCTTGGTGATTTCTGGAGATTATAGATGGTGAAGATGAAAAGCTGAAAGGACTTAAAAAGGAAATGGGTGTTGGAGCATACAAAGCGGTGGTGGCAGCCTTGACTGAGATGAATGAATATAATCCAAGTGGGAGGTTTATGATCACAGAAATTTGGAACAAAGGAGAGGGAAGGAGAGCAAGCTTGGAAGAAGGAATCGTATTTCTATTGGATGAAATGAATGCAAAGAGAAGGAAAACACATCACATTGGGGAGAGAACTGATGATATCAATGAGAACACCGATGATGAAGCGTCCAATATCCAAATTTCCTCTACTGTAAAGGGTGTATAATTCCCCTAGTAGAAGATGGCAAGGTTGATAATGAGCTTATTTTTAATACAGGTTGACATGTGACCAAGTTTCTTGTAACAAGTAACCAACCAACACTAGCTTTCTTTAGTTTCTTTTACTTTTTCACCCGTGTTGGAGAACACTTGTTTGTGATTTTAAATTAACGTACTTTTATCCTTCCTCGTTACTTGGTTTTTTGCATGGTAGATACTATATTTCCTTCATATTTTTAGCCTAAGTGCTCTTTGCTTTAATCATTGAACTGGAGGTATTTAAAAAAGCTTCGCGAATAATTTTATATGAGGATCGATTTGAATTTCACTATTTTTTTCATTGTAAAAAAAAATCTTGAAAGAGGATGATTCAGTGAATTTTTTAAATTTATTGATCCATTTTTGCTCTTACAAAGTTGAAATTGAGTAACCAATAAACAGATGATCAAGTCTTATAAATAACTGATTTAAGGGTTGTTCATAAATTGATTTAATTTAATATAAACCGTAGAAATTGAATCGGAAAATTGATAATCGAACAAATTGAAAATTTATAAATTATAAAAGATGGGTTATTTTTTTGTTGGATTACGTTGCATTTTTTATTCACTTTTTAAACTCGGTTTCATATAAGTCAAAACTTAGGTAGTTTTATTTTAAAAAATAGCTTCTTTTTCATAATTTTTAATTATTTATTTTTGAAATTATATAAATAGATTCAAAATATTGTACTGTTTTTTTAAAAATTAGTATATTAATTAATATTATAATATATTTGTTAATGTATATAATTTAGTTAAACAAATCTTTTAAAAAGGAAAGTAAGAAGTGCTAACTACTAGAGGCCTGGTGGGCTACAAATAAGAAAATCAGAAAGTATTGGGCCAAATAAAAAAAGCTTAATGAAAGTAAAACCCTAAAAACGAGTGGTGTGCTATATATTCGTGGCTTGGGTATTCTCTCAGCCTTTCAGCGAGGGGCAGTGATTACAAAGAGAGAGGGCTTGAGTGGGAAAACCTAATTCGATGGTGAAGTTCAGAACTTGACGGTGCCGCCACTCCCTTTTCACCAAAGGGTTCGGTTTTGGTATCTCATTTTCTGTCTTCCTTTTCCTCCTCCTTCCATACCCTTCACTTCAAATTGAATTGGGTTTTTTCCCTCAATGACGGACCTTTCAAAATTTACACTTGATATGAGCCCTTTTTATATTTTCTTTTTACTATCTTTATTTTCTATCATTTTGTTTTTCAAATTATGTTCAAAGTTAGATTTTATGTTTTTTGCACTGGTTGTTTTTGTACGAGGAAACAGTTGGCTATTGTTTTCTTGTTGAATCCTGGGTGCATAGAGAGAAAGCCTAATTACAGCCCCTGCTTATTTGTGAGGAACAGGTTTCCCTTTTGTTTGATTTGTTCTCAAAAGGAACTGTTTTTGTGAATAGGATGGGTGTGTTGTATTTGGGCAGCGGCCAGACAACCGTAGGGATGGTATCCACAGATGATGGGTCTTTCTTCTCTCCCACTTGTCTACTGATTCCATCTCACATTCTCAAGTTTTGTGTTTTTCCTTCAAACTATGCTTGAACTGGACTATCCTTAAAACTAAAATTATTTTAATAATTAATTATTATTATTATTATATTTGATTGTATAAAATAATTTTACTTTTAAATATTTAACTAAAAATATTTTTAAGATAATTTATTTTATTTAGTCTGTATAAAGGATTTTTTAAAATTAATAATATTATTTTGTGATAGTTAAGTTTATATATAATTATTAATTATTAAAAATAAGAAATTAAAGTTAATTCAGAAAATAAGTTTGATAATTTTTAGTTATCAGTTTCAAAATTTGGTTTATTTCAAGTTATGTTTTAAAATATATTTAAAAAGTAAAAATTAATTTTTCTAGATGTTAAATAAGATTAAACAGGATATTTTACAACTTTTTTTTACTGTAATTAAAAAAAATTAAAACCATGTTATCCAAACACATTTTAAAAAATTGTGTTGGATTTCTTTTGTTGAATAATATAAAATTTAAAATTATTTATAACATAGGCACATGTTTAAAATAAATTATCTGGTGGAAGTAGGTTTAGAGTGAAAAATTTTAATGAGACCTTATTTTTAAGTAATATTAAGAAAAAAACCAAATTTCTGGGTTAACATCTTAGTTCTGGTCTTATCTTCAATATAAATATTTTGTGATGCGACATTAAGTGTTTACATTCTAAATGTGCTCTATATAATAAGTAACAAACATAATTTGGAGTCACCATCTTAAATGTGATATTTCTACATGTAAAGTTAGCAGGAATTTCATAAATGAATTAATAAAAATTCATTCGATGAATTTAAAAACTCTTAGAAGTTAGAAGATCTTAAACCTTTTTTATTGTAATATCTTAAACTCTTAAGAATTATTGGAATATGTGACTGGTTAGAGTTAGGAAAATTGAAACTATTGGACCTGTAATCTGTTGAAAAGCCCAAGCTGCTGAGTTTGGCATGACTGTTAAAGATCTTATACCATGGATAAGAGCAAATTGTCCAAAATATATGAATAGTTTGGTGTATAATTGTAGATAGATCCTATGAATGAGCATTATATAATTCAACACGAAATTTTTAAGCCCAAATTTCATTTACCAGTGAGAATGAACAATGACTAGGCTAAGTTTATGAAAACTTCAAACTCCATTGGTCGAGTTGTTATGGATGAGGAAATTACTGACTAAAACTAAATGAGGGAATTACTAATTAAAAACTAAGGTATTCGGAGTCTCAATACATACCTAAAGGTGAAATAAATCTTATTATGAAAACTTTATGAACCTCGGAAAAGAAATTGAATTAGTTACCTAGTAAAACATTCAACTTGATATATAAAAAAACACTTTTTACTTTTAATTTACTTAAATCAACTCAGTATACAACAACAGCTATCATATAAATTATTCAATGAGTTAAAATCATGATACATTTTAAAGTAAATTAAAAATAGATGTACTTTTAGTTTGGATTCAAAGTGACTTTTCTATGTTCTTCAATCTTGGACAAAAAGCGAGACAAAGATTAAAATTTTCTTTTTTAAAAAACTAATTTAAATATTAAAATTTTCTTTTTTAAAAAACTAATTTAAATGAACCGTTAATATCATCATAATTATCACTATTTGTTATGGTTAGTCAAAATAATAATAACATAAATGTTACTTTCAATTTGTTATTTAGTTGAAAGTCGGATACTCTAAAACTTACTTTAATGTTGATCAATCATGTGCCTATTTGTCTAGAACTCCAAATGAGTTTACACACTTTAATCAATAGTCATGTTTGGCTAAGATGCCAAAATTCCAGATATAGTAATGCTGGCATATCAACAAAGCTGGGATCCTTAGTCAATTTTTTATATTGACGTACAACAAAAGATTACAGACTTCTTCAAAAAGTTATCTATTATTTGAAATGTTTTTGAAGAAAAAAAAATGAAGTTATTTAAAGATGCTTTTTTTGGGTACGTTATTTTAAGATACGTATAATACAATAGAATGCTAACTAGTATTAATGAATGACAATGAAAAAATATATATAAAAGAGCGTAAATATAAACTTATTTTAATATCACAGATATATTTTAAGTCATATATGCATCACTCTAGATAAATATGTTAAAAATTTATTAATTAATTAAAATTAATGTATAAATAGTCCTAATAATTATTTTTTAACATTTGAGTATAATTATGAATCATAGCTAATGATAATTATATCATTAATTACTTCACGGGTCTCAAGGCAATTATGTAAACACATACAGAAAAAGAAATCAACATTGCTAACATGAAAAGCCATACATGAATACTCAAATCATAAATAAATATGCATTAAACATTGTCGCAGGCTTATGAATTTGTATCCCCTTCAACTTCCGACAAATTTCATCACTCTTCTTTAGTTCTTTACCCAATTTTCTCTCATATACACGGTGCCCTATGATAATTGATCCTTCACTCCACTCCCAAAAACAAGTTCAAAAGTCAAAAAGGTTCACTACTCCCGCATATCCACATTCCGAGGAAAATTATAGATAGCAAACAACCAAAAAAAAAAAAACTGGAAAAACAAAAGTTTGAAAAAAAGCAAATGATGGAAACATGGCATAATGGTAACTTGGAATTAGACCTTGAAGTTCTTCCCTCTGAAGGTTTGGCCAAATTGCCAATTAGTTGGGACAATATTCCACGAGGTGGAGATGCGTCGGTCACTGCCTGTGACCCTGAAGGACAATGACTGACCAACCAGAACCGAGTTTGATTGCCAGTTTTGCCCCCAGTTACGGCTCATACTCATCCACTCTGTCTTCGACCCTTTCACGCTCGCCCTCACGATATCCCCTGCACCCGCCACGTTCGTGATCAAAACCAAGTTGAAATAACGAAACCCGTTGATCGTGAACCTTATCCCTCCCTGCTTCCGGCATGGTACCCTGCATCCCACCGCACCCAATCACATTCACCACTCCCACAATCGCAATAATCAAACACAAACTTTATGCATCATATCATATAAAGTACAAATAGAAACAACAACATTTTGCAACAACAATGATCCACATATTATTTTACATCTAAATAATTTTAACTATTTAATTATAATAAAAAAAATCTAGCTTCAAAAGAATCATTGCTTCTCTTTTTATATTCACGTGATTCTGTTGTGCGAAAAAGCTACCTGAGAAGATTGAAAATGGGGACAACGACCAACAGATCAAGTAATAATTATTGTGCATAGAGCAAATTTATTAAAATCCACGAACGCCACGCACGGTTGTCGTTTTGAGAAGAACAAACGTCTAAGGGACGTTGTTTACATGATCATCCGTTGATGTTTTTTCAATATGCAGAACATTGGTGCTTAAAATTATAAACACCACTAATGATCAATTTCAAATATAATTGAATTAAATTCAAAACAATCAAACACTAACTTTTAAAATTAAAAAAGCTGGCACATTAAGTTTTATTTTTATAATTTTAAGGACTGAACTATTTGAAAAGTAAAAGAAAATTTCTTTTACATCTAAAAAGAGATAAAATGAAGTAGAACGAAGAGAAAAATAAAAATATAAAACATATTAAGTTATAAATATTTAATGATAATAAAAATTTAAAGTAAAAATGTATGTACCGGCGATAAGAAACGGGGACGATGCCGGCGCGGTATTGGGCAATTTTGAGGAAGATGGGCATGGCGAGGTCAAAGTGAGGCCTAGGAGGGTTGCACCAGCCACCATTGTCGTTGGGAAGAGCATAGTTAGGAGGACAGAAGTTAGTGGCGGTGACGAAGATGGAAGGGTTACCAGGATGACACCAATTTGGATCATGGGTGCACTTGATCTCGAAGCATGCTCCACAACTGAACCCGTTGTTGAACAAAGCTGTGCTCAGTGCCGCAGTGTTCACACCATACCCTTGGCTGTACAAGTTCCCGTACCCACAAGCCCCTCCTGCAAAAAACAATAAATGTGGCATGTAAATGTTAGTGTGGTACGTTATTATTATACGATGAGATAATAAAATTTTATTATACCCATTGTTCCTGAGGCGTCGCTACCACCGTAGAAAGTAGCATGAGCGCTTTGCCATGACCCACCGGAGTAAACACCGGGTATTCTGGCGTGGGTTGTAATGAGTAAGGGCAAGAGTGAAACAATGGCCATGATGCTCAGTGTAGCCATTGCCTTTAGATTTCTCCGTGTTGAGTTAAGAAGCCCGTTTTTTCTTTGGCGTCTATTTATGGAAGGAGAGTGGGCTCATAGTGGACATTGGGGAATAATAATTCTAATTTTATTATCACCCAATCACCCTTTTGTCTTAATTAATGAATGCCTCTATATCTCGGTTAAAAATTATGTTACATAAGTAATCAATAATATCATTGAATTTTTAATATCAATAAACAAAAAAGAAAATTGACTTCATAACATAGAAATTAAACATGCCTGGTTAAAAAGAAAAATGTGCAACTTTTTTGTTTAAAACATTGATTAATCTTTAACCTCAGATTACTAAATTCTTTTGGAAAATGTCTATCATTACTCTTATATATCTTTTGTCATTCCTATTATATGTGTGTGAAATACCCTTATAATTAATTTGATTAAGAAAAAATAAAAATATATTTTAAACAAAATTTATTTTAATAAAAGTGATAATATACATCTTAAAATGGTATTACAGTATATCCAATCTTTTGTTCTCTAAGTTTGTCAGCGATTATTAAATATTAGTTTACCTTCATCTTACAACAATTATACTAACAAGTAACAACTAATTAATATGGGGGGAGAAAAAAGAGGAGGTAGGAGGGTAGCAGTTAGCATCAAACATAGTGGAAGGGAACGAGAAGAGTGAATGAGACAAAAGAAATCCAGAAGGCTGATATCAGATCGCTTTGCTTCATTTGCAAGTTGTGCTATCAAGCGACTATTTATGTATTTCAAAATTGAAATTCTGTACTGTTTTCTTGTTTTATTTTTCTTTTGATTCCCCTTTTATTTCGGGCTTAGACAGAGTGCATGTTCTTTTGTTTAGGTTCCCCCACAATTTTGACCTTTGCAGTTTAATTAGTAGTTCGGTGGGGTGTCAAAGGTTACCGCTTACAAGGATATTAGTGAGTAGTGTTTGGAGTTTAGATACTTAAAGTGGCGGAAAAAGAAGAAACAAAAATATAAAGGTTATAAATGATATAGTGTAACAAAAAAATATTAAATTTATATTAATTTATTAAAATGTACATAACTCATTATTGCAAAAATGAAAGCCTCTCAAGTTATTTCGGATGTTGCGCTGGAGAATTGGCATACATCACCATACTACGGATAAGGTTCGCTTTCTCACATTGGTTCGATTTCAAAATGTTTGTTTGACTTAAGATCAAGTAAAATTATTTTATCTTTTTATTTATTTATTATTATATAAAATGTATACATATATATATCCTAAGGCGCAGAAAAATTATTTGGTACAGATAGAAATTACAACTAAATTGAATAATTTGTTATAATATTACATGGCGTTTATAGAGAACGGATGATGAAACACGTGCAGATTTTCAAATTTGCTTATAGGTTGTGTATGCTTTGTTACCCCTGCAAGCTCGACATTGATAGATGTTCACCATCATCAGCTTGAGAAAAATCATGAGGAACGTGCGAGGTGCTAAGGCCTTGGTAAACAGATCTACGACTTGATGCGTAGAGGAGATAGGAAGCAATTTTGTGAGGCCAGCCTGAACTTTTTCATCAACAATGTGAAAGTTCATGTCAAAATGTTTAGTACATTTATGGAAGACGGTAATAGAGCACGGCAGGTTATGCCATGATGATGGAAAGGTTTTGAAGTAAGTAGATAAGTCATTGAAATTCACATGTGATGGCGATAAGGCCTGATATTCAACCTCAGAAGATAAGTGTTGAAAATGCTTTTAGAATTATTCATTATTATTTTTTTTTAGGTTTTTCTTTTTTTCTGTTTTTTTTTAGATTTGACTAAGTCTTGGTCAAATAAGTTGTTAGATTGTTGCTATCTTATTGCTATTTTGTTGCTAGTTTGTTTGGAGTTTGTTATTAGCTGATTTTTGCTATTCCTAGCACTATAAATACAACTGTAAATGAAGGAAATATGCATCTTCCACTCCAATAGCTTTCTTCCCTCTTGTTTATGTGTCTTATTGCTTTGAAAACAACAATTGGTATCCGAGCTTTATTCTTGAGGGACCTGTGAGAGAAAAATTTAAAGGTTTTTCAAGTGAGTTGAGTGCCACCAAACACTTCACTTCAATATCAAAAATTTAGGCATGAAAGGAGATTCAAGTTTCTCAGCAATGGCACCTCCTATCTTCCATGGAGAAAATTATCAGATATGGGCAGTACGGATGGAAGCCTACCTAGATGTTTTGGATCTATAGGAGACTGTTGAAGAGGACTACAGAGTCCCTACACTACCCGAAAATCCCACGATGGCTCAAATCAAGAATCATAAGGACAAAAAAACTAGAAAATCCAAGGCAAAGGCGTGCCTTTTTTGTAGTAGTTTCATCAACACTCTTCACACGAATCATGTCTCTAAAGTCAATTAAAGCTATATGAGATTATCTCAAAGCAGAATATGATGGAGATGATCGAATCAAAGGCATGCAAGTGCTGAATCTTATTAGAGACTTTGAATTACAGAAGATGAAGGAGCCAGAAACCATCTAAGAGTACTCTGAAAGGCCTTTGAACATAGCAAATAGAGTAAGATTGCTTGGTTCTGAATTTAAAGATTCTCGTATTGTTGAAAAAATTCTAGTTACTGTACCTGAAAGATTTGAGGCTACCATAACCAAGTTGGAAAATACTAAGGATCTATCCAAGATCACCTTGGTAGAGTTGTTAAATTCTTTGCAGACACAAGAACAACAAAGGATTATGGGAGAAGAAAGCTTTATCGAGGAAGCCTTGCATGCTAAACATGAGGTTGGTGGGAGAAACAAAAAGAAGAAGCACAAAAACCAACAAGCGAATAGAATGTGGTGTTAGCAACAACAAACCAGGAAGCTCAAAGGGAAAGTATCCTCCTTGCAAGCATTGCAACAAGCTAGGTCACTCTCCATTCAAATGTTGGAGAAGGTCTGATACTAAGTGCACCAAGTGAAATCAACTTGGGCATGAAGCAATTATTTGCAAGAACCAAACCCAGAAGCACGAAGCAACTCAGGTTGCAAATGAAGAGGAGGAAGATCAACTTTTCGTTGCAATCTGCTTTTCCAGCAATGTTTCAAGTGAATCTTGGCTAATTGATAGTGGATGCACCAATCACATGACTCATGACAAGGAGCTCTTCAAGGAACTGAAGCCCTCTAAAATCTCAAAAGTCGGGATAGGTTACAGCAGTTATATTCTTGCAAAAGGAATAGGAACCATTTCCATTGAGACACATTCAGGTACTAAAACAATTTCTGATGTATTATATGTACCTGACTTAGACCAGAACTTGTTAAGTGTTGGTTAACTCGTAGAAAAAGGGTTCAAAGTGTTTTTTGAGGATAATTACTGCTTGATCAAAGATGCTACAGGTCAAGATTTATTTCAAGTAAAGATGAGAGGCAAAAGCTTCTTACTAGATCCAACTCAAGAGGAGCATGTAGTTCTTTCAGCAAAAGAAAATGTTGCTGATTTATGGCATAAGAGGCTTGGGCATTATCATTATGAAGGGATTTTAAAAATGCAAAAACATGAAATGGTAAGAGACTTGTCTGATTTTGTGTTGATCTCTACAGATTGTCATGCTTTGCAATATGGGAAGCAAAGCAGACTTCCATTTCCAACAGCCACTTGGAGAGCAACAAAAAGGTTGCAGTTGATTCATACTAATGTAGGAGGTCCTCAAAGGACTCCTTCACTTAAAGGTAGTTGTTACTATATTATCTTTATAGATGATCTAACCCAAATGTGTTGGATTTATTTTCTGAAACTCAAATTAGAGGTTGGAAGTATTTTTTGGAAGTTCAAAACAAAGGTGGAAAATGAAATTGGCTGTAAAATTCAGACTTTAAGGTCTGATAATGGCACGGAGTATACCTCACATCAGTTCAATTCATTTTGTGAAGAAGCAGGAATTGAACGTCAATTAATAGCTCCTTATACTCCAGAGAAAAATGGAGTCAGTGAGAGAAGAAATCGATTTATCATTGAGATGACTAGATGCATGTTGCATGAAAAAGATCTACCAAAGAAATTTTGGGCAGAAGCTGCAAGTACAACCGTCTTTCTACAAAACGGGCTTCCCACAAAGGCAGTAAAAAATAAAACTCCTTTCGAAACATGGTATGGATACAAACCTTCAATAAATTTTCTTAAAGTGTTTGGTTTCCTTTTCTTTACCTATGTTCCACAAGTTAAACGAGATAAACTAGACAAAAAAGGTTATTGCAGGAATTTTCATTGGATATAGTACAGTTTCAAAAGCTTATAAAAGTTTTCCAACCAGAAACTAAAACTATAACCATAAGCAGAGATGTGCATTTTATTGAAAATGAAAAATGGAACTCGGAAGACTCAAAGACTTCCGTGTAAAATTCAAACGCATGGCTAGATGAAAGGGATGATGATCCACCAGTTAAAGGCACTCAATTGCTCTTTGAAATATATCAGAGATGCAATGTTGCAATATGCGAACCTGCTACCCCTGAAGAAGTTCTCAAAGACTCAAAATGGAAGAATGTAACGAAGGAGGATTTGTTTATGATCGAGAAGAACAAAACCTGGGAGCTGGTTGATAAACCTCAAGGTAGAAAGGTAATTGGGATAAAATGGATATTTAGAACAAAGCAAAATGTTGACAGTTCAATCAATAAGCATAAAGCAAGGCTTGTAGTCAAGGGGTATGCCAGATTTTTGGTATTGATTACTCTAACACATTTGCACCAGTTGCCAGACTTGATACAATCAGATTACTTCTTGCTATTTCTACACAACTTGGTTGGAAAATGCATCAGATGGATGTCAAATCAGTGTTCCTTAATAGAATCCTTGAAGAATAAATTTATGTTGAGCAACCTGAAGGCTTCATTGTGGAAGGCAAATAAGACAAAGTCTATAAATTACATAAAGCTCTTTATGGCCTAAAACAGGCTCCAAGAGCTTGGTATAGTCGAATAGATGATTATTTGCTTGGCCTTGGTTTTAAAAGAAGTCTTTCAAAATTCACACTTTATGTTAAAAACAATAAAAATGAGATTCTTGTTGTTTCTCTTTATGTGGATGATCTTTTGATTACAGGGAGCAGTGTAAAGCTTATTGATGAGTTTAAACTAGATATGATGCAGGCTTTTGATATGACTGACCTTGGTCTAATGATTTATTTCCTTGGAATAGAGATCAATCAAGGAAAAGACTTGGTTTTCATTTGCCAAAAAAAGTATGCAAAGGAGATACTCAAAAAATTTAGAATGGAGGATTGCAAAAAGATTAGTACCACAATGAACCAAAAGGAGAAATTAAGCACAGATGATGAAGTTAAAAAGGTAGAGGAAAGATACTTAAGAAGTCTCATTGGATGTTTAATGTATCTTATAGTAACAAGGTCTGATATAATGTATGTTGTAAGCATTTTGTCAAGATTCATGCATTGTCCAAATGAAATGCATCTAAAGGCAGCAAAAAAAGTTATGAGGTACATCAAAGGAACCATCAACTACGAAGTCAAGTTTCAAATGTCCCAAACAAGTCAAAATATGAAATTGTTTGGGTACTCTGATAGTGACTGGGGTTGTTCCTTGGATGACATAAAGAGCACTTCAGGATACTGCTTTAGTCTTGGCTCAAGAATTTTCTCATGGTGTTCAAAAAAACAAGATGTTGTGGTTCAATCAACTGCAAAAGCAGAATTTATGGCGGCAACGACAGCAGTAAACCAAACTTTGTGGCTGAGGAAAATCTTGGTTGATTTACATATGGTGCAGACCAAAGGTGCGAAAGTGTTTGTAGACAATCAAGCTGCAATTGCAATTTCTCACAATCCTGTGTTTCATGGGAAAACTAAACACTTCAATATCAAACTCTTCTTCTTGAGAGAGGTGCAAAAGGATGGAGATATAACTCTTGTCTACTACAAGACAGAAGACCAACTAGCTGATATATTTACGAAGCCTTTGTCAATCAGTAGATTCAAACTTAACAAGGAAAAACTTGAAGTTTGTAGTTCTTGAAGAAAGGAGGAGTGTTGAAAATGCTTTTAGAACTACCCATTATTTTCTCCTTTCAGTTTTTTCTTTTTTTTTTTTTTAGATTTGACTAAGTCTTGGTCAAATAAGTTGTTAGGTTGTTGCTATCTTATTGCTATTTTGCTGCTAGTTTGTTTGGAGTTTGTTATTAGCTGATTTGTGTTATTCCTAGCACTATAAATACAGCTGTAAATGAAGGAAATATGCATCTTCCACTCCAATAGCTTTCTTCCCTCTTGTTTATGTGTCTTATTGCTTTGAAAACAACAATAAGTGAGCTATTGTGAGTTGCTTCTTGGATCTCCACGAAATCAAAGAGTGTTCGAGGAAGAAGCAATGTTTGCTTATCAATTTGCGATTGACAACGTAACCTGCCCAATCTATATCACTGTATCCAAGGAGTTGGAGATTGAGTTGCAAGAAAAAAGTAATCCTTTACTAGGAGAAATTTTAAGATAGCGAAGGATATGAAGGAAGGCTATGTGGTGTGATATAGTGGGTATAGCCACAAACTGACTAAGTTATTGCATGGTGAAGATGATGTTAGGACGAGTGTTAGTAAGATAAACGAGATGACCAATGAGACAATGATATGCTTCAGGGTCTTCAAATGGGGAGCTATTGTGGGCATAAAGTTTGATGGTAAAGTCAAGTGGATGGAGGTGGGTTTGTAGTTGTCGAAGCTTGTATCTTTGGGGAGGTCCATGCAATATTTCCTTTGACAAAAAGATATGTCATGGTTGGAGTGGGCAACCTCGAAGCCTAGGGAGTATTTAAGGATGTTGAGGTCACGAATGCCGAATGAGTCATTGAGGATGTGTTTGATGGAATTAAGCTTGCTTGCACTATCACTAGTTACGATGATGTCATCAACATAGATAAGTAGGGACAGTGAGGGAGGTCACAGTTCTTTTGATAAATAAAGAGCAATCTGCATATGCTCGTGTGTATCCATTTTGGGTGAAAAGGAGAACAAGTTTCTCGTACCATTTTCTCCCAACCTATTTCAATCCATAGAGGGACTTCAATAATTAACACACCTGGTTGGGCTTTGGTGATTGAACACCATTGGGGACTCTCATCTATACATCTTCATCTAAGTCGTCGTGGAGGAATGAATTTTGTACATCGAGTTGACATAACATCCAATAATGAGTGGAGGCAAGGGCAAACAAGAGACTAATGGTGCTTATTTTGGCCATAGGTGAAAATGTCTCAAAGTAATCAAGCCCCTCAGTTTGAGAGTATCCTTTTGTAACCAACCTATCTTTATAACGTTCTATGGTCCCATGTGCATATCGCTTAATTTTGAACACCCATTTGCTTCCAATGGGATGAGAGCTTAGAGGGGGATTAACAATGACCCAGGTGTTGTTGGTGGTGAGAGCTTTGATTTCATCTTATATGGCTTGTCTCCAATTCATGGACAAACACACTTCAACATATGATTTTGGCTCTTGGTCTTGGGACATTTGTAAGACATAAAGTTTGTGCTGCTTAAATAGGTTGGCATAGTTAACATAGAAAGAGGGTATGGTGATGTGCAAGTTATGTTACACATGTAATCCTATAAGTGAGTGGGCAGTTTGTTGGTTCTTGATGAGTGATGTGTTGTGGTAGTGGAAAAAAGGTCACAAAACTGTGGTATGTAGGTGGAGGATCATCAAATATTGGAGGTGGAGTTGTGTTTTGTCGTTGGTGTAAGAGATGAAGCGAGACCTCTTTGAAAGGAAATATGTCCTCATAAAACACAATACTTCTTGATAAAAGGATCTTTCACGTCTGAGCATCAAGAAGTATAAATCCTTTGAATCTTGACTTAAGTTTTAGGAAGACACACTTTCGCACCTATGGGTCTAGTTTGGAGTGATGAGCCATGAGAATGGATGCATAACATTGTGAGCCAAAAACGTAGGTTTCATTGAGTTCGGGTAAGGTGCTATATAATTTAGTGAAAGGTGCAACACCACCAAGAATAGGGCAAGGAACGCAGTTGATGAGAAATGCAGCATGTTGCACGAGATAGTTCCAAAACCATCGAGGGAGACTTGAATGGAAGAGTAAGAAGCGACTTACTCCAAGTAAGTGTTGGTACTTATGTTCTACTCGACCATTTTGTCGAGGTGTCTCAACCCAGCTCTGTTGGTGTTGTACCCTGTTTCTTTCACATACATCATGGAGAATGAATTCAACTCCATTGTCACTACGGAGAATTTTGATTTTGGTTTCATATTGTATTTTTATCATGTGTATAAAACTTAATAAGTGATCTCTTACTTCATATTTTTGTTTCATCATGATTACCCATACAAATTTGCTATAGTCATCAAGCACATTGAGAAATAAATGGTGTCCTTTGTATGAGGGAAAAAAGAAAGGTCCCTAAACATCTAAGTGTATTGGATCAAATGCTTTGGAAGCTTTCGATGTGCTATTATAAAAGGGCAAGCGTTTTGTTTTGCAAAATGGAAAATATCACATACATGATCCTTATTTATAATTACATATGGATGAAAATTTTGAAGTAAGTGCATACGTTGATGAGACAAGTGGCCAAGACAGTAATGTCAAATCTCAAAGGGTGTGAGTGTATGGGTTGTATGGTGACAAACTTTGCGTTCTTGGACAGCTTCTTCAACTTTTATATAGTATAAGCCTTAGATCACTTTAGTCAAACCAATCTACATCAACCATTTCTTTTCTAGTATAATACATTAATTCTCAAGGAGGATTGAGGTACACCTCATTGAGTGCATTATTTTGAAACAGAGACCAAATTGAACTGGAATTGAGTAACATATAGAACATTAGTAAGAGTGAGTGATTTCCATAAGGTGACTGTCCTTTATGATGTGTGATATTAAAGTTCCCAATGGGAAGCTTGATTCTTAATGTATAAATCAAATTGGTCAAGTGTGCATGATACCTGGTCAGTGGCCCTTGAGTCGAGCATCCAGAGTCCATGACTAGTGTTTGAGAGACATGCGATGTTGGAGATAGTACCTGAATCTAAGTTTCTAGCAGTGATTATTGACGCTACTTGTGCAGGTGATTCGGTTTCTTGATTTTCACTTTGTTTGAGGAGTAAGAGAATTTCTTTTATCTGATCTGGAGTAAATGGAAGACTTTTGTGTTTTATTGAGATTTGATCACCGTTTTCAATTTCTCAATTTGTCATGCAATTATTGGCTACTGATTCATTCTAAAATCGCAAAGCAAGTAAATAATCATGCTTCTTGAAACAAGTTTCAACTGTATGGTCATTCTTACCACAATATATGCAAGTTTTGAAAGCACCTCTTCCAATATTATACGTACCTCATCCTCGACCTTAACCCTTGCGTGTATCGGTAGCATTGATCATTATCTTTGAATCATCCATTATCGTTCCTCCATTTTGTCTTTTCTGTTGCAATGCCATAAAAAAATACTCTGTTTAGGTTAGGTAGTGGATCCATGAGCAAAATCTATAACCTCAAGTGATTAAAGTCTTCATTTAGTTCCCAGTATTTGTAGCTTGGATCGAAGGTCAATGGTACGAATATGCTTCCGTCGAATATCGCAACCGTAATTCCGACGAGACGACGGACTCGATAAAATTTTAAAAAAGTTGATTTTGATGATGTGGAGTCGCCACCAAATTTTTATTTAAGGGAAAAAGATTTGGAAAAACCCTAACTTGAAGATGAGATTCTAAGTTCGGGAATCGGTTACGAGTGGGGAAGGTGTTAGGCACTCCACTCGCCCGTTCCGAAGAACGGTACCCTTAAACCGAGTGTGTGATTTCTGAAAATTTTTTGATCCCTTAGTTAACGTGAAAATAAATAGCTTGATGGAGGTTAGTCTGACAGGACTTGATCCTGCTCCTACGTATTCCCCGGTGCAATGGGAAACTCAAGGTTTACGTAGTTCTGGTTTAATTTGAAGGCTTGACCTTCGAAAGTGTTTAAAGGAATGTTTGAAAAGTGCTTGAAGGCTTGACCTTCGGAGCTACTTGGAAAGTAACATTTGAAAATGACTTGATTGTTTTGAAGATATTTTGAAGAGAATCCTTAGTCCACATATGCACAGGATCCAAGACAACTACGGCTGCACTAGGATCCATACGAATTCCTAAACTCCGAACAGCAGAAAAAGCTACCAGTTCGTACTTAGGATTCGTCGCGTGAGACATAGGAATTCTAAAGTGAAGTTTTTATTGAAATTTTACAAAAAGATCCTTAGTCCACATATGCACAGGGTCCAAGACAACTACGGCTGCACTTGGGACCCATATGAATTCCTAGGAAGCGAACAACAGAAAAAGCTACCAGTTCGTCCCTAGGATCCATTGCGTGAGACCTAGAACCAAAATATTTTAAAAAGAATTTAATTTGAATATGATAAGAAAAAGAAATGGTTTGATTTGGAAAACGAATTGGTTTTGAAGTGAATTTGAAAAGAAGCGAAGAAGAAAAGAATTTGATTTTAAATTTTAGGGTTGAATTGTAATTTTGGGAAGCTTTAGGGGTTAGTTTGAAAAAATGGGGGATTGGAATTATTGGAAAGGTTAAGGGCAATTTGGTAATTTGCACATGTGAGGACAGATTTGGAATTATTGGAAAGGTTAGGGGTAATTTGGTAATTTGGGCATGTGAAGACAGATTTGGAATTATTGGAAAGGTTAGGGGTAATTTGGTAATTTGGGTATGTGGGGATAGATTTGGAATTATTGGAAAGGTTAGGGGTAATTTGGGCATGTAGGGACAGATTTGGAATTATTGGAAAGGTTAGGGGTAATTTGGGTAATTTTAGTCTTGTGGCTGATGTAGAATTAAGGGAAATGGTGAGGGGAAGAATAGGTAATTTTAGTCTTGCGGTTTATGTAGAATTTTAAAAGGAAAACGTGCTGCCAGGGGGCTCGAACCCGCGCTCTATGGGTTGTGAACAGAGCATTCCACCATTGGGCTATGCACCTAGTTCTGTACTGAGCGCTTCGAATTTATTTTAAACCACGTTTGAATCATGAAAAGATTTTGCAATTTAAATTGTAACCTGCAAGGATCGAACTGATGCGAGCGGGGTAGTAAGCAATGCACTCAGCCATTTGAGCTTATCCAACTTATGTTTTCTTTTGGTCTACTAAATTTATATAGGTTCATTGAGTCAGGCTGTTTTTGCCTTTCCAACATGCTTACTGGTGGGCCCCGTGATGGTTTGATTTGTTCAAGTTTTGCATGGATTTATGTCGCAATGGCTAACGTGCATGGGTCTTCTTCCTGCTCTTCAGCATCCTCGTCGGACTCAATGCCTTCTTCATCCATACTGCCCTTAGCTAATTGAAGGATCATCTCAGGACCGATCTTGGGGTTTGACGACAATGCATCCTTTTAGTCCGAAATTCAGTTATTCTTACAAGTGTGGAAATGTGGACCTATAGCAACTTGGTTTGAGAAGGAAAATTCAGGAATCTAGGGAAGGAGAGCCTAATTAGGTGTAGCCATGCCGCCTGCTCAAATGGGCTTCATAACTTCACTGATTTAAGGTCATACACTCTTGGAACCTTCGTCGCCTATTATGCAGAGAACTTTCAAACATTGATATGAACAAAATCCCTAACCACTAAATCGGCCTTGAACAAATCAATATGCTCTTTTCGCTTTGGCTTTTACTTGGAACCCATCTTCCGCTGCTACCTATGTAATCTTGGATCATTATGGCTTGACATCATGGATGTTAGTATAGAGGTGGGGGCACCCGCTCCCATTCATGTACGGATTCGCTCGTAGTCATGGTGTGTGCATGGCGCTTTGAAAGACACCACCGAAGTGAGTAACCCGCCCCTGATAATGGTGCAACGCCCATGCTCCTTAAATAACGTCAAGCCCAGTGCTATTGTAAGGGTTGTGTGACTGGTGCAAGGCCTTTCGGAGGAGTACTACCGGAGTAATCGTTAAGGTCGTATGATAACGTGGATAAACAAGGTTGGAGCAACCATGTATGATGTGCCTTTGCTCTCTTTTCACATATCCTGCCATAAGTCCATCCATCATCGCCAGCAAGCACATGCTTGAACTAGGCGAAGTGAGTGTATTGCATGCACAGAGGGGTGCGACTACATCAAGGCTAAGCCATAGCATCAATCAATTGATCGCAACACAGAGTTCGTTCTTGATTCAAGAACCGTGTGGTGATGATAGGTATCGAATGCTAAATATGAATGATGTATATAGAGACCCTATGATATAGACATAAATCTTACCTAGGCGAAGATGCTATCCAGTTTCTGCTGAAGGAGAAAACCCTGATTCTTCATGGGCACCAATCCCCTGACGCCGCCTCGTGATCTCTTTTTCCCTTGGATCAAAGCCTCCTTCTATTCTCTGGCTCTCAACAAAACTTCTAGCCAAGAAAATGGGAGTTTTTCGTGAAGAGAACCCCAAAAAATTCCGCAAAGGCCCCTACCCCCTCTGAGGCGTGCTTTTCTTGAAGAAAACCCCCAAAAACCCCTTCCCTTTTTAGTTTCTGTTATCTTTCCTCCTTTTCCAATATTCCATTTTTCGTTTTTTTAACCCTTTTCTGTTTTTTTTAATTTCTTTTCTGTTTTTGTTAATTTCTTTTCTGTGTTTTTTTTATTTCTTTTTTGTTTTTAATTTGTTTACTGTTTTTTAATTTGTTTTCTGTTTTTTTTATTTTCTATATTTTAATTTTCTGATTTTTATTTTTAGTTTTTTTTTACTTTATCTTCTTTTTTCTGATTTTAGAAATTTTTTATTAATTTTTTAGATTATAGATTTTTTATTAAATTTTCAGATTTTAGATTTTTTATTGAATTTTCAGATTTTTTCTTTCTGACTTTTTGTTTTCAGAATTTTTTATTTTCTCATTTATTTTTTCATATTTAGTTTTTCGATTTTATTTCTTTTTTTTTCTCAAATTTATATTTTATTTAATTTTTATTTTTCTGATTTTGATTTACATTTCACTTTTTCTGTTTGTTTTTTTTTCTTTTTATTTATTTTTTGGTTTCTTGATTAAGTTTAATGGTTGTGGGTCTCGGACATAAATGAGTGTTTACATCGAAAAATCAGAATTTGTTCCTGGAAATGAGGGCTTGTTTCATTGATCTCACCCAAGCATAGTAATTCTTTCCATCTAACAGCGAAGGCACCATCACAACAGAAGGTTTTCGTTTGCATGAATGAACTATGGGCTCAACTGATTATATGTTAGATCCATATTTCATGGTTTGTGACTTCATGGGACCTCTTACATTGTTATTTTGAACTAAGTATGAATTTTTAGTCATAAATACAAGCACGCAGCAGATCTTTAAAGAATTAGAGCTATGATACCATCTTAGATTTCGTATGAATTATTTTATAAAAAAAATCATGCTGAAAGTGACATACAAAAAAAGAAAAAAATTATTCTTTCATTCATTGATTATTATATAGAGTATATATATATATATATATATATATATATATATATATATATATATACAAAAAATGTTGGAAAACACAAGAAAATTATTTGTCACAATAGAAATTACAACTAAATTGAGTAATCTGTTATAATAACACATGGCGTTTATGGAGTTTATGGAGGATAGGTGATGGACATATGCAAGTTTTTAGATTTATTTTTAAATTATGTATGCTTCATTATTTTGATAAAATTAATTTTGATATATTAAATATTTTTAAAATATACAAATAAATTAATTTAAATTATTTATTTTTAAAACGTGTTTTATATTAAAAATAAAAGTTAATTTTCTAAATTTAAAACAAACATAATATCATCACTGAGAATATGCAGTGGAATGTATATAAAAGTAATGATCACATGTTATTAGTTATTTGATTTGTGTGCGCTTTTTTTTTTATCAAAATGGTTTAATCTCATTTTAAATTTATTAAACTAGTTATTTTGTACAGATTTTATTAAAATGGTGTAAGTTATACATATAAAGTACGACTTTAACTTTTTATGAACATAGTTTGTAACAGTTGTAAATTACAAAAAGTTACATGTTCGTGAAGTAAATTATTTTTTTCTCTCACTCTTAAATTTTCTCCATCTATATCACTTTGTCCAAAAATAAAAATAGAAACCACCAGTTCAACATGTACAAGGACTTCCCTTTTTTTTTCGATAGATAGTCAAAATGGCTAATCACAATGTTTATCACACAAATCAATTGAAAATTTATCAATTACATAAAAAAGTAATAAAAATTCAAAAGCGTCTTAATGATCACCTTTAAGAAAAGGAGAGGTAGATAGAGATAATGTATACTAGCCATTTTTGTTGGACTTCATGTTGTATTACATGTGAGGTTTGTCTACTTCACGTATGAAAGTCCCAAGATTCCTAATGGTTAGGTTTGTCCTGTAATATTTTTTTTCGATAACACAAAAATGCGTTTCCTGTGTAAGTTTACTGTATAAATACGTCTTCCATTTATTTATGTTTTGTAAATAAATTCTTGATTAAAAAAGCGTTTCCTTTTAGTTTCTTGTTCATTATTTCATTATGCAAATCAATCTTTTTTTTTTTTAATGTAATGTTAATTTATTACATTAAGCGTCATTAGAATATAAAACGGTGTTGTTTTATTAGATCATTTTCCAACAAAAACTCATTATTCCAGTTTAATGACACCATTTTACATTAATAGATCTCCAAAACTGCTCTAAAATACAAAATATCATTTGATGTTATCTAATATCCTAATTGACCTTTAATAAGCTAAATCAGATTAATGGATTCAGAAACGGTTGTACTTTGGATCAGTCCAATTCATTAGAGGGGTGAATCAATTTTGTAGTGAGTCAATTTAGATTGATAAATTATTACACAAGTTTGAATTTATGTGACTGTAAATTATTTGAATAACTTGTTCTCTCGTGCTTTTTAGCTACATATAATTAAAGTCTAAAATATTGAATTTAATATTTCTATTTAATTAATTTTATAAAATTTAAATTAATTTTACTAAAAATTTAAAATTAATTATTGTTGAAATTACATAAAATTTATTTTAAATTATATTAAAATACTTTTTTAAAAATAATACATAATTAATTATAAAAATTCAAAAACGACTTAATCCATCAAAAGGTGGCTTAGGTTAGACTGAACCAAATGATATTTCCATAGTTTAGTATTCTCAATTTTAAAAATTTTACCTCTTTATTTTATTTATATATATAATAAAATAATTTATTAATAATAAAATATTTTTTATCATACTTTATTCTTTTGTAATAATAATAATATTGTAAATATTTTTTAAAATTTTACGTTAACTTAAAAATACCGGGTCAATATATGAAAAATTTATTAATTTTGATCAGAAAATATTTCTTCTACATGTCAAAAATAATTTATATTCCGTTACATTTAAATATAAGTCGTTAATTTTTATTTTATTTTAAAAAAATATTCAATAAAATAGGATATAAACCATTTTTGTTAGGCAAAAGTGTGATTCTTGATTTAGATACCAATGTTAGATTATCCAATCATATATGGACCATGAAAAAAAAAAAATTGTTCAATCATATTATCAGCCGAATCAATTAAATCTACCACTGGGACGATATAATTAAGCCTGCACGCCATTACCACTTGATGAATTCACTTTCTCAATCTCATCCCCAACCTACCAAACCAATATTTTTGCTTCATGATCAAACATTCTCAATTGTTCTTCATGCCACACTAATATGTTTGACCATTTTTTAACATGTATAGGAGTACATAATAAAAAATTAATAAATGATAAAATGTTATTAAATATTATAATAATATATTAAAAATTATAATTTTCAATAAAATTTATTATGTAAACTTTTTTATTATTATTTTAAATATATTTTAAAAAATGATATATTTAATTATATATATACAATAATTAAACTACAAAAATTATTTTGTATTAATTATTTAGGAATGGAGCAAATTGAAAAAAAAAACGTGAAAGAACTAGTGAAATAAAGTTTATTGACATTCACGTCTTTCGAAGCTAGGATTATTAACATTTTTTAAGTCCGCATCCTATCTATTTATTGGAGTGGAGAGCTTTATTAGATTCATGAAAGATAAAAAAAATGTGCAAATTTTATATAAAAAGAGAGAAAAGAAAATAAAAATAGGGTAAAATATATAAAAAGAGATGCAAAGAAAAGAAAATGCAGATGAATTGTTTCTGCTTTATGATTAGATTCTTTCGATTTACTAAAAGGATCTATTAGGTGAAAGAGAAAAAAAAATATGTCTAAAATTTAATATATATATATATATATATATATATATATATATATATATAAGAGAAACATTTAAAAAGAGATAGAAAAAAATAAAAATAAAAAATAAAGAAAATTTATTTTCATTTGGAAACTAAATTTTTTTCATTATTAAAAAAAAATCTAATAAATGAAGAAAAAAGAAAAAAGAAAAATCTACGGTTATCATTGAAAGTTAAAAAGTTCGAATGTTTATTATCATCAAGTGCACATCGAATTTATTAATCCAATATTTGAATTAATATGTACAGTAAAAAATGTGAAGAAATTAAAATAAATGATTATATTTTAAAAATAATTTTAAATAAAAATACATCTATCTTTAATTAAAAAATTAATACTATATTTTTTAATACATTATTTAAATATATTTTTATTATTGATTAAAATTTATAAATATATATATATAATTATGCAAATTTCACTCTAATTGAACAAGTCTCACACTTGTACTTTTGTAATTTCTAATAAATTTTAACTAATATTAAAAGCTGAGATTGAGTTAGAAAGGTGTATTAGCCGTACTATGCATATTTCACATCTTTTTTTTTATCATTTCTATCTCCTTTATCCGTTGGAAACATTACATAATATTATCTTTAATTTATTTGTTAAAATTTTAAAATAATTTTAAATTTAACTAATTTTATGTTTGTTTGATGGAAAAAAAATTAAATTTTAAATTTAGATAAATTTTATTTTTATTTCTATTTATTTACACTCGTTTAATATAAGATAAAAAAAACTCTCGTACTGTTATTTATATTTTAGTATATTTTATTTTATTTATATTTATCTTCTTATTGTATTATATCTTACATTATATTTATTTATTTTTATCTCTTCTTTAATACTCTTTACATCTAAAATATGGTGTAAAAGTATATGACCATGGGTAGAAGGCTGAAATTAAATAATGTGGCATTCATAAATTTATTTATTTTTTCATAACGACCATGTAAATCGGGGTTGATTATTTATTTATTTTAAATTATTAAATAATTAAAAAAATTATATTAATAAAAAATAAAATTTTATTTTTAAATTTATATAATTAAAATTTATAGTATTAATATTTTTTTATTTTCTTTTTAATTTATTCAAATAATATAAAAAGAAATTATTTTTTATTTTTATTTATTTAAATAAATTATTTTTTTTATATTTACTCTCCTATTTTTTCTTTTTATTTATTTATTTCCTATTTTTTAATGATCCAAAAGTATAAAAAATAAATTATATTCATGTTATTATGTGTATCATTGTATCTTTCCTTTAGCGACAAGTCTCAATCATATGGTGGTAGGTAATTCGGTTGGGAAGTACAGACATTAACTAATCCAAAGTAACAAATGATTCAAAGACATTCTTTTCCGATTTTACGACAAAATAACCAAAGTCATCCAAAGTAACAAATGATTCAAAGATATTACCATTTGCAACAATCTATGAAACTTTAATGTGCATGTTACAAGTTTGATTTTTAAGCCACCCGATGGGGAAATCAAGCTTTATTTAATTAATTTATAGTATATATTAAAAAATCAATAAAAAAATATTTTTATTGAAAATTATAACATTTAATATTGTTGATATACTAAATTTTTATTAAAAATCAATTATAACATTTATTTTGTATTAACAATTAATTTCTCATGTTAATACATATTTTATAGTAAAAGTTGTGATTATAATTAATTGAATCATACGTTTTAATTATATTTAATTTTAGAATTAATTTTTAAAACAAATATTTATTAAAATGATTTACTATAATTGAAGTTGAGTTAATTATTAGCACCAGTTTTACATTCAACTTTATAATTGTCATAGATCTTCTATCATTTAGGGGAAAACGATGAATGCGCAACAAAATCAACTAATCATAGAGTCATGCATATTTTTATGTGGAAATTGAAGAGGTGAATATGTCCTTAGCTTGAGGAAAGTCTAATAAGATTAATATAAGCTTGAAGTTTAAGATGTGTGAATGAAATTTGACCCAAAAAATACAAGATGGGAATGAAACTTCTAGAAAGATCGATGCTCAATTCCAGTCACACAGAATATACTTGTCTCAATGTAGCTGGTTGTATATAAGTTTGTGCTTGATAAGTTGGGTTGTTTTTGTATTCGACTTGTCAAAATAGGGTTATTCGAACTATTATGGGTTAAGAATTTGTTTTGGTTCGGGTCCAATGCAACCAATTTAATTACATACTAAAATATGGTAATCCAAACTTTTGCAAGTTGAGTTAAAACAGTCAGCGGATTAACCTATTTTTCTTTTGAAAAATAAATTCTTAATTTTTAACTTAGTCTTTTTTTAAAAAAAATTTTGTCAATAATGATCACATATCTAAATTCAAGATCAAATGCCTAAATCCTTGACTTGTTTCAAATTTTTGTTAAACTCGAACCTAAAGTATAGCCTAATTTAATAAATTTAACTTAAAATAACATATAAAATTATTTATAATATAATAAATTTAACTTAAAATAACACATAAAATTATTTTTAGAAATATATGCAGAAGTTAATCTAACCCATTGTGGGCTGGTTTTTAAATTCAATCAATATTTTTTAGCAAATTAAATAGGTTGACCCATGGAACTAGATTCAATACAGCATGACTTTATTAATATGACATACTATGTATGTATTTATTAGGAATTTATCTTTGAAGAAGAAAAGAGAAATGAAAGGAAGTAAATTATGAAAAAGAAAAGAAAGAAATCAAGAGAGTAATTTGAATGTTTGAAGATATAATTTCTTTCTTTTATTTAAATGTTTAAAGTTAAATTGATAAAAAAAAATGTCAACAAAAATTAATAAGATATAGATTTGGAAACTTTATGAAAATCAATTAAAAGGAAAAAAACTCATAAATATTTTTTATATGAAAATAATATGTTTTATAGTTGTGTTTATGATAAAAAATGTACTATGTTTTGGAATATTAGTATTATGCTATTACTAAGTCTAAGTACCATATCATTCATATAAAAGGTACTGTAAAATAAGGTCTAATAATATATCAGAGCAACGGTAGGGAGAAAATCGCAGACTCGCAACTGCGGAAATTAAATTAACTAATGTCCAAATCAAGAATTAAAATATGAAAAATATTAATCCACTCGACTTAATTAACGAACAAATAAAAATAATTTTAATATATTCTAACATTATTTTTAATAAAATTCTTAAAATATAATATATGACATTTACACTTTATAATCTTGGATGGTAATATATAATTATTATAATTTTAATATATTCTAACATTATTTTTAATAAAAAATATTTTTTAATAAATATCTTTAGGATACTGTTTAATAAAATTTTTAAAATATAATGCATGACATTAAGGATGAAAGTAGGCCGAGTCGAATAAGGCTTTGAGGTTTTTAAGTCTGGTGTTAAAAATTTTGAGTCCTAAGTTTGGTCCTATTATCTATTAAAGTTTTTTTTTTCAAGATCTGACCTGATTTAAAACTTATAAAACCTACATTTAAAAGCCTACATTACAAAAAAATCAATAAATAAACTTAAAGTCTATATAAATAATTAATTAAAAAAGCTTGCAAACTTAAAGCCTATAAGATAAAAAAGTCATTAAATAGACCTAAAACATATATATGTTAATATTATATAAATAAAATATAAAATAAATATTATATAAATATAATATATTAAAGTAAATATAAATATATAATATATAAATATAAATAGGTTATTGAATAGGTTAAACAGATTATTTTTTATAAGTTTAGGCCTGACTTGTGTATCTAAAACTTTTTTAATAAATCTGAACCTATCTATTTATTAAACGAGCCGAGTTTAACTAAAATTTAAACGAGACGAGTCATATGTCCCTGTCGAACGACCTTATTTACCTTATTTACTTCTATCCCTATATGACATTTACACTTTATAATCTCAGTTATAATATATAATACTCTTTCAATTAATTTTTATTTGTTTTAAAAAATAAAAAATAGTTTTATTTATGTTTCTTTTAGTTTTCATAAAAATAATTTTTTTTCTATATATACTTTTATATTTATCAACTGTAATAAATAAATAAAATAAAAATAAAACATATATAAAAATTAAATTAAAAAAGTAAGTACTTTTTTTTTATTTGTCCAAAAAAATTGTAAAATTTGTTCTTATTAAAAAATGTAAAACTATCCATTTTAGATTTCAACAAAACATTAATTATTTTTTTCAAATAAAATAAAATAAAAATTTATATATTAAAATAAATTAAAAAATAAATAAAATTTAAAAAATTAACTATATTAATTGCATTCCTTAATATTTGTACATATTTTTTCTGAACAAATAAAAAATCGAAAAAAATAATTTAAAAACTATTAATATTAATTATATTTTTTTAATATTTATATTTTCATTTATACATATAAAAAATAACAAACGGAGGGGTATGATTTAATGCAACCTATTTGTGTTAATGCGTGCCATTATTGAAAAGTTGGCTAATATTTGTAAGACAACGTTGGACCGCTGGGATCATTTACCATGTCATGTCTCCTAAATTGAAATCACTTACTCAAATTTAGCAGACTCTACCCAGCTTTACGCAATAACTACCAGAAAAACAAACTTAATAAGTAAGTAGATTAACAATCTTGTCCACAATTCTCTCTCTAAACTTCTCCTCTCCCCTCCATACATTACCATAAACACTATAGTTTTGATTTTGCACAATAAATTTATTTTTTAACATATCAAAATTTATTTTAATAATTAATTATTAAAATATAATAATACGATAAAAAATTTAGTTCACTTTATATAAAATATTAATTAATTCAATTATATGTTTGGTTATTGATAATTAATTATTAAAATATAATAATTAATTATCAACTAAAATAATTAATTATATAAAATTGATAATTAATAATTAAATACATAATCAAATTAATCATTATTTTCTACGTTTTTAATTACAATAATTTTTTATAATTAATTATTAAATTTTGATAATTAATTATTAAACAAAAATAAAATATAAATAAATAAATTTATTATAGTTATATTTAAAAATTATTTTTATCCTTCAATTCTACTAGTTAAATTTATTTAAATTATGGATTCAACATCTTTAAAACAATAAAAAAGTATATAAAAAATAAGAAGATAAATATTTATTTATTTTTATTTAGAATAAAGTATATTAAAATTTATTTATTTTAAATTAAGGTAAATATATTTTTCTATTTTAAACTTTTGTTATTTTTTCTATCTCTTTAAAAAGATTAAAAATATAATTAATATTTTTATTTATTTTCAACCTTCTAATATGAATTTTTATTATTGACTATTTCTTATTTATTATACCTGTGTAAATTATTTAAAAATTAAATAAAGATAAGGATATAATTAAAATATAAATTATTATTTTAAACTTCTAAATATATAGATAGATAATTTCTTTCCAAAAATAGATAATAAAATGAAATTAAAAAATTACACCTTTTTTTCAATTATTTTAGAGGAATTAAACCTAATTTATGTATGAAAATGAGATCTTCAATCAACCATGCTATACTACTTTAAGCAAGTATAAGTTGATAACTTATGTTATATAAAATTTTCTATAAAATTTACGAAAATTTTAAAAAGGTAAATTAAATAAAAAAATTTCTACAAGTTAAAATTAGTTTATCAACTTTTTTTTAAAAAAAAAAATATTTCTTTTCCAAAAGTCAATATATATAATTAAGTTAATTTTAGTTTAGAAAGAAATTTCATTTATTTAATGTTTTTATTTTATTTATAAATATTTATTGAAAAAATATTTGAATCTAACCTTAGTGTAACAGGCGAAAAAATTTTGAAGACATCTTTTAAATTGAATATTTTCTTCTTCTTGTATGACTATATTCTTGGGCCTGTGGGGTCTTCCATTTGTTTATGGGAATCCGTCTTGCCGAGTGTTGTGTAAAAAGAATATTGATTTGATTATGAGAGGAGATTGCAAAACCTTGAAATGATTAAACTTTATTGGGAACAAGGACATAAAACAGTTATAATGATTAACGGTGATTGCGAGAAAGAGTAACAGCTAACAGAAAAGCTTTATAGCACTATAGAAGACCCACAATTTTACCACCCTGAACTCAACAGGATACCCACATATTAAGTTTGATAGTAAATCAAACTGTGTATAATTTCTCAACATCACCTTCATACTTTAAGATATGTAAAACAAAAATGATTGCTTTGCGGGTCCATATACCCGGTGAGAAGCAAAAATAGATAGATGTTTAAGGCTTCTTTAACTTCGTTATGCAAAAGTGATTTTCTTTTTTTTAATTTAAGGTTTCTCTGTCTCAGAAATCGGGATATACATGTTTATGTTTAATGGAATTAATTACAGAACAGGTTCTTAGTTTAGATAGCAAATTGGGGTAGTGTAACCCAAAGAAGGGTGCCTCCTCCACGGGGAGAGAGAAATGTGATATGTGATTGTTACCGAGTACTCATTAAAGATAGTGAGTCGTAATTATGTTCACATTCATATAATTATAACGTATTAACGAATAAAAAGAGCATGAGAATCATATTTTGTTAAAAACATAATAAGAATTTATTTAACATTCTCATCCAAATATAAATGATTTAGAATTATTTGTAAATTTTAATGATATACTATTAATATTAAACTAATTTTAATTTTTTTATATTTTTTCTTATTTTCATGCATTGTTAATCCTTCCAAATCTAAAACAGACCAACTAAATTGTGTCATATGTAATTTAATTAAGAAAGAAAATATTTAATTGCACTTTTTATTCTTTATTATGGTTAAATGTAGGAATATAGTTTTTACTAGTTTTCACTTGAACTCAGTCTCTTAATTTTTCAGTTACTACAATTAAGTTCTCAAGATAATTTTAATCTACTTAAAACTCCTGTTTTTTTTAATTATTCAAAACCTCATTTAATTGGACTGATTAAATATTTTTAATCAAATTTTATTAATAAAAATATCATATTTTTCCCAAAATAAAAAATATCAAATTTTATCTCTCATTGAAACCTTAATCTCTTATTTTATAAAATCCTTTTATCAAATTTTAGATTTATGTATACTTTTCAATCATTTCTTATCCCAAATCCGTTCTAAACTTTGAAGTATTTGAGTAAAAAATAAAGATTTAAAAGTTTGAAATATAAAATCACCAAATTATTTTATTTTAAAAATAAGACATTAAATTTAAATAAAAAATTATTCATTTTTGTAATATGGAAATCAAAATGCAATAAACCCAAAGAATTTTAATCCTTTGTCAAAGTTTGTGTGTTCGTGTAGAATTTTAATTCTGACATTCATTTATGAGACATCTCGTCTCATAGATTTTCTTTAAAAAAAAAAAAAACATAAGCAAAAATAAAACAAAATATAGAGAAATCCTCACTAGGTTAAAAGCATTTGATGGATCCAGGCCCACCCAGGCCCAAAAGCGCTGGACACGAACCGGCAAGACTAAGGAGAAGAGAAAATGGACAGGCCTGGACGAAGATAAAGGTAATTAAGAAGGGTTTTATGTTTTTTAATTAACAACACATGATGTACTATATCTTTTGTTTTAATTATAAAAATGTTCCCTGTCTACAAGTATGTAACAAGGTATGTTCAAAGGGATTTCCATATAAATGAGTTACTCATGCTTTGTTTGATTTGTTTGATGACATAGGAAATATGAAGGTTAAGAAATAAAGTAAAAATAAAAAAAAATAGTTGTTCTAAATAGATAGAAATAAAAAAAAAGAAAAATAAAAAAATTAGTTTATCTTATTTTGATGAGTCGAAAAGAAAGAAAAATACATATTTAGTAATATACATTTTATTTTATGTAAATTTATAAAAATAAAATTTAACTTTAAAAATTTTGATTTTTACTATATTTTTTTATTAATAGAATATTTTTTTAAAAAAATATATAATAATATTAACAATTTATAATAATAATAATAAAAATTTCTTCCATTTTCTTTTATATTTGAAGAAGATTAAAATTTATATAGAGCTTGTAAAAATATTTTCTTTTTTTCGATTTTATATGTAAACAAATAGTAAAAACAAAAATTTATACTCCTTTTTTCTTTTTTCTAATTAAACAAACCAACATCAAAATTTTTGAAATCCATCCTGTGACTGATTTAAAAACTAATGATTTATCCGCGTTGAAAGTGATCTTAATTAAATATTATTTATAGAATATTTAAAATATTTAATATATAAAAATAGTAAAAATATAATATTATAGTTTTATAGTTTTATATAATTAAAAATTATATATAATTTTAAATTTTTAAATTTAAATTTAAATTTAAATAAAATATAATATAATATAATATTTAGGTTCAACAAATATTCAAATAATAATATCGAGCATTGCAAAAGGAAAGGGTTTTTTTTTTATACAATATCACTGTTTTCATTTTTTAATTTAGTAACAAATAATTAAAATGATATTATTTTATTTTTAATTAGAAGCACCAAATTCATCCTGATTTGAACATATTTGCAATTCACTAATTTTGGATCGATTTTTCCTAAATAATTATGTGATATAAATAATTTGAAGGAGTACCTTATGTTCATTTTGACCCTGCCAGATCAGTTTAAGTTTTACAAGCATGCACTATATACACTATTTACTCTATGATAAACATTGTCTTCAATATTCGGGTGTCTTTTTTAACTTTGTAGCAATTGACTTATGACATATTTAATATTTTGAATTAGTTATTATTATTATTATTATTATTATTATTATTATTATTATTATTATTATTATTATATCCATTGTGTATTTTAATATTATATTACTGCTTCCCAATAAAATGAACCGATGCATTATAAAATCACTTATAATAATCAAATTAAATTATAATTTAAAATCAAAATTAATTAGATAAAAATAAAAAAGCAGGACAACTAAGAGGTGTTAAATTGTGTTTTTGATTTTTAAATATTATTTTCTAAAATATTTTTTAAAATTAAAAAAGTGAAAAAAAGATAAAATAGTACATACAAAATGAATAATAAAATCAAAATATAAAATCAAAATAGATTAAAAATATTTTAATTTAAAAAAACTAAAAAGAAATATTATTTTAAAAAACATTTTTAAAATATTTTACTCTTCAAACAATTTTTTTTAAAATTTTAAAAACAAAATTATATTTTAAAAATAGAAAAGATACAAACTCTAACTGAATGTGTAATGTGGTTTGAGTTTTAATTTTTAAAAACTATTTTATAAAATAATTTTTTAAAACTATCTTTAAAATAAAAGTAAACAAGAATATGTAAAAAAAAAAAGGCATAATACATAGAAAATGAAAAAACTTAAAACAATTTTAATTTTTCATTGTTAAAAATTTTAAAAATAGATATTATTTTTAAAAATTTTACTTATCAAATAAATTTTTTGATTATTTAGTGTTCAAGAACTATTTTTAAAAGAGGAAACAAACAGTCCCTAAGTCACTGATTTTTTTTAAACCACTTCAATTTAATTCAAGAAGACCCCCCAAGTTTTGTAGTGAGTAAATCATAATCTTTACATGTTCTTATTCGGTTCAATCAATTAATCAGATAACTTGTTATATCATTCACTCATTGCACACTCAATAAATAACTCTTATTGGGAACACTGACCTACTCTTCCTCTTCC
This sequence comes from Canavalia gladiata, assembly GCA_037954105.1. Lineage (NCBI taxonomy): Eukaryota > Viridiplantae > Streptophyta > Magnoliopsida > Fabales > Fabaceae > Canavalia > Canavalia gladiata. The sequence goes on from CM075668.1 coordinate 13,700,623, forward strand.
CCTTTATTTATCAATTCTTATATATTTGTTAGTATCGATTGTGAATACATTTTTACTATTTTTTTTTTTAAACTCCCTTGCTCCTTTGGTAAAGGTAGGAAGGGGTGGCATCTAATCCCTGCACTAATTCTAACTATAACTAATTATCAGTTAAGTTAATTGAAGAATTCAAAACAGATTTATAAATAGCAGAACTAAACATTGAAATGGAGAACAAATTAATTCAGCAATCAAAACCAATTATAGATAAAGAGAGATTTGATTGGGTGAACAAAATAGCCTGGAATCTTGGATCACATGCATTGCTACTTTCCCTCCTCATAGGGGTTGGAATGGACAAAATAAATGTAATCAATAAAAGAGGGCACTGATGCATGCAAAATTTAATATAAAGCGTACACACTGAAGTAAACAAATGAAATATAACTGCTAGTTATCCAATTTCAAATTAAACCACCGCCAATACCAACTTGGCCAGGCCTGCGTATTTTCCAAGTAATTAACCCTTTTGTTTGTGAGTCAAATTTAGCTACCCAATTCCCAAAATGAGGGAAAAGTCAAGTATTGATTTGCACCAACCAAAAAAAAAAAGAAAAAGAAAAATATAAATTTTAAAATTACTTAAACAATTTTATTATTTTTTCAACATCTCTGCAATACGGTTACCCGTACTTTGATGATAATAATCTTACATTTATGTTCAAACAATAAAAGAAATTTATGCAAGCAATGTCACAAGATTCTAAGGAAAAAGATGCCATAATTGTTACTGTTAAATTTCACAATAATATATTAATTATTTCACATGTACATTAAAAAAAATGATAGGTAGCCTTATTGTCAATGTATGAGAATCTACAAAAATAATAATAGAAAAGAGATGACTTTGGTTAAACCAGTGATGAGGGGTTATCCCTTTTTCTTTTTTTATGATTGTCTTTACTGCGCATATAATATAAAATGAAAATAATGTTAACCTCATTTGGCATCTCATGTATGATGTATCCAACCTTGTGGATCACGTTAGCTAGTGACCCTTTTCAGTTTCTCTCTCATTCTATGGATCGAGGGGGACAAATAGCTGGCGGAGCAAACGGAGACATGCTGTATTCACAAGTAATCACATGCTTGTTTCAGGGAAAATGGGAAATCACACCCATTACAAATGTCATGCCCCTTTCTCTCTCAACTATATTCACTCCCTTAATTTAATCCTATCTCTATTCATTATTTTTCTTATCCATCTTTTATATCTTTGAAGATCTAAGCCAAAGATCATTTCACTGTAGGAGTGATTTGGCACCGTGATTCTTTAAATATGGTTGTAATTGCTTCCCATTCTGTGATCACTGGAAAAGCTTCACTTTTAGAACGTGCTTCCCAGCTCTTATCACACATAAAACAAACTTTTGTTTTCAATTTAATCTTCATTGCCCTTTCTTTTTTTCACATTTCGGTCCTTTCTATCCCTCTAATCACAATTTGATTTATAGCATTTTATTATATTGAGAAGAAGATATTATATCTTTCAGGTGGATGTATATATACTGAAAATTTTGAGCCTACAAGTTTGTTTCCTAATCCTATGTGTTAAAAAGGATTTATTGGAAAAGATAAAATTTATTTTAACAATTTTTATATTTAAAAAAAATTAACTAAACAATTGGAATACCTTTGTTAAAAATTAAAAAGATTAATCCCATGTGTTATAACTTTTAAAATTACAAAATCAATTATCATACTTTCTTATGAAAATAAAAGTTTTAATATAAATATATAATTTAAATTAATATACATGCTTCTCAATCACATTCTACAATTCGAAATCAAATTAGTAAAATCAGTTATACGATCAAACTGTAAACCAAACACCCCTAGAAATGAGAATACCAATGTATACAGTATCCTACATTCCTTTTCCTGGTGTCATAGATATGTAAGTAAAATTAATTATAGGGTAGAAAGTTATAATAAAAAGTAATTAAATACAAACACCTAGCTCCACAATTGAATTGAGGATGTCTGTAGTTTGTAATTTTGTTCTTTGCTTGTGTAACCCCAAAATAAAAAGGCTTCCTTGGCACAACTTTTTGTACATATATCCTACTCCTGATTGTCGCATCTAATCTAATAAATTAACCATATCAGGATTATTCTCTGCCAACTCCTAATTACGCCCTACCAAATCGATTCAATTCAAAAAAAGTTTCAATGTTCACGATAGATACCTTTCTTCAACTTTCAGCTACCGCTTTCAGAAAAAAGTGACATAACCAACTTCTATTTTTGTTGTACAAGGAAGCCAACTCTTTCACCAACTATATTCTATTGAAAGAGATCATCCAAGCTATAGTTAAATAACTCACAATAACATCACTAATAAATGTTGATTTATATGATAATGAGGCCCGAATTCTGGGTTAAGTTCAATTTGTCGATCTCAATGGTTTGCCTTAATATTTTTAGTTGATGTTTTTAATTAATTCTCTATTTTGCTGCATAGATTTAATTTTCAATCACATAAATTATATTAATGGTTGAAACAGTGTCACCAATATACAATAAAATTATCAATGTTATATAAGTAATAGCTACCTATTATCGGTATCCGTTCCATCTGGTTAGCATCCCTAATGATGATAGTGCTTATATTATTTAATTTTAGTTACAAAATATTTGGATCTACACACCTCCTTTAAAACAATGATATCAGAATAATGGTTGAATACTACATTCCGAAATATCTTATATGTTTTATTTATTAGAAGATGTCATTTATCTGAAAACCGTTTGAGAAATATATATCTGAAAATCTTTATATATATATAAATAGAATCGTTGATATTAAATATTAAATTAATATTTATATCAATTTAATAACTTTTTATATAATATAAAATTTATTAATCTAACCATTAATTTAAAAAATTTTATTAAATAGATTGTATATACTAAATTTTATATAAAATAAAAATTAATAGATACTTTATCACATAAATTTATTTTAATATTTAATTTATTATTTAAAAATATATAAATATTAATAAGTACATAACATATTTATAAATATTCATAATCATAAAAATATTAGAACATAATTTAATGGATAAATAATAAATTTTATATTTTATAAAAAATTATTAAATTAATAGAAATTTTAAATAACTATCCAGATTAATAAATCAGATTCTATATAGATATATATGCCTGCTTTGACATTGAATTGTAGAGTCAGGTCAAGGAGAGTGCAACCAAAATGTGAGGAAGCCAGCAACTGAAATTGACCTTGTTTAACTTAGTTACGTGTTAATTTAATGTCAATGAAGGTAACGTAAGAGTCATCTCATCCATGGTAGATATTTTCCCTTTCCTTCTATTATTCAATGGGTTTGGTATGCGATCTGGAATACGGAATCAGCACATGCACTAAACGCGCTATTATGGAAATGATTTTAAATTCCTGAGACTTGGTCAACAAAAAAACTAGAATTCCCATAAAATTGAAAGCTGACAAACTCATTTATCTCTAGTTGCTCATGTTAAGTTCAAAGTGGCACGTGACAAATTTATTCCTATTGAATACTTTTCTTGTCCTCTCTCGTTTGGTGTATGCTGGTGACGGGTTGTTCCTTTTTTAAGTCAAATAAACAGATACTAAATGTAATGCAAATCGGAGAGGATTTGGAGATGTCTTTATGGCCCTTAATTAACATTGATCTTAGATCTATCCATCTATCCTTGCCACTCTTATTATACTTTTTATTATTTAATCAAGATATTCTCATGGCCATTTTTGTAAGACTATAATGTCAATTTATGGTGGTCTAGCAATGGTCCCATGGCCATTTTTGTAAAAAAGTTACATGCTATTTAATCAAGGTATTCCCATGGGCATTTTAATTTGTAAGACTAGACTGTCAATTTATATTAGTTTGACTTGAGTGTATAGTTTTATTTCATAGATTATTAAATATGAGCCAATCCGTAATAGGTCGAGTATAGTTTAGATTGGTAATTATTAACCCAATTGATCTTTATACAAATCGTAAGTTATTCAGACTAGTTTGTTAGTTCACATTTCCTTAACTTATTTATAAAATTAAAGTTTTAAATTATGAGTAAGTTACTCTAATTTCCTTTTTGTTTTATATTAGTTACAAATTTTGTATATTATTAAATTTATATAATCTTTTATTTCATAAATATATTATATTTAGATTTAAATCTTTCAATTTTATATTATATTAATAGATATAACATCATAATACATAAAACTTATTTTATATGTTAAACATTATACAATTCCTTTTTATTTTCTAATACATTACAATTAAATATAAAAAATTAAAATTATTAAATGTTTAAAAGAAACAATTTAAAGATAATGTTAAAAAAATAAGAATATAAATAGTAAAATAAATCATAGTTTGTCTTAAAAATAATAAAAATTAATTTAAAAAATTTGTAATGAAAATATAATCACTTAAATTATTAGAGACAGAATAAAATTATTTTATTAAAAATTAAATAACTTTTTAAAATAAATAACAATTTATGTGATTAAACTTTTTGAAATTTGTTTACTGTAATAAATTTATAATAATATTTGTCATTTTTGAACATATAAAACTCCAATTTATTTTCTTAGTGATTTTATGTTACTCTAATGTTTTTTTTTTTAAATTTTTACATTTAATTATTTAATAATTTTAAATTTGTCTAAATTTGATTGTTATGTATTTGGAAAATAAAAGGAAATTTGTGTTGTGTTTAATATATAGAAGAGATTGTGTGTAATATGTGTAAATTTGTCATAAATGTATTTTTGCTAATATGATAAAAAATTATAATTTAAGTATAATATATTTATGAAATAGAGAAAGAATTTTTTTTTGTAGATTTTAAAAATTTTCATGTATGAAGTACAAAATAAAAGGAGAGTTGGAGTAATTTACTATTAAATTATTTATTTATTTAATTAATTAACTTATATTAATTTATATATAAAAAAAATAAATTTTAAAAAAAGTGATTATTTTATACTTGTCTAATGGTTTATGCGCAATTTGTAATTTAGATAGAATACCCATCTAAGTACTTTCAAAATGAGTTTAATTGGGCCAATTTGTATCTAATTAATATTATGTACTCAATCACACCAACAATGTGTTTGTTTTAAAATATTTTAGTCTCTCCAATCAAGGAGCTTTTCAGCTAATGAAGCCCCGCTTACATATCTTTGGCAATTGAAGATGGTCTTTGATCTCAATCTTGATCCCCATACAAGGTGGTGTGCTATTCTAATGTGATGTGTTGAGGCAAGCTCTTTCTTCAATTGTTCATGTTAAGAACATTTTAATGTTTTAGCAAGTAATTTTAACAAAATTTTACCTATATATTAGATCATATTTAAATAATTTTAAATTTGATGTATATAGACGAAGTGTAATGGGACTATGATGATGCAAGCAACATAAATTAAGATTAAGTTTATCAGTGAAAATATGCAATAATTATATATATTTTAAATTTATAATTTTTTTTAATAATACAAAATGACTGAGGTATAAGAATGAAAATTGCATCAACTTATGTATTTAAGATGGTTTGTGGGACGATTCCTAATTAATATGGTAGCTCTTCTTGCTGTTATTTTGGTGATCTCTAAATTGAAATGATATCCATTTAAAATGCTCATTGTTAAAATCTTAATTAAAATTATCATACAAATTATTTCAGTCTTGAGTCAGTTTAGATAATATAATGTATTTGATCAACTATCTCAACTTTAATCTTATAAGTGTATCCCGTATTAATTAATCATAAGGTCAACTTATCTCACTTGCATTTCAACACAAAAATAATACTTTAATTGGGGAAAGTATGTATATGTATATTTTTCTCCCCCATTATTATTTAATTAAAAAATTTCCTATCTAGAGTGTTAATATATCTTTATTAACATTTATCCGTATTCTTCATCATTCATACGACTGGAGAGGAGTTTCATTACCGTTGAAAATTAAGTAGGTTTAACAAAGTTACCCCATTCTCGATTTATATGATAATTATTTTTTGATATAAAAAAAATGAGGATCGAATGTTGAAATTTTATGTTGAGTTCCCTCCTCACTGGCTCAATTCTAATAATTTGATTTATATGATAATTAAAATAATAAATAAATTTAAGCTTAATAAAAAAAATATTTGCTGATTAGATTGAATTAATTTTAATAAAATATTATTTAATTTACTTATTTTATTTTATTTTATTTTTAAATTTCATCATCCAATCATTTGTCTATATTTAAATTTAATCAAATGTATGGGAATAATTTTTATTTTTATAAAAAGTTTGATTATAATAAGTACAATAAAAAATTAATTAAAAGTATTTTCTCCGGTTCTTTTTATACTTCAATAATTTTTTTATTTTTATTGTAATATTATGAAATTAATTTTTTATTTTAATTTTCTTCAAAAAATTAATATATGATTATTAATATATATTTTCCAAATAGCCATCATCTTCTACAAACCCGCAATTGATTGTGCATTTATGTCACTAATTATTACTTTATGTGTTTCGTTTTATTTATTTTTTATAATTTATTCAGATAAATAAATATATCTATAGAGGTTAAGAATATAATTTATACTATTAATTTTTGAAAATTATTATCTATTTTTTCCTAATTTATTTTTTATAAATTTTTTATTATTTTTATTATTTGTTATAATTTAAAATTCTTTTTTATTTATTATTGAGGATATATATAGAAAAATTAATTAATATTATATTAAATATCTAAATAGAAAAAGAAATAAAAATAACCTTTTTGCTCTGGACAAATAAAAAGAACTGAGAAAATACTAATTTCAATTCCACTTTTTTGTAAGTATAACTAAGAAATAGATAGAAATCAATCTTATATTAAATAAAAGATATAATAAAAAAGCTAAAATAATAATTTTTTTTATAAAATTTAAAATGACAATCGTTTTCTTACTATTTTTGCATATGGTAAAGCGGAGAAAAGGAAAGAATATTGATTAAATATCTCTCTCGTGAGTCAATTATTACAAGTTTTAGATTAATATATCTCAAACAACTGGAAAAAAAGTTTACACATTACCACACCTAATATTTTAATTAAGTTACAATCCAATTTGTTTTGTTATAACAGTTTATGACTTCGTTGAATTTATCCTTCTAGTGATTCATTATCAAAACAAATCATTCTAATCACTTATAATAAGAAGTAACAAGATTTTAAAAAAATTAATTTTTAACTAATTAAGAAACAGTGAACGTAAATTGAATTAAATTGTGAATGATATGAAAATTTTATCAATAAAATTATATGTATATATATATATATATAGGTTCAATTCGAATTAAATTGAATCATATATTATAATTATATAAAAAATACAATTCAATAAAAATATTAGTTTTTAGTTTGTTTATTTTATTTTTTTACCTCTCTTGGTTCCTTTTCTTATAATGTGTATTAGATTAGATTAAATTAATTTATGAATACTTTAATTTTATTTAATGGTTGAATGTTCTTTATAATATCAAGGTTTGAAATCGCATAAAATAATTATAAAAGAGAAAACTTAAGTATCTCAAATGAGAATTACTCTGATATTCATAGAACATACAAACAAAATAGTAAAATTAAGACAAAAACAAAACTCGGTTCATCTTGCCTAAAAGAGAGATTTGAAAATTTTTATCTCTTGCATAGTTATTTTTATATACTTAAAAATGATAATTTAAATATAGCAAGTTCTAAATAAAAGAAATTAGGGTATAGTATTTTATCCTCTTATATTTCACACTTACGTAGCTTACCTTCTTTACCTTTTTTTTTAAAAAAAAAATCTTTAAACTCTCTTAAAGTTCGTGTTAAAGTAAAAATAAAAAATAGTATAACTACAATTAAAACTCTGGTTAAGAAGTCTAAAATCATACCAAAATCAAATAAAAACAAGGGATTAGGGGTCTAGTGGTATGGAAAAAATGTGTAAAAGGTTTGCTGGTAACAAAAATATAAAAAGATAAGTTGAGAAAGCATATAATTTACCCAGGATATGATGAACTTCTCATTTAACATTAGTGTTTTTTTTCCCCCAAAATGTTATTAGTATACACATATAGGATGCATATATTTAGTGAGAGAGAAATAAAACATATGATAAATGTTGTGATATGACATAAAAGAGATAAATAAAGAGAAAATTAAAATAACATTTAAGCATATAAAAATCGGAGGCTTTCTTTTCTGCCTAGATAAGTCACGTTTCTTCTTGCCTTGATTATCTTTCTTTGGGGCTGATCATTTTATGTATTTAAAAGGAAAATGATTTTCACATTATCATAAAAACATTGATGATGGAAAATGAGTTATACAAAATTGCGGTTACCTTTTACTGGCTACAGAGGTATCATACCTACAGATCACATTGTCACATGTAATGAATAATATTATAGTTTTTTTCTATTTCACAAGTTAGGAAGAGAAATATCTTAGATCAAATTGGCAACATCCCCGTCTTTTTATTCATGGTTCGAGCTTTAATTAGTTAAATGTTGTGTTGTTCAAATCTTTCCAATTTTTGAAAATTACGGAACCTGACATTATTCCAAAAGGAGAAAATAATAGTCAATAGCGAAACAATAGAGTTGTAGAAGGTAGTATAATATTAGAAAAACAAAATTAAGAAGAAGGAAAAGGATTGCGATGGAAGGGGGAAAAAGTGTGTTGAAGTTTGTAGCTTACACGCATCTCAAACATGACATAAGACCAAAGTTAAGGAAAACTTGTTCAAGCCGGTTCCTTGTTTTAGATTAGTTAAACATCGTTGGTAATGGTAGAACAATTGGTAACCAAATAATGAAATGTATATAAATAAAAGAATCACAAACGAATAACCCGTTGGAGTACCCGAACCCGTTGGCGGCTGTTAAGTTTGACCCGAAAGACAATTGAGGAATTGACACGTTTGGAATAATAAAGGAGAGTGGGACCCGCAGTTCTCTGCTAGGAAAGTGTTGTCAATGACAATGAGTCACAGCGCAGATAAGATAAAGTGATAAAAAAAATAAAGAAAAAAGTTAATAACTGCAAACATTGAAACATACTTTGACACGAAACTGTTATCTGTACAATGTATGGTATGGTATGTATATATATAGATAAATAACTGCCAACAACTTTTCCCCCTCGTTTTTTCTTTCCACCACATAAACTACCCAATTTTCCAGCCATTCGTTTTTTTTTTTTTTAATTTTATTAATGAAATATATTTAACAGCATTTTTTTGAAAGTGTGTTGTCAATATCATCATTCATCAACTTGTATGTATATAATAATTGACAAATTCTTTTTCTTTTTTCTTTTTACCAGACAAGTTCTTTAGTTTACCAGCAAGAATTAGTAGTCTCAAATTTTAATTACAATGCACTCTAAATCACTTAAATTCATTTGAAGGTGTCTCAATAGCTTGGCTAGATGTATCGCTAAGATATAATTAAGGAATATAAATAAGATTTATTATTCACCTTAATGACTATATACAATTTTAAGATATTAGTTAATAATATTTTGAAATTAATTTATAATCTTCGTGTTTTAACTTCATGTTCTACAATTTGTGATGATATTTAGAAAACATTTCTAGAAATATAACCATTTACATTGACATAACAAGTTTGATTTTTAAAAAAAATCTCAATCTTGATTCTTTTATTTAAATAGTTAAATTTAAAATTAAAACTTATATGATTAAAATTTTTGAAATTTATACTTAATTCATTAGTTTGTTTATGATTTTTTATTTTTTATCAATCTTTTTTGAATAAATTTTTATTTATCAATCTAGTATTTAATAGATACTTTTATACTAAAAAGTAAAGAGGAATTGTAATAGAATGTACTTTTATATTCATACAGATGATTTAAAATTAGAAATAAAAATTTTGAAAATAAAAAATAGTGTTTTCTTAATTATTTTTATTCGTCTAAAAATCAATAAAAGATATAAAAATAAAATTACAATTACAATTACTTATTAAGCTCAAGTGACGCGATTTCTCTTAAAGTAAGATTTTGAATTCGAATGTTATGTATGAAAAAATCTTCACTTGAAAAGTTAACTATATTACCGTGTGGATGTTATAAATTTAAGTAGAATTATTTTTCATGAAGAATATATAGTTTAGATAAAAAAAATTACGATATTTAAATGCACTCACACATGATATATGCATATGCATACAAAGACATATGCATAAATTATTTATGAACTATTAATGTTTATTTTATAAAATTTAAATTTAAATTATTTAAATAAATAAAAATTTTAATTTTAATTTTAACTTTAACTTTAACTTTAACTTTATTTGTTTAAGCTGAACACATATTTAATAAATTAAATTTAAATAATTCACAAATAACTTATCTCATTTATAATTTTATAAAATTTTAAAGAAGAAAAATATAAGTTTTATTCAAAATTTTTAAAATAGAACAAGTGATGACCATACTAATTAAAGTATTAATTCAATGTTGAAGGGTTTAATTGAATTTGAATTATGATTGAACTGTATTGATTAAATATTATTTTTTAAAATATTTATAATATATATTATATTAAAAATATAATATATATAATAATAAAATATATAAATATTATAATTTTACATGATTAAAAATTGAAAAATTATATATTTTAATTTTTAAATTTAAATTATATATACAAAATTAAATTAAATATAATAATTTTATTTTTAAAAAATATTAAAATAATATTATTTTATATATGAATATTTTTATTAATTCTATTATTTTGCTATTGATTTATCAATTTTACTAATTTATTATTAATTTTTTACTAAAATAATTTTATGATTTAATTAATTTAAAAAAACAATCGATTTTCGATTTAATCTATTAGTTTGATCCGAATTTTATAACTATAATTTTACTTATTTATGCTATTAAAATAAAGTATTTATCAATGTCTCTTTGTATACAGTTATAAATGTTTAAATTTTTAAAAATATTTATAATATATTATATTAAAAATATAAAATATGTATAATAATAAAATATATTAATATTATAATTTTACATGATTAAAAAATAAAAATTATACACATTTAATTTTTAAAATTTAAATTATACCTATTAAATAAAATAAAATAACGTAATTTTGTTTTTTTTTAAATAATTAAATATAAATTAATTTTTTTTACTAAATTTATAAGTTTGCTACGAATTTATTAATTTTATTAGTTTACTACTAAATTTATTTATTAAAATTTTTTTTATAATTCAGTTAGTTAGAAACAAAAGAAAATTTTCTATGGAAAAAAATCATCGTAAGATGTGTTTGTGTGTTGGAGTATGAACAACCATGTTAGTCACTCATATTCTTAATGAATTAGTGATCGTTTCTTTATATTTTTCATCATTTAAAAAAATATTATTTTTATTTATCATTATGAAAATTTAAAATAATATTTATTATTTTATTATTATATTAATTATATTCTTTACAAAAGCATTAAATAATATTATTATTTATTTTCATAATTTCTATCAAATAATTTAAAATGAGTAATAAAAAAATAAATTTTTATTTAAAATCATGTTAAATATATAAAATAATAAAAATATATTAATAATATCTTTTAATAAAGACTCCCCTTCTATTTTCTCAGTCAACGCCCCTTATCTCCCCAAAAATTATAACAACCGTTTCAACTTAATAACTTAACCATTTAAGCAGCATTAGATCCAATACGAAACTTTACCCAAATCATTATTTACTTCTTTATCATCATTTTGGTGAAATTCATTGATGGGTCTAATTCAGGACTCTCGTACTCTCGTTTTCGGTAATTTAATTAGTACGTGTAAAATAATAAATTAATCAATCTAGTTTTCAAATATGAAATTCTTAGAAATTCCCATGTATTATGTGAGTTTACATTTATAATTAATCTGTTTAAAAGGATGCGCCAACGATGTGCCCCATTCCAGCCAAAATAATAATAATAATAATAATAATAATAATAATAATAATAATAATAATAATAATAATAATAATAATAATAATAATAATTTTTGTTATTTTTTTATATGACTTTATTTTTTCTATACAACGAGGAAGATACAAGAACTACAATGGATTGAAAATGGAGTCATCAGTGGCATTCTTTATCTAAAGCTAAAAATTTCGTGATGATGACCTATCAACCCCAAATTATTACATCTTATACTCAAGAGAAGACATATCTTAATTTTTGTAGAACCGCAAACATATATATAAAACTTGTACTTAAAAAAATGTATAACAAAAGGAGAATAGTAATTAAAAAGGCAAATAAATGAAATATATAATAACGAAACTGAAAATTTCCACAATCACATATTCATGAACACATGAAAAAGGAAGGAACTGAAAAAATATAAAAAAAAGATGGACCACAAAAAAGAGATAAACAAGGAACGCAATAATAATGGACATTGTACACACACTCTTTCTTCTCAATCTCATTAGAAAAGCCAAATCCGTCATGTTTCTAATCCCTGTCCAAGGAACGGTGAAGCTTACACGTGGCAACAGCAATCCAGAGGGGTTAAGAAAGAGGGTTTTTGGTGAGGTGAGGTGAGGAAGGTGACCGGCTATAGAAGGTAACATATACTATTTAACTGGCTGGTCCGGTTGTGTGGTCAAAACCATGTTGATATAAAGGGTTTAAGGCCACTGTTGCGTGGTTTTTGTTTACGGTATTGGTGGGTTTTTGTCCTTTTAAACTCTTCTATCTATTATTCTATCTATCGTTTCGTTCCATCTCATAAAACAAGAAAAAAGGGGAAAAAAGAAAAACAAAAATTAAATTTTTACGTTCCTGAAAGAGAGAGAGAGAGAGAGAAAGTTGAGGACTTTGGTGTTTTCGGTTCCTGAATTCCTTTAGATCTCTTGCATTTTCCAACAGTTTTCCGGGGGTTTTTCTTTGCACACAGTTTGTACTTTTTCTCTGTCGGAAAATGAGTTTCCTTGGAAATTTCGTTACTTGATCGTAGTTTGATTCCTCGGATCGTTGGTCGAATGTTGTTGTTTGTTAAAGAGGTAAGTTCGTTGATGAGGTTTTGTTGTATGTCAGAGGTTTTGAATTTCGAGTTTTTTTCTGTTTTTTTTTTCTTCTCATGTTTCTCGCTGCGATCTCATCTTGGTTGCGTGGTAGAGATTGTTTGTTTACTCTGCATAGCTCTCTTTGAATTTTGGAGATGCAGAGAACAGAATTGTGGTAGCTTGTACGCAATTCTGTTCTGACTTCTGAAGATTCTTTTTTTGCTGTTGTTGAAAATTATGGGATTGGATTTACAATTGAAGATCCGATCGTGGAAATTTGGTTGTATTTGCTGTATGCAAGTGGTTCTTCGTTCTCGTTTCAATATGATTTTTTGTTTGGTGGGGGGGGGGGGTTGTGGACTTGTTCCGTGTTGAGTTCATGTTCTTTGATTTGGTTAGAAGTGCTGCAGGTTCTGAGAAATTGGTTGTTTTTGTGTTGATCTCGCACAATTAGAACTGGTGGTGGCATATAACAGATGTTTATGCTTTTACGCTGATGTTGAGTTTTATGATCCTTCCGCCCTTTAACATGTGAGTGTGTTTTTCTTTTTTATTTTGATCGTGGATTTACACGCTATTCTTTTATTTGCTGACATCTCGTGGAAGCGGAAAATTTTTCCCGCAGTTCCATGGAATTCATCTGAATCCATGTTAGCATTCGGCTTTCATGTGATCAATTCCTGTTTCTGTACGTTCTGTGATGTGGATTCAATTTTCTATTTGTTTATTGTTACGTAAAATTCAATGAAATTGAATCCGCGAGTCAAATGGGCAGTTTTAAATCTGACCCTCTTTATTTCTTGTGTATTTATTTGGTGCTGAAATCAAGTAACAGTTAGATGGATTTTTTAACAGATATGGTTTCTCTAATGTCTTGCTTCTTTATTTTGTCAAATTTTGCATTTAAGTTGCTCGTCTTTCCTTGCCAAATTAACGTTGTGAATTTTCCTTATGCCTTCATGATGTACGATATTTTAATTACCTCCTATATTCAGTATAAGTAGAATTTGTCCTTGTTAATTGAAACTTAAGATTTTGCAAATTTCTCTTAATACTGGTAGTGTGACATTGCTTTCCTAATTTGCAAAGAGTAGCAATAATGTGAAAAATTAACTAGATATATGTATCTTCCTGCAATATTATGACAGTGACGAGGATCTGGTGTATTGACGCTTCTGGTTATTTGATGAGCTATTTATGTTCTAACTATGGTGTTGAAGAAGAGGGTAGATTATGGATTCAATGGCTTTCGAGTCCCTGCGATACCTAAAGCTCCTAGATCTGCAAGAGTAAGTACTTTCTGCAATTATGTCAATTGGTTTATGTATTCCATTTTTGTGCTCTATTTTGATCCTTTCAAGTTTGACAATTATTCAGAGGAGGAGTCATTTCAAGAAAGCACCAGAGGATGGCCAAGCTTGTGCTTTTGAACTACTGGCATCCTTAGCTGGCCAGTTGTTGCAGGAGAGTGAAAGTTCTGCTTCTAGCAATGCATCTGAAGGAAATCATCAGCCTGCCGTTAGCCAAGGTGTCATTGAACAAGATAGAGAAGATGAAGTTAAACCATTGAAAACCAAGGAAATTCATCAGGGAAGTTGTGCTGAGAGCATTTTTAAGACTGAGGTAGCCTCACAAAACAGTAATCAGAAACCTCTTCCACATGTCAAGGCTGATAGTTCACTAGGACACATTTCTGTTAATAATAATTCTGACTTTTGGGAGAAAGTTGAAGCTGATGTGAAGACTGAAATTTTTGAATGGGATAATAAATTTGGACATTATTCTAATAGATTAGTAGAAGCACCTAAAAATTTTAGGGAGTCTTGTGATGGCAACATAAAGAATGGATTTAGACGGGAACAGGAGACTGGCAGTTCATGCTTTGAGGGTTCAACTTTGGCTGATAAATGTGGTTTGAAGGACAAATTAGATTTGTATGTAGACCCTGCACTAATTGACTCAAAGAGTAATATTAAATCCCCATTTCATAGGAAATCTTTTCCCAGTGCTTCCTTTTCCAAGCATGGGAATGGTACTAAGTTAGGTTTTAGAGATGATGACGAAAACTTTTTAAGGTGCAAAAAAGTTTGCACAAAGTCAAAGGCCTTTAGGTCTCCACGACGCATTGCGCACCGAAGAATCAGGAATCTGATGTCTTCCAAATACTGGAAGGTAGCTCCAAAATTGAAGGATTGTGAACTTTCTAGATCTGGTAAGGTGGCTTATAAATGTGTTACCAAATGCTTTGTTATCTGATACATACTGTATCTATGAATTTGATTGTGTCTTTCACTGAAAGTAATATAGAATTTGCAGATGTAGGAGTGCCTCATTATCATAAGAGGAAGACTTGTTACAGTTTTGAAAAATCTCAGCACAACACCGTTGTTAAGAGGAGGAAATTCTTTGACCGGGTTTCTGGGGTAACTTCTGATGGAGGATTCAGCAGTGAGAGCGTGTCCAATTCACCTCAGAAAAGGATGGATGGAGACAACCCTAGCTCATCTGCAAAACTGCATGTACCTAAGGATTCTCATGGTAACTAATTGTCTGATATTCATTCATTTTGCTTATCTTGCTTGTTCATTACATTTCAATAGTAACTTATGTGCTGTGTTTACCTTGTGAACAGTGAAGTTTAGCATTAACTCGTTAAGGATATCAGACCTTTATATTGAGGTTCCTGAAACTGCAACTGTTGGTTCATTAAAGGTATGAATAGAGATAACCAAATATATGGATACCTTTATTTTTATTTTTTAAAAATTCATTGCTGTTGTGAAAGCTTTATCTACTCATTTTCTGTCCTTTCAAAAGTCATAACCATTGCATTGTGTATATTTCCAAAATTTTGTAGGGGGCAGTCATGGAGGCAGTGATGGCAATACTTGGAGGTGGTGTGCATGTTGGTGTTCTTGTTCAAGGAAAAAAAGTTAGAGATGACAATAGAACACTTGTGCAGACTGGAATATCTTGCAAAGAAAATTTGGATACCCTGAGTTTCATGTTGGAGCCCACTTCTCTGCTAGCTTCTCCAACCGTTTGTGTTGGTGATCCTTCTTATCAATGTGAAACATCCCAGCCTACTAGGTGAGCCAAACTTGATAACATAGTTTTTTTTTTTGGAAATAGATAATGAAATTTGGTTATGATTCAGCTCTATTCAGTTGAATTTTTATTAGGACACTAAGGCTAATATCATTATTTGATTTTTCTAGGCCCCCAGAAACACCTGTCTTAGATTCAGGGATTACGGATACCTTGCATGACTCATCCTTGCTGACAAATCCGGGCAATCTAGTTGAAAGTAACCATGAGTCTACTTCTTCACCTGCTGACACTATAGTTGACAAAGTAACACCGGATTCCAGAGCACTAGTTGCTGTTCCAGCTAGCACAGAAGCATTAGCTGTGGTGCCTGTGAGTCAGAAAACCAAGCGCTCTGAGTTTGTACAGCGTCGAACTAGGAGACCATTCTCTGTGTCCGAGGTAGAAGCACTTGTTCATGCTGTCGAGGAGCTTGGAACTGGAAGGTATGATGTTAATAACAATACCAGCATTACTTCCAAATAGACAGCAAAACTGGCTTGCTGATGATGATAACACCATGCAGGTGGCGTGATGTTAAGTTGCGTGCTTTTGAGAATGCAGATCACAGGACTTATGTAGACTTAAAGGTACAGTATTTCTTTCCTTCCCTCTCTAGCCACAAAGTGCCCTTTTATTTGTGTGGTTACTTTTACATGGTTTAACTACTAGAAATATAATACATAAAAAGGCATTTGAGTTGAAAATACTTATGTTAATTTGTTGTGATTATTTTTATTGGTATCTTGGTTCCTGTTTGATCCTAAAGAGATTCTTAATTGGTACCTATGATAATATGATTGGTTTATTTAGTCCATTTCTGTTCTGGAAAACATCATCCTTCTGATGATTTTTGTATAGGTGATAGCTTTAATATTGTGCTCAACATCATGCTAATTTTCTTAAGATGTTTTAGTTGCAATATAAAATAGAAATATTTAAGAAAGAAGATTTGTACAATTGCACTGATTCAATCAATTTTATGGTCAGTTTGGTTATGAAGGTATAAATTGTAATGCTACTCCTACCAGCATTGCTTAATTGTTACTTGGTGTGTGCAGGATAAATGGAAAACATTAGTGCACACAGCAACAATCTCCCCTCAACAGAGGAGAGGAGAACCAGTACCACAGGAGCTCTTGGACAGGGTTTTGGCTGCACATGCTTACTGGTCTCAGCACCAAGCCAAGCAGCATGGCAAGCATCAAGCTGGACCTGGAACCTTGAAGATTGCTGATGCCTCAGCTGAAAGACCTTGTGTGTGTTGAAGGTCTCCATTCACTTGTGATTGTGTAGAAAGGACTTGTGTTGTTGACAGCAAAAAGAGGAAGACAAACTTGTACATTTTCATTCAATTTCTTGTAATATTCTCACACCAAATTCTTTGCCGGCCATTAATTGCATGCAGGTTGGCATCTGTAAATGATTTGATGCAATAAGATTGTTCTAACAACAGGAACTTATTCTGTTCTTTGATTTTTTTGTTAATTCTTTTTCATTTATGAATGTACGTAGAAATGTCAAAAAGACAAGAGAAAAAGGAAAATGTTCTTGTTATTTTCTTTGTATTTACAGAAGTTGTTGTTCCTTTGACACTCACTTTCTATTTGCTGAATGTCATTCAATATTTCTGGTCCAAATTTCCATAATATTTTTTTAATTCATCATTTTTCCTTTTTTTTTTCTATCATATTATTCATCTTATCCTATTTTTTTTCCCTCTTTTTATCTCTTTCATTTGTTAAAAAATTATAAAATACTTTTGTAAAAATATAATTTTCCTTGCTGAATTATTTCGTGTTACTATTTTATTTGTTTATTTTTGGTTCTAATTGGTGAAAATTTACAATCAATTGGAAGAAGACCGATGAAAGTAGTTTTTTAAATTATCAATAATAAACTTTGCAGTACTTGATTTAGTTAATGATTGAGTGGTTACCAAATGAATCATGATTGTTTGCTCAATTATTTTGGTGTAAATAACTTGCAAAAATTGAAATCTTATCTTATCGTACAAAATATTACAATATAGGTAGCGGGGTGATAGCCCCCACCATTGTGGCTATAATTTTACTTTATAAAAAAGTGGATGAAGACAAAGGAGACTTCACGACATTGTGGTTCTAAGGAAGAATATTCCTTCCCATTCGGGATCCTTATCCGCACCTTGCACGATATTCAATGAGCACGTGCACAGTGCAATTTTCTTCCATCACAAAATCATTATTTTTATGGCTCAAAAAACGAAAAACGTTATTGACTTATTGTAGTTGTCATATATTTTGAGGTCCTATTAAAGATCGGAGAAAAAAATATGGGGAAAGAAAAAAATTAAAATAAAACTAGAAAAAATAAGAAATATTTTTCAAAGCTATTTTTTTATTTTTAAATTAAAAATAAAAATTATATGTTACTTATAATTTTTTTCCTATTTTTTACTCATCTAAACATGCCTTAAAATACTTTTTACTATTAAAGTAATTTCATGTGAGTTTCATGAAATAAAAAAAATAAGATTTACATAATTTATTTAGTTTTATACAAGCTTCATTTTCATTTGAAAAGAAAAATTATATTAAAGAATATCTTAATAACAATTGGTTGTAATGAAAGTAATATGAATTCAGATCAACTTTATCTGTAATATCAAGAATTAAAACAAGAGTTGAAAATATTTTTATCTAATTACTATCTCTGATGCAAAAAATAATCTCTCGAATAATATAAATGCAAAAGATCCTACAAACAGATTAAGAGAATGTGTTAATATCCTTTGATAACTACTTTATAGAAAGAAACAATATAAATATTATAAACATTTTTTAATGACATAATTTTACTCTATTTTTTTAAATAAATATAACCAAAATAAAACATAGTTCAGTAAATGACCCAGAAAACAAAGTTTCCAAATGAATATTATGATGACATACTTTATTTGTATGAGATATTTCATGTATTCAGCCTACAAAATATTTTATGTATTGTATTAGCATTTTAAAATTTAAACAAAATTTAAGAATTATAAATAAATATATTTAATTATAAGTAGAAAATGGTAAGTTACTTAGATTTAAAATAAAAAGAATAATTGCAAGGTACAAGTAACTTATATTTGAGATGAAAAATGATTTTTATTTAAAATTTTTAAAGTAATAAAATTTGAGAATCAGAGGGAAGAAAAAGAAATTTTAATTAAAATAAAAATTTGAAAATCATTAATAATTTAAGATTTTTATATAATATATAAAAATATTTAAGTAGTGGTAAAATCATGTGTCACAATAAATAAATAAAATATAATATAATAAAAGATATCCTTAGGTTCATAAATTAGAAGTCAAATTTATAATATAACTAACAAGTATCATATGCATATAAAAATATTTTTTTTTAATTCAAGTAGAAAAATATAAGTAGCTTAAATTTAACTAGAAAAGAGAACATTTTTAAAAAAATTGAAAAAAATTAGGCTATAAGTAAGTAATTAAGATTTGAAACATAAGGAAATTTTAATCTAAAAGAAAAATATTAAAGTAATTAAATTTGAGATTTGAGAAATATAAATATAAACATAAAAATAAAATCTGAAAAAAATTAATAATTTGAATTTTTAAAAATATATAAAAATAAATGTTTAATAACAATAAAACTGCATGTTACAAGATGAAGAAAAAAAATCCTTGTATTTAAGTATATAATTTAAATAGAAATGGAAAAAATTAATATAATTTTTTATGTTATTAAATTTGAGATTCAGAAACAAGAAAAATAAACTTTAACATAAAATAAAAATTTGAAAATAGTTAATTTAAATTTTGTTAAAACATTAAAAGTTCTAAATAATGGTAAAGTCCTCTGTCATAAAAAGAAATAAAATATAATAAAAGTTGTTTCTTACGCTTAAGAACTAAAACTCAGTTTTATAATATAAGTAACAAGTATCATGTACATTAAAGAGGTTTTATTTAATTCAAGTAGAATAATATAAGTTGCTTAAATTTAAGTGTAAAATATAAAATATAAAAAAATTGAAAAATTAATTTTAGTGTATAGCTAATTGATTAAGATTTGATGCATAAAGGAATTTTTAATTTAAACTAAAAATTAAATTTATTAAAGTTGAGATTGAAAATTTAAAATCTTGATAGAACAAAATTTATAACATAAAAAATGTTTAAGAATAATTAATATTTTATTTTTAAAAAATAATTTTTTTAAAATTTTATGCATTTAGATGGAATTAAAATTCTTACATTTTAATTATTTATAATTATTCTATCAAATTCTCAAATTTTCAAAAATATTTTAATTTAAACAAGATATTTTAACCAATATCATCTTAAATCTCCAGATAAAATAAGTTTTTTCTTTAAAATTTTTCATCTAAACATAAAGTTAGAGTTGATTTTAAATATTTAAAGATGATAGATTTTTATTAAAAAAAATATTTATTGTTCTTTTTTATTTAAACCACATGTGTCCTTCCTATAAGATCATCACAAACAATAAAACTCTCCATTTAAATTATTAACATAACTACAAAGATTCAAATCCAAAATTTATGGTTAAATTAGATTAACATCTTTCAGATAATTCATATATTCCGTGCTAAGTAGCAGCCTTGGGAACTAAACAAATCTTCTTGGCTTGTTTCCTTGATTGCTGAAACAATGGGATATAACATATTTACTACTTTAAGTGGGTTAGTAACTCACGGTGTTATCAACTTTAAAGAAAATGGTAATAGTATTATATTCTAAAACGGGGCACAACTTCTGCCCTCCATAATCAGAAAGTAATTAATCTCAAAATTCTGACGATAATTGATTTCTTGCTCTGGGGTATACCATATGGCCAATGGTTTGAGTCAGTAGTACATTTGATTTATTGGGTAACTTGGGGAAAAAAATTGAACCATGGTTTGGTGAAATAAAATTTATACACAAATTATTTAGTTTTATAGCTAGCTAGAGAGATTCTATTGAATACCAGTTGAGACATGTTCTTTCATTATAGTTTTTTTTTTTATTATTTCTGCTGTCTTTATCAGCGAAATTTCTCAATCACTCTTTCGAAAGACATCTCCCTCTTCATCAATGTTGAGACCCAAATTCATAGATTGTTTCACAAAATATTTCTTAATAAGATGAATATGTACAAGAGCATGAAATACGAGGTTGGAGCCCGGATGTTAATTAATTAGTGCATGGCGAACTTGGAAATCCTTAAACTGAATTTTTTTTCAGATTTTTTCTGCAGCTATTATTTGCTAAATCTTACCTCTGCAATGTCTGCATTACTTCCGAGAACTCCCTTTTTATTGGTGTATGTTTAAATTAGGAATGGAAACTTGTGTAAAATATCATAGATTAGGAACGGAAACTAGTATAAAATGTCATAGAACGCTTAGAAGTTGCGGCATGTTCAATCATGGGAGAGATGTTAAGGGGAAATTTTCTCATCCCACAGCCCCCAAGAATGTTTCAAAAAATAAAACAAGTTATAATAGTTTTTAAAGGAGACCATGACTTGGAAACTATTATATAAAAACTATTATATATATGTAAAATTCTGACAAGTTTACAATTTATAAGTTCCTATGTCCGTGTGAGATATGGTACAGCAAACTTACAATTCAATGACATCATATGGCAGTATTATTATTCCATGTACAGATAATTAATTACAAAATATTTAGATAGCTAGCTTCTGTTCTCCTCTTCCTTGTTCCTCCTCCATGGCATCAACAAAGGCTTAACAACAGATTATCGTATTTGGGTGCGCCCCAGTGACCAAAGGCCTGTATCTTTAACCGGGGCCTGAAGAAAAACATCATGACACATGGGGCAAATAGAAGTTAGATGAGCCCAACCATTGAACAGAATAAGCATAATTGAAATTGGTCACATTGCTTACAGGTGCTTTCATTGATGGAAACACATTCCAAAACCGCAGAGTCTCATCCCCAGCACCAGTTACTATTGTCTGCAATTGTTCCACAAATTTTTTTTAAAAAAAATAATAATTTTGATATACTGTCACTGCAGAGATTTCAACACTATAAACCAATTAAAAATTATTCTATAACTTTTAAAATAATTACAATTATATAAATTTATGATTAGCGTAGTTCAATTGAAATTTTAAAACTATTGTATAAAAAAAAAATTCTTTTCACAACATAAAAAGGAAATATGTTTAATGTGATGCGGGGATATCAGTACCTGTCCATCAGGAGACATTGCAAGGTATAGCACTCGCATGCTGTGTCCAGTTAGAGTGGCAACCTAATCAAAATTTGTCCACAAGGTTAAGACATACATTTTCATGTTACTTTCGAAGTATATAGAACTATCTAAGTAAAGTAAGTACCTTTGTTAAGGATGGATATTTCCACACCATAATCTGATTCTGGGAGTACCCATGTGTACTTACTAGCTCATTCACATTTTTACTCCAAGCAAGGTTGCAGACCTGCAGAATATGCATTAATTTTAGTTTAATTTGATGAGATGCTATCTTGTTAATATTTTGATTCTTGTCATACAAGTCTCAATGGACAAAATGAGCTAAGAAATAAACCTGGCTCCCAGTGTCAACACAGTTCACTTGATGGCCATTTGTAGTGTTCCAAAAACGAATACACCTATCAGCAGTTCCACCTCCAGACACAAGGAGACCACTTTGGTGAGGTGACCAGGCAATGGCCTTCACAGCAGCAGTGTGCTCTGTAAGTCTCAAAACTGGTTGCTGGGAGTGCTGATTCCATACCAAGAGCTGCTCATAGAATAAAACACAACATTGAAGACGTAAATCACAAGAAAATGTAAATAAAAAGTACAGAATAAGGCACTTTTCCTATCTTGTTATATCAGTCCTAGTTAAGACAAGGAAAAAAAAGATATGGATACCTGATTATCATTACCACCGGAAGCAAGTTCTCTGTCATCACAGGACCATTTCAGTCCACACACCTGTCACAAATTACAATTGCTATCAATTTCTCAGTTTCCAATTAAACTTTTAACATTGCAAGTTGAATATAAATTTTGAAAATCTTTTTACCTCAGATTTGTGGCCAACAAGCTTGCTAACAAAGTCACCTGAAACTCTCATGTCATGTTGAAGTATGTTCCTATCTCTGCTCCCAGAAGCCAAAATGCGTGAGTTCCACGCCAATACACCGGTTCTTGTCTGATGTCCACCCATGGTTCTAACCTTCTTACAGCGAGCTCCATCCCAAATCTGCATCATAAGGCCAAAAGTGCTCTTATTCTCAATCTTGAATACATGGATGGATAAACCAAAAATGTAAGAATGCTAATTAAAACAAGGTACCTGAACTTGACCAAGATTAGTTCCAACGGATATAAAAGAACCCTCCCGAGTCCACTGGACAGAACAGACACCATCATAAGGCCCCAAGTCACAGAGCTTGGTCACCTGAAAGACACAAAGATAGATTAAGATTAAGTTGAATTTAAATGTCACATTGAGAGACGTTTGTGATTAATTAAGTGAAATTGTGTGCAGTTTGACACTGACTTTGCTGTTTGAAGCACTCCACAGATAAACACAGGTGCCTAGTCCCACAGCAAGAACATTTTGTGAGGACCAGTCCACAAGATTCAAGTAAAAGTCATCTTGAAGTGACGGAGCATCCAGAACCTACACAACCCTATCCAGTTTCAGTACTCAACATTCAACAATCCAATGTATAATCACAGTACAAAAGGTTTGAAACTAGGAGAGAGAAGGGGGAACTTGCCTTGTGAGGTGTTTTGGGCACTTTGCGAGGAGGTTTGGGAGGCGTTGAGGAGTCGGAAGAGAAGGGAGATTGTTGACCTAATATGGAAGGAGAGAAAGGGGAAGAAGGTCCAGAATGTTGTGTCTTGAAGCGTAGCATGTTCTTGCTGGGACTAATGGGGGATAGAGCACCTACAGCTGCACCTGTACCTGGACCTGCAGGGGAAGAAGAAAGAGAAGAAGGAGAAGCAAAGTCAGATCCAAAAAGCTCGGATTTCAATAGTCTGGAATAAGCATCGTTGCTCCCTTCTTTTAAAGGTGATGGCTTCTCTACGAGGCCGAATGTGTGAAGCCTTGAAGATGATCTGCAAGGAATGAATCTGTCACTGCAATTCGAAGGAGAAGAGAGGTTCGAGATTGATCGCAACGAAGAGAATGTGTCAAGCCGCAGTGAGCTTCCTGACATTCCAGCTGGCAGATTCAGTCCACATTTCCTCTCCTCCATTTTCTTCAATGCTTGGGAAGAACACAGGAAGAAGAAGAACAACAACAACAAACAGGGACGAATAGGAGCAAGTGAAGATCCTCAACGGTCAAATTCTGGGAAGAGGAGCTTTATAGGAGCGTTTGGAGGAGGACCAAAGAGGAATGAGGGTTCCATTTCGTAATCTTATAAATTTGTTTCCTTAAACATTCCAACGGTCATTTCCCCATCACATTTCTCGCACTTTCTGCATCCTGCATATTTATTTTATTTTTAATGCTCTCTCTAATCATTATCAATTCTTCACTCTTATTTTTTATATATTCTATTCTATAATATAATATAAGATTTAACTAAATGTATACTTTTTCATTACTTTTGAACCTACACGTAATACTCGTAGCTAGATGTAAGTGCAAATTACGAGAAAGATAGGCTACCATGGTATAAATATATATTAAACTGAAAAGATAAAAAAAAAATCATATGAATTACAATTCTACTACTTCACAGGGAGAAAATTGTAACATTATTAGAGTGAATTTCTCTGTGAGTAATCTTTTCCTTTAGAGTTTCAATAAAGTGAAACCATCTTTTAACATCATATTTAATTAATTTTTTTTTATTTCTTTGAGATGATTTAATATTTTACTTTTATAAGTATATTTACGATTTAAATTAATTTTAATTAAGATTTGTAATTAATTTTAAAAATTAACTAAAATTTATTTAGATTCAAATTATATTTTACAAATTTAATTTATATTTTATTTAAAAATATATTTAAAACTTGATTTATATTATAATAAAATTATATTAAAATTTGATCATAGTTCATAAATATCCTAATTTATTATATTAAAATTTGGTCATAACTTATAATTTTTTAATTTTAATTAGTACAACTAGATATACAACAATAATGTAGAATAAAAAAACTCGAAAATTTTATTCAAAGTTACAAAATTTTCATGTGTTGAAATTATATATATATATATATATATATTTAATAAAATCTTATCTTATTTTATAATTTAAATTTATAAAGCTTTTAATTTATGCTTCAATTTTAGTACATTATTGTGTAAACTTGTTATTTTATATCCATGAATGGACTAGCATTGCATTTTGGTGTAAATTGTTATCTTGTGACTGAACTAGTGATTTAAGTAGTGTATTAATGTGTATAATATTCTTTTTTATTTTAATTTCATAATTAACTTACATGTAAGAATTGGACTATTTCTGTGAATCTTCATCAATTCGCTTATTTTTTTTTATTTTTACAAATTTTTCTAGTTACCAAATATTAAGAAAGTAATAAATAATTTTTATATTTTTAAGATAACTGCATGAACTTTATACTTATTTTATAAGGTAGCAGAAAAGTTAGAGAAAGAATATGGCAAATCTCCATCATATTTGATGGATCCATAGGAGCACTCATGAAAAGCTCATGGATCCTCTCCATCAACCAACACCTTATTTTGCAAACCATAGTTTGTTGTATAGTTTAACAATAATTCTTCGAAGGTAGGGAAAAAGCTCAATTAGTAACACGGTATCAAACTACGAAGCAATAAGCTATAGCCACAAAGTACACGCCAAGGACAGTTTCTGTAAGCAGGATCACTGATTTCAACACGATTCTCAAACGAGTGGAGAATGAAAAGAATGTACAATTTCATCAACTAAAACAAACCACGTGGATACTATTAATTACACTGAAAAGTGAAAATATCAATAGCCACATACTACTGCTAGTTTCAGCAGCAGAATGAGCAAGCATGTTAGATTATTTGCTAAAATTGTCAAAATTATTGTATGATGTTCAAGACATCAGATAATCCTATGTTATCAAGTCAGTTACAGTGAATATTTCAGCTGATAACTGCGAAGCCAGTCTTCACCCTTTTCATAATAATCCATCCTACTGAAAGTTTGTGCAAGGAATTGTGGGGCTGATGCATAGGTAGCAGCACCACGCCATGCATCCATAACTGGATCCAGTGCTCTAACTATTTTTATAGGTGATCCACAGGGTCTAATCATGCGAATTCCAGCTTCAAGGCGTTCAACAATGCCAGGGAAAAGAGAGCTTCCACCAGTCACAAGAATAGAACTGGTGAGTCTCTCTTCCAGGCTTTCATCCTTACATGATAACCTTCTTATTGAGACCCCAGCCATCTCATCCAGTCCTACCTGATCAATGCCTATCCAGTTTGGATTGAACAAAATTTCGGGGCATCTAAACCTTTCAACCCCAAAAACAATCTGAAAATCTTCTTTGGAGAGAGGACGAAAACGTGGCACCTCAGCAGCAGGTTGAGAGGTACCTGTGTCTAACTTGGGCACAAATGTTGGATCCAAGTCCTACACCAAAGCAATAATACAGCAAGATTTTTGTAAGTCATCAACAGCCTATACAAAATGCGAACTAACACAACCACGCAAATACAGACTGCATTCAGATGAGTTATTGTAAGTTTAACAGTAGAAAAGCGATAAGCTAACCTGTAGCCTTGAAGAGATGCGAGCTAGCTCTGCATCATCCTCATCTGGTCCCTCGTCATCATCATCATTATCTTTGCTCATCAATTTGTAAAGTTGCCAATCTTCATCTCTGGCACCAAATGTATCCTCACCCTTACCACGATCAAAGGCAGCAGTTGTCAAGAGGCGCATTCTCTCCCTCTGAGCAGCATTGAGTCTCTCACCACGACCAACGCCACCGGACAAATTATTTCCATTTGATTGGCCTCCATTAGTCTTGAGCCGTTTCCGTTGGTCAACTCTCTCTGAAAGGTCTTTGTATCTAGCATGCAATTGTTCCAAGTAAAGCTCTGGGTTCTCTCTACAGAAAGAAAGGCCAAAATAATTCAGAAATGTTTTAAAATTTAAAGCATAATAGAATATTATAAGTATTCAAGCCTTGCCAAGATTAGAGTCATGCTTTGTACAAAAGCCATACGCTAACATAGCCAAGGCAGATAATACAGTATGCACTTTGCTCTCCCTAGTTAAGGCGCTTAATAACCTTTTAGGCAGAAAGTGATGGCTATCACCCTTTTCCCCTCCTATTTACCAAATTGAAATGATGAAAAGCTCTTTAACTTCTATAAATAAGCAACAAAGTATTTTAGTTGAGTTGAATAAATTAAAGAATGAAACATACAGGCGTTTCTCCTCCTCTAGCTGTTGTCTCCTTTCTTGCTCCAATTCCTGTTCATATCGCTTTTGTTTTAATCGCTGCCGCCCTTCAGACATGGATTTGAGTGATAACTGTTTCTTCTTTTCAATGAGCTATCAAGAAGGCAAACCACTGAACATTGTCAACTTCACAAGGCACAGAGAACATGTAAAAAAATGGTTTGGATATTATGACCGAAAGTAAATATGGCTCCAAGCAAAAAAATTACAAGTACACATTTATTTAAAGGGTGAGAAGACAGTGAGTTCAAGCTAATGATGCATATGATAAGCTATTAGATACAAAATTGACCTGGTCTGGGGTCAGCATGTCATCAGGAATGTTTATAAGAGAATACTTCTCATTAGAGGCAGGGTCAGTTTTTTCAGTTTCAATCTGTTCACTCTTTGGTTCTCCTTTCGCTTTCCGTAAGGATTGTGTAACCTTAACACGGGCAGATTCTATCTCCTGCCTAGAGACATAACCAGTCTCAGATAGGAAAGATGGAACTTCACTCTCTTCAACTTGTTCAAGCTGTTGTAAAAGAAATTCCAAACCATGCAATTCATTTTCCAATTCATTTATTCTAGATGATCTCTTTGCCTCAGCCATTTCTCGCAATCTTTGACCTTGTTTCTCTCTAATTGCTGCCTTTCTTGCAATCTCTTCCTCAGAAGGAGGCTCCTCAGTTGGGGGTGGAACCCAAGGGAGCTGCCAGCATCTGGTTTTTTCTTCAGCCTCCTTAGCTCCTTTCTGTCAAATCATTAATGAAGTAAAATCTTAGACTCGGTGTATTAATATAGATGGAAAGATGAACCCTTTCTTACCTGAAACAGCCGAGCTTCATAGGCATAATTAGGTGAAATATAACAATGTTCCATCTTCAGGTCTTCAACCTTTTCCCACGTAAATCTAGCCCTGCATTGAGAATTTAATAAAACCTAAGAAATACTCTGTATTTAACAGTCAGTTTGTTGATAGCAGGCAGAGCCAAGATGATTTTACACTCACATATGATAAGGGTATTTAAGCGAAAGAAGTTGCTTTAAGTAATCAGTCACATGGAATCCACCAATATTAGTGCGGCTGCATCCTCTATAAATAGGCTCCCCATCTACAAACTGGAAATACAAAAAATAAAAATAAAAATGATCACAAGGAATTATAACACTTGATACACTTGGTAAGATATTTAAATTTTATCAGCAACTCTGCTATACAACAGAACGGACTAATGAATTTATTTGAACATTTTAAAAAATTTTACCATTTTTTTTATTTTTAGGAGTTTCTTATACTTCATTTTTCCCCATAGGAGTGTATCCTCCATTATAGAAAACTAGGAATAGATTTTACTTTCCACTGATGATACCCTCTTTTAAATAAATTCAATGGATGACCGTAAAATTGTTATTTTAGAAAAGAACAGTAAGGAGATTCCTTCAATAGTATTGATGATCATTGATCTGCAAAACATCTTGAAAATAATTATACAGATCAATGCTATTATAGGTAACAGAGAGTAGGAAATCTGCTACAGCAGCAGAGGGAAAATGAGGTATACTGAAAAGAAATTGCAACAGTTACTTAGCAAAGGAAAACACATGCACAGAACAAGATAATTATTTCCATCATATTACAGCCCTCCCTCAAAGACAGTCAATGAAGGCTCAAAAGTAAATCTGCAGAGTAATAGCATTAGCTACTATGACCGCAACACCACTGATAACACAAAATAATATAATGCCTACAAATTTAATAATGTGTGTGTGTGAGGGCAGACAGAAATGATAAGCTATTTCTTTTGCATATAAAACCCTCAGAAGTAAATAATACAAAAAGCATACCGGGATCACATGGGTTGTAGTGAATCCAGGACACATAGCAAGACCATCTTTATCACAAATTCCTTGCTGTTGATTATATTTATAGCTGAATGCTGCATCAACACCAAAGGCTGCCATAACAGAGAAGATAGACAGCATTGTCAATAAAATACGTGTACAACACCTAGCATGGAATACAGATAAGCATGCATCTGTAATGGGATGCAAACTAGTAACAACTATGAGACAAGACATCAATCATGGTCTTGAAGGGCTTCACATAAAATTTAAGAATAGACTTGGTGCTAAAGATTGGGCATAAGACAACAGGCAAGCCAACACTTCAGATCCTACTAAGGCCACTTGATGAAGCGTTATTTGGTAGGATTAAAAAAGTATTAGTACCTATAGATGGAACTCCATAAGTCTCAAAAAGAAGTTCTCCCATCTTGCTACGAGACTGAACTGGGTTGCATACACATTCTGTGATCAGGACAGGATGATCGATCTGCTCTGGCATTGAACATATAGATAAACAAGAGTGAGTTAAATAATAGACCACTAAGTTTACAAGCATAACAAACTAAATGTTCTGCAAAGAAAAATGAAAAACATTACTCCACTTATGGGCATACCCCTGATCCTTGTGCACCCATCCGGTCAAATCCAAAGTCCAGTATCTACAGATGAAAGAAAATGTCAGTAATACCTTCCTTGATATTTTCTTCAATATTAATGAAAGCATACACCTGTGTACATGCATGATCCTATTTCCAAATATTTAATAAGGTACACCTTCTTTCAAACTTGTTGTCAAAAGCCTATGATTCCATATTCCACTTGTGACATTGAACCTGTGACCTATTAAAACCCCACTGTCACACCTCAATTCATCAATTACCTCATTAGGAGAATGATTCATCCATTTACTTAATACTAGGAAAAGGAGCCTTGGCATTGCCTGGTGCAAGGCCCCACTGTCAATGTGATAGTGCTTGGAAATTATCAATATTTAACGTCAGAAGAAATGCTGCAATCTATAGTCTAGGCAAGGAAAATTATATGACAATATTTTTAGCAATGATCTAACACTTAAGCAATATTTAACTATCTCAGCACGATTCAGAAGCTATAAATCCATGCAGAGAAAAAGAGAGTAGATTTTGGAATCTGGATACATTATTTTTAGAAAAAATATATATTTCAATAGAAGATCCAAAGGCTTGAAAATGTGAATCCTTAATTAGAAGTTACTCCATATTGCTTCTGCTGTTCAATTTCAATACATCCAACAACTCAACAGCAAAGATATCCCATTAGTCCAAATGTGTCTTATAGCAATACCACAAGTCCCAATACCATCTGTTCTTATTATTCAAGTACAAGCTATAACTCTGACAGGCAGCCACCAGCCACCAAAATAGATCATTACCCAAACTAGAAGTGCAACTTCACATGCACAGTAGAACGAATGCAAAATCAAATACTAGCAGATGATCATCGGGAACCGAATTCTAAATGGATCACAAACAAATCAAAAAGGCTAAAAAGCTACCCATCCGGTGCTCACACAGATGTAACAAGTGAAAACTTACATATTCCATTATTTCAAACTGGTAAACAACATTGCTGTCAAATGCTGAGCGTGGTCCAGAGCGAGTGCAATCAAAGTATTTCATTAACGCTGGATCATGGTCACCAACAATAGTGACAGTTTCTCCTGTGTTACAAAATGTTCAAAAATAATTATTCAATTAGCGAAAAACTGCATTTTTTGTTTGCCATATCAACCTATCAGACAGGTTCGTCTTATAAGGCTGTTAATTCTGAATAATAAATATATCTCATTTTATTTTTTTATGAAATTAAAATAAACTAATGAAAATGTACCAAGGCAACAAGAACCAACATAACAACTAGAATATTAACTACACAGTCTCACTGAAGAACCTTTGAGAATATAGAAACAGTTCACACAAACACAAACAATGAAACAAATATACTAGGTAAGTAAGATGGAGAAGAATAAGAGAGCATAGTGAAAATGTGGGAACAACGATACCGGTGGCTTTATGGCGTGGCCTTTGGACAATGTTACGGAAAACAACACGGGGATCAGTCTCTCCAGCCCATCTAACAATTCACCAAAAGGAACCAACTTTAACGTTAAAATCAACAACCCCATCACGAGATGATTTTAAAAACAGAGAAAGCGCGCACGCCCACAAAAAAGGAAGTTTCAATTTTTTGAGGTGAAATTAGGGTTTACGGGAGTACCCAATACGGAAATAGGAGGCGCCATTGTCGATCACAATGGGTGTGGCGGAATCGAAGTGATTGTAATCAGATTGACGCTGAATTTTGGAGATGAAAGGCATTGTAACGGTGAAGCAGAAAAAGAAGCAGAGGTTTCGGTTCTAAGTGTTCCTGCGACTTAACAACCTCTGATAATGGTGAACAACTTAAGTAACAGACATGGTGAACCCCGACCCGCTTGGACTAACCCGAACTGATATGGGTCGGGGAAAGTAGAAACGGGTCGTATAATATTTTTTTAAGTTCCAGGCCCAAACAACAACATGAAACTGCCCAAATCATATACAACAACATGGTACAAATTCTTCCAACTTTTCTATGCTATAAATAGGTCATTTTTACATACTTAACTATTATATAATCTTCGTTTATTTTCCAATCATATAATATACCGTTGTTTTGGTAAATTCACGTGTAATTCAACAACTTCACATACTTATTTTTTAATGAGAGTTGATTCATTTATAGTATGTTTCGGAGAGAATAAAAATATTACATAGAAAATAAAATATAAAAGAATTACATTAACCATTTTATTTGTTTAAATAAAATTATATACGATTTTTTTATTTTTTTAATATTATAAAAACTATTTTTTGTTAACATTTTTTTACGACGTTAAATTTTATTATAAAACTTAAATTATTCTTTTTTATTATTATAAAAATTATTTTTACCTTTCAGATAATTATAGAAACGTCTTATCAAAATTTTACAACATTTTCTTTATGTTCTTATCACCGCACCAATTAATTTTTTAAGTATTATACATTATATTTTTTTTTATTTTTACATATAATATAATTTAATATAAAAATTATAAATTATAAATACTTAAATAAAAATTTAAAAATATTATAATAAAATTATTATTAAATTAAATTATACTTTCATATATACAAAATAAAAAGGATTATACAAATTTTATTATAATGAAAAATTTTAAAAAAATTAATCACATAAACTATTATTAATTTTTGAAAATAATATCATCTTTTATTTTTTTATTTATTGAAATTTTTAATAAATTCAATTTTTTATATAATCATTGTAGTGGTTACTTTAATTGAATTCATGTTCCATTATTTTAAATTAGTTTTTGTTATTTTTAAGATTTGAACTATGATTTATGTTATTATTTATATTTTCTTATCTTAGTACTTTTATCTTTTAAATATTTAATAATTTTATGTTTAAAAATTTAATTTTAATGTATTTATAATTTTTATATTTATTTTTATTTTAGTATTTAATCTGTTAAAATTATTATATGGATAATTTTTAAATATAATAAAAAATAAAAGTTTAAGTTCAAAATATAATATATTTATAGAATAAAAGTTATTTTAATTTAAAAAAATGTTAGATTTAATAGTTTATGTTATTTTTGTATGTGGTCATTTTAGTATTATTTTTAAAAAATTTATTTACTAATAATTTTATACTAAATTAATTTTTTATTCTATATTTTTTAATAAAAATAAAATATTTATATAAATATAAATTAATATTAATAAAAAATATTATCTTAAAAATTAATATAAAATAATATTTATTATGAATATATCAAACATAAATATAAAACATAATTTAAATTTTATGTAGAAGATATGATTGTTTTAAAAAAGTTTTTTTTTCATAAATATCATATGTTTTAGAATTTTCTAATTTTTGTTTACGATATTAATATTTTAAGAGTGGGTCATGAAGCTTCCTTCAAACAATTAGAGAGGGCTTCTATAAGTTTAAAAAATGACATCCTATATAATTTTGTTTAAACACTAGTTAATGTAATTTTTTTAAATATAAAGCATTAATTTTGATATACTATTAAAACTATTTACATTCTCACCTAATTGTAAATCATTTTAAAGATGATTTTCAAAATAAATATTAAAAAATAAAATTTTTAATTATATAATAATTATTAATTAGATAATAATTTAAAAAATATTTATACTACAAATATATTTTAATTAAATCGTATAGAAAAGAGTTTAATTTTTTAATATGATTGGTTTACAAATTTGGGGATTGCTTTTTCACCCCCAAAATTTCTTTTCACATCCTTTATAGGTAAAAAGATAAAAATGTCCTTACCTATTAACCTTGTTTTCTTCTTCCTACGTCTGCTTCTATTTTCTCGTTTTTTGTTTTTTTCTTCCTATAACTCATTTCTTCTTCTATTTGCCATTATTATACTTTCTTCTTTGTTAATCGAATCTAGGTTAGGTTTTGATTTTGGTGGGAGAAAAACTAAGAAAATAACATCGAAGAAGCGTCGGAGGAGCATCGAAGAAAACGAACGGACTTTATACTCCGCAAACTAATTTGCGGAAGCTTAAACACTTTCTGCAAGTTAATCTACGGAATGTATCAGTGTATTCCGTAAATTAATTTGCGGAATGTAATTTTTTTGTTTCCGCAAATTAGTTTACGGAATGTAAAAATGTAACCTTCTGTAAATTACGGAAAACAAAAAAGTACATTCCCCAAATTAATTTACGGAATGCATTAGTGTATTCCGTAAATTAATTTGCGGAATAGAGAAATACTTGCGGAAGAGAAAATCTTTTTGCGGAAGAGATTAAGAGGTGTTAAGAGTAAAATGGTAATAAAAAAATTTCAAAAAATTGAAGTGGATGCAAAAAAAAAAAAATACGAAAAGTAAAGCCTTACAAATTTTTATACGGTAAACCTATTAGAAATCGTTTTGAATATGACTTTTAACTATTATCATAAAGATTAACTATTTTTAAATAAATAATTATTTATGATTTAATAATAGTATACAGTTATTTTTTTAGTGTATTTGAATTAAATTTTACATCATCAACTAATTATAAAGTATTTTAAATATAGTTTTTAAAATATTATTATAAAAATTTGTTTTAATTACATAAAAATTTATATATAAATAATAATTTTAAAAATTTTATACTATAAATCAATTGAAATCATCATAAATAATTTTTTTAAATTATTATAAAAGTTAACTATTTTATATTTCATAATAATTTATACATGTTTGTTAGTCTCGCCTGTTTAAATCTAGATGAGGACAAGAACAGTTTTTAATTACAAGCATATATTAAAAATGCATTATTACTTTTAAAAAATTCGTTCAAAGTAAATAAAAATCTATTTTAAAAAATAAGTTAAATTAAACACGTGTTTTCCACATATAACGATTGCATAACTTTGATTTGAAATTTCAAATTATTTCGCTGTTAAATGATCTATAAATCCAATATTAATACATTTTTATAATATATCTTGATTTTGTTTAGCCTCTATATTTTAAAAGTTTGTTTATAAGTTTAAATTTCGGTTCTTATAGTTTTGTTATGTCTTTATTTTGACATATAATTTTATTTTGTTTATACTTTTATTTCTTTAGTAAATTAGACATTGGTTTTAAAATAAAGTTATCAAATTTTGGTTCGAACTTGACTCATCCAAATTGACGCATTAGTGGATTAAGCTTAAAAGGTAAATTAATTTTGTCAGGCTTCATTTTTTTGGAAAGCCAAGAGCGTGTCAACTTTGCTCTACATATCAATTTGAAGGATTAATTTATAAGCTAGCTCACTAAACGGAAAACAGATTAAAATAAATAAAATAAAAAATAATAAAAATTAAATATATTTTTAATTCTTTTAAAATATTTAAATTTTAATTTTATCCTTCAATTTTAAAATTTTAGATCCATAATTTTTTAAAATACTATAATTATAATTTTTTATATTAACTTAAATTACATTAAATTAATTTAGATGAATTATTATTAATTTTTTTTATTTTATAAAATATATTAATTATAATTAATCTATTTTAATTTAATATAATTTAAATTAATATAAAAAAATATAATTAAATTATTTTAAAAAATAAAAAATTTAAAATTTAAATATTTTAAAAAAATTTAAAATATATTTAACTCAAATAATAATTATAATTTGTATTCCATGCTATAACCTAACAATACTAGTAAAAATAGAAAACAGATAGTATCTTTTCAGTAACTTTTATCTCGATCGTTGCATTTCAAAATTAAAAATGATGTTAAATGTATTTTTAGTTGTTTTGAAATTTTAAATTTTAAAATTTGATTTTATGATTTTTTAATTTTAAAATATATATTTTTTAATTTTTTAAATAATTAATATTTTATTTATGATATATGTATATATATATATATATATTAATATTTAACATATTATTGATGTAAGATTAAAAATAATTTATTTTAAAAAATAAAGATCAAAATCAATTGTATAATTGTGTAAAAAAATTAAAAAAATAATTTTTTAAAAATTTAAAAGTTTTAAAAATATATTTAAGATTAAAATAATTATAATAAATTTCAAATTTTTTAAAAATAAATTATATATATATAAATAGTAACAAATATTTATTTATATAAAATTTAGATTGTTAAATTTATTTTATTTTTTTATATTTAAAATTTATTAATTATTAAATATAAAATATAAATAAGTAAGATGATAGTTACAATCATTAATTACCTCATTTCTAACAATCAAATTGATTGGTTGAAAGGAGGAAAGTACTTTAGCTTCAAAGGCTTTTTTGTCATTATCATGTGAGTTACTTTCACAGAGAGAGAGGTGAATTGATAAAGTCAAATTTGTTTTCTATTTTAATAAAATCAAATAACGACATTATTAAAATAATCTTAGCTTAAGGATTAAGAAAAAAAAAAAAAGAAATTGGACCTTCCTAATTGAAAAACCAGCATGATATCTGGTTATTACGAAATTTCAAGAAGAAAAGTGCACATTTAATTTATTAAAAAGCCCAATCAATTTATTTCAAGAATAATATAATATAACTTATAAAAAAGAGTCAAAGAAGCTAAATCATTTTTTATATTTCTCAGCAAATCAACAGTATGCACGAACCGTTCAAGCATTCTATTGACTTTAGCTTATGGATGCGAGGATTATGATTTTTTCTTTCAACCTACAGTTAATATTTTCTTTATTTATTTAACAAGTAAAAGGATTGATGTAGATTGACA
Source organism: Canavalia gladiata (assembly GCA_037954105.1). Classification (NCBI taxonomy): domain Eukaryota; kingdom Viridiplantae; phylum Streptophyta; class Magnoliopsida; order Fabales; family Fabaceae; genus Canavalia; species Canavalia gladiata. The sequence continues at coordinate 13,737,471 of CM075668.1, forward strand.
TTATAAGAAAATTTAGAATTTTTCTAAAAATTACAAAGAATCTGCAAACCAATATAATATTTTGTATAAACCGTTGGTCTTATCGTGTTAATTTCCATGATTATACGAGGAAAGAGAATATATTGGAGAACTCAGTTGTCTAACTGGTGTTGGTGTGTTAATTTCCACGATAATACGATGATAACTGATTTCATTTTATATTTATCGGGTATCCATTAAAAAAACATATGAATAAAATAAATATTTGTATAATAATAAGTTTTGGTCTAAGTATAAATAGATATAAAATTTTATGAAATCGATTGTGATATTATACTATTTATATTCATTTATGTATATAATATTAAAATTATCTATTTATTAATCTATATATATTAGAATTGAAACAAAAATTTTAATTTTTTTCAGCTAAATTTTTTTAGGATTAAATTTAAATTTTGAAATAAGTTATGCACCGATATTTCTAAATTTAAAGAAAAGTAGCAAACAATAAATAAAAAAGATAATAAAATTAAAATTGAAGAATAAATTATAAAAATTATTAAAATTAAAGTACATAATCTTTATTAATATGATATATTAAAATTTAAAATTAAGATTGATTAAAATTAATGTAACCTTATAATATAGACTATCTATGGAAAATATGCATAATCAACGGCTTAAGTAATACACATATTCTTCTTGAGTAAAGTTCCAGGTTTAAGATAGAAAAAATTAATATTGAGCGAACGAGTCCTACTATGGTGTAAGTGTTCCTAAGCTCGAATGAGATTGTTTCACATGGAGGATATTTATGGTAAAAAAAATAAAGATATTTTTAATTTAATACACTACATTAAGATTTAACATTAAAGCTGAAATTAATTTGAAACTAAATATTTAATATAGAAAAACAATGTAATTTAACGAGAATAAGAGTTGTTCCTAAAAATATTTTTATTTAAAACAATTTAAATTTATAATATAGAACTAGATTCAATAGAGAAAATCTAAATCCTTATTTTTAATAACTACTCTTTATTTTGTAATATTATTTATATTATATTTAATTCATAAGAAGATGTTAAGAAAGATAAAAAAAAATTCAGTTTTAGTTAACTAAATTATTAGCAACGAGAGTATAAGAATTTAAGACACTTAAGAGGATGGGAATCGAAACTGCTTTCCATGTAGATTTAAGGATGATACGGCTAAATTTTAAAGATGTTTTCTCTAGTATTTTTGAATAAATAAAGGTACAAAACCTGAACTCATATGGCATAATAAAAATATTTCATATGTTATAATGTAATTAATGTGATCAACAATCTTTTTTAAGGGTTTTATAAAATTTATATTTGTAAAGTAGCTCCTTCAATAATTAATAATTAAATGATTAAATTTTCTAATTATAATATATTGAAATAATTTTTTTTATAAACTAATTTTTTACCTCAATAAAAGAAAATAATGTTAGTATTAACGAAATAAAATTTGATGTTGTCGTTCTTTGTCGAGCAACACTAAATGCATTTGGCAAGCTTGATAGGGTTTGTGTGAAGCTGAGATTACGTCATTGGATTTAACAAAGGAGAAACTGTACATTATACCTCAGCACAACAATGTATACAAGGTTAGTTTTCGAGCAAGATATTGGTGCGTTATTTTTCTCCGACCTGAGTAAAGATAATTTGATATAGCTGTGATCGAGATAACTGTCATCGCTGGGTTAAGTATATTTTAGGATTTTTTCGGCTTAAATATGTGATTTTTTTATGTTCATTTATGATTTTAAAGTGGAAAAGCTGTACGAAAACTATTCTAAAGAATAAATTATTTAATAACGATGAAAGAGTTTTATATGATATATCAATGAAGAAAACAAAAGTGGTTCAACATGAGTGTATGAAAAATACTCTATTAGAATACATAATTTGATAAATGATGATGTTTGGGGTTTGGAATTTGATTAAGAAGATAAAGTTGTTGAAATTTACTTTGTTTATTTTGCATTAAAAGGTTCTTTTTTTAAAAAAATTAAGTCGATTGAAACTACAAATGATCTATCAGTATCAGATAAATGGTTTGTAATCGTTGATTCTAATCTCAAGGAGTATCATTTCAAAATAGACTATTGTAGAGATCATAGATCTTTAGCCCATGCAAATTGTGAAATCAAATTTCGTGTCGATTTTGATTACAAGTCAATGAAGTGAAAAGTGGTTGCATTTGTTAATTTTCACAACCATGAGTTAACTTTGGTAGATCATGTTAATTTGATTCCTTGATTTTAATTTTTGAACGATGGAGATAAAGTTCAAATGAATAACTTGCATTTGCACATTATGTCAAGAAAGATCTATCTAATCATATTTATCAGGAGAATCAAACCAAAATAGAAGATGATTATGCATTTACAATCCTTTTATATTTACAAGTAAAGACATAATGATCATATGTATTTTTCGAAGTTTATAAGCACGGATGATGACTTATTTTGGATTGATGATGGTAGTCGAGTTGATTACAAATGCTTTGAAAATGTGGTTGCTTTTGATATAATGTATAAGAAGAAAGAGTACAATTGTCCATTAGTTATATTTTGTAGATACAATCATATGGTGGAGTGACCATCATTTTTTAGTTTGATTTAGTTGTTGATAAAACTATTAAAACATACAAATGTTCTCTAAAAACTTTCTATGAAGCCATGTTTCATAAGTATTCTAAAAGTATGGTAACAAATGAAGATCACGCCATGAGGGAGGCTATCTAATATGTTTTTCCAAATTCATTGGATAGGCTTTGTGCTTAGCATATACAAAAGAATGTTAATGAAAATCTGAAGAATAAATATTTTTAAAAGAATTCAATCACTTGATATACTATAATTACAATTAACTAAAATTTGAAGATGAAGGAAGAAAATAACTAAAAATATGAGCTTCATAAAAATAAATGGATGACAAAGATGTAACAATTAAAGAATATATGAACAGTAGTATACTTGCATGATAAGCTTTTTGGTGTAATCAAAACCAATTTTGTATATGAAACTATCAACTCATTTATTAATGAATATATCAAAAATAAAATTAATTTTATTAATTTGATGCATAATTTGAACCATGTTTTAAAATAGTATAAACATAACAAGATAATTTATAATTTTAAATCAACTCATTATATTTTGTGTTAATAATTACATTGTATACCTAAAAAGAAATTTCTTTTAAAATGTATATTGTTAATAAATTTATAAAGATAAAAAATGAGATTGATTATGTAGAATATTTAAATGTTATGGAACGAACTAAATCAATTTTTTATGTGAAGTTAAAGATAAATATTTTAAAGAGTACAGATAAAGGTTATATTGTTCTTTTTGGAAGAGGGACTGTAAATGTAGATTGTTTAATTCTCATGAGATTGCATGCTCTCACACATGTTGGGTCATGAAACAGTTACATATGAAGGACATTCCAAGCTCTCTAATTTGTAAACGCTAGACAAAATTTGCAAAGGTTTATTACCTATCTTCTATTTCAATAAATAATAATGATGTTGACATAGAAAAACCATGCATGTTATATGAAGGTGCACATATGCTGTTTGTAATAGATTGATAAAGATTGTTGGTAAAAATAAAAGTAATTTTTTTAAGGTTAGTAGAGATATCAACAAACTAATTAAAAAATTTGAGAAAAGGAATAATAATAGTAACGCCAATTCTCCTTCTGTATTTGGCGAATCTTATGTTGATTAAAACTAAAGGTGTTAAAAAAAATTGTAAAAAGAAAATGATATTAAAATTATAGAAAAGTTGGACATATAATGAAAAAATGACTAAAATTTCTTTCAAGAGATTTATTATAAACTCTTGGAGGAAATGGGTACATTACACTTAGATGAAGTTATTCAACCATTGACAAATGTACTTTTTTGTTGCTTTTTCACGCTTTCTGTTGGTATACTTTATCTTTAATTAACATAATTCTTTTATATAATGTGTGACAAGATGATAAAGGGGATATCATGTGTAAAAAACGTACAAAGCTGTCTAAGTATAACAACAATCTAAATGTGAAAGCTAGTTAATATATCTATTTTTTATTATTTAATTATTACTGACAATGTACATGATTGTACAAAATATTGTGAAGAATTCTTCTTACAAAATGAATATGAGCTTGGAAGAAGATTTAAGACAAACTCAATGTTATGGAAAGATTTACTTGTGATATATAAACTCTAATACATGGTTATTAGATCATATGTTGTTTTTAAAGTTTTTCATCTCATCCTTCTAATAACTATTTTTTTTAAAAAAAAAAAAATTGCTATAATATAAATAGAAGAGACGATGACAATGTTAATTGTAGTGAACCTCTTTTCAATCCACAAATGGTATATGCACAAGTTAATATGAACACCAATTTCATTTCCCTGTCACACAATTTGCAAATATTTTGTAATACTGAAGTAGATGTACTTATTCCCATGCATTTCAATAAACCTGCTGTAGGTAATTTGCACATATTATGTTTTTTATGTCTTCAGTTTTAATTTAGATTTACGAGTTTGGTAAATTTTGTGGAATATTTTTTAATGCAGTAACCACAACCTGTATCAGATACTAGAAAAGAATACCTCAAAAAATGATTCTAAACTTGAATAAAGTAATTTTGTTCCATGTTTACAATTAGTTAAAAATATCTGGATGTGTGAAATGATAAATCTATTGTTGCAAGTTTCAAATAGTTGTTTTGTTGGTGGTATTTGACTCAGTTTAGGATGTGCTGATAAAATTTAAATGACAGTTAATATTTTATTTTTTATTTGCGGAAAGGATGTGGTATTGTTACGTTCTTGGTGCTTTTCTTTATTAGATTGATCGTTTGAGTTATTAACCATGTTTTTTGATATTTAATGCTAATTGGTTATGATGTATGTATTGAAGATAAACATTTATGTCTTGTGTTGAGTTTAACTAATGATAGGCTTTGATTCAGTGTAGTAGAAAAGATGTGCTGAAATGCTTTGTCTATTTTTTTTTTCTTTTTGGGGATTAAAAATGTGAACAGGTGTTAATAAGACTACTTTCTGAAAGCTTTTCTAACTTAATTATAAAAAACTCTTATGATTTTACGCAGTAACACAAATATTTTAGGGATTATCTCAACTATCATTTAACATATAATTGATAAAACCTTTATCCCAAATATTAGAGGCTCTTCTGGAAACATTAATTGAAGGTGTGGCACCAGTTATCATGAAGCTGATAAGAAATGGAATTTCCTTATAGTTACTGAATCAACAAAGTGCGTAGCATAACATAATTTAGCATAAGTCCCTTCTTACTATCCTCAACTTGTTATCTCTATATCCATTTATCCATATTTATCCTATTCTTGAGAATAACTTCAACTTAGGGCACTGGTTTTGTTATCTTTGTTTTGAAAGAGAGAAATATAAGATGCTACTATCTGGAGGAAGATTCGTAATGGTGATACAGATTCAAATTGTTTGACTTAGCAAAATCAAATAGGATTAAAGCCTGATGGAAATCATATAGCTTCAGTTACATGAAAAAAACCATGATCCAAAACCCATGGAATTTGAAAAATGTTATTTATCAATAAACTCAAACTTAATTAGTATATAACTATATTCCTTAAACATGTTCTCTAAAATTCGGTTGATAGCTATGTATATGAAAATAAAAATTTGGTTGATAGAGAAAAAACTCAATTTAACGATATATATTTTAAGAAATTAGTTTTTGATCGTATGTCAAGGAATATCCTGTTAGGATTTACCTAAAAATGCATTAAAAGGGTTGGCATTGAAACAGTTTTGCTTCAGGTTAAAGGATGGAAGCTCTTATTTGTTCTAGACCTAGCAAAATATACAAAGTGATTTACTTATTCTCTAAAGTTACGTTCTTTCTGTCGGCTATGTTTCCTTCAAGTTGAAGAGAAAATAGATAATAAAGTTTTGTAATTACATAATGGACACTATATGAGGTTGGCAACATACATGAATTACATAATGCCATCGTCTTTTGTCAGAAAAACTTGTGGCATATTGTCAAAAAGAATTACAAGTAGAGAAGACCAACCAAATTAGAAAGAATAGCATATGAATTACATAAAACTAGTGCTACAACTTAAAAAAACCCTGTTATCCCAGATGATAGAACAACATAGAAAATACAACAAAAAACACAAACAAAATATATAGAACTACTCAGAATCACCAGAAGTTATTCTCACAATTTCTACCATTACGGGCTAGCCATCACTACTGGACAATTTTCTAAACCATTCAAGATTTCCATAACAATACACGAATAAATAACCATACACAATGTGCCATAACTTTTGGAAGCTTCAAAAACTAAAGAGTATTTGTTGAGATAGGGTGCTCCAAAAATGTTTCATCACCATCCATTGCTTTATTAAAAAAATGTGAAATTTCAAAATAAAAGTTTGATTTTGATGAAGAATTCAAACACCCCAAAATCTAATTGCTTGAAATAATAGCAGAATAGTACCAAAATTCTAAGAAAAGAAGTGAACAATTCAAGTGTATGTTGAGGCAAAGCGATTCCAACAAATAAGACCAATGAAATAGTAAATCAATTTAAGTCATGAAATAATTTGTGATCCTGATTATTTATTTAGGCACAAAACTCAAGTGCAGTAGCTTAAAAAGCACGTAATAACCAAATTCAGCAAGTTCAATTTTTTCAACTAAAAAACACATAATTCAGCAATCTAGTTCTAAAGTAAATAACCAAATTCAAATTGTTAGGCTAACATATCCATAACAAAAAATAAATTAGTAAATCCAAGTTATTAAGCTAAAATACTCATAATTTAGCTAAAATATCAAATTGGGCAAATTCAAACAACATCAACATAAATTCAATTGTTTTGCAAAACATAATATGACATCTAAAATTTCAAACAGAAACCATTAAAATGAAGTAATAATTGTTCAGCTAAATTTGGTATAGAACTAAAGTTGATTTCCTTTGCTTCCACCTTTATACTTCTGAAGATGGTTGTGTGCCTTTTGTTATGACGTCATCCTTTGAACTGTTATAATCATCCACAACCAAATTAATTGCTAGATGCTACCTAGTTCCATCATCCATCTATATTATATGAACAATATAATTTTAATATTTAAATACAACAATAAAAAAAATGACATATAAATCAAAACTCTCATGAATGTTGTAATCATCTTGACATTGATGCATCATCCACGTAGCAACATATACCTTACAATTTTTATTAAAATTTAACAAAACATTCAAAAATTAGTTCATTGAGATTAAAATTTTTGAATTATAAATTGACTACTTACGACTCAATTTGTTGAATAGCTGATCCTTAAGATATCATTATATCAAAATTAAGCATTAATGATTTTCTAGTCACATCAAATTTGTAGAAACTTGAAAAGTTGTACATTTCTTCAAAACAGATTGTCTGATAATTTCAATATATCAGTTTATATTACATAGTAAAAAAATTTAAAAAGATTTAAAGGTTAACTATTTATAAACAGTGTACATAAACACTAGTGCAAAAATACGTTTTTATAACAGGATTTTATATCAGTTCTTCAAAAATCGATATAAATAAAAATACGGTGGCATTTTTGTAAATAAATGTAAACTTTCTACATCGGTTGGGAAAACAACCGATGTAGAAAGTGAGTTTTTTTTTCAAACTTTCTACATCGATTACGAAACAAGCGATGTTGAAAGTACTTTCTACATCGGTTGTTCTAGAACCGATGTAGAAAGTGTATTTTTTTAAAACTTTCTACATCAGTTGAGAAAGTAACCGATGTAGAAAGTACTTTCTACATCGGTTCTGAGAAACAACCGATGTAGAATGTCTTCCCCTGTCACTTATTTTTCGACGCTGTTCGTGTTTAACCTCATTTTCCAAAACCTCAGTTTCTTGTTTCGGCTTGTTCTCTTTATTTTCGTTTAAGTCTTAGTCATTGTCGACATCCTTGTTATTCGTCGTTTCACTCCGTGCTTATGTTCATGGTCGTCGTCGCCGTTGGAACGATTTCGTCCGTTCGAAGTCGTCTTTTTTGTTATTTATGCATCTCATTCTATTATTATGGTTGAAATTTACATTTATTTTGGTTGTATTCTGTAATTTTTAAGCTTCTTATTTGGCTACCATGTTGTGTCGTCGTTCAACTACCGTTGTGCCTCTGTTTGGCCACTGCTTGACCACCACTCAACCATTTTGTGTTGACTGTGAGGTATCTTCTATGCACCTCTACTTTGTGATTGCAGATGTGAAAGTTTGCTTAGGGTTTATGTATGTTATAGTATTGATTTTGAGTTTAAATATGTTGGTTTGTTTTCTTGAGTTCAAATATGAGCATACCCTTAGTTTCCCGTTCAAGGTTGAATATAATGAGTATATTACTAAATAAGTAAATCATTCATTATATTAAATCTTGAATTGTCCAAGTTGGACAGTTTGGGACTAAAGTTTTTTATTCAACGGTTAACAATTTCTTCATAAATCTTATAAATTATACTTGATGAAATTTTGGTTTAGTTCATTTTGCATTGTCTCTGGGTACATGCTTGATTATGGTAAATGAAACCATAATGAAGTTATGTACTTGGAGACTGATGTGAAATGCTGCCGAAATTTCACCAAGTATGATATTCAAGATTTTAGAAGTATGTTAATCGATGAATAAAAAACTTTTTTCTCAAATGGGATAGAGTCTTACCAATAGTGAAGATAATAAATTAACAATAATTAGTGACAAGGTTAATCCTAAATCAGGTGTTGATGATTCTTGTATAGTATGGATCGTAGTTGGATAAATGCTAAACGAACGAGCGATGAGTACGAGAATGGGGTCGAAGAGTTTTTGAATTTTGCACAGACAAATATACCTCAGAGTAATGGACAATTTTACTGTCCGTGTGTTAATTGTCTAAATGAGAGACGTTTGGGTGTTGGTCAAATTAGAGAGAATATTCTTTGTGATGGATTTTGCAAAAGTTATACAAAATGGACATGGCATGGTGAGTTATTAGGCATGCCAAGTGTGTCACAGACGGTGGAGGTTGATATAAATATGGAAGATTGGGTAGAGGATATGATTTGTGATGTAGGGCATGCGTCATTTGAGCGGGCAAATATGTATGGTAACTTGTCTACTGATTCAGAGAAACCTTTGTATCCGGGATGTACTACATTTACACGATTGTCAGCAGTGTTAAGATTATTCACTCTGAAGGCAAAGAATGGGTGGAGTGATAAAAGTTTCACCGAATTACTTGAACTGTTGGTAGAGATGCTTCCAGAAGGTAACACATTACCAAAGCGTAATTATGAGGCGAAGAAGGTGTTGTGTCTGATGGGTATGCAGTATAAGAAAAAACATGTCTGCCCCAATGATTGCATACTATACAGAAATGAGTTTGAAGGATTACATGAATGCCCTGTGTGTCAAGTTTCACGTTATAAACTGAAGGATGGTGATTTTATTTGCAATGATAGTACAAAGCGGCCTCCAGCCAAAGTGTTGTGGTATCTTCCAATAATTCCAAGGTTCAAACGATTGTTTTGTAATAAAGATGAAGCAAAGAACCTTAGATGGCATGTATATGAAAGACTGACTGATGGAAAACTTTGTCATCCAGCTGATGGTTTGCAATGGAAGATGGTTGATCAACTATATCCCGATTTTAGGAATGAACCAAGAAACCCAAGGCTTGGACTTGCAACAGATGGAATGAATCCGTACGGTAATTTAAGTAGTAAACATAGTTCATGGCCTGTACTTTTGACAATTTACAACATTTCTCCGGAGTTGTGCATGAAACGTAAATACATCATGTTGTCCATGATGATTTCAGGTCCACAACAACCTGGAAATGACATAGACATTTATCTTGCTCCTTTAATTGAATACTTGCAAAATCTATGGGAAGAATGTGTGGAGGTGTTTGATGCGTATGGTAATGAAAATTTCAAGATGCGGGCAATGCTTTTTTGCACTATTAATAACTTTCCAGCATATGGAAATTTATGTGGATACAGCGTTAAAGGGCACAAAGCATGTCCCATATGTGAAGAAGACACAAGTTACCATCAACTGCATCATGGAAGGAAGACAGTTTATCTTGGTCATCAGAAATTTCTCAGGACTAATCACCTTTATCGTAGATTAAGGAAATTTTTTAATGGGTTGCCAGAAAATGATGTTGCTCCAAAAGCCTTAACTGGACAACAAGTCTATGATCGGGTTAAAAACATCAAAACTGTTTTTGGAAAGACTCAAAAAAAAGTCACTAAGATAAGGATATGGAAGAAAAGATCAATATTTTTTTGATCTTCCATATTGGTGCAAACTTGATGTTAGACATTGTATTGATGTGATGCATGTGGAAAAAAATGTGTGTGATAGCATCATTGGAACACTTCTCAATATACAGGGCAAGACTAAAGATGGAGTCAATTCTCGACTGGATTTGGTTCACATGGGTATACAACATCAGTTAGCTCCACAGTCTGTAGGAAAGCAAACATATTTTCCCCCGGTATGTCATACATTGTCAAAAAAAGAGAAAATTTCTTTTTGTGAGTGCCTACGTGGGATTAAAGTGCCACAAGATTATTCTTCAAATTTTAAAAGACTTGTCTCGATGAAAGATTTAAAGTTAGTTGGGTTAAAGTCTCATGATTGTCATGTGTTGATGCAATAACTACTTCCAGTGGGTATTCGTGACATTTTACCTAAAAACGTTAGACATACAATAAGTAGGTTATGCTTATTTTTCAATAAAATATGTAGCAAAGTCATTGACCCTCTAAAATTGGATGAGTTGGAACATGAAACTTTTACTATCTTATACCAATTGGAGATGTATTTTCCTCCATCATTTTTTGACATTATGGTTCACTTGGTTATTCATATAGTGAGGGAGATCAGATTATATGGTCCAGTTTATCTGAGGTGGATGTATCCAGTAGAACGATACATGAAAATATTAAAAGGGTATGTGGAGAATCCACACCGTCCCGAGGCATCTATGATTGAAAGATACATTGCAGAAGAGGCCATTGAGTTTTGTACAGAGTATTTGTCAAAGGTGCAACCCATAGGAGTTCCTAAGTCTCGTCATGAGGGAAGATACAGAGGTAAAGGTACACGAGGCATAACTGTGAAAAGCATGGGTCGTGCAGAAGTTCTTCAAGCACATTTGTATATTTTGAATAATACCGATGAGGTTCAACCTTACTTATCTACTCACAAAACTATGATAAGGGAGGAGAATGTTCGAATGAACGAGAAATGGTTGTTGAATGAGCATAACAAAACGTTCTTAAACTGGTTTGATGAAACAATTAAGAAGGATGATGGTGCCTCTGATACATTGAAGTGGCTAGCAAATGGCCCAAACTTTGATGTCATATGTTGGACTGGATACGATATTAATCATTTTTCATTTTACACAAAGTCTCAGGATGATAAAAGTACCATGCAAAATAGTGGGGTTATGGTGGTAGCAGGGTCGATGCATTTTGCAAGTTCTAAAGATAAAAATCCTGTAAAGGCTTCCATATCTTACTTTGGAGTGATTGAAGAGATTTGAGAGATTGATTACACCAAATTTAGAGTGCCTGTTTTCAAATGCAAATGGGTTGATAGTAACAGTGGTGTGCAAGTCGATGAATTTGGATTTATATTGGTTGACCTTCAAAAAGTAGCTTACAAGGATGACCCTTTTATCATGGCCTACCAAGCAAAACAAGTGTTTTATGTTCAAGATCCTTACTCCAAAATGTGGTCAGTTGTTCTTCAAGGAAAGACAACAATCGCTAGTGATGACACCAATGATCTTTCAAATATTGATATTTCTCAAACTCTCTTATCATCAAGGATATCTAGTATTAATGAAGAAAATGAAATAGATGATGTACATGCTATTCGAGATGATCTTCATGAAGGAATATGGGAAAATGTTACTACATGATACAAGTTAGTTATTTATTTAATTATTTCATCATTGTATGTTTATTTTTAACTTATTTTAAAATGTTTATTACGTTTTTTATATTTAGTAGAGTTTTTAACATCTTTTCTCTTTGCTTTCAATAGGTACATGACTGATTACTACATTTTTTTTCAACTTTCAATACTTGTTTGATGTAATTTTAAGTTATTTCATTTGTAAATTAAAGTTTGATAATAAATAATGATGTATTTAGTTTAAATATATAGATTATGTGAATTCTGTATTGTCTGTCTGGTGATTCTCTATTGTCTGCCTGGATTTTGTATGTATATGCAGGTATGTGAATAAAAGATACGGTAATATGACTAAACAAAATGAACATTAAAAAAAAAAAACTTTCTACATCGATTATGATCAGAACCGATGTAAAAAGTCTTATTTTGTATATCGTCCGCTTCAACACCGTCTAAATAACCGATGTAAAAAGTGCTTAACAACAGATGTAAAAAGCTCATTTTCCACTAAAAAGCTCATTTTTCACTAGTGAAATTTTTTCTTTAGCATTTTTTATAGCGTTTCTTTTATCATCAAGTTTTTCAATGGACGGGAATGAGTAAAGCATGATTAACTTTTTCTTAACAAATATTAGGTCATATTATATTTTTATAACATTTAAAAAATATTACAAAAATATTAAAAATATTATTTATTAATTTTAATAATATTTTAAAAAATATTGCATTTGATCTATGTCGTAAAATATTATTAATAACATTTAAAAAATATAAAAAATTGTTACCTATTAATTTTAGTAATATTTTTAAAAAATGTTACATTTAATATATATTACAAAAAATATAATATATAATAGTATAATCATCCTCTAGAAAAATTATTGATAAGAAATAAAGATAAATTTTGAATGTTTTAAGTGGAAGGATATGGTAGATGAACAGGTAATAAATTTTTCTATAAAAATAAATTTGTTTAATTTGCCATAAACATTGAGTATAATTTTTTATGTGTGACAGGTTCTTAACCTGGTTGTTTGTCCATAGACTTTTTAACAAAATTAAAGAATATACCAATAAAATGATTAGTTTATTCCTATTTTATATATAACATCAACTATTTTTAAAAAATATATATATAATATTTTATATTTTGAAACACTTTATATTGAGCAACTAAGACAGAACACGACACGACACCGGAAATGCTCGTGATCTTTTCAGCAGAATTTCACACATTATACTTGTTCAAAAATGAAAAACTCTTACCGATCACTCGAATCATTGATCGTGGTTCCAAAGATATATGCAACAACTGACATTTCAACATTGTTCAATCTAATGTCTACCTTTGATTTGAATAGACTACAAATCCACCATATGTGCATGAGATAAATTATTTCTAATACGTTGAGAAATAATATAAAATAATTTAAGAAAAAATATATAGATCACCTTACATATGGGATAAAAGGAGCATGTATAATTGCATTATTTCTAAGAATACTTTTACTTTGAGAAGCTATATAAAATCTAGATTTTGTATATGCAAAAATTTTGTAGGATTGAATTTTTTTTTTGAGAAAATAACTTCCTCCCAAGCACTTGAAGTTCGATTGTCCTTTGGCAGGCTATTCTTCAAACTTTAATAGTATAAGTTTATTGCAGACCTCATTTGTCAATTTGCAACCTTTGGAAGTAGAAAATGAATGCAACTCAAATTCATTTTCCTCAACATCCATTTTATAGTCTTTTGTTTTTTCATCGTCTCATACATCATTGATAAGGTTTCCTTCATTTATTCAAAAATACTTCCTAACTTTTCTATCTTATCCATTATTACCTGTAAATAAGGATCAAATATAAATTACTTCAGTATCCTCTCGATCAGAATGTCTAAGGCTTTAATATTGCATATGATATTATATGTTTTCAGAAGCTAGATGGGGTTGAAGGCTTAAGTTATGCCTTTTCTTCCCAATGTATGAATATATATATATTTACCTTACTTTAAATGAAAATAACAGTAATACATATTTTGTTGCGTAAGTTATGTGTCCTTGTCGACTATATTTATGAGTCGAAGGTATGCAAAAATAATTTAAGGAAATTATGTATTTTTTTTCTTTCAAATGTGAAGGTTAATCAGGGGAGGACTACACTTAACTCATTTAAGTTGTAATTAAATTAATATCAATATACATATTTAAAAGTAATTTCATGCACTGATTGATATGTTAGAACTATATTTGCATAAATGCATGTACTCAATGATATATTACAACTACCTTTGCATACAAAGTATAGAAAAATCAACAGTAGGTGCATTAGATTCTCATACTACCATGTAAAATAAACCGAATGCAAAAATTCATAACCAATATTTAACTACTAAATTTACTGCCACTGAGGGTTTCTTTTTCAAACTTTAAGTTGAATCATCCTTTTCTTTGTCCTATACTTCTTTTCCTCTTGGTTTGGAGTAAGCTTTTATGAATATAAAATTGTGAAAAAAAATTAAAATTTTTTGCATTCTAAAAAGAACCATTATGCTCATTCAAGGGATAAAGGTAAAAAAAAAAATACCCCGATGAAATAATTATAAGCCCCAAATAATGTCTTGGTTCTTTCAAGTTTGGTTCTCTTGACAGAGGGAAGGATATGGACTCATTCACAAAATATTGTTTAACATTTGTCTTCTTAGCTGTTTTCCTCAGACGCACAACATTTCTCTTCACAACCATTGAAACTGGAAACAAAACCTTAGAATTTTTGAAGCAGATAGTTACAATTAGGAAAATAAGGTAAAAAAAATCCACATTTCGAACTAAATGCCCTTACCTTTGCATATAATAGCTGGGGGTCCTGAAAAACTCAAATGTCTCCATTATTATTTACAAAGAAAGGGAGAGAGCTCTAGAAGACAAACGGTCACGAAAAGAAAATGGACTACTTCTATGAACTAAACCCCAAATAACTCATGTTACGTTCTTTAAATATATTTTTAATTTATTTTGGTAAATTAAAACGTAATTACGTAATAAAAAAATACCTCAACAAAATAATAGTTTCCTAATTAAAAAATTAACTACATTTTGCAAACTTACATTAATTATGATCTTTAAATATGTTTATAATTACAGAAATTAGTATTTTTATAAAAAATATTTTTACACATTCAATTTATCATTAAAAAAATTAAAAAATATCATATTTTAATTTAAATTATAACTCTGAAGAGTCAATTGTTTAATTTATTAAGAGTAAATTCTAATATAAATGATCAAAATATAATTGTTTTAATACAACAGTTATTTAACTTTATATAACATCATTAATTTTATAATACTCGTTTGAAAATGGAAATGAAAATTTTAGTATTATTTTTTGAAAAAATCATAACAAACATTTCATTATTATTTATTCAAATAAAATATATAAAAGGACATTGATTCCAGCGTAGCTTATTCACATCATGTCTCACAATTATTTTACTATATACATTAATTCCAAAAAAATTATATTTATATTTTATACTTTTAACAAAATTTAATTTAAAATATTAACAATAATATTACCGAGGCAAACGTAGCTAGATCCATACCATAGTTCAAAGTGTATGGAATTGGAATTGTGTCTAGTATGCAATGTTTCAAATTACTAATTCTTAACATAACAAGCACCAAAATAAAATAGAAAACATTGTATAGCCTAGATACTTCTACTACAAAAAGCATCTTCTAAAAGCTAAAATCAATCATCTTATTCCAATACTTAGAAAAAACAAATTCAAAAAAATAAATATTAAAATGCAAACCTTCACGAATTTTTGATTCCATCAACAAAGCTTACAACTTCTCAATCTCACAATCCTTGCAAATTCATCAAATTTTATATTCATGCATTAAACTAGGGATTTTTTCAATCATAATAATTGCAATTCTCTAAAAAATATTATCCAAAAATGTTTATATTATTGTGCATCAAAAAATATAATTTTAGCAAAATATTTATAAGAATAAAGAACCATTACTTGATTATTATTTACACTTTTAATAGACATTTGTGATATCTTATTCCAAGATTTTTAATTGACCAAGAAGCCTTCAAACTAGCAAGCTGTCTGCAATAGCAAAACCTCGTATCTATACTTATAAAACTATTGCTATAACATGAACTACCTCTAGGACACAAATTTGATTAAGATTCCATTTAACAAACTAAAAAACTAACATGCAACAAAATTTCAGAAAGGTTACATATCTACACATAGTACAATCATAGAAAAATCACAAAACAATAATGCACAAAAAGTAACCCTAAATTTCCATGTTAGCACTTCAGCATTATCACCATCAATTTTGAATTATTATAACTTGCAAATAAACGATTCAAGAATTAGTCACTGCACATTTAATTTGTACCACCCTTTCCTTTTTAATTTATTTCTTCAAATCTTATTACAAAACTTGAAATCAGTTAACTTTACCATTCCATGGATTTCCATGTTAGTAGTACTACATTCTCAACATCAAATTTCCCTTGTTGTCATAGAACCTAAACATAAACCATTTCACACACAAAAATAAATTTTAAACTCGATCCCCATTCCCTTTTTAATTTGTTTGTTCAAATGTTATTAGAAAACTTGAAATAAATTACATTTACCATTCTTTCGATTTCCATGTTATTACTTAAACATTCTGAAGATCTAATTTTAATGGTTGTACCAAAAATTTAAATTAATTCATTTTCGACACAACAAATGTATATAAAGTACCAAGTAGGAGCTCTGATTACCACCAGAGGTTCAATGCTCTATAACATTGACAGTGTTAAAGAGAAAGTAATGCACTTTAGTCACAGGACTTAAATTATTTTATTCAACATATCAAATAAAATAAATATATAATCTAAGTTAGATGAATGGATATGGTAAATAAAAAAAAACAATTATGCTTCATTGCCAACTACAAACACTGCCACCCATCAATATAATCTATTCTAAATTTTTGTCTATGTTGCATATTTCAATTTTTGGCAACAGTAGAAACATACTAAGACCATAAATGAAGGCAAGTTAAAGGGGACTATTATTCAAGTTTCACTACCATTTCAAAACAAAACGGAAACCATTTAAACAAATTAATAAAGCTATCAAATAAACAAAACAATATTTAATGAAACCACTCATCAACAAATCAATCCAAAAAAAATTCAAATACAAAAGAAATAAATATACAAAATCATTTCGACACCAACAACGTATACTGTTAAATGATTCAGGGGTGAGATGTTGATAACAACAATGCACAAAAAATTTCCTTCAATTGAATCCAAATAAAGGGATTATGAATTCTCCATAAAATCCAAAAACCTACAAAAAAGAGAAAATAAAAAAATCATGATCAGTGAAACAGTAAAGTGAAATCTATGCAAAATAAAACCACCACCAACAATGAATGCTATTACGTAATAGACGATATTTTGGCTCCTGAGATTAAACAACGTACCCTTAAACTCAAATTGAGTAAAAATCAAAAGCTTCAAAAAGTGGATTGTAGGTCCAACGATTTCGAAGTACCTCAATGTAGAAGATGAACTTTAGCTTTAGGTAACAACCTTTGTTCTTGCTCGACAAGGAGGGAGAACGACAACAAAAATATGTGGGAAATAAGAGATTAGGATTTGGTTGCTGGGGTAAATAGAATTACTGAGATAAAATTAATAATTAATTATATATTAAATATGTTTTTATAAAATAAAAAAATATTAAATTTAAATAATTTTTGGAAGATTCAATCTACAAATTATAACTTTTTTTACAATACACTTAAATGTAAATATACAAAAAAGAGACGATGTTAACTGTATTAAATATAATATGACACATGGCAAAACTTTATTACGTCACATCAACTTAGGTTTAGCATCATAAGATATTCAAATGTACCGCAGTAAAAAATAATTGTAAAAATACATGTATAAAATAAATACTACAATACCTAAAATCCATCCATTTTCATTCTTAATCTAAGTTAATTTTTCTTGATTTTTCTAAGGATTTCACGAATTAATTAGTTTTTTCTTGTAACCTTTTTACAACACTCTCTTAATCTTATGCAATAGAATGATGAAAGAATTATTATTTTATATTTAAAATATTTAATATTTTTGTAAAAAACTTTAAGAGGATTAATATATATATAAAAAGAAATTCTATACCATTTTTATATAATATTTTAAAATTAAAATATGAATTAAAAATCAAATAAATGATATATGATATAAAAAGAATAAAAATTTACCCGAGTGGAAAATAAGTTTTTCATTTCGATTGTTATAAATTTTTTACATTGGTTATTTGAACGGTGTTGAAGCGGACGATATAGAAAATAAGACTTTTTACATCGATTATAAAACCGATGCAAAAAGTATACTTTCTATATTGATTTTATCTACAACCAATGTAAAAAATTACTTTTTACACAGGTTATAGTCTTAACCAATGTAAAAAGTCCAATTTTTTTTTGAATGTTCATTTTGTTTAGGCATACTGTTGTATCATTAATTCATAATACTTGTATATACAAACAGAATCATCAGACACAATACAGAAATCACAGAATTTATATATTTAAACTAAATACATCATTATTTATTATTAAATTTTAATTTACAAATAAAATAATTTAAAACTACATCAAATGTATTATAATTTCAAAAGTTTTAAAATAAGGATTTAAGAAGAAATTGTTAACCATTGAATAAAAAACTTTAGTTCCAAATTGTCCAACTTGGAAATTCAAGATTGAATACAATGAATTGTTGTTTACTTATTCGGTAATATATTTATTGTATTCAACCTTAAACGAAAAACTAAAGGTATGCTCATATTTAAACTCAAGAAAAGAAACCAACTTAATTTAGAAAGACTAACATGCAATTTAGACATATAATGATGGTAATTATCATTTTAGTAATCAACAATAAATCGTGATTAACTGCAAGTAACCTATCTCATATCTATTATGACCTTAATAAACTTAGTTATAGATTTTTTATGAATTAAAAATATTCACTTAACAATTTATCTACAGAGGCTGAACTTAGGTCATATTCTTAAGTCATGAAGATAGTTCAATGTTTCAAAACCAAGTTCATGCACTCAAGTATTACCTATATTTAAAACGAAATCAATACTATAACATACATATCACCTAACAAAGCAAAGGTGTAGAGGCTTTTTTGTTCAAGCTAACACAAGCAAAGTTTCACATAAATACCTCACAGTTAACACAACAATGGTAAAACGGTGACAAAGTGGTGGCCGAGCGAAGGCATGACAATAGCCAAATAAAAAGCTTGCAAATTATAGAAAACAACTAAAATGAATGTAAATTTCAACTATAACAATAGAAGGAGATGAATAAATAACGACAAAGACGACAGATGTTGCATATACCTTAGGGTGCGTAACGACGACTTCGAGTGGAGGAAATGTTCACAACGGCGATGGCAACCACGAACGTAATGATGGAGTGCAACGACGAGCAACAATGACGGCGACAATGGCTAGGACGTAAACGAAAACAGAGAGAAAAGACCGAGACGAGAAACTAGGAATTTAGAGAATGAGATTGAAAATGACCAGGATAAAAAAAAAGGAAAGAAGAAGACTTTTTACATCGGTTGTTTCTCAAAACCGATGTAGAAACTACTTAATACATCAGTTAAACGAATAATCGATGTAGAATCTTTGCCATTTTATTTACTAAAATGTCATCGCCAATTTTTTACATCGGTTCCCTAAGAAACAATGTAAAAAATTGTTTTAAAAAATCAACTTTCTACAGCAATTATTCTACAACTAATGTAGAAAATACTTTTTACAGCAGTTGTTTTGAGAACCCAATATAGAAAATTGTAATAAAAAAATGACTTTTTACATCGGTTCTAAAAAACAACTGAAGTATAAAGTACTTTTTACGGCTGTTATTCTGTAATCGATGCAGAAAGTACTTTTTACAGCGGTTATTTTGAGAATCGATGTAGAAAGTTCACATTTATTTACAAAAATGCCACTATATTTTTATTTACATCAGTTCATAACCAACCGATGTAAACTCTTATTATAAAATGTTATTTTTCCACTAGCGTTAAAAATACATATAAATAATATCACTTATAAAAAGAGGTTATAGTTAGATAAATTTGTACTATTTTATCTTGAGTAAAGGTGAAAAATTCATCCGTCACTTTATTATGACTTTTTAAAAAATTATCCGTTAGTTTCTCAGTTATTGATCTATCTTTTAAATTGATCATTTTGTTAGTTAAATGTTAATGATGTGCTGATTTAGCATTTTAAATGTTACGAAGTCAGCCACGTAAAGAGCCATGTCATTTAATTAAACGACATTGTTTTATGAACATTCTTTATTATTTGCTTTTACGTCATTAAAGGGTCTTCATCTTCAACTTATATTTGAATAGGATTTTTATTTTTTTTTAATCTTCAAAATCATTCCTTGTTTTGCTCTTTTGTTGCTGATTTTTTCTCTTTTAGTTGTATTGCATTTGAATGGATAGTGAGAGGAAGACAATTGGTAGAGGGATTTCAAGAAGCTCATAGCTTAGGTATAAGGGAAGTCAACTTGTAACATATTATTGCAAATATAGAGCTACAATTAGGGTTTTGAAAATTAAAAATAATCTTAGAAAATTGTACTATGGATATCCAAAAATGAAGGTTAGTGAGTTATTTATTCTCCATTATTATGGTTCATTTTGGTTGGTGTTGACAAGTTTAATACTTTATTATTCTGTGGGAGGAAGATAGATGTGGATTTTTTATATGAATTAAACAAATTTTTCCTTAAGTTGGTTCACTTAGATAAAAAAAATAGGATTATAATAAAATTAAATCAAAATTAGAATTATAATAACAAATAAAAATTAAGATTTCGATAATTGTAATAATAAAATATAGAAAAGAGAAGGAATGAGGGAAAGCACTACTTCCTCAATTTTATGGAGAAAGGAGAATGATAAGTTCGGTATAGAATTGACACAAGAGTATGAGAAATCCTTGATAAGATCCAAATTTCCAAAAACCCTAAGAGAAGGAATGAGGGAAAGTACTACTTCTTCAATTCTATGGAGAAAGGAGAGTAATAGGTTCGGTGTAGAATCACCATAAGAGTATGAAAAATTCTTGATAAGATCCAAGCAATGGTTCTTTCCAAGAATCTTAAAAGGCACACAAGCTTTATCAAGAGGGAAAACCCTAAATGTTTAATAGGCACTAAGGTATAGCCCACTAACATAGTAAAATAAAAGTAAAAAAAAAATCCTAAAAAGGTTTAATAACCATTACGGTCAAACCTATTAATATAATAAATTAAACTTATGTTATTAATTATTAGAGTAAACATAAAGTCTTAATCCAAAATACCAATGAAACAAGGATTAAACTAAAATAAGTTAAACTTGGTTCTTCTCTTCTAAACCTTTGTTTTGAACATAATGGATTAGTCTTGTCCTCTTTTCTTTCATATCTTGAGTTGTTTTCAACATAGTTATAACTATCTCATATAAGGTTTCTTTGGCTTTCTTTACTTTTGATTTCGTCATAGGACCTTCAACAGGTGATCCAACAGCTTTAGAAGATCCACAAGGCCCAGGAAGTGCATTAGGTTCAAAATGTCCAGCAATTGGTCCACCAGGTGCAACAACTACTATTTGGGCTAGTTGGTCTTGCAATTTCTCCAACCTTTGTTATTTTGCAACTGGACAAGTTTTCTTGTTATGGTTAGCCTGTCTACTGTCTCTACAATTAAATTCCTTTAGTTTTTTTTTAATTTATGAGGATTGATTTTCTCCTTAATTTGATCCTTCTTCCTCTACTTCTTTGGTCTTCTAATTATTTTTCTACTTTTAGGTGGTATAGGTGAGATTTGGTCAGTATGATCCCAATACTCCTGTCCAGGAAATGCCTCAACTTGTTGGCCAACAATGAACTTTAAATTTGTGGCCATTATCATTCCTTACATAATAAGTTGAAAAATATAAAACATCAAGCTTAAGTTTCATAATTAGACATGAGAGAACGTCAAATCCATTACCTGACGAAGTTGCTCTCCATTTGTTTCTTTTCTTTTTCTTTTCTTTTCCAATATGCTCTATTGCACGAGTGAAAAGTGATCAATGTGTCTTGCTAGCTTTAACTTATTAGTAGTTATAATTGAAAATTACTACTCTTATTTCCTCTAGCATAGTTATTATTGGTTTTTCCTTAGCTCCGAAAATTTTTACATTGGATATCTTGTAATTATTGTTGCAGATGTTGTCCACCTTGGGTTAAATTGAGAAATATGCTTTGGTCCCTAATTCCTTTGACTTTTCAGCCAAATAGTCGTGGGCTTCTAGATTAGTAATCTTCAGCGTATTTATATTCCTTTTGAATTCACTTGGAGTTATAGATCTTGCACATTTCCAGAGAAAATTCCTCAATTCTTTGTCTTTTCACTGCTTTAAAAAGTTTTGCCAAATATTCCATACACAAAACATATGAGGCATTCCTGACATTATCCCTTGTTTGGTCTACTTGATACCCTATCAAACAAATTGATTAACATCAGTTCCTTACAAATTAAAAATCCTAAAAATGGATCCTTGACCTAAATTTTTTAATATAAGAACACAATACACTTGCATTAAATGCAAGCCATGGAAAAAAGCTACCTTTTTCATATTAGATATAAAATGTCATTTGTTTTGGTTACAATCACCAATATTTTCATGAAGATGAGTTAGAAACCATTTCCAATTATACTTATTCTCCACATCAATAACATTAAAAGCTATAACCCATGTATGGTTATTTGCATATTGAGCAACTATTGTTAGTAGCTGTCCACCATAATACATCTTCAAGAAAGCACCATCCAAACCTATAAGAGGCCTACAACCATCTCTAAAATATTTCTTGCATTATTTTAGACAAATATAAAGCCTATAAAACTCAGGAGGTCCATTAGGGTAGGGGAAAATATTCATTTTAACTATTGAGCTTTGATTCCATTTAAGTAGATAGTATAATAGTCTCATAATTTTGCATACTATTTTTTTTTTTCACTACCTTGAAGGATAACTTTGGCATCTTTCTTTACCCTCCAAACTTTTGTATCCTCCAACTAGAAATTATATTTCTACTTGAAAATTTCCAATATCTTAATGCTTTATCATTTTGTCATTTTAGTTTTTTTTACAAGTTTTCCAGTCATCTATGCTTGGGTTACTTGTTTGTTTTTAAAAACCCTTCCATAACTACGGGTAGATTTGGAAACCATATTGGGCATTGTTGTAGCTATAAAATATTTCTCAATTACAAGTCTCCTCTTTACATACTATCTTCACCTTTTGTTTATCATTTTTCACCCATTTTATCTCCTTATCAAGCCTAATTGTATAGTCCTTTGACATTTGTTTGAAAGAATCCATTGTTAAGAGCTCTATCCTAAGTTCTAATTGAACATGGCCAAATTTGACTCCCTTATTAAATTGTGGATAGATGTCCTTGCTACTTCTATGATCTTCAAAATGTAGAGAAGTCCTTAACTTCCCAGACTTCCATGATGCATCATCTTCATATTCAACGTATCTTCTCTAAACATCCTCTTCACCATTCGAGGAGTCTTCAATCAAAAGTTCCTTACCCTTCCTTTTGCTTCTTTTTCTTTCTCAAAAACTTTAAGCCCTTTATCATGCTCTTCATCAACAGCAGATTCACCATCCACCAATGTGTTAACTTCCACTTTCCTTTTTTCTTTTCACTCCTTATTTCAACCACACCAACATCACCTTGTTGACCATCTACATTAACCTCAATAGTATCATTTTTTTTTCTTTGAGCTTCTTCTTTTAACCTGACCAATTGCATCAATATCACCAATATCCCTCTATTTTTTTTTCTTTACACTCCTTGTTTGAACCCCAACAACAACATCACTGATGCCTTCACCACTCTTACTCCTTTTCTTTTTCCCATTCTGAATCTTCCTTTAGCTATGTTCACCCTCAGTAGTAAACCTACCTCAGTTGTGGACATTACTTCTTTATTATCTTTATTTTAAGACCCTCTTCAACACCTCATAACATTCTCAAAATCACCCACATTAGTCCTTTTCTTTTTTCCTCCTCTTTTCACAGAACCCCTACCATCAACAGCCTCTATAACTATGCTTTTCTTATTAGTATTTTTAATTTTTTTTCTTTGTAGTGTTGTTTGCATCTCCCTTCATATTAGTTGGTTTCATTACAACTATTTCCACATCAAGGTCCATATCTTCCCCCTTTATATTATGCCCCTTAATATTAGCAACCTCAACATTAATTGGCTTAAAATCAAACACTTGTACATAGGAAACATCCACATCATCCCCCTAAAAATAGGCCTCCTCCAAACCAGCAACCTTTTCATGATCAATGCGTGCATCACCCCTCATCCACATGAGCAACATCCAAATCACCTTCACCCTCACTGTGACCCTCATCATTAGCACTATCAGCATTCATGCCAGCACTTGCACTAGCTTGACATATTTCACCAACATTTGAAGGACCCTTACCACCCTCATCCTTTGGTTGTAAGTTTGGTAAAAATACTTGTTGGCATACTTCATCCACAACGGATGCAAAATGCTCATAATAGATATCTATTCGTCCACCTTGTTGTTTGGCTACATTAACCATCTATAATAAATTAACATCGTGCTCCAAGACTCTTAGTCCATCACCAAGGTTATACGAAAGGTCCAAACAGAAAACATTCTTCATATTCATATATCCTAAAGCTTCAACAGACTTCAAAAACCTAAATATGTTAAGTGTATCTTCATCACTGTGTCAAACTTTAACTTGACACCATTTATACATTTTCTTCGCTCTACTTCTTCCACAAAATTTTTGCCATGATAAATATAGATAGTTATGTACTCCATGATGCAAATAATAAGGTTTCAAAGTCTAATGAATACCAAAAAATTTATTATTTTTACACATTATGGGACCACATTATAGAAAACATAAAAATAAGGGACCATTTCCATTTTCCCCGCAAAAAGTAAATTTTTTTTAGCAATTTCCATTCACCCCACTCTATCTTTACCCTTTTCTTTGACTGATATAAAACCAATCCTCAAAACTTAAGGACCCCACAATATAATACCTATTACCCATTTCACCAGTTGTATATAAATCTTAAATACCAAATTTTAAGGTTAACGATACAATAATGGAATACATGATTATTCATTTTTCTGTAGGTTTTGGAATACAACCATAAAGTCTAACCTTAACAATGGTGGCGTAAACTCATTTGCTATTCTTTTTTTTAACTTGAAAAAGACAACAAACGCGACCCTCTTGAATGACAATTGCAAAGAACATGCATGTGTTTTTGTTTCAATGTAATGATCTTAAACAATTTTCTTATTTTTTATAAAACAATATCGTTCAATTAAATGATGTAGCTTTTAACGTGGTTGATTTTGTGACATTTTATATACTAAATTAATATACCATTAACCTCTAGAATGATTAATTTAAAAAATAAATTAATAAGTGATGAACTAATAAAGAACTCTTTGAAATTTAACAACAGATTTACAAGATTATAATAAAGTGTTGGATGAATTTATCT
Source organism: Canavalia gladiata (assembly GCA_037954105.1). NCBI lineage: Eukaryota > Viridiplantae > Streptophyta > Magnoliopsida > Fabales > Fabaceae > Canavalia > Canavalia gladiata. Next base: position 13,763,194 of record CM075668.1, read on the forward strand.
CTAAACTTTGTTTATCTTTTTTATTTCTTTGACCTATGGCTCCTTTCTTTAAAAAAAAATCGATTAACACAGCAAATCAGAACTATACACGTAGAACAAAGGCGTTGTATTGGCTTTTAGATATGATGGACAACCACCCGTATAATGGCTTAAGCCGTCCGATTTTTTATTTTATTTTATTTTTAAAATTTTCTAGTCATCCAAATAGTGATGTAGGAGGTATGTTGCAGGCGTAGAAATATCATCACTCATTGACTTTAGGCTATTGCTTGAGGATTATATTCTTTCAAAGGCGAGAGAACACTTGGTAAAAGAAAACAATTATTTTTTAAAATTATTTTTAAACAAAACTTAATATGTCTATTATCTTTCGACGGCAATATTTAACAACCGACCCCATTCACTTCAGATAGCTTAAATTAAATAAATGGCATGACTTAGATCCTTGAAGATCAAAAGCTAGTTGTTGCAGGAGTTGCAACATTAATTCCACCAACAATGGTTTTCAGGCAAAGTATAGTGTGTTTCATTACTTTTACTTATTTCCTACACTTAACCGAACCTTCAGATTTGAATCAAGACACGTTACTCCAGGACAACACGCTCACAACATCCAACACTCTGATTTCATCTTCAGGTTTGTTCACGCTGAGTTTCTTTCAGTTTGATAGCTCTCAAGATTTCTACCTTGGAATTAGACTAACATCTCAGAATTCGAGTTCTAGTTATTATTGGGTTGCCAACAGAGACAAGCCAATCCAAGACCCTGCAAGCTTTCTCACAATAGATCAATATGGTAACTTGAAAATTATTTCAAACAAGGGAAATTCCACTATCATGCTCTATTATGCCGAACCTACAAGTAACAACAATAGTGCTATTAGTGCCATATTGCAAGATACTGGCAACTTTGTGCTTCGTGAAATGAATCCTGATGGATCTGTTAAAAGGGAATTATGGAAAAGTTTTGATTACCCTGCAGACACACTTATACCAGGGATGAAGCTTGGGTTTGATAGAAAAACAGGCCTTAATTGGTCTTTAACATCATGGAGAAGTGATATGTCTCCTATGTCAGGGTCTTTCTCCCTTGGTATTGACCCCAAAACGAATCAATTGGTGATGTGGTGGAGAGGGAAGATTGTTTGGAGCAGTGGGCAATGGAACAGTAATGGAAATAATTTTGGCAATTTAAAATCATCAATTTTCCAAGATGACTTCAGTTTCAAATACTATTCGGATGGAAATGAAACATATATAAAATATGCCTCAATCTATGGTTGGATTGTGTTGGGATCTTTGGGTACAATAATTGGTAGCAGTGGTAACTCTTATTCATGTGTTGATCATGACAAATGCTTTCTCTCTGGATGTTCAATGCCAAATCCACCAGAATGCAGGGACCATGATAATTTGTACTTGGGAAGCAAGGGTAGCTATGGGGTGATGTCAAGGAAAGGGTACAAATTTGATGAAAGGGAGAATCTCACCAATTTTGATTGCTGGATGAAGTGCTTGAATAATTGCTCCTGCGAGGCATACTCTTATGTTAATCATGATGCAACTGGCTGTGAGATATGGAGCAAAGGCACAGCCAACTTTCTAGCCACTATAATTTTGTAGCTGGTGGGCGTCAAATTTACTTCATTGCTAATAGAAAAGGTAAGCAAGCAGACTTTATTTTCAATAGTTTTCAACACTATTTGATGATTATGATAATTTTCAATATTAATTCAACATTAGGAGAAAAAAAGTTCATAATTATGATCTATTCAATTTCTAAAACATGACTTTTACAGGATCATTACATTTATACAGTAAGGTTTAATGATATTTTATTTTTTACATTGTTTTGACTTTTCCTAACTTAGACAACCATATAAAAAATCAGGAAAATCTATATTATTGAAAAATTATTTAATATTATGCTGTTTTATAAATTATGAAAAGTTTATATGTAGGATAAAAAATGGATATAAAAAAATTCGTTAAACGTTTATACTGTGCATTTTGATTAAAAAAATAATAGACCCTAATAAATTGCAGTACGTTTATAAATTGTCCGAGTTTTATATCAACATTCATTTATATTTCTTAAATATAGATGAATTATTGAGAAATTAAATATTATTAAAAAGTTTTATCTTGATTAGAGGGAGACCAATTATAGACATATAATATAAAAGTAAATCTTAATGTATGTGTTAATTTTTAGGATTAAATTAGGCTAAACCCAATTCTATACATATATTATGCGGAACCCTCTCATTATGATTTCAAAGGAACAGATTAGAACATCATTTTAATTGGGCAAAATATTTTTACTTAGACAAACAATATATAAGCAATTATAAATAACAAGTTTACTGACTCCATGTAGTTATCGTCTTGCTTCTTTCGGTTGGTTCCTAAGGATATTTCCATGGGAAAAATTATTTATGCAAACAACTTGTATTGCTACTAACAATTTCCAATGCAGGGAAGAAGAATACAAGGATACAAATCATAGGTGCAATACTTGGGGGAGCTCCTCTCCTAATCATCTCATGCTTCACGTGTATTAAGTTATGGAGAAAACGCACAGAAAGAGGTAAATCCTTCACCATCGAAATTCAAGAGAAGTTGAAAATAAGCTACTATAAATTTTTTTTCATCAACACGTTTCTCACATAAGTAAAGATGTAAACTAAATAGGTAGTATCTCTATAGTGTAGCAAAAAAAAGTCTATAAAACCACATGAATTCAGATAGAGTCTTCATAAATTTATTACTTAGTAAATCATAGATCAGCGTCTTTAAATTTTCATGTATATTGTGCGCAGCTGAAAAGCGTAAGAAGCAAATAAATCTATTATCTGACATTGGACGAAACACTGGAATTTCCATTAAATATGGTGAAAAAAGAGAACAGAGAAAAGATGGAATGAGGAACAATGATACACATATATTCGACTTGCAAACTATTCTTGAGGCAACTACTAATTTTTCTCCCACAAATAAGATAGGGGAGGGTGGCTTCGGACGTGTCTACAAGGTAATAACATACCAATATTTCAATATTATTTGTTATTGTTTGCATTTCTACTAAATCTTGACAATGGTATATTAGGTGAGGAATTCGGTCATATACAAGCTTAAATTTAAATTATTTTAATTTTGATCATAACTTTCAATCACATCAAAATATTAGTCCCTAAGAAAATGCTAGCAAGTGGTGATAAGGCATTAATTAAGAAAATAAATGTATTTTTTATATAAAAAAAGTTTTCTCAATGCATTTTTTCTTGTGATTTCTAATGCATAACATCTTAAATTTCAATAAAAGAACTTGTTAGTAGGACCTAGATTCTACTCCCTAACATATTTTTCAAGCCTATGCTTTATAAAGGTTGAATTGTATTTCTAGGGGAAACTGCCAAATGGACAAGAAATAGCTATAAAGAGACTCTCAAAAAGCTCAGGGCAGGGATTGATAGAGTTCAAAAATGAAGCAATGCTAATTGTCAAACTCCAGCACACTAATCTAGTGAGGCTTCATGGTTTTTGTATTGACAAAGAAGAAAGAATTTTAGTCTATAAATACTTCCCCAACAAAAGCTTGAATTTATATCTCTTTGGTATGGAAGTCTACTCTTAATTGTCCAATATTTTTATGCTTTAATGTGCTCAATATTTCGATCATACTTTATATTATATACTTTGCTCACATAGACTTACTGATCTTTCTTTCAAAGTAGATTCCAACAAAAGAAACATGTTGGAATGGGGTAAACGATGTACAAGGACTTGTATATTTACAATTCTATTAGTATTCAAGATTGAAAGTGATACACAGAGACTTGAAAGCTAGCAACATTTTACTGGATGATGAGTTGAATATCAGATTTTGGAATGGTTAGAATATATGAATTGGCAAAATCTGAAGAACAAACTAATAGAATTGTTGACACATAGTAAGTCTTTACATAAAATTTTTATCCTTAAATTTTTTCCAAGCTATAGATCGTTTAAAGGATTATTTAACATTACTGTTTTAGTGGCTATATGTCTCCAAAATATGCTATGATAGGTTTCATCTCAACTAAAATTGATGTTTATAGTTTTGGCATCCTTCTGCTAGAAATTGTGAGCGGGAAGAAAAATAGTAATGATTACCCACTGAATCTTGTAGTTTATGTAAGTTTCATCAAACCATGCAGTTAATATATATATATATATATATATATATATATATATATATATATATATATATATATGTCACTAGTTTGACAATTAACAAAGTGTGTTTATTTCATGTATGGAAATTATGGAACGAAGATGAAATATTAAAGCTAAAAGACACAATATTGGATGGATCATACCCTCCTATCCAAGTGTTACGATACATTCATATAGGTCTGTTATGCACATAAGAACAAGCAAGAGATAGACCCACCATGCATGAGGTTGTTTCTTTTCTTTCAAATGAGATTGCCCAATTACCTCCACCTAAACAACCAGGATTCTGTACCGTTCAAGAAAAAATAGAGCAACATAAAAGTTGTTCCATAAATGAAACAACAATTTCATCAACATTAGGTAGATAAAATATCTATGCTCTTGGAGAAGTTTAAAAGTCACGTCAATAATTTGTGAATATATGCCAATGTATAGTGGTATTTTGAAGGTGGAGGAAAGAAGATAAAAGATTTATTCAAAATTGGAATCTGAATTCTAGTTTTAGTCCACAATTTTTATCATTAAATTGATCTGTTTCTATTATTAAAAATTCACATCAACATGTTTACATGGTTAAATGATGTACCGTTAATTATTAATTAAAAAATAAAAATATTTTTAATGCATATGAAATTATTGGTTTCTTAATTTAATTCTTTATTTTTTTTAAAAAAAAGTAGTTTTGATCTTTTGTTTTTTAAAAATCAAATTTTGATCATTATTTTTTTAAAACATTTCAAAAAATTCACATCATTACAAATACATTTTTATTTTTTTCTTTTAGCATATAAATATACACTCAAATATAAATAAAAATATATATTATAATTATTGAGTATAAATATGAACCAACTAAAATAATAATAAAATTAAAGTAATTTTAAATAAATTCAGAAATGCAAGGAAAATAAAATCTTTAAGTACTATAATTAGAGTACATTAAAAAAAATGATGTGTCACTCATCATCATCGTCTATCCTTTTTCACTAGAAAAAATTATGTTAAAGTTGATTATGTTAAATTAAATTTACTTAAAATTATTTAAAAAGTATAATTTATGTTTAAAATTTTTAAAATAAATTTATAATAAAATTTAGTATAAACTTATTATTTCAATACAAACATTATAATTTATCATATTGATTTAAACATGATTTTAAAAACAAAATCAATTTTAATCGACCTAATATAATCAAATATCAAAATTTTCTATAAAATTATGTTATATTGTGCTAAACACAATTTTAACACATTTTAAGATGGATCCAAATATAAACGCAGAGTCAATTCTAAATTTGTAATAGTGAATTGAAAGAAAAAACTGCGATTTGAATAATCTCTTATTAGACAGTACATTTGAATAATAGTTCTTTAATCATGATATATATATTATTTCCTCTCCTCCTTCCACTTTCCTTTTAATTAATGGAACTTAACAAACTATCCTTTTAAGGGAAAAAAATAGTATTCTTTTAATCCTTAGCTCAAGAAAATTTAGAGGACATTATTTAATTTTGTTCGAAAGTATCAAATTTGACTTTCTCTATCGATTCGACGCGTAGAATAAAAAAAAACTGTCTTACATCAGTTCATTGCCAAATTCCGAGCAATAAATTGGTTATTTATTATTACTTTCTACTTCTATCATTTTTGTTTGGTGTGATGTGATAGACATACATTAATAAAGGCTACAAGAGGAAATATATACTTTGTGCATTTTTGAAGTTATTAAAAAATTGGATAGATAACATTAAAAATTATGATGAATCTGAACACATTTATATTTTATCATTTTGTATGAATGTCACTGTCTTACACTATTATTCGATGAAAGGGCAGAGATTAGGATTCAATTGACTAACTTGAACCTTGAGGAGGAATACGTAATATTATTTGCGTTTCATTTTGAATCATTTTTTAAATAATTAAAATATTATTAATTTAATTCTAAAAATATATTAAGATTTGGTTTTTGAATTAATTTAGATAAAAATTTAAATTTAATCTGAATTGATATGATTGAAAACAGTTTAAATTGAATTAAAAATTTCAGTTTTTATATTTTTAGTTTAGTTTAAAAATGATAAATTAATTTGATTTTATTATATTTTTAGATTTTTAATCAAAATTTATATATACATATAAAATATAAAATACAATATTTTAAAAATAATCTAAAATTTATAAGCACATTAAAACAATAAAATATATAAAAGATAATGATAAAATATTTTAAAAGTAAAATATTAAAAAATAAATATATATCACAATTTTATAAATATATAAATATAAATAAGAATTTAATTTTATAAATATAATTATATATTCATACATAAGTTAAATTTGGACAAATTAATTTTTAAAATTGAACTAAAAAATCAAATCAATTAAAAAATTCATTTTTTGTAATTTTTAATTTAGTTAAATTATATTTTTTATCCTCTAAGATTTGGTTAAATTTTAATTCTATTCTCCAAATTTTTTATTTAAATTAGGTTTTCAATTTTTTTTGGGAACTTTTGGGAATCTATATTTTTATTTCAATAATTATTCAAATTAATTAAGAGATTTATTATATATTAAATTTCAATCGACATATCACAATTTTGTATTAAATTTTATTTTTTAAAATAAAAGAACAAAATGTGAAAGCTAAGAATTGTTTTCATCAAACCTTAATTATAAATATCCATTTTTTTTTATGTTTTTAATAATTATTAAAATTGATTAAGATATTTTTTTAACTTTATTCATGAACAACGTATTAAAATTTTATATAATTTTATTGATTAAAATAAGTGATTAAATATATCTTTCTTAATGACCCAATCTACTTTTAATATGATTTGGAAACACTTTAAATTTTTTTAAAAAAATCCTTACCTTTAACATTAAATCTTTACTATAAAAATTTGCAGTATTTCATGGTCTATTTATAAAATATTAAATGAGTTAAGGTAATTTAATTTATTTTTAAAATTTTGACAAATTTTCATTAAATTTTAATATTGTTATGATGTAGAAATATTAACTTAAAATAAAAAATAAAAAGTTATTGTTTAAATAAAAAATTGAAAAATGAAATTAAAACTCTTAATTTTAAAAAAACACAATTTAACCTTTGAAAATTTTTACGATCTTAATTGAATTGAATTGATTTATATAGGAAAGCGATGGTCTTGAGGAATTTCTCACCCTCGAAGGTCCTTGTGTGGTGGTTGACTTTTGCTGCTTCATGTGTGGCTTCCTTATGCTATCCGATCAGTTTAATATAATATTTTTTCCCTTTAAGATAATGCTCGTTGAATTCAAAAGTAGAGAAAACTGGTGCCACGATAATAGGTACGATGACTGTAGTAGCAGAAAGTGGAGCTCTTTGAGCACAATATCTTCACTCGAATACAACACCTCATTTAAAGAAATTCATACATTTATCAGTGAAATAAGCAGTGTTGAAAGAACACTAATTAATAATTAGTGTTGCAAACTTGCTGCGTGATTTACAATTCACAAGTAACTGAATGTAATTAATTATTATTATGTTCATTGTCCTCAACTTGCCTCAGCTTGTTGACGTGGTTTCCGGCAATGGAGCCATGGAAGAGGCCATTGCCTCTCCGTCAGAAAATACCAAACGTCAAAATAAATTTTACATTAATATATCTTAAATACAATCAATAAACTTACCTGTGACTCTAAATATATCAATACATTTATGCGAACTTATTACCAAAAAAACCTTAATGTAAATAATGAATTTAAACTTTTAAATAGATTGATGGATAAATATGTATAACCAGAACATTACCCCGCAAAATAAAAATTAAAGATAATTAATAATTAATATTTTATTATATTAAATAATAATAAATTAAAAATATATTTTTGTAAATTAAGGATTAAGTTATAAAAATAAATTATTAAAATTAAGATATATTATCTTTTTTAATATGATATTTTAAAGTTAAATTTTAAAAATTAAATTTAAATTGGGATTGATTAAAATTAAAATAAATCTTAAAACATAATTTATTTGAAAAAATATCTTCAATTCAATATAATGTATCAAGATTTAAAATTTAAATCAAATTAAAACTAGTATTAAATTTAATAAATAGTATTTGAAAGGAATAACAATTATAAATTAAAACTAAAATTTATTTTTTAATATAGAAGAAATCATGTGGTTTAATAAAAATTAGAGTTTTGTTCTTTTATTAAATTAATTTAATTTTACATTAAAAATAATTAATTTTAACTTAACTTTTTATTCAATTTTAATAATTTATTGATTATTTAATAAAAAAAAGTTAACGAAAGATTAAAACCACTGCATCTTCAATTTGAGAGAACTAAGAGTATAATTAAATTTATAATGTAAGAATAATCTCAAAGCATTATATTAAACAATATAATAATAATAACAAAAATAAATTTATAGTTATTATTATTATTATTATTATTATTATTATTATTATTACTACTACTACTTTTATTTATTTAAATAAGTTAATTTATTAGACTTAAAAAACTTTTTTAAACGACATAGAGTCTAACCCTTTTAATTTAAAGGTATTTTACAGTCTTAATATATATATATATATATATATTAATATATATATATATATATATTAATATATATATATATATATATTAATATATATATATATATATATATATATATATTAATAATTACATAAGTCTGGGCTGATGCTTAAATTAGGTTATATACTTTTCACAACTCTAATCTATCCTATTTTTAAGAAATCCCTAGAATTATTCTGTGTGGGTATTTCCATGAGCTAGTTACTTTCTTCTTACACCGCCCCCCCTATTTTTGATCAAAGGCCCTTTGAATTCGAAATAAAAAGTCAAGAAGCCAATATTCACGCTCATAATCGTCACTAAAGAACTCAGTTCATGCCTTGAATCATGTTTGTTTTATTTTATAATTTCTTCTCAACTTCTTGAATCACTTCAACTAATTATGCTGCGTGGAATGGCTTAAATTTAATATAATCACGCCCATGGTTATGCAAGTTCTCATATAGTCATACCATAGGCTAAAAGATTAGAATGTGCTTCACAACCCTTTCACCCACTGCATGTTCCAATTACAACAATGCCTTTTAGCAAAAGAATACTAAGCTTCATCGCTTTAACTCATTTCCTGCACTTCACAAACCCTTCAAACTTGAATCAAGACACCTTAATCCAAGGTCATCAACTCTCAACAACCAACCATCTTATTTCATCTTCAGGTTTGTTCACGTTGAATTTTTTTCAGTCTCAAAATTTCTACCTTGGAATTCGACTATTAGCTGTTAATTCCAGTTATTTCTGGGTTGCTAATAGAGACAAGCCAATCCAAGACCCTGCAGGGGTTCTCACAATCGATCAATATGGTAACATGAAAATTATTTCCCATGTGGACCATTCAAATATTATATTATATTCTGCAGAAAAAGCTTCAAGTAATAACAACAGTATTATTGGTGCCATCTTGCTGGATACTGGCAACTTTATGCTTCGTGAAATAAACTCAGATGGATCTGTGAAGAGAATATTATGGCAAAGCTTTGATTACCCTACAAACGCACTTATACCAGGGATAAAGCTTGGCTTTGACAAAAAAAGGGGCCTTAATTGGACTATAACATCATGGAGAAGTGTGAAGTCTCCTATGTCAGGGTCTTTCTCCCTTGGTCTTGATCCCAAAATAAAGCAATTGGTGATGTGGTATAGAGGAAAGATTGTTTGGAGTAGTGGGCAATGGGAAAACGGAAGCTTTGGGTATTTAAAGTCGTCATCTTTTAAGAAGGACTTTGTCTTTGAGTACTTCTCGGATGAAAATGTAACGTATGTAAAATATGTGCCAGTCTATGGTTGGATTCTTCTAGGTGGTTCTGGTACAATGTATGGCAGCAATGGGAACTATTCATGCAATCATAAATATTTTCTGTCTGGTTGCTCAATGCCAAGTCCACCCAAATGTAGGGAGCATGATAGTATGTATTTGGGCAGCCTGAGAAGGTATGGAGTAATGTCAAGGAAAGGGTACAAATTTGATGAAAGGGAGAACTTGAGCAATTTTGATTGTTGGATGAACTGCTTCAATAATTGCTCTTGCCAAGCCTACTCTTATGTTAATCAGGATGAAACTACCTGTGAGATATGGAGCATGGATGCTGCTAATTTTCTGGCCACTAATAATTTCACAGCCGGAGGGCGTCAAATTTACTTCATTCGGCAAAAAAAAGGTTAAGTACAAACCAAAAATTATATAAAGAAAGTACGAATCTAATGGATATATCATCTAAATTTTAAGTGTTGGTTGGTGAGTTTATTAGTACTCTTATACTTCATATGCTAATTTTAGTTGACAATATCTTAATTTTCATACATAATAATGTGAGTACACGATTTCATATACGATTAAAGTAAATTTATATTACAATTTTGGCATTTGTTGTTTATAAGGAATGTTTTTTTTCCTCCTCAAGAAGTTACTTACGTTTCTGAAAAAAATTTACAAAAAAAATCCGTTAAAAATGAAAGATATTACATCGCAATGATTCAATACAAATAATGAATTTCTTTAAATAAATTTATTCTTATAGAATGTGAAATGGTTTGAATGAGAATTTTAAACACATTTCTTTAAAACAAATTCATAGCAGTCATACGGTTGATTGAGGACTTCAGAGATATTAGTTACATATTTTTCAATATATTCATAAATGGTTGCATAAGGATATCCAACTTGTTTGGTAAAATGTATGAATTATTGGCATTTTCAATTTCAAACCAACTTGTTTGGTAAAATGTGTGAATTATTGGCATTTTCAATTTTAAATGCAGGCAAAGCTAAGATATGGATCACAAGTACAATAGTTGGAGCTCTTGTCCTAATCATCTCATGCTTCACATGTAATAAATTATGGAGAAAACACAAAGAAAAAGGTATGTTCAACATTAAAATTCAAAAAAAGTTAAAGATTAGCTGCTATAATAATGTTATCACTTATCATCAATACAATTCTTGCTTAATGCATGTGTAAACTACATAGAAAGCGTATAGTCTAACAAAAAGTTTGGATAGAGTGCATCTTAAATCTTTAAGCATTCATGTATGATGTGTAGCCGAAAAGCAAAAGAAACGAATAAATCTATTATCTGAAATTGGAGGGAACACTTTAATTTCCACCGAAGAAGAAAGAAAACAAAGGAAAGATAGAAGGATAAGTGATGCAACACACATATTCGACTTTCAAACTATTCTTGAGGCAACTGCTAATTTTTCTTCCACCAATAAGATAGGGGAGGGTGGCTTTGGACCTGTCTACAAGGTAATGTACTAATCAACATTTCAATATTATTTTCCATTTCCATTAAATATTGATTATGAATATGAAAAAGGAAAAGAAATTATATATTATTTTAACTCTGATCAATTTAATTGTCACTCTCACCAAACAACTCCATATATAAGTTAGTACTATCTCTTATTTCCACTAAAGCATCGTTCCTTGTAAGTGTTTGAATGGTTTTACTAAATAGAATGAGTGTAAGAAGTTCTTTATGGAAAACTTTATCAAAGGATCAACTATAACAGAGGCGAGGTAGTTTTAGGGGATTAATGGCCAACGATTCAAGAAATGTGACCTCCGATGGGTGTTTTGCTTTTGAACCAATACTTAATATCTCTTATCATTGAGGACAAAATGTAAGTTCGCTCTTTAAAGCTAAATATAGAGATGGAATTTTTTTCCTAAGGGGAAGCTGCCAAGTGGACAAGAAGTAGCTATAAAGAGGCTTTCTAAAAGCTCAGGACAAGGGTTGATAGAGTTTAAAAATGAAGCAATGTTAATCGTCAAACTCCAGCACACAAATTTAGTGAGGCTACTTGGTTTTTGTATCGACAAAAAAGAAAGAATATTAGTTTATGAGTACTTGCCCAACAAAAGCTTGAATTTATACCTCTTTGGTTTGGAAGTTTACTCATTAACTATCCAATATACATACTTTTGTCTTTTGCAAATTTCATTTATATTTTGAGATTATTATGTACTTTGTTACACTTATGCTTATTAACACTTCCCTTCAAAGCAGATCCCAACAAAAAAAACATATTAGAATGGAACATACGATGCCAAATTATTGAAGGAGTTGCACAAGGACCTGTATATTTACATCAGTATTCAAGATTGAAAGTGATATAGAGATTTGAAAACTAGCAACATTTTACTTGATAATAAATTGAATCCAAAAATATCAGATTTTGGAATAGCCAGAACATTTGAGTTGAAAGAATATGAAGAACAAACTAATAGGATTGTTGGAACATAGTAAGTATATATATAAAATTTTATGCTATATCTTATCTAAGCTCTAAATTGTTTGACTGATGAATTAATATTATCATTTTAGTGGCTATATGTCTCCAGAGTATGCTATGATGGGTGTCATCTCAACTAAAATTGATGTGTATAGCTTTGGCATCATTCTCCTCGAGATTTTGAGTGGAAAGAAAAGTAGTAATGATCCACAGTACAGTCTTATAGTTTATGTAAGTTTATTCAAATAATGCAATTAATGAAGGGTACAAATATATCATTGGCTTGGAAACTAACAAAGTGTGTTTCAGGCATGGAAATTATGGAATGGAGGTGAAGCATTAAAGCTAATAGACACAATGTTGGATAGGTTATACCCTGCTGTTCAAGTGTTACGATACATTCATATTGGTCTCTTATGCACACAAGATCAAGCAAGAGATAGACCCACCATGCTTGAGGTGGTTTCTTTTCTTTCAAATGAAGTTGCGTATTTACCTCCACCTAAACAACCAAAATATACAATTGAAGCCATTGAAGAGATAGAGCAGCACAAAAGTTGTTCCATAAATGAGACAACAAATTCATTGACATCAGGAAGATAGAATATCTACACTTTAGGAAAAGTTCAAAGTTTGTTTATAATTTGTGAATATAACAGTTATGATAATGCAGGAAACATGATTTGTGGGGGTGGAAAAAGATGTTAGTAGAAAAAAAAATATTATCCTAAATTTTACATGAAAGATAAATAAGAATAAATTTTATTTTTTTTCTAAATAGATAAATAGGAAGAGAATAAATAAAAATAAATAAATTTATTTAATTTATTGTTAGATTATGATGTTAATTTTGAAAATGATAATGTTAGTACGCTGGAGTATAGTATATAATAGGAACACATCCTTTTCCGCACGTTAACCTTCTACTTCTCTTCCATGCATCAAAACACAAAACATTTTATTAATGATTAGTTTAGAAACGTAAATAATATAAATGGTGAAATGAGAAGTTTCAAAATAGATAAAAGAACAAAATACCATTACGAGAAAGAGAAAGATGGATCTGCTTTCCAACAAAAGGGAGAAACCTGAGTTCAATTATAGGAATCACTTTACATCTCCAGAGTTGTTTTTATCATGGTCTTTTTCTTTTCCTTTTCCTTCTAATCATTTTTTTCCTTCTTAATTTCCAATTTTTATTTTATTTATTTGCAATGTGGGTTCCATTTTCTAATTTTTAGTTATTGGATTTTCTGCATAGCCTCCTACCATTTGTTAGATTAGTTGACATTTTAGTTCCAATCCATTTTTTCTGTTTTTGAAGTCAAATGTAGTTGTTTAAAGTTAGCTATTAATGACTTGGTGGTAGTTTTATTTTTGTATTCAGTTTTAACCACTTTTGAAAGTGGTGCTTAGTGGCTTAGTGATAGTTTTAACCACCTTGAGAGTGGCACTTAGATAGGAAAAGCTTATTATTTTTCCTCTATTTAAACTATCATGTTTCACAATTATGAACACAATTTAGTTTTAACTCATTCTCCACTTTCCTATCTCTTGAGTTATACCTTTTTCAACTTATTTATTTTCTAACAGTGGTATCTAGAGTCATAGTTGATCTTACGAGATCCAAATTTTCCTTTCTTTTCAACCCACAAACCAATAGCTTACAACAACCTTCCTTTGAACCCACCCTTTACCTTCACCGGTGAAAATTATCACATTTGGTCAGTGAAGATGGAAGATTTTCTAAGATCTTATGACCTTTGGGAAACAGTGCTTGAAGATATCCCATTACCTTCCCAACCAAAAAATCCTACCTTGGCTCAGATAAAATCTCAGAGTGAAGAAAAAGCAAAGAAATTCAAGGCCAAGTCCCTTATATAAAATTCTGTGACAGATTGTGTATTTTATAGGATCATGGCCTGTAAAACAGTAAAGGAGGCTTGGGACAGATTGAAAGAAGAATATGAAGGCAGCGATAAAATACATCGAATGCAAGTGCTGAACCTGAAATGTGAATTTGAATCTCTGCATATGCATGAGGATGAAACGATTGGTAAGTATGCTGATCGAATCTCCTTAATTGTTAATAATATTAGATTACTTGGTGAAGACTTTGCAAACAAAAGGATTGTGGAGAAAGTTCTAGTAACTCTTCGTGAGAGGTTTGAATCCAAAATTTCCTCTCTTGAAGAATCCAAGGACCTTAGCAAAATCTCATTAGGTGAACTAATGAGTGCTCTACAAGCATAAAAGTAAAGAAGGACCTTAAGAGAGAGCAGGTTCAATGAAGGAGCCTTTTCTGTTCAAAAGCAACATTCTGGTAAAGGAAAACAACACCTTAACCAGAAGAATAATGATAAGCATGATGGTGGAAGTAGTAGTGATTCAAAACAAAGGTCATTTTCTCCTTGTAAGCATTGTAAAAAGGCAACACATATGAAGAAATACTGTTGGTGAAGGCCTGATGTTGTATGTGGAAAATGCATACAATTGGGGCACGTAACTAAGGTTTGCAAATCTAAAAACAAATTCTCAAAGCCTTTACAAGCACAACTAGCAGAAGCGACTGATGCACAGGAGGAGCAGCTTTTTGCGGTTTCTTGCTTCTCAACAAATGACTTATCTGATGCTTGGCTTCTTGATAGCGGTTGCATACACCACCTATGTAATGATGCCGAGATGTTCAGTTTCCTTGATGGTATTTACAAGTCTAGAGTAAATGTGGGAAATGGAGAATTTTTAGAAGTCAAAGGTAAATGATCAGTGGCTGTTTCAACAATCTTAGGTATTAAAACTATTCCTGATGTTCTATACATACCTGATATTAGCCAAAATCTATTGAGTGTTGGATAAATGCTCGAAAAGAATTACTCAATGCACTTTAAGGATCGCAAGTTTATTATTTTTTATCCCTCTGGTGTAAAATTATTCTGCATCAAGATAAACAAAAGAATGTTTATAGTAGACTTGGGGAAAGTAGTTGAACAAGCCTATATCAGTGCTTCAGAGACGATTACAAATTTGTGGCACAAAAGACTCGGTCATCTCAATCATAGAAGCATAACAGAAATGAACAAAAAGGAGTTGGTGGTAAATATGCCTGAAATCTCATATGATGCTCAAGTTTGTGGGACTTGTTAGCAAGGTAAGGAATCAAGACTACCTTTTCAAGCAAATCAAGCATGGAAGCTAAGCAGAAACTTCAGCTTATCCACACTAACATGTGTGGCCCAATGAAAACTGGATCATTAAATGGTAACAAGTATTTTCTCCTCTTCATTGATGACTACACCAGAATGTGTTGGGTTTATTTCATTAAACTCAAGAGTGAAGTCTTTAATATTTTTAAACAATTTAAAGCTTTTGTGGAAAATCCATGTAATTTGAAAATTAAAGCTTTGAGATCTGATAATGGTGGAGAATATACCTCTGCTCAATTTGTAGAATTTTGTAATAGTGCAGGCATTGAACATCAAATGACCTTACCATATACACCAAAACAAAATGGTGTATTTGAAAGGAAGAACCGAACAATAATGGAGATGGCTAGGTGTGTTTTGATTGAAAAACATATGCCAATTCTGTTTTGGGCAGAGGCAGTTAATACCTCTTTTTATTTGCTGAATAGGCTTCCCACAAAATCCTTACAGGATAAGACTCCATATGAAGCTTGGAGTAATAAAAAACCTTCAATGCACCATCTCAGAATCTTTGGGTGTATATGCTATTACCAAGTGCCGGAACCTAAAAGAAGTAAGCTAGACAACAGGGCTCACAAAGGAATTTTCGTGGGCTACGATTCATCAACCAAGGGCTACAGAATTTTTTGTTTAAAAACAGAAAAAATAATTTTGAGCAGAGAAGTAAAATTTGATGAGGAAGCTGTTTGGGATTGGCAAAATCAAAGGAATGCTCATTTTGACTTGTTTCCAGATAAACAACCTCAACTTGACATAAATGAGCTAGTGGATGACCTACCGGTGAAGGGCATAAGAACTTTGGAAGATGTTTATCAAATGTGTAGCTTGGTCATCTCTGAACCAACATGTTATGCTGAAGCACAAGACTCTAAAGCTTGGAGGAGAGCTACGCAAGATGAATTAGACAGGATTAACAAAAACGGAACTTGGCAGCTTGTTGATAGACCCACGAATCGCAAAGCGATAGGTGTAAAATGGGTTTTCAAAACAAAACTCAATCCCAATGGATCAATTTGCAAACACAAAGCTAGACTGGTGGTGAAAGGTTATGCACAATAGTATGGTATAGACTACCAAGAAACATTTGCGTCAGTAGCAAGGTATGACACAATCAAGCTTCTTCTTGCCTTTGCAGCTCATAATTCATGGAAAATTCATCTACTTGACGTCACATCAGCTTTCCTAAATAGGTTGCTTGCTGAAGAGATCTATGTAGAGCAGCCTGATGGTTTCTCAACTCTTGGTAAAGAAGATAAAGTCTATCTTTTAAAGAAAGCCTTGTATGGACTAAAACAAGCCCCGAGAGCATGGTATGAAAGAATGGACAATCATCTCATCCAGCTTGGCTTCGAATGAAGCCAAAATGAAGTCACTTTATATGTGAAAGTCACTGGTGGTGAGTCTTTAATTGTTTCAATTTATATAGATGACATCCTTGTAACAGGAAGCAAAATTGAACTAATCCAAAAGTTCAAGGATGAAATGGAGAAAGTCTTTGAAATGACTGATCTTGGAGTCATGAAGTACTTCCTTGGCATGGAAATAATGCAGTCCAATGATGGCATCTTTATATGTCAAAAGAAATACATTTCTGATATCCTAAACAAGTTCAAAATGCAAGACTGCAAATCCGTAAGCACTCCAATTACCACTGGTTTGAAGCTTGGCAAGGATGAGAATTCTGAAAAAGTAGATGAAAGTATGTACAAAAGCTTGGTTGGCAGTCTCCTATACCTCACTGCAAGTAGACCTGACATTCTATTTGCTGTAAGTTTACTCTCTAGGTTTATGCATTCACCTGGAGAAACACACTTTGCGGTTGCTAAAAGAGTGTTAAGATATATTAAAGGAACCAACATACTTGGAATTTTCTTTGCAAAATCTGCAGAAAAAACCATGAAACTGGTGGGCTAATCTGAAAGTAATTGGGGAGGTTGTATTGATGATTCCAAAAGCACTTCTAGATACTTATTTTCCTTGGGAACGAGTTTTTTTTTAGTTGGAGCTCTAAGAAACAAGAAACTACAACTCAATCAACCGCAGAAGCTGAGTATATTGCTTCTTCCTCTGCTGTGAATCATGCAATATGGCTAAGGAAGATGTTAAAGGACTTGGGGCATGAACAAACAAAAGCTACCAGGATAATGTGTGATAACATTTCTGCTATTTCAATCTCAAGAAATCTAGTGTTTCATGGATGAACCAAACACATCAAGATCAAGTTTCATTTTATTAGAGAAGTTTAACAATCTAATGAAGTGCTGCTTGTTCATTGCACATCTGAGAACCAGCTAGCTGACATTTTTACTAAGTCAACACCAAAGGAAAGATTTGAAGATTTGAGACAAAGAATTGGTGTTTGTCACCTAAATGCCAAGGAGGAGTGTTAGATTAGTTGGCATTTTAGTTCCAATCCATTTTTTCTATTTTTGAAGTCAAATTTAGTTGCTTAAAGTTAGCTATTAATGACCTAGTGGTAGTTTTATTTTTACATTCAGTTTTAACCACTTTTGAAAGTGGTGCTTAGGGCTTATTGGTAATTTTAACCACCTTAAGAGTGGTACTTAGATAGGAAAAGCTCATTATTTTTCCTTTATTTAAACTCTCATGTTTCACAATTATGAAAACAATTCAGTTTTAACTTATTCTCCACTTTCTTATCCCTTGAGTTATACCTTTTTCAATTTTTTTATTTTCTAACACCGTTTTTCTCTTCTTGTTTTCCTTATTTTTTATTTCTTTTTTTCTTTAAGAAAATAAAAAGTATGTAATATATTGTGGAATTATGAAGGGTTATTGTTACAATTTTTCCGTCTTTTTTCTTTCCATTGATAGATGCTGGAAAGAAATTGTTTGTAGACTTAAGAAGAAAACAATAGGACTGGACACTCTTTTATAATTGTGTTTTGTTCTTATTAACTTCTTATCCTTACTATTTATATTATCCACGTTTCTAAATCAACCACATCATTGACTGCTTATTAATGCAACATGGGTTCAAGCAAAGTTTTAATTGCTAATTACTCCAACTTATATTCTAGTTATAAAAAAAAATCATTTATCGATAAATAAAATCTTATTAAACATTTGGATAACTTTTGGTGATATAAATTATTAAATTTTTTCTGAAAAAATTAAGTTTCTCTTTATATTGATGTTGAAACGGAGTGATGGAATTGAAAAGAAAATAAAAATCACTTTCATGAAAAAGTGAATAGAACCTGGTGAAACTTGGTTGCATATGGAATACAAAACAGATCTTAAATTGTTAATATAAAACTTGAAAGTTTATATTAATAAGCTTTGGTTATGTGTATGGATGGATAACAGAGTCGCCAAATTAGGTGAATAAAAGAGTCATAGTTATGTGTAGTACAGTTAAAGATGGAAGTGAATAAGGTCGTTCGACGGAGGTTTACGACTTGACTCGTTTAAAGCCTAACTTATCAGCTTGTTTAATAAATAGATAGGCTTATGCTTGTTAAAAAAACCTTTTTAAATAAACAAGTCAGACATAGGCTTATAAAAATTCTATTTAACCTATTAAGGGATCTATTTATATTTATATATTATATTTTAAATATTTTAATATATTATATTTGTATAATATTTATTTTATATTTTATTTATATAATATTAATATATATATGTTTTAAATCTATCTAATGACCTTTTTATCTTATAGATTTTAAATTTATAAGCTTTTTTAATCAATTATTTATATAGAGCTTTAAGTCTATTTATTGATTTTTTTTTTGTAATGTAAGCTTTTAAATATGCTTGTAGACCTTGTAGGCTTTAAATCAGGTCAGACCTTGATAAAAAAAAACCTTTAATAGATAATAGGCCCAGGTTTAAGCCTTAAAATTTTTAAATAGACCAAATTTAAACACTCAAAGCCTAACTCGACTTAGCCTACTTCCTTCCCTAAATATACTATGACTAACATATAACTAAAATTTGGTTAACTTATGATTTATTGAGATAAAGTAAAAGCTGATTATAATGTTTGTGAGGGTATAGATACCATTTATGTTCACATATCTCATCATTTTTAATCCATTATTCCTTTTAAAGCAGGTCTTAGTTTTTCCTTTCCAAACTAATATATATGTCCTCTTGAATGTATAAGATAAAGTATAAAAGTTGTTTTTGGTATATAATGATGAATTTAAAATTTTATTCAAAGTATTTAAACATCTTACCATTAGACAAATGTGAGTCGCTGAAATGTATAAAGGCAAATGTGAGCGGCCCAAATGTATAAAGGTTGAAATATGACCTTTATTTTATACTCTTTTTAATAGATTTTTTTTTATAATAGAAATTTATAGTAACTATTATTAGCATAAAAGATTCTATTTTAATTGTTGAGATAATGATGAATTATTATATTATAATTAAGGGAGTATTTTTAACTTAAGGTTTAAATCTAACTTTTTATAATTTGAAACAAGTATCATTTAATTTTAAAGTATAATTTCCTTCTTAAAATTATAATCTTGCTAGAAAACTTATTTAAATTCTATGAGATATTTAAATAAACTGAAAATATAATTAAGGTAATAGTATTAAATTTTTAAAAAGTTAACAAATAATTTACTTATATACATGATACATCAAACATAAAATAAATTTTGATGGTCTGTATACGACTCATACGTTATAATTATTACAGTTTTCAAATTATTTATATTCTCTTTAATATTATTCGTACGTTATTTTTTGTGTATATATGTTAGTATCAAATAATCGTATGCTTATAATGTACATAATTTTCCAATTATCTTAATAAACAACCTTATAGTAAATATATATATATATATATATATTCTCATAAACTATATCAGTTCCATAATTTCATAATATAAGTAGTTTAGGTATTATAACTGGGGTGGTAAGATAAATGTGTACAACATTGTGTTATTGTATCTAGCTAAAAACTACAGGAATTCGTTTCTTTTCTCCGAATTGATACTCCTACTTCATAGTCATCATCCTTATCCACAAAGTAAAATTTTCTTATTTACTTTCTACGTTAATGATTACCTCAACGTCGAAAGGAGTGTGATCTACGTTACAAGCTTACTGAGAAATCACAATCACGCATACAAAATTGAACAAAGGAGAGTGAGACGTTTCATTCAAGTAAAAATAAAAATAAGAGTAGTGCATTAAATTATATTTTAACATAAAGA
Organism: Canavalia gladiata; assembly: GCA_037954105.1. Classification (NCBI taxonomy): domain Eukaryota; kingdom Viridiplantae; phylum Streptophyta; class Magnoliopsida; order Fabales; family Fabaceae; genus Canavalia; species Canavalia gladiata. The sequence continues at coordinate 13,784,151 of CM075668.1, forward strand.
ACAAATACATTCATTAACTTTCTTAAAGAACAAATACGTTTGTTAACCTTTTTAACGAATTATTAACAATCATTCTTTCTCAGCAATGAATGAATGAATGTGATTATTCTACTTTCTCCGCCACAAGTGGCTACAATGACAGAAAAAATAAGTTGATATTATTGTATCGTATACCGCAATAATCTTCACTAATCTAAAATTGGTCATCCTTACGATATACAGATGCATGTGGACCTAAACCTCTTCGCAACTTTATCAAAATAATAGGGGTATCGAGATCCAATTTCAAAGCACAATGTACCCTCGTCAACACTAAAATCATCATCCTCCTCATTGCACAACATTCAGACATTGCTCGACCGGTAATGATAATCTTCAAGATCTTGTCGAGGCGATCAAGTCCGACTAAAGCAGTCCCGACTACAAAGAGCAACCTCATGCCATAAAGAGGCTCAAAAAAGCTCACGTATCCCCTAAGATCGGAAGTCCCTACTATCATGAACTTTGTTCTACTTCCATATGAATCAACCCTTAGATTTCTTAGCTCTCTTTCACATAGAGCGTGTCACCCATTATAATTTACAAAACACTTTTATGAAAATGATGCATGTGAACTAATTGTTCTAATTCCTATCTCTATCTCACCTTGAAGATATTGTCTTATTCTCAAGGGGCAGAACCGCATAGTCCTCAATCAATTATTTTATTTGTTCAACTCTATACATATATATATTCTCTACGTGTAATTATGTATTTTCTATCAGCTTAAACGAGATTCTCAACCTTCAATAACTATCTCTTAAAAACTTATACCAATAATTTTATATAAATTAACTATTAATATAATCTCCTTCGATAGTTTTATATTTTATTTCCTTATACTAAGGTTTAAGTATAATGGTTTATATATGTATAAATAAATTCAATTAAATACTAAATATATTTTTATATAACGTAAAAATATATTGGAGGAAAAAATAATACCTATCATACGGTATTAGATTTTAAACATTTTTATAAAATAACAGGTGGTTTCTTTTTTCTATCAAACTTATTAATTGGATATTCCTTACATTTACTATGTGGAAATATATCCATATGACTTAAATGTATTAAATAGAATCTTATGTTAAAACCTTTTCCTATAACTCCACGTGTAAATATTATAATCCTTATAATTTATATTAATTTATATAAGGGTATATAATTTTATATTTCTTACAAAATTTATTAACGTAGTTTATAAATATATATATATATATATATATATTATTGGGCACCTAAAATTAATTTAATTACAAACTAATTCAATCACCAATTTATAATCATATAATATTTTAAATTTAAATATAATCACAAATAAATTTACACTATCACATAATTGATAAAATTTTATTTTAAAGAAATGTGTACTAGAACTATCCTTATAAAATTAAGATATAATTAAATAAAATCTTTAAATTTATCACACAATTAATAAATTTTATTTTAAAAAAAAAACTCTAAAACTACTCTATACTCTACTTGAATCTTCTTCCCTTACCTAAAATTTGAAAACTGGTATAATTTTTCTTTAATTTTTTTCAATGATAATTTGGTCGACGACCACACATACCTTCAATTTTCATTTCGTGACAACTTTCAATTTTAATTTTTTTTATACCTTTCGTAATTTTTTTTTATATGATTCCTTTAGTATTTGCCTTATGCAACTTTCCCTCCACCCCTCAAGATGGTAAGCAAGTGGCAACGTGATGCTACCATCGAATGCGAAAAAAAAATTATTATTTTTTATTATAATAATTATAAAATTTGTTAAAATATATTTGAATGATGAAATTAAAATTATAATATATAACTTATTATATAATTAATATTCATGAAAAAATTAACATTAATAAGCAATTATTATTATATAATTAATATTCATAAAAAAAATTCATGATAAGATGAGTTTTGAGATTAGTAAAGAAAAAAAATAGTTGCTCCTAATAAATTGATATTATTTATTAAGTCATTAGTATCATTTAATTTTTAAAATATTTTTACTAAGTGAAAAAAAAATAGACCCTTTTTTTCTGTATATTATTTCTAGGCTTGAAGCAAATTCTTTACTTGTTTTAGAATTAGGCGGGCTACGGCCATCAGCCAATTTACATGAAGAAATATATTTTCACAATATATATAGACATAGAGAAAGAGAAAAAAAGAGAAAGATAAGATGATTAACTTATATCTGATGTAATTTTTTATAAAATATTATTTTTATCAATTTAATTATTAAATTATAATTATATATTATTTTTATTATCTGTATCAAATTTTGTTATAGTTAAACAACTATAAATATGTAATCGTAAAGAATTTTTATTTACATATATTTTAAAATATATATTAAGTTGGTTTTGAAGTATTTCAATATATAGAGTATTAAATAAATTTATAATAGTTTTAAATTCGGTAAACGTGATATATATATATATATTAGAAATTTTAATTTCAACAATTGATTCTAAGATTAAATTACTTAATAACAAATTATTAAAATATAAGTTATTTGTTCTATCTTTCTTTCCATATATTAAAAATAAAAGAGATAGAAAAGTTTGAAAAAAAAGTATATATGAGATGAGTGATATGAGAAGAAAAATAAAAAATTTAAATTAAATAAATATTGTAAAAAAATAATACACCCTAATACTTACAGACACTTTTGCATCTTTATCAATACCAGAGAAAGAGCTTATTTTATTTTCACTATAATGCCTAACCTTCCAATAAATCTCATGTTCTGTACATTAAAATGTGAATGGATTGGGGACTTTTGCAACTCTTAATGTGGCTCAGAAATTATACATGGAACTTTGAACCCCATCATGTTCATGTGTGTAGACAATTCATCTACCTGATGTCAATGAAGTTGTTATCTCATTGATGGAAGAACTATGATGTTGGTCTCGTTCATTCATGGTATAAAATGATGGTTGTAGAGGTTTAGGTGGATGAGTAATTTCATTTGAAAGAAAACAAACGACCTCCAACATGGTGGGCCTGTCCTGTGCTTGATCTTGAGTGCATAACAAACCTATATGAATGCATCGTAATACTTGCATCTCATGGCATGACCCTTTTAGTACTCTGTCAATAAGCTCCACAGCTTCCCCTTTGTTCCACAATTCCCATGCCTGAAACAAATTCATGTATTTTCTTAATTTTCATGTAAATCTATTCAATTATTTTCTAAATGCCATTCATTACATGGTTTCATGTAATTAACTTACATATCCTATGAGATTAAGTGGATAATCAGTACTATTATTTCTCTTTCCACTCACAATCTCCAGAATCAAGACGCCAAAGCTATATACATCAGTTTTGGTTGAGATGACACCTCTCATAGCATACTCTGGAGACATGTAGCCACTGAAATAATTAAATAAATACGTGTTTGGAAAAAGGATATGTATAAAAGCAAAATTTTATCATATAGATAGATACTTACAATGTACCAACAACTCTGTTAGTTTTTTCTTCAGTTTCTGTTAATCCAAATATTCTAGCCATTCCAAAATCGGATATTTTTGGATTCAATTCATTATCCAATAAAATGTTGCTAGCTTTCAAGTCTCTATGGATCACCTTTAATCGTGAATATTGATGTAAATATACAAGACCCTGTGCAACTCCTTCAATAATCCTGTATCGTGTGTTCCATTCTAACAGATATTTTTTGTTGGAGTCTAATTTGAAGATCAAGTTAGTAAAACAAGTAATTGAAACCAGAGTACATGTTCTCAAATATAGCTAAAATATTGAGCAAAATGCATAAACATATTAGACGAAAATTTTCATACCAAAGAGATATAAATTCAAGCTTCCGTTGGACATGTATTCATAAACTAATATTCTTTCTTCTCTTTCAATGCAAAAACCTAGAAGCCTCACTAGATTAGTGTGTTGGAGTTTCACAATTACCATAGCTTCATTTTTAAACTCTACCAGTCCTTGTCCCGAGCTTTTGGAAAGTCTCTTTATAGCTACTTCTTGACCATTTGACAACTTTCCCTGAAAAAACATATTACATTTTGAGCGTTTGGCCAAAACTTTTGAAGTTAAATCAAAACAAAGATAATTTATATATATGAGGAAATTTGATTTCATTTTTTCTCCAAATAAAAATTTATTTACCTTGTAGACTGGTCCAAAGCCTCCCTCCCCAATCTTATTTGTGAAAGAAAAATTGTCTGTTGCCTCAAGAATTGTTATGAAGTCAAATATATGCACATTACTACTTGTCCTCTTCTTTTTCCATTGAACTTTGCATTCATCATATGCAATAGAAATTTCAGTGTTTTCTCCAATGTCAGAGAATTCACTTGCTCGCTTATTACGCTTTTCAACTGCATAATATCAGACATAAAAACTTAAATAAAAGACTACACCTATGATCAACAATTATGAAACTCCTATAAAAGATATCTGCGTTCAGATAATCCTAATTATTATTATTTTTATTGTTATTGTTTCTGGTACCATAAAGCTCACTTCATGCAATAATTATGTGGTTGATAAGATTATTATAGTACTGTTCTTCAGCTTCTGAATTTCCATATGAAAGATTACCTCTTTCTTTTTGTTTTCTCCACAAAATAATAAAGCATGCCATGCATGAAATTATTAGGAGAAGAACTCCACCTGTTGCACCTACGACCCATATTCTCCTCCTGCTTTCTGCGTGGGAAGAAGGTTGTTAATTCTACATATGTAAGTAAACACATTTATAATTAATTTAACAAATATAATAAATAATTAATCAACACTACATATTCTTAGATACTGTAATTATACTTCAGGATCAATCTTATTTGAAAACCCCTACTTTCCAACAATAATATGGAGTATACTAGTAATAGTATTATGTATTACTAACTAAAATATGAACTCGCCAATCTATGTACTCTGGTCAAATGACAAAGACAAGTCAACAGATCAACACAAAATCACACACATATATATAGAGAGGCATATTAATATATGCGCAGGGAGCTTATCTTGTAAAAATATTTGGTTATACGATATGTATAAATTATATAATTATACATCAATACTTAAAATTAAAATTAGTTAATGATTACATAATTATTTTAAAATATTATATATATATATATATTTACTTTTAATAATTTATATTCATTATTTTCAATTTTTACCACACCAATTGTTCTCATTTTCGTTTTTTAAAATAAAGTGAAGCAAATATGCACAAATGGCAAAAAATAAATCCTTATCATTTGGAATATAAGTGTCTGATTGTATAAACTTACTAGCTTTTGTTCCCATACGGAAGAAGAAAATTGGGCGGCCAACAGCAGTATTAGTCTCAATAAAGTGTGTTGTTCCTTGGCTCCATATCTCACAACCAGTTCCATCCTGATTTGCAAAAGTGTAGGCCACACATGAGCAATTATTCAAGCACTTCATCCAGCAATCAGAGATGGTCAAGTTGTCACTTTCATCAAATATGAACCCTTTCCTTGACATTTCTCCAATGCTATTCCAACTGGGCAAGTACAAATTTTCATCTTCCCTGCATTTGGCAGGCCTTGGCATTGTACAGCCAGGGGGAATATCACCATCAACACATGAGTAAGAGACACCATTAGCATTCAATGAACCCGTTGGTCCCATTATGATATGACCAGAAATGGAAGCATATTCAAAGTATGTTACACTTTCATTTGAAAAGTATGTGAAATTGAATTGCTCTTTGTGAAGTGAAGAGCTCAAGTTGCTAAAACTTCCATTTCTCCATTCTCCACTACTCCAAACTATGGTCCCCCTCCACCTACTAACCAATTGCTTTGTTTTGGAGTCAAGGCTAAGAGAAAAAGACCCTGACCAAAGAGTTCTATAACTTCTCCTTGCTGTTAAGGACCATCTATGACCTGTGTGCTTGTCGTATCCAATCTTCATCCCTGGTACAAGTGTGTCTGTGGGGTAATCAAAGCTTTGCCATAATACCCTTTTCACAGATCCATCTAAGTTTAATTCATGAAGCACCAAGTTCCCTGTGTCTAGCAAAGTGACACTAACACTTCTGTTACTTGTAACTTCAGGTGAATACAGCATAATAGTGGAAGTACTAGACAAAATTTTGAGGTTGCCATATTCATCAATTGTGAGAACTCCAGGGCCATCATGGATTGGATTATCTCTGTTGGCAACCCAAACATAGTAATTATTGGCAGATATTCCAAGGTAGAATTTGCTGTTATCTTCAGAGCCATCAAGCTGAAAGAAACGCAGTGCGAACAAACCTGAAGATGAAACTAAATGGTTTGTTGCTGCAAGCTGATGACCTTGGAACAATGTGTCTCCCCTCAAGTTTGAAGGGTTTGTAAGGGACAAGAAACAAGTAAAAGTGATGAAGCATAACATTCTTTTGCTAAAAGTCATTTTTGAGGGGACATGCATTTAACACCACGTGAATTTTACCTATATATAGAAAAATAACCAAGGCCTCTTGAGAAGACTTTGCTAAAGCTATAATTCATCGCTGGTTGTTATTTGGTATATCTACCTGGAAAGCGAGTGTAAGTCACAAGACATAATGAAAAATGATATTGATATGGTCATTGAGATTTAAAAAGGAAAAGGTATTGTTGTAAATATATAATAGTAAATTCAGTAAGAAGGATGACAGAAATAGAAAAAAAGAAGAAGAAATAAGATAAGAAATATCAAAATTTTAAATCATAAGACAATTTTAAATTGAAATAAAAAAAATGAATGTTTTAAAAGAGAGCATGCTAATGTATAAAATATATAATATATTTAATTATTATAATATTCTCCTGTGTTTTGGTAAGTCTAAAAAATAAAAATATATAAAATATAGTTAGGAATAATTATAGTAATATACATACATACATATATATATATATGAATACGATAACAAATAAAAATAACTATGTAAATGTATATTATAAGAATGTATACAGTAACTATATATTATTTAAAGCATTTGTGTTTCTTGATAGATACTTGAATAATTATTATTCAATTATCTCTTTGTAACTCAACAAATAATTAAGTATAATTGGTAAGTAATCAAGGGCTTTGCTTTTTAATTTAATGTAGCTTTTTCACATTTTTTTAAAAAAATTAATTTATAAAATTACTAAAAAAATTTCAAGGTTTTTTGTGTTTTCAACAATTTTTCATAATTATTTAAATTTTTAACATTTTTAATTAAAAAATATTTTTTTAAAAGTATCTAAAATAAATCAACCCTAAATCCATTATGAAACGATTGTTACACATACACATTACACGCACTCCACTGTATCTTGCAAAATATCCTTAAGTAATTTATTAACAGACTTATAATCGATTAATAATATAAAAAAAATGACTAACTGTTTAATATAAAGTATAAATAAAAATTTAATCGTTAATTAATTAATAAAATATGATTAATTAATTATATAAAAATAATAATTAATTATCTACGTGATTAATCGGTTAAGGATGGAAATGCAACCGTACGAAATTACGTGAGTTAACCATTTCTCAATCCATTAATATTAAAATTGTGAGAAGGGTATATAAAACTCAACTGTACCAAAAACAAGACTGATTCCTCATCTAGAGTACACAAATTTGTTCAATATATTAAAGGAGACTTTTTTTTTCTTAAAATAGTACTTCCTATGCTTGTTTTTTTCATTTTTTCAAGAAGAAAGAAATATAAAAAATACAATTAATAATGTTAATTTCTTTAAAAAATTATTTATTATTTATTTATTTATTTATTATAATGGATAATAATTAAATAAATATGAGAATGTATATATAAAATAATTAATAGTTTTTTAAAAATTAAAATAAACCAATAAATATGAATAAAGTTTATACTTTCTTTTTAGACAGAAATGAAGAGAATAATATCTATTTTAGATTATTAATTTTAATTTTAAAATTAAAAATACTACTGAAGAAAGTAAATGGGGAATGAGCAAGTGTCCTGAGTTTGGAAGCCATTAAATACAATGGTGACATGTGTAAGACAAGGTCAAAAGGAAGCGCAGCCACACATAGCAAGGTCCAATTTGCCATGTGTTTAAGTCAATAACAAATGCGGCGTTTGGGCATAAAATTTATATAAACAGTAATTGTTCTCTAACATATTTTCTTTCATTCCCTAAATATATAGTATGTGAAAAATGTGTTGGGAAGATTCAAAATGAATACATAGAATTATTGAATTTAATATATAAATTAAAAAAAATTAAAACAAAATGTATTTATTGAATAAAAATAAAACTAGTGAAGGTGAAATGATTTTTTTATAATAAATACAAAATTTTGTTTTACTTTTTAATTCGTAATTATTTTTAAATATTAATTGGGCTTGAACTAAAAAAATACAGCACAGGCTCAACAGTCATACAGGCATCCAATGTATTTTAAATAAAGATAAAAATGAGTAAAATTATCTTACTGAGATTTTCGACTTCACTTATTTAAATTTGTTTAAGTTCTATCTTAATTGAATAATGGATAAGTTTTGTTTTTTTAAAAAAATTAGATAAATAAGTTTAGATTTGTAAAAAAATTTATTTTGTCTATTTAAAAATATATTTATCAGTATATATAATATATTTATATTTATATAATTTATTAAATTAAAATTTTTAATTTCAAATAAAATAAATTCTAAAGATTATTAATAATTTTTTTTATTTTAAGTTTTAGAGTTTCAAATTATTTTAGTCAATTATTTATATAAATCTTAAATTTTTTATTAATATTTTTTATATAATAAATTTTTAAACAAATTTATATATTTTATAATAGATTAAATTTTTATAATAAAAAATTTATAATAAATAATAAATTTTAATTTTAATTTTAAAATTTTTAAATAAATTAGATTTAAACACTTATATTACCTGTCATGATATGGTTGAATATATTTATATAATGTATCATATGTGTAATTAATATTGTCAAAATATAATTGATATGGTTAGCAAATTTATCAATTTTAATATATTTATTTTTAATAAATTTTAAAAATTATAGTTTACAAAATCATTCTTAAATAATTATTAATTAAATTATTTATAAATTTTAAATTATATTAATCGTAAAAAAATTATTAATTTAATATCAAAATATTATTCTCCTTTTCAAATTAAAATTAAAAACATAAACTTCATTAAATGAGGTTAAAATTTTAATATTTATTTATTTTTAAATAGTTTAATATTATAATTTTTAAAAGTAAATTATGTATATTAAATTACAACTAGTTCACGGTAATAATTTTATATAATAGTATTATACGCTTTGTAAATTTTAATAATTTTAAATTATTTAATATTAAATTAAATGTTAAAAAATAAAGACTATTTATAAAAATATATTTGACATTAAATTAAATTTATAAAAAAAATTAAACTATATTATAAATTTAAGTTAGTTGGCATTAACTTAAAATATTAAAATTTACTATCAATTTTAATATAAAATATAGCTATTTAAATAATAACAATGGATTATTATAAAATTATTTTAATATTTTAAATTAATTATATTTCATATTCCAACCTTTTCCAAATCAAATAAAATAAATGTTTAATAACTTTTTTAATTTTTAATATTATACGTTAAATTAAATTATATATCTAAATCTTAAATAGTTGGTAGTAATGTTTTTAATAAAAATATTATATATTTTTAAATTTTACTAATTTCAAATTACTTTTTATTAATTTAAATTTTAAATAAATTTAAATATATTAATAAAATTATATTTAAAATTAAATTAAATTCATAAAAGATTCAACTATATTATAGATCTAAATTAGTTTATACTAACTTAAACTATTAAATTTATAGTAAAATTTAATATAAAATTTAACTATTAAAATAAAAATGATATATTACAAAATTATACCAATATTTTAAAATATTTTTATTATATAATTTAAATTTTTTCATTTCGGACATATTTAATTTTTTATATTATAATATATAACATAAATTTTAATTACTTGGTAATAATTTTTGTACAAAAATATTATTTATTTTATTTCAATAATTTTAAATTAGTTGATATTAAGTAAAATATTAAAAAAATACAAGTATGTTAATAAAAATATATTTAACATTATTAATTTTTAATATAAAATTTTACTATTAAAACAAAAAACGAATTATTACAAAATTATACCAGTATTTTAAATTTATTCCATTTCATAATTTAATTTTTTATTTTAAAAAATAAAATAAATATTTGGACTCTTTAATTTTTTATATTATATTTCAATTAAATTATATATATACCATAAATCAAAATTAGTTTACCGTAATTTTTTATATAAAAATATGTTTTGTTTTTTGAATTCAAGCAATTTCAAATTATTTGATACTAAGTTAAATGTAAATAATTTCGCGTGTATTACTAAAAATATATTTTATATTAATTTAAATTTATAAAAAATTGAAATAAATTATATATCTAGATAGTTCATAATAACTTCAATTATTAAATTTTGTTGTCGATTTCTGATATAAAATTTAATTATTAGAACAACCAAAATGAAATTTTAGAAATTGTATCAATATTTTAAATTAATTATATTTCATATTTTAACTTTTTTATTTTGAATAAAATAAAATAAATATTAATACTTTTCAAATTTTGAATATTATTTGTACATTAAATTATATATATTATGAAAAATATAATACTTACTTTGCTATTTAATAATGAAAATTTTAAAAGGTATAATATAATTTTTTTAATTTAATTTAATGTCAAATATAATTTTATTAGTTCACATGAATTTATTTAACATTTTACTTAATATCTAGTAATTTAAATTACTGTAATTAAAAAACTTCATATTTTTATATAAAAGAATTATTACCAATTAATTGAGATTTATGATGTACATAATTTAATTTTGGTATATAATGTAAATAAATTGAAAACTATAACTATTTATTTTATTTTGTCTGAAATGGAAAAATAAATAAATTATACAATATAATAAATATAAAATATTGATATAATTTTGTAATAATTAAATTTTAGAAGTTAAATTTTTTAAAAATATTGATAGAAAAATTTAGTAATTTAAGATAATGTGAACTCATTCAATTTATAATACAGTTTATTTTTTAAGTTCAACTTAATATCACATATATTTTTATCAACGGACTTGAATTTGTTTAATATTTTACTTAATATAAAGTTTTATATAAAAACTTAAACTAATTGAGATTAATGATATATATATATATATATAATTTGATATATAATATAAAATTTTGAGAAATCTAAAGATTTTTTATTATGTTCAAAATGAAAAAAAAAAGTTAAATTATGAAATAGAATGAATTTACAATATTAATATAATTTGTTATAATTTATTTTTTAATTTAATATTTAAATTTATAATTAAAGTTTATAAAATAATTTAATAATTAATTTAATGTGAACTAATTTAGATTTATAATAAAGTTTAATTTTATAAATTTAATTTAATATCAAATATATTTTTATTAGTATACTTAATTTTATTTAATATTTAAATTGTTAGAAAGTAATTTGAAATTATTTAAATTTTGATATATAAGTTTTTTATTAAAAAAATACTCCAAACTAATTGAGATTTAAATTATATAATTTAATTTAATGTATAATATTGTAAGTTAAAAACATCTTAACATTTATTTTTTTACTAAAAAAAAAGTTGAAGTATGAAATATAATTAATTTAAAATGTTAATATAATTTCATAATAATTTTTTTATTTAATAATTAAATTTTATTTTAAGTTTAACAGTAAAATTTAATATCTTGAGTTGAGTTTGCTAGTTTAAATTTACAATGTAGTTTAATTTTTTTTATAATTTTAACTTAATCTCAAATATATTTTTATTAATTATGTTATTTGTTTAACATTAATATTAATTAATTTAAAATGGCTAAAAGTTAAAAAGCCTATAATAATTTTATATAAAATAATTATTTTTAATTAATTGAAATTTATAATATACATAGTTTAATATTAAAATTTAAAAATTTTAAAAATTAATAAATTAATTATACTTTAATATTAAAATATTAAAAAAAATAGTAGATATTTAAAATTGAACTTTATCTAATAATGGAGATTATGTTGTTAATTTAAATTAAAAATAGTAATATTTTTTACTAAAGTAATAAAATAGGTTTTTTAATATGTATAATTTCAATTTTATAAATAATTATTAATTAATAATTATTGAAAAGGTTAAGTTTTAAATTATAATTTTAAAAACTTGTTTCCACCATATTAGATATGGAAGTGAATAAAGTCATCCTACCTTAACTCGACTTGTTTAATAAATAGATAAGGTTAGAATTATTAAACTTTTTACATAAACAAGTCAGATCTATGCTTATAAAAATCTATTCAGGAATCCATTTATATTTTTATTTATTTTAATATATTATATTTATAAAATATTTATTTTATATTTTATTTACATAATATTAATGTGTGTATATATATATATATATTAAACTTATTTAATGACATTTTTATCTTATAAGTTTTAAGTTTGTAATTCTTTTTAATCAATTATTTATATAAATTTTAAATTTATTTATTAATTTTTTTAAAATATAAACTTTTAAATAGTGTTGTAGTAAGTATTATGGACTTTAAATCAGGAACAAAAAATTTTTTTTTTAACAAATAACAACCCAATCCAGATTCAAATTTTAAAATTTTTAAATAGATCAAATTTAAATATTTAAAACTGTTGATATCATTAATTAAATTTTTATAACATTAATTACAAATATAATATATAGTATAAATATATTAAATTACATAACATCCTCAATTTTAGATTTAGAAAGATAATAAATAAAATATTATAAAAAAAAAGTAAAAGAAAAAATTGTTGCCCTTCAACCCAAAATAAAACCGAACGTTCCCAAAAATAGAACATAGAACATTGATTTCCTTTCCAATTATGGCCCATTTTTATTGCATCATTCGCAGAGGATACAGATCCTCATGTTCTCATCAACATCGTCTAGGGCCATACCCTAATACGCCAATAGATTAAGGCTTAGTTTCACCACATTTTCACTTTGATGTGTGTTTTCTCTCATTGTGTCATTTGTTTCATAATTTTGTTGAAAATAAAATATATGTTTAAGATTAATTTATCATATATTAAATATTTTACTTTATTATTATTATAATAATTTAATTATTTAATTAAATATAATAAATTTTTTAATTAAATTTAGAAACTTAATATTAAAATAAAAATTATAAAATAAAATATAAATGTTTTAAAATTTTAATTTTAATTTTTTTTATTTTTAAACTATTATAAAGTAATATTAATAATTTAAATAGATTAATATATATATATATATATAATAGTATTTGTTAAATAAAGATGAATAGATTATATTATATATAGATATATGATTATTAAAGTTATTTAATTAAAAAAATTTAATGGTTATAATTGTTGTCAATTTATTAATAGAATATTTTAATAAAAAATATAGTATTTAATTTTTTTTATCTTAAAAAATTATAATAATTTACAAAGTTATTTGTTATAATTTAATTTTAAAAATTTAATATTTTAAAACTAATTGAATATCTGTAGAATTAATTATTGATCAATAAAAAATATAAAAATTCACAATAATAAATTTAAACTTTATAATTATAATAAATAATATATTAGTCAAGAAAATTAAATAAATAAATAAATAATTTAAATTATTTATAAATTAATTAATTATAGTTTGACAATTATATTAATCAAAGAACCGAAAATATGAAAAAAAATTACTTTATTTTTTTATGATTTTTAAAAGTAAAAAAAATCTTAATTCATACTATTTAGTTATTAAAAAGTGTTGCTTAACATTAATATTAATTACTAAATTTGTGCAATTAATTTGTTACTAATTTAATATTAAACTTATAAGGTTATCTAATAACTAATACTCCAATTTTTGTTTAAAGATAATTTAATTATTTAATAATTAATTAAAAATTTTAATTTAATCAAATAGTTAAATTTTTAATTTAAATAAAATATTATTATATTAAATAAAGAGACGAATTCATCCTTCACTTTATTATAATATTACAAACTCGTTTCTGGTTAATTCGTCTTATAAATCAATCATTTCATTAATTTGGTTGATTTGTGACACGTAGGCAATCATATAGATTATAAAATAATATTTTGATTCGTTTTTACCTATCTAAACTAATGAAAATTAATTTTTATTTTTACAAATTAATTTATCTATAATTTAAATTCAGTGTACACATATAATACATAACTTTTTTATAATAATATTATTTATTATTTTAAAAATAATAATAATATTAATTATATTTATACTTTTTTATTATTTCTTTATTCAACAAAAATAAAAATATATTTTTGTATAATAATTTTTATATATTTTAAATAATTTTTTTAAATTTTATTCAATTGATTCAAGTTAATTTAATTTTTATATAATATATATAAAGGTTTAATTAATTTCAAATTTTTGTAATATTAAAATTTTAATCTTATAAATTTTAAATTTTTATCCTTTTATTATTTTTATCAAATAAATAATAAAATTAATTAAAGATAACTTAAATTGATATTTTTTATATAAAATTGTGTTAATTTAATAATTAATTAATAAATTAGATAAAAGTAAATAAAATATAATAATTATTTTATTTCTATGTATTTTTAATAATTTCATAAAAAATATTACTATATTTTAAAATTATATAAATAAGATAAAACATATATATTTAATTAGATTTAAATCATTTATTGTTTCTAATTTTAAAATTTTTATTTTATAAAATTTATAATTTTTCATTTTTTATCAAAAAAATAAAAAAATTAAATAAAACTTAGTTAAATTATTTGTTTTTAATTTAAAATTAAGTTAATTTAATAATTAATTAATAAAAGTATGTGAAAAATCAAATTAAATATGCTAATATTTTATTTTTACACATTTTTAATAATTTTATAAATAAATATTTATATATATCAAATTAAGGAAGCATAGAAATAAAATAAGTATATTTGATTTAATTTTTCATCTATTTTTATTAATTAACTATAAATTTAACTTAATTTTAAATTTAAAATGATCAATTTAACTTATTTTTATCTAATTTTATTATTTACTTGATAAAAATAATAAATATATAAAAATTAAAATTTTATAAAATTAAAATTTTTATATTAAAAAGATTAAAAATTAATTAAACATATATTATATAAAACTTTAACCAACTTAAATCATCATGACTCAACATTAAATAAAATTTAAAGATAAAATGATTTTAAAAAAATATAAAACTAATTATACAATAAATTTATTTATTTTACAGAATAAAGATAAATAATGAGATTAAATAATTAATATTCATATTATCCATAAAAATAATAAATAATATTATTGTAAAAAGAATTATGTAATAAATAATATTCAATTATATTATTATGATAATATTAAAAAAATAATAAAGTTGTTCAATATACTTTTAAGGTCTATAAAGGAATGAAAAATATAGTAAAATACATACAATTTTGATTAATAATTTTTTTACTTTTATATTTCTCTACAATATTTATAAAATTTTTTTTAGTATACACATTTTATTCTTTCAATGTATTACTAATTTTTCGTACTTTTACATTTTTTTAGAATATTTATAAAAAAAATTCAATATATACATTTCATTTTATTAAAATATTAATAATAAGGACTTAATCTTGGTATAAATAATATAGGTTTTTTACATTATTAAAAATAAAAAATTTTAGTTAATCATTTAAGATATATATTATATTATGTTGATTACAATAAATTTTAAATATAATATTTTAATAATGATGCGGATAATTTAAAAATGTACTCAAATATAGATAATATAAACAGTAAAAGTAAAAAAATAGTAAAATAAAAATAAGAACAAAGTACAATTCTGAATGAGAGTTGATTTTTATTATTTTTTTGCCAAGTCTAAGAGAGACACCTCTTAATTAAATTTTAAAAAAGGATAAAAACTTAACAACAACCTTTCATAATTCTGTAAATTACGTATTTTTATTTTCTTAAAGAAAAAGAAATAGAAAAAAGAAAAGTTAAAAAAATAGGGAAAGGTTATGTAAAAAAAAAATTAGTTACTGAAAATTAGAACACAGAATCCACATTGCAAAAGAATAAAAATTAAAATAAAAAATTAATAAGGAGAAAGAGAAAAAAAAAAAAAAAGCATGATAACTCTAGGTGTAAAGTGATCACTAAATTCAAACTCATGTTTCTCCCTTTTAATGGAAAGTAGATTCTTGACCTCTTTATCTTTCTCGCAAGTACCTTTTGTTTTTATTTCTATTTTGCAATTTTTCATTCTTTCGATGTATATTATTTGCATTTCTAAATCCACCACATCATTAATAAAACATTAGGTTTTTATGTACACGAACGGACAGAAGAAAGGAAATGCTTCCAATGAGTTACCCTCTTGATTAAGGATGTTCATCATCAAACCAAACTATTTCACATCATAAATTGGTTTAAAAATAAGTAAAAATTGATTAAATAAAAAATTGAAAAAAAACCCCTCTTCAATATAATATAAATTTATTTCCAATTTCTATTGTTAAACTCAAATTAAATATCTATAATATATTTATATTTAATTATTTTTATAATATCTCCAATAAAAAATAATTTTTAATCATATTATTCTAAAAATAATTACAAAGCACACTACGATAAAAATGTAAGAGCAGCACATTTAGTAAAATCAAATTTATAATAAATAGATATAATTTTTTAAAAATTTTAAAAATATTATTTAATATTTTTATACGAGACTAAGTTTTTTAAAATAATATTATTTTATTTTTTAACTGCTAAACTAATTAATAGAAAAATAATTAATTTAAATTATAAAATATAAAATATAAAAATAAAAAATACATAACTATTTAAAGAATAAAATTAACAAATAAAAATAATTATTTAAAAATTTATTAGTTTTAAAAAATTAATTATCAATTTTATGCTACATGATCTATTTCAACGATGATCGATATATAACATATATGCATGTTTCATAAATTTAACATTATAAACTTCCCTCCTTCACCTTACAATCCTATCACATTATTTTTATACAATATCAAACTTTATTTTTTCTCTCTAGAATACCCTTTCTTTCATTTTCTTTCGTCAACAAATCAACCCTTATTTATAATTTCACTCTAAAGTTAATGCCTCTTATTTTAATTTTTTTTTCTCACAGCAAACCTCTATTTTTAATCTCATTGATTTATTTTTATTTGATCTAAATTAAAAAGTTTATTCAACTCGATCTTCTGTATATATAATTTTTTTAATCTTTAAAAATAAATTTTTCTAAAAATTAGAATTGATAAAAATGTTAAAAAAAATTTTGTTATTATATCTAAAAATTTATGAAAATATTATAATGAATATGGTTTAAATTTTTTACCTTTATGAAAAATTTGGAATCTATTTTTTTCATGGGAATGTTTTAATAAAAAACATAGTTAAAAAATATTTTTAAAAATTTAGTTTTCAACTAATATTTTTAAAAAATAATAATATCAAATATATAAAATTAATATTTCTGTGAATTAAGATTTTTGAAAAAATTAGAATTGTCTTATCGAACATCCCTTAAAAATTATATATAAAAATAAATGAAAAAAATAAAATAAATTTAATAAATTAATTCAAAAGAATTAAAAATTTAATTTAGTTTGATTAAATTTTGATATTATTTAAATTAAATTATATAATATTTTTATATTTAAATTAAATAATTTCTATATAAAAATTGAACTACAAACATCCCTCAACATTGAAAGACAAATTAAATTATTGGGAAGTTTTGACTGAACTCAAATTTCAAGTCTAATAAGATAAGATGCATTAATTGGTCAGCATAGTTAATGCGGGGAAAGGAATGAAAGGACAGCTAAAGAATTAGTCAGTTTTACGTGCCTGGGCATATATTATATTTAATAAAATACATGTGCTTGAACTGTGCCAAAATTCACATATTACAACACAAATTCTAAAGTATTTTATAAATAAAATATTTTAAAAACATACGGAAAAGTGAAATTTTACATCTCTTTATATAAATGGTGCTATAAAATTATAAAATAATAAAAATAAATATAATTAAAAAAATTCTAACATAGTACTAAAAATTTCATATATTAATATAAATTTATTTGAAGAAGAAAAATAAATCAACGTTATTGTATACATCAAAAGAATCAATTTAAAGAATTTAATTTAATTTAATTTGAAATCTAAATTTGTGATTTGAAACAAATTTTTTTATGCATAACTGATAAAAAAAGACATTCAAAGACTTTTTCAATTTTGGGAGGAGAAAAAAAATACAGGTCAAGATACATTAAGTCAATAGCTAGTCTTAAAATTCTAGTTCACACTTCACACTAAACAATGTACTATAGACCTCCACCATCCACATATACATCTCAATAAATCCATTTGAAGAAGAGGCACTTAAAATATGAAAAATTCTAAAAAGAAAAGGATAAATAAACCAGTTGCTCCTGACTGTGGTTTTGTTTTTGACCTCTTCTTAATAGTGACTAAAGAGTCCTACTTTTACTTAAATGGCATTCAAACTTGGCCATCTATCTCATTAATTTCTCCCATCAATAGCATTCATTTCACTGAAAAAGTTTAGCCACCCAAATAGTTATCCATTCCACTGTTAGATCACATCAAAGGATAGTATAAGAATACTTATAAAAGTAAATTACATCACTTTCTTTCTAAACATATTTATATTGTATTCTTTCTTAGTTTAATTTGAAATATATATTTTCTTTTTTTAATATATATATTTATAATATTTAATTTCATTTGAATGTAAAAGAGTTTTTTTAAACATTATGATGATTCTTTACATAATTAATAGCTAGTTTTAAATATTCACCATCAATTTTATAACTTTAAATATAGGAAAAAAAAAGAAATATTTTTTAGGTGCATTTTTAAATCTGATAATTAAGAAATTTAAAATTTGAAATATATAATCCATTATCATTGCTACACACATCTAAGTTTTCTCCGGGACACTATCTATTTCATTTTCGAGTTTATTTAAAAATTAAATTCAGTTAATGGTCACTTTAAAAAAATATAGTTTCTTTGAAGTAACTACAATCCAAAAAGCAATATATCATGCCCTAATTTTAGTATCTACTCATCCATAAAAAAAATTTTATCAACTCCAATTCCAATTGTTAAACAGAACTTTTATCACTCTGCTTATGTATGTGTTCTCCTCCTCAACCCATCAAAATGAATTTCATAGTCAAAACTGTTTCTTTTCTCATGTTTCCAAACTTGAGGGAGTTTACTAGTTCATTTGTAATCCAAGCTTGGTGATACATTATTTAAATTAGTTATGAACTTGTCAACTTGAAAATTTGCACATGGAAATTTAGCTGAAGACTTTCACTATGAAGAATTGTTTATTTACTAATAATAAAAAATTATACATATTAAAATAGTTTTTATTAATATAATTTTTTTAACAAAAATTAATATATTAGAATAATTTTTGAAAGTTTATATTAATAGATAATATTTTATACTAAAATTTTATATACCAATAATATATGTCAGTATTTTTATTAAAATAATTAGCTTTAATATAATATATTATATTATTAATATATTTTTATATTATTAAAATTTTGTTAAAAAATTATATTAAAATAAATTAATCTAATATAAGACCGTTAGTAAAAGACAGTTAGTTTGTAATGCTAATAGCCTTTGTATATTAAGGGAAAAAATTTCATTTATTAGAAAGAAAGAAAAAATAGGGAGACATTCTTTTACTAAATAATTTACACGCTTGTACAAGTGCGGCACACGAATAATGTTATAAAAAAAACTTACATTATTTTTTATAATTCATTTTTCTTTATTGTTTTATCTATTTTTTTTGCTCTTTGCATATATTTTTTAAATTATACTAAATGTGAAAAGAAAATTATGTGGAAATATATTGCTTGAAAAGACTAAATTAAAATTGTTACTTTGTGACTGGAACAGCTAAGGTGTGGTTGAAGTTTTGAAATCTGACTAGGGGATCAATCGCCTCTAAATTTAATTTCCGTGTTCCCTAAAGTTAATAAAACAGAAAGGCACATAAAGAGAATCAAAATATTATCAACTTCAAATTTTAAATTTTTAGGTATTAAAAATATTATCTTTTCTATAATTGATACATGCCTAAATTGTCGTCATTTTCAATCTCTAGATTATTTATATTTATTTCATCTCATACGCCATTTTTTAAATTTATACGTATAAATTAAGATTATCTATCTAATTATTATATAATATATATTTAAATATTATGCATATTTTAATAGTTAAACTTCAATTATATATATATATATACATTTTTATTAAAAATACATAATCATTATATAGGATATTTATATTTTTTAAATGTAACTAAGATATTATAAATAAATAATAAGGATAGATATATTATTATATAATATATTTATAACTAATCTAAGATACTATAAATAAATAATAAATATATATAAGTTAAATTATTATGTTTAATTAATAATCATAATTTTTTTTTAAATTTATTTTCTTTCAACTGGTACTCATTTCTTATAATAACTATTTATAATTATAAAGTGAAAGATTCTTTAACCTGCCTATATTTTAATGGTTACATTAACATTAAAAAGAGGGTAGTATATGTCACTGCTTCACTATGGAATTTATTGCTACATACAAAAAAATATAATTAAGAGGGAATAAGATATTTTGTTCAAGTAAAAATATAAATGAGTACCATGTTATATTGTATCTTAGTATAAGTAATATACAAATTCTTTAACATTCACAAAGAACTATCACAAAAAAAATCATCATATACAATGTATGGATGTGATTATTTTGTCATTTTTTTTAAAATTTTTTATGATGACAAACTTAAGATTAGACTGAAATCTATTATGTCTCATACCATAATAATTCTCATTAATTTGGAATTAGTCATCCTTACAATATACACATACATGTGAATCCAAATCATCATCATCACTTATCAAAACAATGGGGTGCCGAAATTCAATTTTCACAGTAACAATGTACCATCTGCAATACTAACACCATCATCATTCTCAAAAATATTGAAATTGTTTGACCGGTAATGATAGTCTTCAGGATTTTGCTAAGACAGTTAAGTTTGATCAAAACATCTTGCGCCACAGGGAGCAATCTCAAATCATTCATAGGTTCAAACTGAGTAGGCTTTCATTCTCATCAACTATGGTCTATTTCCATCATGAACAGACCTTTAGATTTTCCAGTTGTCCCATATAAAGGACCTTACATATTATCCTTACATTAATAATTTACAAAATAACATTTTATGCATATGATGCATAATAGACAATCTATTCAATTATTCCATTTATCATTCTCAACCAAAGGTCTTGTATTCTTCTCAAAATCTAGATCTTATTGGTCTCTTCCATTCATTATTTCATTTTATATATGTATATACCACTTTCATAGGTATTTCACAAAGAAGTTGCAAAATTTAATACATAATCTCTATGTAGAAAATAAGGTTTCTAACCTCCATACATCAATTCATTTAATTTAACAACATTGCACATTGCTAGGATTTTGGTTCCAATCCATTGAATAAAAAACTTGAACAATTTTTTATCTTCAAGTAAGTTGTACACCTATGTTTAATATCTTACATGATTGTATTAACACAATGTGCATGATCATCTAGGTTTTCTACGCAAATGTACACTCCTATTCTTGCATGCCCATGTAGATTTTCACATACAATTATGTTATTTATGCTTTACACGCTTATGTTGATCTTTGGTAAGTCTATGTTAATCTTTAGCATGTTCATGTTTGTTTCCTTGTCTAGTTCATCTTTGTCTTCATCATTTAGCAAGGTCATGCTTAAGGTGTGTATGGTCATGCTCATTCATAAATTTTCTCTTAGGACAGTCGCGCTAAATTTCAACATCATCTTATTAAATTTGTTCTTGATACGACCTTACTAAATTTGTTCTTAACACAACTATACTAAATTGTAGTACAACCTAGCTAAAAACACAAACTTAAAAATTCATATAATTTGTTCTTTACATAACTGTGCTAAATTTTAGAATGATTGTGCTCGCGTTTAGCACATCAATGCTAAAATTCAACGTAGTCGTGCTGAAACCCTAGCATGCAAAAATAGCAAATTTTCACCCAAACACGATCATGCTTTCCTTTGGTATGATTGTGTTCAATAACATTGGGCCTAAGTAATACATTTAGGGGTATCTAAATACTCTCGTTTACTCCTAAACACTGTATAACATATCAAAATACATCCAAAATAAAATTTAGACTATAATAGGCATCATATCTAATAGTTTAGGAAATTAAATAAAATTCATTCTAAAGTAAAGGAAACTTTAGAATTATTCCTAATTTTACTTGAGTCTCCTCCCCTTACATGAATTGAAGATTGGTGTAGGTTTTATTTTTTTGGATGCTCCACTTAATTAATCTTTCAATTTTTATATCAATTTGTCAAGAATTTATCGAAGAGAATTTTTCAAAACATAACTTTTCTAAATTTTTTCTTTACTTTTTTGTTCTCCGTCTTTTTAAATTTTGGCCAATTTCTTGACTTTGTGAAATGTTTTAAGAATAATTCTAAAGAAATCCTTCAAAAAAATTAGAGAAAATAGTTTTATAGTCAATATACTTTGAATAAATTATTTTGTCACTAATCTTATTTTAAAATGCTCCACATTTCTCTTAAAATATTTCTCAAACTTTGATAGCCTTCTCCACTGTATGTTGATTTTATTGCTTATAATACGACTATATTACATGATATGTGACTAAGAAACTTTATTTTTTCTTTGAGAATTGTAAACTTCGTTTATCAACCGTTAAAACTTGTTGTTACAACATCTTGCAGTCTTCTTAAAAAAGAATAATAGAATCACTACAGATTTAAAACATATTAGAATTAAGTTCTTAATTGTTAGAGGGATAATTGAAAATGAATAGTATTTATAAAATATGTTGAGAATATGAATATTGTAAGATTTTTTAATGTTGGTTAGTGAGAGCCGTCATTATTATTATTTCACATTTACCTAATCTATGTAATTATTTTTGATAAATTTATGCGCAAAGTTAATATTACCTGATCCATTATGAGCTTCGGAAAATATTGTGTATGTGTTTTTTGGACCTAAGTCTGATTGACAAATATGCTTAGAATTTTTGAGTAGGCTCCAATGGATTTAATTTTCATGATAGATAAAAATTAGATTACATGTATTTTTCTATAAAATGACATGATCTTTATTTGTTTTAATACACTCTAATTACTCACAGTGTAATCAAAGTGAGAATTGTGATAAAAAAAATAGCACAAATAGAAAACTTTGTTTTTAGTATGTACATTTACACACAAGGAAAGATCATATTTTAAAAAAAAAATTTAAGAAGGAACACAAGATTTATTCATTCCTATTTGAATGTTCTAAATTTTAGAATAAATCATGTTAAATTTATTTTAAAAATTACTATTTTTTTACTTATGAATAGAATTGTTGAATTGCAGTCACCTATTACAAAAGATAGATCACATCAAGAGAATGATTTCGATAACGTTGAGGCCATTTCTAAAATCATTTTACATTTGCCAACTTTATTTTTATTTATTTAATTAAATATAGTTTTGGTTTTTTTAAAATTTTAAAATTTTAGTTTTAGTTCTTTATTTTTTAAACTTTTAGTTTTTGTTCTTCATATTTTAAAATAAACTGGTTTTAGTTTCTAAAATAACTTATATTTAACATGTGACATATATTTAATAATAAAAAATTAAAACTAATCTATTTTGTAAAATAAGAAATCAAAATAAAAAATTTTAAAAATAAATGACTAAAATCAAAATTTAAAAATTTTTAGAGAAAACAAAAACATATTTAATCTATATTTATTTTACACAAACAAAAATTTAATTATATATAATTAATTGATAAATTTCTCAATTAATACTTTATTTATTTAATTATATTATCTTTTTATTATTTATTTATTTATATAAGTTAAAAATATTAATAAAAAAGTAATAAATAATATTGTTTTAAACTTTTTCCTAAAAATAAATACAAATAAAATTTATCTTTTCTCTAAACAAATAAATAGTTATGTGTAGTATGCTTTCACTAGGGTATAGCTAAAATTTGATTAACTTATGATTTATTGAGATAAAGCAAAAACTGATGGTAATGTATGAGAAGCTGTCGATATCATCTGTATTCACATAACTCATCATTTTAATGCATTATTTCTTATTAATTTTTTAAAAACTAATATAGAAATGAAAATTAGTATAAAAAAATAAATTTTATATCATTTACTGTTAGATTAGGATGTTAAATTTGAAAATGATAATGTCCTTATGTACATTATACAAACTACAAACGTAGTTTAGAGGAGTATATAATTAAGTTAGAACAACCTGTGTGAATAAAGAAACATTTTGGAAAAATATAAAACCATAAAACAAATGATACATTAATACTTTGTTCTGGTAAAGAAGGAAATAAAATGGAAAGAAATATAAAGGAATAAAATAAGAAAAAAGTAAATAAAAATATAATAAAAAAATTAGGTTGTTGAAATGAAATAAAATGAAATAAAAAAAGTATATTTCTTTCCTTAATCTGTATTTGGATAAATTGAACCAATGTAAAAATATAGATGTATATTTTAGTTGTTTGACTGAAATGCTCTTACTCAATATCTTATTTTTGATGCATGGAAAACTTAACAGATAGCATGCCCTTGGGTGGAGTAAAGACGTACACTATCACAAAATGTACACAGATTCACAGAATCCATTTGTAAATACACTTATGCTAATTACCATGTTCAAAAATCTACTTGAAATGCCCGCAAACTATGAAGCAGCCTTTGGCAGTTGAAAGGGAAGTATTGTCCTTATGGTAGCCGTGGGAGAAAAACTTCTAATTCTGACTCGTCACTGCTGGGTTGAAATCTTTGTTTCATTTATTTCCATGCTATTATTTGTATTTAGATGGATTTGGAACTTTGTTTTACTGGTTGGTTTTTGTTTGGAACGTGACTGATTGTGAATTATTTCTAATTAAATTTCTGCTATTTAATTGAGTTTTAAACTTTCTAAACAGAAATTCTAGTGGTAGCTGTTGTTGGTTCTACATAAGATTAAGTTTGTATAGCTTCAAATGTGGAAGGGATTCATCCTGTTTCATCGCAGTTTGCCTTTAAAATCTTTTAAAGGTGTTTTGATTTTGGAAAAGCGGGTTTACGACAAAACTAACATTGCGTTGGATAAAGAAACAAAATTCAAGGTTACAACGGTCATTCCTAGCTATTTCACGTTTCGGAGGGACGGAAAGTTAATATGTGGGTTTCACGGAAAATTAAATCTTGTAAACACATGGATATTCACCTTCCACGCTCTTTTCGGGCTTCACCTTTCCGTTACTGATCTTTCACCCAATCCAAACAAAGCATAATGAGAGGAAAAAAAAAACAGACAGCATGGTGAAAATGTGGTAACATATGAAACCGTCGCTTAATTTATTGACCTATTATGGTGTGGCCCGAGTCAATGTTGCAGGGAAGCAGGAGGTTCTGTCTCCTCTACGCGCGTTGCAATTTTCACTGAAAATGGGCCATAATTAGAAAGGCATTCAATGTTCTATGTTTTTTGTGTTTGGGAATGTTCGTTTTAATTTTGGGGTTGAGGGGCAATAATTTTTTACCTTTTTTTTCATTTCCCTCTCCACAAGGTACATTGGGTGCCTACATGGCCGTTGAGCCTGTGCTGTATTTTCCTAAGTTCAAGCCCAATTAATCTTTAAAATATAAATTGACGAATTAAAAAATAGAACAAAAATTTGTATTTATTATAAATAAAATCAGTTTATATTAAATAATTTAATTTTTAATAAATATAATTTATATTATTTTTTTCATAAATTTATATATAATTCAAGAGTTCTATGTATTTATTTGTTTTAAAGATTGATTCGACCTTAAGATTTTTTTTAAAAAAATTTCAACACATTTGTCACATATTATTATATAAATAATGGTATATTTGGATGAAGAGAAGGAAGAAAAATAAATATCAAACAAATTTTTATCGTTTGTTTACATATCAAGGAAAAGAATATTTTTTATAAAACTTACACAAACATTAAAAAAAGTGAGGAGAAGTATTTTTTTATTTATATTAAATTGTTAAAATTTTTATATATTTAAAAATACTAAAAAAATTATAGTAAAAAATTTAATTTTTTAAAATTTATATAAAATAAAATTTATACTACTAATATTATATATATATTATTCATCCAAATAAAATAAAAAATATTTTTTTCATTTTTATATATTTCTACATATTTAAACAATTTTTTTTCTTTTTTTTCTTTATATTTTTTTTTCCATTTTATTTTCTACTTTTTACGTCATATAGTGAATGAGAGAAAAGATGGTGTTAGAAAAATAATGAGAGTTTAAATAAATTTTAAACCCAAACTCCACATTGGTTGTTGACCTAAACACATGGCAAATTGGACCTTGCTAAGTGTGAATGCGCTTCCTTTTGACCTTGTCTTCGTCACCATTGTATTAAATGGCTAACAAACTATGACACTTGTTCATTCCTCCTTCACTTTCTTTAGTCAAATGAGTATTCCCAAAGTAAATTTTGGATAATCTTGTAGCACCTATTTTCTTGTCATTATGTTCTTCTATTTGGTGACTTTTTAATTTTAAAAAATTTAAATTCAAAAAATAATAATATAAAATGAATATTACTATTTTAAGAGAAAAGGTATGTTTTAATACAATATTGAAAACTTTGCAAATTCTGTACGGAATAAAAATTCTTTTTATTTTTCTTTCTATTTTTTTTTCTTTGTGGTATGTCTTACATATACAGAATCTCATACATATATCATCTTTCTCTTTCTCTATTTAAAATGAACCTCTTCAATTTACTAAAAAAAACTCGGCCCCTCCATATGAAGGATTAGTTCAAAAAGGTGTTCTTGTGCACCATACTTAAATGCATTACAAGTCGAATTCACATAATCTATTTATATTTTATAGTTGAATTCAATTTTTATTTTATATAAAATTTTATATACATAATCTATTTATATTTTATATAAAATTATTAAATTTGTGTAAGTATTAAAATTTAATATTTGATGTAAATAGATTTAACTATATATATAAGATAGATTAAAATAAAAATATTATATAAATACATAAATTTTAAATTAAAATAAAAATAAATAAATATTTTACTTAATTATTATAATATTCTCCTGTGTTTTGGTAAGTGTAAAAAACAAAAAAATATAAAATATAGTTAGGAATACTTATAATAATAATAATAATAATAATATATATATATATATTATAATATTTTTTTCTATTTCTTCCATCCTTCTCATTCAATATTTGACTATTTTTTTACGGTATAACAACAATTTTTTATTTTTAAATCTCATTGGCCATATCAATATCATCATTATACCATGTGTCTTGCACTTGCTTTCTAGGTAGATTTGCCAACTACAACCAACTATGAATTATAGCTTCAGCAAATCAAGCCCTCTGAGGAAGCGTTGGTTACTTTTATATATATAGGAAAAATTTACATGGTGTTAACTGTTAAGTGCATGTTCCCTCTAAAAATGACTTCTAGCAAAAGAATCTTATGCTTCATCACTTTTACTTGTTTCTTGTCCCTTACAAACCCTTCAAACTTGAGGGGAGACACATTGCTCCAAGGTCATCAGCTTGTAGCAACAAACCATTTAGTTTCATCTTCAGGTTTGTTCGCACTGCGTTTCTTTCAGCTTGATGGCTCTGAAGATAACAGCAAATTCTACCTTGGAATATCTGCCAATAATTACTATGTTTGGGTTGCCAACAGAGATAATCCAATCCATGATGGCCCTGGAGTTCTCGCAATTGATGAATATGGCAACCTCAAAATTTTGTCTAGTACTTCCACTATTATGCTGTATTCAGCTAAAGCTACAAGTAACAAAAGTGTTAGTGCCACTTTGCTGGATACAGGGAATTTGGTGCTTCATGAATTAAATATAGATGGATCTGTGAAAAGGGTATTATGGCAAAGCTTTGATTACCCCACAGACACACTTCTACCTGGGATGAAGATTGGATATGACAAGAACACAGGTCATAGATGGTCTTTAACAGCAAGGAGAAGTTATAGTACTCTTTGGTCAGGGTCTTTCTCTCTTAGCCTTGACCTGAAAATAAAGCAATTGGTCAGTAGGTGGAGAGGGATCATAGTTTGGAGTAGTGGAGAATGGAGAAATGGAAGTTTTAGCAACTTGAACTCTTCACTTCACAAAGAGCAATTCAATTTCACATACTTTTCAAATGAAAGTATAACATACTTTGAATATGCTTCCATTTCTGGTCATATTATAATGGGACCATTGGGTACATTGAATGCTAGTGGTGTCTCTTACTCATGCGTTGATGGTGATATTCCCTCTGGTTGTACAATGCCAAGGCCTGCCAAATGCAGGGAAGATGAAAAATTGTACTTGCCCAGTTGGAATAGCATTGGGAAAATGTCAAGGAAAGGGTTCATATTTGATGAAAGTGACAACTTGACCATCTCTGATTGCTGGATGAAGTGCTTGAATAATTGCTCATGTGTGGCCTACACTTTTGCAAATCAGGATGGAACTGGTTGTGAGATATGGAGCCAAGGCACAGCATTCTACTTTCTTGAGACTGATAGTGCTGTTGGCCGCCCAATTTTCTTCTTTCATAGTGGAACAAAAGCTAGTAAGTTCATACAATCACACACCTATATACAGTATGATAAGGATTTGTTTTTTTGCCATTTGTGCATATTTTTAATTCAGTTTATTTTGAAAAAAAAAACGTATATGAGAACATTTGGTTGTGGTAAAAAGTAAAAATAATTAATATAAATTATTAAAATTAAAAATACATATTATTTTAAAATAATTCTGTGATTATTAACTAATTTTTATTTTTCAGTATTGATGTATAATTATATATTTTATACTTATCGTATAACCAAATAGTTTTACAAGACAAGCGCATAAGTTAATGTCCCTCTCTGTATATATATGACTTTGTGTGTTGATTTGTTGACTTGTCTATCATTTGACCAGAAGTACATAGATTGACAAGTTCATATTTTATTTAATAATATACAATACTAGTATAGTTCATATTTTATTTAATAATATACTATACTAGTATAGTTCATATTATTGATGGAAAGCAGAGGTTTTCAAATATGATTTATCCTGGGTTGATTAATTATTTATTATATTTGTTAACTTAATTGTAAATATAGTAATAATTTTCTTATATAGAAAAATAGTATTTTTGTATCTATATTTCGTAATACTTGTATGTAGTGTCAAGGAGAGTTACCCTAGTCAGATTAGCAGGAGGTGTCTTGTTCCCTGCTTTCTTCCAAATTCTTTCATCAAAGTATGACATCCCTATTGATGTTATTGCCTACATGGACACTGGAGCTCAAAATAAAAAATAAAAATATCTAGCTATTTAAGATGTAAATGGATGTAAGTTGTTATTTGTATGTTTTTGAAAAAAAATAATTTTACGTGTGTTTGCTTACATATGTAGAATTAACAACTTTCTTCCCACGCAGAAAGCAAGAGGAGAAAATGGGTCGTAGGTGCAACTGGTGGAGTTCTTCTCCTAATAATCTCATGCATGGCATGCTTTATTATTTTTTGGAGAAAACAAAAAGAAAGAGGTAATCTTCATGTGGAAATTCAGAAGCTGAAGAACAATACTATAATAATCTTATTAACAACATAATTATTACATGAAGTGAGCTTTATGGTACGAGAAACAATAACAATAAAAATAATAATAATTAGGATTATCTGAATTCAGATGCAGATATCTTTTATAGGAGTTTCATAATTGTTGATGATAGGTATAGTCTTTTATTAAAGTTTTTATGTCTGATTTGCAGTTGAAAAGCGTAGTAAGCAAGCAAGTGAATTTTCTGACATTGGAGAAAACAGTGAAATTTCTGTTGCATATGATGAATGCAAAGTTCAATGGAAAAAGAAGAGGACAAGTGGTAATATGCATATATTTGACTTCATAACAATTCTTGAGGCAACAGACAATTTTTCTTTCACAAATAAGATTGGGGAAGGTGGCTTTGGGCCAGTCTACAAGGTAACAAATTTTTATGTTGAGAAAAAAATGAAATCAAACTTCCTCATATATATAAATTATCTTTGTTTTGATTTAACTTTTAAAGTTTTGGCCAAACACTCAAAATGTAATTTTTTTTTCAGGGAAAGTTGTCAAATGGCCAAGAAGTAGCTATAAAGAGACTTTCCAAAAGTTCGGGACAAGGACTGATAGAATTTAAAAATGAAGCTATGGTAATTGTGAAACTCCAACACACTAATCTAGTGAGGCTTTTAGGTTTTTGCATTGAAAGAGAAGAAAGAATATTAGTTTATGAATACATGTCCAACGGAAGCTTGAATCTATATCTCTTTGGTATGAAATTTTTTTGTCTAATATGTTTATGTCTTTTGCTCAATATTTCATCTATATTTGAGAACATGTACTCTGGTTTCAATTACTTGTTTTACTAACTTGATCTTCAAATTAGACTCCTACAAAAAATATCTGTTAGAATGGAACACACGATACAGGATTATTGAAGGAGTTGCACAGGGTCTTGTATATTTACATCAATATTCACGATTAAAGGTGATCCATAGAGACTTGAAAGCTAGCAACATTTTATTGGATAATAAATTGAATCCAAAAATATCCGATTTTGGAATGGCTAGAATATTTGGATTAACAGAAACTGAAGAAAAAACTAACAGAGTTGTTGGTACATAGTAAGTATCTATCTGTATGATAAAATTTTGCTTTTATACATATCCTTTTTCCAAACACGTATTTATTTAATTATTTCAGTGGCTACATGTCTCCAGAGTATGCTATGAGAGGTGTCATCTCAACCAAAACTGATGTATATAGCTTTGGCGTCTTGATTCTGGAGATTGTGAGTGGAAAGAGAAATAATAGTACTGATTATCCACTTAATCTCATAGGATATGTAAGTTAATTACATGAAACCATGTAATGAATGGCATTTAGAAAATAATTGAATAGATTTACATGAAAATTAAGAAAATACATGAATTTGTTTCAGGCATGGGAATTGTGGAACAAAGGGGAAGCTGTGGAGCTTATTGACAGAGTACTAAAAGGGTCATGCCATGAGATGCAAGTATTACGATGCATTCATATAGGTTTGTTATGCACTCAAGATCAAGCACAGGACAGGCCCACCATGTTGGAGGTCGTTTGTTTTCTTTCAAATGAAATTACTCATCCACCTAAACCTCTACAACCATCATTTTATACCATGAATGAACGAGACCAACATCATAGTTCTTCCATCAATGAGATAACAACTTCATTGACATCAGGTAGATGAATTTTCTACACACATGAACATGATAGGGGTTCAAAGTTCCATGTATAATTTCTGAGCCACATTAAGAGTTGCAAAAGTCCCCAATCTATTCACATTTTAATTTACTGAATATGAGATTTATTGGAAGAGTAGGCATTATAGCGATAATAAAATAAGCTCTTTTTCCGATATTAGGATATATTATTTCTCGTAACATGTTTAATGAAATATCAATTTTTTTAAAAATTTTATAAAATTTTCTAAATACAATTTATATAATAAAATATATTAATTTAACAATCAAATTCATAATATTTAACCGTTTAGAAAATATTAAATAAAATAAATTATGATAGAGTTAATCATAAATCTCTTCTTTTAATTTCTTATAATACCTCCAATAAAAAATATTTCTTAATCTTATTCTAACTTTGGGTGAATGGCAAGTGCACGCGCTATCAGACTTTCATCTTTCAAATGATTATCTTTTCTATCATTTTTTCCCCAAATCAATCCTTGTTTATGGCTTCACTCCTATAATTAATGCCTTTTATCTCTATTTTCTTCTGGTAGCAAACTTTAATTTTTGACCCGGTTGAATTATTCCTTTTTAATCTAAATTAAAAAGTTAACTTAAGGAGATGTTTGGTATATATGATTTGTTTTATTTCTAGAATCATATTTTATAAAAATTGTAATTGTTGAAAATATTATAAAAAAATTTATATTTAAAAAATTATCAGAATGTTATAATAGGTATGGTTTAAACTTTCTCATCTTCATGGAAAATTTGGAATCACCCCCTTTCTTATAAAAATATTATAATAAGAAATATAGTTAGTTTTTCTATGAATATTTAAAAAAAAAACTAACATCAAATATATAAAATTAATATTCCTGTGAGTTAAAATTTCTGAAAACTTATATAAATCCTCCTATTAATATCCCTTAAAAGTTATGTATAAAAATAAATCAAAAATATCAAAATAAAAATTAAATAAATCTATTCAAAAGAATTACAAAATGTTAATTTAGTTTAATTGAATTTTGATATTATATTTAAATTAAATTATTTTATTTTATATTTAAATTAAATAATTTCTTTTATATAAAAATTCAATTACGAACATCCCTACTATCGAGCATGCGAAAGACAAATTAAATAATTGGAAAGTTCTAACTAAACTCATATTTCAAGTATAATAAGATAAGATGTCTTAATTGGTTGGTATAGTTAATGAAGGAAAAGAATGAAAGGACTGCTAAAAAATTAGTCAGTTTTATTTGGTGTGCATATATATAATCATGTGCTTGAACTGCGCCAAAATTCACATATTACAACGCAAAATTTAAAATATTTTATACATAAAATATTTATAAAAAATATACAAGAAAAGTGACATTTTACCGCATTTTATAAAAAATCTATAAACTCGTAAATAATAAAAATAAATATAGTTAAAAATATTTTCTAACATAGTGCTAAAATTTTGATATATTAATATAAATTCATTTGAAGGAGAAAAATAAATCAACTTTATAGGATACATCCAACGAATCAATGTAAAATTTTTTTTATTTTATTTAAAATCTATATTTTTTTATGCATAATAGACATCCGAAGACTTTTTCAGGTTTAGAAGGAGAAAAAACAAAAAATACCTGTCAATATACAGCAAGTCACTAGCTAGTCTTAAAATTCTAGTTCGGACTTCACACTAAATGTACATCTCAATAAATTCATTTGAAAAATAAGTATTGAAAATAAAATAATTGTGATATATACTAAAAATATATATTATATTTATTTTATTTTATTTATAGTTATATGATTTTTTATATTTTAAAAAATAAAAATATAAATCATTAAATTTGATATATAAATAGATGTAAAATAATTTATATAGATAAGTGAATTATTATTTATAAAAAAATTCTTAAACAAAAATGAACGAGCGGCTACTCACTTTGTTTTAAACTCTTCTTAGTAGAGTCTAGTCCCATAAATGGCATTCAAACTTGGCCATCTATCTCATTTCTCCAGCCAACAACATTCATTTCTATGGCCATAACTTCACCGAAGTATGCAACATTAGGATAAGTTTAATTAGCCGCCCAAATAGTTATCCATTCAAGTGTTATATCATGCGTCTTATAAGAGTAAATTACATCACTCTCTTTCTCAACATATTTATATTATATTTTTTCTTCGTTTAATTGATTTCATTTGAGTGTAAAGGTTTTTTTTTTAATATTATGATGATTTTTTTTATACTTAATAATTCATTTTAAATATTTATCAATTTTATAACTTTTAAATATATGTATATATATAATATAAAAGGATATTTAAGGTTTAATTTTAAATTTGATAATTAAAATGATTGTTAATTTTTAATTTTAATTTTAATTTTAAAAATAAAATATATTCAATAAAAATAATTTTAATTAATTTTTAACATATTTTTAAAATTATTTTAATTTAATTTTTTAAAATAATTTTTTATTTTTAATTTTAAAAATTATTTTCAATCTTATATCAAATCAAATCATTATCACTAAATTATAATATTCTTATAACTATCATTATTATTATGTTCAACCTACCATTATTATTATACCCATTACAACAAATATTATTATTATTAGTTATTATTATAATAATAATAATAATTTAATTTTTATTATTTTAAAAAATTTATTTTTTATTATTTAAAAATAACTTAATTTTAATTAATAATTTTTATTTATTTATTTTTATAGATATTATATTATATTATAATTTTATTTTATATTATTATTTATAAATATAATATTATAATATATATATATTATTTTATATAAAATAAATATTTAATAATATAAAAATTATTATAATAATAATATAAAATTATTTTATTCAATTATTAAATAATATATACAATAAAATTTATATAATTATATAAAAAATTTTAGATTATTATCAGCCTCATTATATTCACTATATCATCAACATTATTTTTATTATTATTATTATTATTATTATTATTATTTTTATAATAATAATAATTTTATTTTTATTATTTTAAAAATATTTTTTTAATTTTATAATAAATTAAATATATTTTAATTTTTTAAAATATTTAAATTTAAATTTTTATCTTTTAATTTTAAAATTTTTATTTAAATTTTTTAATTTTTAAAATACCTTAATTATCATTTTGATATTAACTTAAGTTATATTAAATTAAAATAAATTAATTATAATTAAATAACTAAAAACATATTTAATTTTTTATAATTAAAATTTATATTTTTTATTTGAAATAAAATAATTTAACTTATTTTACAATAACTTCTAAAAATTAAAATTAAAAATTAAAACTAAAATTAAATTTAGTTTTTAAAAAATTTAAGACTAAAATACACCGTAACATATCTAAGATATTTAAAATTTGAGGCATATAATCCATCAACATTCCTCCGTACATCCATAGGTTTCTTTGGGACACTATCTATTTCATTTCTAATTTCCTTTTAACATTAAATTCTGTTAATGGTCGATTTTTTTTTTTTAAAAAAAATCTCTATAAAGTAACTAAAATCCAAATGCAATATATCATATCCTAATTTTAAGCATCTACTGTCTAGGCACATTGATAAATAAATTTATCAACTCCAATTGCAAATGCAAAGCAGAGCTTTGATTGCTCTGCTCATATGGATGCGTTCTCCTCATCAACCCATCAAAATGAATCTCATAGTCAAATTAATGTTTCTTTTCTCATGTTTCTCCAGGGTCTCACCGAGTTTACTTGTTCATTTATAATCCAAGCTTGGTGATGCATTATTTCAATTAATTATTAACTTGTCAACTTGCGATCAGATAAGAAAGTGGTTGAAAATCCGCAAATGGCAATTCGGCTCAAGACTTTCACTCTGAAGGAAATTTTTTTTTTTTTACTAATAAAAAATTATCTAATATTAAAACAGTTTTTATTAATTTAAATTTTATATAACGAAAATAAATATGTTAGAATAACTTTTGAAAGTTTATATTAATAGATAATATTTTATATTAAACTTTTATATATCAATAATATATGTTAGTCTTTTTTATTAAAATAATTATTTTTAATCTAATATATTATATCATTAGTATAAATTTATAATATTTATATATTTTAAGTTATGTTACAAAGGTTTATATTAACAAAAATTAATCTAATATAAAACCGTTAGTAAATGATAGTTAGTTTGTAATGCTAATAGGCTTTATTTATTAGAAAACAAAATGTCATTTAATAGGGAGAAAAAAGGGAACAAATTGTTAAAGACAGGATATATGACATTTTTTTTAGAATTTTATTAAATAATTTGCATGGTAGTGCAAGTGCAGCACAGGTGCGACTAGTTAGAAAAAGCACAGACAGTCGCCATCTTCAAATTTAAATAATGTTATACTTATAGAAGAATCTTACATTATTTTTTTATAATTTATTTTTCTTTATTATCTCATCTAATTTTTTCTTCTCTTTTTCTATATTTTATAAATTATACAAAATTTGAAAAAATATATTATGTGGGAGTATGTTCTCGGGAAAGACTAAATTAAATTGTTACATTGTGAGTCGAACTGCTGAGGTGTAGTTAAAGTTTTGAAATCCAACTAAAGAATTAAAAAAAACTTATCTTTTCTATAGTAGACGCATGCCCAACGATCCTGGTGGCCTATGTGTGTCAACATCACATAGCCTTGGGAATGGATTTATAAAATTAAATTAAATAATATTAGATATTAAATTTAGTAAAATAATATTTTTAATAATTTTTATTAATTTAATTATTGATTAATATATATATAAAAATTTAAATTTTTATAAAAAATTAATTTAATAATATTTATTTATTTATATTTTAAATAAAATAAAATAAGCTAAAATAAAATTTTGTAATAACTAAATTCATAAATTCAATTTTAATAAATTATTGAAGGTGACATATGCGTGTGTTTGTGTTTATGTATAATGTATTAAATTGAATAATATTTTAGGTAAGAATGTATTTGATAAAATTAATAATAAATTAATTAAAAATTAAAAAATTATTTAAAAGATAATTAAAAATTAAATAAAAGTTAAAATTTTATAAATTATTTATTGAATTGAAAGTATTTTGTAAATTAACGAATAAATTTAAAATGATGAATAAATGTATGGTTAAATAATAGATTAAAATATGAAAAATTTAATATATTTTTTAAAAAATAAATATATTATAATTTAATAAAATAAAAATATATTTTAATTTTTACATAAATAAATTTTAAATAATTATTTTAAAAATTAATTATTTTTATAATTTTATTTTTTATTAAACAGTAATATTTTTTAAGTAAAATAAATAGTATAATAATTAAAATAAATAAAATATATAAAAAAATAATTTAAAATATAATATTTTATAATAATATAAAGTTAAATATATTTTTAATTTTTCTAAAATTATAAAATTCTGATTTTAGTTCTTTATTTTAAAAGTATTTGGTTTTGATCGGTTTCAGTCCTTATTTGAAATAAGAGATGTTTCACATGTGGCAAAATTTGATATTCATACGTCAATAATAAAAAATTAAAACGAATCTATTTTAAAAAATAGAAAATTAAAATCAAATATTTTAAAAATAAAAAATTAAAATTAAATTTCAAAATTTTAAAGAGATTAAAAATATATTTAATTTAAATAAATTACTTAAAACTAATAATATTATTATAAAAGAATAAAATAATATTAAATTTATTAAATAAATAGATAAATAAGATACCAAATTATAAAAATATATTATGAGTATAAATAAAAAAAAATATTTGAGTTATGAATTA
Organism: Canavalia gladiata; assembly: GCA_037954105.1. Taxonomy (NCBI): domain Eukaryota; kingdom Viridiplantae; phylum Streptophyta; class Magnoliopsida; order Fabales; family Fabaceae; genus Canavalia; species Canavalia gladiata. Next base: position 13,821,762 of record CM075668.1, read on the forward strand.
AAAAACATAAAATTTTTAAAATAATTTTTAAAAAAAATATTAGTAATTTCCTAAAAAAGTTAATAATTACTTAAATAAATTATTTTAATAAAAAAAATTAAAATATAATAACAAATTTTTTATCTAATAATTTTAATTTTAAGATAGCTGAAATGTTTACCAAACATATTTTAAGAATAAAAATAATATATATTAACCATTAAATACAACTATAAATAAATAAGATTAAAATATTTACTTATATAAATTTTAAAATTAAATATCCATGTAATCATTAAATAAATTTAAACGAGTTTGAAAATTTAAATATGATTATATAGTTAAAATTTAATTTTTTATCTTTTATAATAAGAAATTCATCTCACTTAATATATATATATATATATATATATATATATAATTTTTAATATAAAAATAAAAAAATTTAACTATTAAATTTAATCATATATAAGCAAGATTGATTTAATCATATAATTTTTTAAATTAAGTGCTTATATAATCATTAAATAACTTTAAATTTTAAGTATTTATTTATAATTGTATGTTTAAAATTGGAATAATTTATTAAAGAAGTGAATTATTAGTTTAATTCCTTACTTTGTTACGAAATTTTATTTTAGTTTTTGAGGTAAAAAAATTAAGTTGCTAGTCCATCATTTTATTATTTATCTTTTACGTTAGTTTTTGTATTACATTTTTGTTAATGACATGCTGATGTGTGACGTTAAATGTCACGTTGGACAGTCAGCTCTAACAAATTGATGTCGTATGATATGGTACAACATATTTTAGTGTCCGTATGCATATGTCGTCATTTTCATTAATGAAAAAATTTGGATTTAAAACATTATCTCTTACTTATAACCCTAATTTTGAATTAGAGAAATTGGGAAAATTGGGGAAACATAAGTGGGAATCTATATTGTTTAAGGGAAATCAAGAATGTGTATACGAAGTGGAGACTCAAGAATGTCACAAACAATTCAAAAGGGAAATGAGCATATAAGATGCTTATGCAAATGCAGAGCTGTGATAAGGGTTTCAAGTTATGAAAGGAACTCTCGAAGACTTTTCTATGGATATCCAAAACTAAAGGTAATATGGTTTGATATGCTTGAAGTTTTGTGTTTGTGTAATTTATAAAGTTGTTTTAACAATGGTGATGTTGTATGTAGGTGAAAGATAGATGCGGTTTTTTCATGTGGTACAATCACACAAATGGACAGGAGTATGAAATTACATCAGTGATAAATGGTACTGAATGTAATGACGAAGAATGGATGAAGATTATGTCAAAGAAGTTAGATGATTTAGATATGGAAGTTAGGAGATTAAATGCAGTAGTATATTTGAGGTTAGGATTGATGGCGATTGTGCTTGTATTTTTTTATGGGATTTAGTTTAAATAACTAAAGTTGGACCTTATGTAATTTTAGTGTGACCTTTTTGTATTCAAATATTAATGTCTTATATATTGAACAGGAGATTTATGAATTTGAGGATCCTTTTAAGTACAATTGTTTTTATATGATTTAAATTATTCTACATATTTTGTGGGAAACTATGTCTGAATAGCTTAAGTTTTGAAATAGTTTTCTTGAAATTCAGTTTTGAAACCTCAATTTGTGCAAGGATTGAATAACAACCAAAAGTAACTATGAATAATTGTAAACTAAGGACCGGTATGTAGCCATATAATTGCATAAATAAAAGTTAATGATCTGAATATACATTTCTTTGGTGCAATAATCCAAAAAGCAACCACCATAATTGTAAACAAAATACATTACAGAGGAGGTTCAAATTGACCAAATAGGTTCCAATTTTATCTCACAAGAAACATGGACATATATATATATATATATATATATATTTAGTAGTTGGCTTTCTTAAAGTATGAGTTGACATAATATTTGATGATTTGGTGGAATCAACAATTTCTGCATGTGGAGAACTTGATTGTGGGCTTTGTTGGGCAGGTTGTTCAACAAGAATTGGTCCCAAGTTTGCTGCAGATGATGATTGTTGTTTGGTTGTGAGGTTTGGTGTGTTGTGAATTTTCTTAGTAGCTAATTTACATCTGGGTAGCTTGTTAGGTGATTGTTCATCTCTAAGTGGGGATTGTGAGTCAGAGTGAAATATTTCATCTTACACTCCAACAATAAATATATGTGGTCCGCCAAAACCTTGTGATGCACCAGGAATAGGTTGTGGCACACCAACAACAACCCTTTACCCACTTCCATCACCCCCTGGCCCAGTAGTAAATTGTGGGCCACCTGCACTACCCCTTGATCCAACAGATTGTGTTTGGGCTTGTAACTCTACCAACCTTTACCTCTTGGTCACTGAGAAAGTTTGTTTGTTATGATTTTCCATACCACAAACTCTGCATGTGAATTCTTTTAACTTTCTCTTAAGTTTAGTGAGGTTAACAAATTTTTCATTAATGTCTTTTCTTTTTTGCTTCTTTTGTCTGCCAACCTTCTTCTTGCTTTTGGAAGGAATAGGTGGAATTTGATTTGTGTGATCCCAAAACTCTTTCCTAATCGAGGCCTTGATGTGGTTGGCATAAATGGCTTAGTATGAGGCCATTATCAACTAAGCGTGACAATGATCTTCAAGTCTCTCTTTCTTATAAGTTATAGCTGCTATGACATGCATGCAAGGCATACTTATAACATAGAATGGATCAGAGTTAAAACATAATGCACTTCAAAAATAAGTGACAAGTTTAAACACTAACCTGTTAGCTTCCAAAAACGATAAGTGCAGCTTTGGATACCAAGATTAATAACAACTTTTGTTGGCCAGGATTGGACTTCAAACTTATGTCCATCACCATCTCCTAGATTGTAAATAAGTCATGTAACAGTAGAGACATCATATATAAATAATGTAGAACAAATATATGAAAGGCACCCTGAATCCTAAACCTTACCTGATCATGCAGCAGTCCATTTATTTGATTCTTTTTTAAGTTTTTCAAGTCTACTTTGTTGAATTAGTAGTAAGTGGCCAAAGTGGTAAGCTAATTTAAGCTTATTTGTGGTTATGGTATTGAAGATTAGCACCCTTATTTCCTCTAACATGCTTATGATTGGCTTCTCCCTAGCTGAAACAATATTGGCATTGGACACTTCACAATTGTTATTGCATATGTTGTTCACTTTTGGACATGGTGAGAAATAAGCTTTAGCCCAAGACTCTTTTGTCTTTTCAGCTAAATAATCGTGAGATTTTGGATTTGTTATCTTCATTGAATTCATATCTTAGTTGACCTAGCACATTCCCGCAATAACATCCTTAACTCCTTATCCTTCCATTGTTTGGAGAAATTTTGTCACACATGTCATACAGAAAATTTGTGTGGAACTCTAGGCATTACTTCTTGTATAGCCTGTAAACACTAAATTATGTTCGAGGTCTCATTTTTAAAATTAAATCGTGAACAAACCATAATTTAAATAATAAGTAAATATTAAGATTAATAAACAGAAAGTAGAAAAACAAATAGACAGAAAGCAGAAAAACAAATAAACAGAAAACAACAAAATAAAAAATAAATAAAGAAAAATAGAGAAAAGGAAAATTAAAATAAAAAAATGACAAAAATAAAATACAAAAAGAAAAAGGATTGAATTAAAAATACAAAAAGAAAAAATATTGAATTAAAAAAAATAGAAAAAATAAAATAAATAAAGAATAATAAAGAATATATATATATATATATATATATATAAATAAAAAATGAAAAACAAAGAAAAAGAAATTTTAGTTAAGAATTTAGTTAATGTTTAGTTAAGAATTTAGTTAGAAAAAAAACCGAAAAATAATAGAAAAATAATAATAAATAATAATGAAGATAAAAGAAGAAATAAAAAATAGAAAAAATGAAAAAAGAAAAATGACGAAAATAGAAAAAAGGAAAAAGAAAAGAAGGAAAAAAGCGAAAAAATGGAAAAAATTAAAAAAAGCAGAAAGCAAGAAAAATGAAAATGAAAAAACCCGCCTAAATTCAAAATGAAGGAGAGCTAACATATAAATGGAATGAATGCAAAAAAAAAAAAAAAGCGAGGTTTTTTTTTTCTTTTTGGTGGTTGGCCATTATCTGGGAGGGTTCTAAAGTTCTTTTCTCTCACTCTCGGTGGTTTCTAAGATTTCTCCTTCAAGAAGTTACCTTTGGTTCTCTCAAGTTTGGCAACACAAATCTCACATCAATTGATCAAAAAATTGCGACCAAGGAGTTCTCATCTCAGCATCCTTCCTAGAATTTCAGGTATTTATGTTCACAAGTAAAGGAAATTGCTCAATGTCCACATATTATGATTTCTTGAAGTTAATGATAAACTGTATTGATTCATGCACATAGTTGGATGAGCTTAAGAATAAGACTGCGAGATTTCTTTAAGGAGATTATAATTTTCGAATTATTGTCTTGTCACTTTTGCCCTAGAATTTAAGTTTACTGATTCTAAGCAGAACAAACATTTCTATTCAAATCCTTTGTGAATCTGCTAAATCACAGATCATTTACTCTCTTTTCACCTCATTTCATGTTGAAGTTTGATAGAGATTTCTCTGATTCTGTTTGATTGGATTTGGTAATGGTGATTGAGTTCAAACAAGGTTCAGAATGAATATCTGTATGAAAATCTCTTATACCAAAAACGAGCGCAAGAAAGGACAAAGTCCTAGTCCGTATGTGCAGGATTGGTGTCAAACTGATTCGTCAACGTTATTGACCTCTGTCGCAACCGTAATTCCAACGAGACGACGAACTCGTTAAAATTTTGAAATGAATTGTTTTGAATTAAAGTGGAGTCGCCACCAAATTTTTATTTAAGGGAAAAGATTTGGAAAAACCCTGACTCAAGGAAGAGATTTAGGTTCGGGAGTCGGTTACGAGTGGGGAAGGTGTTAGGCACCCCACTCGCCTGTTCCGAAGAACAGTACCCTTAAACTGAGTGTGTGATTATTTGAAAATTGTTTGATCCCTTTAATTAGAGTGAAAATAAATACTTGATAGAGGTTAGCCTGACAGGACTTGATCCTGCTCCTACGTATTCCCCGTTGCAATGGGAAACTCAAGGCTTACGTAGTTCTAGTGTGTGAAGGCTTGACCTTCGAAGAGTGTTTTGAAAGAATGTTTGAAGATTTTGCTATTCGAAAAGAAGCTTTATTTTTAGGAGGAGTCTTTGGCCCACTCATGCACAAGGCCCGAGGCGGCTAAGGCAGCACAGGGACCTATACAAACTACTAAATGCTGAACAACAGGTAAACCACCAGTTCCCCATTTAGAGCCCATTGCGTGAGACCTAGAATCCCATAATATTTAGGAAAAGATGTTTTTTATTTCGAAGGGGACCCTAAGTCCACTCATGCACAAGACCCGAGGCGGCTAAGGCAGCACAGGGGCCTATATGAACTACTAAACGTTGAACAGCAGGTAAACCGCCAGCTCCCCATTTAGAGTCCATTGCGTGAGACTTAGAAAACCCAAAATAGTAGAAAAATATTTTTAAATTTTGAAAAGATACGATTTGCAAATGATATTGATTCTTGAATAAGAAAAAAACTTGAATTTGAGATAAGAATTTCATTTTTTGAGTTTTGGGTTACAAATAGAATTTTGGCGTAATTTTGCAATTATGGAAATTTAGGATGATTTGGTAATTATTAGAAATTTTTATGAATTTATTTGAAAATCTTATGAGTTTATTTAGGAATTTTTAGAATTTTTGCTAATTTTCTTAATTTCTTGAATTTTTATGAAATTTTTATTAATTTTAAATTTCTGGAATTTCTTATTAATTTTTGGATTTCTGGAATTTTTTATTAATTTTTGAATTTCTGGAATTTTTTATTAATTTTTTAATTTCTGGAATTTTTATTAATTTCTGGAAATCTTGAATTTTTTTATTAATTTCTGAAAATTTTGAATTTTTATATTTTTAAATTTTGAAAAGATACGATTTGCAAATGATATTGATTCTTGAATAAGAAAAAAACTTGAATTTGAGATAAGAATTTCATTTTTTGAGTTTTGGGTTACAAATAGAATTTTGGCGTAATTTTGCAATTATGGAAATTTAGCATGATTTGGTAATTATTAGAAATTTTTATGAATTTATTTGAAAATCTTATGAGTTTATTTAGGAATTTTTAGAATTTTTGCTAATTTTCTTAATTTCTTGAATTTTTATGAAATTTTTATTAATTTTAAATTTCTGGAATTTCTTATTAATTTTTGGATTTCTGGAATTTTTTATTAATTTTTGAATTTCTGGAAGTTTTTATTAATTTTTTAATTTCTGGAATTTTTATTAATTTTTGAATTTCTGGAATTTTTATTAATTTCTGGAAATCTTGAATTTTTTTATTAATTTCTGGAAATTTTGAATTTTTTATTAATTTCTGAAAATCTTGAATTTTTTATTAATTTCTGGAAATCTTGAATTTTTTTTATTTCTGGAAATCTTGAATTTTTTATTAATTTCTGAAAATCTTGAAATTTTTTATTATTTTCTGGAAATTTTGAATTTTTTATTAATTTCTGGAAATTTTGAATTTTTTATTAATTTCTAAAAATCTTGAATTTTTTATTATTTTCTGGAAATTTGGAATTTTTTATTAATTTCTGGAAATTTTGAAATTTTTTATTAATTTCTGAAAATCTTGAAATTTTTTATTATTTTCTGGAGATTTTTAATTTTTTATTAATTTCTGAAAATCTTGAAATTTTTTTATTATTTTCTTGAAATTTTGAATTTTTTATTAATTTCATGAAATTTTGAATTTTTTATTAATTTCTAAAAATCTTGAATTTTTTATTATTTTCTGGAAATTTTGAATTTTTTATTAATTTCTGGAAATTTTGAAATTTTTTATTAATTTCTGAAAATCTTGAAATTTTTTATTATTTTCTGGAGATTTTTAATTTTTTATTCTTTGAATTATTTTCTTTTGTATTTTCAATTTTATTTATTATTCTTGAATTTCATGTTTCCAGTTTTTCTTTAAATTCTTATTTTAGTTTTTTTTTAACTTCTGAATTTTATTTATTTTCCTAAAAATGATTTTATTTATTAAAAAGAATTAATTTTCTGATTTTAAATTTTTGCTTTTGACTTTTTTGTTTGTTTTTTTATTTCTTTAATTTTCAGTCTTTTCGTTTTTTTGTTTTTATTTGGATTATTTATCCTTTTTCTATCATTACATATTTAGATCAGCATGAGTTTCTTGATTAATTTTACAATTGGAGGCCTCGGACATAAATGGGTGTTTACAGTTTGCCCCTCTTTACTTATTTTCTTACTAGATAATGTGAGAAGCGATTCTCTGAATTATTGTGGTAGGAAAATGAATAAAGACGTGAACACCTCATGTCCGAGGCAGACTTTTGAAAAAGTTCCAAGAATGACACTAGAAGCCTTGAGCTTAAAGTGAACCCCATGGGTGCATGAAGAATGGTGATGGAGTGACTTTACCGGCTTCGTGTGTTGTGATACTGAAACTATATGAGACTGAAGTATGGAAGGTTTGACAGCATCGGCCTGCAAGAAATAGACTGAACCGGATGGATGGCCTGACAATATATAGGCCTGAAAGTAATAAATCTAACTGCATGGCGGCCTGACAACATAGGCCTGAAAACAGTAAATCTAACTACATGGCGGCCTGACAACATAGGCCTGAAAGCAATAAATCTAGCTACATGGCAGCCTGACAACATAGGCCTGAAAGCAGTAAATCTAACTACATGGCGGCCTGACAACATAGGCCTGAAAACAGTAAATCTAGCTAGAGCGGCCTGACAACATAGGCCTGAAAGCAATAAATCTAAACTAGGGTGGCCTGACAATATAGGCCTGAAAGCAGTAAATCTAAACTAGAGCGGCCTGACAACATAGGCCTAAAAGCAGTAAATCTAAACTAGAGCGGCCTGACAACATAGGCCTAAAAGCAGTAAATCTAAACTATGGCAGTCTGACAACATAGACCTGAAAGCAGTAAATCTAAACTAGAGCGGCCTGACAACATAGGCCTAAAAGCAGTAAATCTAAACTAGGGTGGCCTGATATCATAGGCCTGAAAGCAGTAAATCTAAACTATGGCGGCCTGACAACATAGGCCTGAAAGCAGTAAATCTAAACTAGGGTGGTCTGACAACATAGGCCGGAAAGCAGTAAATCTAAACTAGAGCGGCCTGACAACATAGGCCTAAAAGCAGTAAATCTAAACTAGAGCGGCCTGACAACATAGGCCTAAAAGCAGTAAATCTAAACTAGGGTGGCCTGACAACATAGGCCTGAAAGCAGTAAATCTAAACTATGGCGGCCTGACAACATAGGCCTGAAAGCAGTAAATCTAAACTAGGGTGGCCTGACAATATAGGCCTGAAAGCAGTAAATCTAAACTAGAGCGGCCTGACAACATAGGCCTGAAAGCAGTAAATCTAAACTATGGCGGCCTGACAACATAGGTCTGAAAGCAATAAATCTAAACTATAGGGTGGCCTGACAACATAGGCCTGAAAGCAGTAAATCTAAACTACGGCGGCCTGACAACATAGGCCTTAAAGCAGTAAATCTAAACTACAGGGTGGCCTGACAACATAGGCCTGAAAGCAATAAATCTAAACTATAGGGTGGCCTGACAACATAGGCCTGAAAGCAGTAAATCTAAACTAGGGTGGCCTGAAAACGTAGGCCTGAAAGCGGTAAATCTAAACTAGGGTGACCTGACAACATAGGCCTAAAAGCAGTAAATCTAAATTATGGTGGCCTGACAACATAGGCCTGAAAGCAATAAATCTAAACTATGGCGGCTTGGCAACATAGGCCGAGGTGCAGAAAAAAAAAACTTGATGAGGCCTGACAACATAGGCCAAGGTGCAGAAAAGTAAACTTGATGGGCCTGACAACATAGGCCGAGGTGCAGAAAAATAAACTTGAAGAGGCCTGACAACATAGGCCAAGGTGCGGAAAAAAAAACTTGATGAGGCCTGACAACATAGGCCAAGGTGTGGAAAAGTAAACTTGAGGAGGCCTGACAACATAGGCCAAGGTGCAGAAAAGTAAACTTGATGAGGCCTGATAACATAGGCCAAGGTGTGGAAAAGTAAACTTGATGAGGCCTGACAACATAGGCCAAGGTGCAGAAAAGTAAACTTGAGGAGGCCTGACAGCATAGGCTGATGTGCAGAAAAGTAAACTTGAGGAGGCCTGACAACATAGGCCAAGGTGCGGAAAAATAAACTTGATGAGGCCTGACAATATAGGCCAAGGTGCAGAAAAGTAAACTTGATGAGGCCTGACAACATAGGCCAAGGTGCAGAAAAGATGCAATGCTATGTCCTGACAACATAAGCCAGTGAGCAAGAATGCAAAGATGTAATGCTATGGCCTGACAACGTAGGCCAGTGAGCAAGAATGGAAAGATGTAATGCTATGGCCTGACAACATAGGCCAGTGAGCAAGAATGCAAAGATGCAATGCTATGGCCTGACAACATAGGCCAGTGAGCAAGAATGGAAAGATGTAATGCTTTACCTTGCGCTTGATAGTTATTTCCTTAAAGAGACTTGGGCAACCATTTTGCCCTAGTTTGGAAATTTCTTGATAACTGAGAGGCGTCTTGATTTGAAAGAATTTTGGGCTGACGTTTTGCCCCAGTTTGAAGGGTTTCAATAAGCTTGACTTGAATTTTTCTGGGCAACCTTGCCCTATTGAACTCAATTGGAGTTGAGGAATTGAGGATTGCCTCAACTTGAATTTTCTCGGGCAGATGTTTGCCCCAGTTTGAACTTGAATTTAAATCTTTCTTGGGCAAATGTTTTGCCCAGTTTGGACTTGATTTTAAATCTTTCTTGGGCAAATGCTTGCCCCAGTTTGGACTCGATCCAGAATTTGAGGATGAACTTAAATTGAGCTTTTGTGGGCAAGTGTTTGCCCCAGTTTGAACTTGATTTTGAGGATGACCTCAAATTGAATTGTGTGGGCTAGCATTTGCCCCAGTTTGGGCTTGACCTAGAGTTTGAGGATGCCCTCAAATTGAATTGTGTGAGCAAGTATTTGTCCCAGTTTGATTTTCTGACGTTGATGAATTGAGAATAGCCTCAACTTGAATTTTCTAGGCAAGTTTTTGCCCCAGTTTTGTTCTTGGTTCAGACTTTGAGGATGGCCTCAAATTAAAATCTTTGTGGGCAGGCGTTTGCCCCAATTTGGACTTGATTTTGATCTCAAACTGTATTTTTGTGTGGGCAAGCATTTGCCCCAGTTTGAGTTGATTCAAAATTTGAGGATGACCTCAAATTGACCCCCCCTTTTTGTGTGGGCAAGCGTTTGCCCCAGTTTGGAAATCTTTTAATTATGATCGATTCAGGCAATTTTACCTAGGTCTTAATTAAATTTTTGAAAAATGAGTTATGAAATGCTTGAATGAAAAGATGCTTATGTGCTGTTTTGAATAAATGAAGAGAACGTGGTATTTGTGATGCTTGAATAAGTGCAGAATGATGTAGGGTTCTTATTTTAATGCTTGAAATAAATATTTGATGAAATAGATGCTATTGAATGCAAACCATGAAATGGTGTAAAACTTTTTTGTTTCTCTTGATTTTTAATTTTTTTCTGACACATTCTTCCTCGACAACCCTCTAGTTGGTGTGACAAGAATCAAAAATCAAGACGAGCTAGATTGACTTAAGTTCGGTGTTTTGGTCAATCTTTTGGCTCCTGATCAACTTTGGAACTTTCTTTTCCAAGATCTTCGAGGTCAATATTATTGAGTAAGACACACTCCTTTTTGTGGCATCATGGCTGGTAGGAAGATGAATCCTTGGGAAACAATCTTATCGTGTTGCGACAGTCAAGGATTCATCCGACTTGTCATAACTTTTCAAAATTAATCCTTTTTATTTTTACATTTTTCACATCTCCTTTGGCATGTGCGCTATTGAGGTGTGCGAAGTGATTCTGGATGGTTAATGAAAAAATATAGAGAAGATTTGCAAAGGATGTTTGAGGTAGTGTACTTGAAAGGGAAATATGACAAAGGATGTGGGTTCGATTGCCCAAATGGCACCTTTTGGTGAAAAATGCCAGTGCTGCTTTTCATAATCTTGATTGTCGAATTAATCGAACTCGAGAAAATGGCAAAATTTTGCCCCAATTTTAGGAATATATGAGGTGCAGGATATCATGTTGTCTTGGAATTCCTGGTTTGACCTTAATTTTTGCCTGGGTTTTTCTTTTGAGTTTTCAACCCAACAGGTCTTTTGTATTGCCCTAAACTTTGCCTATGTTGCCCTTACGGGTTTTCAACCTAGCGGGTTCTTGATTTTGGTACCCTAACTTTTGCCTAGGTCTCTTTTGTTGTCGACCTAGCGGGCTCTTGTTTAATTGTGCCCTAACTTTTGCCTAGGCCCCCTTTGAGGGTTTGTTGACCTAGCGGGCCATTTACTTGATTGTGCCCTAACTTTTTCCTAGGTCGTTAGGATTGTTGACCTAGCGGGTCTTCTGCTTGATTGTGCCCTAACTTTTGCCTAGGTCTCTTTTGAGGGTTATCGACCTAACGGGCCTTCTGCTTGATTGCGCCCTAACTTTTGCCTAGGTCGCCCTTACGGGTTTTCGACCTAGCGGGCCTTCTGCTTGATTGTGCCCTAACTTTTGCCTAGGTCTTCTTTAATGATTGTCGACCTAGCGGGCTTTTTGTTAGGTTGTGCCCTAACTTTTTCCTAGGTCATTCTTGAGGATTGCTGACCTAGCGGACATTTGTTTGATCATGCCCTAACTTTTGCCTAGGTCTCTTTTGAAGATTGTTGACCTAGCGGGCCTTCTGCTTGATTGCGCCCTAACTTTTACCTAGGTCGCCCTTACGGGTTTTCGACCTAGCGGGCTCTTATATGATCCTGATTTTTGCCTGAATTGTTGTTGTAAACCGGCAAGACCTTTTTCTAATCATTATTTTGAACTTTAACCCTATTTTTGCCTGGATTCTTTTAACTTTTAATCCAGCGGGTTTCTCTTCTTCTTGAATTTCATGTTTTGACCTTAATTTTGCCTGGATTATTACTTTTTACTTTAATCCAGCAGGTCCTCTTCTTTTCTTTGAATTTTGAATTTTGACATCGACCTTGCCTGGGTCATCTTGGCTTCCAATTCAGCGGATCTTATTTTGCATTCCTAAATTTTGCCTGGATTTAAACTTGGTTCCAGCGGGATATTTTAATTTTGAATGGTGATCTAGAATCCCCGGTTGTTTATTCTACTTCCTCATTGGGTTTTTCTCTTTTGAGTTTGATTAACTAGACGTTCAAGATTGTTTATTATAGCACTAGCATTATCATCAATCGGTATTTATTGTTTGGATATAGGAATAAGAAGCGGGTTGAATGGATAAAGGGATGGCAAAAAAATTTTTTTAAAGTAAAGCCAATGATGTGAAGCACGTGCTCCAAAAACATGAAAAATGTAAATTTTGTTTTATTCATTGAGATTTATTTACAAAAGAGTGATTTTGAAAAGTATGACAAATCTTGGATGATCTTCCTCGATAGCTTGATTTGCACAAAGCAACTGGTCGTGCTGTTCTCATTTCTTAGCCAGCGGATGAGCTCTCATGATTCAGCACTTGGATTAGGGGCGATTTTCCCAAAGTCTAGCCGTTTAGCATCAATTAGGCCTTGCACCTTATGCTTCAGAACCTGGCAGTTTTCGGTAGAATGACCGATGTACCCCGCATGGTAGCCACATATGGCATTGGCATCGTACCATTTAGGGTATGGTGGTTCTTGAGGTTTCAGAGAGTAAGGAACCACCAAGGAGCTTTGGATTAACTGAGGGAGCAGCTCAGTGTAGGTCATTGGAATTGGATCAAACTGGACAGGATCTTTCTCCTTTTTCTGACTTTGGCTAGAATTTGAGCTCATGGCTTGTATTTGGACCGTGTATGGTGTGGACGGTCGGGTTTGCGTTGGGTAATTGTAAGTTGGTGGATAGGTAGTTTGGTAGGCGGTGGCGACGTAAGGATATGGTGTGTAGGGTGTATATGGTGATGGTTGGAAACCAGTCGGTCCATAAAGTGCCATCGGAGGTGTATACTGCCCTTGACTAGAAGTTACATTATAAGCGTCACCTGCCCTCTTCTTTTCTATAGAGGCGCCAACTGTCGCTGTGGCGTTGTGCGTGATTCTTCCTCGACGCATGCCACCCTCAATCCTTTCTCCAATGATGATGACATCAGAGAAGCTAGAAGTCACACTGCCAATCATCTTGTCATAGAAAGGACCTTGGAGTGTATCTACGAACGTGCTGACCAGCTCTTTTTCAGATAGTGGAGGTTGCACTTGAGCAGCTAGCTCCCTCCATCTTTGAGCATACTGCTTGAAGGTCTCATCCCCCTTCTTGGCCATATTCTGGAGTTGGGTTCGATCGGGAGCCATCTCGGCATTGTACTGATATTGTTTGAGGAAAGCCTCAGCCAGATCCCTCCATGAACGGATGTGTGTCTGCTCTAGCTGAGTGTACCAGGTTGCAGCTGCCCCTGTTAAGCTGTCTTGAAAGAAATGGATAAGCAGCTTCTCATCGTAAGTACATGCAGACATCTTCCTACAGTACATAGTCAGATGTTTCTTTGGACAGCTGGTTCCTTGATATTTATCGAATTCAGGAACCTTGAATTTGGGAGGGATGACCACGTCTGGTACCAAGCATAGATCAGATGCATCTTTGGCTTCATAAGTGTTTCCCTCAATTGCCCGGATCCTGTCCTCTAGACCCTTCCATTTTTCTGTATCCTCAGTTGAAGGACGGCTTGGGTATTCCTCAGGCATGTGGTGATGGTGAGAAGATGGTATGTGTATAGGGTGAGGCCCTCGGGTGAACATAGGATGCGTTCCCCCAACAGCTGTTTGGTGAGCTCGTGAGATGGTGTTTGAGGGTAGGTCATGTGTTTGGATTTGTGTTTGGGCTTGTGTTTGGTTGTATGAAGGTGCATGCCCATGAGGAAACCCATAATGAACTCCTTTGGTTGGCGGAGGCATAGTTGATGGCGAAGGGTTTTGTGGAGTGAACCCAGGAGGATATGACGGGTCTGTGGGTTCTCCCAGAGATTCCTTCTGTTTTGACAATTGGATGGCCTCCATCAGCTTGGCCATCTGCTCCTTTAGAGTCTTGACCTCATTTCTCAGTTCCTCGTTTTGTCTCTCCAGCTCATCCATGATTCTTGATTGTGTACGAGTCCTATAAGGATGTAGAGGAAGCTGTGTTTCTCTAATTTTTCTGTTAAAGTTAAAATTAATTTTTGAGAAATAGTTTGAATGAAAAAAATCATGATTGATAAAGATGTTGATGCAAAATGAGTATGAATGTGTGGAACAATTTTTGAAATCTTTCTTTTTAATGATAAATTTATGAATGGATGAATGCATGCTATTCACAAATAACTTTAGAGGCTTTTGACTATTTTGAAAATAAATCAGAGTTGCTTTATCTATTCCTCCTTGATTTTTAATAATTTTATGTTTTTAGGAGTTTTGGTATTTTTTATTTTGCTGGAAAAACCTTTAGTTTTGTTTAGAAAAACTTTTTAGTTTTGCTAGAATCTTTCTAGAAAGCGTTCTTTAGATTTTCAATATTTCATCTTTTTATATCTATTGAATCTTTTTATTTTTCAGTAGTTTCAAAAGATTATTTTCCATAATTTTTCCTATTTCTAAGGCATCTTTTTAAGTTTTCTTCGTAATCTTTTTAATATTTTCCAAAAGATTGTTTCTAATTTTCCTTAGGAATTTTCTCCTTCTATTTTGGTTTTCTTGATTTTTATCTTGATTTGATTTTTGTATCTCCCCGATTTTAGCTTTCAACTCCCTTTTGCCACTTCGGATGGTTTGGTTCAAATAAGTGCCTGTGAGCGGTGAACCTGGTATTTTGAAAGGAGTGTGTGTGCCCTCCTTGCTTCTTGTGTGGGTTACCTGTCTTAAGGATCTATGTCCTTTTATATGAACCTCTCAAAGGTGGTTAGTAATCCTAAGGGTATAAAGGTCACCAGAGCCAAGTTCCAGTCCATAATGCTGGCCACAACAGTAGAAGTAGCCACTAGTTGTGGGGCATTATGAATAGGACGCACTCTAGCTGGAAGTTTCATGATAGCCACACAGGACGTAGGCCCCAACGTGACACCACTAGATCCCTCTATCCTAGGTAGCACTCAGACCCGGGTATAGGGCCACACTCATGATGGATGCATATGCATTAAAGTAGTGTGGAGGGCACACAATATTATTGGGATACCTGCAATTGGGGAACTTGCACTGATATATAGCAATTTATTGTTTTTCTATCCTAGGGTGTAGAGAGAGTAAACAAACAATAAAACAAGAATAAAACAACAAATAAATAACATGCAATAATTAAAACATGCACATAAATAGCGAAGGGATCAATTATAATGCACACTCCAATAAAATGGGCTTGACTCTCTAGGATCCCCAGTGGAGTCGCCATCTGTCGCAACCGTAATTCCGACGAGACGACGAACTCGTTAAAATTTTGAAATGAATTGTTTTGAATTAAAGTGGAGTCGCCACCAAATTTTTATTTAAGGGAAAAGATTTGGAAAAACCCTGACTCAAGGAAGAGATTTAGGTTCGGGAGTCGGTTACGAGTGGGGAAGGTGTTAGGCACCCCACTCGCCTGTTCCGAAGAACAGTACCCTTAAACTGAGTGTGTGATTATTTGAAAATTGTTTGATCCCTTTAATTAGAGTGAAAATAAATACTTGATAGAGGTTAGCCTGACAGGACTTGATCCTGCTCCTACGTATTCCCCGTTGCAATGGGAAACTCAAGGCTTACGTAGTTCTAGTGTGTGAAGGCTTGACCTTCGAAGAGTGTTTTGAAAGAATGTTTGAAGATTTTGCTATTCGAAAAGAAGCTTTATTTTTAGGAGGAGTCTTTGGCCCACTCATGCATAAGGCCCGAGGCGGCTAAGGCAGCACAGGGACCTATACGAACTACTAAATGCTGAACAACAGGTAAACCGCCAATTCCCCATTTAGAGCCCATTGCGTGAGACCTAGAATCCCAAAATATTTAGGAAAAGATGTTTTTTATTTCGAAGGGGACCCTAAGTCCACTCATGCACAAGACCCGAGGCGGCTAAGGCAGCACAGGGGCCTATATGAACTACTAAACGTTGAACAACAGGTAAACCGCCAGCTCCCCATTTAGAGTCCATTGCGTGAGACTTAGAAAACCCAAAATAGTAGAAAAATATTTTTAAATTTTGAAAAGATACGATTTGCAAATGATATTGATTCTTGAATAAGAAAAAAACTTGAATTTGAGATAAGAATTTCATTTTTTGAGTTTTGGGTTACAAATAGAATTTTGGCGTAATTTTGCAATTATGGAAATTTAGGATGATTTGGTAATTATTAGAAATTTTTATGAATTTATTTGAAAATCTTATGAGTTTATTTAGGAATTTTTAGAATTTTTGCTAATTTTCTTAATTTCTTGAATTTTTATGAAATTTTTATTAATTTTAAATTTCTGGAATTTCTTATTAATTTTTGGATTTCTGGAATTTTTTATTAATTTTTGAATTTCTGGAATTTTTTATTAATTTTTTAATTTCTGGAATTTTTATTAAATTTTTTAATTTCTGGAATTTTTATTAATTTTTGAATTTCTGGAATTTTTATTAATTTCTGGAAATCTTGAATTTTTTTATTAATTTCTGGAAATTTTGAATTTTTTATTAATTTCTGAAAATCTTGAATTTTTTATTAATTTCTGGAAATCTTGAATTTTTTTTTTATTTTCTGGAGATTTTTAATTTTTTATTCTTTGAATTATTTTCTTTTGTATTTTCAATTTTATTTATTATTCTTGAATTTCATGTTTCCAGTTTTTCTTTAAATTCTTATTTTAGTTTTTTTTTTAACTTCTGAATTTTATTTATTTTCCTAAAAATGATTTTATTTATTAAAAAGAATTAATTTTCTGATTTTAAATTTTTGCTTTTGACTTTTTTGTTTGTTTTTTTATTTCTTTAATTTTCAGTCTTTTCGTTTTTTTGTTTTTATTTGGATTATTTATCCTTTTTCTATCATTACATATTTAGATCAGCATGAGTTTCTTGATTAATTTTACAATTGGAGGCCTCGGACATAAATGGGTGTTTACAACCTCTAACTAGGCTCCAGTCTTCTAGTCGAGTTCCATTGGACTAACCTCTACGCCTGATGAAATGAAGTTTCACCCGACAGAGGTTCGTTTATACAGAGTGTTTGTGGAGAGCCATAGGTGGGCACATTAGCAGCTAGTATATGTACCAATTGGCAAGGCATTCAACCAGGAGTAGTCAACAACGGCTCCCCCTGCCCTGTTACAGTTTTTGCTAGATCGTTTGGTGAAGCCAATGCCGTGATAAGCCTCACCTTCACTCTAAGCTTTACATAGCAAGTGAGGGGAATGAATCCTTGAGCCACGAACTACAGGATGTTTTTATGTAATATAAGTGAAAAGTAAAATAGGTAATGGTTGTGGTGTTATGATAAAGCTTTGAGCTAACATTCCGTAGCTGGATACCTTGGCCAAAGACGTCGTTGTATGCATCTGGGTTCAAGTACATAGGTTCTGCACACCATGAAGGTTGATGTGCAATTCGGGCCACTAAATTTGTCACGAGGAACCCCTGCTCTTGACATACACATGCATAGTTTAGGTTATACTATCCCCTCCAGTTTCTGTTTGAGCTATTGAACATGACATCCGAATCAGAGATCCAGTGTGGGGATGAAGCTTGCTGCATGCCATGGCCAACTCACATACCTAAATACATGGCAATGACGCTGCAGATAGGATCCTCGGAACCTGTGAATTTTTTGAAGGGAAGCAAGTGGGAGGCGTGAGTTTCAATAGGGGTGCCCACATATAAAGTCGGACGTGGTAGTGGGTTAGTGATCTCTAGAAGGCACCTCATAGATTGTTAACAAGGAGAAAACTATAAAAAATGTACAAGTGCTAACGCGAGTGCAATAGTGGAAATTTTGAAAGTTGGGGCCCATTAAAGTATGTGTTAAAAATAATCAAGGCTTTCAAGGACTCAAATAGAAGCTTAGCTCAACGGTAAGTGTGCTATGCATGCATCTTTTAGAGTTCAGGTTCGAACCCTATGCACTGCACTTTTCAAAAATACTCAAGATGATTTTGAACGTAGGCATTTTCAATTCGGGCCGCTTGCACATGGATAGTGGGCCACGTCAGCCGCCACAATGCATTGAAATCAGACTATGTTGAATGAGTCCAGATGACGCTCCTCAAGCTTGGGCCTTTCAGGTTTGAAGTAGCAACCAATGGGTCCGAAATGCACATGGATAGTGGGCCACGTCAGCTGCCACAATGCATTGAAATCAGACTATGTTGAATGAGTCCAGATGACGCTCCTCAAGCTTGGGCCTTGCAGGTTTGAAGTAGCAACCAATCGGATTGCAAAACCATCCACGCTATAATTCATGTGGATCTTTAATTGGGTCATACCTCTTTCAATTTCTAATTGGGCACCATAAGATTAAATCAACATTTCTAGTCAACCCTCTTTACAATTAATTTATTTAATTTTAATTTGAAATTAAATTCTTTGTTATTTAGATTAATCTTAAATAAAACTCAATGCTTTCCTTTAATTTCAAAATCAAGTTCATTCCTTTTTCACAAATTCAAATCAAGTTCCTTTAATTTTAAAAATCAAGTTCAATTCTTTTTTCAAATTCAAATCAAGTTCCTTCAATTTAAAAAATCGAGTTCAAATTCAAATCAAGTTCACTTTTATCAATTCTAATTCTTTCCCTTAAGTTTCAATTCAAATTAAATCAAGTTAAATTTAATTTTTCCCTCAAGTTTCAAATCAAATTCATTTTTGTGTAAATTAAATCAAGTTCATTTCAAATCAAGTTCATTAAGTCCAATTCTTTTTCTACCTAAGCCCAATCCCCTTTTTATCCTTATTATTTTCAAATTAAATTCATTAATTCTAGGTCTCACATGATAAACCCTAAGCACGAACTGGTAGTTTTTTCTGCTGTTCGATGTTTAGGGATTCATGTGAGTCCTAGTGTAGCTGTAGTTGTCTTGGACCATGTGCATATGTGGACTAAGAATCCTTTTTAAATAATCTCAAGAGAAACTTCATTTTGAAATCCCAAGTCTCACGCCATGAGCTCTAAAATAGAACTGGCGGTTTCACTGTTGTTCGATGTTTAGAGATTCATATGGATCCTAGTGTAGCCCTCATTTGCCTTGGATCCTGTGTATATGTGGACTAAGGGTTTTTCTTTAAAATATTTTCAAAATACTCTGTTCATTTTAAAGCATCTCCGAAGGTCGAGCCTTCGAAAAACCAGAACTACGTAAGCCTTGAGTTTCCCATTGCACCAGGGAATACGTAGGAGCAGGATCAAGTCTTGCCAGGCTATCTTCCATCAATCTATTTATTTTCACTCTAATTAAAGGGATCAAACAATTTTCAAATAAATCACATACTCAGTTTAAGGGTACCGTTCTTCGGAACGGGCGAGTAGGGTGCCTAACACCTTCCCTACTCGTAATCGACTCCCGAACCTAGATTCTTCCCCAAGTTAGTATTTTTTCAAATCTTTTCCCTTGAATAAAAATTTGGTGGCAACTCCACATATCAAATAAAATTCTTTTTAAAAATTTTAGCGAGATCGTCGTCTCGTCGTAATTACGATTGCGACATAGCCTGTTTCAAACCCTGTAATACAAATTCAAAAAAGTTTCTAAGATATTAAATTTTTTCCAATGAAGTAACAACTTCATATTAGTCCTTTAATTTAAAATGTTACATAGGTGTCCTTATTAATATTTCAATTATATCCACAACATATGAATCCATATTTGCGTGCAACATTTGCATGCAACATATGTACCTTATCCATTTTATAAATGAAGTTCCATCTATATTGGACATGGTCTCCTTGGTATTCATGTAATTGATCCAAGAACCATCTCCAATTCTCCTTGTTCTTAATATCAACCACGGCATAGACAATGACGCATATGTGATTGTTTGCATCCTGACCAATAGCAGATAACAATTGTCCACCATAATATCCTTTTATAAAGGATTCATTAAGCCCAATCAGTGGCCTACATCATCTTTAAACCCTTTCTTGCATCCAGCAAAACATATATATAGTATATGAAATTATGGAGGACCCTTTGGCTGAGGAATTGTTTCCATCTTCACATTGAAACCTAAGTTCCACTTTAATAATTTTGCACAATAATCTCACAATCTTGCATACTGCTCTTCCTCACTTCCTTTCAAGATACATCTGACTTTCTTTACAAACCTCCATATTTTTGTCCTATCAACATGAACTCCAAATTTCTGCTAAAAATTGTCAACGATGTCACCTAGCTTCATGTCCTTATCCTTTTTCAATTTTTTCACCAATTTTCCAATCACTCAACTTTGTGATGCTTGCTTATTTTTAAATACTCTCCTGCAAGTATGTTCAGGTTGAAATGTTTTTATCTGAAAACAATGGAAGACATTACTATAGCTGCTAAAAATTTCCCACTTACAATTTTTCTTAGTACATTTTGCCCTTACTCTTATTTTGTCATTTTTACCAAAAAGACCACTCTACCCAATTGAATGGTGTAGTTCTTTACAACCTTCTTAAATGATTCAATTGTTGGGAATTTCATTCCAAGTTCTAACTAAATATGGACAAAAGTTGAATCTTCATTCCACTATGAATATGTGTCATTTTCTCTATATTCATCACCATCATCAGTATTGTTGGGAGTCTTGATTTCCTCCTATCTCCATGAACATCCACTGTCACTCTCATCAAATTTATTGTCTGGCCGAAAATTTAGATCTTCTGCACTTGATTCCTCCTCTTCAAGTATAGCTTTACCCTTTCCCTTATCAAGAACTTTGCTACTACTTTCACCTACCTATTTCTTTTTAGGTGTCCCTTTGGCTTTTTGCTTTTTGCTTTTTGGTTTGGTGTTGGTTTTTACATTGGTGTTGCCTTCTTGGTAAGACCTGTACCTAGAGATGGAAGTGAATAAGGTCGTCCGATAGGGGCCTACTGCTCAGCTCGTTTAATAAATAGATAGGCTCAGGCTTGTTAAAAAGCCTTTTTAGATAAACAAGTTAGGCCTAGGCTTATAAAAAAGCCTATTTAACCTATTCAGGGGCCTATTTATATTTATATATTATATATTTATATTTATTTTAATATATTATATTTATAAATATTTATTTTATATTTTATTTACATAATATTAATATATATATATATATATGTTTTAGGCTTATTTAATGACTTTTCTATCTTGTAAGCTTTAAATTTGTAAGCTTTTTTAATTAATTATTTATATAGACTTTAGTTTATTTATTGATTTTTTTGTAATGTAGGCTTTTAAACAGGCTTGTAGGCCTTATAGTCTTTAAATCAGGTCAGACATTGACAGAAAAAAAAAAAAAGTCTTTAACAGGTAACAGACCTAGGTTCAGGCCTCAAAATTTTTAAACAGGCCAAGTTTGAACACTCAAAGCCTAGCTCGGCTCGACTTACTTCAATCCCTACCTGTACCCACACATTATACAACTTTCTTTGTTTGTCCCCTAGTTATATAGGTCTTTCTTTCATTCAAAACATCAACACCTTCATGGTCACTTTCACTCCCAGGATCAACCTTATTTGCAGCAACAACTTCATCTACATCCTCTCCTTCTGACCCACCATCACCCTGCACACCTGACTTATCACCACCAAATTCATGAACTTCTTCACATCCATTTTCAGCCTCCCCACCCTAAATACCATCATCCTGTCCAACCTCTTGTCATCTACCTTCACAATAGTCCAAATCAACATCAAACTCAAAATCCATAACATCATCTACTTCAATTAAGTCAAGACCATGTCCACCCTCATCATCACCATCATGTGAACCAACATCAACTTGAACACCACCTTCAACATCATCAAAATAACCAAGAACTGTGCATTCACAATAATATATCACACTTTTTGTAACATTTAAAAATTTTTACAAAAATATAAAAAAATGTAACCTATGAATTTTAGTAATATTTTTAAAAAATATTATATCTCATCTATGTTGTGGAAATATTATTAGTAATATTTTTTTTATATTTTTAGCAATATTTAATAAATATTACAATAATTATTTTAGTAACATTTTTATAATAAATTACATTTATATAAAATGTTATAAAATATTAAAAAATTTTCGAAATATATTTTAAACAAAATTTTAAAAATATTACTAATTTTAAAAAAAATGTTACCAAAAAATACCATTAGTAACATTTTTAAAAATACAATTAATTATAAAAATATGTTACAAAAGATAATTTAACTTTTAGGTGTTAATTTCTTTTGGATTATACTAATTTTTACCTAGAAAAAAGGGAACACAACAAAATTATATGGATAAAAAAGGTAACCATGAACATATAAACGTGAAGCTTGATTATTAAATATTGTAGATCCAATTGAACCATCAATATTCCTTGCAACTTTATTAAACTTTGTTTAAACATAAACATTCGAGTATCTTGAACAAAATATCAAACATTCATTTGCTATATACTCTTTTGCAATTGAACCTTCTAGATGACTTCAATTATGCACATAACCTTTTAACTTTAAAAGGAATCTAAATATAAAAATAAAAATACAAAAGTCAAAAAGGAGAAATAAAATAATATTTAAATATATTTATCAATTTGAATAAAAAGAAATCTTTTAATTTGATACATCCAATATTGTATTGGTCCAATAATTCTAGTTTCATATATGCTAGATTTATAGACAAATGCATCCAACTTTTATCTATTTTTTCTTTTATATTTTGTACAACAAAAAAATCATAAGATAATTTAATACAATAATAATTCTAATAATAATAATAAAATAACTAAATATCATAATATTAATAAATAAATAAAAATATATACATTAACATAAAAAAATTAAAAATAATAAACATGATAGTTTATAATAAAATTATAGAAAAAATAAGCATAATACCAAATTATAAATTTTCTTAGCTCTTCCACCCTTTTCTTCGATTGGAGAATGCCTACATATATTTTATTACAAACTTATAAATATCAGTCAATTCTAAATTCAAGCATGAAATTTAAAAAAAATACATTTAATTTAAGTATGATAGATGTACCTGCAATGTTTATACAAATATAATTTGATATTTTTATACAAAAGTTATACCAACAAACAAAATACAATACTCAACTATTAGTGCATGGTTTCCAAGTAAACTTTAAAAACTATTTCTATGTTTTTAAGTTATTATTCGTGAGATTGGTACAGTGTTTACCAAGTTACATAATTGACTCCATTAACAAAATTTAGAAAAACTAATGAGAGTATTAGAAAAAATAACAATAATAATAAAATATTCAAATAGTAGAATCCACAAAAAATTAAGATGATGCCAATCAAAAATAGTCTAAGTCAAGTAGTTATAAATTATAAAATAGTATTACTTCTATCATTTGATGAATATTTTAAAAGTAAACCAAAGTATGATATATAAGGTTCATCTTCTCTTAATTAAGTAACTAACGATCCGATAAGAAAAAATGACAACAAAACATTATGCTTGATACATTTGATTGATCATTTCAATAAAAGATTATGTGCATGCTTGTCATTAGTCATGATCCTAGTAGAAATCTATCAAGAAGATATGTAAGATAAGTTTATTAATTATTATAGCAGGCTGAGAATAGGAGGAAAAGGTAGTTAGAGACTCGGCTAACTATTAATCAAAAAGTAGACAAAATAATATAAAAAATTATGTTATACTTGTGTAAGTTTTATTATTGTAATTACAATTGAATACATTTCATTTGTTTTTTTTTTCATATATACATTTTTTTGGAACACAAATGACAAAAGTACAAAGGCGGTGCAATTATTTAAAAAGAAATTTATAGTTAGCTAGACTACAACTTTTACATAAAATGGCCTTACATCTGGACTACAACAAATTGTTTAAGGAAAATGCTCAACCTAGGATTCAACAACATGTGTTAGCATATAACCTTCAAACATGTATGCTTGTATTTTAAAGTTTAAAAACCATGTATTTTAATAATAAACATTATATTAATTTATTTATTTGATCATAAAACGTTTAATATTTTTTAAAATACATAATTAAAGTTGTAATCCTTATAAAGACTTATAATAGCAAAAATAAATTTAATTTAACAATCAATGTAGCTTAATATGAAAGAGTTATAATTAATTCACAACTTGTTTTCTTTTTACACCCTTTTCAGATATATTTCTGGCTTACAATTATATCTTTTATCAATTATTTTTAGTTGATAATGAATAATGGAAACAGAATTTCAAAGACTCTTTATTAAAAAAAAAAAGAAGAAACAATTATACTTGAAAATTCAGTAAATTGAAGAAAAACAAGAAATAAAATTTTGGTATTGTGAACACTAAATTTTGTATATTATTATTTTTAATTAAAAAAAGATAATAATAATAAAATATAATTTTTAATTTACTTGTATTTTATTATTATTATTAACATTTTTTATTGGTTATTTATTTATTTAATATATGTTATTTCATTCTATTTTTTATTTTTATTGTTTGAAACATTCCATAAATGTTACAAATTAGAATTAAAAAAATTAAAATAAAAAAAAAGATTTGAAACATTAAATTTTGCCGAGCATACTATTATTCTATTATGTAAGTATCCTTTTCAATGTTCTTTAATCTCAACAGATCTTCATTTAATTATTTATACCATTTAATTTTAATTTTAATAGCTAATTTAATTTTAAATATTCATTTTATCTTTGTTATAAATTATTTTATTATTTCTTTAGTTACCTTTCTTTATATATTTTTTTATTTATTTTGATTTAATTTTTACTTTATTATTATTATTAATTTTAATTCAATTCTATATCGTTACTTATCTTTATTTAATTCTTACTTCACTAGCAGCATTAATTTTAACTTTTTTTAATTTTCATTTATTTTGATTTGATCCTATTTTTATTAGTATTAATAGTCTTTTAATTAGCAATTTTAATGATTAATTTAATTCTAAATCTATCATTCTTATATTTTATATATTTTAATTCAATTATTATTTATTATTTTTGTTAATATGCTTTTAATTATGGTTGTAATCATTTTTTTGGTAGTATTTATCTATCTTCACTAACTATGTTTTATTTATTTCAATATGGTTCTTATTTTGTTAATGTTATTAACCTATTTTTTATTTTTTTTTATTTTAATTACTAGTTCAATTTTAAATTTTTATCTATTTCCAGGTGTTATATTTTATTTATTTTCATATAATACTTGTGTGTTAATATTATTAATGGTTGTTCAATTTAAGTCATTGATTCAATTTTAAATTTTTATTTTATCTTCGGTTATTATTAAGTCTTATTGGTAAATTAAAATTTTAAATATTTAAGTAAACTATTTTATTATATATATATATTATTTTAAATAAATTAGTTTAATCTAATTATTTTTTTATTTTTTATTTATTATTATCATTGTTACTAATTATTTTATCATTAATATCATTATTAATTCTCTTCATTCAAACAATTTTATTTACTTAATTTTTTAATTCTACTTTTATATACAAAAATTTAAACAATAAAAAATTAGATAAAGGAATAAATAATGATTTTGAAACATTAAATTTATCTTTTTATCTTTTATGTGCTCTTTTATTATTTATTTAATTTATAAATATTTTTACAATTATATATATACTTTATTATTATTGATTTTATTTTATTTATTTATTCATTTATTTATTTTTATTTTATTTATTTTACCTTTTCGTTACATGTTAATTTTGTTGTTATAGTTTAATTAATCTATTCTACTGTTTTTATATTTATTTTTTTATTATTATTTAAATTTTGCTCTATCCCACCGTGAGAAGTTAGAACAGTGTGTCACGATGGCGTCTGTGAGAGCGGGTTTAGCATAGTTGGACAGGAAAGAACCTTCTTTCAAAACGAAACTATGCTTGTATGTTGGAAAGGAAAGCACGTGTACAATCAAAAGTTAAAAATTTAAGTAGATTATGTAAGCTTAATCTTAACTAGAAGCTTAATCAAAGCATTAATTTTAATCTCAAAAATAGAATTGTAGAGAAAAGTTTTTCAAATAATTGGGAGAACGAGCAATTTTAGCAACAAAGGAATTAATCTGATGGATAATAGTAAAGACTAGAATTTAAAATTAAAAAAAACAAATCTTGACAGTAGAGGAAGCCAAAAAATAAAGAAAAATACAGAACTTACGAGAAAAAGAGTAGTCATTCTTGGATTATCACCCCGGAAAAATTACATCACGGTTTATGTAAACTTCGTCACAAACATTGACATATCCAAAGATGGTCGTATTGTCCACACGAGCCCATTGCCCAACAGTGGAATGCCACCCAATGATACTGCTAGATATGCAAGCATGCTTTCTAATCCGAACTCCTCGCATAACGGCGCAGCGTGAAAGTCTGACACCTGACTCAACAACACAGCCAGGACCGATAGCAACATCAGGTCCAATGAGACATCGCTTACCAATTTTGGCAGTCTCATGCACAATGACGTTCCCCACAATGTGAGGACCATTGGCCAGCTTTGAAGGAGTCTTTTTCCTCAGTGAGTCCAGGTAAAGTCTCAGGCCAGAAATATAGTCCCTTCGTTGTCCAATGTCCATCCAGAATCCAGGCAGGACCATTGCATATAGCTTTTTCTCTGATGCAATCTTTGGAAACACCTCTTTCTCAATAGAAGTGGGTCTCAGTTCAATTCGATCCAAAACTGAGGGGTTCAATAGGTAGATTCCAGCATTGATTTTGTTACCAACAAACAACGTTGGTTTCTCTACAAATTTATCAACCTGTCCAGTAGTGTCGTCCATGACAACCACACCATATTTTGATGGCTCATCGACCTACACAAGTAGATGAGAAAAAGATATTGATAGCTCTAATAATGCAATGATTTTTTATTTTTTATTTTTTGTTTCAATTCTGTTACCTTTGTCACCATTATGGAAGCCTCTCCTCCATGGCCTTTGTGGAATTCAATCATTTCTTTGAGTGGGTACTCACTGATAACATCACTGTTGAGAACAAAAAATGGCTCTCCACTGTGATCAATCAGCTTATCCCTGGCAAGAGCCAAGGGACCTGCAGTCCCCAATGGCTCAGTTTCTTGAGAACAAGTGATTTTGATGCCGAGCTTTGCCTCAAAATCTTTCAAGGAATTCAACATCATCTGCAAAAGGAAGTTTTAACAAAGTCAAAATACAGAAACTTTATTTACATTTATCTCAATAAAAATCACAGCACAGTGTGATAAGTAGTTACAATCCTTACCTCTGGTTGGTAATTGATAGCCAGCACCACTTCAGTAACTCCAATGGCCTTAAGAGCCTGTATCTGTGAAACAAGTATAATTAAAAGGTAAATCAGAAGGATGGTCTATTAAGCAGTATTAAGACAAATATTAACAAAAGACACAAATACATATTCAATTATGCAATTGCACATACTCACACAGCCAGTGACTGGATGGTGAGGAGAACAAATAAAAAAAACAAGTAAAAAAGACGATCATTATCAAGTGAAATTCAGGAAACACCCACACTCTATACACCAAAAACAGATTAATGATGGTGGGAAATAGTCACTGGAGCAATCTAAATTAACTAAACTTTAGGGAATCTATAATTTAACTCCCTAAAATGGTAAAACTAAATATATCCATTATTTTGTCATGTTTTAGAACCATTCTTGGTGTCAGGATTCTGATTTAAATGATAAAAGTATTATCTTTTCTTATCATGCAACTAGAGAATAGTGTTACACAATTCGTAGAAAAAAAGGATTTTGACAGAATTCAGTTAGATTCAAGGTGAGTTTTTGGATAAGATAAAAGGGTAAGGAGCATTCATACTTCCAAGAGTCAATAAACATGCCAATTGTGAGTCTGTCAAAGATTGTAGCGGAAATAATTCTGGCTATGTAGCATTTTCATGATATCTAGAAGAAACTATCCCACAGAGGCTATTCAAAAACAAATTCTATCCCTCGTTTACTCTTGTAGCATAACAGATGCAAGACTTCAAGAAAGGAGGCTTCAAAGAGTCTTACCAGATGCAGAATCATGGACTTGTTAGCAAAATCAACAAAAGGCTTAGGAACCCTTAGTATCAATGGCCTCAACATTGTTCCAAACCCACCACCAAGAATAAGTGCCTTCATTGTGATATGGCCTTTGCTTTTCCTGTAAACTATAACTTTAGAAGCAGATCAAGAAAGAATAACAGAGAACGCAATCCTAAATATGAGAAATAACATTGTGATATGGCCTTTGCTTTGCCACCCCTGCATGTCTTTTTGAATACTGAATTTCCCCTACATGAAACACACTAGAATACTAGAAACAGGGCGCTTTGAATGGCAGAGGTGGATTCATTGACCATTTTTCAACATTAAGACCAACAATTCTATCTTCTTTCGTGGTCTGCCACTAAACATCATTAAGGTAAAACTGGTATAGTAACTGCAGCCTTCGAACTTGACTTTCAAAATATAATTCAGCAGTTTCTTTCATCTAGGCGAGAACAAAAAGCACCAATTTGGCAGGGAGAATACTGTTACCATTGGCTTCAACCCAAGCATCTCTAGCTCCTAATTTCCTTTCTTTGCGGTCTACCTTAGTATGATTGTAAGGATATTTCCTGAAGACCTATATTCAAGAGTTCTCATTCAAGCAATTACTAAACATCTGCTCGTTAGCGTTTCGTTTCTTAGAATAAATTGCATGAAATTGGACCAAGCCTATAGGAGAGCCTTTAGGCCTAAAACTCTGTTCTAACTCAAAGGCAAGGTTACCTATTCTGTTTGAGCGAAGAACTCTCCTGGAGAGATGTTTTGAATCTAAAAAAGGTAAATTAGCAGATATCACAAGTAACCGCAAAAATGTGAACAGGTTATGATATTTCCAGCTTTCTTCCTATATTTACTGAAGCATCCAGTGACCAAAGAAGCCAGTACAATTTGTTGGAGGCAATGTGACCGTAGGTGAGTTTCCTAAATCGCTATTTGCATCAATACTGCTTCTAACAAGAGGATTTACACTTCCTATTCGGCTTTGTCAAGCTAGCCATACGTAAGGTTGATAAAAAGGATATGTAGACAAAAGCAGAGGTAACGATCGGGGCAAATTATCTTTTAGCATTCAAACTGGATTTGAATCTCATTCATAATTCATACAAGCCACAGAGAAAGACTAGAACATGCTCATGCTCATGTATGGAGTTTAAACCAGAGATGCACAACAAGAGGTGGAGTGTATGCGATAAAATCTAACCTGAGTGTGGCTAGAACGAATGCTTTTCTACTGTTGAAGGGAAAGTGGAGTAGGTTCTGGCAGGGGTTGACGCAATGGTGCAGTTTCTTTGAAAATGTCGGATTCAGAGCTCCTTCCACGACCTTTTGAGAAGAATCGGGAAGAATGGAGAGCGTTCTTTCTGAGATGCTTGCCGTCCTTCACCTTATATATCAGAAGTCCCTCCCCCGCCCTTTTTTTTTTGGCGGGTGTCTCCCTTTTCTTTTTAATTTTTCTGCCCCTCTTTTTTTTAACTAACTTTGTGAGCTCTTAACTAACTTAACTGACCTATATAACTAACCTAACTAACTTCTAAAAATTTCTTTTTATATATATTTTTTTATTTTCATTATTATTATTATTTATTATCTTTTATTTATTTATTATTTCTTTTGTTTAATTTCATTAATTAAACCATAATTTGATCTCTGTCGTTCACAGTAGTTTTACATTATGCTTAGTTGAATCAATTTCCCTTCTACTTGTATTTATTACAGATTCTAGTTTTGCATTATGCTAGTAGATAAAAAGGAAATAAGCTGTGTTATCTGCAATTTTGTACAAGGAAGCTGTCCAAACTCCACATTATGTGAAAGTGAATGTCGCTTGGTCATAAAATACATTGTTTATGATGTTTTAAAAAAGTTTTTCATGGGCACTCGATTGTGTTAAATTTTTAATAGTAGTTATTGATCTATAATATATCTGACAGCTACCTTTTTATTTAGCTTGCCGAGGGACTGATTTTGGAGAAAACATCATCTGGGAGTTCTTTTAATTGTTTTTGAGTATCGCCCTGATGCACTAGTACATGTAAATTAACATTTTCACCTTCTGTTAATACCTGGTTAATTATTCTCAATTTTACCTTTCCTCTTGCCTTTATGCATGATTCTGTTTCAGTTTGCTGTCTCTTTGGCATGCTTGAACTGCATAAATTACCTACTAAGTTGTGGATCAGACCTTACTTTAAAATAAAAAAATGAATTCTTATATCACATGGAAGTATGAAACTTATTTAAATTCAAAAAATATCTACACAGTTGCAAAAAAATAGAGTCTAGATTAATTGTTTTTGAATTATATGCTGTTTATCTGCATTCTAAGCCAGTAGCCTCATGTAATCTGAACAGATAGCTTCCTTGGCAATCCGAAGTGGGAATGGCTTCTCTTGAAAGGAGGCGAGGAGGCTAAGCGATCAGATGCAATTTTGCACAAAGTTTGGTTTCAAATTAAATGATAATTTGTGAACCATTTTCTTTTTTAAATTATATTTGATTTGGCTATCTCGTTAATAAACATTTTCTGGGTAATTTGTCACCCCTGGAACTTTAGGTAATTACTGAAGCCATACTGATACTGTTGGATCTAAACTTATTGGACTTATGACATCAAGAGAAGAAATTCCTGAGCTACTTAAGGTGAATTCAGCACAGATATTAAGATATTAATTTCTGATCTATAAACTTGCTCTCTTTGAAGATCTGCACCTTTAAATAAAGCTAGAATCTGCATTCTACTTGTCTTTCAGCTGGACGATGTAATTGATCAGGTGATTCCAAGAGGCAGCAACAAACTTGTATCTCAGATCAAGAGTTCCACTAAAATTCCTGTTCTGGGTCTTTCTGCTTAATATGAACTGATGCTTGGCATTGTATGGTAAATCCTCTTGTCAAAAGATTTTACCATAACGAAGTCCCAATTTTTGCCAAAACAGATGGAATTTGTCATGTCTATGTTGATAAATCTGCTGATTCCGAGATGGCAAGGCGGATCGTACTGGAGGCAAAAATAGATTATCCAGTAGGCTGCAATGCCATGGTAATTGTATTTACTGGATGACAGGGCAAGCTGCTTGCTAGCTATTTTTGCTGACTCACTTTTCACTGCCTTGTATAACTTATGTTATTTAAATTTCAACTTTTAGGAAACACTTCTTGTTCATAAGGACTTAATTGAGAATGGCTGGCTCAATAATATTGTTGTTGAGCTACGGACAGAAGGTATGACTTCTGGCAAACAGTTCTATTAGATTACATGGTGAATTATGTGTGTGGCATTGAAGAATGGTTTCTTGAAGTCACATCGACTGTCAAATTTTGCTTATAAGGTTTCCGGAATGGTAAAATGGTTTAAAATTTATACATTATATGGAGGACCCAAGTCAAGTCCTCTGTTAAATATTCCACCGGTTCGTTCATTTCATCATGAGTACAATTCATTGGCGTGCGCTGTTGAAATTGTGGATGATGTTTATGCAGCTATTGATCATATAAATCTTTATGGAAGGCATGTAGCTCTTTATTTCTTGATAATATGTCATAAGCATATTTTCCTTTCATCCGTCTCCCATTGCAACTTAGATCTATGATAGTGCATTGGGCTTAGATGGCAATGTATCACATTTTCTCCTTTGTGGCAGTGCACATACTGATTCCACTGTCGCAGAAGATCATGAAGTAGCTGATGTGTTTTTACGCCAAGTAGACAGGTAATGTTTGAAATATATTATATTTTTATTTGTGCCACTAATCATATTATCTACTTTGCATTATTTCATTATTTTGTGTAATTTAATTGCTTTTTATGATTAAGTTATATATTAATAAACACAACAACGCTTTTCTCTTAAGCAATTAACCCTCTCCGAGTTTTAGCACATTGTACGGTGGTAGTTATGCAAATAATGTTCACTGTATTGGCAGTGCTGCTATTTTTCACAATGCTAGTACAAGATTCTGTGATGGGGCACGATTTGGACTAGGGGCAGAGGTATGATATTGTTGCACTTTTTTAATAATCAAACTCTTATGCTAAGGTTATTGATTATTTAATGCAAAATTCTCTTGGGCTTTAATAGGTTGGAATAAGTACTAGCAGGATTCATGCTCGGGGTCTAGTAGGAGTTGAAGGATTGTTAACAAACAGATGGTATGTGCTGATGGTTATATTATTACTTTACAAACAGTACAAACCTTTTAGTTCCTTTTACAACTACCAATTTCATTCAGTCTCCTATTGAATGATCAATTTGAACGACACTATGTAATAATACATGGTACAGAAGATTTATGTGAATAGATTTATCATTTACGAAGAATTAACTTACTATTCAATTGCTTTTATGTGCAGGATTCTCAAAGGCAGTGGACAGATAGTAGATGGTGACAAAGCAGTTAGCTACATCCACAGAGACCTTGCTATTTGATTTGTAATTTTTGCTATTAAAAATTCATGATGGGAGGAGAGGCAGGGAAAGTCACTGGGCTGTGCTTTATTTTCTGTAGTTTGGGGCAAAAATTGTACACTTCAATAGAGAAGGGGATATTTATGTTATCTGTTGCGTTCATGATGCTGTGCAAGAATTGCTTCCTCCCCAATGTTAGGATTTTCTTTTAACTAATAGCACTTAACAGTAAAAATAATAAAAAATTATTTTTATTTTTTCATAAATAATTTTTTTTTAAAGAATAAAATAGACGATTTTTATAATGTGTATTCAAGTTATACAATAAAAAATAAATAAAAATTTTATTAAAAATTATAGAATTTAATGATATTAATATATTAAGTTTTATAAAGATTAAAATGATACAAATATTTTTTCATATTGAATAGTTTTTCTTTTAATTTTTACTTCTTTTTCAAACTTTTGAATTAAATAGGAGTTTTTCTATTAAATTTTCTTATTTCTATTCCATTTTTTTTCAATTAAACAATTTTCTAGTTGATAACTTGCACGAACACTTTTAGTATGTAAATTTTTTTTAAAATCTAATTATTTAGTAAATGAATATTAGTAGAAGAGGGTAAAAAAGAGTCCTCTTATTAATGATGATGATACACTCTCTTTATAAGTAATAATAAAAGGGTGCTATATAAAGTTTTAAGGATAATTTGTTAGTAAGATTTATTAAAAATTACATT
Organism: Canavalia gladiata; assembly: GCA_037954105.1. Classification (NCBI taxonomy): domain Eukaryota; kingdom Viridiplantae; phylum Streptophyta; class Magnoliopsida; order Fabales; family Fabaceae; genus Canavalia; species Canavalia gladiata. The sequence continues at coordinate 13,855,205 of CM075668.1, forward strand.
ATTTAAAATACAAATAATATTAAATATTATAAGTTTTAATAAAAAGATATTTTTAAGTTTTTATTATGTATTCTTAAATATATATTAAATAAATCATTGATAATATACTTCAAAAATTATAAATATTTTTCCTCACTTCAAAATCTTCCCATTTTTTAAGGAAAGAAATTTAACTTCGTTTCTTATGTTTTCTTTTTCTTTCAAATTTCTAGAAGAGATAAAATTAAAGAAGAAAATCTCTTCTCTCGCATTGCATTTCTAAAATCACACGCATTAATCATCCATAGTTTTTGTTTTTTCTTTACGGAGAGATTGGAAAGATTTCTTCTTTCCTGTAGTATATACAGAAAGAAATAGAAATGAAAAAATAGAGAATTTTTATTCCCCTGATTGAACCAATAATACGGAAATCCACCTAGAAAAATGTCTCCTTGCTCTTGTTTTTACGTTTTTCACTCCTATTTTTTTATTTGTATCTTTTTTTTTTAAATTTTTTCTAAAATCATTCCATGATAAATATATAAAATATACTTTTAAAATTTAAATTTAAAAACACACATTTTTAAAATTTTTAAAACATTTTTTAAATTTATATAAAATATTACCTCTAAAATTTAAATTTTAAAAATATAAAGAATATTCTAAATTTAAAAATTTATTTTTTCACTTTAATTTTAATACTTTTAAAATTTAATTATAAAATACATTTTCAGAAATTAAATTTCAGAAATATGTTTTATATACTTATAAAAAGATAATTTTAGAAAAAAGGGAAGGAAAGTGCAAATAGAAAAAAGGGTTGTAAAAAACAAAGGCCCTCCCTTGGTCTTTCTGTTTTACAACAATGGCCCATCAATTATCCAGTTCCAAGCAGAATTTCTCAAATAATCATAGAAATCCTTTCGACCAAAACAAATCGAGAAATCCTTACAAGAGAGAGAAATAACTTAATAATTAATTTCTATACATAAACAGTAGACCAAATTTATACGCTTTACGAAGACGGTGACCTTTCAGCATAGGACAATATGGCATCACTCATTCTAAACGCTACTGACTTGTACAGCATGTAAGCAAGAGAAATGGACTCAGAAGTAACCCAAAACAAGAAAACAAATTAACCGAACAAACATCAGACTTAAGACCCATCGTCTCTCCTAATTACATGCTAAGAATTTAGAAGACGATAACCTCACATGACTATTTCTGGCTTAAGAATGCTTGACTTGATCTCCTTGTGGGGCAAAACTGCACCACCACTGCTACAAACTTCATCACAAACATGGACACCTTCTCCAAGGATGGTCATATTGTCCACACGAGCCCATTGCCCAACAGTGGAATGCCACCCAATGATACTGCTAGATATGCAAGCATGCATTTTAATCCGAACTCCTCGCATAACGGCGCAGCGTGAAAGTCTGACACCTGACTCAACAACACAGCCAGGACCGATAGCAACATCAGGTCCAATGAGACATCCCTCACCAATTTTGGCAGTCTCATGCACAATGACGTTCCCCTCAATGTGAGAGCCACTGGCCAGCTTAGAAGGAGTCTTTTTCCTCAGTGAGTCCAGGTAAAGTCTCAGGCCAGAAATATAGTCCCTTGGTTGTCCAATGTCCATCCAGAATCCAGGCAGGACCATTGCATATAGCTTTTTCTCTGATACAATCTTTGGAAACACCTCTTTCTCAATAGAAGTGGGCCTCAGTTCAATTCGATCCAAAACTGAGGGGTTCAATAGGTAGATTCCAGCATTGATTTTGTTACCAACAAACAACGTTGGTTTCTCTACAAATTTATCAACCTGTCCAGTAGTGTCGTCCATGACAACCACACCATATTTTGATGGCTCATCGACCTACACAAGTAGATGAGAAAAAGATATTGATAGCTCTAATAATGCAATGATTTTTTATTTTTTATTTTTTGTTTCAATTCTGTTACCTTTGTCACCATTATGGAAGCCTCTCCTCCATGGCCTTTGTGGAATTCACTCATTTCTTTGAGTGGGTACTCACTGATAACATCACTGTTGAGAACAAAAAATGGCTCTCCACTGTGATCAATCAGCTTATCCCTGGCAAGAGCCAAGGGACCTGCAGTCCCCAATGGCTCAGTTTCTTGAGAACAAGTGATTTTGATGCCGAGCTTTGCATCAAAATCTTTCAAGAAATTCAACATCACCTGCAAAGGAAGTTTTAACAAAGTCAAAATACAGAAACTTTATTTACATTTATCTCAATAAAAATCACAGCACAGTGTGATAAGGAGTTACTCAATCCTTACCTCTGGTTGGTAATTGATAGCCAGCACCACTTCAGTAACTCCAATGGCCTTAAGAGCCTCTATCTGTGAAACAAGTATAATTAAAAGGTAAATCAGAAGGATGGTCTATTAAGCAGTATTAAGACAAATATTAACAAAAGACACAAATACATATTCAATTATGCAACTGCAAATACTCACACAGTCAATGACTGGATGGTGAGGAGAACAAAAAAAGAAACAAGTAAAAAAGACAATCATTATCAAGTGAAATTCAAAATACCAACTCAAGCAAGAAAGAACAAATTTTCCCACTTCTTGAGTAAGTGGGAAGAAGATACCATCCACAAATAGAGGAAACGGCCACACTCTATCCACCAAAAACAGATTAATGATGGTGGGAAATAGTCACTGGAGCAATCTAAATTAACTAAAATTTAGGGAATCTATAATTTAACTCCCCAAAATGGTAAAACTAAATATATCCATTATCTTGTCATGTTTTAGAACCATTCTTGGTGTCAGGATTCTGATTTAAATGATAAAAGTATTAGCTTTTCTTATCATGCAACTAGAGAATAGTGTTACACAGAAAAAAAGGATTTTGACAGAATTCAGTTAGATTCAAGGTGAGTCGTTGGATAAGATAAAAGGGTAAGGAGCATTCATACATCCAAGAGTCAATAAACATGCCAATTGTGAGTCTGTCAAAGATTGTAGCAGAAATAATTCTGGCTATATAGCATTTTCCCAAAACTGAGACCAATCCATTATATCTAGAAGAAACTATCACACAGAGGCTATTCAAAAACAAATTCTATCCCTCATTTACTCATGTAGCATAACAGATGCAAGACTTCAAGAAAGGAGGCTTTAAAGAGCCTTACCTGATGCAGAATCATGGGCTTGTTAGCGAATTCAACAAGAGGCTTAGGAACACTTAGTGTCAATGGCCTCAACCTTGTTCCAAACCCACCAACAAGAATAAGTGCCTTCATTGTTATATGGCCTTTGCTTTTCCTGTAAATTATAACTTTAGAAGTAGATCAAGAAAGAATAACAGAGAACACAATCCTAAATATGAGAAATAAACTCCACCCTGTTCTTTAAATATGCATGCCAGGAAAGAAAAGAACTTGCACGGAACTCTTCAATGATGTCTATGAAAATAAAACAACTGGCAAATAATTTTCACCTGAGCCAACGGGTGTTTGATGAAGCGTGACACAAATGCAGCTAAAGATGGTAACTGAAATGGCAAAGCAGCTTAACACATAAGACCTTAAAAGCTTAACACTCGTCCAAATTCCCGAAGCAACAACAAGATCAAATTAGGTGTCGTTATAAGAATCATAGATCAATAAGGAAAGTAAAAATGAAGTGGAAGGTTTAGCCAGATGTGAAAACAAAGACAAACTCCAGCTATACAATAGCACTCATAAACATACGGCATTCTGCTGTAAAGCAAGTATGAGTCTATTTCCTTCTTCCAATGTAAGATTTCCTGCATGGTTTCATGATAAAAAGATCTCCATTTGGGAAGCCTTCAAAGTAAAGTACATTGTCTTTTTCTACATTAGAGAACCAAATATGCTACAGATAGGGATATAGGTTTGCGCATTAAGGAAAGAAACATGCAAGACTACAACAACAGTAATTCATTAATTCCAGTAAACTTTAGCTACATTGCTTACTCCGTTGACAAACTTTGAATTAGAAAGAATAAAATTTCATGAAATTGTATGGGTGTATGTGAAAAACATATACAGCATGCTCTCAGGGAAAGAGCTAATCTTGATTCTATACTCATACATAGATGGTCAATATTAGAGTAAGGAAAACCAACCTTGACCATTCACGTATAGTTTATATAGTCATGATTAGTTCCTCCCACACCTTCTCTTGATATGCTTTTAGAATACACATCAAACAAAATATTGAGTCAGGTGAGGTCACATGTATTGGATAGCAGTAGAGCAAATGAATGAGTCTATTGACATCATCATTAAAAGGCTCCTTTATTCTGCTTTTAGGAACAAATTTCTCAAAAAGAGCACATCTTGGAAAATATCAAGGGAGTGTTATTTATCTAGATGAAGCTTTTTCGTTGGTCCTTATCTAACTGAAGCTAGCTTTCACAACTAAGCATGCACTATGCGGATCTCCTAGATCCATTGGACTCAACTCAATAAGGCGAGCCCAGTTTTGCATTGCTTATCAATTATCAGAACCATTCACAACCACCAGCTCCCTCTTATCTCATACACCACAGAAGAATTTCAGGAGTTTGTTTTAATATTATTTACCACACATACCCCAAAACGCTTGAATTGAAGCAAAAGCAAATGGAAATAAATTACCGAATAGATAAATCAATCAAACATCCAAAAAAAAAGAAAGAAACAAATAAATAAAACAACGAAGAAAGGAAACAATAACAGCAGATCTGCAAGTACACAATTGTTTTCATGCTCAAAAACACAAAATGAGATTAAAGCCCAACACAATTACACATATACCTGGTGACAAAATTCAAATAAAGGGAATTCAGAAACAACAAACAGAGTAAACGCGAATTCGGGAAGGAACCGTATAATTGAGAATCAGAACAAACGCAAACTACATTGTCGGATGGTTCATTCACCACCAACTCAATCCATGCAGAACGTAAACGCTAAAAAAATTAAATCAAAATTCAAGCGAAAACAAAGGAGCATAATTGACCTGAGACAAAATTGAGATTTGTCCGTGGTCGAAATCAGAAACCCCAAACTCAAGCGAGTTAACCCGGCGAGTGTGGGTCTCGAAGAACAATCCAGCGGCCCAGTCTGTGTGCTGTTACGACGGCGTTCGTCACCGCTCGTCGTCATCCTGATTTATATATGCGCCAACCATGCATAACTATAACTGCACACGCTTTTTTTTTTTTTAAGTTATTATTATTATAATTATAATTAATTAATTAATTGAATTTCCTTTTCAATCAACCTTACGTCTTGTTTGTTGGAGCAGCGTTAGTGGGTACGGCTTTTGCGGTTTCGCCCACTTTGATTTTCTTTCAAATGTGTCTTTGTTTAAAGACTGAGTTGATATTTCATTTTCTTTCTTGAATTTCCCTTTTTCTTTCTCTGCGCAATTATGGTAGTGTGATTTATAAAAGGAAATTTTTTAAGTTAGGGAAAGATACTATGAAAGAAGCCATCCCGTGTCAACATTGTTTCAATAAAAAAAAAAAAAAAAGATAGATTTTGGCCAAACCAGCATATTCCCAAATGTTTTTACCTATTTCTGCTTTTTGTGGTTCTATTTTGTGTTTAGCCAATTTTAAATCCAGTTGCCAATTTTTTATTCAAATTGTTTTATAACATAAAACCATTTCAGTGTGCAAATTTATCTTTATATGTTAAATTAAAAATTTTATTTTCAAATAATAATTTTATAAAGTGTCACACTTGTTTCATTAAAAATTTATATAATTTTTATTTTTGATATATAATTTAATTAAAGTTTGAATATTAATATATTGTAATAAATTTAAATATATTTTCTTTTTTAAAAAATATTTTTTTAATAAAACCATAAATTTAGATAATAATTTTTATATATAATAAAATTTAAACTTATATTTTAAATAACAAATATATTAGTGGTTATTGTATATTTAAACAATATTTTTAATATGAAACTACAGCCTCAACTATAATGGTTCAAGGGGAAGGGGATCGGCGGGCAAGAAATCTGATTTTACATTTTATTTAACAATCGGTACCATGGAGAAAAATAGGAAACAAATAAACTTTTCAAACAATAATTCAAAACGGCTTCTTTATACCCGTAAATTTTCGTTATTTCTGCAATATTCACTTTCTCGCGATATATATATATATATATATATATATATATTAATAAAGATTTTTTATTTTAAAAATTTAAAGTTAGGAAAAGAAAACACTATACATGCTAGATATCTTGCTTCAATGGCTAGAAAAAACTCAAAAAAATTGAAAAAAAAATTATTTTATTGTGAGCGTTAACAATAATATTGAATACTTACAGTGAATTTCATGGAAATAGTATACATATCTATTATATGAATACTAAGATATGTAAAAGATTATGCAAATTTTTATATTTTTTATTAAACATTCTCACAAATTAAAATGAGGAAAAGTCCTTCAACTTAAACATACCTAAAATGTAGCAAACATCCTTGCTATCAAGCCCGCACGTGTGTGCATACAGTTTAGATTTTCGCTATTATTCACATTCATCCCTTCCATTTCTGGATATCCCTCGTTTGAAAATGGTTAGTTAACTATTAGAGTTTGCACAGTGCTAAGTTTATTGGGAGGAAATAGATGTGACAATGTATACGTGAGATTCAGTATAAATATAAAAGAGAGAAAAATATAAAAAGAAAATATATAAACATAAAAAATGAAGAGAACATTTATCCCCACTTAATTCAAAAATTCACATAAACTAGTAAAAGGAGGTTGTATTTCGTTCGTTACCGGAGACAGCTGGAACAAAAGACTGGATTCCAATAAGAATGTCATTATACGACCGTGAGAAAAAGAAAATATAAAAGCACACAAAAATCTATTTAAAATACTGTTTAAAGTATTAAAAAATATATTTTCTTAAATGTTACTAAAACATCTGTTTATAATTTTAAATGCAATCTCACTATGAATTTTAAAAAAGAATTAGTATTTATTAATTCTTTAACTTTCTTACTATAACAGTTTGAAAGATCAACAAATAAAAGGTGCAAGTTAAGTTTGTTCACTGTGAATTTTTTTATATAAAATAATGTGAACTTTTTTTTTTATATAAAATAATGTTTAAATTTAAAGTTTTAATGTTTTGTAAAAAAGAAAAATAATAATAAAATGTAATTTTTTTTAAGATTCATTTAACCTAGATATAAAATTAAAAAATTGGTTTATATATATATATATATAACCTTTTCGCTTAATCTTCAATGTTTTTTTTAGTATATTATTTTTTTTTAATATTTTTATTTTTATACTTTTTACTTATTTCTCTTATTTAACTATCTTTTAAAAAATTTCAGTTGTTATTATATATTATTTTTTTCTTTCTATATTGTTAAACTTTTTTATACTATGAATTATATTTTATTTTATTTTTATGATTACTTAATTATTTTATTTATATTTATTGTTTAATTTTTATCTGTCAATATCATTCTATAGTTAATATTTGAGTTTTTTATTAATATTATTTTATTTTTTAGTTAGTTTAAAATATTGCATTTATTAACTCTAATTTTTATTTTTATTTTTATTTTATTTTGGTAATTAGTGATATAGTTTTTATTATTATCATTATCATTATTACTATTTATTTTAATGATATTTTATGAGTATAAATTATAGTTTCGATTTTCATTTTCATCTTTTTGATGTTCTATTATCATCATTTTTTATACATATATTCAACTTTTATTGTTTCTCCCATTTGGTTGATTCTCCTTTATTATGATTTTTTGTCATTTTTATATTGTTTTTTATTACCATTATTTGCATTTATACCATTATTAAAATTTTTCATTATCACTATTTATTAGACTTGTACTTTTCATATTTATTGTACTAGATGTTATAGATGTCTTTTTTTTTCTATTATTAGCTAATTAATCTCCTTTTATTATGCATTACATTTTGATTAACTATCATGTTATTATTACTAATGTTACTATTTTTTTATGTTTAGCGTTTAAATATAATGTTTAATTTTATTCTTTTGTTATATTGTTGTCATTATTATATTTGATGTTGGATTTTATCTCGTTATTGATTATTATTCCTTATTTTGTTGTTTATCATGCTCACGATTCATTATAAGTTTTCATAAGTTTCAACTTCAATAAAAAAATAATAAAAAATAATATCAAAATATATACACAATTCAATTGTGGTTTAATTTTGTGTAAAAAAAGATAATTTAGACCATACATCTTATTGATTTTTTTCAATCAGAGACATTTGAGTTGCAACAACTTGATGACTCGTAATTTAATTTGCTTCTCTTTTAACTAATTTAACTTTATTTTTACGTCTCATTTCTAGTTTGTGACACTTGAGTTGTGACAACTTGGTGTTCTCGAATTCGCATACGTTTTAAATTAAAAGTCTCATCTAACATTAAATCTAAAGTCTCGTCTAACATTAAATCTAATCAACTGGCAATCTATTTTTATTGTTTTAGAGAAAACTACCTTACTTTGAGTTTCTCATTTCACCGAAGGATACGTAGGAGCAGGAATTAAACCTTAAGCCAAAATTAATTTTTATAATACTTATGCTTGTTTTAAATTTAACCATTAATCCAATAAATTTTCTTTTTATTAACTTTGTACTTATCCAATTATTTATTTATTTGATTGATTATTTATTCGTCCGTTCAAAAATAAATTATGTATTCGTTAAAGGAGTAAAATAAATAATTTTAAAGTTATCACTAATTTGCACAAATTGGTTTAAGGTAACCAGTGGATGTACTAAGGGGGTTTGGGATTAAGTTTTCATCCTTACCTATGCATAAATCAACTCCCCGAACTAATCCTAGTTTTGTAGACTGTTTTTTATCTTTTTGTTTAAAATAAAAGGTTTTCCAATTTTTCCTAAAATGGAAATAAAATTGGTGGCGACTTCATTTTCAACCTCATTTTTGGTTTTAATTTGTCCGCCTCTCGTTTCGATCTAGGTCGTTACAGGTACTAACTAGACGTTATGGTATGCAGTGACTGAAAGTAGTACCCTAATAGTGTCTAGTACTCCACCTCATGATCACCTACCCACTTTTGAATCTTTTACTTGTATTTGGTCTCTCTAAAGTGCAGAGGCTTAAAGAACAAACAATGATCACCCACTCCACCTTATATGTACAATTGCATAATACGATCAAAAGACATATAAGATAATACTATATGAATTAACTGAACTATTACCAATAATGGTTCAACATTAGTGTTAAAATATTGATTGGTTAGATAATAATAGAAATTAAAAAATTGAGAACATGGCTCAACAAGAGCCATGGTTTAGTGGTAGAGCTACAATGAACTTCTCAAAGGTCATCCTTCTATAGTTTTCATATACTATAAGTTCATACTTTTGAGGCTTCAAAAGAAAAAATAAGAAAAACTAATTTAGACCATCCCCGGTGGGTCATGCTTGGGTTTGACTCATTCGTGGTAAAAAATCATAAAGAGGCTTGTTTGAAACAGCTGTAAACACCCAATTATGTTTGAGGCCCCTCCTCGTCAGTTTAAAATTTATCAATGAATATTTAAATAAATTAATGAAAGAAAAAAAAGAAATAAGAAGAAATATATAGTAAAACTAAAATCAAGTTAGTAAAAATAAAAACAAAATATAAACAAAAAAAAAGAAAAAAAAAGGAAAAAACAACAAAAATTAAAAACAGAAAAAATGAAAACCAAAATAATAATTTGAATCATAAAAATTAAAAAAAATAATAATAAAAACTGAAAATAAAGTGGAAAAATGTAAACAAAAATATAAAATCAAAAAATCAAGAAATGAATGAAAAGGGAAAAGAGCGGGAATTTTTTAAAAGAAAGAGTATAAAAAGGGAAAAGGGGAAAAAAGAAAAAGGGTTCCAAAAAAAAGCTATAAAAAGGAGATACAGAGAGAGTGGAGGGGGTTGGCTGGATTACTCTGGACCAAAACCAAAAGAAAAGAAGGGGAGAAGTAAGAATGGAAGAACCACGGCATCAAGATCCTCCAAGAACCGCTAGGAAAAATCTCTGCAGAATTAGTATAAGGAGCTCTAGCAATCCCTCATCCTTTACGACTTCAAGACATTTCAAGAGCTTCCTCTTGCTGATTCTCTGCTCCATTCAAGGCTAACATGATCCAAGTTAGTACTCTCTGTTCTTAATTATTGGATTGTTCTGAATTGTTATCTGATCTAAGTGAATGCTACAAAGAGAAACGAAATCCATAATGTTCCCATAGTATAAGATTCAGCGTCAAATCTTAATCTAGAACGTTTGAATAAGACCTGCACATGCGTGATTAGGCCACTAGTATGAAAAAAGAATAACTACTTCGTTAAGACGACCATAGCAAGGATGAAATCATAATAATCACTGTGTATATTTCGTCGTTTCTGCATTACTACCAGATTGCAAATAAGCGTTCTTTGGTCTATCCTTTGCATAATTGCAAATACAGTTGAATTGTTGATTTCACGAACACGGCTCAAATAATGCAAAAAGGAATTATGAAAAATCTCAAATCAGGATAGAAGTCAATGAAGACTTCCGATTCAGTAGGAATGTCGCCTAATTGCTTTTGCAAAGTGCTCATTACAGCAAAATATTTTAGATGGCCCTCAGTTGGACGTTTGAGGTAGTATATGTCACTTAATGTGAAAGTGTGGATAACAGTTCAAAAGTATTGGTCTACACTCGCTGGGATTCTCATAGGTAATAGTTCAGCTCATCCACGCTTGAGTGAACAGAGCCTGTGTACTAGAGGGGCTAAAATTCTGAGTGTTGTCACTAAAATATGTCCATGCTGCTCCTGGTAAATGTGGAGATATAGCTAGTTGGATAGGAAGGTCTAGGATGTTTCTGAGAAATTTGGAGAAGTTATTCTTACAATCATAGAAGAACTAGCACAACCTTGCAGAGAGAGAACAACAGATTATGTGTCTGGGCCCTTAGAAGATATTTCGAATAATAAGGCTAAGAAGTATGATAGAATGGTAACTTTTGCACCAATAAGGAATTTATGGGTCATAAACTATCTTTGCCATGAGAAGTAGTTGACTGTTTAAGCATGGATGTAAGTGTTTTGATTCTCTAAGACCTAATTCAATAGGTAAAAACCCGAAGCTGGAATCGATGTTTGGCTAGAACAGCAACAGGGTTTGGACAAGCCAGAGTTTCCTTGGTTGTTTTGTCTTAATGAAGAATTGTTTAATCATATCAAATTGCTGAAGATTTTTCTGACTACTGGGGAGGACCATGGCTCACACGAGATCTCTTCCTTTGGTTGTAGTGATAATGAGGAGTGCTTAGAAAATAATGATAACAGAACCGGGATTGAGGTTCTTGAAGTCAATGCGGAGTCAACAATTTCCCATGCTAGGCTGGGAATAGCAATCACTCTGTTTGTTTGGTTCATCACCTTTGGATCCTCAATCCCTTAGCAATTTAGGCTTGGTTCCTAAAGAGCTTACTGAGCCAAGGGCCACTACAGGGATAATGTTGGGACCGTGCCAATCTTTTGACTAGCAACGACTCAATGCTCTCAATGAAGAAGGAAACGAATCTTGGGGGAACAGTTTATGCACTTGGCTACAGATCCAAACTCCCAGCAAGTGGCTGGAACTACACCTCAAATTCATTCTTTTCCTTAATCTCTTGGGGTAATTTTGGAGAGCAGATATGTCATAGACCACGAATTTCTCTGCATACAAGACCATAGGTTCAGCTGGATTTTTGACTCTCATGGGTCGGTCTGCATCCATACTCAGGGAGGCTCTGTTTTCTCCAAGGAGCATGAGACGGCTCTCCAGGCAGTAGGCACTAAACCAGGACTCTGAATTGAGAGTCGCTGGACCTTGTGAGCATCCCCTATTAAAAGAGACCCTGGGAAGCAGAAAATCAGAGACAGCGTTTACATAAGAACACCTTACAGGTACATGCAAAGGAAGCCATGTAATAGCCATGTAGCCTGTGGCTCAGCTGGAGCAAGCAAAGAGGATACACAGCCTTCAACTTTTCATAAGGGGATGCGTTCAAACACTTGAAGAATTAAATGGAAGGTGCTCGATTCTATAGGTGTCCAGGTTCATGAAAGTCAAAGTTGAGTAGAATTTCCAGCCAAGTGTGAGAGTGTTCATGCACTATTTCACAAATAACGTGAAGGCCTTGGCTACTAACATAAGTGCAAGAAAACGAGACTTAGACAAAGACACGGCGTAGCCCAAATGGTTGGTTCTCCATGCTCCAAGTCTTGGGTGCACGGTTCGACCCCTGTTGGCACCAATTCTCATTTTGGGGAAAATTAAGTCCAAGTCGTCCATGAGCTGCAAGCCACCACGAGCCGCCTTCAAGCTACCAAGCTGTCATTGAAGCCACTTAGTTGTGGAGCCATGCAGAGTCCCCACCACACTTCCTGTAATAACCATTAGGTTCCTACACTTTCACCAAATTATAAATGAACCCCAAAACTCTCCAAAATCTCAAATCAGTCCCTGAACATCTAGAAATTACAGTTTGGCTCCTAGACTTCTAGAAATTACAGTTTGGCCCCTCAATTTCCCAAAATTACAATTTGGCCCCTCAACTTGCTGAAATTATAATTCGACCCTAATATTTCCCAAATTTACATTTTGATCCCTACACTTTTCCAAATTGCATTTTTGCCCCTACATTTTTTCAAATTGCATTTTTGGCCCCTGCACTTTTTATATTTACATTTTGACCTCTCTACTTTTAATATTTGTATTTAGACCCCAAATATTTCCCATATTTACGGTTAGGCCCCGTAGTTTCCATACTTATAGTTTGGCCCCTAAAACTTTCCGAAAGTCCGCTTAAGTCCCTCACGCTTCCAATAGTTACAAATCAAGAAAACAATTAAATAAAAAACTTACTTTGTATTCCTTAATCTCACGCAACGTGCCCTAAAAACGAACTGGTAGCCTTTTCTGTTGTTCGTTGTTTAGAGGTCCGTATGGGTCCAAGTGCAGCTGTAGTTGTCTTGAGCCCTGTGCATATGTGGATTGGGATCGCCCTTCCCTCTTTCAATTAAATAAAAACCTCGTTTTTGCATTCTTTAATCTCACGCAATGGGCCCTAAAAACAAACTGGTAGTTTTTTTTGTTGTTCGTTGTTTAGAGGTCCGTATGGGTCCAAGTGCAGCCATAGTTGTCTTGGACCCTGTGCACGGGTGGATTGGGATTGCACCCTCCAAAATATTTTCAAAAAAGAGGACAACAATGCTTTCGCTTTTCGATGTAAACTCCGTTTGAAGGTCAAGCCTTCAAATCAAATCAGAACTAAGTAAGCCTTAAGTTTCCCATTGCACTAGGGAATACGTAGGAGCAGGATCAAGTCCTGTCAGGCTAACCTCCATCAATCTATTTATTTTCACATTAATTAAGGGATCAAACTATTTTCAAATAATCACACACTCAGTTAAGGGTACTGTTCCTCGAAACAGGCGAGTGGGGTGCCTAACACCTTCCTCACTCGTAACCGACTCCCGAACCTAAATTTCTTCCTCGAGTCAGGGTTTTTTCTAAGCATTTTCCCTTAAATAAAAATTTGGTGGCGACTCCACAACAATTAAATAAAACTCCATTTTCAAAATTTTAGCTAGTTCGTCGTCTCATCGGAATTACGGTTGCGACAACAGCTTTGAAGTTAATTTGTAGCTTTTCCAGTCATACTAGCCATGTCAATCCAATCCATACAACTATTGTTATTTATGCCCATTGTAGCCAATAGAAAGGAGAAAGAATTCACCAAATGTAATTATTTAAAGCACATCATAACTTGAAAGAAAATTATGTACATTCTTAAGCATAAAAAACCTGGATTATCATAAAACTAAAAGAATAACTAGAAAATGTGATATGAAGATAGTGAAGATATACACCCCAATTTGGTGATCTTGGTGGGGGATGAAGCTTCATAACCTCTCTGTCTCCAATGCCTTCCTAGCCATGAAGGAATGGATATTTTTAACTATGATAGGATCATCCCTCACATGGACAGGATCTATGGATATCAAGGCCTGTGTAACCAAATTAATCAAAATAATATGAAAATTGATAAACCTGATCTAAAGGAAAAAAATACAAAAAATAAGATGCCATAGATTTAACCACACAAATAACACTATATAAAGTATCCAAGTAACAAAAAAAAATGATTATTTATTTTAAAATAGCTAATCCAAACATACATTCTATCCTTCTGCACCACTTCCCTCAACAGTCTAAAATTCCAAATCGTTATTGGTACACAAGTGTTGTACTTTCTTTGTACAAAGAATACCTTCCAATAGATTATGATTATTAGTTAGAAAAATACATAGGATAATTCAGTCAATCAATCTCACAAGGTCCTCCACTATTAAGACGCAAATACAAATATAAATAAGAAAAGATGGTGAGAAAACTACCTTTTGTGTTGTAAAAGGGATGAAACTACACAAAGCTATAAGCAAACGATAATAACAAACTAAGTGTGGTTCTGCTTTTATCAATAGTACCATTCATAGAAATTCGATGAAAAAATCATCTTTTGATGTTTCTCAGTGTTACGTAGTCAATTAATAAATTGAAAATTTATCACAAACACCTTACAAGCACCAAATTAGTTAATCCGGAACCCACCTATTTATATAATTGAGGAAATAGAAAAAAAATTACCTAAAAAATTAGAATTAGAAAAAACTAAAGATAAAATCCGAGATCTAATAGAAAAGGAAAGCGTGTAGAGAATGAAGAAGATTAAAAATACATGTCGAGAGAAGTTACCGGTGAAAAGCAACGTAGAAGTAAAGTGGAACTGCAGAAGTGAAGATGGAGTGATGGAGGTTGCATATTAGAATTGTGTGTCGTTGGTTGAACGAAAGAAGATGCACAAAAGTAAAGAACAAACGAGATACGTACAAGGGTCGTGAAAATAGGTTGAACCAAAAGTAAAAAGTAAATTTAAAAATTTATTTGCTAAATAAAATATAAGAAGATATTTAGTAACATTTAATTTTAGAAATATTACAAAAAAATATAAATTAATGAAAATTAGTAACATTTTTATAGATGTTACAAATAAATGTTACTAATTAATAGAAATATAGTAGTGACTCATCTTGCACACTACCACACTCTCCAACTTCAAAATCAACACCTTCTTCACCTTCCTATGATTTTTTTAACAAAACTTCTATATCTACAGCTTCATTGACTGAATATTCAAAATATATATTCATTTTCCTACCATTTCTCTTGGCTACCTCTTCCATATCTAGCAAATCAACATTAAGTTCCAAAATGCGAAGACCATAACCAAATCTCAACATTGGATACAACCAATACACATTTTTAACATTTAGGTATCCTAGTGCAGCAGCTAACTTTTTAAAACTGAACACATCTAATGTGTCCTGATCATAATTCTCCCATATTTTAACATTTTCCCATTTATATTTCACCATTCAACCATCATTAATAAAATTTCTACCATGATGAATAAACAAAGTCAAGTACTACACCAAGAAAGACAAAATCACTTCATAATGAAGGACCACATATAATAAATACATTATTTTAAAACACTAACATTTAGGGACCACATGTATTAAATTTAAAATTCCTCAAACCCAGTATACAAACCACATGTACAGATCCCAAATTTGTCACACCCCAAAACCACATTTGAACTTAACAATGTTAGAAGGTCAATGATGTCCTACCATTCTCAATATTCTTACCAAGAAAAATGCCCAAAACAAACCTCATTTTCAATAAAAAAAAAAACCATAACCTTAACTTACCCACCAATAATAATTAGAATAAAACACATTTAATGGTGGAATAATAGGGAAAATACTAGGTTCATTGTTGCAGAATAACACCAAATCTCCTTCTGAATAATCATTACATGTTTCCATTGTAAAACATAGACAATGACAACCACCAAAAAGATAAAAACTATCTTCAAATTCCATATTTAATCATACAATGTCATTTTGTTATAGTTGTCCTTCCAACATAGTAATTAACACCACACACCAATATGTCGTTAACGGAAATTACCTCCATGAACTAACGTGAAGATGATTAGAAAATGAGGGACTAATTACATAATTTTTTTTAACTCAAAGACTAAAATGAAACTTGCAAACAAAGTTAGGGAATAAAGTAATACTTCACTCTTTACCAAAGTGGTGCATAAATTAATAATATTTCCTCAAATGGGGTATTTCAAAAAATAATTCTCCACAGGGGTAGTAACAGTTCTAATAACACATAAATTAATGTGTTATAGGTGTGATGCATTCTAATATGCGTCACATGAAGGTAATTACACATTTAATTATGTGTCTCAGGATGACTGGATTCGGCGTGCAATATGACGTAATATTAATGCATCACAGGTCCTATAACACACAAAAGAAGGCATCACAAAGGATGTAACACACAAAGTTCTATGTTTTACATTTAATGCAAAACTTTATGCATCACACCATATGTGATGCCTTATTTTGTACGTCATACACTACCACTTGGCAAAATTAAAGAATTTGGCGTAGGATAAAATGTTTAGTAAGTTTAAATAGGTCGAAGGTTTAGGGTTGAATGTTACGTTTGTTATTTACTTTCGATAAGGAAAAAGAGATGTGTTTGATTTTCAATCGGGTAACTTAGTAATATTTATTTAAATTTAAATTTTTATATTTATTTATATTATTAATTGTATAATTTTTTACATTCTTAAAATAGTATGATTTAATTATTTTTAAAGTCGTTATTGTTATTTATTTATATGTAGTATGGATGAAATTATTATAATTAGTTATTATAATGGTAAAATGTTTGAAAATGAAGAAAGTCTAACGTTTGAAGGTAAACAAAAACCTATTCAAATTCACAAAAATGTAAGTTTAAACGAGTTGAAAGAAAAGAAAATAAGAAATTAAAATTGTTATTCAACGAGGTAATTTCTAATATAATAGGTAGATTTTTAGCATCATTTGAAAAAAAAATATAAAAGGTTTTATATAAGCGATAATGAAGATATTCAATGCATGATCAATGCATTTGACCAACAATGCCTAATGTGTATACTTGAAGTATGTGCTGAGATTGATACAGTTAGCAATGTAACAAGAACACTAGGCATTGAAGATGTTACATGTTAATATATGAATAAATGTGTATTATATCTAATACTTAATAAATTGATGTTACAAATTTATTGATAAAATACTTTGCAGGTTCTATAAATGTATCAGATGATGAAGGTCGAAATTATTATTTATTTGGAGTATATAAATTTAGGAATGAGAAAAATGATGATAAAAATGAGAATGATTCAAATTGGGAAAATTTGGGTGACACTGACAATAATGTTGAAGAACAAATGGTATTAAGTTTGGGTGAAAGCTTATATAATGTTTCATTTGAATCATGTGGTACACCTTATGAACAAATAAATGAACCAGGTAATGAAGTTACATTAAGTGTAGTTAACATTTGTTTTTGTTATATATAAAGAAGAAGAAAAATTAAGAATTATTTGTTAAATTGAAAACAAAGTTGGCATTTTAGAGTATCAGTTTGCGCTACACAAATATTGGATGAGAATATTTGGATGAGGACGATAATTGTTTCACAATGGAATCACCTTTGAATTGAGTTATTGGTGATGAATTCTATGTTTACAATTTAGAAGAAGTGCAGTTGACATTGAAACATTACTCAACAAAGGTACTCCAATCATTTGTTGTTGAATTTAAGCGAAATTTCCTCTTAGTTTAATGCCCTTATCATGTAAGTGGTTGTCCCTAATGGACCAGAGCATCCATATTAAAAAGATTGAATGAATTGTGTGTCACAAAATAAAGGGTCAACATAAGTGCGTTAATGTTGTCATTCCCAAGATCACAAAAATTGGATTCAAATTTCATTTGTTCGTACATATTAGGTATGTATTTTGTATTTTATATTTTTACTAATAACTTTTTTAACAAAATAAATCAGTAAATAAATTTTTAAAATAAAATTATTATATTTTTACTAATTTAACAATATAACAGAGTAAGAATATTAAATTACGGCCAAGCAAAATAACATAATACTAAATTTAATATAACAGAAAATTACACAAAATTTATTTTAAAAACTTACTTTTAAATTACTCTAAAATTTTATAATATATCCTAACTATAGTATTTCTAAAATATAATAATAAATTTAATATTAAATTTAACTAACCTCTTTTGGCTAAAATCTAAAATTTCTTTTTTCTTCGATGGTCCAACAAAGCCAAGGAATAAGAAGAAAAATAGATTTCTAAAAAAGGAAATAACATGTAGGAACGATCTTTGGCCCTACATGTTTTTATACACATCCCCAACAGCAACTAGTTGGCATTTGAAAACTCTAAATGTATATAACATATATTTAAGCGTTATACCAAGTTATGACGCATAAACCTCAGTGTCACACGTGTGACGCATAAACCTCAGTGTCACACGTGTGACGCATAATTTCGTGTGTTACACCTCCAACTAGAAATTACGCATCAAATGTTACCCAAAGACACATAATTAAATGCATTATACCTTCATGTGTGCATATTGAAATGTGTCACACCTATAATGTATTAATTTATACATTATAGACATTATTATTACCCTTATGAATTTTTTTTAAAATATTCTATTTAAAAATCATTATTAATTTATGCACCACTTAAAAAAATTAATCACAAAATTATGTATTATTATTGCTCATAATAGAGGTGTTCACAATGCGTCTTAGTTCAATTTAAAAAAACAATCTATTTTACAATTTGGTTTGGTTTGGTTAGAAAGAATTAGAAAAACCAAACCAAACTAATCTTTACAATATTTTTTTTGTTTTAAAAAATTTAACAAAAAATAATAAAATAAATAAATTAGCATTTTTTAAAAATTTAAAACTAGTATAGATTAAAAATAAAGAGTAATAGTATTTATACTTAAATATGCTTCAACATAAATATTAAATATTTCATATATCAAAAAATAATTAAAAAATAATAATTAATAATAAAAATATTTAAAAAGTATATAAATTTTAGATATTATATAAATTTTACAATTTAAATTTTTATTAAAAAATTGTAAATCAAATCAAATTATATAAAATTTTACAATTTTAAAAATTTATTTTTATTAGGTTAAGCAATTTAGATTGAATTGGTTTGAATTTCCAACATTCCCAACTCATAATGAAAAATTCCTCCTAGTTGATATGTCATATATATATATATATATATATATATATATATATATATGTATATATATATATTATATGTATATATATATATAATTTAGTAAAATAAATTTTAATTAAAAATAAATAAAATTGTTATTTCAAGTTATATTACTTTGATAAAAGTATGTAAAAAAATTTATAAAATTTAAATAGTTATGAATATATATTTCAGTAATATTCAATCACTTATATTTTAATTAATATATTATACGTTAAAATAATATAAAAATAATAAAATATCAATTAATTTTTAGACAGTATAAAATTTTATAAACTTAATTTATTATAAAGTATTGAAATTTTACGATAAAATTTATTTTTTAAAAATTATTAAAATTGTCCTTATAACATTTATATTATATATTCTTCATATATAAAAAAGAGTAGCGACCCAACGCCAACGACTGCACAACGTGAAATTTAATTAACCGGCCTTTTTCTCCTTGTTTTATTTTTCGGTCGGGCCTGTAATTATCCAGCTTCTATCCGAGAATTAAGAGAAACTGTGCACCATAATCACTAACTTTGGTTCTTTCTGTCCAAGCACAATACTTATTGTGAGAAACATATTAGGCGATAGGCGGGTCAAACGAATAGCCCATTGGGCCTAGTAGTTTTATAATTGGGCTAAGTTAGGATTGGGCTTCGACTCTCTTGGTACAAAAAAGTTTTAATTGGGCTGATGAAACTTCAGTCTGACTGAAGTAACCCTACTATAAAATATTGACAAAAAGATTACGAAGAATTATACTTTATATAAACGTACAAATTATACATTTCATATGTGCATATATTCTTATGCAAGCTGGCCATTAAATATATTACATTATAACTTTTTACCTTTCCATATTATGTATATAAATATCTCATAATTTGTACTCGAGTGTCTTAATGAAAAATTATTATTTTTAGGTTAAGAGAGCGTATATTCTAATCAATATCGCATTGTTAAGATGTTCACGAATTTTTTTACAGTTAACATATATTGTTAAAATATCTAATATTAATTAGAAATATTTAAACAATTCTTTCTCCAAATTAATTTTTAGAGTTGGGTTAAATCTAATGCATTTGTAAAATGATTCATTTATTCAGTTATGATGTTGAACCATTTTTTAAGCATAAAAAAATATTCTTAAGATGTTTTGTACTAGTTTAATTAAAATACAATCAAATTATTCTTTATATTTGGGATATCCTCCCATCAATTATTACTTTAATGATATATCTCTATCGATGAAAGAACATATAATTAGCTGATGGAAAAATAAAATTTGTTCTTAATTGAAAATTAAGAAACTGTTAATTAACAATATACCCTTTGGTATATTTTTAATCATTTTTATTAGGTGAATTTTATATAAGTTCTATCAAAATATTTTAGAATATTTTAATGACATAATTGTAAAATTTATCGTATAATAATTTAGAATTTGTTTAAAAATTATATAAGAAAATATGTTACTAATATTTTTTATGTCCTATATTTTTTACAATTATGTTTTAATTTTTTGATAATAAAAAATAATCAGATTCATATTTAAGATCTTATAAAAACTGTTCTAATTTTTAACTTTTCAACATTAAACTAATTATAATGGGTTGTTTGCATTTTAGTTCAAGAGTAGTGACGGTTAATAATAATTTCATAATTTGTTAGACCGGGAGTTAAATTTAAGAACCTCTGATTTTACCAGGTGGGAGATACGACTTAATACAAGAAAAGAAATCATCAACCTTAAGCAGATCGTTTTCGAATCTTAAAAAATAAATGCCATATCATTGTTGGGACACACAGTAAAGAGGAAAAGTTTATAATTGTGTCTCCGAAATTTTAAAAGTTAAAATCCAATCTTTATCCTCGATTGATGACGATAAAATTTAATATTGATTAAAGGTTTATTTCAATATTTATACACTACCTTCATTCCTATTTTTTTCAGAAAAAATTATATAAATTAAAATATTTAATCACTATATTATAATTATTGAATAAATTTTTAGTTTTATATTTTTAATTATATTGTATTTTTATTTATTTATTGTATGAATAAAAAATATTAATAAAAAATAAGTCATATTATTTAAAAATTTTACATAAATGTTTAAATAAATTTACAAAATACATATTCTTTCTCAACAGATAAATAAAAACAGGAAGAATAAATTATATACACCGATATATTTTATAAATTTAGACAATTTATAAGTCCTAAGAATTTCTATATAATTTAATTAGCAGAATACACTATAGAAAATTCCCTTTCATTTGAGTTAAGCTTTAGAAATAGTTTTTCTAAACATTGTAAGTTTATATTGATAATATAAAATAAAATATTAATATTTGATATATTAGAAATATACATATTTATTCATACCAAAAAAATTGGCTATTAATATGATATCTTATATTTTTTGTTTAAATTTGAATATTTATATATGTTAAAAATTTAATTTTTAAATAAATATTACATCAAAGTATGTCAATCTAATATCAAACTATTGGTGTATGGCAATTTTTTTAGTGACATCAACACCTTCAGCACGTAAATAGAGTTATTAGTCAACCTGAATTGGATTTGGTCTAGTTTAGGATTCTTAAAAATTAGACAAAAAAAAATATTCACATTTTATTCAAATAACTAATAGAAGTTTAAGCTTAACTCGAACTTATAATTTATTTTTGAATAGTTTAGATAGATCTTAATCTAATAGAAAAATCCAAATAGACTAAGGTGAAAAGGTTCTGAATTGATTTAGTTTAGTCCTACTTTTTTTGTTTTTTGCATTTTTAAAATTAAGTAAAAGAAAACATTTACAAAAAATATTTTTTGTTTTTAAATAAAAAGAAAAATTAAAAACCTTAATTTATCTTAATGAGTTTGATTTTGCTCTTACATATTTTAAATGCAACAGAAAAATTAGAATAAAGTAATACACCTGGAATTAGGGATGAAAGCGAACAAAGTCGTTCGACAGGAGTTATAGCTCAGCTCGTTTAAGGCCTAGTTCAGTTCGACTCGTTTAATAAATAGATAAGCTTAAACTTGTTAAAAAGTCTTTTTAGATAAACAAGTTAGACTTAGACTTATAAAAAAGTCTACCTAATATATTTAGGGGCTTATCTATATTTATATATTATATATTTATATTTATTTTAATATATTATATTTGTATAATATTTATTTTATATTTTATTTACATAATATTAATATATATATATATATTTTAAGCTTATTTAATGGTCTTTTTATGTGGTAAGCTTTAAGTTTATAAACATTTTTAATCAATCATTTATATAAGTTTTAAGTTTATTTATTGATTTTTTTGTAATAAAAACTATTAAACAAACTTGTAAACTTTAAATCAGGTCAGGTCTTGACCGAAAAAAAAATAAAGTCTTTAATAACTAAAATTTATAAACAAGTCAGTCTTAAACACTTAAATTCTAACTCGGCTAAATCTACTTACATTCCTACCACGTAGTCGAGCAGGAATAGACTTGTTGAACTGTATTTTTTCTTTTTAAAAATTTTCTTCCCTTTTTCATTTTAAGAAGAAAAATCATAAATATTTTTTAAATATATTTTTACTTAAATTTAAAAATATAAAATAATTTTGTTTTAGATACTTTTTCCTTTAAAATTAATTTTTTTAAAAAATAAAATACAAAAATATACTTTTTAAAAATTAAATTAATAATTTTAAATTTAATTAAATATTACATAATTAATTAGAAGATAAAATGAACCTTATAGTATATTAATGCTTTACTTTGTGCGAATAATTTGTAAATTTAAACTGATTTTTAAACAATTTTTTCTACCTTTCAAAATTTTCTTTAGATATTCTAAAAAAAAATCTTTAAATAAGTTTGGATGATAATTTTTTTATTTTTCTTTTTACTGTTTGTCGTCCCGCGCGACTCGATTGCCGCATTGTGTTGAGGACTCACAGGGACGGAATTGGCATTGTAATTATTTGTATCAAGCAAACTGAAATAGTTAAATAGTTGTAGGTGTTGTGATATTGCTTTTTATCTATTATTGTAAAATTAATAACAGCTTAGTATTTTGTATTGGCTTTTAGTATTTTTTATACTCAAATTAAAAAAAAATAATTTTATTTGTTGATAAAAAAATTAAAACTAATACAAAGAGGTACTATTATTTTAACATAATACTCTTTATTTTTATTTAGGTTGAAAAAAATTATTTATTTAAAAATTTAAAATAATATTAATTATTATCTTTGAATTAAGCTCTTATTTCTATTTATTTCTTAAAAAGGAAAAAAATAATAGTTAGGTCATATTTAAGTTAAAGTAATTTTAATACAAGTAACAATATTAATTATATTTTTAATTTATATGCTACATATCTTTTAAAATGGACAAATGAAAAAAACAAGAAAAGGTATAAATATTACAATTTCAATGATATTTCTCCGAATTATCTCGTGAGGGTTTATCATATACTATCATTTTGACTAAAAAAATGGTTTTCGTTTATTAGTAAATAAATTTTTTTGGGTAGTTATCTGATCCAGAATTTTAATTCAAACATATCAATAACTTCCACTCTTATCTACAGATTCATATTTTCAATTAATATTAATGTGTAAATGACACATCAGAGATATGTAAAAAAAAAGTTTTACTACATATATCCTTATGCATATATTTCTATTAGTCCACAAAATAAATAATAAATTAAAAATATATACA
Organism: Canavalia gladiata; assembly: GCA_037954105.1. Taxonomy (NCBI): domain Eukaryota; kingdom Viridiplantae; phylum Streptophyta; class Magnoliopsida; order Fabales; family Fabaceae; genus Canavalia; species Canavalia gladiata. The sequence goes on from CM075668.1 coordinate 13,879,269, forward strand.
TATATTATCTTAAAAATATGAAACTTATTTAATAATTATATAGATTCATAGGAATAAAAGGTAGGAGGATTTAGAATTATTTAAATGTAAAATATATGTTTAATAAAAAAAACTAGAAAGGCAAAATAGAAGAGATCGTGAAAAGCTCAACCTCCTTCTATGTTTTCTTTTAATGTGATATTTTGGAATAGAAGGAAAACATGAGATTAATTGTGCAAAGCTATGAAATTATCCCATGATGAAACTATATTGTTGAGAAGTTTGGTTGAAGTGTAATGTATGTAATGCACATTTTTGCCATAAAGTTGCTTCCTCAGTCATGGGCTAGCCACACACTGAGTTATTGGCAATTCCCTCTACTAACGGTGCACCTTACTTTTACACAAAGAAAATGTGGAGGAAAGAACATCCTACCGATTTACAAGAAATAAAAGAACATATTCATGTTCTTATGCTGACAATTATTTGTACCATATGTGATAAATTTTGGACCCACTGAAGATACTAAACATATGGTGATATATATTCTAATATGAAACCAAATTTATTTTCAGTTTATTCCTTTCTTTTTCGCTTTTGAAATAACCTATATGTCATGGAAGGAGCCAAAAGAACATTGGGAGCAAATTCTATTTTATTATCTAACTGTATTCCGAAATGCTAATTATCAGACGAAATCTTGAGATTTTTTTAATTAAAAATAGAGTTATATATTTATTTTATGTAAAGATTTGATAGATCAAGGAAAGATCTTTATTTATATATATATATATATGCACTAAAAACTTGTAAAATGGAATATGGTATAATCATTATGCAAATTATTAAAATAAAAACTTTGACCCTGTGTTTGGATAAAGTAATTTAAAATTACTAGAATTTATGTATTTAAATAATAAAAAAAAATTTTAAAAATGTTATAAATCTTTATCTAAATAGTTTTTATGTTAAATGAAGTGAATTTCAAATGACTCTCGGAGAAGATTTCTAAAATTCTCTATTATTTTGTTTTTGTTTTAAATTATTATTTATAATTCCTCATATGTACTATTCTTTTTTTAATCATTACTCATTTTTATTTAAAAATTTCTGAAATTCTAAAATTCCTCACCCAAATATAGGGTGAAGCGTTTTGAGCAATAACTAAAAAATAAAACCAAAAGATATTATAATAAAAATATTTTTGTTACCTGTCCACATTTCTATATGAAACAATCTTACTCAAAGATCAGTTAAATATTAAATATGAATGTTATCTTCTAACAAAATTTTAAATTATAATTTCTTATTTTGTTGCAAAATAAAATTTTCTGTTAAATCTTATTCTTCTAGTTGTAATAAAATCATTTTGACATGTACAGAGACAAATTACAAATTTTTGAAAGAGTAGTGGTATATTTTATATATATAGACATACAAATTACAAAAAAAAAAACAATAAATTGAAAATTGTGATAGCTAGCTCATATAAACCGCGTCTGGCTTCCTAATGCTAGGTATATGCATTATCCTGCATGGTGAATATGGTAAAACGGACGACCCACTCTGAAAAAACGATTAAATAATGTTTAAAACTGTTTTATCATAATTATATAAGCATTTTCTAAAATTTAAAAACTATTATAAATTTGTCATTAAAGTTATAATTTGAAAAAAGTTTATTATTTTCCTAAATATAATTATTGTGGGGACAGAAAGCAGAGCCCCTGGGTTGCTTTTGTGGTTTGAATTATTGGAGCACAGAGCACAGAAGTGGCAAAACTCACCGATTAAAGATTGTGCGGCGTACTAGTTGTCTCATATTGGTCTGTTGAGTGTGTACTTCTACGCGGACATTGGGTGTTTCCTACACTTTCTTTTTATTGAACAATACTTATCACAGAAAGTGGGTACTCTCTTTCTTTCTTTTTTTCCATTTTTCTTTTTTCAAAAGATTTAATACCTAACTATATGTTATAATTTACACTATGTTTTCTTATTTAGTATCTTAAATTTAATTTTACGGCATACATGATTATGTATTATAATTTTACTACTTGATTGATTTAACTTATTTTAATTTATTAATTATTTTGAAAAATATAAATGGCTATTAATTTCTTTAACTTTTTTTTATCAAACTTACATTTAATATGTTGATTGTGGTAATCATTTTAGACCACAAATACTTTTTATTAGATTGGGATAAAATTATTATAGATAAAAAAATTTAAAATTTTTAATATAACTAAATATCTATAATTTAAATTTAAGGTATTTAATTTAATTAAATTAACATTCGTGAATTGATTAATGTATTTGATAGTAAATCTTTAAATTACATAAAAAAAATTAGTATTTTTTAATACAATTTAGTATTTGTATAGTTTCTAAAAAACTTAACCATATAATTGAGAAAATTGTTAATGTCAAAAGATCAATTTACAACGGAATGTGTAGGATATGACGCATCCCTTGGTGTGGGTCTTAGAGAGAAACTGATGAAGCTCATCAAAGCTAGTGTCTGGGCAATAGGGTATGAAAGATTCTAGATCGTGTTACTCTATAATTCACACTTAAAGTAATAAAGAGATTTTTATTTTTAAAAATTGATCATGTCAACTTTAATATATAATTAAAAGAGAGGTTCACAAGTAAAAATAAGGAGGATTCTAGAACTGCTCAAAAATTGATAATTGGCTACCGAATTATCTTACTAATAAATTCAATAATCGAGCATTTCACTGAAGTAAGATATTATAGTATCCTGACAATCAAATAATATCACAATAACGCTGCAGTAAATTTATTGTAGCACACAAAATCTATATAAATTTTTCCATTATTGCATAATCTCCGTAGGAATTGTGCTATAATAACTTTCTGCGTTTCAATTCTGAAGTTAGCTTGATTTTCCAAACATTTTAGCTATCACGAAGCATTTATAATTACGAATTACATTAATCCAAGTGTAAAGTAAATAATTGGTATAACAAAAGAAAAAAGTATATGGTTAATTATTTTTAAGGACTTGCATATTTCGCTCAAATGAAAATGGGTCGTCCGGTTTCTTAAAACGTTTTTTATTTTATTTTTTATTTATAAAAATATCATTTTATTTTTTAAGTTTTATAAAGAAAATAAAAAAATTACTGTCTCTTTTTACAAAACTTTAAAATAAAAATTAAAAAATATTAAAAATAAAAACTTTTCTTAAATCGGAAAGCTGCTAAATATTATATCAAATCTCTACCTTAACATGCAAACAAATATACCGCTATCTAGGATTGAAAATGCTGTATTACATATAGTCCATTTGATTCGTATCTGTATTCATTTGAAAGATATTTTGAAAATGGATCCTCTAAATCTTAATAGCAGAAGTTTTGAATACGTTGCTTGACTTTTCTTAATTTCTTTCATTTTTTTAAGTTGTTCTACCACTGTCTTAGGACACACATCCGGTTTCAAATACACTCTCCATTTTAGATATAATTGATGATGCAATTTGGAATAAAAATATACAAGAGATTCAAGTACTATGATGTTGAATCACTAGTGAGATATGCTTGATTTTGTCACCTATGAAATATTTTTAACAATGATTTTTTTCAAACATTTTCCCCCAGGGAAAATTTATTAAATGGGGGCTCTTAGGAAAAATAATAAAATTAGTGAAGAGCCAAAAAAAATCTGAAACATACCTTCAACATATCATATGTATGGTACAACTCCAACATCATTCATTCGCTCATGGGGACAGTACGCAGCATAATGGAAACGTGTACACGGTCTTCAGTGAAAGGATATATAATATCAGAAAAAGGTAGGAAGGTTTAATTTGTTCTATAGTTTGTTCTTTCTTTTAATTAAAATTAATGCAACATTATCAAATGGACTACTGCTGATGGTGACTGTCATTATTTGAAAGTATCATAATACTAAAGGATTTCTGCAACTTCGAAATTATTATTTCTGCCCAATTGCATAAAGAAATTAAATCATTGCTCCATGGAAGATGTAAAATTCAATGATAAAAGAACCCAAAAAGAAAAATATAGTTGATGTGTAGATTTAAGCTTATCCGTTGCGTACATTGGGCAAATACCAATCCCACATATATAATTAAATATTAATTACAGTTTAGTTTATTACAGTTAATGTTTTAATATTATATATGGAATTATTTCTTCCTTTTAGAGGGAAGCTTATTGCAACTCTAATTTTTCACTGGCGTGTCAATTATTAAAGTTATTTCTCAGGGTTTAAAATTATCTTCCAACTCGATCTGTCTGAAAAAGAGCCATACAACAAGAGAAATAATTAGTAATTAAGAAGAAATTTAATAGTTTTCAAGTCATGAGTGAAAGCTGATGTCAAGATCAATGTATTACTAATCTAAAGATAAACTATTAGGTGGAATTACATCATTCAAAGCAACAGCAACTTAAAAAACTGTGTATCAAATGTTAGGCATATATGTGTTCATGCAATATATATATATATATATATATATATATATATATATATATTAATTCTGTTCTAAAAATCAATAAAAGAAATCTAAAAAGCTTTAAGATCAATAAAAAGAAAAAGACAAATCCACAACAAATAGATGCATATGCTACTTTTTGAAGAAACTAATATATCTACATTTTTAGTTGACTATATCAGAAGAACTGAAAGTGTAACTTAGATACGTATAATATTAATATTAATATTCCAAACACATGGTGTAAAAGTAAAAATAAAAAATAAAAAACTGGTCATACCAAAACTGAACAGAGATATATGCTTTACACAAGATTAAAATGAATATCAAAATTTAGAGAAAGAGAAATAGTACAGAGAGAAAGGATAAATACTGTAACCCCAAATATCCATGAAGTAAAAGCATTCAATGATCTAAGGTAGTACACAAAGTTCCATCAACGTACAGACATACCTTCTGAGCTTTGCAGGTGGGAAGGGTTTCTGCGGTACTACAAATGCCAGAAAGGTAGTGAGAGCACTCAACTCCATCATTACTGAATATTAAACCTCAAAATGGCACAAGAAAAGGATTACAGTGCATTACCACACAGGCCATGGCATCATTATCGATGTTGTCCAACTCATAAATATTATGGTTCAGCTGCACTTGATTGAAAATTTCCACAAGGGCCTGAACCATGTTGATAGAGGTTGATTTATATCAGCTACTAGAGAGAGCAAAAGTAAAGGCAAAAGTGGCATAAAAACTGGGTGACGATCTAATTTCTTATGTTTAGGAAACAAATTAACATAATATATTATTAATTTCACCTCTTGCTGATCTGGGCTTTGTAGCAAAGTTGTATATTAGTGAGATCCCGAAGCAGAAGCTGGTAGTAATATTAGTCATTTATTGCTGCTGCAGCATCATCAAGATTCCCATATCAAAGGGCTAATTGGTTTAAATTGGAGCAGTAAGGGACCACCTCAAACAAATTAATTCCCCCTAAAGCTTGTGAATCTTGATGATGCTCCACCGGCAAACAGTGACTGGTTTCTTTAGTTTAAATTAGACCGTAGCTCTTCTTTACTCAGTGACCACGATCATGATCACCACTACATGCAAAAGTGAAACTTAAAAAACGAAAAAAGAGAAGAGGGAAATAAAAAGGAGATCATGAGGAAGCAGAAAATAAGGAGAAGAATAGAACAGAACAGCCCTAACCCTAACCCTAAATTTAATCTAATCCAATATGTGAGGGAAAAGTAAAGGCAAAAGCGACAAGTAATATAAGGCCTCAAAGGCTCCTCAATCCCAATGTTCCCATGTGTATGTGTAGGCCAACAAAACATACACAGACCCACTTGGTAGTATTATTGACTGATAAGTCTCTATAACAAAAAAGAAGGCTATCAAAGTACTACCTATAGTAATCAATGTGTAGAAAGCAAACAATCACTGTTTAAAGATTAAGAAGAAATTAAAGGCAAGAGAGAAGGAAAAAAAATTAAGAGGCACAGCAAGAAACTCTAAAATAAGAAGCGGAAGGAAACAGGTTGAAGAGAGAAAGTGAATAACTGAGAATGAAGAAAGGTTTAGCGGTGTATATATAGAGAGTACTCAACTAGTGATGGGATAGACAGGAGAGAGAGAGGGAGAGAGAGAGTGTTCTTATAAGTAATAAATGAGGGAGGAGATTGGTTGGTGCTTAAGATCTGTCAGAGAGAGAGAGAGAAAGAGAGAGAGAAAGAGAGAGAGGGGATGTAAGACGTACAACAGTTATACATCGTAATCTTAGGCACCAAATTTACCAAAAAACTTAAAACTCTCTGACCAAGTCCATGATCCAGAGATGGAAGAGGAATAATAGGGAGGATGTGTGAGATATAGAAAATGAAAAGTTACCGAGCAGAGGAATGAGGTGGCGTTTGGGATTGGAGGAAGTGTTTGCGTCCTCCACAAGCGTTTTCAAAGTGGGGGCCGGAATTGACAGCCCCTGAATCCTCTTTGATCCATCCATCGTCCCCTTAACACACCCAAAGTGTGCCCTTTTCTCCTTTCCTAAGGTTTCATTCATCTTCCAATTTCCCCCTTTTGGACTCTTCTTAACTTTCATTATCATAATTCTCCTACCTCTTCGTCAATCCCCTCTCTCTCTCTCTCTCTCTCTTTTTCTTTTTTAATTTTAATTTTAATCACTCTCTTTCTTTTCACATCATATTCACTCACACGCTCCCTCTCTTCATGTTCACTTATTTTTTCTCATTTTTAATTTCTTATTATATGCATCCAATTGGGTTAGGTTAGCTAACCATGTTCCCATTCCACACTCTCCCGTCTTTATTTAGATGACTTCCATGGGATTTGCCCAATTTCCTTAGTTATATTTTTGCGGATAAAATATGTTTTAAATTCTTGTGAATATTGTTCAATTTAATTTTAATTTTAAAATAATTATTGATTTTTATTTTTGTAAATTTATTATTATTATAATTTATTGTTGATGTGATATATATATATATAAACATAAATGTTATTTCAATAATCATTTTAAAATAATTGTTCATATATTATGATTATATATATATATATATGTATATATTACATTGATAAGCATAGATTTCATAAATAATTATCTCTCACTTTTATCTCATTAAGACTTCTTATATGTTCAATTAAGTGACCTTTGTCATATTTTATGAGTTTGGGTTCATATGAAGTTTAATTGAATTTCTTTGCTTACCCGATTAAAATGACACTATTATAGTATTTTGAGCATAATAGGAGTTGTAGACATCCAAAAATCATGAAATCTGTCTTGAATGAAAGCTTAAAGAAGTGTCCATAGTTACAAAGCAAGAGAAGACTCTAAATGGGATGTTCAGGACTCCGAAATATCTCAAAAGATGAGATAGTGTTGCTGACGTGGAATTTGAACAGTGTGCAAAGATCCGGCCATATCTTGAGATATAGAAGTCATATTGAGATGAAATCAACTTTGTTGGACAGCTAAGATCCAGGGCTACAACTTTTGTTCAGAAGTCAAGCACTAATTCGGACATGTGAACATCCGAAATTGCGGTGCAAGAAAGTCAAAATTGTTGTGCTCATTGGTGGCAAAAATTCAAAAGTGTTTTGCAATTTCAACAAAGCCCATGTGAAAGAAATAAAAGGGTAGAAAAGTAATATCCTAGTTGGTGACTTTCTGAAGATGATGCCTCAAAAATCCTCTATAAATAGAAGGGTTTGTAAGAGGAGACACACACCATTTTGGAGATTAACTCCAATACCATTTTCTTTCTTTCTTTCTCTCTTTCTCTCTTTCTTTCTTTCTTGTTAGTTTTTCCTCCTTCATGGAAGGCTTATGTTTTCTTTCTTGTTAGTTTGCCTCCTACATGGAAGGCTTATGTTTTCTTTATTGTTAGTTGCCTCCTACATGGAAGGCTTAGGATTTATTTGTTGTTAGTTGCCTCCTACATGGAAGGCTTAGGATTTATTTGTTGTTAGTTTGCCTCTTTCTTTGTTGTTAGTTTGCCTCCTTCATGGAAGTCTAGGTTTGTAGTTTCAATTCAAGGATTCAAGCTATTTTCATTTTAACTTTGAGGTCTTGATCTTTATTTACATGCTTATTGAGTGATTTCTACTCTACTTTACTATATTCTTCAATTTTATTCTTTTAATCAAAGTTTGATCGGTTGACGTATTTTGATTAATGTATAATTGATTTATAATTGGTTTTTGATTGGTAAATCATTTTCCAAAAGTTTGAAGAGTAGAAATTAAGTAATTGAATTGAAGGTTTTCATTTTATTACTTACTTCAACTGAATTCTGATTGTGAAATTGGTTTAGATAAAAGATTAAGTGGTTACTAAATCTTGTTGATCATAATCAATTAAATTCTGAGAGGTTTCTCAGTAGAGAATTCAAGGATCATTCTAGGGGTTCCAGATGATCCTAGGTTGATAAACACAATGCATGATTTTAGTGATCAATGATTAGTTAAGAAAATAGCCTCTGAATTCCTTGAGTTGATAATTGTTAAGTCAAATTAATTTCAGTCTGTATTTTGCATTTCGCACTTAATATCATATATTTACAAAATCCCCTTTTTCTAACTTTCTCCTAATTTGCTTAAGAATATGAAATGGTCTTTGGGAGATGACCTAGGTTGCACCTTATGCTATACCAATAGTTTGGGGGAAATCTAGAAATTATTTTTGCGCGTTTACGACGAGCGTGTCAAAATTTGGCGCCGTTGCCGGGGACCATTTTAGTTTCCTAGGCTTATTTAGGAGTTTGTATAAAATTTTTAACCTTTCTAACAACTTTTTTTTAGGTATACTATTCTTGATTTGTTTGAACTATTCCGTAAGGAAAAAGCACGTTATAGTCTTGGGAATCTGACTTTAAAAGACCCTTTTGTCAGTTTACAAGAAAACTGAATGGGAAGCACATCCTCGACTCTTAGAAGGCGTTTCAGCCGTTACTGGACGTAAAACCAGAGGAAGATGTGAGCCACAATCACAACTACTGTTCATTCTCATGCATGTATGTTTGTCATTTACATTTTCTTTTCAATTTATTTGAAATTTTCACCATTTTTAGAATATAGCAATGCAGCTGGTGAACCAACCAAATCAGGATGGCAGAGACAAAAGAGAACCAGATACCACTCTTCGGTTATAACTTTTCCTTACTTTGGTGGTTTTCTCACATTTCTTTTCCTGTTATATGAAATTCCATCTAAGACATTTGGGACAACGTCTTGGATAGGTTGGGGGGAGGATGGTCCGATATCTAAAAAAAAAATTAAAAAAAAATAAAAAAAAAATAAATAAATAAATAAAACCCAAAAAAAAAAACAAAAAAAAAAATTAGGTTAGATTCATAAACTTGCTTTGAGTAAGATGGCTGAGTAAGGAGTTACACTTGACTCTTGATACGCATCTTATGATTTAAAAAAAAATTGAATGTGGAAGTTTGTTGTTCTTTAGATTTCATAAAATAATTGAAGCAAAATGATTTACATTTCGAGATTAATTAGTTTGGCAACACATATTTGAACTGGATAGATTAGATTTGATAAATATATTACCTGTGAGATTTTGAGCCTTATTATTATTTTCTTTCTTGTGTATTTTCATCCATGGAATATGTTACTTCAGAACTTGCATTGATTCTTTTTGAAGCTACATTTTCACATGAATTGTACAAAAATGATTGAGGCACTGTTTTTCTTGAACAAACCACTTGGCCAAATAACCAAACCATATAATTTTATCCTTTGATCAGCCCTTTGAGCCGATTAGCCTTTTCTTCTTTTTAGCTCACCACAAATCAAAAAAAAAAAAAAAACAACTTTGTCTGACCATAGAAGGTGAGGAATACTGGATTTATCATACCATAAGTGTTTCAATAAGTGTGGGGGAGATTATTGTTATGTTCGTCAATATCATGGTTGAAAAAAAAAAGCTGAAGCAATAAATTAATAAATAAACTATTATATTGAAAAAAAAATGAAGAAGTGATATCTGTTTCTCACACTTGCACTTACAATCAATTCTCAATCCTCACCTTTTTCCTTGGTCTAACATTGTATCTCTTCAATATATCATTTCATCTTTCTAATCCCGTTAGAACCAAAATAAAGACCTCTTGATTTGTGCATTGCATGTGTACATAGTAGTAGAGAAGTAGAAGATATGCAAGCCTATGATAGTTCATCTTTCATGGATTGAATTTGAGAGAAACACTTACCAAATCAAACACTTGAGAGATTAAGAGTATATCATGTGAGGTTTTATCTTTCTCAATCTATGTTTTTCAAATTAAAGTTGCCTTTCTAAGTAATTTAAAAAATGTGATGAAAGGATGCTTCATGAAATTTTGTGAATTCTTGAGAAATCAACTCAAAACTTTGATGTTCTTTCAAAAAAAAAAAAAATAGTCACCAATCCTTAACTTAAGTTTGCCCGAGACGTGCAAAAGATAAGTGTGGGGGAATTTGATAAGCATAGATTTCATAAATAATTATCTCTCACTTTTATCTCATTAAGACTTCTTATATGTTCAATTAAGTGACCTTTGTCATATTTTATGAGTTTGGGTTCATATGAAGTTTAATTGAATTTCTTTGCTTACCCGATTAAAATGACACTATTATAGTATTTTGAGCATAATAGGAGTTGTAGACATCCAAAAATCATGAAATCTATCTTGAATGAAAGCTTAAAGAAGTGTCCATAGTTACAAAGCAAGAGAAGACTCTAAATGGGATGTTCAGGACTCCGAAATATCTCAAAAGATGAGATAGTGTTGCTGACGTGGAATTTGAACAGTGTGCAAAGATCCGGCCATATCTTGAGATATAGAAGTCATATTGAGATGAAATCAACTTTGTTGGACAGCTAAGATCCAGGGCTACAACTTTTGTTCAGAAGTCAAGCACTAATTCGGACATGTGAACATCCGAAATTGCGGTGCAAGAAAGTCAAAATTGTTGTGCTCATTGGTGGCAAAAATTCAAAAGTGTTTTGCAATTTCAACAAAGCCCATGTGAAAGAAATAAAAGGGTAGAAAAGTAATATCCTAGTTGGTGACTTTCTGAAGATGATGCCTCAAAAATCCTCTATAAATAGAAGGGTTTGTAAGAGGAGACACACACCATTTTGGAGATTAACTCCAATACCATTTTCTTTCTTTCTTTCTCTCTTTCTCTCTTTCTTTCTTTCTTGTTAGTTTTTCCTCCTTCATGGAAGGCTTATGTTTTCTTTCTTGTTAGTTTGCCTCCTACATGGAAGGCTTATGTTTTCTTTATTGTTAGTTGCCTCCTACATGGAAGGCTTAGGATTTATTTGTTGTTAGTTGCCTCCTACATGGAAGGCTTAGGATTTATTTGTTGTTAGTTGCCTCCTACATGGAAGGCTTAGGATTTATTTGTTGTTAGTTTGCCTCTTTCTTTGTTGTTAGTTTGCCTCCTTCATGGAAGGCTAGGTTTGTAGTTTCAATTCAAGGATTCAAGCTATTTTCATTTTAACTTTGAGGTCTTGATCTTTATTTACATGCTTATTGAGTGATTTCTACTCTACTTTACTATATTCTTCAATTTTATTCTTTTAATCAAAGTTTGATCGGTTGACGTATTTTGATTAATGTATAATTGATTTATAATTGGTTTTTGATTGGTAAATCATTTTCCAAAAGTTTGAAGAGTAGAAATTAAGTAATTGAATTGAAGGTTTTCATTTTATTACTTACTTCAACTGAATTCTGATTGTGAAATTGGTTTAGATAAAAGATTAAGTGGTTACTAAATCTTGTTGATCATAATCAATTAAATTCTGAGAGGTTTCTCAGTAGAGAATTCAAGGATCATTCTAGGGGTTCCAGATGATCCTAGGTTGATAAACACAATGCATGATTTTAGTGATCAATGATTAGTTAAGAAAATAGCCTCTGAATTCCTTGAGTTGATAATTGTTAAGTCAAATTAATTTCAGTCTGTATTTTGCATTTCGCACTTAATATCATATATTTACAAAATCCCCTTTTTCTAACTTTCTCCTAATTTGCTTAAGAATATGAAATGGTCTTTGGGAGATGACCTAGGTTGCACCTTATGCTATACCAATAGTTTGGGGGAAATCTAGAAATTATTTTTGCGCGTTTACGACGAGCGTGTCATACATCATCCGAAAAATGGTTTTAAGAATAACTTTTTAAAATGTTTAAAAATTATAGGGAATAAAATTAATAAAAATTGAAAATTTTAAATCAATTTAAATTATATTTAAAAATTAAAAATATATTTAAATTTATTTTTTATTTACATATTATATAAAAATAATACTATTTTCGTGTTAAATTTATAATACTTTTTATAATAATGTTTTTATACCTCACTTTACCACATTACCTATCTTATTGTATTCCTCTTTTTTTAATATATGTTTTCTAAAATTAACAATATCTAAATAACATTACTTATACAAATGGGCTATGGTGTCTCTTGAGATTTGTGTATAGTTACAAAAAAGATAATTAGATTTTTTTTTAGTCTTTTTATTATAAAAAACAATCTAAAAAATGAATGAATAAATTAATTTAAGTTGTATGTGCTTAATTTTAAAAAGTATAATTCTAAATTTAAATTTTATATATAAATATTTGTAAACGAACAAAATTATTTCTAAAAAGGGATATATACGATATGTATAGAAAAATAGAAATGCTGTAGGTTAGGATACATTGAATCAGTGTAATAATTGTTTTATTGAAAACTTACGTATTTAAATAAATTACTTTTGACTTTTATTATCTCTTGGGTAAGAAGAGGGGGCCAAGCTTTGCTAAAGTGTATGCTTTTCCAATCATAACAATGGGATTTTAAAGAATTTGGTCGTTTCACAAGAACATTAATTACACCCTTTTGTTTTCGTATGCCATATTCAAATCAAAAGCGATATGCACATCAAGAATCCCATAATAATATAGAATATGTCTGTATTTCAATTCTACTATTAAAATTCAAATTTCCAGTGTCCAGTTTTCGTGATAAATTTTAAGCTAGTCACTAAATAATTGCATGCTGAATAAAAATTTATATATTGTAAAAAAATATTACTCAATATCTATAACATTTTATTCTGTCATCTCAGTCATCACCCACCATGTTCCCGCCACAAAATAATATACTACAGCATCCCTTGTTACGGTACAATTATAAATAATAATACTCAGAGGACTTTTATATTTATATGACAAAAGTTTTTTTTTGGGGATAAGCATTTATCTGACAAAAGTAATGCACAAAATTTCGTCTAATGTAAAATTAAAATATTTAAAGAAATAAGTAGCAAAAGAAGAAGAAGAACGACAATAAATTAAAAAAAAAGAATAATGATAAGAATAATACATATTAGCATTATCTAGAATAATTTATAATTATACTGGCAAAATTTTCATGTATTGTATGGGAAAATTTAGAAATAAAAAACGGTAGATATTTTCAATGTTAATAATAAAGATGATTCTATTAGATTAAATAAGAATATATGTTGAAAAGATAAGACAAAATATGATAAACATAAATTATATAAATTAAGATACATTATTTTTATAATATAAACTAAAGAGGTTGAAAATTAAAATAGTTTTACATTAGATTTTGAATTTGAATCTTTTCGCATTATACTAAAAAATATATTTAAAAAAACATTAAGTATATAATGCAGGAAAAGTCACGTGATTTAATAGACATATGAATAGTTTCTAAAAACGTTTGCATTTAAAAAAGATAATTTAAATTTATAATAAAAGAATTAATTAATTAAATTCAACAATCAATGTGTATGTATCACAACTTGAAGAAGCCCGCCAGATTCGCTCCCTTTTGCAGTATTCTTTTCTTCCCTTTTCTTGGAATTTTGGTGTTTTTTATAGGTGTTCTCTCTTCTTTTGTGGTGCTTTATTCTTTCTTTTGACTGTTTCGTTAATAGGATTATTACTATGTTCATTCGATGATAACGTTTTCCTCTTCTTTTTTTATTTTATTTTTCTAAATGTGTAATTTTATTAATATCATAAATCAAAATTTGTTAAAAAAATATAAGAGATATTTCCAACTCAAAGATATACATAATTCATTACGAGAGATACATAATACTTTGATTTATACATGTCAAAAGAGTCAAACACTAATTTTTTTAAGCCTAGCTCATATGCATGTATTCTTTATAAAAGATAATTTTGTTTGAGCTAATTAAAAATATTAACAATATAACAAAGCTAACTTAGGATTTGGTTTAAAGAGCTAGACATTACTATAAAAAGACAATAAAGCCCATTTCAATTTAGCTGGAATTTAAATCCAAGATCTTACCTTAATAAGATCTAGAAATTATCTAACGCATTTGAAAGGAGAGTCAATTAAAAAGTAAACCTTGCTAAGAGTAATATAAGAAATAATTAAGAAATAAAGATGTCAAAATCGGCCTACTTAACCGGATGAAATTTTTCAATAAAATATAGGACTTAAATTTTAAATTTTATATTCGAATTAAACTGAAACTCTTTTAATCCAACCTGCTCAAGACAATTTGAGCTTAAATTAAATTCAAATTCTTTGATTATTCCATTGCATTAAAGCCTTAAGCCGCGTTAGGTCAGCCCAATGCGTGTAATGTAACCTATTTTGACAGTTGTAATGAAAAGAGACAAACATATACATAGTTATTAGTTTCATGGCTCAAATTGCAAAATATACAAAAGTTACTACTGATCAAGTGATACGTTCTCCTTAAAAGATTGATATTTGTTAAGACTTGATGAGGAGAAAAAAAAATTAAAATAAAAAGGCAAGAGTTTTTTTTAGGGACAAGACATATTCAAAATCTCATAAAAATAGAATTTTTTAATTAATTTTTTTTCATGTGCTCAAGACAGTGAAGATATGTACAAATTAAAAGAAATATGAAGAACACAATTATCTTGATCAGAGTTGTCATAAATCAAATTCAATGTAATCCTTTTGATTCTGTTGAATGTTTCCCAAGTTCAAAAGCTACCTCAACTCTAAAACCAATTCTTCCCAAATTAAAAGACTTTCCCTCTAATTAAACTTCCAACACCAATTGTCATTGGTCAAAATCCCTATTTTTGCAGCATTGGAATTTTCTTATTTGATATTAGTTAGATATAGAGCCTTCAAAACATGTTTTTAAGACTATCCCAAGCTAATGTCATGCCAAAATTTAATTGAGTGCCGTCAATCCCATGTGCTTTTCCTTACCGACCCCATCCCTTTTTAATCTAATCTTGTTTAATATGTTTACTTGACTTCAAAATTCGGAGATCTTTCCACCTTTGTGAGAAAAATTTTGAGTTGTCAGCATCGTTAAAATTCAAAAGAATCTTTAGACAGATTTTCATATTTGAATCTCAATTCTTAGTAATGTTATTAATTACAAATATTATGTATTTTTTAAATAAATTTGGTGATGTTGGTTTAAAATTTATTTTCAATTTACCTCAAGTTAAAAATTAAATTTAAACTTAATTTAAGTTCAAAATATAATCAATAAAATAAAATTTATTTTTAATTTATATATACATAATTAATCATACCTTTAAATAATGTGATATTTTCACTACTTTAAAACACTCTCAGATATCAAACCACTGTAAGTATACTAAATAGAATGAAACACATGACACAGGGATTAGAAAAAATGACGAAGCTTGCTATTCACATATAAGTCTCACTGACTTGACAAACTATCACTATTGTTTTGACCAAAATCCAACTACAGCAAGAGTTAATGAAAATTCTCTTGACGTCCTTTTGTTAGTGTAAAAAGGTGTTTTGTCATATTGATACATGTCCTTAATTGACGGTGCATAAGGCTTATTTTTTTATTATTGAAACACTATGCATCTTGAGGTTTGGGGTCATATGTTAACATTGGATGAATACTTATATTATTTAATAATATTTTATAAAATATAAAATTTATCAATTCAATTAAAATAATATTTTATAAAATATCAAATTTATTAATTCAATTATTAATTTAAATTTTTATCAAGTAGATAATAATTATAAAATTTTATATAAATTTAAATTATAGATATTTTATTTTATAATTTTATTTTAATATAATATAGATTTTATTAAAATAAAAAATATAAACTATTAAATAATATACATATATAAATATTTAAATTATTTAAAATTTAATATAAATAATTATAAAAATAATTTTACATAATTTAACATTTAAATTGATAAATTTTAGATAAATATTAAAATTTAACACACACACATATAATATATATATATATATAACGAAGAATCATTTATTAAAAGATAAGTTATATATATTAGATTTATTTTATTCAATAATGTTTATAAAATTAAAATGTAATTAATCTAATAATTGAATAATATAAAAATGTAATTAATCTAATGATTAAATAATATCATGTTAATATGATGGTAGCGTATATAAAAAATTTTAAAATAATAAAATTTATTAAGATATAATTTTATGATTAACATTTATTTATATTTAATTAAATACATTATATATTAAATTGATATTATTTTGTAAAATATCAAGTAATTTTTAAATTTTATAAATTTAATCTATATAATAAAATATATTATATAATGTTTAAATTTATTAAATTTTCATCTTATAAAAATTTATCAAATAAAACAATTTAAATCACTCCAAATTCCTAAACACGGTAATCCCTCCTCTGTATGTGTCTCTCTATATATCTATTCCCTTTTTTCAAGGATTCTGTCTGGCTTGAGCTCAAAATAGTTTTGATGGTGCAAAAACTTATTTTCTGGGATGGATTTGAGGAGGAAAAGTCTATCCAAGTTCCACCTCTTCTGATTTTTTAAATGTATAAATAAAATATGTAATTTTGTAATTAATATAATTATTAATATTAAAGTTTTTTTTATTTTTTCTTCCTGCCCTTATAGATTTTTACGTATCCACCCACCCTATTTGTGTAGGAAAATTAAAAAATGGATCATTAATTAACTGTAAAATGAATTAAATTTGGGTGGGGACTGTAAAGCTATTTAAGCATCGGTATTATTATCATAATTCTTGTTGTTAGAAAATAGAAATGTTATCAAGTAACTACTCTGTCGTGTTTTTTTTTTCCTCTTCAAAATTAATCATTCTTAACTAATAATGATAGCTTAACCTATCTTTCTTAAAATAAAAATAAGATGTTGATCCATATAAATATAAAAAATCCAATGATAACGTTGAGTGATCATTCTTAAAACATTATGGAAAATAATAGCTATTGCCTTTAATATTATTTAATCAAAAAATAAATATTTAATATATTAAAAATATAAAAATATTTAATCAAATATACTTAGTATTTAACACTTTTAAGATATTATTTAATAATACTAGGTCATTAATATATGAACATGCAACACAATGCGCACTTACTAGCTGCATGAAAAATATCTTTGTTTCATCGTCATATACAGCGATATATTATAAACACATTATAGACCGATACAGGCTCATACGCATAAATATAAACCATTATATCAGGAACCGTGTAGAATTGCAGGGTATCAAATATTGTTGACCTGAAAAAGTTTCAAATCTCAAGGAATATATGGCCTTTAACCTTCTTGTACGTATTAAAAAATTGATGGATAAATGGTAAGAAAAAGGCAGGATTCAAAGCACTTTGGACTTTATAACGGAGTGAAGATCTTGAATATAATCACTTTATATAAATTCCTGGTCATTGAATACGCAACGAAATGTCGCACTAGCTAGCTTCCTTGTGGATTTATCCAATTGGTCAAATCATTGTTCACCAAAAATATTTTTTATTTGTAACGGTTTTCTTAATTAATATTCAATGAAATATAATAAAATATAAATAAATAATAAGTTTTATTAAACTTTATAGCATTTAAAATTATTAATATCATAAATTTTATAATTTTTAATAAATTTTTATTATATATAAATTCTTATTATATATTTTTAAACATATTAAAAATTATATTTATCAAAAGAATCTGCATATAACATTTATCATAAAATTTAGACTAATTCTTTCATATTTCAAATTGAGTTTGGAGCATATAGATACTATTTTTTTCACCTATTATCATTTTTTTGTATTAGTAAATTTTTACATATTTATAATAAATCTCTAATATTTTGATTGAATACATATAGATTCTTCTTAATCGTTTAATCATTCATGGTTTTCTATCATGAGGAACTCAAGATTGCATTTCTATTCATTATACGGAACAAGCATCCTCTGGATAATCATAATATATTAGAATATAAATTTTAAATTTACTCCTAACATAAGTTTCAATGTTTTAAATGACTGAAATATAAATTTTAAATATTTACTTAGTTTACTTGGTAAACAGGAATCAGATAATAATAAATCTTTGATCATTGATATATTTAATATTATATAAAAAATTAATAGAATATGAACATGAATGCACCCATTTAAAATTGGAGCATGCTAGAAATGGTGTTAGGGAGTTGGGGGTCATCTTTCACTTCCCCCAACAGGGTTAGTTAAAATGGCATTGAATCCACTGTCAATATTAAGCAATATCAAATCGTATCAAATTGTCCATAAAAAAGTTCTCAACTTTTAGAGTGACTTATGGCATGCTTTAACTTTAACATGAAGCAACATTTCTTCCTTCTAAACTTTTGTAAAACAAACATTGATGTTTATAATTATAGGTGAGAATAAGTTAAAAATTTATTTAAAATTTAATTTGAGTTGATTTGTTTATAAAAAAATATGTTAGAAATTTTGTTTAAATTTAATTTAATTTTAAAAGTTAACTCATAAAATGAATTAGATTTAAATTTAATTTTTAATTAAATAAATAAAATTTAGAATCATAAATTTAATAGTGTATATATATATATATTATATTTTTTATATTTTTTAAAATATATTTTTTATTAAAAAAGTTTAAGTTCATAAATTTTTTAATCATTCATATATTTATATTTTAGACATATTTATTTACATTTTTATATTGTAAAATTTTAAGTAGATTTATAAATTTATTAAACCTTAAAATATGTAAAACCTTAAAAAATTATAATAAGTAAAATATTTAGGTTTGAGTGTAAAAACTTTAAAATTATCAAGTTTAAACACGTCAAATTTAACTTAGTCGAAATCTATTTCTACCCCTGTTTATTAGTATTAATGCTAAATTGATTAAGTTTGATTTAAATTTATTTATTTAAAATATTTTAATTTTAATTATATTATTTTAATTTATATTCAAATATATAGGTAACAAATAAAATAAAATATTTATTAACATACACAAACTTATTTTTGAAAAACAATATTTAGCAAATATACCTTTCTTTTGCTTGCTTATCTTAGGCGACTATTTGAATTTGATTATTTAAAAAAGAAAATTAATTAGTTTATTTTTCATTACTTTTTATTTTTTATTTTCTTTTAATTAATTATTTAAATACAAAATTAACTATTACAAATAGTTGTATATATTTTTCTAATTTAATTATTAAAAAATAATTATTTACACAATTGAAATAAGATAAATTATTTTAATATAATTTTTTATCTAGTTATTCAAATATAAAAATTATTTATATAATTAATAATAATAATAATTAATTATTAAAATAATCTAATCTTTCAACTAATCTAAACACACACTAAGTCTTAACCTCTTTACAAAAGAAATAAAACTTAATTACTGATTAGTATATGTTGGTTCCTGCAATAGAATTTAACGGAAATTGTAACGGTATTTACACCTTAAATTCGTACAAAAACTTTTAATTATAATTTAGAAGAAAATACATAAAAATAAAAAGGAAATGAGGTAACAAAGTGAGATAAAAAATTTTTTTTAAAAAAAGATGTCATAAAAATTTGCTTATTCTTTATTTTTACAGAAAAAACATAGTATTTCATTGCCCTCAAACGGGATCAAATTGGAAATTAAACTCCTCGTTGAAAGACTCATTTTAAAAACAGTTGTGGCTGTTTACTTCGTGAATTCAAGAAATTTGTATTTTGCTTATAAGATTATTCACTTTTATCTTGAAAATGCCACGTGGCCAAATAAAGCATATCCCACATAAAGTAGTATGGAGTAATTATGCATTTTAAACCCACCTGGGTACCACAACCCTCCATCTTTTATCATTTCATGGTACGTATTAAGTTGAATAGCAGCTCTCTTTAAAAAGAATGCATTTAATTATGATAAAATATTTTATAATATTCTACTAATCTTAAAAAAATTTATTAGGATAGATTGGCTGCATTTAATTATGAAATGATAAGTCACTAAAATTTATAATTATAACTTGAATAACCTTTAATTGATTAATTAATGGTGTAAATTTTTTACAATGAAGTTAAAACTAAACTCTTTTCTTAATACTTTAAACTAAAAAAACTATATATTAGTCAAGACTTGATTCAGGAAATCACCACACAATTATTAGCGATTTACGGTTGCTTGAAATGACTTTAGTAACTAATAAAAGGGTAGAGAAGGAGGCCCAAAATCTATGACTAGTGTAACATTCAGGGATTTGCCGCTGGTCCTTATTACATCACTGCTCTTGGCAATTATACATGTCTGTTATTTAGTACAAATTACTTTATCATAATCATATGAAATTATTATATATGAGAATGAGAATGAGAGATGATAGAATGTTGTGGCGCACAGGCAATGAAATATGGTTTGAAGGAGATGAGGTGACATTGATGTGAATGGATTTGTACGGATTAGAGTGTGAGGTAGACATTAGACAAGCGTTGAACACGGAGAAGTGGATCCTATTCTCCCACGCTCACAGAATCATCTTCCTCGGACCTACCTTTACTTCTATTATTATTATATTCATTTTTAATCATTCACTGCCGCCTCCTTTCTTCTCTATGTTATTATTCAATTTAAATCATAATCAAAACTCATTAAACTATTTCTTCACCGTCCCACTCTTCTCTTTGACTTCAACTTTCATTCGCCTTTTCGTTCTCTCTAATAACCGTATTATCTGCTACTGTTTTATTAAATCAATTAGGGCCCTGTCACGCCCTAAAAGAAATATGGTATATAACGATTCTTTAATTTAAAAGAAAATATAATAATAGTACTAATGAGATGCGTGGGATGGGAATAATATCCACCCCCGGTTTCCTAGCTCCAGTTTGTACCTGGTTTTGAAGCAACCACTATTTCTGCTCACTTCATCGTTTGTACACAGTTTTATTGAGTAAAATATCCTTTTTATCCCTAAAAGTTTTTAAATATGTTTATAAAGATGAAATTTATTTTTTTAAATAGAAAAAAAATTTAATTGCTTTAATTTCATTTTAATTCTTAAAAAGAACTAAATTAATTTTAGAACTGAAAATTTAAATTAATCGATGTTTTTACATTTTAAAGATATAATTTGTTGTTTTTATCATTAAAAAACTAATATAACTTACTTCAAATCTTTTGAAAACAGAAATGGTAGTTCACCCCATTTTTATTTAATGGTTAGTGGATATTTTCCCTTATCTTTATCTCAAAATAAATTAAAATAAAAAAATAAATAACTATATATCTCATTTAAGTGCCATGGTCTAATGAGAGAAGTACATGTTTCTTAAATCTTATCAAAGGAAGATTAATCATTTCAAAACATAAAGATTATATTAAAATAATTTTTTTAATATATAATTGAAATTTAAATCTTTATTCACATGTTTAAAAGACATGACCATCTTTCAATTATTCCAGTATTTGTTGATGATGCTGAATTGTTTTCCAACCTTTGCTTCTTCCACGTAAAATTAAAAGGACAAAATCACACTTCCTTAATTCGTAGAATAAAATCATTTTCTTAATTGGATTTTTCAGGAAGCTTTCTCCTATTACTTTCTATATTTTTCAAAGATTTCGTTATCGATATGGTTTGATTGCCGAAGAGGTTTTCTGAAGATGAGTTTATCTTTTTTTTTGTGACTACCACGTTATGCTTCTCAAGATAATTAGTGAATTAAACTATGAAAACGCATGCACATCTGTACCTGTAAACTACACTTTAAGGCACTTACACGCAAAGAAAGGAAACTTTTAGGATCTTAAACCATGGAATTGATGACGGATCAATACTGCCAATGAAAGATCTGTGAGTAGCATTCCCCAACATGCAACCACCCTCACTTTACAGAAGGAAATGCAAGAAGAGAACATAAGATTTAAAGTAGACAATAATGAACAAGTGATGTTATTTACAGCTTATGGTTCTAAGAAATAGAGATAATTAAGGGTATATTGCTACTAAGTGCATTGGTTTAAAAATCAATGTATACATTTTGAAAAATGATAATCTCAGTCTTTAAGATTGATTTTAAATATTTAAAAATAATATATTTAATAATCAATAGATAAAAAATGTATTTGATACATAAAAAATATAAATATAATAAATATTTTTATTAAATGTTTTCCATTTTAATTTATGTTTAAAACAAATTTTAAAAATTAAAATTAACAAAACTATTAATCTTTTATAAAGTTTTATGTTAAGACTATATTAAAAATAAAATAAAATAAATTATTTTTAGTAAATTTTTATTCTTTAGTCAATATTTTTAATAAACCAATCCACTTTTGTGTTTAGGATTTAGGGTTTTTATGCCTGCAGTACGGCTGATAGTATAAAAATTAGGTGGTGTGTCAATATGAATGATTCTTGATAAAGGAGTCAAGTGGTATATTCTATTGATTATTGTGGTGCTTGAATGATGTGTTGATTTGAATATTTGCTGGCTATTTTTGGAATAAATTTTGAAGATTTAACAGTTGGGTTTTTGTACAATATCAAATGATAATTGGGTAGCGTTAAACTTGAACATTTTTTCGTTATAAAATACTTTAAAGTTAAAATTAAAAATAATAATTTTAATGTTAAGTTTAAAATATTTCATAAATTGTGATTTTAAAATTAATTTTAGTTAACAAAATTATTAGTTGTAATTTTAATTGTTATAAATTGAAATAGAAAAATAGAAAGAAAATATGTGGCCTTTATTTAATTTGTTAAAATATTTCTTTCATTGAAAAAGCTTAATATTTTATATCCTTATATAATTATATTTAGTACAACAACTTTTGTAGAAAAGATAAAAATTTAAACTAAATTGGTCAAACATTACCTCAATATTAAATATGCAATAGTTTTATTGAGAGTTTAGATCCTAGGATATTTTTACAGAGGATAATTTTATTTAAATATTTACGGTAGATATGATAAATTAAATGGGCTATTTGATATACATAAACCAGTCCAATGCAGTTTACATGTTTTAATGAGTCAGTTTAAAATAATCCAATTTTAAATTCAACTTCTAAAATAATGCTCAAACCTAATATTTTGGATTTTGGTAGGTTAAATTTAGTTTGATATAACAAAATCAACTTAAGCTTAAAATTTAAATTTCAAATTCGAATTTTTATTGGGCATGGTTAGACTATCTCATTTGGGTTGAGCTATTTTACTAACTATAATTCACAAGATAGAGAGACTAGCTCTCTTAATAGTTTTTTTCACACATAAAATTTCAATTTGAAGTCTTAAACTATCCATTAGTAAATATGTAATATGTGTGTGAGATAATGTAATACTTATGTGTAGGATACAATGTTTTTAATTCATATAAAAATATATGCTTTTAAAAAGAAATTAAAATAATTAGATATAAAGAGTTAATATTTTATTAATTAATTATAAGTTCAGGAGTTATTATTTGTTTGAAACATCAAAATACATGTATTTATTTGAGACATCAAAAAATACACATGTGAGAATGAGAGAGTGGGATTGTTTGTACAGTTCATATTGGTTTGTTTATAAAAAAAAGTATAATCCAAACCAATTAAAACATATGATTTTAAAAATAAATTATAATAATTAGGTATAAAGAGTTGATATTTCGCCAACCAATTAAGAGTTCGAGAGGTATTACATGTTTGAGACATTAAAGTACGTGTACTTTTTTGAAACATCAAAATACATGTGGAAGAATGAGAGAGTACAGAATTGTTTATACAATTAGCTAGGTTGGTTGGTTTAGAAAAATAAAAAAACATAACTAAAACCAATTAAAATAGCATAAATTAAATTGAGTTAGATTAATTTTAAATTGTCTAATATAAATTGAATTAAAAGGATTAGTTCAAATTAAGTTATATAATCAGATGTTTAAATTTGTTTTATCCTAGATTAGCCGGGTTGATCAAGTTATGCCAAAAAAAAAAATCAGTGTGAGGGTTTATAAATAACTTTAAGCGCGAAAAAGTTTAATTCTAATATGTTGGACTAAATTGCATTAATTATAAAGAAGATATGAAATTCCCTCAAGAAGTGATTAATTTTCCGTCCTAAGTTAGCAATAGTGAGTGAGTGAGGGTACCCAAAGCCAAGAGGTAAATAATATATCGGTAATTAATTTGTATACTTTTTTGCTGTAAGATGTGTAATTTTACATGCAGGTGTGTACCATGAATATGGATAGGAACAGTTTAGAGGTTAGAGATATCTCTATATATGGAGCCATGGTTTAATAGTTGTGTGTAAGGCATATCTTAACGAGTAAAAGATTATATACGTCAGTAGTAGCAATGCACTTAGTCACCGATAATGAAGACAAACAAGAATTTATAGTCTTGTAAACTATCATTAAGGAAATGCGCTTAGTGACAAAATGAGCTATTTATTTATTATGTCCACCTTAGAGTCTTAAATTATTGATCATATACTTTGTTGCCTTTTCTTTAGTTTTTAAATATTTTGTTTGGATGTGGATAAAGAATAAAAATAAAGTAAAAATCATTTTTTATTTTATTACTTAATGAATTAAAAATAAAATAAAAACTTTTTGTTTGGTTAAAAATTAAAAGAAATATATATATGATAATTTTTTATTTTCTTTTAATATATTAGTTGGCAGATAATAAATTAAATAATTTTTATTTTATATTTTTCTCCCATTCTTTCTTCATTTAAGAAAGGAATTTTAGTGCACTCTGAATTTTTTTTCTTAATTAAACTATAAAAAAATTAAAAAAATTTCAGCTGCTTTTAACCAAACGTAACGAATCATCATTGCTCCAAACAACAACCTTTTACTGGGCTGTCATGTCAAACAGCTTTTTGCTTTAAAAATCAGAAAAATTGTAACATACATATAATTTAAGTGGATATATAAAAAAACAATAAAATAATAGAAATTTAAAAAGTATAATAAAAAAATAGAGAAATATATACATATATATATATATATATATATATATATATACAAAGTACGAAAACCACGTTCTCAGAAAATTATTGGTATAACGCTGGCCTGTGTAAGCCGTGAATGGGATGGTCCTCTTCTCAATGATCCTCACATGCCACAACTAAGTGACAGTGTAAAAGCCGAAGTGCTCTTCCAGAATGCACAACTAAGTCCGCATCCTTCAGTCTTATAATGTAGAAAACTTTTTTTTGGTTTACAGTGTGACTTTTTTGTTCTCCTCATACCCTTATATATTTATATATATGGCTCTTCCCCATTTTTATAAGCAAAATAAAATACAAGAGCTACTCACCTTGCAATCTCTCCATGACCATTTTGGTTTATTCTATTTGCATTTGGGTATCATATTCATATATAGTTAAGTGACCAACAATGTTCAAAAGTGACTCTAGGATGTGGAATTGTTGATTCTTTAAGTCTAGTCCACGGATACCATTGAAGAGTAAATGTCAATTTGACTTTTACACAACTTTACAGTTATAAAGACACAATTTGCTTTTAACTACCTCACATACGCACACCACTTTTCATAAAAGTTTGGCTCCACCATGAAATATGAAATAATATTAACATCAATTTATATATTTTATTTTTCTTTATCATTTTGTGTCACATTGCATCATCCATTATATCTATTTTTTTTCCATTCACAATATATCTAGGTCTCAAAAGGTGTCTATTGATTATTTTTATCATAATTTTTTAACAATTTTAATTATCATCCATCTATTTTTATCTTATATGTGAAGAATAACATGTCAGCATCAAGTGTTTATATTTTTGGAAACTAATATATTCAGAGTGATTATATGTAACCACAAATAAAACTTGTACTTTTTGACCAGTGACTTGTAATTCAAGCTAGAATATTGCTATTAACTAAATAATATGACTGTAAAAGAGAGAAAAAAAAAAGCTTTTGGATTAGAAAGAGAATTATATAATTATCTATATCATATACAATTTCTTCCTAACCTTCAGATTAAATAAAAGAAAGAAAAAAAAAAGCCAAGCTCTTTCGTTCATGTCAACCCAGAGAGAGCGAAAAATATATTTAGTATATATACAACATAACAGTTGGACGAAATACGAATTCATGTGGGGGAAATAGAAAGCACTATCATACTATTACAGGTAAATTCATTAACTTTTTATTTATAAGGTTTAACACTACCAAGGACTTAATTGTTATTATATTTTCATTTTAATATATTTTTCTCTTCTTTTTTTTTTCATCTCCTTTTCCCTTTCCACCTAATAGATTTGAATTCCCATGAAGGTTTTATGATATTAATTTTGGAATTAAGAAGCAGTGAGTGATCCCTAGTCTACATGATTGGGTGTGGCACTAAAGGTAGAGAACTATATATGTGAAAAGATACATCAAACGTAACCCAGAAATTTCGCTGAGCAGAATAACCTTGCAATACGCAGAGATGTCTACATTAATTCTGAACACAAAACATCATATCCTAACTTTGCATTGCATCTGTAGCTTACTCCAACTGGAAAACTCCAATGTCCGGCCCCTACTCATCGTATTCCCTTATTTAAGCTCCCCTTACTTGTATGTATATTTGTACACGCCATCTATAACTTCATGGACAAAGAAAATTTATATTTATACATCAATAATATTTTTTACACTAATTTCTCAGTGCATATTTTTCTAACTAATTTTTTTTATGTCCAGTAAGTGATAAAATAAGAAGAAGAAAAAAAGATGGAATGAAGGTAAAAGAAAAGTACTATATATATTGGTGCATGAATATCATAATTCTTGAAGAAACGCGCCTTTATGTGAGTGTGTGTATATCTATAGAAAATGGGGCCAAAAGTATAACATTAATTAATGTTGCTCGTGTATATATGAATTATGAAATAATATGTACTATACATCGATCACATGATCATGCCTGCGAATGAATTAATGCTAAGAGAATGTGGCAACTAACCAACTGCAGACAGCAATAGAAGAAAAACACACAAATGCTAACTTTGCTATAATTATGTAAACAAAGCCATTCAAAGAGTGTAACTCATGTCGTTCTTTTGTTGAATTGATCTTATGATTACTAAGGTCAGTAACTTGGTAGTGTATATATTTCATTCTATATTTTGAGTTAACCACAACATGCCAACAGCGTACCATGCATTCAGACTCAGTTGCAAGTTGTAACAACATATAATGGGCCTAAAGTTCTTAAATGCACGGTATCAATGAGCTGGCTAGCTATATCAAAACAAAGTTCCAAAATAATACACCAACATTTTGTGGTTGGAAGAAGTATCTTGAATGCGTTTGTTTGGAATGTATATAAAATTTAATTTTTATTTTTTATCACATTATATTATATATTATACATTTTTCACTTATTTGAAAAATTGAAGATAAAGGGGGGTACACCCATTTATCCACTTCCAAGTTTGTAGCCATAGCAGATGATTTACGTGTTTATAAGAATGGGCCACAGGGTAGGCTCTGCGTCAGCTTTGGCTAGATGGCTGCTAGATCAGTGTGAATTATATAATGAAGAATTTTTAGGTAATCGTGTTCATGCCAAAACAAATCAAATCGATCCCATCAAAGCAAAGGGTGAAAGGTTGGATTTTAATCACTTGCGGGGAATCTGAGTAGTGTGGTACTACCAGTGTTGAGTTAGATATACACGTCACTCACTCTGCCTCGTCCTAGTGTGGGGCTCTTATCCTTAAGGTAAAGGACCCTCCACCCTCCCCCATGCATGCATTTTAAGGTAGTTTACATTAGAATAAAATTAAATGTACCATCATAGGGTTTTTTATAATAATTTTTAATTAATAATATGTACTAATATTTAATCAGAGAGTTTTTATAGCCTAAATTATTAAAATAAAATTATAAATGAAAAACAACCTAAAAAATATTTTTATACATAGCGAACTTAAGTTTTATTCAAAAATTATTTTCCTTTCTCTCTCTCTCTCTGTGTTTACAAGTCCTAGGAGTAATTAATTCAGCGGAAGAAAATTTGTCTTCCCTTACATTGAAGCTTGGAATTTACTATTGTGAAGCAGGGGGAGGGTGTGGAAGTGAATGGATATTTATGGTAAGAATGTGACTGCGGATGATGATCACATGCATGAAGTGGACATATATGATGATGATGATGATGACATGCAACACAATATATGATTGTAGTTTCTTCTGATATTTGTTTACATTCATAATTTGAGTCCTGACCATTGTGTGTGATCAGAATTGATTTGACCACTTCCCAGTGGCAGTGAAATTGCACTGCGATTGAATCTAAGAAAATGTCTCACTACTTTGTCTGCTGCGGTTCCCTAGTGTTCTCAATATGCATATATCTCGGACGTGAAGTCACAATTGGGTCCACTTTCAGGAGGGAACAATCAACGATGGAAGAAAAATGTGCCAAAAATGTGAATTGGCCAAAAAACCCAATACATTTCCTCTGCCTTACACAACTTTTTTACAGCCAAACAACACGGATCCACTAGTAGTTCCTCTTTCATCTTTTCTTATGTGGCAAAAATAAAATCCATTAACTAAAATAATACTTTACATTTTTCTTTTCAAGAGAGGCCACCATATTTATATAGAGGTTATAGCTTTCCAGTAAGGTAGTTTGTGGTCCCAGGAATCTTTGTCAACAGAGTCCAATTACAATAATAATTAATAACTCACCTAATATCAAGAAATTGACTCACCAATGGAGGAAAAAATGAAATACACAATTACATAGTGATAGTGATAGTGAAATTTTATCTATATGAACAAGCTAATAACTCAACACAAACTACATGGTCACAATATAAAAAATATGTACTTAGTTTGTAAATAATTTTCATTTCCTACCCATTTTTGTCTTATAAGACAATTGGCAAGAATAAAATGGAGCTACCATTAAAAAAAGAAAAAGAAAAGAAAATGGAGTTAGGTATTTGTGGTGTATATGTCACATGTGGTTGAGGGTACAATCCGACCGGGAAGCAGTTAGGATGATTTGAGGGAAGAAGTTGAATGGAAAAATGATAATTAAATGTACCATTGAAGGCAATTTAATGGGAGAGAAGGGCCCAAGGATGTAAGAGCTGCTGAGGTTTCTTTAACTGTTGAAGAAGACCCAAGAATAGACATGTGAAAGAGAAGTCAGGGTAAAAATATATAACATTCCTTTTTATATATATATCACATACTCTCTATGAACATACTTAATTTGGTTAATTACATCATACCTATTCATATTATAAAATGATGTCACCAACATGCTCAAAATTACTGGATCAAGTTTTCGTCAAAAATTAGAGGTCTCCCCGGTAAAAATTGCTGACATAGTATTCATTTGATTTGATTTGATTTTATCTATAACACAAATATTTTGTACCAAAAGATAATTTATATTTAATATGGAAATATCAACGTTATGGTGGGACTATTTATTTTATTCTTTTAAAGGCACTAAAGTTGTTATTAATAAATAATTTCTAAAAATTTAAATTTAAAATTTTCTTTTATATCTCAAAACAAATTACATAATACTGTTCACAAAATTAAATAAATTGACATGCATTATCACAGTAATTCTATTTTTAAGAAAATAATTAAAATATATACTTCTTAACATAGATTAGCAACATATATTTTTTAATTTCTTGGATTAGTTGTGAAAACGTAATAATTTGTTGTGTATAATTAATTTTTAAACATATTATATGTAAGAAAACTAATTTATATTTGCATAAGTTAACACATTATAAGATAAATAATTTTGTTTAGCTAATGAAAATTTTTGTACTAAAATTATTAAAAGATATACAAAAAAGTTTAAAAGAATAATTTTTGTTAAGGAAAAAAATTTATTTCTCAAATCACACGAAATAATATAAAATTAAAATTTTCGTATTGTAGATTATTTAGAGGTATATCCCACTAAGTGTATTGAGAATAATTTTTACCTTATAAATTAGTTTTATAAAATTGAATTAATTTTAAAATTTAATTTTTATATAACATCAAAACCTATCCTAGATTTATTATTAAGATACTATGAATGATATTGTGGATGTTCATTCTTTTAATTGGTCTATTAATAGTTATCTACTATTCATATGTCAAATCTTAAACATAGAAAGAGGTATTAGTATTTTACATTAATTAGAGATATAATCAATCAAATGTATAAATAGTGAGAACAATTCTCATCTCATGAGCTACCTTAATAGTTAACTTAGGTTCTAAAATCTAATTATTAATATGATATCAAAATCTATTAATGATTCATTGTTAAGATATTTGCAAATGTTCTATTTCTATAATTGGTCCACACATAATATGTCTATGATTTAGATGTTTAATTATGACTCAAGGGAGAGTTAGGTTGAAAAATTCAATTTATAAAATGGTATCATAGTCTATCATAAATTTACTATTGGAATATGTAAATATCATTAGTTCATTCATAATTATTCATAATCCAAATGTTCAGTCTTTTAAGTGTGAGAACAACCAAATATATATAAGATGAAAACAATCATCATTCGTAAGCTATCTTTTAAGATTAAGTTAGATTAAAAATCTAATTTTTAATGTAATATTTAAATCTATTCTAGATCTATTATTAGAATATTTTTTAGGTTAATTCCAACAATTACTTCATCCACAATTCTCACCTCATAAGTTAGTTTACAAGATTAAATTATTGTAAAAAAAATATAATTTTTAACAAATAAAAAACTTGATTTGAATAATAAAAAAAGTCTTTTTACACAAAATTATCACCTTATATCTCGAAATAATTACGTAAAAAAAACATCCATGTAACAAATGGATTACCGCGTTTCATCTAATGGATAGATTTAAGTTTTTTGTAATTTCTATTTTAAAATCTGTACAAATAATCATTGGTGAATATATACAATAATACTCACGTCTATCTACTCAACGAAGTGGATTCCATTACGTAAACTAAAACTAGCACAATATTTATCTTTGTTGTCAACGCGACTCATATTGGTAATAGTATAAATTGGAGTAACATTCCTTATTATTATTATTATTATTATTATTATTATTATTATTATATATATATATATTTTTTTTTCATCCTATTTTACTTATTTTTAAAGAAATAACAATAATTTTAATTCACATAAATATATTACGTGCACTTGAACAATTCACTTATATTATGTTACGTACAAATTATAAAGAAAAAAAAGGTTGAATTTTACAATCATTCTCTTTAGTTCCTTTGAAAAATAATACTGTTGGATCAAAAGCCTATGTAAATGCATATTTGATCATTTTATAATTTTATATCTTTTTGAACTACATATAGGACAATTAAATCGCCAAAGCACTTTTTTAGTTCCGGGCCAAGTCAAAATGGCCAAGTTTGTAAATATCTTTCCTTATAAGTATCTTGGGCTCCCACCGTAGTTTGGGCTAATGATAAATTACATGTCAGATTTTGGTCCAGTTCTATTTCCTGTCTACTTTTTGGGCTTATTTAAATCCCTTCCCACTATTAATATTTTGGATATTTTTACTTATTGCTCCATGGGCCCAAAAGTATAGTAAATTAAAAAAAAATCCAATGTTACTTCAACGATAGTTACCCCAGAAAACCATAGACGGGTTTAAAGTGAAATCGTTTTTGCTTCTTATAATACAAAGGTTAAGATTTTACTCATCAAATATCTGATCTGTGACAAAATCATGAAAATCAGCCAAATTTCCTTACACAACACTTGAATTAGCATCAATCATTCATTTGAATGTCATTTCCTGTCTCTCCAAATCAGCCTGTATTGCAACTGACATGGATGAACTGTTTCATTACATTGGACAAATCCAAAATTGCACAATAACTGTATCAATTTTAAAGCATATGAGCATAAGAATTATTAATTAAATTATTTACAATCTAAATCCAAAATATCAATGTCGACATTTACTGATTATAAACGGAAGAACTAAAGTAGGATAGAGAAATTAAAAAAAAAATTATGATAGAAAAAAATTGTTGTGAGGTAAAATATGTTACATTTGTTCTTTTGCTGATAAAGTATGCTTTATTTACATAAAATCAATAAAACATAATGCTAGTAGTTCTTCTACATCGCAAATTTGT
This sequence comes from Canavalia gladiata, assembly GCA_037954105.1. NCBI lineage: Eukaryota > Viridiplantae > Streptophyta > Magnoliopsida > Fabales > Fabaceae > Canavalia > Canavalia gladiata. Next base: position 13,911,764 of record CM075668.1, read on the forward strand.
TATTTAAAGATATAAAGTAGCATTTCTCAGGTAACTTGTGCATCTTTTGGTTAATTTATTTATATTTCATACATAAATTATTACGATCATATTAAATTCAATGCTTCGGCGAGAGGAAATAGGCGGAAAATATTCCAAGGTTTCAAATTTTGTTTCTGGCAAAGAACGCATAGAGTGTTTGTGAATGATAAGAAACGAAGTAGCATTTACACAATATGCTTCTTACCTGTTTCAGGAGCTGAGTATGAAAATATGTATATAACCACCATACACATGGCTGCACATGAGCTATAAGCCTGAGCTCAATTTAACCAATTTATTTATTGGTTACTTGCGTATCGATAAATTTGTACAATAATTTTGCAGTTTGATAGTCAAACATTTTATTGTGGCATTCAAATCAACGGTATATAGCCAAAAATAACTTCTGACAGTTTCACATTTTATTAGGGTGATTGGTCAATGGTATAATTTGAACAATTAAGTTATGCTATAATCGGATAGGCATGTGATATTTCAAAACAAATAAATAGAAAAAGTAGAATAATTAATAATAGAATCATCTGATTCTACATATTTATTGACTGATGAAACAAAACGACAGTGAAGTCAAGTTTTAATAAACGGGGAACACAATTTAATATTTAAATATTTTTCTCTATCTTACAATTTCAAATTGTGATGTATAAAATCCATTTATGAATGTGAGGACATCAAACTATGGAAACGTTTTAGTAAAGCCTTCACCTAGAGTAAAATTGAGCCTCTTATTTTAATTTATTAACAATGTTGTTGTGCAGTTATATTCGTCAACCGTTTGGGAAGGAATGTGTCTGTACAAGTTAGCATATTGGAACTAGTGAAAATGGTTTGTCCCTTGTATGAATAATGAAAGAGAAAAGATATAACTATTTGTGGAAATTCATTGTATAGAGAACTTAACATGTTCTTGTGTTAACGAGGGACATTGTCCCCAAAACAAGCTAGCATGGAGTCTCAACTCCACACTCATTGCTGCTTCAAGTTACAGAGAAGGCTAGGTGGTAAATTGAGGCTTCCTAGGCCATTGCATTGACACGTGATAGAAACAACTTCTCAACCGGTTTTTAAGATGAAAAGAATTTTTAATTTTATTTCTTTGGTTAAGTTGATGTTTGTGTATGATTAAAATGTTTGATTTTTGGGTATGTAACTATATTAAAATTTTAAAAGGATAAACTTTGTCACTCAAAATAATATGATAATTTTACTCAACTTAAGCAAGATTGTCATTTGAAAAGATACATATGGTTTAGACCAATAAAAAAAAAAAAAAAGAGGGATGTGATCTGTTGAAATCCATGAAATGTTTGGAGAATCAAACAAAAGGAGCAGAGTTTCCTACAATCATCCCCATAACATCTAATCATTAGATTAACATAGATAAAAGTAATAGATAATATGTATCCTTTTGAGAGTGATCAATGTCACAATCACCACTTTTCTGATTGTTATCTATCTGGTCAGATTTTGTTAATGATGAATGGAAACAAGAGCAAAACTAAGTGCATTAAAGAAAGACTATCAAAATGGTATGCAATTGTTAGTCACGTTCAGTAAGACAATAGGACAAATTACATGTAAATTACTGACGTTATGGAAGCTTAAATAAGACAAATGAAATACTTAGCACATTATCCCTAATGTCTCTCGAATTATCAAATTTCTAATTGACCGTTTTCAATTTTTAATGTGAATACATGGACCTAATATGCTACATTTTGTTTGCGCAGCTTCGTTTGTTAGATGTTTGAGTGGTCACGCAGCTAATGGAAAAACGAACCCTAACAAAAGTTACCAATTACCATAAAATTTATTGAAAGTGTCCTTGTTCCCCATTTTACAAACAAATATTTTACTTGTCATGTGACTCTCATCCTTCTTAATGGTAAAAGATGTGTTCGTAGCATGCTAGAAAAAGTGCCCAAATTTTTCTAATGTATTTCCACTCAAAGTAAAAAGATATTTAGAAGGTATAAAAGGAAAATCGCATAAAGTTTTAAATTGTTGTGTATATTCAAAATGGTTCTGCAGATTGCAACATTCATAAGGCAATCACGAGCAAACAACTATAGTAGATAGTGATTATTCAAGATTTTTTAAGGCCTAATTGCATTATACATATACATATTATATACTTATGAAATGTATACAGTAAAAACTTTTTAACGTAAAAAATGAGAATAGAAAATCTTAACTATTAATCTAATTATAAAATATTTAAATTAAAATATCAAATTATATAATATTTTAAAGAAATCAAATAACCATTAATTAACGGTTAATTTTATAATCTTTCATGTTTTATTATACAGTTAAGATAAAATATTTTTACCTCTTATAATAACAAACTTTTTTTACTTGGTATGACAAGGTCTGGAATTTGATCTTGTGGCTCCCATTCATCAAATAGAAAATGTTTAATTTCCGCACAAGGTAATAGGACTTATGCATTGTCTACACTTCAAGTTTAAAGGACTCTTACATGAAGAGAAGTGTTAGAAATATAATATAAAATCATTAATGTGTCTTAATCTAGCATTTTATAGTTGGTTAATGATAAATAATACGAGATTCTAATGCTTCTCTGCTCTTTGCATTGCGTTTCATAAATCATGACTCTACAAATTGACGACAAGCTGTGGTTCAGCGCATATAGAATGAATTTTGTAGAAATGACTTATAATATGAGAAATGTTCCCTGGTTTTGAATGGTGTAGGAAGGAAGGAAGGGGTATATTCAGAAAGAGGGATGAGAAGAAAATGACTTTGGCAAATGTGAAACGGTTGAAGCAGAGCATTTTTTCCTGTCCCTAAGAATTATTGGTCTAAGTTCGTTGAATTAAGATTCTTAAATGTAATATAAATACTAAGGAAAATAGAGTAATGTTATCGTCCAAGACAAAATTGACAACATCATCAAAAAATCAGCAAAGTGAAATGTTGCCAAAAGTAACTTATATACCTAATTCCTAGGATATTGTTGCTTGCCGTTTTCCTAACTTCTAAGCTGGTTTTTCAATTCAAATAATTTGGCTTATTTTCGTGAATCAAAAAAGAACAAGAAATCTTCAATCGTAATCATAGCTTATCATTAGACCATAAAATTGAGACCCCAATATCACTTTCTATTTTGTACATTCTTGTTTCCAATTTAAACATGCTTTATCTCTTAAGTCGCTCTTGTCGGTACATATTGTGCAATTTCAGCAGCAGGAACAATTATTTTATATGGGTATAGATATTCAAAGGAACACATTGCTACTATGTTCTCAACCTCCCTTCCCCGTTGATCATTGGATGTCATTTATTATAAAGTTTTTGATAAAAGAAGTAACAACGACACAGGTGGTCAAATACAATCAATATTAATTTTTCAAGTGTTTGTATATTTAAAAATCATCTTTGTTTTACTCCGTTTAAATTTTTGATCGATCAAAATATGATAATATGTATGATAAAATAACGTCAAACCGATTTGTTAATACAATATATTAATGTTAACATTGTGTATATCTAAATTATAAAATTAAATAAGTATATATAGAACTAAAATCAAGATATATTTTAAAATAAATAATATCAATATAATTATAATATTATGTTGCATAAAATATTTTTTAAGTTAAAAAGTTTTATTATAAATATAAAATTATTTTAAAGATATATAAATTTTAAAAGAATATAAAATATCATACTGGGTTAGGATGATCTAAAGTATAACTAAAATTCATGTTTAAAATACATCGAGACTATTTTTTAAAATTCAAATCCATTAAAATTAATATAGGATCAGATTGGATTAGTAAGTTAGAATTATGAACATTTCTATCAATAATTTTGAGATTGATTTTCATTTATTCTTCAAAACATGGCACGGCATGGAACAAAATGTTTTACTAAATTATAAACTCACGCAAATTTATAAAGAAAATCAAGTAACCACCACATGAGCCTTGATACCACTTTCTGATTTTTCAATTGAGCACCTCACATGGTTCATAGCTTCATATACATGAGCCTCATCAGAAATACTTTAAGGTTTTATAATGGTTGCATGCACTTTGACTGGTCAACTCAGTTGACAAAAAGCAAAGCCAAAATAAAAGGAGCAAAATTGTGGTTTCTTTGGTGTGTGTGTGTGGTGCAATTATATGAACTTATCATCACTAGTATAATAACATAAATTTACCGCATAGGTTGGTTAAAGATTATTGATGCCTTTTACATTATTTGTGCAGCTGTGCCTACAAGATCAACAAACTTTGCTGTGTGCATGTTATGATGATTCCAAACACTTTTTTAATTGTTTGAAGTAGATGATCATGACAGGGAAAAAGATTGTCCTCAAATACAAAATTTAATTATGCTTAATTAATTAAGACAAGTTAGTATTACAAAATTACTAACCATATGCAGCCTTATCTTATCAATTCGGCTGTCTGAGATTGCTTCATGTGGTAGATGGGCCTAATATTCAATTTTTTATGCATCGCAGTTGCATGCAATTCAATAGAAAAATCAAACATGACAAGTATCATTCATCAAAACAACTGCGCAACAAGAAGCAAAGACAAGGCAAAATTCATCAGAGAATACAGTGGAAGTGAGCTCAAGGTAATATTTTTGGGGAGTGTGTTCCCCATTTCATGAACAAAGTTTGCTGCTGGTGACTTTATTAGTTGTTATAAATTTCAGATATTGTTCCGTTAAAGGAACGAAAAAGTGAAGGGTATTCTGGAATTAGCAGACTAATGATTGATGAAGAGTTCTCACCATAGTGCATAGAGAAATATTATTTTCATTCCTCATATTTTTTTTTTCACTTTATCTTCTCTGAAATTGAGGTATGAACTGTGTAAATTAAAACGGTACAAGACTATGAGGTCATCATGAAAATATTTACTCTTTTTGAATGAACTTCTAACTGCATCCTAAAAAAGTTGTCCACAAAAGTGTTGAAATGTTGGATTTGTGGTTATAATGTTTGGCAGATAATCTGACCCTATTTATGTGTATCCTTTAAAAAAGTTTAATTTTTTGCCCAATAAATTTGATATAGGAACAATCAGATCCGATAAGAAAACAAATCACCTTAGAAATAAAGGGAATGGCACATGTGAGAACACATAAGGGTTTATTTGCTCCCATTTCAAGAAACATGGCATGCTTCACTGCTCTTTGATTTGTTAGTGTTTTAAATATTATACATGAATAAAGTCTATTATATATATCTTATGTTTAGATGAAATATTTTTAAAAAAAAAATTTTAAAAAAAATTTAAAATTTTAAGAATTAAAATATTTTGTTTAAATATTTTTTATAAAAAAATTAAAAAATATTATAAATTTAAAGAAAATATTTTAATAAAATAAGATGAGAAAATTTTAATTTTTTTTTTCTGAATTCATTCTGATGAATAATAATTATATCCTTTTATTTACTTTTTCTTTTTTGTAGTTTTCTAACATTTTTCTTTTTTCTATCTAATTTTTAAATATAATATTTCTAATATCAAATGATATAATTATATTTTGATATTTTTTAATTAAATATATTTATTAAATTATTATTCTCTTTAAATATGTTGCATAATATAGTAAAAATTAAATTATTTAATTTAAATACAAAATTTAAAATATAAAATTTTAAAAACTCAATAAATTTAAAATCCATCATTTAAATAAAGAATTTTAAACATAAAAAATTTAAATTTTTTTATCCAAACAAAATATTTTTAAAATAAAAATATTTAAATTAAAAATATTTAAATTAAAAATATTTAAATTAAAAATATTTAAATTAAAAATATTTAAAATATTTAAAATATTAAAATATTTCGTCGAAACATAAAGATATAGATATACTCTATGCGGTGAACTGACCAATGATAATCCTTTCAATTTTTTATTTTATGATTAAAAATGATAATTTAGGTGTTTGTTTTTTTTTTTTTATCAAACATACGAAAATTTGAATGTGACATCTCTCTGCTTTCATAAATAAACATGGATTTGGATGTTCTTGGAGTGAACCAACCCAAGGGACAAAATATATTCTTCACTGATAACTTCGGTCTATCAATAGATTGATAGAATTAGACTATAACCAGAAACCATTCGTATACATGACACTGAATCCTATTCCTTCGGATTTGGTCAATTAAACAAATGGAAAAAGTATTTAGTTAGCAAAACTTCTTGTCCCCTCAATGCATGTCTCTACCTCAAGCTATATATTATGCAAAATAATAGTCAGATAAACAGAAAACTAAAAAAATATAACTCGTGCAATTTTAAATAAGCATCACTTGTTTAGCGATATAATCATATGCTGGTAAAAGAATATTTGCCTTTGACCATAACTAGTTGGGCACGTTATAGTTATGATTCCAAAATTTTAAAAACTCGTATCATAATAGGACAAAAGGTAATCCCCAAGTGGAAAACTTAATATAGACAATTTATTATTACTATGCATGTTACCATGTTAGTTAACTACCTCACTACCCCATGATCCCAGATGCCACTCTAATATTTATCAATTTGGCTAGTTAAGTGCTTCATGTGGTGGAATTTGATGACCTTAGTTTGAAACGCCTTGTATATTGCATTAATGCATTTGTTAAAAAACATGACTGGTCAAAGAAAAAACAAAAGGACAATGATCAATATAGAATCCTGAGGAATAGAGCTTGAGAAAATATTTCTTAGGGGTACGTATGTTCCCCATTTCATGAATAAAGTTTGTTGCTTATATTTAATTAGGTGTTTTGTTCATACACCCTTTAGAGAAAGCTAAAAATTAATGTAGAGGCATTTTCTGATTAGCAGAGCTATTTATTAAAGAAAAGTATCCAGAATAGTCTGTAAAATGATTTGTTTCCAAGGACAGTAAGACACTTGTCTGTGTATAGAAAAGGAAAGAAGTCAACTAGGGGGAAGTATCAACATTCTGGGATGAATTTCCTTTAAACTTTGTTGGTTGGTAAGAGATTTTAAAGGGGAAATTTTGCTATATTGATATTATATTATTGTGATTCTCAATTTTTTGCCTGATATGCAAGTGAATGTTGCTTTTTGCAAGCAAAGTTTAACTACTAGACCAAGAAGCTGTAATGATAGAGATTAAAGAATGTGTAAAACACTTTATATAACAGTCCTCATAAGTGATGAGGCTTTATTTCTCCTCCACTAGCTTTGAAAAATTATCAATCTCCTCTTGGTCATACTATGGATTATAAAAGTTAGGTAATACATAGTTTCTCCACTTTCCTCCCTTAAAAGAACTATATTATAAAATACATAGAAATGTTGCACAAGCATTGTTGATCTTCCCATTTCCCTTCAAGTCCAAGCGTAAGAAATGCCAATCCTTCTCCTCAATATCCATGGTAAAGTCCAACCCATCATACCATAGCAGTCTCATGGTGTATTAGTTATTATGTCAAGGTTTACTAGAAGCTCCAATATAACAACCAAGTTGTTGAAGTGTAGTTTACAATACCTTAATAATGATGGAACTCTACTCTTGCAAACAAATCTAAAATGAAAAATCATAATTATTTCCTTAATCATCATAAAAACCAATCAAGATTCATAGTGGTATCCACTGGATTCTCTTATTAGGCTATTGCCTCATCCGCATGTTGCATGGCTTTCATTCTTCCACCAACCTATCCATTTAGAGTAGGTTGAGTGTAGTCAATATCTCAGGAGTTTAATTAGAAAAGTAAAAAAATGTATCAAATTTAATTTTTTATATTAATTTAATCCTTTCTAAAAGGGAAAAAAATTTATTTTCACCTTGTAAAAGACTAATACATTACTTAAATCATTAGAATTAACTTAATAGTAAAATATTAAAATAATTTACATAAAATTATAAATTTAAATCTCATTATTTTAAAAATATTATAATGGATTACATATCTTTCAAAAATGAAGATGATATTTTACTCTTTAGGCAGTCTTAAAAAAAAAATTCACCTCTTTAGACAATCTTAAAAGAATCCACCATCTGAACAGGAATTTGAGTTTTAACAACCACATCCACAATTCCACAAAACCACATCCATATCCTTATCATTCAAAAATATACTCCACCGCAACATTCACTATTAATAGAAGGTTTTTTTTATAATTAAAAAATTAATGTGATTCGAATATAGAATATTATGTAAATTATAGTAGTTCCAACTCTTTAACCTTAGATCAATCCTAATAACTACTAGAAGAATTTAATTGGCCATTAAAAGATTGTCAATAGCAGGAAAAAAAAATTGTGCCCAGATTGGTCCACCAGACCTTTGCTTAATTATTTTTCCTTTGCTAACCTCCTTCGGCTCATAGTTGACTCCTTTTGTAGGTTTTATTATTTAATATCCTCGCTTGCTTCACCCAACCCAATCATTAGCTCCATACACTTTCTTAACAGTACTTTTCTTTTAAATTCCATTATTCATACATAATTCTAATAAAACAACACTATGTATGCAGTGTATATAATTATAATTTTTGTTTATCACATCCTTTTTAGTTTTTTCATATACATACATCCAAAAAAATGCACCTTAATATATTTTTTACAAAAAAAAAATTGTTGTCCACATTTTTAAGTTCCCAGAACATTTTTCCTTTTCCTTCGCTGCTATTGTAATTTATGCAAAGAGCCACCTCGTTATTTTTATTATGTTTGCTCCACTTTCATCCAAATCTTCCCTGTACATTGCCCAAAACGCACCATCAAACTCCATTCTCCATCAAGTACCTCTGAAGCAGAAAATGTCGCAGTGTATATACAAGTGCGATATATAATAACATAATAAATAAAATTGAAATGTATATTTTAATTACCTTAAGATGTAAACATACCTAATTTAGATAAATGATACTTATACATCAAATTTTTACAAAAAAAAATTATAATTTAGGAGAGAGATAAAAAGAGGAAAGATTGAAATATAAGACATATAAGATGAATGATATAATAAAAAAAAATTAAATTATAAATAATATTGTATAAGAATTTATTGTATATATAAAAATTTAATTCTGGACTGTTTTTTCTTAACTTTTTCAAGGCTGCATTATATTTATTATAAAACAAACCAATAAAATGTGAATAAAAAAAATAAAATAATATGTCCACTATATTAATGGTGTTCTAATATTAATATATATATATATATATATATATATATATATATATAACCAAATCATTAATAAGTAATTAGTTTGCACAAATTAAGTACGCTCGGAAGGCTTTTGAATTTATGTATTTATGAGTCGTCTACAACTTTTCTAGTAATGAAAGTCAAGGTTTATAGAATAATCTCCTCTTCTCATCAAAGATAACACTTTCGTGTACTGTATATCTTATAGCTACTTTATATATTTTATTTATTTTTATTGGTGATACTTAGCATAAAATCTCGTAATAATTATTCAACAATAACATTTATGTTCAAAAATCAAATGCACGTTTACTTGGTATATTTCTACTTTGTAGTTCATGAAAAAATAGTAAAAAAATCAAATAAACAAAGTTATTGCTCGTTTCCCTTATTTTATGCACTAATTAATCATCTATACTTTCGTAATCGCGCGGGCACCAAGTATATAGGATCAAATTATATGTCCGCATCAAACTTTATGTAGCTATTATGCCGATACCTGTCCCATATTCTACATCCTTTTATGAACATACTCCATGAGGGAAGTCGGAATCACGCAGGAAAGAAAATGTTGAAAATTGAGACATAAAGAGTTATGGAGGCCCCACTTAATTAAAGGATCATGAAGGAAGAAATGCTTGTTTGGAACCGTGTTGTAAAAGGGAATATGTGAGTTCAAAACACAAACTATTCTGAACAATATATGCATGAAATAGGGTTTGTTTTTTCTTAAGGAAAAAAACTAAATACAAATCAATACTAGAAGATATGCATTGCATGCACAGGAAGCAATTGGTAATATTAAAATTTCATACATGGATCCATATAAAATTACAATACGTTAATATGTTGATGATCACTACACATACGTTAGGTCCTCTTCCCAGTTGACAAGGGTGTTTCTCTCTTCCCTTTTTCTTTTTTCTTTTTGGACCGTTGTTCTTTAAAGTGATAAAGGGGGTATATGTAGACAAGGGGGATCTTAGCCTGTTAGGACCCATTTGATTTGATTGATCCTTGGCTTCTAATGAAAGTACCTTAGATATTGCTATGACAAGTTCTATCACATTAGCAAAGTTGCTCAGTATGTTTGTCGCGTTGAGTTATAATATCTTATCATATGCTATAAGAGCTTTTCCAAACTATTTGCTTGTTCAAAACTCTGAAATTTGGCAAAAGCTTAGCCTTTCGAATGACATTCAAGATAAACAAATTAGCTCCTATTTGATATTGAAGGCGAGTCTTCAAATTTTGATTTTTAAATTGATTTTGAATATAAAATTTGTTTAATAAAAATAATTTTAAATTAATTTTTAACATATTTTTATAACAATTTTAATTTAAATTTTAAAATAATTTTTTTAATTATTACTTTTAATTTTAAAATATTTTTTTATCAAATTATATCAGCGGCATAATTATAACTTCCATTATTATTAAACTATCATTTTTATTATTATAACCATCATCCCCATTATCATTATTATCAATAATATAACTATTAATATCATCATCATTTTAATTATTATTATTATTATTATCATAGTTATTTTTACATTATTTTTATTATTTTAAAATAATTTAATTTTTATTTATTTTAATAAATTTATAATAAAATAAATAATATTATTTATATATAAAAATTATATTTAATTTATAATGTTATAATATATTTTATATTATATAAAATTTATCATATTATATATTGTACTATTTTATATAAAATAAATATTAAATAATATATAAATTATTATAATAATATATAAAATTATTATATCTTATATATTAATTATCAAACAATATATATAATATAAAATTATATAATTTTTTAACATTATTATAATTATTATTATTATTATCATAATTATAATTATCATTAATTAGCATCATAATAATAATAATAATAATAATAATATATTTTTAAATTTAATTTTTATTATTTAAAATAATTTAATTTTTACTAATTTTTTATTAAAATAAATAAATTATATTATTTAATATATAAATTACGTTAAATTTATAATATTATAATATAATTTTATATCATATAATTATTTATAATATAATATTATAATATATATTATTTTATATCAAATAAATATTAAATAATATAAAAATATTATAATAATAATATATAAAATAAAAATTTATATATCCATATAATATTATCATTGTCATCATTATTATCATTATCATAATAATAATAATAATAATTATTATTATTATTATTTTATATTTTTATTATTTTAATAAAATAAAATATTTATTATTTATTATTTTTATAAATTTTTAATAAAATGATAGAATAATAAATAGATTCACTTTTAAAATTAAATTTAAAAATTAAAATTTAAAATTAAAAGCTCAAAATTAAACTAATTTTTTTTTTAAATTTAAAAACTAAAAATAAATCTAAACGGGACCTCATAAATGTACATTAACAATTATATCCAAATCAGATAGTTTAAAATTTTAGAAAAAAAAAATAAACTGGCAATTTACAGTTTAGATATAATCGAATGTAAAATTTATTTATACGTAGAAAAAAAAATCTTAATAAATCCAATGCAACATTGAATCTAGCATGTTGCAATGGAAGATTTTTTCCGTGTTCAATTTTGTTCTTACACAGATGTTACTCTCCATTTTTAAATATTTGTCATTTTAGCAAAATATAATTTTTTTCCAAAATGATTGTCATTTTAAACTTTTAATAAATCCTTAACTATTTTTAAAATGTTATTCTTAACCCTATTTTAATAATAAATTTTAACTTTCAAAATATAGTTAATTAAACAACGATCATTTTGAAATGGATGGAGCATATTTTTATGTAGATATTACTCATTAAGCGCTAATTACTCACCATAAATATCTTCTTAAAGCGATGACAAAAAAAATTTAAAGGATTAAGTTAATAATAAATTAAATCTTTAAAATATTAATTAAAGAAAAAATAAAAAACTCAAAAAGTAGTCTTAATTTATACTTGAAATTTGGAATCAAAACAAATATTAAAAACATATTTAAAATATATAAGTCAGATTAAATTATTTCTCATAATTAAGTTGAAAAATTCAATTCTTATTTTATGTTTCACTTGTCAAAATGATTTGTAATTTAAAAAGTTAATTTTAATATTTTAAATCTGAGCTTAACACTCAAATTATTAAAGTTTTATGTTTTGAATTCATTAAAAAATTATAATTTTTTTTTTGTTCTTATTTTTTAAATAAGTTTGATAAAATATTTATTGTTATGAAATGGTTCTTTTTTCATTTTTTAATTTTATTTTTTAAATATCATAATTTTAAATGTAGTCTTTCTAAATGTGTGAGATAAAAATAAATTTTATAATAGTTAAGAAGATCAAATGTAAAACTTAAAATATTTAGAGAGATAAAAAAGGAAAGTTATAATATTTAAAGAGATTAACTAAAATTAGGAACAATTTTCTAAAAATTATTTGGTGGAGAAAGTTAACTTTAAAGTGAAAATTTAGAAAAAAAATAATAATTATAGTGATCAAAGGGGAAAATTATAATTCTTGAGAGGTTAAATAATTAATTAAACCAATTTGTACATGTCTGAATTCGCATACACTACTGGTCAAAGTTTAGGATTAGTGTATTTAATTAATTTTGGAATCCCTTTCTTATTTAAAAATGACAGTATACATGTTCTTAACATATTAATTTTAATATGTTGCATAGTATTTAATAAAAATATATTTATTAAATAAGAAGTAATATTCTTATAATGAGAAGTGAGATTTACAAAAATTAACAAAACTTTCATAAAATTAGTTTTAGTTTCTCATCTTACATTTAGTTTTAGTTTTAGTTTCCACCTTTTCTATGAATTAATTTTGATTTTATTTTTTATTTTTATCATTTTAATTTTCTATTTATAAAAAAATTTACTGATTTTGATTCTTACTATTAAATTTTTTAAAAAAATAATCTTAAAAATATCGATGTGTATAATTTAATTTTAATTAATTTATTTTATTATATTTAAATATTTTTAAAAATATCAATTTATACATTAAACTCGTAAATATACTACTTTTATTTATATTAAAAAATTAAAATATAAATAAATTAATATCAAATTATGTTTATCAAAATATTTTAAAAATTAAAAATACATGTAATATTATAAATTTCAAAGACTAAATTGTATATTCCCTTAATTAAATAATGTCAAAATTTAATAACAAATTTTTAAAAATGCTGATCGAAGTCAAAATTTTAAAAAATAAAAACTAAATTAAAAAAATAATAAATACTTAAACTTAAAATAAAATAAGAAATGAAAAACTTCATTAAATTCCTATTTGATATTTAGAAAAACAATATCTAGCCTGTACATCATGTTTGCTCAGAGATAATAATACCTTAGAGCAAACGATTTATATGTCAACGAATAGGTTTTAAACCTTTTTTAATTTAAATCGTGCATGTATACGTATTGAGAAGTTGTTTATTAATGATCTTTTTTCCAAATTTTCAATAAATTAAACATCAAGGTAATTAGATAAATTGAACTGCATCGATATAATATTGAAATGAATTTTTATATAATTTGTTACAAATTAATCTTCTAAAATTATTTAACACAATATTTTCATGCCAATCAGAATATATAATTATTAAAAATTGAATTTAAGTTTAATTCAATTTTAAAAACTAGTGTATTGAGTAAGATTTGCTTCCTATTCAATATAAGATTTCTAATAATAACACTGCTATAATCTCATGCAATGTATCATAGTAATACACGGTCAATTTTAGCCGTGTGATCGATCGATCTCAATTCACATTTTTATATTTTGAAACGCAAAGACGTTTGAATTGGAATTTGAATGAGATGGTTTATTTGAAAGGGAATTGCCATCAGTTTGGAAAGGAAATGCGAAACAGTGATGATAAATTGAAGGGAAATGCAATAATAATTGGCATGAGAAGAATGGCAATTTGCTAAGGCACGAGGATGGGTCCACCTGTTTGTTGCATATGAACGTATAGCCCTAATTAAAGTATAGGAAGGTGTGATTAGGTGATGACACTCGTGATGTACACATAGCCGTGGGTCATCCACTCTTTACATTCATACAAGCAACCTCCCACCAACAAGGTATAGACAAATTAAACAAAAGAGTCCCACGTTGGGTCACATACCCACAATATCACCTTTCTCTTTTGCCTCTCTTCATATTTTACCTTACAAAGAATCATTCTAGCAAAGTGTGTGTGTGTGTTTTGTTAAGTTAACATGATCATCAAGAGATTGAAATAGAAATAAATATGGATCCACAGAATCACCGTTTTGCTTAGGATTTGGTGGTGGGTCGGTGGGAGGCTCGTGACTTCAGAGGCAAAGGCAACACTCGGTAATTGGTAAATTGGACACCTCTGCTCCTCTTTTTGCTATCTAACTGACACGTATCTGCATTGGGCTCATCACTATCTGCATTGAGTTCAAGATTCTGCTTATATAAAAGAATTAAGTTAATATTTTTATGTTAAACTGTTTAATATATTTTTTGTAATTTGTTAATTAATTAAAAAATTAAAATATTTTTAAAAAAATTAACTAATAAAATAATTACTTTAATTATTAATAAACGGATAATTATAAAAAATATATTATCGGTATTTTTCAAATTAGGATAGATGTAAAAGCTATGTTTAAGAGTATAGAAAATGAATTTTCAATTTAAATGACGTATTTATATAAAAACATTTTAGACACTTGAAATTTATGGTTATTTATTTCTTTCTGTCTCATTTAGTATTATTTTAATATATTTTTATTTATGATTAATTATTTATCATTTTAAAATATTAAAAGATTAATGTTTAAATAATATTCTTATTCATTATAAATTACAACAATAATTTTAGTATTACTTTAAAATAAAATATTTTAAATTATTTTATGATATAAATAGTTGGTTAATATATTTTAGAATTTTCACCGAAATATTTAATAAAATTAATTATTTCATCATAATATTTAATAAAATTAGTTTTTTTAACACATACATTAATACTAAGTTAAAAAGAATATATATCATTTTGACTTCTAATCTATCGGTGTTAAATTTATTCTTCAATACTCTCCGTCAGCTTAGTTCAATTCCACATACTTTGGCCTAAACTTGCGTTTTAATTTTAAATCTTAAAGGTTAGAAGCGTTGTTTTTTTTTTTTATTGCTAGTCTTATGCTCTTTTTTTAAAAAATAAATTAGAGAGCTCATAAGTTTATGATTATTTACCGTTTTAATCCTTTTATTGTCTTTACCGTTAGCCCCTTTTTTCTTCGTTTACTGAATTTTTTATCTGTTTTTCTTTTAAATTTGTTTTATTATTATTAATATATTTGTCTTTCAATTTTATTATTAATATATTTATAATTAAATATAAATGTTGATACCATATTAAAATAAATATATGAACCATGTATAAAAGAAAATGTAGATTTTCAATTTGAGTAATTTTTAATTTAAAAAATTATAATAAAATGATATTAAAAGCTAAATTTAATAAAACTATATTTTTAATAATTTTTATTAAAAAATTATTAATCTAACCATTAATTCATATCATATTAAATGATTGTGTATATAAAATTTATATAATTTAAGTGTTCATAAATATAATATTATAATTATTATTTATTTAATTTCAAATTAAGTATCATCTATTAAAATAAAATGATTAGTACCAATAAATAATTTTAAATTTTATGATAAAATTTGTAAATTTAATCTATTATATAAGAATTTTAAATTTAACAACTGAATGAAATTTTCTTCCAATAAAAAATTGTTAAAAAATATTTTTATTAAATTTGACCTATGATATTATTTAATTAAAATAAATTTATCTTAATACTTTAAATGTATTATCAAAATATTAATAACATTAAATATTATAATTTTTAAAAATATTATTTATTAATTTTTGTATATATCTTTTAAAAACACATTAAAAATTGTTATTTTTAACCCACTAAAGTTAGACTTACTCTCCCGGAGAAATCAAGGGAATCAATTGTCTTTCGTGCATCGAATTAACCAATACAAGGTAGATTGTATGATCCTCATACGCCAATATAAAATACTAAATCGTACACAAAACTTAAAATAATAAAAGTTGAAGATACTTACTGTGGATATACCAATGGAGGAACTATGCTTTCAGAATAAAGAAAAGGAGAAGAAAAACAATTAAAAGAAGGAATAATCTCATTTTAAGATTAAGATGAAACGAAATTAAAATAACGTTTCCATTATCTAATGGTGTTGAGAAAGGTAATGACAAAAAATTTACCGGGGTGTTTGATGTCTCAACGTTTTTTATTGTGTTTTTAATATTTTATATTTAAAATAATAAAAATAAAAAATATTTTTAAAATGCAAGGTCACCTAAATTTGACAAGTAACTTAACTAGTCGTTGTCATTGTTTTCAACCGTATGGGAGCAAGAGTGACTCCACATATTAAGTAATTATATTCCTAAGCAAATGTGGCCTGAA
Source organism: Canavalia gladiata (assembly GCA_037954105.1). NCBI lineage: Eukaryota > Viridiplantae > Streptophyta > Magnoliopsida > Fabales > Fabaceae > Canavalia > Canavalia gladiata. Next base: position 13,928,524 of record CM075668.1, read on the forward strand.
AAGTGTATTTAATCCTCTTAAAACTTTACATATATTGAGAAATGTTGTTATAAATTTTTAAATAATTTTAATTAGATCCTAAATTTTATTTAATATTCAAACAAAGCCTTCAATTTGATTTTGTTAATAATCATCATTAAAATTACGGAATAAAAACTTAATAATCCATTTACATCAAATCTAAACTGTTAATTATATTAGATTTACAACAATCAATATATGTTCATAAGAGTTCAAATGTTTTAAGTAAGTAATCTTAGATTAATCTTAAAAATTGTGTATCGAAAAAAATATTAGTGAAAAAATTCTCACTTGCATAAGAAAATTCATCAAGTGACAAAGAAAATGTTCTGATAAAAAAACCAAATTTCATTAAAAATATATTATTTACTAATACTTTAATATTAGATTAATTCTTATCAATTAAAAATAAATTGTTAATATAAATATGATAAATACATATTAATATTAAAATATACTATACTAACAAATAAATTTATTACTATAAAATATTAATATATAAATTATTAATATATAAATTATTAATATAATATATTATTTAATAAATATTTAAAAGTATACTAATAATTTGGTTTATATTAAATAAAATTATGCTAACAAAAATTATCATAATATTAAATAAATTTTTACCTTTTTAAGAAATAGAATTTCTTTTTAGTGTCCATGGCTCGTCTCAATTTTCTGCGAGGGAACGGTCTTCTAAAGGGAAATGAATTCATGCAATTTAAATTTTTTTAATATCTATGTTTATTTAGATTAATTTTATTAAAATATTAATTTGAAATATAGACTATTTAATATTAATTTAATGATAATAATTAAATTAATTGGTTAACGTATAGTACTTGTTGGGTTTAAAGATTTAAATATGTATATAAATTAATTTAAACTATACATTTTTAAAATATCTAAAAAATAAAATAAAAATGCAATTGTAAGATCTGAATAAAGTACAAGAGTATTAACTCATTACTTTTATATTCATTGAATTTCTAAATTTTTATATTTATTTTTATTATTTTTATTCTAGTTAACTGAAAATATAAATTTTTATTTTAAATATTTTTATTACAAGTTAATGAAATACAAATATTTTCATAAAATAAAAAATATTGATAATATAAATTTACATTTTCACTATTATATTTCAAAAATTAATTTAAGTTTAAAGTATTTTTAGCTAGAAAAGAATTTAAACTATAATTACAAAGTTAATGATTTTTTGTTATATATTTTATTTTAATTTATATATAAAGATAGAAAGAAAAAAATGTGGGTAAAATGAATATTGGTACTACAAAAGTTTCATTCGAATAACAATAAACTTCAAGTTAATTAAAAAAAAAGTTGAAAGTATAATGCTTTGCCGGAAACTTATAAGGGGTTATTTCTCATCTTCAATATTTTTAATATTCCTAAGATACTTATGAAAAAATAAAATATATATTAAATAATAATATTTTAAAACGTACTAAATTAAAACTTTCCATTTTTTAAAAACAAGTTTATTTTTAAATATATATTAAAATTATTTTTTATATTTATTAAAAAATAGTGTAGTTATTTATGCAGTACTTTTGGTATTCTCCAATAAATGTTATTGAATATTGACTTATAAAAAAATTATTCTTATTTGTAGGATCTATCTCATTAAAGTTAATAAACCATTAAATAGTCATTACATTGGTTATTCATGTAATATATTGTACATGTATATAATACAATTATGAAAATTAATAAATTTGATATCTTGTGTTTCAATTTATTTCTACATAATAAATTTGAATTCTTAAAGTTGAATGAACTTCATATATGCATTTCTATTCTCAGAGGATAACTGTAAATTTTACAGCACATCTTTTGTACTTTTTGGGTATAATTAAATCAATATTGTTTTAGTTAGTTAGGTTTTTAATTAAATATATTTTTATTTTCTTAATTTATTTAAACAATAATTAGTTTATAATTAAAGATAAATGTAATATTCTATGGATTTTATTTTGTAATATTTTTAAATCTAAATATTTTAATATTCTATTTTAATTTTTAATTATCAACACAATATTTTTATCTATTATTTATGAATTTATATTTTAGTTATTTTTCTAATATTCTTATAATGTTAAATATTTATTAATTGTTTATATATGAATAAATTGTATCTGGTCATTCTTGTTTCTTAGAAACTGTAGTAATTATTTAGGATTTTATATATATATATATATATATATATATTATTCATTAAAATCTTAATATAGTTTGAATTGAGTAAAACTGAAATATAAATGTTTTTTTGGGGTCATCGTCCATGGATGAAATTGAAATCCTTTTGCTGTTTAGATTGCCTGGAAAGGGCATGTGTACCCCTCCGTTTAATTTGGTGTAAAATCAAACTCATGTGCCAACACCAGCGCCATGCTTCGTCTCTTTGGCTCCAATATATCCATCCCCTGTTCCTTTCACCAGGTATATAGGGAAGGTAATGCTTAATATATCCATACAGTATTCAAATATTTTTATTAAAGAAAAAGCCTCACAATTTTATAAATTAATAAAATAAAAATATTATATATCAAAGTTAATTATAAAAATTAATAAAATAAAATATCAAATTGAACTGAAAAAAAACGATATAACACATTGATTGATAAAATTTATTTTTAATAAAATTTATTTAAAATGTTATTTTATTAAATTAATATTTAGTTTTATTGAACATATGTAGAGATAAATAAATAGATAAGGATTTAAAATAGGTTGGATAGATCAATAAATCTTATAGCTCTGTATCAGGATAAATAAAATATTTAGCTTTTTTTTGGAATGGTTGTAAAGTTTTTGTTTCTAATTTTTAAATTAAATTTAAAAATAAATATATTTAGTTAAAAATATGTTAAATTAATTTTAATATATTTAATTTAATTTTTAAATTAAGATAAAAATTTAATTTTTTATTTATTTAAAAATATCATTTTCAGTTGTGAACTAACTATTATTATCATTATAATAGTTCTATATTTTAATTATTATTATTATTATAATAATTTATTTTTTATTTTTAACAAAAATTTTAATTTTTAATATTTTTAAAATTTTAAATTTTGTTATTTTTATTTTAATTAATAATTTTTAATGTATCCACTTGTATAAGTTTATTATAAAATTATAAGAATAAATTAACTTACTTTTACATCAATTATTTTAAATTTAAAAATAAAAATTGAAAACTAAAATATAAAAAATTAAATTAAATTAAATTAAATTTTTAAAATTTAAAAATAAAAATTATTCCAAAGATTTTAATAGTTAATATTGGATCTCTGAATTGCTAAATTTTTTGAATAATTACAAAAACGATTCGAATTTAAGATATTATATAAATTATATTAATTTCAATTTGTCTGACTCAATCGTTAAATTAGTTCTTCGAAATATTAATATAATAATACATTGATATTTTTAAAAACATTATTAAATTGGTTTTTAAAATATCTAAAACATTTTTTATGACAAAATAAATTTTATCATTATTATGCTGATATGAAAGAATAAATTTAATAACTATTTTTACATATTTAAAAACTAAAGTTAATAATATCCAAATTAAGAATACTACAAATTTTAAAGATTGGCATAGTTACGAAAAAAAATTGTCAGTTGGTTAAGTCAATACGTTTACCCAATTTTGTTACGATGATTATTTGACTTTTGTATACAAGTATTCAGGCCTTAATTTCGAATTTAGATTGACAGGCTGAAGTGTTTTATTTTTAAAGAAAATAATATTTATGTAATTTCATAACTTTTTTTTTTTAAATGAAACACAGAGTAACCAAAAAGTTAAAGCATGATGCTAAAATATCCTTCCTCATTTATTGTATGGATATTTTTTAAATAAATTTTAAATTTTAAAAATTTTAAAAATCATTTTAATAAAATAAAATAAAAAATTTAAATTTTTAAAAAAAGATAAAATTTTATATTTATTAAAATTTTTGAATTTTTTTATGAATAACAATTCTTATTTCATATTATTTTTTTATATCGTTCTTTTTTATCTCTTATATTTTTTATATTAAAAAATAATATTTTTAATATAATATAAAATAATTATATTTTATTATTTTTAATTATATATATTTGTTATATTATTATTTTATTTAAATATGTTGCATAATAAAAATATTTTTATATTTAAATTTTTTTATGAATAAAAAAATAAAAGTAAAATATAGAATATATGAATATTTAAATATAAAATTTAGTATACAATTTAAATTATTTAATTTAAATAAAAATTTTAAATTCATTATTCAGATAAAAAAATTTAAATATAAAAATTTAAATTCTTTTATTCAAACAAAATATTTTTAAAATAAAAATATTTAAATTTAAAAATATTTTAAAATGATATGAATCAATTAGGTTTATCGGATCACCCAATCTTAACATATTTTAAATAAAAAAATTATAAAATAAATAAAAAAATAATTTATTGACTTGATACAAACAAATATTCAATTAATGTTACATGAAAAATGATATTTTACTTAAATATTTTTCTAACTATAAATACGAGATAATCGATTCACACATCAATATATTTGAATTAAAGTGCAAATCGAAGATGTTATGAATTTAAATAATTGACGTTATAAAAAAAATTAATAAAACATGATTTCACAAATGTAAGGAAGAGATATGATTCTCAATTTCTCATAATAAAAAAAATATTTAAGTTAATAGAAATTCTAATATCTTATATCTATTTTATTATCTATAAAATAAATATTTATATTCATATAATTATTAATTAAGTTAATAAAAATTCTAATATCTTATATCTATTTTATTATTCATAAAAAACTATTTATATTCATACAATTATTAATATATAAAAAATTATAAATAAATTTTATTAAAAATTTTTAATTTTTAATATAAAAAAATTATGATCAATTTTAATAGAATTTATATATAATATAATTTAAATATTCAATATAATCCTAATTAAATCTTAATTTTGGTTAAATTATTTAAATAAATTATAACAAATTGAAAATTAAATCTAATAAAATAAATAATATATTTTCTTAAATCTTGTAATATTTTCATGGAGATCTTTCTTATTTATGTTTTTTTTTTAAATGCATTTATATGGATCCCACTTTCATTTTTTATTTCTTTTAATGTTTCTCTTCTCAATGAATTTTTCTTATCAAAATTCTTGAATTGTTACATCCACATATAAATAAAAATGTAAATGAGTAAGACCGTACATGGGCTTATAACTTGGTTTGTTTAATAAATAGATAAACTCTAATTTTTTAAAAATATTCTTGAATAAAAAAAAGTTAAATTTAGACTTATAGAATTTTTTTAACCTATTTAGAAGTATATTTATTTTTATATATATTATATATTTATATATGTTCTATTTATTTTAATATATTATATTTATATAATATTACTATATTTACATAATTTATTAAAATTAAAAATTTTAATTTTTAATTTTAAACAAAACAACCGTGTATTTATAAAATATTTTAATGTTTATTATAAAAATTATATATTTTATTTTAATTTTAAAATAAATGCTTTACATGTGTGCATGTATCATATATGTTATTTTATATATATATATTATTATATTTATATATAATTAGTGTTCAATATATATGTTATAAAAATATAAAGTTAAGTTTATATGTTTGATAAACTAACAAATATGCTAGCTGAAAGCAGAAAGTTGAAAGTTGGAAGCATATAGTTGAAAATTGAAAGCAGAAATGTTATCGAAAAGATGATAAACTACCAATTAAATTAAAAATATTTGATAAAACTAATTGTTGAATTAGCTGCTAAATGTAAAAATGATAAATAAAAATATGGTTAAATAATAAATTAAAATATAATAATTATATTATATTTTTTTAAAATATTAAATTTAATTAAATAAAATTTTATTTTTAAAATAAAAGGATTGATTTTTAACTTTTACATAAATAAATTTTTTAAAATAAATTTTTTAAAATAATATTTTATAATTTTAACTTTTTATCAAACAATTTAATATTTTTAATAAAAATAATAATAATTAAAATAAATAGTAAATATGAAAAAAAATAATTTACAATATAGTATTTTATAACAATATAAAATAAATATATCAAAGTTAGTAGTATTATTATGAAAAAATCAAATAATATTAAATTTATAAAAATAAATAGATAAATAAAATTATAAAATTAAACAAAATATGTCAGTTAAAAACTGAAAACATAAAAATTATTTAAAGTAATTTTTTTTAAGAAGGCTAGTAATCTTTCAAAAAAAGGAGTAACAATTAAAATAAACTATTTTATTACATATAACTGAAATATTTAACACATTTTTTAATTAGTAATTTAAATTGAAATATCTTACCCGACACATTTTAAGTTGTTTTAAGTTGTATCGTAAATATTAAAGTTTAGATATTTTTAATCCATCATTTATATAAATTTTAAAGTTATTTATTGGCATTTTATGTTGTAGATTTTTTAACAAATTTATAAATTTTGTAAATTTTAAAATATGTAAAAAAAAATCCAATCCACATCCATGCTTTAAATTTTTTTATTAAAATAACACTAAGACTTAAAATTGAATAGGATATGATTTATTTTCCTATTTACACATAAAATAAAGATTTTTTATTAAATTTTTTTTTAAAAAAATTATGGGATAAGTTAACAGTCAAATTTCAAATAATATATATATATATATATATATATATATCAATATAAAATAATTTTTAATTTTAAAATTTTGATGAAGTGATTCTTACTCCATGTTTGATATTAGATCCTTTTAAAAATAAGGATTTCAATTTTTTGCCTCGCTACTGAGATACCTTTCCTTCTGGTATGGTGGTTCTTTGTTGATGTATTGGCTTTTCTTTCTTTTTGTTTCTATAACTAACGAAAACAAATGTGATGAACATTTTGATTTTATAAAATAAGAACCAAAGAGACATAAATGAGGATAAGAAGCCTAATTTCTTATAAGAGATTATGCGACAAAAGATTTTAAAATTCCACAGAAAAATGACAAACCTTTTTTGAAGAAAAAACATGAAGCTGACTAACTGGTATGAGAACTTTATTTGGATCACAGTAGAAGTAACAGTGGTTTCCACATCACACACAGTAGATTACCAAATGGTGACAAAATCACACAGTTCCCTTTCCTCCTCCTTTTCCATCCCTCTTAATTACAATCTCCTCCGCATTGGCCCTTTATAGTCTTCAAAGAAAAAGCCCAGCTCTCAAAACATGTTAGTTGGCATCTTTACATTTTCGATTTTATCTTCAGCTTATAAAATATTCAAATTTAAATTTTATTCAAATTCATATTTATATTTAATTAGGTTAAATCGTTCCAAATTTAATTAAAGAAAAATGTAAATGATTTGAATAAAAAAATTAAATTATTCAAAATCTAAAATTTTATGTTTCAGGAGATATATTAAATCAGCTTAATCGAACCAATCTATTTTGTCAGTTCTGTTATGAGAATTTTCATCGACAAACAAGAAAAGCTCTTTATGTTGTATTTTCAATTTCTCCCGCCGAATCTTTTCCAAATTCTAACAAAATTTCCATCACATGTTTTATAACTACAGAGATGGTGCAGAAAAACTTTAAACCGAAACAACATTTATAAACCCTTTTTATAGATAAACTAAAAATATATTAGAATTACTAGAAATACTAAAAAAATAAACGACAATCAGTTTAAACAAGATCTCACATATAAAATGGCTTAAAAACTATGTTTATAGATACACATTTTTTTGTTAAACTCTACAACATTCATAACTTGTATTTATCTTTTTAACAATCTATTAAATATGATACGCTGTTTTGTTCTATTCAATCAAACTTTTAAATTAAATCATCATTATTAGTCTAATAATAAAAATTAAAAGATAATTTATATATGATTTTATATTTACACTTTATTATTTTTGTTATTATACATTAAAATAAACTTTAAATTGAAAAAATTACTACCTACAATAATTTTATTCAATTTAAATAAAATTATATTCGACACAAAAATGTCCACCATCTAACATCCAAAATAATTAAGTACTCTAAAAATAATAAAATTCAGCCAATTTTAAAGTTACTTCCATTGCTACCCAATAAGCGACTCACAACCACTTTCCTATGTAACTAAAGATTTTATTCTTCCTCATCCCCTTTTTTCCCGGACCAAACAATGCACCCACTAAGCGTCAGTGCAAGATTTACTGCATTCAATCCTCACCAGTCACCCCCTTTACCTCAGGCATGGAGCCATGATATAGCTCGGAACAATTATGGCGACTTCAATGATCATTCAAGTTTTTTAAGGATAATAATAATTAGCCTAAATAGAAGTGGTCATAAAAATATTCTAGTTACCCCCACAATTAATAAAAAAATTGAAATATTGACAAATTAAGATTTATATATATATATATATATATATATATTATTTTTCTTTTCATTTTCATTGATCTTATAATTTAACTGCCTCAATAAATATTTTCTTGCTTTACCCCTACTTTCACCAAATGATATTTTGCATTGGGGCTTAAATGATTTAACCAAAAAAAATATTTTAAAAAATAAATACAAAAAATATATAAAAAATAAAAATCATCTCCTTTATTTATCATTTTCTATTAGTTTTACTTAGAATATAGTAAATAATAATAATATTTATAATTATAAAATTAGTTAACTTAAAATATTTTGGACCTATACTTACTCTAATTTCTTTGTTCTCATTCCTGTATAAAAACATCCTACATTCTAACTATTACATAAAATACATTTATTAATCGATTCCTATACTTGTTGAATGCAACAATGTTAACGTTTTCCTGAATTACTTTATGCGTACATTTTTTTACCAACTGAAAGTCCACATCATATATAATATTATTTTTTACTTTTTTTTTATATATATACACATCTAAAAAATATACTTAAAACTTCTTTCAAAATTGTCCAGAAAAAACATTTTTTAATGTTTATGAGCCTTTAAAGTAAAATAAAATAAAAATTGGATAAAATTTATTTTTAATTTTTTTAAAAAAATTATTTTTAATTTTATTTTATTTAAAAACGATGAATGTTAATTTTTTAGAAATAGATTAATTTTAATTCTTAAAATAATTTATAACTGACAAGCGATAAATATCTATACTTACACGTTAATTACGAGAGATTAAAAATAATATATTTTAAAAATAAAATATTAAAATATGTTATGTTAAAATAAAAATAAAAAAATAAAATTTTTGAAAATTAAAAATATATTTTGATAAAAAAAGTACCGAGCGAACTCTGTAGCCAGTAAACATGTAATATTATTATACGTAACTTTTAGAAATTATACGATTTTAATGCAGAGACAGGAAGTGTAAGTTATTTTTATCTAAAAATAAAAATGAAAAACGATATAAAAAAGATATGAAATTATTTGATGGAAAAAGTAGAATTGTAATTTAACCTTAGTGAAAAAAAGTAATGGTGGGGCAGTGAAGGGAAAGGAAAGGGAGGCCCAGGAGAAAGAGGATGTAGTACTCCTTTTCCCAATCTAAACCACCCTTATAAATATTGACCCCTCTCCCTTCAACTCTTTTCCACTCACTCATTCCCTCTTACTAAACACACTCACACTATTTTTCATTTCCTTCCTTCAACCCCTTTTCCTAAACACACATCAATCTCCAATATGGCTTCTTCTACTCCTTCTGAGACTGCCCCACCTTTCTACTTCAATGACAAGTGGAACTTGTCCAAGAAAGAAGGCTTCTCATCAAGGAACCGTTCTTCCACTTCCCCTCTCATGAAGAATTCCACTCACAGAAGGTGTGCTTTTGCTAGAAAGTGTGCTACCCTTGTTAAGGAACAGAGGGCTCGTTTCTACATCATGAGGCGCTGTGTCATAATGCTCATCTGCTGGCATCAGTACAGTGATTCATGAGATAACTTCAACAAAAAGGATCTTTCACAGATTTAACTCCTCTTTTTTACTTCCTTTTTCTAAAGTTCTTTTCTCTCTTCTCTTTTCTCTTTGTATCACATCCTTTTTCTTCTCCATCGACGCTTTTTTCTTCGCCAAACTGTACATACAAATTTCTTTTTTCTTCTCTTCTCTTGTGGGCTAGAATCACTTAATCTTGCTTTTTAGTAGGAGGGCTTTAATTTGAACTTCCATTCAAGGAGGTGGTGCTTTAAAATTTTTTTTTTGTCTATTTGAGAATAGAAGAAAATATATATGGTATATTAGAATGGAGAAATTAATTGAAATATAGCTTAATTATTTTTTCTTCTTTTTTATAATTTTTTTTTATCTCTCTTGTGTGAAATGAAATTTATGATCTTTTGCTTATGAGTTAAATTTCTGTTTCTGGGTGTTGTTGCTCTTTGGGATTGATGAAGTGATGGATGTTTGAGATCTCAAATCTGAGATATTCCATTCAACCATGATGAGGTGAGGTAAGGTAGGGTCTGTGTAGATCTAATGTGCTTAGGCTGACGCAACACCATAGTTTCTTTAATCATTTTTTGCAATTTCTTACTAATGAAAATGGGCTCATGGAAGTTGAAAACTAATTTAATTGTTTATATAGTTTAGTAAAATGAATAGCCAGGTCCGAGAGAGAGAGGGAGAGATAGAGAGAGAAATAAACATCTTTGGAACAACCAAATGGGCAAGCAACAAAGATGCCCTTCCCTACGTCAAAGTTGTGCACTAACTTTGGTGCTAAATATTATTATTATTACGGTGTTTACGAGACAAATGAAAACAAATGAAAGGCAATCTTTCAGGCAAAATTTTCTTCATTATGCTAACATCTTTTTGCCTTCAAATCAATAATCTAGTTTTTAAATACAAAATGCTAATTTATATTTAAAAGATATTGGTTAAAATGTATAATTATTATAATTTTTGTTATATTTTAATAAAAATTATTTTAACATTTTAAACAATGTCTTTAGAGTACTGAATATTAAGATTTTTAAAAACTAGTTAAGTGATTTTCCCATTTTAAGTGTAAATTATTATTAAATGTTACTGTTCGAACCAATTCGAATTTAGGTGTAATGAAAAACAAACTTTCCTGTAGTTTAAGTGGAGTAAAATCGAGCACTGAAAAGAGAAATAAGAGTCAATTTTTATTTAATTTTTAAAATTATAAGCATTGATTTTTTATTTTTATAAAATTTTATCTTAGTTTTTAATTTTATAAACATCATTTATTTTATTTTTTATGTAAAATAATAATAAAAATTAAAATAAATGATATTTTAAAAGTCAAACTAAAATGAGAATTTAGGAAAATAAATACAAATTATTTATATTTACAACTTAAAAGTTTAAAATTAAGAATTATGTTAAGGGAAAATACGGATTTATTTTTTAATTATTAACTTAAGTAATAAATTTTTTATATTTAAAATAATAAATTTTTTATATAATATTTATTTGTTGAAATGATAGAAAGATAAGTAAAAAAAGGATTAAACAAAGTTCTTTCTGAAAAAACATTAATATATAATTTTATATGGAGATTATCAACAGTAATTTTTTACATATAAACTGTTAGCGGTAGACACGATGGCTTATTTTGGAGCAACTCCCAAGGCAATCTTTTTATTCTAAGTGGAATGACGAAATTGTCCTAGATAAGATGTTCTTGACCAAATGGATGGAACACATGGACGGTTTGACCAAAGGGGGCATTCCTGGAATTTCGTCTGCTACATTTCCTACAACATATTAGTAAATTGATTATCTCTGAAATTAAGTGCAAATTTAGAAAAGTAATTACGATGCAGTTCAAGGGTATTATCGTCAAGGTAGAGTTAACATTTACAGCTGGGTTTGCTGTTGTTTACACAGTGCTAGTGAAGTTGCAGAACTGCCACCATGGATCTGACCCTTTGTTAAAAAACAAAAGAAAATTGATAAATAAATAATATTTCTTATTTATTTATTTTTTTATCGCTTAAGGAATTTTTAAGGAACTAGAATTGCCGTTGGGAATCATAGCTAAATTAAGTAATGTTTTAATGAAAAAGATAACAATTTTGTTGGCCACTAATGGTAAAAAAATTGTGTATGAAAAGGTGAAAGAAAATAAACAAATTAATAATTTTATTATTTTATGACTTTGGGAATGGCAGGCTGGCACGGACGCTGACAATGGCATCACAGGCGAAAGAGCAACACATGTACTCTCAGTCACTCAAAACACCTCCACCTAAATCTAAAATTAAATGCATTCACAAAATGAGAAAATAATGATAAATCATATATCACTATTTTGTGTTATTTCATATATTTTTAAAATTTTTCTTCCTTTTATAACATAACGAGAAATTTGTTACAGGCATAATTTATTAGGATTAGACAAATAATATATGTATCAATTATATTTTTTATAACATACATATTTTATATTAAAATAAAAAATATTTTTAATTATAAACCAAACAAATCTTGAACTTTTTGTTCAATATGCTCTCAATTGTCAGTATTTTGCACGATGGGACTGGGAAAATAATTGAGGCAGAATCTGCGTAAAATTTCTTTCTTTATCATTCAGCCTGTAATCAAGTGATCAAAAAAGTTATTTTCTTCCCTTTTTCCTTTTTTTTTTCTTTTTTTTAATAGATCAAATTGAACGGTTGATTCAACTGGGGAAAAAAGTCTTTTTAAACGTAATGTTTGATCTTATTAGTCATTCTTATAAAGCAAAAAAAGAAACATTGTCAAAATGTGTTTTTTTATCACTTAATTGATTATAATATTTATGAAAGTTTAACTTCATATTTATTAGTTGGAAAATATTCTTAAAAAGTTAATAAAAATTTAAAAAAACAATTTGAGGAATTTTTTAGTAGTGATTAGCGGGGCTACACCAACATAGCCAATGCTAAGTCGTCTTCATAAATTTTTATTTAATTACATATTGCAAATGTTAAGTATTCAAAATTCTCAACGTATTTTCTTCAACCTTAAAAAAAGTAATTTTTTTATAGAATTTTAAATTTTAAATATTAAAATATTTTGTTTAAATATATTTTTTTTAAAAAATAATTTAATTTTTAAATAATATTTTAATAAAATAAAATTAAAAATTATTTTAAAATAGATAATATTTAAAATTATTTAAGTTCTTGTACTCCCATGAGTAAAATTTCTCCCTTATTCTCTTTTGTTGTCTAGTTTCTTGTTTATGATTTTCTCTCATTCTTCTCTTTCCCTTTACTCTTCTCTCTCTACTTTTTTTTTTTATCATTTCTAAATTTAGTATTAGATAGTTTAATGACATTTTGATATCCTTTTTATTTTTATATTTGATGCATTATTATTTTGTGTAATATTTAGATAAAAATATTTGTATATATAAATTTTATAATAAAAATAGGAACAAAATGAAGAAAAATTTATAAATATTTAAAAATTAAATTATTTAAATAAAAATTTAACATTATATAAATTTAAAATTCACCGTCTAACACAAAAGGTTTTAAATATAAAAAATTTAAATTATTTTATCTAAATAAAATATTTTTAAAATAAAAATATTTAAATGTTTTAATTTTTTAAAATATTAAAATATTTCACCCATATATAAGGTAAGTGTATAAGAAATTAAATAGGAAGTTTGAAATTATTTTCCTCTTGGTGAGGTGTAAACAAAATAAATGTAAGAAATTATTGCTATGGAAGAGAATGGTGATATTAATTATGTTATCTAAAATAAATGAGCTTTAATAAAATGATTCTTTCTTTTCGTGTTAGTTTGATATGATGGATGATTTTTTTTTGGGAGGGGGTCATATGCTGACTAAATAAATAAAGATATAAAGCAACAAGCAGTAGTGTCAATTTTATAGGATTTTATATTTCGTTGTGGGCTAGGCTAATTTGGTTAATTGAATATAGGGTTTTAATTTCATCCTCTAGATTTGCAGTTGCTTTCCTTAATTTTTTTTTTCTCTATGCCCCTTTTTGTATTTGTGCAACACTGCAACCTCAATCCATAGACATGGTCAAGTTATTGGTTTTCTAGTCAACGGGAAGATTTTGCTTTTCCCCCCAAAACCTTCTTTTGATGCATTTTGTAAGCAATCAAAGAAACATCACTCTCAGAATCTTATATTAAGTTGGGATGTTAATGATTGGGATTTGGTTGGCGTGCAAGAAGAAGACCCATTAATACAACCAAGTGGGAAAGGAAGAAAAGAAAATTTGTTCCATGCTTGAAGGGCCCAAAAATCATATAGGTGATCAATGAAAGGTGAAAACATAATCATCCCATATCCCAAATCCCAAATCCCAAATCCCCTCCTATAGTTGGTCGATTTCTAAATCTCCATCGATGCTTGGATTCAGTTGAAGCACTAAATATCATTGACTTATGCTATTTACTTTTGGCGCTGCTCCTCATTCACTAATCTTTCTCAGGTAAAATATACAAAGTTGTAAATACATAAAAAAGGAAGAAAAAGCTTAATTTCCATTGTAATGATCGTATAGTTTTAAGAAAAAAGTATACCGTTTTGGTTATTGAACTAAAAGCACTTTGTCATTTTCAATCATGCCTTTCTTATGAGTTGTTTTTCTCATCTGCGAAGTGCAAATAAAGCACGCATTAAATTATTTTCTTTCAACTTCATTAGTTTCATAAGTAGGTGAAACCATACATGATATGATGGATGAGCGTCTAATGAATAAGAGCATGAAGCTGATGAAGCATGGGGTTGTTGTTCCCTTGTTATTGTACTCCCTCTTCCCCACTTTTTTATTTTATTTTATTTACTAGTGCTAATCTAATTATGGTCTTTTGATCAACGTGCTAGAGAACAGAGATTTTCTTCAATCCATGATATGATCTAAGTGTTTTATATACTAACTTGATTTGTAATCTATGTTAAGGCCAAAAAGCAATCCACCTCTATCAATTATCATTATCTATTGTCCCCGTTTTGAACCATCTTGTCTAGTTTGTTGAAAACATATCCAACAACATATACCCATCTAAATTATGGCATTTCATAACCTCGAAAATTGATATTTCCTCTTCCATAATTATTAAAGGGTCCTCTTTCTCTATTTCATTTTTTTTTCCATATTGTATTATTGTAATTATCAATCAACTATTATTTTAAAATGTAACTAAAACATATAAATAATTATTTTTATTATGACTATTTTAAAATTTATATTTATCATGATTTTAATTGATTGATAATATAAAAAAAATTATATTATCAAAATTAAATTAAATTATATTTTCTTATTAGTCTTGGAACCAATTAACATAGAATGTTTTCCCCCATAAATGTGTGGGATAAATTTTTCCGCTTTCACATATTCATACATTCTTCAAAAGCACGAACTTTAAAATTAAACAAATTCTTCCTTTTGAAAACTTATTTAATTCATTTGATGTTATTAAAATTGAATAATATTTTTATATAGTAAAATAGAATTTTTGTTGTTGAAACTGAGAAAATTTTTATTTATTTTTTATTTTTATTAAAACATGAAATTTCGTCATCAAATTTTATTTTTATATATATTTTATAAAATTAAAATTAAATATTTTTGAATTTTATATTAAAAATTATTCCCCTGAATATCGGTTGCTTATATTTTAAAAAAAAATAAAATTTTTTATATGAAATTTTTGTTTTTTTTTCTCTGGATTTCAGTTTATTTTTATATTTTAAATTAATTAATTTCATATTTTGCATTAAATATTCAGATTTTCCTTGAAATATTATAATTTTATACTCTCGCTTAATAAATTTTCCACATATCTTTAAATATTAAAATACTGAATAATCTTTTAACTGTAATTTAATTTTTAGTGTACTTTTCTTAAAGAATATTACACATGTTTAAAATTTTTATTTTTAGTCCTTAGCTGTTTGGTTGGGATATGCTTTAGATGCACTCTATAAAAATTTAAATTAAAAATTTTGAATTAGTCATATATATATATATATATATATTTTGTAATCTTAATCACTTTATTTTTTAAAAATGTATTTTTAAGATTTTTCATAATTTAATTCTGCATGTTTCATTTGGATTTTACATAAAATCTATTACATATTTTATTTTTATTTATAATTTTACTTTAATTTTAAAATATCCGTGCAATTTAAAGCATACTTATTAGTTACACCTTTTTTTGAAGTATGGATGTAAATCCAAATATAAAAGTTTAATTCAATAGCGATTAGGAGACTTCTATTATTATCACAAAAGTGTTGCAAAAAGTTTTCTTACAATATAATAAACCTTAGTAGAATTTTTTTATCTTTAACCAAGTAGTTGGTTTGTTTCGGAAATTGAAACAAGAAAAAACTGTAGTGGTGGGCCTAATGGCAAGCCGAGAAAAAGTTGTTAGATTGGGTCCAAAGGCGTGCCAACGATCACATCACTATACATTTGGCATTTATTTAAAAAAACAGTTTATACACGTGTTTCTTTCCAATTGGACCGTGATATTTTACCTTCACGGAAACAACAATAAATTGACCGTGCTGTTAAACATAACCTTGTCGCTATCAAATGAGACACTCAGACACCGCGCACGCACACTGACATACTAAGCTGGTGGGTATTGGTGACCTACTCACAGTTCTTTTGTTTTTTAAGAGTTGTTAATTTGTTATTGCACTAAAAAATATTATCAAGTTAATTAATTATTAAATATTTAATAATAATCAGTCCCCACAAATGCAAATATAAAACATGAATGTTTTCATATTTAGACATAATCATCACCCATAAGATAAAAGGAATGTTGAAGGATAATAACCATTCTAAAATAATTAATGAAGTAAAAACGAAGCCATCTTTGTAATTTTAGTTAACACACTGTGTGCTAATTAGGGGTATTCAATACTTGATTTTATCCCTCAATTTAATTCTGGTCTGAGATGTTAATTCAGGTCTCAGCCTATTTTTCTGGATTAAAAAGAAAGTTTCATTAAGTTATTATAATTTGTCTAATAATATGTCGGAAATCAAATATTAAAATAATTTACATGAAGTTTAGGTTTGAATTTAAGTTTAAATTTCATTTTTTTACTTATTGTATTAAAAAAAAGTCTCATTATTGTCTTAAACTCAATAGATGTTGTGTTAGAACGGTTGGTATTAATATTCCAATCATTAACCTAACCTATACAAGTAAACTAAACTCGTCTACTTGTTTTTATTACGTTCAAACTATACCTACACATTAAAATTAAGGTGAAATAGTTAATATCTCAATGCAAACCATCGATTCAGTATCATCCATCGTACCTAAAATCCAGTTATAATTGGACTTCTTATATCATTGAAAATTTTCAGATTTAGAAATGAGTTTAAGTCAAAACATAACCCGTTCTCGTTTGTCTCATAAACACCCTAATGCCGATTCTCTAATTTTTTCTAATCTATAATTTGCATGTAAAACAATTTGTCCACGTGTACTGGTTACTTTTAATTTTATATAATGAATATTTTGAATTACACATGTTCATCCACTAACAGGACAGAGCTTCAAGATCACACTCCTTTAGAAAGTGAAATTTTTTGTTTTAACTTAAAAAAATTAAACTCTAAGATTGAAAACACATTGCATGTTTATTGACCCTATCATTTGTTTAAACTAAAAGACTTTTTAGTGTTCTAATTTTTAAAAATATAAAATGTAATATACCTATTATAATATTAGTAAAAAATTGAATTTTTTATATTACTTGAATGACATTTGTGTTGATAATTAGTTTAAAGTTAACATATCCTTTACTTTTTAAGCAAAAATCATTTACAATTAATTAATGTGTTAGAAATTCTATTCGCATGGATTCATGTTGACTCCCAAAATTTATTTTAAGCTTTAATGACTAGCAAAAAGTTTCGTTCCAATAATTAACGACTGAATCAATTTTTAGTCTGTTATGGCCATTTACAGCTGCTGCCCATAAGCTTGCTCAATTTGATAAAGTAATTTATTCTAGTAATCTTACAAAATGTATTTTTTTTTTGTTGAAATAGATAACTATTACAAGAAGCTTTTTGTATAAAAAAATTGTAATGTCGAATTTTGAACTTACCGATGATATAATACGGTTATCAATGTCATAGGTTATGCCATTTATAAGCGTTAATTAAGTTACAAGTTATCCGGTTAATTTTTTGATTAATACAAAATAACTCATACTTTAACTTTCATTATATACAAAATTAAATATAAATAATCTAAAAATTACTAACACCAGTTATCTCCAGATTTTCATAACCTAAAGATCCAGAGTTTCATAAATTTATTTTACTTTGTTGTTCAATCAAAATTAAATATTTATTTTGATAATAAAATGTATATTAAATATTAACATCAATTATTGAGATAAATTTTTAATTTTGATTAAAAAAAAGATGAAATAAATTTATAGTATTAAACTTAAATTTTTTTAAAAATAAATTACCAAATAAAAATTGAAAAAGAGGAGATAAAGAAGTAAATAAGGTATAATTTTCATGAAGATGGGTATAGATGAAAAAGATAAGTAGTCTAAAAAGGTGAACTCATTAACTTTGGTGATAAGTAGTGCTTTCAAGATTAGTAGAGTAACGGATGAATTTTCTTTTCTCTTTTTCCTTTTCCTTTTACTTTTAGAAGTTCTCACCATGGAAAAACTAAGTGACAAAAGGGAAACAAAACACAGAGAAAATAAACCATATTGATTATTTTGATAAAGAAAGGAAATGAAATGTTAAAAATAATGGGAGTCTATGTTTACAAGTCAATCCCTAAAACTATCCACAAGACTTCCAAATTTATCATATGATGTTCCATAATGCGTGGAATAAAGGAATGTATCATATTTTTAACACATTTTTATTAATATTTTTTATTATTTGATTGAAATTTATAATATTTATTAAATAAAAAATAAAATTTATTAAACAAGAATAACACTCACCTCATTTAAAAGATTTAACTCAAATTTTATTTAATATAATTACTCCATTATATCTTCTAATTTTAAATAAAAACTTTTATTTTTATATTGATAAGTGTCAAACACGACACTTATTTAATCATATTTAAGACAAATGAAAAATATTTTTACAAGATAATTGAGTATAATTCATAAATAATTAATAAACTTTTGATGTTTTAAGTAATTTTTAGTAGTATAGTGTTTTCTAAAATTTTATGATTAATTTTTGAATTTTTAGAGTGTTATTTATTGTTTGGATTGATCATATTTTTTAGAAAAACAAAGAAATAAAGTGGTTAGAGAATTCTACTACTTTTGTGTAACACAATATTTTGCATTATCAAACATAAAATTCGGGAGAAAAAGGAGCATTTTGTTGCTTATGTATTATCTGATACCAAATTTTACGTTAGGTAACGTAACTTATTAGACAACACTAGAAAAAGTCATTTTCTCTCATTCCTTAACAGTTTTTGATAGTTAAAAAACAAAAAACTCTCTTAAATTCTCTCTTATGTGACTCTTGGAGTGAAGGATCTGCAGATTTGAGAAATCAAGGTGAAAGATTCATCAAATTTTATGGATTTTTTCATGATTTCTTCTTCTCTTGTTGTCTTCATTTATATTATGTGCAACTAAATTCTTAGTTAGGGAAAGAGGGATCCTAACCGTAACCTCTTTGTAATCTAAATTGTTGCTTATAATTCAAGTTTATTTCCTTTAAATTGATTGTTTTTCTTTATTCTTAATGCCTTAATGAATTGACCGCTTGTAGTTTATTTTAAATTTCTATTTACAATTGGAAAATTAGAGTATAAGTTGAAATTGAGATAAACAATATAATTGAGGATACTTTAGGAATAGAGATAAACAATTATGAGGTCTTCAAATTTATAGAACCTCTTAGAAATTTCTAAAGAATTAGGGTTTCTAATTTGGGAGAAAAAGTTGTTGAGTCGAGGAATTGAACTTCAACTATACTAGTGAATTTGATATTTAATTATACTTTAAAACTTGAATTAGAGTGACAATTTAGGTTGCTTAGGTGGAGGTTAGGTAAACTCTAACCCTAACATTTTGATAGATTAATTATTTTCTTTTACTTGTTGTGTTGATTAGTTTTAGTTGCTATGAATTGAATTTGTAGTATTATTAGAAAATAGTTAATAAATAGTGTTTGTATAAATGTTCTTTGTACTCTAGTTCATTATTGATTCTTACTTGTTAGATATTAAATTTATAGTTTATAACTCATTTAGATTCATATCAATGCCAATTTTTCCATATTGTTAGTTTTAATAGTAGAAATATTGGAAACTCAATACTTACCAAATTCTTGTGGAAACAATACTCTCTCATCATTTACTCTTGAAATGATATGGTAACTTTCCATCATTTTTACCAAGTTTCTGGTGCCATTGCCAGAGAATTGTGTTTCAATATTGATAAGTGTCTTGAATGCTACTAGTTTGGATATTTTTCTAATTTTTTTTTTGTATTTTTCATATTAATTCTTGAATTATTAACCTTATTTGACTTCATTTATTTGAGGTATAATGGATAAGGAGCTCATTTTTTAATCAAAAATAGAAAAATTTTACAAAAAGAAATAGATAAAAAGAAAAAATAAAGAAGGCGCAACAAAGGAACTTTAGATCATAAAAATTTGAAGAAAAATTTGTACAAGAGACAATAATGGAAGAATACAATCAAAACCATATAATTACTTTGGGAGACTATACTATTCCCAACTCTGCTGGATGTAACTCAAACATTGTGATATTACAAATTGTAGCAAATAGCTTTGAAATGAAGTCATCTTTCATTCATTTAGTTCAATAAGATCAATTTGGAGGATCCTAATATCCAAATTGCAAGGTTTCTCCAATTGTATGATACTATCAAAATGAATGGAGTCTCAAAAGATGCTATAAGATTGAGATTATTCCTCTTCTCTTTAACAGATTATGCCAAGCGTTGGGTTCAAGCTCAACCAAGGAGAAACATTACCACTTGGAAAGAATTAGTGTCTAAATTTTTCATGAAATATTTCCCTCCATCCAAGTACAACAAGTTAAGAGGGAAAATATTTTGTTTTGCTCAAAAAGAAGGGAAATCATTATATGAGGCTTGGGAGTGGTTTAATAAGCTTTTAAGAAAGTATCCTCATCATGAATTTTTTGATATTCATCAAATCCACATTTTCTATAGTGGAATCAAGCTATCTGCAAGGATTATCATTGGTGCATCAACTAAAGGATCTCTTAATACTAAAACTGCTAAGGAAGCCATTGATTGATTGAAATTATGACTTCTAATAAATATTGTGAACACCCAATTATGTCCGAGATGATATTCCTCAAATTACTGCTCAAATAAAAAAAGAAAAAAAAGGAAAGAAAAACATAGAAAAGAATGAAAATAGAGAAGATTAAAAAAAACCAAAGGTAAAATTATAAAAGAAATAAAGAAAGAAAGAGGTTACAATACAAAAAAACAGAATGAATAAGTAATAATAAAATAAATAAAAAAAAGATTCAGAAAAGAAAAAGAGTAAAAATGACAACAAAAATAAAAAAGAAAGAAGAAAATTTTTAGGATAGTTAAGAAATTAGTTAGGTTAGTTATAAGTTAGTTAAAATTAGGAAAATATAAAAATAGAGAAAAGAAAAAACAGAATCAAATTAGAAAAAATATAGAAATAAAGGAATTAAAAGTAAAAAAAATAAAATAGATAAAATGATTAAAAATAATAAATAAAAAAATATATAATAATAATAAATCAGAAAAAAGGAAGGCGGGAGAAAAAACACTAAACAAGAAAATAAAATAACAAAAGAAAAAAAAGGAAAGAAGAAGAAGAAGAAGAGGTTTCTTTCTAATCTGGAGATTTTGGGGTTTTCTCTCGGCTTCTCCTGACCTCTCTGACTCTTTTTCTCTTAGAGCACAAATCAAGAGGCTCAAGAAGGAAATTCATCGAAAAAGATTTCCAGAAATTAAAGCTTTCTCTTTGTATCCATGGCTAGTTTTCGTTGATCCTAGCCTCATTTCTTTCGTTCGAGAATAAATTCCAGGAAAGGATAAATGAACTTCCATTAATTTAAGCATAGGATTCGTGGTACCTTTGCTGCATAAGGTTTAGCTTCTTACAGGTCAGTTACTTCTTATTCTTTTCCTATCATTTGAGCTAGGATCTTGTATGGGTTTGATTTGGTTTTAGTCCTTTTCTATGATGCATGAGAGTACTTCATTGAAGAGAGATTGATTGCGGAGTTTCTTAATTGGTTTAAACGAGTTGGCCTACGCTATCTGCTTCTATTCTAAAACAGAATGAGTTGTTACAGTAGAATTCTAGGAGAACTCGTTGAATCTTTTGCATGAATTCTTTTCTGGCTGCTTAATGAAAACCTGCCTGGTTCTATTTGGTTGAATTTGATAAACTTTTGATTGAGCAAGCAAAAGAGTAGAAGCTTATAATAGTTATCAGAGTCAATCAGAAATAGTTTCCGTATAGGAGATCCTTTATAAAAATTGAAGATCAGTAATATGAATCTTAAGGACCATAACTTGCAGGTCAATGCCTCTAATACCGAAACTATTAGTTGAAATAAGGTGGAAGAATGAACCTAAAATTATTTAGCATTAAGATCATGCATTGCACTTCTTACGATAATGGCCTCTCGTTAGAGAATAAGATTGATTAATGATGGTGACTTAGACCACATTGGGAGAGGTTCTAGCGTGCTGTTTCTGGAGTTTATTTTCTGTGGAAAGATTAATATTCGGCATAATAGTTCACCATGTGCACCATGCATGAGTCATTGATGCAAATAAAAGGTGAGTTGTCACCATTGAAAAGAATGGATTCAGATGTTAGCGAGCTAGTTATACTATTAGAAGATCAGTGTGCTTGGCTTAAATATTGTCTTTGGTGGATGCAGCCATTCTACGGATGTATTGAATTCTCGATTCACTTAATATCTGATATGGCATTGTTGTATACTTATGAAAGTTTCACATTCCCTGGAGCATGGATTCCGGATCTATTTTGATTACTAGCTTTTCCAGCCTTTGCGTGGTTAGCCCTGAAGAACGCTTTATACATGCATACCAGAAGGGACCACTTTGGTTATGATTACAGTGGACGTGAAATGCTGCAACCCGTAGCCAAGTCAGAGATTCAACCTTGAATCCTGTTATCATTACCACTGCTGCAAGAATGACACGCTTTTTGATGCTTAAGATCAGCTCTTGTAGCCTGACTTGTTCTAAAAGCAAAGGTTCCTTGGGATGGTAGATGGAATGAGTGCAATGCTATGGGATTTATTGATAAAATAATCTTTGGCGAGGATCGGATATACCAGTAGTCTGTGTATAAAATAACAAAGGAGTGTTGTGTTAACTCTCCTAATTATGGATCCTTGCTTCCCAATTCACCTGGGTGATGCCTTGTGCCGTTTGACACAGGATATTTGGAGTTCACTGATGAAAACCATTACTTGTTTTGTGAGGTTGTGATATGGGCACATAATTGTACTCTTGCAGAGCTGTGAGCATAGGGTATTCCTATGACCCTTACATTAAGGTAGTGATCCACGTGTAATCCGTGATAAAAGGGACACCTCAAAAAGCTATTGCATGTTATCATCAGTCTCTTCGGGCACAGTCAAACTATAGGATGGCTTATGGTAATTTGGCTGGTATATATTAGGAGCAAGGTTGACTCGACATGGTAATTCTACACCACAAACATGTTGTTGCATGTGACCCTGTATTTAGGAAGCTTATGACAATTTGAATGGTGCTCTTACAAATGTTGGCAGAATGGAAGAAGCAATCTAGTGCCATAATTAGTGCCTTTCGTTGCGCCCCAATCACCCCGTGAACCTTCATGCATTTTGGAAAATCAGTCAATTATTTTGGACCCACAAAAGCATGCTTTAAATTTAACTTGGGGAGTTAGAGACTCAACTAGGCGCCTGGCCTAGCGGCTGGCATACTATCGCACCCTCTAAGACGTGGGTTTGAGATCCACCGGGATCGCTTTTACTAAATTAATTTTCATTAACTAACTACAGTTGTTCAATTTGTTAAATAAATGTCCAGGTATATTAATGACAAATCAATAGGTTGGCTCGCTACCTAGCACTCCCATGTCACTGGTTCAAATCCCTCTCGTGGCAATTTATTTTAAAACCTTCTCAAGCCATGCCTTGACTATGTGGGCCTCAAGTTGGGCCACCTCACAAGCATATTGCAATCATGCCTCCATATGGGCTTCCAAAAAAGGCTTGTCCAAGACCGCACCAAACCCAATAAGCTCTTGGCCGTTCCAATTCCCATTCCAGCAGGTTCTAGCTTAATTGGGTCATTTGGTCATCCAACTAACAGGCCATTTAAGTGGGCTATCAAATTAGCAGATTTTAAATTTTATTTGGGCCTGTTAATGGTTGCTCCCTTCTAATTGGATCCTTCTAAAATCAAACCAAAATTTTAAATGAGAAACATTAATAATCTCAATTAAGTCCAAATCTATAATAGATCAAGCCCACCTCTTTTTTTTTTAAAGTTATCTTAAGCCTAATTTTCTTTTTTTAAATCAAATTTATTTTTCTTAAATTGGGTCAAGCACAATCCTCCTCTATTTGATTCGAAATCAATTCTTGTATTTATTTGGAGATCAAAATTCCTTTTTACTTGGGTCAAGCCTAATGTTTGTCCCTAAATTATTAAATCAAGCCCATTTTATTTATTTATCTATTTTTATTTTTAATCAAAACATGCTCTCGAGTCATTTGGGTCAATCCCAATTCTTCCCTTTTTTTAATTTGAAATCAATTCCATTCTTTTAATTTGGGTTAAGCCCAATTCCAATTTTCCTTTAATTTGAAATCAAAATCACTCTTACTTAATTTGGGGTCAAGCTCAATTGCCTTTTCTTTTGGTTATTTTAAAATTAAGTCCATTCTCAAAGGATCCTAGATCTTACGTAATAAATTTCGAAGTTGAAAGTGCAGCATACCCTTTCTTTCAATGTTCGGAGAGTCATATGAGCCACAATGCAACTCTCACTTTCCTTCGACTCTGTGCATATATGGGTCTAGGAACACGTGTAAAAAACTAAACATGTTTTTAAATAATTTTAAGTCTCACGCGATGAGTTCTGGATACGAACCGGTAGCATATCCTACTGTTCGGGATTCATAAATCATAAGAGTCCTAGTATAACCCTCGTTTGCCTCGGATCCTGTGCATATATGGATTAAGGATTTTCTTTTAAACAATTCTAAGTCTCACGCGATGAGTCCTGAATACGAACTGATAGCATACCCTACTGTTTGGGATTCAGGAATCATATGGGTCCTAGTGCAGCCCTCGTTTGCCTCGGATCCTGTGCATATGTGGACTAAAGATTCCCTTTAAAATATTCAAAGT
Source organism: Canavalia gladiata (assembly GCA_037954105.1). Classification (NCBI taxonomy): domain Eukaryota; kingdom Viridiplantae; phylum Streptophyta; class Magnoliopsida; order Fabales; family Fabaceae; genus Canavalia; species Canavalia gladiata. Next base: position 13,954,053 of record CM075668.1, read on the forward strand.
GCTCCGCTTTTTCAATTACCTTCAAAGGTCAAGCCTTCAAACCAGAACTACGTAGCCTTGAGTTTCCCATTGCACCAAGGAATACGTAGGAGCAGGATCAAGTCTTGTGAGGCCATTTTCCACCAACTTATTTATTTTTATTCTAATTAAACGGATCAAACAGTTTTCAAATAAATCACACACTCAGTTTAAGGATACAGTTCTTTGGAACGGGCGAGTAGGGTTCGTAACACCTTTCCTATTCGTAACCGACTTCCGAACCTAGAATTTCTTCCTCAAGTTAAGGTTTTTCCAAATGTTTTCCCTTAAAATAAAATTTGGTGTCGGCTCTACTATCAATGAAATTCTTTTTTAAATTTTTAGCGAGTTCGTCGTCTGGTTGTAATTACAGTTACGATAAATATCAAACATCAAATGATAAATACATGGTAAAATAAGGTGTGATGGAGCTTGATACACAAAATGTGATACTTGGTTAAAATAAATTGATCTCACAATAATTAGAAGTTTTGAAAAAGAAAATGCAAGCACTCAATGTGAGTGTATCGTAATAACCACAAGTATTGACATGCAATTTTTGAAGAAGTGACCATGAAAATGGATATTGTGACACCAACTTGATGAAAGCCTATAACCAAGAGCAATTCAGTTACATGGGTTAAGGAAAAATGCCTAATTATCCTCCATTCTCAAATTTCCACAATTCCAACTATAGGAATCATCCCAACTTCTCTGGAAAGAATGAACCTCATGTGCAAAATCAATCTTTTCAACTGCAACCAACTCTACCTCAAGATAAGTCTTCTAATATTAATAATATTCTCAGCTAATTCATGCAAGTTATTCAAGTCTCTATTAAAAATCTTGAAAATCAAATGAGGCAACTCTTTAAGCAATTGGCGAAAAGAACTGATGGTAATTTTTCAAGTGATATAGTGGCAAATCCTAAGGAGCGTTACATGGCTATTACTATAAGGGGTGAAAAATTATAGAGTCTCAACCACCAAAAGTACAAAAACTACAAATCTATAGATGGAAAAAAAGAAACAAATTGATGATTTGATGAAAAATTGTTTTGATGAAAAGGTTGAAGTCCAATATAAGAGTGATTCTTTCTTGAATTTTCATCCTCCAACACCTATGGAGAAGGAAAAAGAAGATAAAATAGTAGCTTTTACGGAAAATTGTAATGACATCTTTCAAAATAAGCTACCTTAAAAACTCAAAGATCTAGAATCATTTAAAATTTCATGTTTTATTGGTAACATGCAAATTGAAAACGTATATTGTGTGATTTAGGGGGTAATATCCATATAATACCCTCGTATATCCTAAAGAGACTATAACTTCATTAGGTGAAACCAACTATGATGTCTCTTCAATTGATGGATAGATTAATTAAACATTCTTGTGGTGTATTAGAAGGTTTTCTTGTCAAAATGGATAAACTCATCTTTCTAGCTAGTTTTGTAATGCTTGATATTAAAAATTATGAAGAAATACCACTTATTTTGGGAAGACTATTCCTTTCACCATGACGAGCCTTAATTGATATCCAACAAGGAGAAATTATGTTGCAGGTAAAAGATAAAAAAGTCACTTTTATTTGTTTAAGGACAGAAACGTTAGACTTACAACGTTAAACAAGCGCTGCATGGGAGACAACCTATGAAATTGAGATGGACAACATAATTCAGCATACTCTAGGAATAAGGATCAACAATTATGAGATCTTGAGAGTTATAGATCCTAATGCTTGCTCTAATTAGAATTTTTTAAGGAATTGAGGTTTCTAATTTGGAAGAAAGACTTATTGAATCAAGGAATTGAACTTCAACTATTTTAGTGAATTTGATCTTCAATCATACTTTAAAAACTTGAATTAAAGTGATAATTTAAGTTGCTTAAGTGAAAGTTAGGTGAATTCTAATCCTAATATTTTGATAGATTGATTCTTTTCTTTTACTTGTTGTGTTGATTAATTTTAATTGTTATGAATTGAATTGTAGTATGGTTAGAAAATAGTTATTAAATAGTTGTTATATAAATATTGTTCTTTGTACTCTAGTTCATTGTTGATTATTACTTGTTAGATATAAACTTTATAGTTTATAAATTATTTAGATTTAAATCAATGTCAATTCTTCCATATTGTTAGTCTAAATAGTAGAAATATTGGAAACTTAATACTTGACCAAATTCTTGTGGAAATAATATTCTTTCATCATTTACTCTTAAAACGATATAATACACTTGCTACCGTTTTTACCAACATATATTCTCTTGGATATATGTTAATAAAAAATATAAAATAAAAGAAAAAATTTAAATTAATATAAAATTATTAAATTTATAAACATGTTAGAATATTAAAATTTATGAAAAAATAATTAACTATTATAATTTCTCATATATGCATAAGAGTAAAAATTAATTTATAAATAAAATTATATATACAAAATTCAATTAGATTGGATTGATTTTTAAAAGTCAATCTAAAATATGAATTGATTTAATAAAAAATAATTTTTATTTTTCCTTTATAATTAATTCAATTATCAATTATTTAGTTTGATTTTTACAAATTTAATGTGATGGACTTAATTGAAATTTTCTCATTAAGGACTTAATTAAACTTTTATGTCATTGAAACTAAATTTTGTTTTTTAACATATAGATATTAAAAAAAGAAATTGTAAGTAAAAATATCATTTTTCCCTTAGTTAAAAATTTAATCCCTAAGTAACCAATCATGAGGTGGAAAAATTTACTAATGTGATAGTCATCTTCATTGCATCAAAATCATTCATCCAAATACTTAGAAAACTCTTGAAAATCAACCTTTCATCTCTAAATTTTCCTAAGCTAAAATTTAAGTAAGCAAGATTCTTTCCTTCTTTTGAGGAAATTTTCATGTGGGACATTAACGAGGTGTATCTTCATCACCAAAACCCACCTAGCATCACTTCTAGCTTCAACAAGTAGGATGGTCTATCCTTAAACATTTCTAAGTACTTTTGTTAAGTATTCTTGCCTAATCTTTTCTATTTTTATGGATCTTTTCTCTAAAGTTTGAGATCCAACATCCTTAAGTATTATCTGGTTTAAAACTTTTTTAAGACGTCAAAATAAGCATTTCTACTTTTTAAAATAATTTTTAAGAGTATGAAATGAAGTTTTAATGGTTTAAATTACTTATTGAAATTCTTTAAACATTTTAATCGATTAAATATTCTCAAAAAAAATTATAATCTTTGGGTAGATTTGAGAAGTTTTAACTAAGTTTTGAAATATGGTCAAGAGATGGTGGATTTAGAGATTTGAGAAGATTTTGGATATCAGTCTTATTTGAGCTTAAATCGGCTATATGTTATCATATTTCTTCCAAAAATGAAAGCTTGTTATTTTTTCATAAAAATTAAAAATCTTGAACTTTAAAACATAAACATATTAGATCTGGATAATTATGGTCATGATCTTAAAATTTTTAAGTGGAAGCCATAAAGGTTGGATCTCTATGACCAAAAGACCAGGAAAAGAACTTAACTTGGAAAGTGTAAGAAAATTTTGAAGATTTACCAAGACAAAGGCCATGGAGTAAGGACAAGGACTTTGTTTAATTTGAGATTAAACTCATTCACTAAGTGATTAAACTTTGGATCAGGGTACTATGTTAGTAGAAAAATGATAAAAAATGTTATCTTGGACACCAAATGGTCATTCGACCAACACTAATAAGAAGAAAACAATGGCTTCAAATTTATTATGATGTGAAAACTCATACATTTTACAAGTTGCAGCCTAAAGGACATATCCATGAAACTAAAAAATAAATAAATTCAAAAATCTCAGTGAGTAAGAATGGTCATTCGGGAAAAGCATCAAGTTTGGAAGAAAAGGTTGATAAATTTGTCAGACTAATTAGTTTAACAACCAAGGCAAGATCTTAAATGAAATAACCTTTACCTTTACAGATAATAAAAATAAATTAAGTAGTCTTGGGAAGGTAACATTGGCCATTTGGCCATATAGTTGGGAAAATAGTAATAAGAAGTTAAAAAAAATTTAAGTTAAAGTCACTAGGTAATTTAAGTTACACAAGTGATCCCATGCACATGAAAATAACTTAGTGAGCTAAGATATGAATAATTTAACCTAAATTAGTAATGAAGCTAGTAAAATAAAATTAATGGGCAATAACTAAAGACTTATTCTCATTAGAATTTAGATTTAAAATTTTGGTCATAAAGGCTTAGAAAAATGAACATAAAACTTTGTGGGGTTAGAATAAGATTTTATGATAAAGAATCTACTTGTTCATCTTGCTTAAATGGTCATGAAGTTTAGATGAACCAAAAAATACACTTGGGAGGTGAAAAGGTCATTCATCCAACATAAACTTAATGATAAGAAAACCACCAAGTAAACATTTTAGAAAAGGAAAGGACAAGAGAAACTTAAAAGATTGAGTGGTGAAAGTTTTCCTTAAGAAACTTATCATAAAACATAAAGAATAAGGTCAACTTGGGCAATTTTAGAAAAAGAATGCATGCTATCCAAAATTATAAAATCTTGCTTAAGTAAAGTTTTTCACTATGTAAGTTTGAATAAACATTATTGCCCTGGTTATTTTAACTATACTTGAGTATGATCATTTATATTTAAATTTCTCTGGGATCATATGAATGGTATGATAACTTGCTTATGTGTACATGGTTCCATGTGATGCTTAAATGATTATGTACTGATGAACGAATTGGATGCTATGTGTGCATGAAATTTTGGTTGAATATTGAGCATGCATTGTATTTTAAAGACTTAAAATGGAACCTAATAAGTCAAGGGGTCACTAAAGAAAGTCCTATATGAAAACTTAACAAGCACATATTTGTAAAGTGCCAAGTCAGGGACTTATGCATGTGTGGAAGTTTGGGATTATCCATGTTAGAGGTCATAAGGCTTCAAGTTAAGGTGGTGACCACCATCAAGAATGAGCTTGTATCATAAATAAAGTTAAGTATGTGTGAAATTAAAAAGATATTCTTGACAAATGTTTAATAATGTGACATTAATAGTATAATGGTGTGTCATATGTTAAAGTGTCAAGGTGGCTAGTTGTCGCAACCGTAATTCCGACGAGACGACGAACTCGCTAAAAATTTTTGAAAAGTTGATTTTGATGATGTGTAGAGTCGCCACCAAATTTTTATTTAAGGAAAAAAGATTTGGAAAAACCCTAACTTGAAGATGAGATTCTAAGTTCGGGAGTCGGTTACGAGTGGGGAAGGTGTTGGGCACCCCACTCGCCCGTTCCGAAGAACGGTACCCTTAAACTGAGTGTGTGATTTCTGAAAATTGTTTGATCCCTTAGTTAACGTGAAAATAAATAGCTTGATGGAGGTTAGCCTGACAGGACTTGATCCTGCTCCTACGTATTCTCCGGTGCAATGGGAAACTCAAGGCTTACGTAGTTCTGGTTATGTTTTGAAAGCTTGACTTTCGAAAGTGTTTGAAAGAGTGTTTGAAATGTGCTCGAAGGCTTGACCTTCGAAGCTACTTGGAAAGTAAAAAAAGCTAGACTATTTTTGAAAACTATTTTTAGGAGGGCGATCCTCATTCACATATGCACAGGGCCCAAGACAACTGCGGCTGCACTTGGACCCATACAAATCTCTAAACAACGAACAGCAGAAAAAGCTACCAGTTCGTGCTTAAAGCTCATTGCGTGAGATTAAGAATCGCAACACAAGATTTTTTTTATTTTGAAAATCGTGGAATAACGATGAGCAAGGTTTTTATTTTGTAAAAAGGAAAGGCAACCTTAATCCACATATGCACAAGGCCCAAGACAACTACGGCTGCACTTGGACCCATACGAATCTCTAAACAACGAACAGCAGAAAAAGCTACCAGTTCGTGCTTAGAGCTCGTCGCGTGAAATTAAGAATCGTAAAACAAGACTTTTATTTTGAAAATCGATGAATAAAATGAGCAAGTCACAAGTAAATATTTTGAACTTTCGGAGGAATCTATCAACTAAGGAATGTTATGTTTCATGGATTATTTAGGAATTTTGGATTTTTTATGAACTATTTAGGAATTATAGAATTTTTATGAATTATTTAGGAATTATAGAAATTTTTATTAATTTCTGGAAATTTTGAATTATTTATTAATTTCTGGAATTTTTGAATTTTTTATTAATTTCTGGAAATTTTGAATTTTTTATTAATTTCTGGAAATTTTGAATTTTTTATTAATTTCTGAAAATTTTGAATTTTTTATTAATTTCTGAAAATTTTGAATTTTTTTATTAATTTCTGGAAATTTTGAATTTTTTTATTAATTTTTGGAATTTTTGAATTTTTTATTAATTTTCTTAATTTTTAGGATTATTTATTAATTTCTAGAATGGGGACAATTTTGGCAGTTGTGGAAAAGTCAGGGACCCTATGGTAATTTTAGGCCTAGTTGGGTTAAATAAAGAATAAAACCAAAAATGTTTTGTATGGGTTTCGAAGAGCAAAGGCAAGGCATGTAGGCAGGCGTTCCCACCACTAGGCTAGGCACTCACTTTGGAAACATGGTATTTTAAATCTATGTTAAGGCAACGCTTCTGGGGGTATATTATAGTTCACGTGCGGGGCCTACTCCTTTTGTCCTTCTACGTGCACCCTATATTCATGCATGAAAGAGTGGGGCTCCCAAGTGAATTTAACGTATTCGAGTGTCATGATCTAGCTTCATTACACTGCCATTCCCTGATCAGTGTTACACTTTTGGGCGTCGAGATCAATATCAGGCTAATAAAGGATGTCATCAGGCAGTAAGCATCATAAACCATGCGAAACTCAAAGTCTATTTCCAGATACGCTTTTGAACCAGAACTCAATTTGTGGGTCGTCATTTTCTGCATAAGGCTCCGATGATACAGGTGGCTTTCAAGATCCCACCTCAGAATGTGAGTCCACAATGGATTACTAATTACAGTTATACATAAAAGGTGCCCCAACATGCGGTTAGATTTGACGAGACCACCCTTTTTTTTCTATCCAACAATGGAATGTGAAGTAGGCCTTGCAATAATCAGTGTTTCTGTATTCTCAAGTGAATGATGGGGCAAGCCAACTGATAGCAAGTCGTAGGAAACAATTTCGGCCCTTTGCTATGCCTATCTTTGGTGTGAGGATAATATGTTTACCATGACTTCTGGAGAAACAGACTTCACCTGGGTGCCTGGCTGGGATGGACGTGACTTCGTCAAGGCTGATTCTCGAATTCTTCAAGGCCCTCTGGTGGACGATCGCACTGAGCTTTCCAATGAATCTGCTGGATGCCTTTTCCTATCACCCCTCACAGAAGCGGTTGTTACCCTCAGGACCTATACCTATCCAAGTTTATGCAAGAGGAACCTCACGACTTGCATACCATATTTACTGAATGCTAATGGAGTAGAGGGGTAATGGGTCTCCAATGTTTTTCTTCTTGCTCGCGCTTGATCCCCTTGTAATGAGGTGATACTGCACCAAGCAATGGGCCAAAGCCTTCGCCTATTCTGATGCCCAGACCATGATGAGGCATGCATGGTCCTTTTTGGGGGTCCCAATGTCCATGCATCGGCGTAGTGAAACTGAATGTCGTTTTACCATTTCATTGCTTTCGCTTGTCTCCCACCTGAGCAGACCATGGTCGACGTTCAGGGGTGGAATTATCCTTGCCTTTGTCATGGGTTAACGAGCAAAGCTGGTGTGACCATTAGCCATGGTCGTGTTCATGTTTTCTGGCACTTTTGGCTTAATTTCCCTCTATACTCGACCTAAACTCCGAGGCTCCAAGTCTAGACTCTTGATGTGGTTTTGGATGGGCAGTATTCAGTGGTTTGATGGGGATATCACTGGAGGAAGGAGAGGCACTGGATTTAGGTCCTAGTCCCCGGAGTTATGGTTGGTTAGTCTCACTCTTTGATTCTTGATTTTGAAGTCTATATGATAGGGATATTTGCTAAGGCAAGTTAAGCGATTGAACACTAAGAATCGAGTGGTTGCAAGCATGGCAGTCTTTGATCTAATCTTATTCTAACATAGGTTCTACTTCTTAATCAAGATATGAACGCAGGGATTAATATTGCCAACAGTATTCAGACCATACTCAAGATTTATCCTCATTCCAACAATCGTGCATGCAAGTAATCACAGTGTAAAGACTTACCTCGTTGTTGGCAGAAATGTCCTTCCTTCGTTCTAAGACCAAGAACCTTTCTTTCTTCCCCAGTCCGATTGATGCCGACGTTATAGGAGGTCTCCCTTCTTCTCTAACTGGAACCGGATGAACAGATTCTTGAAGTCATTATGATTCCTCCTCCGCCTAGGATAAGCTCTTCTATATGAAGCTACCCCCTGAAATAATCTCCTTGCTCTTTCGTCTAGTTTGGTGCTAAATCCACAGAAGTGTTGGAGCCCCCTCTCTATGGTCGCTTCCCTTCCTCTTTTGTTTTTGGAGTCCTTCCCCGGAATCAATCTTCCTCGATCTCAGACGCCTATAGGGAGAATCTCCTGGGAGCTCCTTGGAGGAACCCTTCTCTCTACCCAAGCTCTCCGGAAGAAAAACCTTTTTCCTCTTTTTATTTTTTATATTCTCCTTTCCTTTTTTGCTTTTCGCTTTTTTTTTTATTTTCTTAATTCTGTTAACCGTTTTTAGTTAATTTTTTATTTTAATTTCCAGATTTTAAATTTTCTATTTTTGTTTTCTGGTTTTTAATTTTCTTCAATTTTTAGATTTTTTTTAAAAATTTTCTAATTTTCTTTTTTTTATTTTTTTGTTAATTATCCAGATTTTATATTTAATTTTCTATTTTGTTTTATTAGTATTATTCTTTTATTTTTTGTTTTTCTGTTTATGTTTTATTTATTGTCTGTTTCCTTGTTTATCTGTTTATTCTGTTTTCTGTTTTTATTTTTATGTTCAGTTTTTTTGATTAATTTTGCTAATTGGGGGCCTCGGACATAATTGGGTGTTTACACTAGTGCATGAGAATGTTATGAGCATGGAAAAAGATGTTAATGTGTCAAGTAGTATCTTGGATGTTATGATTTATCATGTTAATATGGTGACCCAATGAGCAATATGTTAGTATGAGATTTAATTTCTTCCATTATTAAAAAGGATACGCACTTCAAATAAGTATTGTTTAAAAATCAAAAATTGAACTTATATGCTTGTCATTTTTTTATAAATAAACTAAAGTTGCTGGATTTAAAATTATGTCACCAACTTTAGGATAACTGCCTACTGAAAAATCACGATTTCTCACTCTACACCTCCTATTTCTCTTCCTAAAGCCTGTTAGGCTCTTTGCAGTGGCGGTGGTTTACATAGAAATGAATAATACGGACTCAAATTTTAATGTTCATAGGAAAGGGTGTAAGAAAAGATGAAGAGAACCCTTCCTACGTGGAATGTAACATAAGTATAAATGATAATGGATGATTATATATACATAAGAAAATGAACGGATGCCCTTGTTCTATTATAAAGGACCCGCTAAGAGCCTTTTTCTCTCTATGTTTGATATGTGTATGTTAAATATAAGTAATAAGGTACGTATATGTGAATGTATATTACCTTAATTTAATGTATGCGAGTTTTCAAAGCTAGCATGAGTGATGACGTTTTGAATGTTTACCATCTGCTACGTTAGTTACTACAACAAGGTTTGTATTTTTAACAAATATTTTGAAAAGTTTCAACAAAAGTTGTATCATATTTTCAATAGCAATATTTTCCAAAGAAATTCTGCATAATGAGTAACAAACTAGAAGTGAATTCATGATATTACCTAAATGCAAGACAAACTTCATTATTAGGATGTTATACATAATGATCTTATGTGTATAAAAATTAAAAATAAATTTTTTAATCATCACATTGATATAATAGTATCACATATCTTTTTAAGTTATACAAATAATTGTACTTCATATCTCGAAATCTTATAGATCCACAACATAAATGAAGATAACATCTTATTCAAACTTTATGAACTTAATTTCATATCCATTATACATGGTATTCAATTAAATTTTTATTTATTTATCAAAATTATACCTTTTTTCATATAATGTTCATCATGATTTGATTATTTTCAATTTCAATAATAAATTTTATTTTTCAATTCCTCCAAGAAGAATATCAAAACTATTAACAAGAATATCACACTCTTCAATCATCTATATGGTTGTAATCAGTCATGATAAATTGTTTCTCAATGCAAATTATATCAATGGAAGAATTGTGAATTTCATAATATGACTAATATAATTTTCCTTTATATATTTAATACCAAGAGGAAAAGTCGTCACAAATACTAATAATATAGTTCAGTGCTTATAAAAATTTGAGGATTATTTTTATTATAACATATTTTCTCAAAAAATATCATTTATTTTCTCTTATAATTTTAAAATTACCAATTAGTGCATTCTATCAATTTTCTAATAAAATATCAATTTATTTTTTATATCAATTAAATTATCTCTAATTAAATCAATTTAATCTCTCTATTTATTTTCTAAATAAGAAAGAGAAAATTATAATTTAATATTTTATGTGCTCATTATTTTATTTGTTATAACTTTTTTTTAAATGGATGTAGTTCAAATTTTAGGAAAAATTCGTTGTCATCATCCATATTTCTCCCACTCTCATCCAATTTAAAAAATTAAAGATTAAAAATAAGTAAAAAAAGACAAGCAAATAAACAAAGCATCAAGCAACTAGAGCAAAACAACGACTTAAGCCAGAACCTAAAATGGTGAAGTTGTAATGTGAGTTTATAAAGATGATTTAGAGCAATAATACAAGAGACAAAGGTGTTAGGTGGTTGCAGTTTCATAGTTTAAGATACTTTCAGTTTCATAGCTTAAAATACAAAATACAGTAGCTTCAAAATGCAGTGAAAAAGGTTTTTTTATTGTACAAAACTTAAAATTTTGTTATATAATATAACCATAAAAATTTTCTGGGGGATGGAATCTCAATTTTCTTCAACTGAATAAGTTTATTTTTGCAAAACAAAACTCTTTTCTTTCCAATCCAAGTGAGTTCATGATTCGGTATATTATATTATTTCATATCATTATTTGATAATCATTTAAATTGTTCTGTTCTAGTTGTTTGGTTAAATTCATCTAGCAATTATGTTTACATTCTAGTAGCAAATTTTAACAATCATTTTTTGTTTATTATGGGACTAAGGTTTGTCAAGTATGTATCATGGGACATTACTCAAGTATCATTGGTCAGTATCAACACATGTATAGTTATAGCTACCCCTTTCATACTCTGTCTTGATAAACATTAAGGCCCATAATCAAAATAATTACAATTTTTAACATAAAAAATCTAAAGTAATTCTCAATCAAAAATCAAAACAAAAATTTGAAACTTCAAGCCCCTTACTTATGTTCTTTCTCTCGCCAATATTTCACTAACAAGCATCACTTTAGCCATCACCCAATACTATTTTTAGTCATCTAAACACAAAACTCAGAATTCTCTTAAAAAAAATAGAAGATAGAGACTTAGAAAAATTATTTAAAAAATTATCTTTAATAAAAAATATCCCCCAACCCAAATGAAGTTGGAGCCGTTTTCCTGGTTGAAAGCTTCTGTGTCCACAGTGGTCATTCCTACTTCGGCTGAATACGTAAGATACTTCCCTTTTGCCGAAATTGCTCCAAACTCCCCAACAACGATGCCTCTCCCATTTATTTGTCATCAACCTTGTCTCCATTGTCATTGCCCTCCCTTTCTCCAACGCGGATACTTTTCCATAAAATCACCATGCATGATGGCATCTATCTCCCTGTCAACCAAAATCACCTTACACCTAGCTCCATTCTCTCTCTGACATCAACTCCTTAAGCGACTGCTTTCACTCATCCTAAACTTAGTAGTGAATGAAATTCCCTCTCCCTCTCACTCCTTTCAAATCCTAATTTTTCTTCTGCCAAATTTTTTTAATTTGGATACTGACTAATCCCTTCATTATGAAATAACATGTTCTTATTAGGTAAGTTTGATAGGATTTGGGTCAACCTAGGTCATGGGAATTAATTTAATTTTAACGATAAAGGTTATAGGCTAAAGAGAAAGAAAGCCTATCATTGGAAGATTTTAATTAAATAAAATTAGCGAGCTTTAAGTCCTAACCATAAGCATAGACTAGTGGTTGGCTTGTCTCCATAAGCATAGACTAGTGGTTGGCTTGTCTAAGTGTTTGAAACTTGAGCCGAGTTATAGACTTTTTTTTTTATGTTAAGGTTTGACATGTTTTAAAGTCTATATAAAAAAGGTTAATAATAAGTTAAGGCTCATTTTCATCTCTATTTAAGAATTTTTTAATTAAAAATTAAACCTTTTTCAAAAATTTTCAAATCTTGCAAATTCTATCAAATCTCCTTCAAAAATTTCCTTTCCAATTAAAATTATGAAAATCATGCATGCAAATTCCATTTTGTAATATCTTAAACAAATTTTCTCTTTTTTAAATGGTTTCAATTTAAAATAATCATTCTCCAGAATTTAATTATAAACATATATTATTGAAGATATTTTCAATTTCGATATTAATTAGTTAGAACTATATTAGCTTTGAGTTTTTATTATACTTCGGGTTACACATATGCAAATCATTTGTAGAAAGCAAAATTTTGTAAATATTTTTTGTTCTTTATTAATTTTATCCTTTATTTATAAATATTCATTTTATTATTTTTCTTGTCTCATTTAAAATTTATTGAGATACTTCTATTATTTTTTATTAACTTGTAAATATTTATCTGTTTAATTATTTTCTCTTAAATATTTCTTCTAATTTTCAATATTACATATGTATATATATTTAAGAGATTAAATACATATTTTGAAATTAAGACAAATTTGTATAATCAATTTAAGATAACTATCTGTACAATAAACAACGTAGGATACCAATATCTTTTCTACCCGTAAAATCTTCCAATTTTTTCCAAATTTAACAAAATTTATGGTAGCTCCACAATATTTTCTAAATCATCAAAATTTTCTTTCTCTCAACAAAAATATTTTTAATATTTATTTTCTTGTTCACCTCTTCATCATTATCTCAGTTATGATAGTCACATAATTAATAATCTTAAATAAATTAAGTTACAAATTTTAACTTTATTTGTTATTTAAATTATCTTAATTTTAATCATCAATCAATTTATTATCATGCAATAAAGTTCAGCAAAAATTTATTTCTTTCTTCACAAAAAATATCAATAATTAAATTATTCTTATAATTTATTTAATTAGAGGACATTAAATTATTTTTTATATTTCTTTCTATGATGACAAGATGATTAATAGTAAAATTTTTTTTAAAATTATTGAAAATATAGAAGAAAAAATTTATAAAAAAAAAATATATCTTTTTATTTTTTTTTCAAATTTTTAAAAAAAAATACACTACAATGTGTAAGAACACGAAAAAAATCATAGACATAAAATTTTTTATTTTATCTCTTAATTATAAGGAATGGATGATATTTATACAAAATTTTAATTCCAATGATCAGCTATTAATGTCACAATAATAAAAAAAATTAAGTTTGCAATAAATAAAACTTAAATTTATAATGATAAAAAATAATAGTATAATAATACTTCAATAATTTTTCCATAACTATAAACATTAATTTGTATTTAAGACTCGTTTATTTAAAATTAAAGTAATAATAATTATAAAATAACTTTTAAAAAAATATTAATTTGAACCTAAAACTAACCATTAAGATAATTAAGAAGGTGCAGCCTTTTAAAAAAATAAATAAACAAAACTTCTTAGGACTCAAAGTTGTTGACCCAAAACAGTAAATAGAGGAAAACGGAAGTGATGTGTTTTTTCTAAAAGTTGTTGTATTAATTCTGTTAGTTATAAATTTGTTAGTTGATTGCACGCACGATTAAAAGATGATTGTGGTTGGTAAGCCATCTCGAAAACTCTCTCTATCCTTCGCATCTAGAAGCGCTAAATAGGATACTATGATCGGAAAATCTCCATTTCTAAAAAAGCTCTTAGGTATGATCATAAAATCACCATTCCTTTTGGAATTGTCTTTGTTAAATTTTTTCACACGGAGCCATGTCTGTATTTTAATACCATAGGAACTAATGTTTGAGCCAAGAGTTTGGTGGTTAATTCTTGTGGTTCAATTCTAAGTTACACTGTTTAAAACGTTTAATTGTTGATTATTGGTGAATTTTCTTGTTAACCTTTTGCTTGATTTTAATTCTTTAGCATTATTTATGATTCATACAAAGAAAACATTCTACATTAAATCAGAGCTAGCAATTCTATGTAAGGTATAGATTTACATCACAATTCTCCATAGCTAAATAAAATAAGAGCTTGAAATCTGGTATATAGGACCCTTCATCTCTTTCTCTTTCTCTTTTCACTTCACTGGCATTACACCAACAGCATCCACCATGAACACCCGACCATCTTATTCTTGTTACCCCAATGTCCTTGTGACACTGAGAGCTAATTTACAAGTAAGGGATATTTGTCACTGCGAAGTCACCAACAACCACCGCGAAACCACCAATAATAGCCATTGTTTTCAACCATCCAAACCCTAGCTAAGCACCATACATAAAATACCAAATCAATTTCAGAAGTAGAATAAGAGTAGAATATAGGAATTTGAATAAGAAATTTTAACATTAAAATAAAATGAGAAGGAACATAGCACCTAGCCAGAGATTCGCCCTAGCCACCATCAGACACGGCGGTCACCGGAAACCACTACAACCTCAACCACTGCTCCTTTGTTGTCCTTCAATGGCAGTGCCCTTGCTTCCCGGTTTGGAGGTGAATCGAGCTCGGGGAGTCTTTGACTCCCCCCCCCCCACACACACACCAAGTTCTTCGTCGTCTTCCCAAACTTCGTTGTCGTCAACCCGCGCACATCGGCCTTCAAGTGGCCATGCAGGATCTGCACCGCTACCATCAAGCTCGGGTTTGGAGTTTCTTGGCCTTCATCAGAATAGTTGTCCCCTCCATGACCGCTTCCCCTTCCTCTCTGATAACCACTCTCCATCCCAGAACACCCCTCATTTTGTCCCCACCGATGATAGCTCCATCGTTTCATGGCCACGACATCGCTCTCCTTCTCTCACTTCCTCTATTCCTCATTATTAGGCTAGTAAGTAAATAGCTTTTGGGCTTGGAAGATAAGAGGCCCAATTCCAAGGATAATAATTGTTCCAGGGATTATGGGCCTAAGCAGTAATTGCAGGTCGATCCCATAAATGGCGATCCAGTTTGGAACAAGAAAAGAAATTAAATT
Organism: Canavalia gladiata; assembly: GCA_037954105.1. Lineage (NCBI taxonomy): Eukaryota > Viridiplantae > Streptophyta > Magnoliopsida > Fabales > Fabaceae > Canavalia > Canavalia gladiata. The sequence continues at coordinate 13,969,430 of CM075668.1, forward strand.
TGGGTCAATAAAAAGTAATAATTCAGTTATTAATTAATTTAACAAGTTCTTTTAAAATAAAAAAAAAAAAGAAGGAGGAGGAGGAAGAGTGGAAATTTCTGGTTTCAAGAATATTATTTGGGTCTGTCGAGCCTATGTTTGACAACCAATCAAATCATCCTAAACCCTAAATAAAAATAAGCCCTTAAGAAATAGATATGGTAAATGGACTGTACTACTTTATCCGAGCCAATTAAAATTGGCACATCACCAGCAAAATATACATTTCAATTTGTAGCAATATTTTAAGGATATATCATTAAGTCATGGAGACTATAATAAATATGTGCGATGACAAACTTCAGCTACGCTAATTTATTGGACCAAGAAGTTATAAATTGCTTGTATAGGCCAACAAGCCGGTCCTTCATGATATTTCAAATTACACTACTTAGAATTTCAATAAATTTATTTTGAAAAAAAAATATAAGTTAAAAGCTAATGACAAAATATTAGATTAAATGTCCAAAACCTTGCAAACTTTTTTCTTGCCTATGTGTACTGCCTCCCGAATTTTGTCAAAATCTTTATAATAAAATTAATTTTTTTTAAAATTTTTAAATTTTACATAATGAACTTTTAATATAGGTGAAAAACATCTACTACCATATTTTAAAAATTATATAGGTTCTAATGTAATATTTTTTTTATTTAAACCTTGTATATACATAGATTTTAAAAAAAAATTAATTAAATATTATATTTAATAAAAATTTTATTTAAATTTATTTTGATATTTAAAAATAAATTTTTAATATTTTTAAATTTTCTAAACTTTACACAACATATTTTTAATATAAACGGATAACATTCTCTACCATTATATATTTTAAGAATCGTATAGATCCTCGTTACTTAGCTTGAACTTTAAACATACATGGGTTTAGAAAAAAAATTTAATTAAATATTATATTTAATAAAAGTTCTATTTTAATTTATTTCAATATTAAAAACATTAATACTTTTAAATTTTCTAACTCTCACCTAACGATCTTTTAATATTAATGGTTAGCATCCCCTATTATTCTTTAATTTAAGAATTGTATAAATTTCCGTACAACCCTTCATTTGTTTTGAAGCTTATGTATATATAGATTTAAAAAAAATTAATTAAATATTATATTTATTAAAATCCTATTTAAATTCATTTTGATATTCAAAAACTAATTTTTAATATTTTTAAAATTTTTAAATCTTACACAATAAGCTTTTAACATAGGCATATATCATTCCCCATTGTTTTGTATTTTAAGAATGGTAAAGGTCTTGATGCAACCTTCGTTTAGGTTAAACCTTGTATACATGTGAATTTAGAAAAATTAAATAAATATTATATTTAATAAAAATTTATTTAAATTTTTTTATATTCAAATTTTTTTTTAATTTCACATATAATTTTTAGTATACGCAAGTAGATTTTAAACCCTAGTATATTTTTACAAATCTCCAGCTCTCTAAAACATTTATTGATCAAGTATCTTAATCAGAACTACATGATCTTATGTTTTCCATTGCACTAGTGAGTGCGTAGGAGTAGTGTCAAGTCTTATCAGACTATTTGCAAATTTATATATTATTTAAAAGATTAAACAATTTTAAAAAATTAAAATTGTACACTCAATTTAGAGGTATCATTCTTCAAAACAGATAAGTATGTTACTAACACTTTCTCTAATAACTGATTTCTGAATTTAGAACTTTTATTTTATCATAATTTTTTTCAAATATTTTCTCTTTAAAATAAAATTTAATAACACTTCCACATCTAAATTATATATTCTCTAAATTTTGTCAAATTCATTGTTCCATCATAATTTCAGTTGTTTATATAATAAAATTTTCATTGACTATATAATAAAATAATATTATTATTTTTTATCGTTATAAAATAAATTTTATAATCATGCTTAAATTATTTTTACAATCTATTTATTCAATAATAATTTATTTTTAAGTTTTTACAATCACAAAAAATATAAATACAAATTCAAATTATGTGAAATGTTTTTAACATAATCAAAATTTAAAATGTGAAAACTCTTATCTCTAAATGTTATAGGACAATTCACACTCACAAAATTAGTTGGCTAATAATATGTGTAAGTTAGTAGTATAATTAATATATAATAAAATTTATATTTTAAATAAGAATAAATTTAAAATTTTATACTATATTTTTAAAATTATTATTGTTATATATAATTTAATAATAAAAAAGTATTAAAAAATCAAAAAACAAAAGAAAATAACTATAATTGTTCAGTTAAAAAATCACATTAAATTATTTATTAAAAAATTTAAAATATATTTTTATTTTTATTTTTTAGATATTGATTAGTATTACAAATAATTAACCTTCCTAGATCCCTCTTTCCCCACTTGTCCACCGCTAGTTTATGTAAATTCATTCCCTTTACCTGGCTTTCTCCAACCATGTCTCACTACCTCTCTTAATTTTTTACATTTGAGTTTTAATTTACTTTATTTTCAATACACAAGAGCAATTTAATTTGAAAAATATTATCCAACGTCACATACTGTAAATTTTTTATATTGGACCAAAATAGTTAAGAGGAATATCATGGAGTAAAAAAGGTGTGAATTATAATTTTTTTTAAAAAAAAAGATGTGAATAAGGTACATTTTCTTCTAAAATATAACATTCTACAAAAATGTTCAAAAAATAAAACATGAAAAATAAAATCAGAAACCAAGATATAATAAATCATATTTATTTAAGATATTTGTTCAGAGACTCGTATTTATATGTTTCAAACCATTTTGATTTAAAGTTTATGTTGTGAAAACTCATTGATCAGTCTTATATATTAGAATAAAAAAAGTGATTTATATATTTAATAATATTATTATACATAATTTTTTATTCATTAAAATTAAAAAAAAAATTGATATTTAATAAATTTTTTAAAATATTAAATAAATATTTAAATTTTTAGTTATAATATAATATTTTTATTTTATATATATATATATATATATATATATATGAAAGAATCCTATTTATATTTACTATGTTTAATTTTTAAAATTGTTGGATACAAAACTGCATGTGAAATTCATTTTGAACTTAGTATATCAAATCATAATGAACTATCTAACATAAAAGAATGGTGCACCTCATTAATTTACTTTTTTACATAAAAAAAGAAAAGAATGTAATTATCACACTAAAGAAAATTTTTTTATTTTTCCTTCTATTTAATTTTCAGTTCAATTTACTAATTTATCAATTTATTTTTATGACCTATCATCTTTTAATTAAGGAAGAGTTATATTATTACACCAAAATATCTTTATCAAATAAGTATCAATAAATTTAGGAGATGGGCAAGAAGGTAAATGATTAAAAAGTTTGACATTAAATATTAAAAGTAATTCAAAAAATCTTAAAAAATAGAAATGAGAAAGGTTACTTTCAAAATTTATTCATTATAATTTCACTCTCAATTTCATTTCTAACAGCAAAACACTCACAGCCTAGCTTTTTCTCAATCAACATTCAATGATAACAATAGCATACATTGTGTTTTCTTTGTCTGCTTTAAACAGCAACATTATTTATTTCACAACATTGTGAGTAAATTAAAATAAAGGGTTTGACTTATTTATTTTAAATTTGACCTTATTTTTCCTTTAACATTATTGAAAATTCAGCACTTTATCACTACCACATATTTAAAAAAAAATTACATAACTAAAAAAAAATACTCACAAAAAAAATATATATTGATTTAAATACTTCAGTAGAAACCAAAAGCAATGTTATTGAGTAGTTTTAATTGGATGATAAAATAATTATATATATATATAATTAAAAACACACAATAAATGTAAAAATTGAAAGCATATAATAATTATAAGATAGAAAAAACTTTAGTTTGAGAGAACATTACTGATTTGGAATTTGAAATTTGAAAGTAAATTATTTTCACTTTCAATTAAGTATTGGTCATGTTAAGAGATGAGATTATAGTTAAGTAATGTCAAACAAGAGAGACAAATCGAAAGGAATGAGGTTTTGAAAATAATGAGGTTTTGACATATGAAAGAGGTTTGAATTATTAAATTTTTTATTATATAAAATTTTAATTTCTAGGGTTTTTTTTTCGTTTTTCGAACCATATTTGTTTATTTTTTTAGTTTATAGTTTTGTACATGTAGCTATATTTAAATTTAAGACCATAATTTTCTTTATGATGTAAAATAACAACAATTTTAAAACTATAGTGATTGTTTATCAACGTTTAATAAATGATTACTTAAAAATAATAGGCAATAATTTTCTATAAAAATAGGTTAAATAGGATATAATATGTAATTTATTGAAAATGATTATAAAAATATATACTATTCCATGATTTGATCATGGTTTTATAAGTTTATATATGTTTGACATGATCTAATATAAAAAATATTGTAATGAATAGAATGTGAGACTTTCAATTGAAAATGATGAATGAAACAATTGAATGGATTGTCGGTGATGCATCATATATATAAAATATTATTTTGTAAATTATCAATGTGGAGGATAATTTACAAGACCCTCTAAGTGGGACAGCTGAAAAATCTAAAGGTCAATTCATGATAAAAAGACTATAGTTCATAAGAATAAGAATTATTTAGTCTGAAGAGTACGTGAGCAAGGTTTGACCATCACAATGACTTGGGTTTTGGTTAGACTTAGATGCCTCAACAACATTCTAAACACTATCATTACTCGTCAAACAAATTTTTGTTTTTGAGATATGTGAAACAATGATGAGTATGATGATGATGATTTGAGTGTTGTAGTGGATATATTGTTTGATGATTGATTTGGACCTACATGCATATGCATCTCGTAGGGATGACCAACTCCGTATTAGTGAGGATTATTATACTATGGAGTACAATAGACCTCAGTTTTAATCTTGTGTCTACTATCATAAAAACTTGTAAACAAAATGATAGAGTAAATACATTAATGCATTACATATGATGATCTTTTTTGTGATAGTTGTTTGCAATGGTCAAGGAACTTGTATGTTACTTATCTTGAAACATATACGATAAACTACTCTTATTCTAACTTTTACTTTAATAAAACATCCCAATCCTCCTCTACTTTATTTCTTGTATGTGATTATGAATCTCATAGTGAACTGCAACATAGTCTGTCCTCTTCTCAATGTTGAGATGATCGTTGACGTAAAGGACAAGTCATGGTTATAACACTGTGATCACAACCAATAACTATAAAACTGAAGTAGCAGTTAAAAGAAGAGAAGTCAGAGAAGATAACCATGTAGTCTTTATCACAATTAGATTAACTTAATTTTTATATGTATTCACTTTTATCATCGTAGTTTTAGTCCTCTATATTATTTATATTTAAAAAAAAATTAAATTGATATACCTTCAAGAATAATATATATATATATATATATATATATATATTCTAAATTTTTAGATATATGTGTGATTTAAAATTAAGTATATCAAGATCACTCAATTATTTGTAATTAATATGTATATTTAAGAAATAATATGTAAACAATATTAAAAGAATATAAATAATTTAGGGATAATGACATCAACATCTCATATAAATTATTCTAATATTGAATAATTAGATCAATTTTAATTTTTTATTTAAATATGTTTAATAATTAAAATTATAAATTTTATTATAATTTAAAATTTTTAATATATTTTTAAAACACATAGTAAAACTTTAATAAATGATAAATTTTATTCAAAATTATAATATTTAATACAATTAATATGTTAAAATTGTAATTTTTAATAAAAAATTTCACCTTTTTTCTATTTTTTTATTTATAATTATTTTACACATATTTAAAAAATTCTGTTAATATTCTCGTTTGTATTAATATTATATAATTTTTTATTATATCTTTAATCTTTTTTTATTATTTACTTTTTTATCAATAAATATTTTTGAAAAAATATAATAAAAAAATAATAAAAATTATCTTAAATTTATAAAATAAAAAATATAAATGAATAATTTTTTATATAATAATAAATAAAAATAAATAAAATATTATAGGATTTCATTGTATACCTATGAGCTCATATTGAAAAAATTATTACTCTTTTCATTTTTGTCACCGTTTAAGAAAATTGTTCTTTTGAATTATTATTTTAAATTTAAAATAATATGTATTTGTTATTATACTTTTACACTTATTAATGAAATTAATTGATAAAAAGGATTAAAGCAAGAAGAGAGTTGAGGAATAATAAAAAATAATATAACAAATTTGACACAATTAAGAATATTAAATAATTTTCTTAATTTATATATTATAACCTTAAAAAATAACGAAAAAGATAAAAGAGTGTAATTTTAATAAAGGAAATAAATTTTTTAATAAATAAAAAATTATGAAGTTTATGATTAAAAAATTATATTTTTTATGAGACTACAAATATTTTTTAATGAAAAATAATATTATTAAGACTAGATAAGATAAATGTGGATAACAATTTTTTTAAATTTTTTTTTAATATAGTTGTGTGTTTAGAGTTTGAATTTGAGATCACTAATTAATAACTCTTTTTTAAATTTTTTTAATTTATCCATAATAATTAATTATTTTAAATATAAAACTATTATATACAATTATGTTTTTAAATTTATTATAAAATTAAAAAATAATTTAAAATCAATTTTCCTTCAACTTTTCAATTTTTATTTTTTTATTTTATTCCTAAATTTAAATATAAAATTAACTATTCTAATAATCTGATACTCTTTCAATTTTATTATAAAAACATCTTTTTTAAAAAATAAATTATTTTAAAAAATTTATTACATAATATAATTATGTACAAAACTTAATCAATATAATTAATTATTATTTTTTCAAAAATAGTCCAAATAAAGGCAAACATTTTTTTCATTCTTCAAATTTCCAAAACCTAAATCAAACGGACGGTACGGTGTTGTTACTATGGTTTTTTTAAAATTTAATTATAAATTATATATATTTGTGATGATTTTTTTAACTAAAATTAAAATTTTATTTTTATAATAAATGTTAACTTTGAATATTAATATGTATTATATAGGTTATTAAATTAAAACTTTAATTTAATAAAAATAATATAAAAATATCTATAATACTGAATTTTTTTTTCACAATTAGTCTGACAGATGCAAACATTTTTTTTACATTGTTCTAAATTTCCAAAACCTAAATCAAACGGACGGTACGGCGTTGAAGTTTGGGTATATTCCTCGCGATGTTAGACGCTTGATTAGAACCTGTTCATTTAGTACAACTGTACAGGCTTCCATTTCGTCACGCTCTTCATCGGAATATATAAACCACGCGCTGGGCATTTGGTAAAGATTACTTCACGCGCTATTTGTGCGCGTGAGATACCATCCTGCTGTGGCGTTTATTCTCAAAACCTCTGAAGAGGAAGAGCTTCATCAAACGCATGGCCGCTCAAAATTCGCCGCTTTCATCTTACATCCTTCCCTCGCTTCGTTCTTCTACTTTCACCCTTCACCTGAAAAAGGGTTAGTCTCCTATGTCAATACGATTATCCAATTGCTTCTGATTCTTTTTCATTTTATTTTTTTCAACTGTAATATGCTCTGCTAATGTTTGAAAATTCCAATCTTTGAGGTGTATGAATCATGGGTCTTGTGAAAAATGCACAAAAGTTTGCAGCTTCTAAGGTTCTGGAAAGCATTAAAGTTTGAATGAGTCTGAATTGCATGATTTGATGTTGGGTTGTGGAATGTACTGATTTATTATTCGCACTGTGTGGTAAATGTTGTTGATTGTAATTTATTTGTGATTGTGATGTTCAGCGATTTTTGTGCGTTCTGGTTTCAATTTCCGTTTGCCTTTATTATTATTATTTTTAATTCTTGGCATGTACTTCTATAGTGAGATGATCAACTAAACCCTTTTGGACTCTTTAACTTACCAAGGTAAATGAATATTTAGGCCTTTTCGAGCATTTTCCCCCTAATTTCCCTAAACCAATACTTTTCACTATAGTTGCAGTAATTCACTATAAACTTTGTAAATTTCAACATCTGTTCCACAATGGCAATGGAATTCAGACTTCTGGAGACAGTGATAGAATCATAGAATGCTGTCCTTGAGCTTTGGATCTAGATTGATTCATTTCATTTGAGGTTTAATAGTTTAACTCTCACAATTTCATTATGCTGCCAAATATTCTGTGGTCACATTCTCTCATGCAGGATGATATCTCAGACACTATTTGTTTTGTGTAGTTGTGAAATTGGTTAATTTTGTTTTCAATAACTTCTAGATGTACAGAAAATTTTGTAATCACAATGACTATTACTTATAAAAAATTAAGTCAAGTACCAAAAAAATGAGTGACTGTTTGTCCGCAACTAGGTTAGATCTTAGATATAACAATGATGGTTACACCGTCAAAAACTTCAAGTGATTATGGGAATTTTAAGCTTGTTTGGCTTAAAATTCTATGTATTCCAAGGAGTTTGATGACTTGATATAATACAACCTTGTGAATGGCAGGACAATACACCATTCATCCATGTTTATGTTTGGTATTTTTTCTGTCTTATTAACAGAGTGTGAACCATGGGTGATGCAATTGATCTGACTGGTGATGGAGGAGTCATTAAGACTGTTGTCACAAAAGGCAAATCTGATGCTGTTGCTCCAACAGAAAATCTTCCTCTTGTTGATGGTATGTTTGTGTCAGTGGTTAATATTTAGGAACTGATCATGTAATGGACTTATATAACTTGATAATCTTTCAAGCAAGATGCCATATATTCAGCACCTTTGGAGTTTGGCAGCATACTTCGGTTGTATTTTACATCTAATAAAGCAACTATTGTCTTTAAGGTGCTGTAGAAGTCATTCCAATTAATAATTATCTTCTTATCAGAATAAAAGTGGATATCTCCTGTCTATTATCTGTTAACCAATCGTATAATATTCTTGCTGAAAGCTTATCATATTGTGTCCAGCTGTGTTTTCTGTTCTAAAATAAATGGGAACTCGTTTATGATTCTTGCTATAATTTACTTGGCTGTTAATGTATTTTCCCATATTTGCGAAGATATAGTTATTTTCATGAGTATCCACTTTCGTGAGTATCTTTGTTTCAAGGTCCACTCTATTTTAGAGTATGATAGAAAAGCACATTGCATTGAAATTGCATAAATATTAGGATCTTTACAAGGAAAGGTTTAGATATATAGCTTTTAGGAGATTTTCAATTGAGACACGAATTTGATTCCTAACTTACAAAAAAGGCCTTTATAAATTTGTAGGTGCTCATGGGAATATAGATAAGGGAGTTTTTGAAAAAGTTGAGGTGCATAAGTTAAAAATTAACTTATGCAGAAGTTTGGTTCATTTTTTTTCTCCTAGTTTCATTTTATTTTCTTATTCTACAAGTTCTTGTTGAGAAGATAATTCAAACTGACAAGTTTTGATTTGCATAAAATGCTTGATTTTACTGATTCTTGTTTTAATTTTGTTTTTGTCGATCAGTTCACTATGAAGGCACACTAGCTGATACTGGTGAAGTTTTTGACACTACACATGAAGATAACACTGTCTTCTCTTTTGAGCTTGGAAAGGGCAGTGTTATCAAGGCTTGGGAAATTGCAGTGAAAACCATGAAGGTCTAACAAAGCATACTTGTCAACGAAACTGTATTTAAAAGGGTTTGCATCTCATGTTTATCTGCTAATTTTGCCAGGTTGGAGAAATTGCAAAAATAACCTGCAAGCCAGAATATGCATATGGCAGTGCAGGATCTCCTCCAGATATTCCTCCAGAGTACTATTCTCATACAAATATTTTGTTTGGAGACGTAATTATTATTACTAAAAAAAAGTTCAAAATAAACATTGTAGGTTGTAACTAAGAAAAATGAAAGTTTTGAAAAGAGGCCATGTATCAAGACTTCTTTATTGATTAAAATTTTTTATCAAAAAACAACCTGGGATATATATTCCACAAATATTCTAATTATTTTCAATTATATTATACAATTATCATGTTGTGAAATCAGCCTTTTGCATATGCAAGGCTAGCTTCTATAGACCTCGTTCTGGGTCCAACCTTTCTCCGGTCCCATGTGTAGTGAGAGCTTTATAGCACCTGACTGACCTTTATACAATTATTAGATGAAATCATACTGTAATTCCCTAATGTTTTGCATTGTTTCCTATTCTACTTTCTTTGAAGTCACAAGAACTTGAATTCACAATTTTTCAATTCCTTTCAGTGCAACACTTGTTTTTGAAGTTGAGCTAGTTGCCTGTCGGCCAAGGAAGGGATCCAGTCTGGGAAGTGTTTCAGAGGAGAGGGCTAGGCTAGAGTAAGTAACACATTTTATATTTAACCAAATTTAGGTTCTTACAGGCATGTCCAAAAGTATAGATTGAATTATGATTTTCATTTGCTTTGGCTGTCTCTATTTTATTGGAAGCAATAATATGATGATGTCTTGTGATAAAAAAATAGAGAGCTGAAGAAGCAGAGAGAGTTAGCCGCTGCTGCGAAAGAGGAGGAGAAGAAAAAGAGGGAAGAAGCAAAAGCAGCAGCTGCTGCGCGTGTGCAAGCCAAGTTAGAAGCTAAGAAAGGTCAAGGAAAGGGTAAAGGTAAAGCAAAGTAAGGACACTGGTCAGACATCTACATAAATTTGATATATGATGACAGTCAATAGTTATGTATTATCCAGTATCTCCCTTCCCCGTTGCCCCATCCAAAACAATGTATAAATGAAATACCAGGTTGGTTTTGTTCACCTACATAATATAATTTTATGATGTTTGATAACATGTTACGTAATCAACTGATAGCAATAAATATTTTCTTGGGTTTTGTCTAATTATCAAGACACCGTAATTCATACCATTCTAATAGAGCCGTGCTCTACCCTTTCAGTGAAGGTGATTGAAGGTAGAGATGTAGTTAAAGTGGGTAGTGAGGCGAGGTCTTGTTCTATCTATGGTAGCCATAGTTCATTTACGTTGTTGTTATTGTGTTTATTGTTCCATCTATGTTTTTGGTTTAGTTTATCTTTAAAAACAAGTATTTTTTGTATTTGTTTTTTAAGAAATCCAGATGAAAAAATTTATTGTAAAAGTATTTGTTTTTTAAGAAACCCAGATGAAAAAATTTATTGTAAAAATAAGGTTTCTACACATTATCTATCCATTTCTTCATTTTCATTTCCTTCTCTCTTTTTGCTTTATCTTTATTTTCCTTTTTTTTTCCTTACCTACATCCCGGGTCTTATATACATATCTGTTATCTTTTTTCTTTTTTCTCTCTTTCCAAATGGATCTTTGGATCCTTGCTCCGATCAAAAAGCCAGTTCCTGATTCTCCTGGTGGCGGGGCGATCCATAACAGTGGGAACCGGCAGGTGCCGAACAATTACTTACCCCGTCTATTCTTAATTTTAAAAATTTTATGTCAATTGTAAAATGTAAAAATCTTAAAAGTACGAGAATTAAGTTGGTATTTGCTACTAAACAGATTTTTGGCTATTTTAACTTGCGCGTTGAGTTCCACAAGTGAAAAAGTCATTTGAAGTTCGATTGGTTTAGCAAATGTGTAAAATTTTTACCCACTTGAATCTGATTGTAAGAGGATAAATGGAATTAGTTACGTAATTTTGCAATGTTTTCTAATCAAGATTGTAAATTCGCCTCCTTCATAAACCACACAATAACCGACATTGATTATCAATGTAAAACTCATTCTGATTTAATAATAATATAAAAGCAAGTCCACATCTGTTTTGCTTTTTCCTTGCAAGCAAATCCATAAATTGACTGGCCTCAAACATCCACTGGTGAATAAAGAAAACATGTCGACTAAAAGTATAATTTGAATGAACCAAAACCAAAGGTATTTGATTCATACTGAAACCAATATAAAACTCGATTCCACCAGCCAGTTGAACGGATGACTAGGTCAGGTGAATAAATCACGGGTAAAAAAAACTAGTCCAAGTTAATTATTCGATCAAATACCATCAACCATGTGGCGTTACAACATGCCTATTATACGACTTAATCGGTTCAAACAATACCTTTTAATTGAGTTAAATTACCTGTTGATCCCAATATCCTGACCGTCAATAAGTAGACCAAGTTTAATAACACTAACTAACAATCCAATCTCATACAGTTGCATGCACATTAGAGAGAGAACTCTGTAGCAACAAAGAAAAAATTTGTACATGCTGTTTGGTTATACACAGCCTCCCAAGAAATGAAAGTTCAATGGGAAACAAATTGTATAACTTGTATGGTTGTTACACGGTATTCTGCCGTTCTTCAGATCCCTATGTCAGGGTAATTACACGAATACTAATCTTGAGCTACCAACTTTGATACAAGACGAGAGCAGGTTACAATTGTAGTACATTATAATCACACGTCCATAAATAAAAATTAGACGGGGTATTCAAACCATGTCCGCAATGTCATTATGTCCATTGTCATTCCATCCAGATCCAGCTCGAAACTTACAGACAGGGCATGTCCCTTGTTGCCGCAGCCAGGGATCGATGCAATTAGCATGAAACTTCAAAACATAAAATCAAGGCGTCAGTATTACTCACATGAGATACATAAATTAATACAGAACAACAACCGTGATTTTTAGTGTACTTTAGGGTATTGGTTTCTTAAGAGAATAGTCAATAATTGTTCATAAACATGCCCATACCGATATTTACTTTCCAAAACAACCAATCTTTTTGTTTACTATGACTAAAAAAAATGTCATATGAGATCATATAAGTATAAAATAAAAATATCGGTTTTTAACTGTATCAGTTCTTCTCTGGATACAAAACGTAACTGGCTCAAGATCAAGCAACTAAGTTTCAAAAACAAAAGGCAATGCCAGCAATAACCTACATATCTAATTTCAACTGAGCTGAAATTTGACAGGATTTCAACCACACGTGTATAGTGGCAGAAAAATGGTGATTAAAATTTGATATATTGGAACGTTCATTCACACAAACAAAAGTTCACAAAGAGACAAAGGCAGCAATAACCTACATAACCATTTCCAACTGTAGCTGGAGTTTGACAGGATTTGAACCAAATTTAGTGGAAGAAAAAGGGCGATTAAAACTTGACATTTAAAAACTTTCTCTTCTTTTATCGCAAGTTCAAAGTGACTTCCAATTTCCATATATTAGTGACTCGGATTACCAGTAGTAAAGATGAAGCGACACAACATGTCATTAAAAATAGGAAACAGAAACTATTTGATAAAAAATTACACATTACTAAGCTAAGAAACAAACCTGATGTAAACAGGGTAAGCTACGCAGTACATCGCCAACATTAACTTGCTCTAAGCATACACTGCAGGTGAGCTCATCATCAGAGGCTTTCATGCTCCCAACAGCATTTGAATTATCCTGCTTCTTCTGCCACAAATGAAAAGCAATAAAATATGTAGCCCAATCACCACACTAACAGCTCATAAAATGAAAATTTTTCAATTTGACAGTAAGGAAAAATTAACAGTGTAGATCAACACTCAAGCCTTTCCCGATTAGATGAGATCCATTACATGAATCAAACAATACTTTAATGCTGTATTGTAAATTGAAATTATAAACAAGCCACTGACTAACAATGTAAGTGCTGTACATTTGAATGATCCTTTTGTCATTTAACTTCCCCCAAGAGACTGAATCACGATGAATATATGCACAATGATGACATAAGTGATACATCATTGCCATAAGTGATATACATACATATATATATATATATCAGAAAAGTTTGAGTATCAGGACTTTCTCATGCTAAGAAAAACATATAGAAGAATTGCACCCGAGGAATAGTCAAGTTCTCATGAGAAAAATGTATCACTTGTCTAGGCCAAATGGATGGAAGCAAAAATAAGGCCAAGGATGTCAACATTACCTCAGGAGAAGTGGATGATGATGCCTGTTGCATTGAGGAACTACTGCTGCAAGCAAAAAGCAACTTGTTGTCAAATAATCCATGTACTATAATTTAAACTTGTAAATGAAGTAAATTTCGATTTCAACAAGCATTTTATGTAAGTACTAGTAACTGGTGGCGAAAATGTACTGGATATGACATTTTCACATCAGTTATGAATAAAAAGTATAGTTTAAGAAAGTCTTCATATACAATATAAATTGGTTAAAGATGATGATAATAAGTCTGCCATAAAGGTACCAAAACTTTTGTCCAAAAAAACATGGCAGTCAGCATTTCCATGTCATCAATCAATATATCATTCATAATCAAAGCTATTTAAATTTCTTTATATGACCTTCACTCCTTTACCCTCAAATGTATCCTTAACATTCCATTGAGCACATGACAACAGTGAGTAGTATTTTTCAGCACATTATTTTTAACAAGAATTTTATTGTGTTTTGGTACACCAAGCAATGTTCTCACATAAAGTTTTTTTGTAGGGCGGGGGATGTTAAAAAGAATAGTCTTTAAAGATAAGAGTTGTTACTTGAAAATATTAACATCCATTTAAAGGGAGGATATAACAACTAATCTGATTGATTACTTACCTTTGGGGACCAGAAACCTTGTATTTGTGGACAGGAAGAGCATTTATCTCTTCCTCGGTCATAGAAGGTGCAGTAGAAACATCTGAATCCAGAGCTCTTAAAGTTTCATAATCTGAAATTGAATGAAAGATCTGTGCATGAATATATTATATGACACATCTAACAAGACTGGAGCACATAAATTAACTACAGTAGAATTTGTTTTCAGAAAGTTCTAAAAACCTTCATGCATAGAGAGGTAGGAATTTAAATTAAGAAAAATGAAAGGAACTACAAACCTAGGTCATCAAACTCCCGATCAAGAAGTGCCAGCTGAAGTCTAAGACCCTGCAGACGCCCTCGACTTGCAAGAGCTATTGATGGTGGCATATGCAACCTCAATTCGGTGTGGCCAAGAAGGCCACTGGCTGCTGCTGCATGAGCTTGTGCTTGGGCTTGAAGCTGTTGACATGTTGCATACATCCTTAACATTGTTGCCATCAGGAAAACACCAAGCACCAGCCAGAGCTAGAAATAGAAATAAGACCTTATAAATCACATAAATAAATTAAATTGACATTATTTTCACATAACAAAACTTGCATGCCTAGTTTACATACTATAAAATCATACCAGAAAATTTGGCGACATCTGGTGAGAGTTCAGTATCATGAATAAAAGGAGAACTGAAACATATAGGCAGTAAGTTGTAAATAGGAGATTGAAGATAATATACGGGAAAAGAAATAAAAAATCGGCACACAAATGACAAAACAAACACAATATGAGAGCATGAATACCTGTCACGAGAAAAGTGAGTGAATTGGAATTGCTAGGACGTGCTGCATGAACACGCTGAAGAAAAGATGGGAATCAATATGAAGTTTTAGTTGAAGCTGTAAAATATACTAAATATAGGATAACGTTCTTATTCATAAAACAAGAAAACTCGCAACAATACAGCAACACATATGTCAGCTCTGCCAAAACATTTATGCAGGTGCAGGTAAATGATACAAAAAGAACATACCAATGCTCGTCTCTCAGGCATAAATCCCGGAAACCCATTTTCTATATCTGCTCTTGTTCCTCGAAAAACAAAGCTCATGGTTCTACTATATATTTTGAAAGTTGAATTAAAACTTCACTGGTTGACTTGAGACTAGATCAAAATCAACAATCAAAACCTTTCAAATATTCTGAAATGTCAAACAAAATTGTAGTCAGTGGACAAGAAATCAATCACAAATAAGTGCTTGAGTATGAAGTTCAGTAGGAGACACATAGAAGACAAAATTGAAAATTTCCAAGTATACCACATAAATATATCAAGAGACTGTATCCAATATACCACATTCTAAGCCTACCAGGATCATCCCTAAAATCGCCCCAATACTCAAAAATATTATCACTTATCGGAAATATTCATCATAAAAAATAACATTACCACAGAAGAGGAATATAGGACTAAATTTGGGTCTACCTTAACAATAAATAACTACCTTAAAAATTATGACTCTCAAACATTTAAAAGCAATTCATGAACATTTCAAATAGTTTCACACTCGCATAGAACATGATCCTGAAATATATTTTTATTATTCTGTTGACTAGGTGCAGGCAACATTCATGAAAATTTACGGTCCAAACGTTTGGCACAACAATTAGAAAAAATAGATTTGTCCCTTGTTTTAAACAACAAAACAAGATTCATCAATTCTATTGTGAAAGTTATATTCCTTGACAAAACGAAAACACCCATCCATCCATCTCTATAACAACTACCATGCCATCAACCAGCTCCAATCAACGATTGCAAGAACTGACAAAATCAAACACCTGGTTGCCACTACCGACGCTTAATCCACTTTCCTTAAGAACAAACGAAACACCAGAACCTCGATGCCAAATCACTTCAAATCAAGCACTGCAGACGATTACGCAATTTTCAAGGTTCCAATGGAGATATACAAATCAAGATAACAGCACCGATCAAGAATACACCACAACCGTTCAATATGCGATTACCATACACGGTATCAACCAACCGCGGATCCTCCACAAAATGAAACAAAAACCCTAGCCCAATCTCGGGATCAAGTTCAAGCGAATAGCAACGAGAAAGAAACGCATTAAAAAACAAAATCATTGAAGCAACATTTTAGGTGATGAAAATCGAATCGGCGGTATGCGCGAAAGGCCCGAGAACCAGAGAGAGGCTTACCCAAATTGACGAGGAACAACAGCTGAATCCGATTTAGGAAGTGATCGGAAACAGCTTTTCGGTTTTCGATCACAATGTCAACGCAGAATTGGATCTTTTACCTCTCGATTCAATTCGATTCGGGGTGGAAGATCACGAAAATTGGTGAAATGGTATTTCTTTTTTCCTTTTTGGTTTTGTTAAAACAAACGGGTCAAGCCTGTGTGTGGTGTGTGGTCATCGCATCATGAACTTCGTAGAGGCCTTTGTTTCGTGAATAACCACAGCATAGTCTAAAAATAATTCACATAAAATAATATTAAAAATTTGTAAAATATGAAAGGGTAAAAAACAATGAACAGTGTTTTCGTTAACTTAAAATAATTTTTTAAAATTAAAATATAATTAACTTGAGTATTTATTTTATAATAATTAGACTGATGACTGATCGATCCATTTGGTCTAATCCGAACAAGATATAAAGAAAACATTAGTAAAATATTTTTTACACACTATTCAATATATTTTTAATTAATAATTTTTTTAAAATATCAATTTATTTATTTTGAGGAAAATACTATTTAAAGAAAATATGATTTTTTTGAAAAATTAAATAATAATAAAAATATTAAAGTTGTATTAAAAACAATTCATTAATGTCATTTATCTAAGCAAAAAACATGTTCAGTTTGAAATTTGTACCTAATTTTTTAATTTGTCTGGGAGAGTAAATAAGTTGATTTAAATAAAATATTTTCAAAATTGATTTGTAAATGATAAAGGTTAATCAAGTTTGTAAGTGAGTCATATTAAAAATTTTAATTTTATTTAATTAAAAATATGAATAATAAATTTGGCTTATTTATAATTTATTTTTTGTACAATTGAAATCTTATTTGTTAATTTTTTTAATTTATTCTTTATTAATTTAGTATTTGATAAAAAAAATTTACGCTATCTATCTCATTATTATTTTCAACTGCCATCTCATCCTTATATTTTAGAAGGCTCGTATTTATTTACTAGTTCCTATGACACTTCGTTTTTTTACTTCTTTCATTGTTTTTTCTTTTTGTGAATTTTTTTTGTATCTCGTTTAGTTTGTGTGTATTTTATTTTTTTAATTATAGAAACCTAGGTTACTACTACTTTTACTATGTCAAACCTATGTTCCCTTTTATTTGACACGTATCGTGCTTAATTTCTGTTATGTCATGTGTGCATTAATGATATCAATTAGTGCATTATAATGCAATAAGTGAAATAATATTAAATAAAATCGAGATGAAAAGGAAATAGATTATTTAATTTTTACATAAAAAGTGTGCTATTAAATAAGGAAGATGTTAAAAGTTTAGTCTAAAAAATATAATAAATAAATTATAAATATTTATAATAATATATATATATATGAACAAATTATTCTAAAATCATTAATTTAAAGTTTAAAAATTCAAACTTAACACATTTAAATAAATATACAATTCTAAACTTAAACCTGCTTATTTAGCAAACTTAATAAACATTTAATAATTTAAATAGTAACAATTCAACAAGTCAACAATTCTAAACTTTAATCAATAACCTCTCGTTTCCACTTATCCTAGTAACTTTAGCCTAATTCATCTGCACACCTAAATTTGTACTCACCTAGTTGATTTACACCACATAGTTCAATGAATATACCCTACATAATTCAATGAATTAGCCTAACTCAACAAATTAGTCCAGTTTATTTACTCATGAAGGATTCAAATCCATATAACTAAATCCTATGCAAATATCATTCTTAAAAAAAAAATCATATATTAAGGTATTTTAGGTTAGGTTTTTGATAAATTAGCTATGCAAATATCTCATATATTATATAAATATATTTGTAGATAAAAATACAATATAAAAATAAAACAATTAAGAATTAAAAATGATAAATATAAATATTACTTTAACAAAATAATTAATTAAAAATATCAACACTTTAATATAAATCTTAGAAAATATGTTAAAAATAGTATAAACACGTAAATAACATGAAAAAATATCAAAGGCTTAAATTTATTGTGTATATATAGATTACATACAAATTAAAATCACTACACCTTGTCCTGAATATATTACAATAATGCAATACTTATAACTAATTTAAAATCAACATGTTATTAAGGATGGAAGTGAACAAGGTCGTCCGACAAATGCTCACGACTTGGTTCGTTTAAAGCCTAGTTAAGTTCGGTTCGTTCGATAAATAGATAGATTCAGGCTTGTTAAAAAGTTTTTTTAGATAAACAAGTCAGACCTAGTCTTGTAAAAAACCTATTTAACCTATTCAAGAGCTTATTATATTTATATTTATTTTAATATATTATATTTATATAATATTTATTTTATATTTTATTTACATAATATATATATCTACATATGTTTTAGACCTATTTAATGACCTTTTTATCTTGTTGGCTTTAAATTTGCAAGCTTTTTTAATTAATTATTTATATAGACTTTAAGTTTATTTATTGATTTTTTTGTAACGTGGGTTTTTAAACAGACTTATAGGCTTTAAATCAGATCAGACCTAGACAGGAAAAAAAAAATCTTTAACTGGTAATAGACCTAGGCTTAAACCTCAGAATTTTTAAACAGGTCAAAATCTCTCAAAACCTAACTTAGTTCGGCCTACTTTTATCCTTAGATATTACATAAATACTTCATTATATAAGTTCATATAACATCACACTGAAAATATTCTAGTGAATAAACATTTTATTACACAAGTTATTCTAATTAGTGAATAAATATTTTTTTCGCATTGATTAGATTGGTTTTAATATATTTAGACATGATATATTTTAAACTTTTAGGTTCGAATTAAGTTATTTTAAATGTTATACATCTTTTTATCATGATTTAGTTTATTTTAAAAATTATCAAATTTACAAATTTATTTAAAATTTTAAAATATAAAAATTTAATAAAATAGGTAAATGATTGAAAAGGTTACAAGCTTAGAGTTTTTTAATAAACATATATTTAAAAAAATGATAAAATAATAAATTAAAATAAATATAAATTACAAATAATATATATAAGAAAGTTTTTAAATAGATTTAAATTTTTTTAAAACTAAATCTAATTTATTTATTTAAAAAATTTAAAAATCATAAGTTTATATTTTTAATAATATACAAATCAAATTAAAATAATTTTTAAACAGATTAAATTGTAAGCTATTATTAAATAATCTTACTTATTCTTACTAGTATCAAAAAAAAAAAACATAAAATAAATGTTGTCTCTTATGTTACATCTCAAATAAATACTTATTTAAATCAATATTTAATAGCCAGCTTCAATCATTTTTCTCAATTAGTATCATAAATATCTATATTCAAATAAGTTCTTATTGAAATACTTCATTCAATCCTATTTTCAAAACTAAATTATATTCATATGTCCAACTAAGCTATATTCATATATTACAAAAAATGTTACAAATGATTACATAAATTATAAAATAATTAAAGATTGTTGAATCCTAGTATTTAGGATTTGAAACTCATTCTCATGCATTCTAATATATCTAGTGTTCAATAGTTAGTTAATATAAAATAAAAAGTATCAAGATATCATTTGAAATCAAATTTGTATTAACACCATGCCTTATACAACAATAGATAGAACTAACAATTTTTTAAAACACATACAAGAATAAAATATTTCACACACTCCATATACTGTCTTGGTAAACAGAGACAAAACCATTTAATGTTCTCCAACGATAATTTTCAAATAAGGGGCACCTTAGATTGATTGATTCAATTGTATCTCCAAAAGAATAAATATAGATAGAAGAACAAAGCATTCAATGTTACGAGCTACATGAAAGTGCATTTATTTCTTTTCATCTAACATTATTCTCTTCAAGAATCTATTTTATATCTTTAGAGAGAGACTTTGAACAATTATCTCAAACTGTCTCACAAGTTTTATCCTTAAGATAACTGTTATCTTTAACAAAAATATGTGATATCGGGAGAGATCCAGAAAAAACAAAACACTTGAGTTTAAATTTTAAAGAACCAGTGAAACAATACTTGAACTATGAGGATTTTTAAAAAATTGTACTTAATTCTCTTAATAAAAAATATTGGTTGATATGTAAGTTCTATTTTTTCATTAAAAATTTTTGATTCATGAGTGTAAGATGAAAATATAATCTTTAAATTAAGAATAAATCATTATGTTGTGTTTTTTTTATATCTTTTTTATTTAAACTATCTTATAAAAAAATTAATTATTAATTTTTTTTAAAAATTAATATTTTGTTTTGAAATTTAATTTTTTATCATCTTATTAAAATGATATAAACTCTTTGCCTTGGTAAGATCTAATCCTAAAACATTTTTAATTAAAAGATAAAAAATATAATTTAATTTTGTTTTTGTTTTTATTTTTTTCTTTACAGCTCCTTTTAACTATTTTGAAAAATTATTGAAATGTCAATATCAAGAAGTAGAACATCTAATTTACTGTAAAAATGAAACGTCCCAAATTCTCAATTTAAATTTGAAGTTTAATTTAATTAATTCTCTGTTTAATTTTAAAAGTTTTCAAAAACTTAAAAAAGAAAATTTTTATTAAAATTAAATATTAATTTAAACCCTATTTAAAGTGACTATGAATTTTTTATTTTTGATTTTAAAATTTATTTTAAAAACAAAATTTATTTAATAAAAATAATTTTTAAAATAGTTTTTAACGTATTTTCAGAACTCAAATTTCAAAATAAAAAAGATTTATTAAATATTATTTTTAATTTTAAAATATTTTTATGCTTAAATTTATTGTATTTTATCATTATTAACCATCATCCTATAATAATAATATTATATTTTTTAATATTTTAAAAAATTATTTATTTAATTTTTATATAATAAAAATAAAATAAATAATAATATTTAATATATAAATTATAATAAATTTATAATATTATAATATAATTTATATTATGTAATTATTTATAACATAATATTATTATATATATTATTTTTATATAAAATAAATAATAAATAATATAATTTTTTTATAATAAAATATAAAATTATTCATTTTAAATAGTGATAATTAAATAATATATAAAATAAAAATGTATATAATTATATAATATTTTATATTATAAATATTATTATTTTATAAATATTAAATAATATAAAAAATTATAATAATAATATATAAAAATATTTATTTTATATATTAATTATTAAATTATATATAAAATATATAATTATATAATATTTTTATATTATAATAATCAGCATTATCAATATAATATATAATAACAATAATAACAATAATAATTTTTTATTTTTTATTATTTTAAATTTTAAAATAATATTATTTTAATTTTAGAATTAATATTATTATTTATATTTTTTTGAATTTGTAATAAAATGATATGATAGAATATTTTAATTTATTTTTATAATAATTTTTAAAAATTAAAATTAAAAATTAAAAACTAGGAAAAATTAATTTTAATTTTTAAAATTAAAAATTAAAAATCACACCAAACGGATGCTAAAATTTAAAATTGAATCTAATTTTTTTATTTTACCTATTAAAATCTATGGCCTACATCAAACCGACCCAATACAGGTTGAATATTCATTTATAAATCTAGCTCGAGCATTGCAAAATATCTTCAAAACCAACATACTGATCCAATACGGCATTAGTTTTAATACGCAGACCTTGTAAAGTGGAAACACGAGGCAATGATGTGTTAATGGATAAAAAAGCAGAGAGAGAGAGAGAGATGGCATATGATGATTGCATGTTTAAACCAAACCAAAGAAGATTTTCAAGAATATATTTGTGTTTTCAGTAGTGGCAAAAAATCAACCCAATCTGGATCAATAATATCATTCATTTAAATAATATTTATAGAAATCTGATACGCGAGGAAGAAGTATCAATTATTGAATTAAATTAAATGACATGCAAACCACATGAAGTTTGAAACATAATGAGTAATGAATTACAAAATGATTACAAAATGCCGCGTTAAGTTTCAAAGCAAGGGTCACGCAAATAATATTTTTTTTAATCAATTCAATTAAGTTAGAACTAGAAAATAAAATTGATGGATCAGACAAAAGTAAGTGCCAGACAAGATTATATCCAATTTTTGAAGGTTAAAAATATTTTTTTAAATAATAGTTCAACATAAAATATATCATTTAAATTAACTTATATATGATTATATTCAATAATTTTAAAATTATTTTAGTTAAATTTAGTTTTTCCGAACTTAAAAAAGGCATTAAAAACTTATTTTAAAGCATTTTTGTTAAAAAATTTGCTTAATAAAGAAAAATTCTTGAAATTTTGGTTTATATTCTTTTAATGTTTTAAGAAATTTAAATTTTTAAAGATAAATAAATTTTAAAATTTATATGTTTAATAAAAATAGTCTATAATTCATAAAACTCTTTTTTTGCTTATATCAATAAGTTTTTAGAAAAAAAATTTATCAAGATAAAATCTTTTTTTATTCAAATTTTATAGTCAAATTTTTATATTATAATGGTGTATAGAATAACTATTTATTTAAATACAATCCCAAAATTTTAAGATATTTTTTAGCTATTTTATTTTTTATATTATCTTTAATAATTAATTATTTTAAATATAAAATGATTATACAATTAATTTCATATTATTGTTTGTAATTTTACTACAAAGTTATTCTTTTATACATTTTTAACAATGATTATTTTTAAATTTGTATTGTATCTAATATAATTGAATATGCATAAAACTTATTTTATACCATCAATTGTAAATATAATTAATTTTTCAAAATAATATATTTTCTCAATAAATCTAAGTACACCAGTCAAATCTATAAATAATTTAAAATATTCAAAATACATCAATAAAATCTAACACAATTAATAGATAGATGTATTTCTTGAACGTGCTAATAAATGATTAAATGTTTTAAAATTATTAAATATATATATTTTTTATTTTGAAGTGATTGTTTTACAAGCCGGTCAACTGTCAAGGATTACCTCAATTTCACGGGGAAAAAACACTCAAAATGCATTGTTCCAAAATAGAAGAGAACAGACACATCAAACTCGACCCAAACATCATATTACTTGCATTCCATTTATCTATTCATAAAAAAGTATAAAATTTCTTTTTATTTATCAATTAAAAAATATTAATTAATTTTTCTGTATATATTTTTTATATTTATCAATTATAATTAGAAATAAAAATAAATAAAATTATTTCACATAAATTTACAATTTTATTTATTTAAAATCTAATTTAATTTAACTTGTTTAATAAAAAAAGTAAATTCAAATTTTAAAATGTATTATACTTATAAAAAAATTTATTTAATTTATTCAAAAATTTATTTATTTTTATATATTATATATAATATATTTATTATATTTATATAATTTATTAAAAATTAATTTTTTTATTTTAAATTAAAAAAATTTATAGTTAACTTTTTCTTTATTTTCAAAATAAAACTCTATACAATTTGTTTAAATAATTTATATATGTATATAGGTTTAGAATCTAATTAATTTTTTTTTATTTTGTAGATTTTAGGATTAAAAATCTTTTAAATAAATTATTTATATAAATTTTAAATTTATTTATTAATTTTTATTATTATATGCTTTTTTAAAAAGTTTGTATAACTGATAAATTTTAAAATATGTTAAAAGTAAGATAGATAAAAGACTCATACGTAGATTTTAAAATTTTTAAAACTTAAACCGTTAAAATTTAACTTCTATTTTTATCTTTTTATGTAATAAAATGAAAAAATAAAAAATAAAATTTATATATGAAAAATAACAACATAATTATATTTCTTAATGTTTATACATTCTCTTTAAACAAACAATAAGAAAAGGAGTGAGTGTATTTTAAGATCAACGCTTTACCGAGAAAATTCCAGATAAAAACCCCTTTACAGCAACAGCTTGGAAGCAATCTACAATTTGAGAGGGAGGATGGCCTCATCTTATAAACTAAACGTGGTTCATTGTAGTGCCTGTTTATTGGCACTTTTTTACAAGAAAAAAGAATTTAAAAAATAAAAAAATCTCGAAAAAAGTAATAAAAATAATGTAAATGAATACGGAGGTAATGTTAAGTAACATCATTATTTACCAGTACAGATTGACGAACAGATGAACCTCTCAATAAAATATCAATGTCAGATGACATATCACCAAACTGCGTGTGACGCTAACAACTAGTTAATCAATTTTAAGAAGAAAACAAAAGTAGTAGAACTGATATTTACCAAACTTAATAAATTGCTTGGTCAGCACCTCATGGATGACCCCACACATGAGACTAATGTGAAGAATGTTACCCAAATTGAACAAAAGGGGTATAATATGGATCATAATCATATATCTAAGGACCCATGCCTAGTCGTTGACTGGCCAGTTCACACATAGTATCAGCAAATCCAACTCTAGAGTTGACCAAATCAAACTCCATCCACACGTTTTGCTGATGATGATGTCCAATAACATAAGCCTCAATTCCCAACAAGTCAGAATTCCCAAACGTGAAACAATACACCCCCTTCGCCACGTCACCCACCCGATACAATAGCCTCTCCCCTGACACACTCATCTCCGCTCCCTCAAAAATCAACGTCACCGCCGGTAACGCCGGAAGACCTGACTTTACCCGAAAACACAAATCCATCGCTCCCTGAAACACAAAATTCGGGTCCTCCAAAAGGGTCAGCACCCCCTTTGTCTGTGCCACGAACTCGTTTTTCAAAGCCGTGTAAACCGACCCGAGAAGAAAAGTGAACTGGGTACCCGAATCCACCATGGTCTGACCCGCCCCAGTATGATCCGGAGTGAAAATAGATTTTGGTACCTGTAAAAGTTTCTGTCCGACCCGTATCCCTTCGAGTCGGACTGTGTACGCGACCCGGTCGAAGTAGGGTAATGGGGTGTTGATTTTTACGAGTGGCGTGTACTTCAAGGGTCCGAGCCATGAGAAGGTGGCGTCACCGAAGAGCAACACGCCGGAAGAGTCGTGACCGGAGATGCAGTACGAGAATTTGGGAAGGCCCATTTGGGTCACGAACGAGAGTGACCCGCGGTTCATGCCCATTAACCCGGTTGTCTTGGAATCTTCGTCGGTGTTGGAGCTGAACCCGGAATCCATGCAACCGAATATGGCTCCGGGTTGAGCCGACCCGCCGATGAAGAACGTGTCAGTGGCGAGGTTGCCTTCGATGGAGGTGGCGTCGTTGTAGGAGACGGTGGCGTGGCAGAGTTTTTTCGGGTCACAGGAAACGGGTATGGGGAAGTCCTGGGTCCGGGTCTTGCAAACTGGTGAGGTGCAGGGTGTGGGGGTGTATGAGGAAGAGAGGAGTGGGTTGAAAATGGGGTTGTTTAAATTTGGGAACTTTTTGCAGTGGAGCCATGAGAGTTCACTCCCTGTGTCAAGGACCATGGTAACGCTCTGTGGGGGCGACCCTACGGTTAGCGAAACTGTTAAGGTGACGTTGTGATGGAAAGGGAGCTTACGTGAAGAAGGCCTTGGAACTGAGACAGAGCCATGTGGGAGTGTTTGGGTTTTTAAAGGCAATATGAGGATTTTTTGTGGGGAAGGTGAGAGAGAAGAGGCACTTGTTTGAATTTGGAGGAAAATGGTGATAAGGGTGATTGTAAAAGGAGAAAGAAGATGAAGAAGAAGGGGAGAGGAGGCCATGTTTGATTGTGGGGTGTCTATTGGTTTGTTCAGGTTTGGTTTAATTTTAATTAGAGCTTTCAAATTTTAATGGAAATTGAAAGGGTTGTCTGTTGTTGGATTGTCCTATGAGATAATGAGACAGTCACTGTGTGGTGGGGAAGTTTGGTTACTATACTATCTTCAAATTCTTATATATAGCTGGATTGAACTTGAATCATGTCATGACATGCAGGGGGAAGTGTACCATTTTGTTTTCTAGCCGTCTTCAAAATATGTGGACTATGTACCAACCTTTACAGTGAGGTTTGTTTTTGTTATATGGTATTTGACTGCATGATTCTCTGATTATTTTCACATTCATTTTATTATTTCATATAAAAGAATAATGCATTTCACATTTGCACTCTACTATTATGCTTTGGGCGGAAAGTGTATCAATTGTATGGTCTAAACCAACTCATACATGGCACTTATGCTTATTGATTAATTCCCATAATAACATGAATAATTTGAAAGATGGGCAAAAGAAAAAGAAGGAAGACAAAAGTTTGATGCTACCAATGCTTTCTTTAGGAAAAAAGTCTCTCTCTCTCTGGAAGGTATAACCATAGACATAAAGTACAGAGTTTTAGGAAAACCGGGAAAAAAGTGTTCAGCTTTGGAGATAATGAACTGGCCTGTTTATTATCCCTTGACTCTCCATTAAAAACTAGAGTGTGTTTGCATGTAGATTGAGACACCTACTGGCCTAAGTATACAATTAAATATATATTTGAAATATAGACAGACGCTAATCTTAGGTATGGTGATCTGTGAGAGCACTAGCAGCATGAGCTGACTACATGTTCTACAGTTTCAGTCAATTTAATTACAATATGAAATTTTCCAACTTGATTTGGACTCTGGTTTTGATTGGATAAGGAAGTAGAGTCTCGCTTGCATTAGTGGTTGTGGTTGTCATAATTAATTGGTATTAGCAATTAAATATGTTTTAAGTAAGATTTGGTTATATAGTTGTCTCCAGTAATTAACTATTTAAGTTGATTCCATCGAGAAAAATATTTAGTTTTTCGTTTACTAGTAGTGAATGTGAGTCTTGACTAAACTGACCTGATCGGTCAAAAATTTTAATCACCACAACAGCTTTTCCCTTTAACCTTTTCCAGACTCACAACAGTAGAATTTCTGTACAATAATCATAGAGGTAAGGCTCATGGGGAGAATAATAAGGCAATATGGATTTTGTTCCATACTTTTCTTTCCCATCAGTAAGAGATCCTTCAGTAATAGCCTTTTCTTTAAAGAAATTCTTTGATTTACTAAACCTTAATGATACTTTCGATATAATGACAAGAGTATAAGCATTAAAATTTTATTTTGTCATGGTAATGATTTGTGAGAAATTTATTGAATTTCTTTTTATTTTTAATAATTTACCAATAATTGAACTTTTATACGGCGTCTTTTAAGGTTTTATACAACCTGTTTACACAATTTCGATGAAATTTATATCCAAATTTGTAGCTGTTAAGTACGTTAACACACTATCGGATTGTGTGACTTTCCAGAAAATAATAATAATAATAATAATATCAATGATTAAAAAATTAATAAATCATTTTTTTAGTAAAACTCACATAATAGGATACTAACAACATTTTTCATATTAAAATTATTTTGATTCTTTAATCAATAATTTCAGAATATTATTAATAAAAATTATGGTCATAGAGACAAAAAAGACTGACCTACATAGTTAATGTTGTATGCAGTATGTTCAATCTGTGACTTCATTTGTGTTTATTGGGCGAGGGTGCATTGTTATGTAAAACGTGATCCTGTCTTAAAGCCTTCTTGGTCAATCTCGCACCACATTTATGCCTTTTCTGCTTCGCTCTAATTATTATGTCTTTCTACAGAACAAGCAGAATATTTTTATCGAGGGTACACGTGTGAATAACCATATAGTGCACCCCCTCCCTCAATTAGAGGCTAAATGTAACAAAAAAAAATAAATGTAACCCTTAATACGATTTGCTGAATTGAAAAATATTGAAATTATTTCAGTTTTTAATTCACAAAATCGTACAATTTGGTTGGTGCACCTACTCTCCTTGAAGCCCTTTCTTCTTTCTTCTCCATGGTTGTCTTCCAAATTCTCTCAGTATTAACCTACTTAAGTTTAAATTTGTTGCAGCTAACAGTTTGGTAGCCAACTGGTATTAGGATTTATTGCATGACCGTTATAGCTTTTTCGTCGCTCATCTCAAACTACTTCCCCTTAGTAAATAATTAAATATTTTAATATATTTAGTGTAATTGTGTAAAATCATTTTTTAATCTCTTTTATTTTTCTCATATAACTCTAGAATTATAAATAAATACAATTTCTTATAATTTTGTATTTATTAATTGTATAACCTAGGACTATAAAACAAAGTTATAAAAGAATCTAAAAAATTATATTATAAAACATTTATAGAAGAAACTTATTCAAAGTCACCCTAATTGAAGAAACAAAATTCCGAAATAGTCATTACCAGAAAGAAGATTTCTCATTTGTTCGATTCAAAGTTGTGGCCGTGGCCAAACTGCACGCCACTGAATGACCATTTTTTGTCCGTTTTACTTATCCAAGTCTCTTACAGCTTCCTTAAGACTAAGATTAGGGACCATTCGAGCAATCAAACTTCAATTAGAACAGTCCCTGCTTTGCTCGTTTCTTTGACAATTGCACATAATGACACACCGTTAATATACGGGTGTCACAAACGAATCAAATTGAGAGAAATTTCAATGCTTTCTGACTTGTTTTTCTGGCAACATGGGCCAAGGATTTGGTACTAATTATTTAAATATGGCTGACCCTCCTTATGCCTTTCAATTAAAGATGATAGAAAATTTCCTTTCCTTTTAATTATTGGTCAACTGAATTTGTTGATATATTTTGTTCTCATATGTGTTTTCTGTTTCCATATTTCATAGGAGAAAAAGGGGCAGCATTTCCCACTTGAAATTTCTATAACTCTATTAATTTATCATATATATATATATATGATAAATACTCATCAGGCACAGGTCTGAAACATATGACATACTATTAAATTTGGCTTAGTAGAAGGAACTAAATTGATTCTTAGCAATCCCAACGGGGTTTAATTAATTCCCTAAAACGGCTAATTGATGTTATTCACTTTCTAAAGATGCTAGTCCAAAAGGTGGAATGCTGATATATAGTATAAAACTTGCTACTTGCTACTACCTACTAGTCCTTCCCAGTCCCCATTCATTAATTATTAAACTCTATGATTGCTATAATCATATATGGAGGCAGTCAATTTGGCTAAGTAAGCTCGATACTCTGACCAATATGACAATTAATTTCGTGACCATCTTATCTTATCCATCTAGAAACTTTATCAAAATTGATTATATAATAAGGAAGGCATAAATGATAAACCGTTATGGATTCACCTTGCATCCTTGAAATATTAGACAATAACATGTACCTTTTTTATGTCAAGAAGCTAAATTAGCATCTTACACACAAGGTCCAACAAAATTATCACCTTCCACAAACAAATTACCACAGCGTTAAATCCCTTAGAGCAGATCCAGATTGAAATCATACAGCGAAAACCTTCCAATCACAATTCACAAGCCTGAAAATTGTTCCTTGTGAACTATCTTCAATAAGAACGGCTGAAAAGATGTTGCCAACAAACCGCACTATAAAGCAGGAATTAAATGCAAAATGGAAAAAGGGCCGAAAAATATATTCCTTCCATTTTTGTTTATTCATTTAAATAAAGAATATACATATTAAAAATGTAATGAATTTTCTTAATTTTGTAAAAGTTATTATTTACTTTTTTATTTTATTTTATTTATAAAATTTAAACCTATTTTTATTTATGAAAATTTTAATATATATTTCAAAACACATAATAAGTATTTATATATAATAAATATTTATTCAAAATTAATTTGATATATTATTGATATAAATACTATAATTTTTATAAAAAAATTATTTATTAATTTTTTATTATATGCCTAAAGACGCATATTAAAAAAATTGTTTTACTTTATACTAAAATGTATCATTTCCTTTGATAAAGTTTGCTGAACTGTGCCCCAATCCTTACACAAAGGTGCCGCGAATGAATTAAAGAAAGTGACCAAACGAAACTAAAATCTGAAAAATATGGTGAATGAGAGAGTAGATGACAAAAGAAAATTATAACGCTGTTGGTGGCATTGATTTGAATGCAAAGACAAACGTCAATTTTGGATGCTAAATAGAAAAATGATGGTAGAAAGATGCGAGAGAGGGAGAGAGATTAATAAAGCATGGAAGAAGTTTTGGTGTGTGTGATTGATAAGAAGTTAAAATTAAAAAAAAAATTCAAAAGGGAAATTTATTGAAAAAATATTAAAAATATAAATAACATGCAGTGTTTGTTTTAGATAATTTAAACCAATTATTGGATTTTATGAATTTAACAGTCTATAACAATGAATTTAGTATTATTTAAAATCTTTATCAAACTGATTTGATGATAAAATCGTTTTAAAAAACTAGAGCATAATATTATAATACTTAGAGAACTATTTTTTATATTTAAATAACTAATTTAAAGATTTATTCTACTAGTTCTTCTTTTCTTTTTTTTAACAATGGTAGCACAACTTTATATAAAGAAAAAAGTGAATTTTTTAATTATTACTTCAGAATTGTCTAAATTAATAATCTTATAAAATAAATAATCTTATACTAAATATATCAATAAAATCAAGATATTACATTAAAAATTACATCCAATTTTTAGAGTTATCTAATCGACTAATCTTGGCAATTCCTTTCTTTTGAGTTAATCTATATTTTTTAACCATGAGCTTTTCGAACTAAGAATCAATGAAAATTTAAACGGAGCAAAAAGAAAGACAAGAATTTTATTTAAAAAAGATAAAGAAAAAAAATTTTGTTTTAAAAAATAAAGAAAAAGACTGGTTTTAGAAGCGTTGCTGACTTGCTGTACTGAAGAATTTGACTATTTGACGTCAATTTATTTTGATAAATTAAAAAAGATTAAAAGATTACTCTCTGAGTAATTGCTTATTAAAAAAAAATATTTATAAAACTGACAATATTTTTGTTAAAGATTGTTATTAGAATAAGTTAGCATTATTGTTAAATAAATAATAATCGATCACGCACCTTTAACTATCCGTCATGGGCCAACTATTGTTTAATTTTAAAAATTCTAACTAAATTTATTAATGTTTTTTTAATTCTAACATTTGTAATAAATTTTTGCAAGGATTAAATGATTAATACAATCTTACCTTTCATTTTAGTTTGTGTTCTGTTTTGCGTTCATGCTCTGCTTTGCCGTTGGTTCTGTTTTTCTACTATATCATGCTCTATTTTTTTTTACTGTGGCTTTCTCTCTTTGTCTACTGTTTAACTATTTCTACCCACGTAGCTACACTATTTCCTAATCTGTTTAGAAGCTTACTATTTCATCTTTCTCTAGTTTTTTGGTTCTTGATCTCTTTTAATTTCAGTGCTGAAGTTGAGAGAAACAAACACGGACATTCATTCAAGATCCTTTTTTAATTATCCATTGCTAGGTTACGAAACATGAATTTCTTCATCTAGTTCTGCCACCTACATCTTGGTCACAAATCAGAATTTTTGTCGGCAAATCTATGTTAAGATCAAACAAATTATATATGTGTCTTAACTCCATCCACTGTTATAAGGATAACCTTAGCCTTCTCAATGTTATCTTGATAAATTGGATAAAAAATTAAAATAAGATAAAAATATAATTTATTGTAATTTTATGTATTAAGATAATAAATTAGATGAAATTTCTCATGTTATTATATTTTATATTTAGAATGAATCAAATAATTAATATTAAGATATGATGTAAATTATATTTAAATAGTTAAGTTATCTATTTTTATAAAAATTAAATATTTATTTTTTAACATAAATAAAAACAAATAAAAATTATTAAAAAATGTACTATCTTAAATTTTTTTTACTAAATCAAAAAAGAAATATTGAAGATTAGATACCATTAAAGAAAAAACATAGATGAAAAAGAAAATCTAATAAAAAAAGAAAGAAGAAAGATATAATAAACTAAATATTTATTATTATTATTATTATTCATATTGTATTAATATAATTAATAATAATAATAATAATAATAATAATATGTATATTATTATCTAATTTAATCTTTTATATAATAATAATATACTAAAATTTAATAAATTAAAAATTAAAAAATAAAAGAATAAATTTACCATATCTTATTAATAAAATAAATATTAAAAATAAAATAAAATAATTATTATATCCTATTGTATTATCCTAATCTTTAAACATTCCTAACTTTATTCTATTATCCTAATCTTTAAACATTCCTAATTTTATATTCAGATTAAGTAATTTTAAATTACTAAGTTTTTTATTTAAATGGTAAGAATTTTTTAAAAAAAATATTACATATTTTTATTTGAATGATTTTTATATTAAATAAAAAAATTTAAATGATACCTATTTTAAAAAAAATCTATTATATTAATTTATTCTTAATTATTATTCATAATTTTGTTATATTTTAATTTTTAATAATTATTTATTTTTATTACAAATTATTAAAATTTTAAAATTTTTTATTCTCACAATAAAATTTTGTTATCAAATGGAATTAAAATACATAACAGGTAGACATGGTAACATGTGGATGGTTTCGTGTTCTTCATGTCCCCCCTCATCTCTTCCTCCATTGTTGTAAGATAAAAAATTAAACCACAGTTAGAATAGGAAAACTTGTTCAACTTGTTCTGTACCTACGCATGTTCCTATTTTTTTATATTTATATTTATATTTTTTATAATATTTAAAATTTATATATTTTATTAATTTTATATAATATTTTTATAATAATAATAAAAATATTTTAACAATTTTATATATCAAAACTCGTATGAAAACGAAAGTTATCTCCATAACCGTTTGAGTATCCACATTCAAAAATCAAGTATTATCGTTTTAGTGAAAGTCACTTCGAGCCTAACTCATATTTGTTTTTTTCTCAAACTCAAGCCAGGCAAGACTAAGTGGAGCGGGTATAGATTTTTTTCATTTCTAATTAATGGACGACATGACTTCAACCTGTGAGAGTAAAATGATGAAGATTGAAGATATCTGTATGCTAAGTCATCCCTTTGACTTATACTAGCTGGGCATTTAATTACATGTTTATATGATGAAATTTTTTATATAATTTGTTATCTTCTAAAAAAAATGGAGGACAGGGATTCACCCTTTGCTCGCTTAAATCCATCACTGTTTACATCCCACTTCTTCTAAGCCAGCCGAGAAAAATCCCAAGCATCATGAAAAAATACAACTCTTAATTAAATAAAAATAACATGTCAAGCTCACGTATTTGTAACAATATCACCAACCCCTATTAAGTATTAAACATCTGTCAGCATCAAATTATTGTGCTATGTTTTGTCATTTATACAATAAAAACTGCTAGGAGTGTTATAATATTGGAGCATCATAACATCGTTAATTAGCAAATATCCCGATTGTCAATCACCCTTATTTTTCACATATAACTGATATAAGTAGCTCATAAATTAGTGACATCCACTAGCGTAAGTAGGGGACAGAACATATACGTTGTAAACCTTGTTGGAACTTATGATATGCACCAAATTCAAAACGGGCAATCTCACTTCCTAAACTTTAATCTGCGATGATATAAATTTTTGGAACGCTATGTTCTTGTATTAAACGAGGCAATTTTTTCTACTAAAAGAGAAACGTGGCTACTTGCTTTAGCATGACAATCTTATAATATTATATTACAGCTCACACACAGCCCACAGCCCATAATTGGTGTTCCTGTTATATGATTTTGATTCTCATAGCTTAGACTGACCGCAAAAAATAAATAAATTAAAGGATTCTCATTCTTAGGCTTATAAGTAGGGAAGGAAATGAGGATTCCATAGATACAAAGATTCGGATCCTTCAATAATATTATTATTCAATAATTAAAATTATAGACAATAGGAACAATGATTTTCATTTTCTTGTTTAAGGCTTTAAGCATCTGGTATATTTATGTTCTCTCCATGAAAATATCCCAATCAATAGCTTTAGCATTTTACCTTAATGGTGTCATCGCATCGCATAAGATCCTTTCCCAATTTCCAAATTTCCTTGAATACAGGTAAAAAGCATGTGTGGAAATTATTGGCATTTGAATGGCGTGCGGGAAAAAATTAAGTATCCACCCGGCACTGCACGTGCAATTATTTTCAACTTCTTACCCCCAATGATCTCAACTTCTTAGCAACTATGTACCTTTTTTGGGTTCCAAGTTACACGCCAACTGTTTGGCCAGTCCCCACCAGAACTGAACCATTTTTCGCCAATTATAGTGCTGTCCAAACGTGTACAACTCAGGAACTCGGATAGACCCTTATGTTTAGCCAAAACAAGTACCATGCTTGTTAGAATGCCTTTGAATCCCATGAGTATCAATTGCGCATTTGTTTATGTTTAGTTTGCCTACAACCATAACAGCTTTGCACATTGCAATGGCTTCTAGGAACTGCTAAAGAAAGAAAACTTGAACTTCAGCTAAGATCACCCTGTATCCTTTCTCGAGTTCTAAAATTGTAACTTAGAAAAGCAAGTGAGCTAATAAGCAAAAGGAAAATAAAATAAATAAAAACTGCATATTAGTACTTTTTTTATGTCAAAATATTAGTATATGTTTTTAAGTTTTAACTCATCAAAACGTAAAGTAGATCAAAGTTGATTGGTTTGGTGGGAAGAGTCAGGTACGAATGCTCATATAGTTGCGATTTAACAACCAAAAAACAAAATACAGTTGCCATTCTACCCCGTGATAATTGAAAAATGCTCATGTTCAAACAGCGAAATATGTAGACCCGACTACTCATTGTTACAAAAATAGTACAAATGCTCAAAGGGTAGGACGACAACTTGAAAGGAATGAGATAAAATACTAAAAGCCACAACCTACATGATTAACGTGAACATGTAAATTTGTACGAAATAGTAGCTTATTCAGACTGATGGGTAAAGTATTATTTACATTAATATATTATATACATATGAAGGTTGAGAAATGTTACTTAGGCGTTAAATCACTCGCCATGCTAACAAAGCAGAGCTCATAGCTGATTTTATTTTATTTTATTTTTTCAACGGAATATGTGAATCTCATACTTTATGAGGGGTTCACCCGTTAGAGGGATTTGGATTCTCTTCTGATAAGGTCCTAGTGTTACTCAATAACAGAAGAAAGATATCCAAAAGTGCAATTCACTGCCGAATATGCTGATTTCACCTAGAATCGCCATGGACAAAATTCAAGTATCTGTCCTGCTTATATTGAATACCAGGCTATTCAACGTTCTTCAGTTATTGGACCATAAAAAGTTTACAAAGGCAGCATAGTACTACACTATTCAATGTTCCTTAGTTATTGGACCATAAAAAGTTAAAAACTGCTACTTGAACAACAAAATACGAACTAAAGGCGAAAGCAGAAGGGGACAAACGCAATTAAAGCCACACAAATGATTGTTTATAACCAAAGAATCGATTGTTTTGCTAAGTGATGCAAATGTAGTGTGGTAAAAGCGACGTAGTTCAGCATCAAATTAAGCAAGTCATCATCAACACAGTCAATTGAAGGCATAATGCTTACCGTGCATTTGAACTTATGTTTCCTTGGAAAAAAACCAACGACAAATAATGACATGAATTTGAAGGATTATAAACTGAAGCTAACTGAAGTTTACCAATAAAGAGAAAGAAAGAAGAAAACATAAAAAAAAAAAAAAAACCAATACGAAGGTGCTTCAGTTGATCATCAAAGTAGAATGAAGGTACTTATCATCATCCCCCCTCCCCCCAAAACCCAAAGATACACAAACACCGCACAGTTTCTCTTTCTATTCCATCCTCTTCACTTGGTTTATCCCAATGCTGCCACTTGTTGTCCCTCTTGGCCATTGCTAACACAAGAGTTCCCCCACCCAACACCGGGCTTCCCACAGAATTCCCCATTCATCAGCAGCTAAAAATGTGAGCATCACATTGCATCCTTGACTCAATCCCATTATGTACAGTTTAAGCAACACATAAGACCAACCCCTAAACATAAGTTTCCATGGCCACATATGGGGAACCCAGAAATATAGTTGAGATTTTTATCCTCCCCCACCATGTTAGCTACCATGCCCTCATTCCACTGTTAACATCCATAGACCAAGTCCTGCGGGAACGCGGAGAGGGATCCATACTAGAACGAGAAGATGAACCTGCCCTTATAGACCTTGACTCTAAATTGGAATTAGAACCCTGAGTTCCAACCCCAGCACCGGAGAAGCAACCAAACAAATTACGGAAAAACCTTACGAAACCTCCTCTCTCCCTCCCTCTATTCCCTCTAGAGGACCAAGAAATCCTTCTGGGTTCACCACCATTGTTAAACCCACCATCCATTTCAGTGTAAACAACAGGAAGCTCCCTCTCAGCACCTCTCCTTCCACCGGCAAACCTCCCCACAGCAAACCCTCCACCGGGTAACCTCCAAATCGTTAACCCCACATTCTCTTCCTCATTCAAGGTGAGATTTTGGCCTGAAGGGGGTGGATTTGGGGTATCGGCAGGCAACTCATGGCGACAAACGGGACAAGAATTGTGAAGTGCAAGCCATGGCAATATGCAATCGGGATGGTATATATGCTTACAAGGCATTTCCCTCACCGCAGTGCTCAACTCAAAAGCCTCTTTGCAAACGGCACAGTGTGATTCCATCGCCAAATGAGTCTCATCAATCTCAATAGTGGGTAACGAATCGATCGCAGCTTTTGAAGCAGGAGGATGCTCGTACCTCCCAATACCGTTGATCTCAATCTGAGAAAGCTGTTCCAAAAGCCTATCAAAACCAGATCCAAGAAGAAACTCTGACATGCTTGGAGGCAAAGGCCTAAGACCAGAACCGGCACCATCATCATAGAAAAGCTCAAACCCGCGACTCTCTCCTCCGTCGCCACCCTCCGTCGCCGCGCCACCTCGAAGCACGATCACCGGATTGAACGGCGACCTCTCGCCGCCGTTCCGGCGCGTTCTCCGTAGAGGAGGCCGGGAATTCTGATCGGAATTGGAGCGTTGGCCGATCATGTACATCGCCGCTGCCGGAAACCGTCGCCGGCGGCCGTCAACATGAACTGAGCGAGGCGGTTGCTCAATCTCCTCGATGAATCCGCCGTCACAATCGGGACAAACCACCGTGTCCTGTGGCCACACCCTCACGAATCGACTGCATCTGTAACACCAATACGAGGATGTCCCTGAAGACATCATCTAGATCCCCAAAGAAGGAAACTTGATCCGCACCCAGAATTCAAATTTTGAACGAGAATCTGTTACAAGCCCAAGAAACCACAATTATTGAAAAAAATAAATAAAAAGGGAGAGACGAAGGGAAAGGTTGGGATGGTGTGGGTGTTGTTGGGTTTTGGTTATGGAGAGTGAAACGAAGTGTGTGTCTGTGTGAGGGTTTGGGTGGGGGAAGAGGAATGGGAGAGAGAGGAGCGACGGCAGCTTCATGTGTCGCGTGGAACAAAGATAACAGCCAAACCGCGTAGTCATTTCTTAGCGTGTCTCCAACGCTTTTATTGTAAGCCACGTGGCTATATGTAGTTGGATGACACCCAAACGACGCCGTGCTAGAGATAAAACTTCGTTTCCGAGCCGAATAAATGAGCCGTTTCAGACACAGCTGTTTGGACGCTCGGGGGCTTTGTTTCGGAGTTTTCAATTCCGCTTAACCCAGACGTGGCCATATTCTAATCATTCATTCACTTTTTTTGTTTCAATAATCAATTTCATTATTCCCATCTCCTGCATGCGCCTTCTTCCTTTTTAATTTATATATGAAAGGTAAATTACATTTTTTATAAGGTAAAATTTATGTTTCTTCTTAATATATTTTTTTAACATGCTTCTTTTGGATATATGATAAGAAATTAATATATAATAAACTTTTATTATAAATTATATTTAAAATATTTTTTTAAAATAAAATAATATAGAAATATAATTTATCTGATTTCTTATTTGTTAGTATTAAAATAATAAATTAGATAATATTACGTTATTATATCTTATATATAAAATAAATTAAATAATATTAAAATATAAATTATATTTAAACAATAAAATATTTTATATATTAGATATAATTTTATTAAAATTAATTTTATTTCTATATTTATAAATTTTGAATAAAAATAAATAATAAATAATAAAAATTAAAAATTATTAAAAAAATATACTATTTCAATTTCATTTTACCAAATCAATAAAAATAGATTAATGATGACATAATGTTAAGAAGAATATAGATAATAAAAAAAAACAAATAAAAAACGAGATAAGATTAGAAACTAGATAATAACAATAATAACTTGAAAATGATGATATTAAAATTTTAAAATAATAATTATAAAATAATATTAATATTTTTTAAATTAAAATAACACAATAAAAATAATTTTTAATGGGTGAAAATGAATATCTTTATTAAGAATATCAACAAAAAATATATATACTGACTTTAATATTATTTTTATACTCAGTTTTATATTAAAATTTTATTTAAAATTATAAATATATTATAATATTACATATTTAATTTATACAATAAAATTTTATTCGGCTTTTTAAACTTTTTCTCTAAACTCTGTTCCTGATAGTCTGTATTTTGGGTCAATTGTTGTTATTTTATTCGTCAACAAAGCCATGGAGCTGGTCATCATGTGAATCCCAGTCAATCACCTTTAAATAGTTACCATATTCAATAAGTAATTAACAAATTTATTTCTATTATTAAATATTTATATAATCTTTTATCATGTATGTAATATGTACATCTAAAAAATACATAACAGAATTTTAAAAAAAATTATTGTCTCATTCTAATATTTACAAAACATTTTCCTAACCTTTTAATATTTATTTTCAATCACCATCGCTTGATTCTTTTTCTACTGTGTTTTTATTCTTTTACTTACAATTTTATTTAGTATAAAAAAATATTGAAATGCTTGTATAGAAAATTTATTTTAATAATTTTACATTTTTTAAAAATTATTTTTCAAGTATGGGTTAAAAAATATTATTTATATGTACTGAAAAAATGTTCAGATGATGCTTTGAAGAAATATATCAAAGCTCTTTAAAATTATGGCTTTTTCTAATAACTATCTCCGCCGCATTTCCTTAAAAAAAGATAAAAAATGAAAGTGAGATGTAAATTACACATGAAGTACAAAAGTTTTTGTTTTTGTTTAGTGAGCACTACCTTGGGCTATATTTGAATATTTTCCTAATTTGGTACTATTTAATGAAAAAATACATCTATTTTATTTTTCATTTTATTATTACCAATAAAATACATGTAATTAATTATCAAAATATTATTCTTTTAAATGCATATTAAATTTGATAAAATTATTAATTATTATTTTTTTTACTTTTTTCATTATTTATTTCAATGTAAAAAATTATATAAATTAGTTAAAATTTATCGATTCTATTATCATTTTAATTTTTTTTCTTTCAGAAGGTGAAAATGAATCTAGTTGTTTTATAGAAATTTATAATTTAATATTTTTTAATAAATATATAATTTTAAATTTATTAAAAATATTTTTATATAAATAAATCATATTTAAAATTATAAAAAATATTTTTTAATTTATTTAAACATATATTTATTTGTATATATTATATATTTATATTTATTACATATATTTTAATATAATATATTTATATAATTTATTAAAAATTAAATTTTTTAATTTCAAAAAAAAAAACAAACAACCTTTTTTTTATCTTCATATTAAAATTATTTTTCCATTGTTTTTCATGGTTCAAAAGTTCTATTTCATATATCTGTAATTTTAAACAAAACGAAAAATTCAATGATTTATCTTCATTAATTTCTATTATTTGGGATGATTTTAAATTGTTGATTTATTATTTATTTTTGTTAGTTTTTTTTTATGTTTTAAAAAAATTATTATTATTTATTAATTTATTTAATATTTAAAGATAAATTTTTTATCAAATTTGATATAATATTATAAAAATTTTAATAATATAATATTTATTTATATATTTTTATTTTGTATATTATATTTTAATGTGTATATGATACAATTTATAATGTTAGTTTAATTTAAAATAATATACCAAATTTTGATTATTTTTATATATTGTATTAGTAAGGATTGGTTTAATAAATATAAAAATATTATTAAA
Organism: Canavalia gladiata; assembly: GCA_037954105.1. Taxonomy (NCBI): domain Eukaryota; kingdom Viridiplantae; phylum Streptophyta; class Magnoliopsida; order Fabales; family Fabaceae; genus Canavalia; species Canavalia gladiata. Next base: position 14,010,435 of record CM075668.1, read on the forward strand.
ATAAATTTTTATCAAAAATTTTAAATTTAATAATTTTTTAAATTATATATATTTATATATATTAATTTTTTTAAAACTTTTTTATCTTTTGTAAACTTTAAATTTATTTATTAACATTTAAAATAAATTCATAAGTTTAATAAATTTTAAAATATAATACATTTTGATTAAAAAAATTATAACATATAGCGAATTCAAATTTAAGTTTAAAATTTACTGATAAAATCAGACTTAAAAACTTAACTTATTTCCACCGGACTCTTAATTTTGTATAATATACCAAATAAATGAAGGCCCCATCCTGTCTTTTCTTTTAAGAATGTTACAAAATTCTTTAATCCAAGGATGATGGATTTTAATATTTTAAAAGTTTAAAATATTCAAAATTTAAATTATTTTTAATTAGTATTTTTATTTATGAAAAAAATTAAATTTTAATAAATTTATTTTATTTATTTAAATAGAACATTTTAATATTTGAAATTTATTGCTTAAATACATTTAAATATTAAATAAATAATTACTTAGTTATATTTATATATTAACAGTTTCATTTTTAGATTAGAAAAAATTTAACACTGAAGATTTAAAAATATTATGCTAATTTGGATAAAATAAAAATTATAGGATATAAATGTTGAATAAGGATAGAATGAAATAAATAAGAACATATAAATTTTTATCTATTTCTTTTTATTTTATGTGTTATGTTATTTACTAAAATAATAAATTATAATAATATATTATCCAATTTAATAATTGGTAATCAAATAATTATAGGATATTTTATAAATTATATTGTAAAAGTAATTTTCATATAATTAATATGATTTATATATCAATTTTATATTATATTAATATAAATATATGTTAAATTTAAAAATTGTTGACAAATTAATAATTAATTTTATGTATAAATAATATTAAAATTATAATATTTTAAAATTTTTTGACAATTAATGATTTTTACAGTAAACTATAATTAAAATAAGAAAAATATACAAATTATAAAATTATATTTTATAAAATAAATAAAGTATTTTTAACAAAATTATAAAAAAATTAAAAATTTATTTTTTATGATACTTTTTATGAATATATCGAAATCATAATTTATAAAATAATTTATTTTAAAAATATAGAAGTTTAGAATATATGAAAAAAATAATAACAGCAAAGAGGTTGCGAAACAAAAACAAAAAAAGAAGCATGAAAATTTTTCTAAATTCTCACAATTTATGTGAAATTTAAAATTTATTTAAATGTATTAAAATTTCTAAATTTTACAATTTCATTAAAATGTTTCTAAAAACATAATTTCAAATTTAGAATTTCAAATCTTATAATAAATTATTTTCCCCTCGTTGATTATTTTATCCAAGTACAGAATAAAAAATAATAAAACTATATATTTTATTAACAAATATGCTAAAGATATTAATTGAATAATAATTTATTAATATTTTAATTGTTAAACTAAATATATTAAATTGCAATTGTATAGTCACTGCAATAAGTTCTTTTAAGATGTATTTTTTTTGTTTTTCACTGCGATGTCCTTGAAGCATTGTCAGCATTATCTTGGAAATACAACTTTTTTTATACTATTATTTAATTTCAAATTACCTTACAATTAAAAACTATTATTTCAATTATTTTTTCTTTAATATTTTTAAATAAATCTATAATATATAGGTTTAATTGTATTTTTAATTTTTCAAATTTAATTCGTCTATAACTTTGATCTTTCAAATAAAAAATTAATATTTTTATCCTGTTGCGTTTAAATTTTAATAAATTTAGCTTTTTAGTGATTTTATTCAAAAATTAAAACTCTCAGATTAATATTTTGTATCTAATTTTTTGGAAGGATTTATAATAATACTAGAATACAAAATGATATTGATTAAAAATTTAAAAGTAACGGACTTTGTTAAAATCTGAAAAATTTTATAGAATATAAGATTAGATTTTGAAGAAGGAAAATTTAATTTTTTATTAAAAATTAATAATTTATTTAAAAATTTAATAGAAAGTAATTTAATCAATTTATTTTATAAAAAATTTAAATAAAAATAAAAAATAAAATCTTAGATAAATAAATAAATTATAAATTAAATTTATTAAAATTAAAAATCAAAAATAAAAATTAATTAAAAATATTTTAAAAAATCAAAATTACATATATAAACCAAATAATATAAATAAAGAAATATAATTAATTCTAATATATAAAAAAGATATTCCTTTTGTTGTGTTACTTTGAGATAAATAGGATTTGTCATCCAAAATTTTCACCTTCTATCTATGATTCTTGTTACAGTAATTTTTAAAAAATATTATATAAATTCTTATCCTATATAATAAATAAGGTAATCAATGTTTATGTCTATCATGAATATTGTATATATCTATACTAACATATTTCCATATAACTATACATGATATGATTTTAGTTTTAAATTTGATTTATTATCATAATTAAAATAATAATTTTTTTATGATAATTAATTAATTAATATCTATTTACCTTAAATAATTTAAATTAATTAAATATTATAATCATTTTAAATAATTATGTAAATAGAAAAATAATTTATACTAATATATATATATATATAAAGATGTTGTGATATGATATATTAAATTTTACATTTAGATAGATTAAATAATTTTTTATAAAATATAAAATTTAGTCATGATTATTAATTATATTATCATATTTTTATGATTATGTATATTAAATTTTAAAAATTTAAAAATTATAAATATATTATTTAAATGATATTTAAATATATTTAAATTATATATTAAATATTAAAACAAAATTATACAATTAAATATTCATTATTTTTTGTTTTATATAAAATTTTATATATATAATTTAGTTGATAAAAATTTTTAAATTAATAATTAAATTGATAAATTTTATATTTTATATAAAATTATTAAATTAGTATAAATTAAAATTTAATATCAATAAATTCTTTTATATATATATATATATATATATATATATATATATATATATAGTTATGATATGTTGATATTAGCTGTCAAATTGTAACATTTACATCAACTTATCAATTCAACTATTGATTTAGAAATTCTTATAAGTAGATTATGCATATAAAATTTTATATAAAATAAAAATTAATAAATATTTTATTTTATATATTTATTTTAACGATTTATATAATATTTAAATATATGTAAATACTAATAGTTGAATAATATATCTATAAATTTCTAAAAATTTATATATATTATTATACATATATCATAAGATGATTTAATAATTATTTTAATAAATTTTATATTTTATATAAAATTATTAAATTAGTGTAAGTGTTAAAATTTAATATCACATCAACTTAATAATCTAATATAGAATATAAAATTTATTAATTTAATTATTGATTTAAAATTTATTATAAAGTAGATGATGTACATAAAATTTTATATAAAATAAAAATTGATAGATATTTTATCACATTATTTTGTTTTAACAAAATTTAACATATGATGTTAATAAATATATATATATATATATATCTTATAAACAATTAATCTAACCGTTAAATTAATAAATTATATTATATAGATTATTATTATAAATTTTTTTAAAAAAATTAATATTTTGTTAAATAAATTCAAATTAATAAATATTATAAAAGATATATTATTTATCAATTTAAATTTATTTTTTAAATACTAAATATTTTTTAACTTTTATAAAAATAATCTATATGATATAATTTATTAATTTAATAATTAAATTGATAAAATTTAATTATTTATAAAAATTATTAAATAAAATAATTTAACTAAAATTATTCTTAAAATTATTTTATCTCTTTTATATATATATATATATATATATATATATATATATATATCCGTTCCATGAATATTTTTCCTTAAGGCCAAGTTCGGCTTTGATGAAAAAAATCGCAGCAATATTTAACCGGTGACGGTTCCACAAATGCACTTGCTAATTAGATTGTATGAATTGTGCTACATCATGAATAATGTTCTTTACACTTTTTTTTTACCTTTTAATCTACTTACTTTTATTCTTAGATTTTTTTTTCTGTTAGATCTTAGTAATATTTCAAAATGAGTAATATGGGAGCCTTTGCCATTTACTCTGACATGTATTAGTAATTAGTAAGAATCATTATATTTAATTTTAGAATATTTTAATTTATTTTATTTAGTATATTATTTATTCTATGTTTTCATACATAATGGGAAAAGGAAATGAATTCAAATTATTTTCTATTTTAACTGTCAATTATAATGTTTAGTGATACATAAAAAAAATCATTTGATGCAAAAATTAAATTTTTGTTGGATGCTAATGTGATAATTTTTTTTTAAAAGTTGTAAGCTTTTACTGTTGAAAATCAAAAGGTTACATAGTTTCTCTGTTTTAAAATGTAAAATACATTTAACCTTTTGTTGATATATATTTTGTTTGTATAATTTAAAAAGGATTGAAAAGTTACGCAGAGTCAAAGCAAATTGCTTATATGCTCTTTAATCCAAAGTAACATTGTGATCTTAAATTTCAAATTTTTTATTTTTTTTTAATTTTGTGGACATTATTTCATTTTCTTGTACTATTTAATTTCATGTTAGTTTTATGATTGAAGTTTTTATTTTTTTTATGACAAATTTACCATCTTGTTGGTCTTTTTCCTTAAAATACTCGCAATGGATAAATATTTACATTATATATAAATAAAAAATATATATTTGCATTCCCACATAAAGCTTAGTTTTATATTACAAAAGTTAATTTAATATTCATTTTTAATCTTTTAAAAAGGCATATAGAATCTGGGATCACTAATTTGAAAGACAAAAAATTAGATTATGAATTTTAAATAAAAATAAAAAATTAAAATAATATTATCTACTATAATTAGAGCTTTCAATTTAATTTATTCAATCAAATCTAACCTTAACCCACGTGGGTTAAGGTTAAAATAGTCCATAGATCTACATAGTCCACTTTCACGAAATTTATAAGACCAAAAAATTCACTAAATTTTATGAATTAGGATCAATTTATAGGTTAAAATTTTTTAAAAATTATTATATAACATATTAGCTCTCATACATCCTTGAATGAATTACAATTTTTTATTTAAGAGATGTTAATATTATACTTCCTCTCCTTTCTCTCTCCTTTCTCTCTTTTTTAATGTATATTTTTCTCTTTAAAAATATATTTAGTTTCCTTTAAGAGATGTTTAAAAATAATGCCAATAGATACCTTATTTGTTGGTTTAGTTTCTTTTAGTAGAATCCTTGAGTATTAGCATTCTTAGTTTTATTCTGTGTAACTCTTGCAAGTGCAAAATGATTCCTAGATAGACTTAAATTTTGTATTTTTTCTGTTTACTGTAATTATTAGTTGATGCTAAATAAGCATGACTATCGCATGTGTCATTACTGTTCGTGGTTTTCTTCAATTTTATCATTCCCAATATCTCAAGAAAATATGACCAATAATTAGGTTTAGAATGCATTCCTTGTGAAATTAGAACTCAAGTTTTGACAACTAGGAGTTGATTACTTCTGAGTTTCAAGTAATTCATTATTCTCTAACAACCTTTGCTACCTATTTCTATGGGTTTATAATTTATTTTGATTATAAATGTTAACATGATCAATTACAGAGCCATGAAGCACTTCAATAAAGCAATGTGCTAAGCATTTTTTAACCAAAATAAACTTGTTCAAAGATGGGAAAATCCTAAGGTGGAAAGAAAATGAACATACCTTTCAAATGGAGCAGTATTTTAGATTTAGGTGTTTCGAATCCGGTTCTGTTAAGAAATGGTAAATTTGACGCAGTGAACAGATCAAATCTGTTGGATAAAAATTAGATGATTCAAATTTCAAGTAACATTTTAAATTCTATCTTGTAAAGCAAAATGATACATGTTCATTGGAGAATGAGTTATCGCTGTTGCAGTTCACAATTCACAGTTGTCAACCACCACGGTTCATTCCCAATTTCAAGTATTAAGTTTTTTTAATTTTTAAAATTAGGTTTTTAATTTGAAAATGAAAACTATGCAGATAGGATTTTTTATTTTTGGGCTAAATACATCCCTAGCCCATAAAAATAAATACCATACGGGAAAGGGATGATAAAAATCCTATTTATCAAATGAACAAATTATAAAAGAAATATTTGCACGGCCACGTGGATTAGCCCCCAGGCCAGGGGTTTAATTGACAGCTCCAACTATAGTCATATAACACATGCACAATGTTATTAATGTGTTATGTATTATCTTATTATTAGTTAAATAATTTTTTAATATATAAAAAATTATATAATAAGTATTTAAAAAATTATAAAATCTAATATGTTCAAAATGTAAAATGATATAATTTTTAATAAACATTACTATTTATTAATTATTATTATATTTTTTAAATATATATAAAAAAAACTTTTATTTTCATTAAAAAGATATATGATACTTCTTTAATTTTTTTTAATTTATACAGATATTTTTTTAATCTATATAAAGAAATAATATTATATAATTTAAAATTTTTAAAATTAAATTAATCAAAATGTTGGTTCAAAATTTAATGATCTAATTATAATTAAATTGTTGTAGAATTAATATTAATTAAATAATATTTTTAAAAAATATATAATATATATTATATTAAAAGTAATATATATAATAATAAAAAGTTATGTTGATGATCAAAATACCAAGATATCTGGATTGAAGAGTCATGATTGTTACATCCGTATGCAACATTTACTTCCACTAGTTATAAGTAATATATTGCCTGATGGGTGACTTTAGTGTTGGTTGAGTTTTGCTCAATTTTTAGAGTTGTGTTGCAAAAAAATAAATATCCTAAATCTTGATAAACTACGATATCGGATTATGCTCACTGTTTGTCATTTGGAAGTATTATTACCCCCTTCATTCTTTATAGTAATGGTCTATTTAACTTGTTATCTAGTTGAAGAAGTGAGATTAGGAGAACTAGTGCATTACCGATGGATGTATCCAATTGAGAGGTAAATATAATTTTCTTATGATTAATTCATTTACATCTTTAAGTAAATTTATTTTTATTATTTATGGTCACAGGGAGTTAGGTCATATGAAGTCCTTTGTACGAAATAAGACACAACCAAAAGGTTCTATAAGTAAAGCTTATTTAACTGAAGAGACCCTCAATTTTTATGCACTATATAAAGCAGTTGAGTCAGGAATGAATAGAGGTCAATGTGTTGATAATCATCCTAATGATAAAGATACTTCTCAAATGTCTTTTATCTATCCTTGATTTGGTAGACTGATTGGAAATTCTTCAACTTACACTCTTACACCATTAGAGAAAATACAAGCATATCGATATTTGCTATTGAATTGTCCAAAATTCAAGTCGTATATTGAGTAAGTATCTAAATATATGATATATGATATGAGAAATATCTAAATATATTAACATGTTATTTACTTCTTTTAGTGAATTTAGAACATTCATTAAGAAGAGAGAAAGAAGTCGAAGACCTTCAGTTACTGAGATAGAAAAAATAGTTACTAAAAATATTGTGAATTGATTTTTGAATAGGGTGAGTCAAATAATAATTTTATATTAATATTTTAATAAAATTTTATGATTAACATAATTCTTTAATTAGGTTACAAATCCAGACATTACAGATTTAGTGTTTGATGACATTAAGTATTTAGCCATAGGCTCAATGTCAGTTGTAAGAAGATATATTACACATAACATTAATGGATTCAAGTTTAGAACCATGAGATGAGATGAAGGTCTAAAAACTCAAAATAATGGAATGTTTTTAACTTCAAGTATATCATGTGTTGCAAGTAATGTTGATGCAAACTGAGGCAAGCAAATTTGTCATACTATGAAAAGTTGGAAGACATAATTGAGCTTAATTAAAGTCGTCAAATGGGCCAACCCTACCCTATTTAGCATTGACCTTATGGGTTAGGGCCTAAAAAACCTTAAATATAAAAAGTCCTTAAGGTCAAATGGGTTAGGGTCAGCTCTTACATAAAAAATTATTATTATCTTAAACTGTTGACTGCAAATTTTGGTTAAAAAATAAAAAGGTTATCGGATGAAATTATGAACGCTTGTGTTTTTGAAGATGATTTTAACTAGAGATGACAATGAACCGAACCAACTCAAAATTAGTTCGAGACTCAATTCAATAATTAATTCGTTAAACATATTTATGAACCAAATAAGCTGAACTTGAGCTAAAAATTAAACTTGTTAACTAAACCAGCTGAACCTAAGCCATGTATAACTTTACTCGTTTGGTTCATGAACTAGCTTGTTATATATAAATTAAATTCATATAATTTTTATTATTTTTGTATGAAATAGATAAAATATGTAACTTAATCATAATATATACTATTATAAGTTATATGTTTAGAAAATTTTTTAATTTTAAAATTGATAACAAAATATAAATTTAAAATGTCCAATGTACAAATCACTTATTTGACTTATTAATTATAAATAATAATTTAAATGTAAATATTTATATTTTATATAGACTATAATTATATTTATAATTTTCAATTAGAAAACCATTTTATCATAAATATATTAGTAAATTACAAATTTTAAATATTCTACATTTATTTATTTTAACTTTTAGTTTGTGTGACTTGACTTAATGAGCTAGCGAATCGAACCAAGTCGTTCACCTTAATTCTAACAATGAAAAAATTTCAAGCAAAATAAAAGAATTTATATTAAGTGGGAAAAACATAATTGATGTCATGTCCTTCACGTCATGAAGATTAGGAGAAGTAAACTCTAAAGAACTATAAATGATAAGCAATATACAACAAATTCAAAACAATTTACAATCTTAAAATAACATTACTCATATAATTATATGTGAAGAATCAAAACAAGTTTGTCACACGGAACAATGACCAATGTTATAAGATTAATTCATCTTTAACAATTTTCTCCAACCAAGATGTTATGTCTAATATAGGTGGTCACTCACTTGGGTACAACAGGTTTTGCTATATCAATAAGCTTAGGTAAAGTTTGTTTAACTTTATAAACTTATATAATTATATTTTCTATTTTTTGAAATTTTTGACTAAAAATCGCTTCAGTTTGGAGTTGTTTTTTTATTAATCTGATAAGAAGTGTTCCTATTAATAGAGGTATCAATTTAACTCATCCAATCTAACTTAACTTTAACCCACATGGGCTAAGGTTAAAATGACTCACAAGTATACAAAGTCCACATTATAAAACTCATTAAATCCTATGGGTCGGTGTTACCTACAAGCTTCATTTTTTTTCTTCAAATATTTTTATTTTTCTATAATTTTTTTCCTCTCTAGTATTTTTTCCTCTCTTAAAATAAAGTATTAATAAAAAATTAAAATAAATAAGAAAATTTAGAGAGGAGAAAGGATAAATATGGAGAAAAGATAATTTTATAGATAGAGAGATAAATATATTAGAAAAAATAAGTTAAAAAAAATAAAAGCATAAAAAAGTTGAAAAAAATTTGAGAAAGAAAGAGAAAAATTTTAGAGACAAATAAAAAATATTTAAAGAGAGAAATAAATAAATGAGAGAAAAAATTAAGAGAAAGGATGAAATTTGAAGGTTGTATGTATTTAGATTTAAAAATTATATTTTAAGATAAATTACAAAAAAAAGGGGCTAGGGTCAGCCCTAATTAAGCCCTTTAAATTGAGGATCATATAGGTTAGGACTTAAAAAAGCCTTACTTCTAAGTGGACCACATAATGTAGGGCCAAAAGTTAGGGCTAAATGGGCTGGCCCTATGGCCATGGCCATTTTGACAGCTCTAACCTTAACTACTATAGTTTTTTAAAAGTTACTCTTTTTAAGTGTAAACGGGCACAAATACATGTGCAAGAGGATTTAGAAAATATGCTTGACAATTTACCTCAGTAAATATTTCTTGACGTATTCATACTAGTAAATGTGAAGAACATGATCATTTTATTGAAGCTTCACAAGCACAAATGGTGTATTATGTTGATTATGAGGTAAATAAAGGATAGAGTGTGGTTGTTCACATGATTCCACTGGATTTGTATGATATGGGAGAAGTTGTAGATGTTACATACGAAAGTGAGGCCTACCATGAACAAGACTTAAGTACTTTATTTTCAAATGAAGTTGACACAATAACTTTGTCAAGGGAGGATGTAGACAATGAATTCATAACCATAAGTCGTGTTGAAAATATTACGAGTTAGTGTATTTTATGGTAATATACCTATTTATTAATGTAAACATTATTTTACTTATGGTTATTTTTTATATGACTCAAGTAATGAATGACTAATACTTTTATATTTCTAATTCACAGTCATGTCTCTCATTGAGTAACAACATTCAAGACGTGAGGCTAGTCGAGTATGGACTGTACAAGTTATAGGTAATATTATTTTTCTATTTAACATTTTATATTTTACTTAAACTAATTATGTTTTATTTTGATAGATGAACAAGAAAATATAAAGAAGATTCAAGTGACAAAACAAGGTGTATTTGAGATGCCACGTGGTCAACATAGAATGGTGTCATTTAATAGGCTAAAGCGAGGCATTGGAGAAGCAACTACCTTTATTTCTAGTGCTTATGGTCGTGTTGTTACCGATTTAAGAAATGTTTCCATTAACTTTGATAGTTGACCAAAAGTACCTAAATCATATAAGGAGGCTTGCTTTAACATTTTGAAGGTATATTCATAAGCCTCAATATCTTTATACATATAATTGTAAAATACTAATATCTTCTTTCTTTTTATAGAATCTATTTCATTTTCAATCTTCAGAATCAATTGCTAGACATTATTGTTACCTTACCATATCAACAAAATATAGAAATGGAAAGACAAACTTGTGGAATAAAGCTTTTGATCCTTCATTGTCAAGAGAGCAACTAATTGCTAATGTTTCTGATGGTATTCACAAAGATCAATGGTCATCATTTATTGATAGTCATTTGAAGGTAGAGTCTAAGGTAGTTTTACTAAATAAAAAATACTTAGTATTTATTTATTTTTTATCTTACTTGTGTAATAACTTTCTTGTATTGTAGAAGTTGTGTCGAAAAAATGTTGAGGCTAGAAAAAAACAAACAATCCCACATACTGGTGGGTCTAAACTATTGTCTAGGAAACATCATGAAATAGTAAGTAATCTGAGATCTATTATTGGTATTAGTGGATAGTTAATTTTATTTTTCATTTGAACTTATATGACGAGGTATCTTAGGAAGTAGAGCTTGGACGTGCTATGGGTCGAGGTAAATTATACATTGCAACCCATAAGAGAAAAGATGGATCCTATGTCAATGAGAATGCGAGGGCTATTGCGGTATGTTACATTTGATCCTTTATTGGATCATATGATGCATATTGTGAAATTCACATTTAACTAACAACTGTGTTTGTATTTTTTTTTTTTTTGGATCAATATAATTTTTACTAAGACAATTTGATTGTGTAGGAGAAGGTGACTCAAGAAATAAGTGAAAGTGCTGATTCTGCTGAAATTTCTGCTAATGATGCTCTTGCTAAAGTGTTGGGAAAAGACCATCCTTGATGTGTATGATGCTTAGGCTTAGGAGGTCTTCATAGTGTTGCATTTCCATCCACTACAACATTTAGTGGTGTAGGTTGCAACCACTCAAATTTTAGTGCAGCTGAAAATTATCAATTAAAAGAAAAGGTTATTGCTTTAAAAACCAAGTTAGCTGCATTTGAGAAAAATGTTAAAACATTACAAAATGTGATGCTTGCATATATAAAAATGAAGGAGGGACACATTCCTGTGGAATTGGATGCTTTGTTTGGCACTTCTACTAATCTAGTGGTAATAATTTCATATATTATTAACATTTCCTTGATGTTTAATATTGATATATCTCCTTTTCATTAAGCTAATGTGATGCAATTATTTCATTTTTCACAGGATGAAGTGAGCGAACAAGATATAACCACATCACAAGAAGGATCTTCGTTAGATAGTAATCATCATTAGAAATATATAGGTGTATTGAATCTTAAACTTTTTGAAACTTTTTGTACAAGTAAAGACTATAAATATGCTAACTTTCTAGTAAAGTGTTAAGTCAAAACTATGAATATACTATTATACCTATGTAGTTTTCTATCCATGATTGATATAATTAACCATTGTTCATATTAAAATGTATTGTTGATTACATTGGCTGATATTTTGGAAATTGATTATGTTGGATTCCTTGTTCTTCTTTTGAATCATATGTGCCATTTTAGTTTTTCACAATATAGGGAAGGAAATGTTTGAAGAAGAAGAAAAAAAAAGATAGGAAGGAACCACCCAAGTCACGTGGATATACTGTTTGATCATTTGTATATTATACCACTCTTTGCATGATTTGTATTATAGATTATTTCACTTCAAATGAAGTATTTTAAATGTTGAAGTTTAGGTGGTGCTAATTTTACTTTTGGCTGACATGGATAATTTTATATATTATTGTTATAGGCATATCCAATGTTCTGCTATGTATGCATGTCCAACTTATGTTCAATGTTTGAAGTAAATCATTCTTTCATTGATTTTTTTGGGATTAGAATGACGATGACCTCGTAGATTAGATGTTATTGAATTGTTCTTAAATAGGAGATTGGAAATGATTTATATAGTAGTAAAACTATTTTGTGGAGAGATATTATTTTCCAATTATCATATCCAATGTTATGCTATGTATGCATGTTCAGCCTATGTTCAACGTTTGAAGTAAATCATTCTTTCATTAATCTTTTGGAATTAAGATTGTGATGGCCTTATAGATTAGATGCTGTTCAATTGTTTTGGAACAAAAGATTGAAAATGATTTATCTAGTGATAAAAGTCATTTTGTGGAGATTTTTTTTATTTAAGGATAATCTAAAATATAATTTTTATTGAAAAATGATAGTATGAACATTCCAAAAATGTATAGCAAAAATTTCAAACAAAGATAAATGATTAAAGATATATATATTTTTTAAATAAAATTTCTGGCAGTTAAAACCACCACTAATATATTAAATTCAAAATAAAAATTATGGCAAATTTTTAACATTTTTAACGGTTTCTAACCACCAGTAAAATTTATTAACAATTTACAATTGTTCTGTCCATAGTTAACCAAGAATTGTCACAAATTATTTGTGACATCTGGAAAAACAATATTTTTTAAAAACGTTGATAAAAATATTTGTGACGATTAAAAATTGCTAAAAAATTTATTTATAACCGTCATAAATAACAAATTTTATTGTAATAAATTAAAAGTTATATATATTTTAATTTTTAAATTTAAGTTTTACATGAAAAATTATATAAATTATAATATATTTTTATTTTTATTTTTTAAAATATTAAAATAATATTATTTTATATATAAACTGATTTTATCAGTTCATCAATTTATTAATGTTACCATTTTATTATTATTTTTATTAAATTAATTTTATAGTTCAAATTTTTGGAAGTGATATTCGATTTTTGTTTAATTTAATTTTTATAATCATTGTATATTTCTTTTAATTATACAATTTTATAAAAAAATTTACTAATTTTTTATAATTTTATATATATAAAAAAGATAAAAATAACATAAAAATAATAAATATTTGATTTTTTTTATAAATATAAAAATGTTAATATAATTTATTAAAATAAAAAAGTAAATTAAATATTTTAAAATTCAAATTAATATATTTCATAAATATTTTTTAAATCTATACATCACATAAATAAACCTCTAATTTTAATTAATTGTTAATATAAAAATCGTTACATTTGTCAAAACTATATTCATCCCTCATTGTTGTTATTGTAAATGTCGTTTCAAATTTTATCTGCAGACTGCAAGTACTTGAAGCTCAACACAAAAAATCTAAATATAGAAAATTGAAAATTATCTTATCTGCCAAACGTGATAATTAAATTTCATTTGGTTGTCTTAAACTGACAGACCATCTGATTCCTTGTATCAATAAATTGTGGATTGTTGTGCCGCGCGCTGCCCTAAACAAAAGCTCGGAGAATCTTTTAACTATACACTATGTATTAGCAACAATATTACATTTTTTTTAATGTGCATTAAATATTTTAAAATTTTAGTTAAAATACATTAACAGCATAAATTTTTTATACTGTCATCTAATTATATCCTTAAAAACTATTATTTTTATAAAAATTTAATTAATTAATGGTATAAAAACTTTTACACTAATAATATATTAAAATTAATTTTACTTTTAATTATTTATACAACAATTTTGTTAATTACTATCTTTAGAAAATGTTGGATATGAAGAATTTTATATTTTCAATTAAAAATACCTTTCAAAGGAATCTCGTTAAAAAAATGTTTGGTTATTATTTAAATTTATTGAATATAAGATATTTGCAATTAATTATTATAACAAGATTTAATTGTTTCTCAGTCAGTTACTATTTTTTATTTATTCAAAAACTAACATTTTTGAAGAATTTTACCTCCTGCGAAATATTCTTATCTTTTTTACTGCATGCAATTTCCATTCTTTTATTTTAGTGCTAGAAAATGAATTTCCATTCTTTATAATAAAAAATACATTGCCATCCAATATAAATCGACTGTTTAGATTATTTTAGATGTATATAATTACATTTAAAAATAAAAATTAATTTATTGAAATTAATTTTACTTAACTTAAAAAGTAAACTAATTTTAAAACACTGTTAATAGCGGACGCCCTTTAAGGATCATTGTTAAAAAAATTATACATATAAAAAGCATTAGAAAACTCTTGAAATGATTTGGTAACATTAATTTACATATTTTAACGTCTTCAATAAAAATTTAAAATTTTTAAATATTTGTTTTGCTTCTTAATTATTTTCTTTAGGGAAATATTTAGCAAAATTATACTTTGAAAAGTAAATAATAAATGACTCATATATTTTTAATTTAATAAATATTTTAATAAAAAATTATTTTATTTTTAATCAATGTCTAAAGATACTGATTATAATTGGTTTAAGTAAATTGAAGGCTCGCTGGTAGTCCTGTTTAAAAATGCTGCAATATTTGTATGCATTGTTTAAAATGTATAATTAGTTTGTTCCATGCCATACAAAAACAATTTGTTCCAGGCTTTGTATGAAGGAAAGTTTGAAATTTTTGTGGAATATTCTGTACGTTGTCAGAGCTCTTTTAAAATTACTTGTTCTTATCATCATAAAAAAATCAACGAAAAATAGTAAAAAATGAGAAGGCAGGAAGGATGCATAATTATGTGATAAATGGACACATGTTTTTATTATACTAATACTATTAAGAAATATACATTACATATGGATTAAATTTAATCAAGTCTAAACAATTTTATATATTTTTTTGTACGTAACTTTCCCATCCAAATAATTATAAAAATAGTATCTATGATTGTAAAATCATAGCTTTACGACACAAACGTTGAAGTTATTAGATACAGTGTACTTACATATTCCTGACAGAATAAGGATATGATAATATATTTTTACTTTTTTAAAAGTATGTTAATAAATTATAATTTTAAATTTGTTAAAATATTTTTATAGCTCGTAATTACTTTTGAAAAAAAATAAATGAGGGATTTAAATATTCATGTATAGTAATATATTTTGAGTTTAATTTTATACATTATTAATATAATTTTTTACGTTGTTAAATAATTAAAATTATGGTAGATGTATTTCTAAAACAATTATTACAAAAACTAATAATTTTTAATGATATAAAATTTTATAATTAAATGATACTATACAAATTTATATTTGTAATATATTTTTATTATATATATAAATATTTATTTTATATAATAAATGTTTATCAACCAAAATAAATTTTTGGTTGACAAAGTCTTAACCTATAATCTAGACAAAATTCATGTCTTGTTATGAATGATGGTTTTAAAATTTCTACCCGTAAGTGAGATATAATCATGCAAGCTTTCTCATGTGGTCACTTAATTAGATATGACAATGAGATAAATTTCATGTTTCTTGTTTTTTATTGTTGATCGTCGTTTCTATTTATTTTTTTGTTATTTTTTTTTTGAAATTGAAAAATTAAATCCTATCCTTATCTAGAATTGAAAAAATCTATCTTTTATCTATTTTATTTTTTTAATATTTTTATTTTAATTATTTTATAATATATTAGATTATTATATATTTTATTATTTTTTTAGTTTAACTAACTTTATAGAATAATTATATAATAATAATATTTTTATAATTTAATATATCAAGATAGAGTAAGATAAATATCCACATATACAAGTTTATTTACCATGCATATTAGAAATAATTGTTGGTCAATTTTATATGAGTTCAGATTGAAAAAGTTTGAACCAAAACAAATCGAATGATACTAGGAAAGAATCGTCTCTGACCATTTAGGCTATTGATTTAAGTGGGTTATATATTGAGCAAGTTACCTGTGGGTTAGGCGAGTTCAAGCGGGTGAGGGTTTTGTCCGGCCTTTACAGTTCTATAAGAAGAAGAATCATAGTAGAAGAAGAAACGTTGCACAAGAAGAAGACCTAGATGCATGTACAAGAAGAAGAAGAATCATAGGCATGTGCAAAAAGAAAAAGAACTAGAACCATATATGTGTATAAAGAAGAACTATAACTAAATGTATGGAAGGAAGAAGAAGTTTGACCTTGTGGGTTGGTTCAGTTACCAAAATTGTACCATTTTTAGATCCACACCCAACTGTCCTAAGTAGTGTTAAATTGAAAATTTCTACTTGTTTTACTCAAAGTTTTATCCAATTCATCCAAATCATCTATTCAGTCATGACAAGTTCGGTTGGAAATAGATTTCCACTCACCCCTAATTCATACATTTAAGTGCAAACTCCAAAATATGAAAAAAGATCAAATCTCTTATTAACTTTTCCGCTCTCACAAGTTAAAAAGAAGGTTTTGGGTGTACTCCAAAACTCTTAAATGCCTGTAAGTATAAGGAAATGTTATGCAATACGAACAATTTAATTATGAAATATGTATAAATATATCATACATATAAATATTCTAAAATAAATTTTTTTTAAAACCATTATAATTGATTTAGTGGTAAGATTTTTAAAATTTCAGTAATATATATAATATTTTAGATTTGAACCTTATTATTTTTTATAATGTAAAAAAAATAATTTGCTTCTATTTTGGTATTGGAAAAATCATTTGTTATGTGTGAGTCAAGTTTTATATTGATTAGTTTAATGATAAAGAGAAAATGTTCCCTTGTAAATAAAAATTTAACTTTTAAATAAAAATATATATTAAAAAAGAAAATTTATGCATGAAAAAATATAATTAATACGTTGTAATCAAATATTTTTTAATAAAATTATTTTTATCTTTTTAATAATAGTAAAAGTAAGTTAAAGTATGAATTAAGTTAAATTTATATTCTTTTTTAGTATTTTATTTATTTTGTTATTGTATATATTTGATGGATACCTTTCGTTATTCAATATGATTTGTATGCATCAATAATTAAACAGTTAATCATTCTTACATATAAGTAAATCATAATATTTTTATATATAAACAGTATCGTTCACTTATTTATATTCCAATTTAATGATTGATAATTTTTTTAAAATAAAAATAAAAAACAAATTAAATAACCTACACATAAATATAATCAGATATATATATATATATATATATATATATATATATATATAACAATCTTTTTCCTTAAAAAGCAGTCACGCAAGGTTTATGGCTTGGTCTACTTTTTGCCTTATAACATTCTATTTTAGATTGTTTTTCCTTAATTTTCAACCATTTTTTTCAGTTAAAATCCTTCCTATTTTTCAATTAATAATAAAAAAATATTAAAAATAAAATTTGTTCATGTCTCTTAAAAAAATTTAACATTTTCTTATTATTTCTAAAATTTTAAAATATCTAAATGAAGAATTAGAAATATGAAATAATTATTAGGACACACAATCTTTTGAATTTAAAACTAAAATGAGTTTTTAAAATTTTATGTGTATAAAAAAAGTTTAATTTTTTATACACTATTAATGTAAAAAAATTTATTAATTAATTAATTAAAAATGATAATAAATATAAATTTAAAATAATGTAAAAATAAATAATTTGTAATGATACAATAATCAATAATTGGATAACAATATAAAAATTAATATAATTTTTTTAAAAAATTATAATGATACCACATTTCAATCAATTTTAAAAGAAAAAATAAAAATTATACCATACAAATTCAGAGATAACAGTCATATTCATATACATGTTCTATGCTTAGATACTCTGATAATCAATTTCTTTCCTTCAACTTTCTATAATCCTATAAAAGCATAAGCATATTTTACAATCAATTTTGAAACTGGCTTAAAAGTTGTCTCATGAGAATCCTCATCTCTTTTGACCTGTGACTTAAGCTAGGGTAGGTTATGGTAGCTTGAATGCTCAACTCCATCTATTCATTTAGAATCAGTAATGAAAGATAGCTCACAATGTCAAAGTTTCCTTACCTAGCTACCATGTTAGGGAACCACAAATATCTGCCAAGTTCCTATTCTAATCAGCCTATATCAACCTGAAGGAGTTAACCAAGTTAATATTAATTAATGTGCAATCACCTATCTATACGATATTTTACACTGAAGGGTCACTATCCATTACTGAGCTTGGATATTGCATGTGGGGTCTACTCTACACCACATACAAAGAATTGGGGGGAAAATGTGATAGAAAACAAGCAGTATAATTGACAATTCGTCTTTGCATAAAGTTTGATTTGATACCAACATTTTTTTTGCGAATTAATCAATATAACTTGAGGATTTCGACAACCAATAAACAAAAGATGGAAAAAGATACATCAATGAAGTTAATGGAGGCATTTTGCACCACTTCCTTGTCTATCCCAATCCTTGATCAATAAACTCTACAGTTAGTTTTAAGGACATACTTTTTAGTTCTTAAGATAAAAAATAATTTTTTAGTATAAAATAATAGAAAACATTAAATACAAAAATAAAACAAAATTTTATAAAATTAAAAATTAAAAAATTTAATTCATACAATTTCGAAAATTAAATCAAGGATTTACACATTTCTTAATTGATTTTAGCAATGTTAAACAATATCGAATGATTGATTGATTGATTATGATCGCCTTTATTTCACAAATGATAATTTACTACATTCAAGTCTAGAAAGAAAACAAATACTTGGTGGACAATTGCCACGCACAAGAAGGATAAGAAAGGCAAGCAATTAATATGTGTTTGAACAGAATATTCGGTGGATACAATTATAGTTGTTTGTCCATCAAAGAATTGTTCTTGGACCACTAAAATTGTAAATTGAGTCAAATTCAGTCTAAATCCGGAATCAAATACTAGTGCCTTTTCTTTTTCTTTGGGGGTACATCAATAGCAGTGGATTTGAATCATAATTTGCAAAATCCATTGCTATTTGCAAATTAGGTTCCCAATCCACCCAAGATTTGTTCCTTAAAGAAAACATCTTCCAAAATAGAGAGGCAAATTTATTGTGTCCAATTGCTCACTGTATAGTGCCTGGTTTAGGTTAAGTCCAATAGTCTCTCCAGGGCCCAGTTTGTTGGCGGCCCACTTCCCCACCCAAAAAAAAGGCTGTGCCTGAAATCAGGTATGGAACCTAGTTGGGTTAAATCCAACATTTCCTTTGAGGTCCAATTTGTGGTCTTTCTTTCTATTAAAAAAAATATGTTACTTTTTCGGATGCTAATAATTCAAGTGACAGAACTATGAGAGTTCGGTTTCTACCATTTTATTAGGTCTCACCCCTCACCCTCATTGCTTTTTCTTTTTTTCTTTTTCTTGGGTCCACGGATGAGAGTTGGTATCGTTGTCCACATCTTCTTTTTATTTTAAAAAAATAGAATAAAAATAAAAATAAAATATATTACCTATGAATTGAAATAAAAATGATAAAAAAATATTATTTATCTATTTACCTAAATAAATAAAATAAGAATTATAATATATATATTTTTTATATAAATAAATTTTTTTATCCAATTCTCAAAAACCATCTTCCTATAATAATTTATATATCTACCTCAAGCTACAACCACATTGTTCAATGTTAGTAATCTTTTTTTACAGTTCTATATGAAAATTGGTTCGGGATTGAGATCGGCATAGAAATTATTGTGAAAATATTATATTTAAAATTAAGGTAGAAAATATTTTTATTTGAAGGAACGTTTGAAATAATTCATTAGAAGTTTATAAAAATAGTTTATGATTGACAAAAGAAAATCTATCTTATTTTAATATATTTTAAAGCCAACTTTTTGATTTAAACCTTCATATAATAAAAGATTATTAAATAAATGGTTGATGAAATTATCTATCGAAATAAACCTTTTGGAATATGAAAGTAAAAGAATATGCGTTGACTTTTGAATCCCAAAACTTAATATATTTTTTCTTTCTGAAGAAAGCAATGAAAGTCTCCTCCATAGTTTTATGTATAATTATAGTAGGTTGCTTCTTTTTGGTATGTATAGAGTTAATTTATATTGAGATCAAAATATAAAATAAATTATGTATAAGGATTAATATATATATATGAACTGTAATAGAAAATATAAATCAAAATGAAAAAAAATGTAAAGCATTACCACATACTCCGATGCTACGTTAAAAATCCTTTATCCACGTTAGACTTATTCTAAGCTTTCTCACATGAGATAACGATCGGGACCATTTTAAAAGCTTTTTTTTAAGATTCGTTTGCAGATTTTCTTTATTTAAGAACCAAATAAAAAAAAAGGTTTTACATGAATTAAAAATGCATTTAGGCCAAAATTTATTTATAATAATAAAAAAACTTATGTACTTAGTACTTTCTATAATTAAAAAATATTTTGAACATTTTATATTTTTTATATTATATATTATTTATAATAAAAACATTAAATAAAAAAGCCACTTGTCCTTCCCCCAAAAATCTCTCCAACAGTGGACAAAATAAAAATGCATAACTCGCCTAATAATATTAATTCAATCCTTTCATGTTTTCTATTCAATCAAACAACAAAAAAACACATTATTACTCTAAAATTATTCTCCTTTTTCAAAAATCTATTATTCCAAACAGACAGTAATTATTCTCCCTTTGCTGAACGAGTTCTCAGAACAATTTCAAGCCCAAAAATGGTTTATTTTCTATTCAACACCCAACACAACTACTTCGGCGTATTTTGTTATCCTTTTGTACTGCATATGGTTCAGTTCTAGTCCTCTCGGCCTGGTTCTTTTGTTTGGGCCACCTTTTGCTTTTTTCCCATAAAATGGGTCACAAAAATGTAAAAGTCTGGACCAACTTTTACTAGGGCTAGGTGATAAGTAGTACTTTAACATATCAGTTTTGACCAAAACAAAAACATCTTTAATCAGGCTTGTTGGATTTCTTACCTGTGAAAGCCCATTTGACAATAAAAGGGAAATATTGAGTAGCTTTAGAGGAAATATTTTCTAATTTTCACAAATAATTATAATAACCATAAAAAATGTTATTGTATACTTTTTAATATTAATACATAAAAATAAAAATTATACAATATTTTATAATTTACATAAAATGAAATAAAAAATAAGATAATACTTTTAAAATTATTAAGTAAGAATCAAATATGCTCTAAATTTTCTTAGTCTTACTTTTTTTTCTTTCGGTTGTTCAGTGTCTGATTCAAGATTGAATAATTTACATGCATTCAAATTTTATTATCATCGTTTGTATTAAAAGAGGATAAATCCAAAATTGTTGCTGAAATGTCCTAAATTTTCTTCTCTTTAGTTAAAAGTTTTATGCAACATATAATTATGTTAAAAAGTTTCACAAATTGTTCACTTTGTGTTTGGATAAAATATTTTAATATTTTAAAAAATTTAAAAATATTTAATTTAAATATTTTTATTTTAAAAATATATTATTTAGATAAAAGATTTTATTTTACTATATTTTAAATTATTTATTTAGATGTAAATTTTAAGTTCATAAAATTTTAAATAATTGTATTTTACATTTTTATTTAAATTAAATAATTTAATTTATATATATAAATAACTTTATATTTAAATATTCATAAGTTCTTCTTATTTTTTTTATTTTTGTTATCAAAAATTTAGATATACAAATATTTGTATTGTATAATATATTTGAACAAAATAATAATCTAATAAATATATATAATTAAAATATAAAAAATTACAATTATAACATTTGATATTGAAAAGATAAGAAATATAAGAAAGAAAAATGTGAGAGAAAATAGTACAATAAAAAATAATAAGATAAAAAGTAATGAATAGACAAATGAAAATTTTGGATGAATTTTAAATTTTACCTATTTTAAAAAAAAATTAAAATTTTTTCATTTTAATTGGTTAAAATACTTTTTTAAAATTTATAAAATTTAAAGTTTTCTACAAAATAATATTTAAAAAAATTATTTCAGTTGTTAAAATTTAAAATATCCCAGAAATTATTTTCCTATTTTGTTTGTTTGGAGAGAATTTAAGAATAAAAAAAATTTATTTTTTGAATTTATATAAATTTTATTTTTTTACTTCTTTTTATTTGCATTTGTTTTATATGAAATGATTGAATTAAATTTTGTAATATTTGTATACATTATTTCTTCCTAAAAAAAAATATAGAGAAATTATTTTTTTATTTTTTATTTATTTTAAATTATTAAATAATTTTTTAAATATTAAAAAAATAAATATTATATCAATAAAAATATAATAACAAAATTAAATTTTTAAAATTAAAATTTAATTTTAAAAATTTATATAAATAAAAAATTATATTACTAATATTTTTCTCTATTTTATTTAAATAATTTATTTTTTATTCTATTTTTCCTTTAATTCTTATTATTTTATTTTATTCTATTTTTTATATCATCAAAGTATAAGATAGCTTATCTAAAAATAAGGTGAAGCAATATTAAAATTGGTTGGATATCTTGCTCAATTCACACAAAACGCTAAAAGAGGATGAATTAAATTACAATATTAAGCCCGCCAATCCATATAATCGGTTTATTAAAACGGGATGAATTTGTCTATTTTTTTATTTTTATAATTAAAAATTCAACTTTGATAATTAACTATTAATATAATTTGACTATTATCAATTAAGTTAATTATGTTTAAGTATAAAATTTAAAGCTTTTATTTAATTATTTTTTTTGTTTTTAAATTGTTAAGCAAACAATTTATCCTAAAACGAGACAGTTTAATATTTCAACTCAATTTTTAGTTTTTACAACAAGACAGATTTTATCCCGATCCAATTTTCTGACAAGTTGGTTACGGATACCCGTATTACCAACCCTAATTACACACATTAATCACCAATTTCCTCTATATAAGTATTTTTAAAATTTAAATAATTTTAAAAATGTGTATTTATTTAATTTTTGTACTTTCAATATTTTTTTACAAAAAATTTTATAAAACTAAATCAAATATAATATTTAATAAATAAATTAAAAGATGTATATTAAATTTAAAATATTCTTTTTAACGTGCCGTTTAAAATAGTAACTTGAAATTTAATAAAATTGACATATCTTGAATGGTGAGGCTCATTGAACCCGAGACATATATACAAAATTCCACATTAAGAGGGAAACCTGTATAACATTTGCAATTTAGGTAAATTCCATGCACCGTTTATGTAAATGCAGAAATTTAAGTTGGAGATTTAAAAATATTTGCTCATTTTTTTGTTTTATTGCTGATTGATCCCTATCACGGTTTAAAATGAATTGAACCTAACCCAAATCAAAACCTAAGACCTATTTTTTTTTATTTATTATCAGCACCGAGGACCTAAGACCTAAATTGAACGCTTAGCAGCAAAAGCTAAGGTGGTCGTCGTCGTTCTGTGTCTCCGTTCTCCAACATCGCCGGTTTTATGGGTATTCCCGAACTAGCACGAACCAGAGGAACCACCGTAGGGAGTTGAAGTAGCGAATGATAGCAACCAATTGAGTTCAGGTTCAGGGTTTATTTCACTTATTTACATTTGCTGGGGCCTGGGAATTCCCCAGGAGTTATTTAGCAATTAATTAAATAATATATTAAAAATCTCAAATTAAGGAGGGTAATGGTTTGTTTCTATGATGCCAGAGAAACCGGAAAATAAAAAATAAGATTATTAAAAATAGAGTAAATAAGTTTGGATAAAATTAATTTTTTTTTATTTGGATGAATAAAAAAATAAATTTTTTATTTTAAATTAATTAAAAAGTAATTTAAATTTAACAAATAAAATTTTATTATATTAGTTTTTATTAATATAATATTTGTTTATTTTAATTTTAAAATTTTTAAAAATAATTTCATAATTCAAAATTAAAATAAAAAAAACCTTTCCATTTTTATTTATTTTTTCTATCTGAGGGAACTAAAATTTAGTAGGTAGCCCAGAAAATTAACTTTTTTTTCCTAACTTTTATGATTAAACAAAGGTAAAAAGTATTTCCATCATTTTATTTGCTTACTCTGTATTCACTTCTTTCCTGATTCCATTCAACAAAGACGCCTAAGCCTTTCAAATTTGGGAGTGGCAGTGAACACTTTTGAGTTATGAGTTCAGTGACTCCTCTGACGACCATGGTGGAGGAACCCACCTCGTGTGTCTTCAACCCTGCGATTTTGGATTCTCTCACCCAAGACTCTCTGCACGAAATCCTCGAGAGCTACAATGGCTTCTGCAACGCTACGCAATCCCTTCTCAGTGGTAACGGTGACCTCTCTGTTGGTTCCGACTTAGTTTCTCACGTTCATACCCTCTCCAAACACGCCCTCCAATCCCTCGTTCAAGACCACTTTCTCCGAGTCCTAGAGGTACCCACCAAATTATTTCCTTCATAATGCTGTGAAGTTGGAATTTTTATCCATTCATCTGGTCGCAGGATACGTTTGACCGAAATGGGGCATCCAGATTTTGGCGCCACTTTGATCCTTACGCTCATGTTGCGGGTTTGAACAAAAATGATGATCTCGATGTGAGTGTTTGTGAACCATACTTGACCTTCTTTTCATCGTGCTGGGTGATTATTTATTGTGGGTTGTGCTTGTGAATGCTTTAAACAGATTGATGAGGATGAGATTCAGAGCGTGTTGTATAATGCTTTGGAAGAAATCTCTTTGGAAAAACAGTATCAGGAGAAGTGCTTGTTAATGTTGGTTCATGCTTTACAGTCTTACAAGGACCAGATGTCAGAGGAAAGACATGATTTTGAAGCAGAAAGAAGATACCTCACATCTAAGTATCAGTGGATTGTCTCTTCCGTACTTATGGTTACACTTCCTCGGCATTTTCCTGGTTTGTAAGCAGTTTATTGTCTTTTATTATGTTAATGATGGCTTTCCAAAGTAAATTGATTGCTTCGATTATAGAATCTTGTTGACAAATATCTTGGTTTTCACCATATATGCAATTTTGCATAAAAGTTTACTCCCGTTAGCTCTAGTATACCAGTTACATATACCTAAATCCGTTTGCCTTTATAAAAACATTCTGGTTGCTGAATGTTTTGCTTGTTAGAAATACAGTCCTTGTTTTTCCTGTCATCAGCAATCCTCTTATTTGATATTTTTTTTCTTGAGGAGCTTACTACTTTCTTTTCGGTCTTGTATGTTCTTTCCCCATTTGCTACAAGTAGTTATACTGCATTGGTATTTTAAACGAAAACTGGAGGAGTTAAGTACAATCATGGATGGAGAGTTCCATGATGATGCTTCTCAAAATAAGGATGGCATGGATTTAGATGAAAAGGGAAAAATGTGCAACAAGGTTGGTGAAATGGATGTTGATGAATGCTATAACGACCATAGGTTCTCAGAAAACAGTAGACTGGTGAAGAACATTGGAAAAGTTGTTCTTGATCTTAGAAATCTTGGATTTACTTCCATGGCTGAAGATGCTTATGCTTCTGCTATATTTTTACTACTAAAGGTGAGCGTGTCTCTGAAATTCAAAATTCTGCCCTTTTCAGTTTTGCTCAATCTCTTTTTCCCAATTTTGCTCTCACCTTTTTGTTGCACTTGTGTGTCTCTATGTGAATATGATCTATGAATGACATTTGTTTTTCACTTGTCTGAATGACAGGCAAAAGTATATGATGTAGCTGGTGATGATTTTAGGAGATCTGTTTTACAATCTATTAAAAGCTGGATACAGGTTTGTGGTGCATATAGAAGTACATCTACCATTGCATGAACGGAATTAACTGCACTAATTTGTTGTTTTGCAAATCCTAATTACAATTCCTAAAATTACATTGTGGTTCTTCTCACCATTCAATTAACAATTTATCAAATTTAGATGTTGGGATTTGTTAAAAGAGACTGGTTGATCAAATGATGCCCAACCCCAAAAACATTTCCAAATATCCAATCTTGACAAAATTTTATGTCACATGCAAGTTTCCCTCCACCTGTTTTCTTAATAGCATTTTTTACTTTGGTAGTCCTGTTGCATCTTAATTCTTACAAAACTATGGTTTCTTTCCTTGTGAGATATATTAAATTCATTTACATATATTGTATGGTTTCTGTTAAATAGTTTTTTTTGAGGCGGGCCAATCATTTGTGTTCACTGCAACAAAATGCCCGGACATAAATTGCATGTTGTATCAAAATATCAATGATCATATGCATTAATTCTAGTAAGAAAAAGTATTTGCACACAAGTTCCAAAGTATTGGAAAGAACTTAATCCTAGTTTTTTTTATATATTTCTGAAAATTGAATTGTCACTGTGCACTATCTAAAATATATTCTCTTCTTATAGTAGCCTGTTTAGAAAAATAAATGTATGCTTTCCCATTTCTAACACATGATACTTATAACTGGAATCATTCAGGCTGTTCCTCTCCAGTTTCTGCATGCCCTTCTCGTCTATCTTGGTGATTTCGTTAGTTATGAGAGTACTTCATCAGGTCTCAAATCACCTTTGGCTCCGCAGCCATCTTCATGCTGTCCTGGAATTGATACTCCCTCTGAAGGGCTTGTTAGATGGAAGTTACGGCTGGAATATTTTGCATACGAAACACTACAAGATTTAAGAATAGCCAAATTATTTGAGATAATTGTTGATTATCCTGAGAGGTGCTATTTTAATTATAATTCTCTGTTTTTCTTCTGGGCTTTCTTTTAGAAAATTAATTACCCTCTTTGATGCCTTAGTAAATTGAATGGCAAGATCAACACTTAGTGGTTATAGCTTCCAGCCATAGCAGAGGAGGATGGCAATTCTTCTAGGCTTTTACATGTTCTTCTGGAAAAGAGTTTACTAGTATTTTAATCCGTGACTTATTTAGTTTTTGCAAATGAGTCCCTTTCTTAAAAAACTCCTCTGTTAATCCCCAATTTTCTTCATTATCTTTCAAATTCGTCTTTAATGTCATCTGCAAAGGGACTAATTTGCATTATTTTAAATAAGTGTAGGGACTAATTTGCAAGGTTTTTAAAAGTGAAGGACTAATTTGCATTATTTTAAAAGTTAGGAATGAATTTGCAATGCATACATAAAGTGGAGGATTAATTTGCTTGTTAACTCTCAGGAAAATGTAGTTGTTTCTGTATGACTGAACAATGCATTTTGAATTTTGAATTTTCAAATCTTTCTTCGCACAGTTGCATGCTTTAACCTTGGTTTTGAATAACTTTCAAACTCCAACATTAAGCATCAGTACGATTTAAAGTTATTCAAAACCAAGGTTAAAGGGTGCAGTGTGATGCATCACATTCCCCATGTCATGTCTTCTGATAATTTATTTTCCTTTCTCTCTGCTGATATTTGAAGCTCTCTTGCAATTGAAGACTTAAAATTGTGTCTTGAATACACTGGGCAACATTCAAAGCTGGTAGAGTCATTTATTTCAGCTCTGCGTTATCGCTTGCTTACTGCAGGGGCATCAACAAATGATATATTACACCAATATGTTTCGACTATTAAAGCCCTAAGGACAATAGACCCGGCAGGTGTTTTCCTTGAGGCAGTTGGTGAGCCTATAAGGGATTATTTAAGAGGAAGGAGAGATACCATAAAATGCATAGTAACCATGCTGACAGATGGGACTGGTGGAAATTCAAGTTCATCTGGAAATCCTGGAGATAGCCTTCTTGAAGAGTTGAACAGAGATGAAGAAATTCAAGAGAATGCTGGTGTTGATGATGATTTTAACACTGATGATAGGCAAGCATGGATCAATGCCACACGGTATGGTTGTATTCTAGATGATGATCAGCTGTTTTTAATTGGTCTGATTTTGTCTGCCTGCCATATTATAAAAGCTGATGTTTCTTTTATTTGGTCTTTTCCAAGCAGATGGCAACCTGATCCTGTGGAAGCAGATCCATTAAAGGGAAGCAGAAACCAAAGGAAGGTTGACATACTTGGGATGATTGTTGGCATAATTGGTTCAAAAGATCAATTAGTTCATGAATATCGAACTATGCTTGCTGAGAAACTTCTAAATAAATCTGATTATGATATTGATTCAGAGATACGAACTCTAGAACTCCTTAAGGTACATATTCAAACTAAAGCTGATGACACATCTGTTTGATGGGTTTAGAGTTCATATTCTCTTATTATTTTGTGTGCATTGATTCTTGATTTTGGTATTGCCATCTAAACATTTATATAATGCTTTTGTTTCTGCAGATACACTTTGGAGAGAGCAGCCTACAAAAATGTGAAATTATGCTCAATGATCTAATTGGTTCAAAGAGAACTAACAGTAACATTAAAGCTACCATAAGTCAGCCATCTCAGACAAGTAATTTCCAAGTTTAAATTTACCATGTTTGTGATCATTGTCAATGACAATTTTAACTATTATTTACCTTGAAGTCCTTTTCACCCAAATTTGGTGATGCACACACTCAGGTGTTGAGGTGAAAGACAGTGCAATATCCATGGACACAATCTCTGCCACTATCTTATCTTCTAATTTCTGGCCTCCAATACAGGTTTGAAGACATTCTTTTATTGTTCTGTTTTTTCAAATTTTATATTATGAGAAAATAAATGATTTATTTTATGGTATGATACAAAATATACTCCTCACCACTTAGCTTACATATTATATTTAGGTTCAGCAATAAGACTCCTTACAAGAAAATACCAATAAATATTCAATAATATTACTATTATTTTGCTATTATACTTTGCATTGTCCAGCAATACCTAATTACTCACTTTTTTCTATTAATTTCTGTTTAACAAGAATCACTTCTACTTAAGAGTTCAGAGGCAGGGATTATAATTAGTCCCCTTATTCTTTTTGTTCTCTAATTTTAGGGTTCTCCTATTCCTCAATACTTTTGCTTGTAAATCCAAATCTTGTGTGTAATTCATCCTCACCTTATCTTAAGCAAATCTAGTCCAAAATTTTATCAAACTTTCCTTTTCTTGTCCCATATTTCCCCCTGTTATGACTCATTTCATTGTTGTCATCATTATGTTGAGGCAAGTTTTTATTTTCCTCAAGTAAATGCACTACTCGTGCCACACATATGCTAAAATTTATTACAGCAAAATATCTGATTTTTTCCTTCAAAAAAAAATATATAAATACATCAAATCAAATCAGGTTTTTAGTTTTGATAGGGTCTTTTCACACAGCTTAAACAATTTCATAGTTTCTTGATATTGCATGTCAGTGATGTTTCAAGTTAACTCATGGAGAATTTGTTCAAACTAGTGTATTTGCTTTAGCTTTTTCGATATCTGTTCACTTTTCTTCAAAGTTCAATTAGCTCCATTTTTCTATTATGTTTTATTGAGTTAACTTAAAAGCATAGCCAAAGCACAATATGATTATATTGTCTAGCCTTTTCAATCTAATGAATTGTTGGACCAGATAACAATTTCGATATTGTCCTGCAAAAGTGTCTCTGTTCTATGATTAACTTGAAGAGAATTACAGGATGAGCCCCTCAACCTGCCTGAACCTGTTGACCAGCTCCTCTCCGATTATGCAAAGAGATTTAATGAAATCAAAACTCCCCGTAAGCTGCAGTGGAAAAAAAGTCTTGGAACCATCAAGGTTAGTTGCTGTAAACTTTTTTGGGGTCTCTTTGCAAATTTTTTTGACAGTGTTTTGATTAATGTTGCCCCTTGCATACCTTTTACTGTTTACTGCTATATTTCTCTCATATTTTCATTTCCAATGATTTAGCTGGAGTTGCAGTTTCAAGATAGGGTGATGCAATTCACTGTAGCTCCTGTTCATGCATCTATCATCATGAAATTTCAAGATCAATCAAGGTATTCTCAGCATGCTATGCATACCTTTAGTCTGTTGTTTTGATTGTAAAATATTATATTTCTGCTTTCAGTTGGACCTCTAAAAACCTTGCAGCTGCTATTGGGATACCAGCCGATGTTTTGAATCGGAGAATAAATTTCTGGATAAGCAAGGTAGGTCTGATAGGCCATTTCTACAAATTTTCTTAGGTTTTTTAAAGTATTAGCAATCACATATTTTGCAGCTTGATTTTATTTAGTTTGTGTAGACAAATATTATTATTTCTTTCATCAAGTTGCTTAACTTCTGATGGTTTTTTCATAAAAAAAAGATTCATTAATTCTACTTTAGTATTGATTTTCATTTAAGTATGCTGATTCTAATTTTTCAATGACTCAACTTACTGTTCAGTTGAGTTAAAAATTCGTAGCTGTGAATTTTTCTTGTTTAAAGCTGTCAAAGTCTTAAGTTTGGAAGTTGTAACTAACTTTTCTATTTGCTGACCTTTTGGTATACAGGGGATCATTGCAGAATCACAAGAGGTAGATTCCTCTGACCATGTGTACACCATTGTGGAAAACATGGTTGAGACAAATAAGAATGGAGGCACTAGTGGTGGTACTCAGGAACTTCTAGGAGGTGATGAGGAGGAAGAGAGATCTGTGGCCTCTGTGGAAAATCAACTTCGTAAGGAAATGACCGTATATGAGGTATGTGAGATAAAGTTCTTTATTTTGTTTGAATAACAGTAATGGTTACTTGGTGCTTGTAACTTGCTTTCATATTTTTAATTAATCAATAATAATAATAACAAATTAACTGCAATGACTTGAGAATCCTTGTCATGTATGTTATTTAAATTTTAAGCTTCGATGGGTAAAGGGTAATATATGCTGTAGCAATTCTTGATGGATGCTTTAAAACAAAAAGGGTTTTCATTCACCGTTGGCAGGGAAAACTACTTACTGAAGGAACACTACAAAAGAATATAAGTTCTCTAAATAAATAATAGTCCTTTATCATCAACATCATGTTGTTTCTAGGTTTGCCAATATACGAAAATCTTTTTGCCTATGATGATGGTTTTAGCTGCACTAGTTTTTCCTTTATGCATATTTTAGGTTTTTAAACACGAGAATGTGCATTGCATCTGAGTAAAAATATCTAACTGGTGTAGTTTCATGGCAGAAATTTATCCTGGGAATGCTCACAAACTTTGGTAGCATGGCATTGGATCGAATTCACAATACTCTCAAGGTAAGAATGATTTTACACTTGTGCCCCCACACAAAAAAGGGATAATTTTACTGTTAGACCCTTATAAATATTTGGACACTGATAGCGTGATCAGTTAGATTAATTACACGCTTGTATCACCACAGATGTTTTGCATTGCCGATCCTCCTTACGACAAATCACTGCAACAACTACAAAGCTTTTTATCCGGTCTAGTTTCCGAGGAGAAATTAGAACTTCGGGATGGAATGTACTTTCTAAAGAAGTAATGAGCTTACAGTATTGAAGTGAAATCATCCTTTTGGTCAAGTTTTTGAGCAAAAAGGTAAAATTTCTTAATGCTTTCCTGAACCCAAATTTCATGAAATTATATATTTTTTTGCTTAGTCCTTAGCAGTTAGCATGAATTTCTTTCATTGCACAAATCATAATTATTCACGTTTTTACTGATGTGTTATTATCATACAGAAGGTTCATTGAATGACTTTACCCTTGGAATTTACGAACAAGTTCTGACAATTTGCAGATAAATTTTTAAGGTAGCCAGCTGCCTGATCTCCAATTTTCTTGGCTTCTTTGTGTTGTCCTAACGAAACTGCTCACTCTTGGCAAGGGTTTGTTGCCAGACTTGGCTAGTCATTCAAAATTTTCACTTTTCATCAAGTTGTTGAGATAACATGGTCCAAGATATGCATCCCCCTGTGCCACCCGAGATAGCTCAAATTCAACCTGATCAATGATTGTATTTGCTACAGCAGAGTGATGGATTTGAAGATACCATTGGCTTTCACCTTGTGCTTCTGTTTCGCCAGCCGTTTTCCAAAGGTTCCTCTTTTGTGATATTTTCTATTCTCAAATTGTCATCTAGCTGTCTGTAAATTTGTATTATTTACTTATTTGGTGTATTGGATAAATTGAATTGAATAGGAATAATTATCTTATTGTTATACCGTCTCATGTAGCGTTTGCATCAAACAGTGCAAGTTAATTCGTATGGTACTTTTTACATAATTCTATTAGGCCTTACTGAGAGGAGACTAGATAACAGATAGTGTAAAGGACACTCACCTTTGTCGTCACCGAGTTGATTTATTTCTTTGCTACTCCCATGAAATATTTTGATTACTACCGCATATCTTGTATTTGAAAAGAATTTAAAATTCTAACAATTGAAACATTTTGTTTGGATATTGTTTTGTAAGAAATTTTAAATTGTATGGATTTTTAGAAAGTATTTTAATCAACTAAAATAAAAAAATTTTAAATTTTTTTAAAATAGATGGAATTTGAAAT
Organism: Canavalia gladiata; assembly: GCA_037954105.1. Lineage (NCBI taxonomy): Eukaryota > Viridiplantae > Streptophyta > Magnoliopsida > Fabales > Fabaceae > Canavalia > Canavalia gladiata. The sequence continues at coordinate 14,043,413 of CM075668.1, forward strand.
ATTTTTAATTTTTTTTGTTATTTTATATTTGTATTGCTTTATTTTATATTTTTTTTGTTATTCTTTCATATCTTTGTTCTTCATCTTTCAAGATATAGTATTTTTAATATCAAATGATATAATTGTATATTTCTGTTATTTTAATTATGTATATTTGTTGAGTTATTATTTTGATTAAATATGTTGCATAATAAAAATATTTATATATCTAAATGTTTTTTAAAAAAATATTAAGATAAACCTATGAATATTTAAACATAAAATTTTATATATAGTAAAAATTAAATTATTTAATCTAAATAAAAATTTAAATTTCAATGAATTTAAATTTTATCATGCAAATAAAAAATTTTAAATTAATAAATTGAAATTTTTTTATCCAAATAAAATATTTTTAAAATAAAAGTATTTAAATTGAAAGTATTTATATTTTTAAATATTTTAAATTTTTTAAAATGTTAAAATACTCTATCTAAATACAAGATTAGGGTTTTGAAAGAATAACATTTAGGACAAATAATTATTCTTCAGGTTTAAAATGCCTTTGAAAATCTTATCAATTGATAATGAGAATAATGTAAATTATTTTGAAAGAATAACATTCAGGACAAATAATTATTCTTCAGGTTTAAAATGCCTTTGAAAATCTTATCAATTAAGAATGAGAATAATGTAAATTATTTTGGTTCTATGTGTTTTTTTTTTTTTTACCATTATACACGAAAGGGAGGAGAAGTATGAGATGAAAATCTCATACACACTTTCGGAACAGAGATTCTTTGAAATGAATGATAACTATAATGGATGTTGGTTCAATCTGAATGAAATTATGCAAAAATTTTACAAGATTATTCGGAGACTATGTGATTAGAAATTCGTCCTTTATATACTTTATAATAATTTAGGGACTTAACTTTTTATCATTAAAAGTTATATTTAACTAATTATTCTCACTTTAAATATTCAAAATTCTACGGCTTTAATGTTTTCATCCTATTAAGTAAGAATATTAAGAGACAAATAAAGTTCAAAAATTAAATAATGTTATAATTTTTCATAAAACAAAATAAGATCAGATAAATTTCATTCCTCAAGCCAATAAATAGTTTGAAGCGGATGGAATAGTTATTTCTGTTATTAATTTGAGTGAAATGTAGGTAATCCTATTAATAATTGGAGCAAATCATTATTTTAGTTTTTGAAATTGTAAGTATTAATTCACTTTTTCTCTGATTTTACAAAATATTTATATTTATTTTTTTACTATTTTTTTTTCTAAAGTGACAAATTTTATATTTTATAAAATTTAAGATTGAAAGTGAAAAATACTCATTATTTAAAGTTAAAAAAAAATTCTTACACATATACATAGTAGTATGTATATATCATTTTATATTGAGATGTAAATGAGTGATTGATATTGTTTGTATATAGTAAAATTATTAATTTTTTAAAAAAGACATAAGTGCAAATTTTTTCTTCTATATCTACAAATTATTTATTTTGATTTCACCTTCTTTCCTTAATAGAGAGAGTAAACTTGGAGTATTTAATATGGGTGCCCAGACCAAAGAATTTTGTTTGATATGCCAACATTATAAAACAATTTACCTATGAAAAAAAATCGATACAACAATAATAATTGAATCGAAAATTGAGAAAACCTTTAATTTGGTTATTCAAAGATTAGAATCTGGTTACATTTTCTCTTTAAATATATTCTTTTCACTTAATTGGATCTTCTAAATTTGACTTAAAGTGTCATCCGTGTTATTTTTTTTAAAATTTATTTCATTAAATAAATTTCTCAAAGAAAAAACAAATATTGATCAAATTTGTTCATATGAACAACTGAAATGATGATACAAAAGGTTAAATTTATGACAGTTTTGTATTTCGAGAGATTAATGTGATGAAAAAAAATATTTATGAAATTATTTAATGATATTTTAATGTAGGAGGGATTAATTTTTTGATAATTTTTTTTATAAACTAAGGTGTGGATGCACTAATTCTTAAAACATTAAAATAAATATTTATTTTTAATGATTTAACTCTAGTTAAATTTTTTTATTAACTTTTTCTTTGAATTCAAAAAATTTATCACTTTTTAAGATCATGATCAATTTTTTAAATATTGTGTAATTTTAAAATAACAATTTAAATTTCCTATATCATAAAGATTATGCAGGAAAAATTGATCTTTGTTAAAGTATATGAATTAAAATATGGACGATTGATTTAAGTGATATATATTTTATTTCTCTTTCGATTGAGGTTTTTAATTTAAATTTGTATATATAAAAAATCTATTAAAAAAGTTAGTTTCATCCTAGTTTAAATATTTTCAGCTTAAATAAAAGTTAAATTTTGCGCTAAATATTCATATTTATGTTTCTTTTTCTTTTAAAAATCATTTTTTAATGGTAGAAAAAAATATTTGATTTAATTCTTTTAACTTAATTGTATTTTTATTCTTTTAGTTTGATTTATATTAAATTATGTTCTGCTATTTTTAAATTTTAAAAAATTTTATTTTTGTTTATTTTTAAATTTAAAATTCTATAATTCTTATTTTCTACTCAAATTTTCTACAAATTAAATTGATTAAATTATCTTTAATTTAAAATTTACCCATAAAAATATTAAATTTCATACAAAATACAATAAAATCTCAAATTCTTCCTTCCTCTTTAATTTTACCTCTTATGAATTTTTTAAAATTTTATCAAATCTTTACAAAATTTATTATTCCTAAAATTTTAAAATTTTAATATTCTAATATCACCACAAACTCCTTTAAAATTTTGGAAAAAAATAAATAGTTTGAGAGTTTTAATTTTAAAAAATTGAAGGTGATTACTTATATTAAATTTTTAAAATAAAAAATTAAAATTATTCCAAAAAATTGAAGGATCACAATTACACATTATATAGACTAAAATTGCAATTAAGTTAATTATTTTTTTAGAATCATATTTAAGTATATAAAAAAATTTTGTTGAATAAAGTTTAAATTGTGATTCATTTTAAGAGGATATTAGGTATACAATTTTATTTTTCATTTTCAGGAATTATATTTTTTAAAAATTATAGTTGCTGGAAATGTTATAAATATGCTTGATAGGATTAAAAATTTTATGAGAATATTAATTGAGTATAGTTAAAACTATTTTACCTTCATAAAACAACTGGATTCCTACTCTAAGAATGTTTAAATGGAAAATATAGTTTAAAAAAATATTTTTAAAAATATTAATTTCTTGAAAATATTTTTTAAAACATTCATACCAAATATAATAATAAACTTCAAAAATTTAAAAGATTTTTTCTACCAAAAACTCCCTAAAAAAATAAGATTTTCAATGATAAAAATAACAATAAATAGTAATAATCACAATTTTAATTATCAGGACTCTTTCTTTTTATCAGAATATTAAATTTATTTATAAAAAATTGAATAGGATGAACAATAAAAAAATATTAGGATCAACTATATATAAAAAGAAGAGAGTTGTTAGGTGAAAAGTAAAAACTTATTCATTATTAATTTAAAATGATTTAAATTTGTAAAATATTTTAATTCAAATAATCAGTAAATAAAACTTTATATCCTTTTTTATAATTTTAATATTTATATTATATCTTAATATATCAATTCATCTGATCTAACTAATATCTTACTATTTCGATTAGTAGTTCATGAAATTAAAATTTGAAATATATAATAAACTTTGAACTTAGTTATAATTTGAATTATTAAAATATTTTATTTTATAAAATATATTTTTCTTAATTTATAATATTTTCAATTTAAAAAATTAAATTTCATAAATATTTTAAATTAGAGTAATTAGTAATATTTATAAAAATATTATTACATATTTAAAAATAGATAGAATAAGGTAAAAAATGAAAAATATATATGTTAAAATAAAAATACATAACCAACATCCTAAAATTTGTATGTATCTAATCCTAAAATATGAATAGGAGTTTACACTTGGTATTTATCAATGACAGATTGTATTTTAATCTTTGGAATTTGACATTGGATTTGATTTGATTTGACAAGCAGTAATATGTAATAAATAATATATAGTTTAACAATAATAATATAGGAGCAGAGTTCGGCTCCGGAGCGTGGAGAGGATCGGCACGAATATCGGTTTTTCCATTCCTTGTGGCAAAACAAACCGGTCCGGCTGGTTACTTTTGACCGGCGAAACCGGATCCATTAACAAAGCCAACTCAACCGGATCCCTCACTCTGCTTTGTCCGGTCCGTCCGGTCACATCTCTACGGTTCTCTTCTCTTCTCTCAAACTCGGTTCGTTCTCTTTTCCTAATCCCTCTCTCACTCTTCAATAACGATAAAAAAAAAAAAAGCGGATTCATCAAACCGGGTATGCACCTTTCATTTTCCTACTCTCTCTATTTCTATTCTTCAATTTTCGTTGTTTAACCAGACCCTGAAGGTTTATTTGAATAAAGCTTGAAACTTTTATGACAATTTGGCTCTGTAGAAACTGCATAATGATTTGGGTCTTGAGGAAGTGGTTGTTTTTGTCGTAGTTACATGCACTAAGAGGGTTGTTATTGTGTCATTATGAATCTCCGCTGTGGTTGATGTGATTATAGGAAAAATGGGTTCGAATCTGGAACCAGTGCCAATTACATCCCAAAAACACGACCCAGCATGGAAGCATGTTCAAATGTTTAAGAACGGGGACAAGGTGCAGCTGAAGTGCATATATTGTCTCAAGATGTTCAAGGGTGGTGGGATTCATAGGATTAAGGAACACCTTGCTTGTCAGAAAGGGAATGCATCGACTTGCAGCCGTGTCCCCCATGATGTTAGGCTTCACATGCAGCAGAGCTTGGATGGGGTTGTGGTGAAAAAAAGGAGGAAGCAGAAAATTGAGGAGGAGATTATGAATGTTAGTCCTTTGGCCACTGTTGTCAACACTGTTTCCAATCAGGTGGATGTGAATCAGGGGCTGCAGGCCATTGGAGTACAGAATTCAGTGGAGCACAATGCAAGTCTGGTAGTGAATTCTGGTGAAGGAATGAGTAAAAATATAGAAAGAAGGAAGAAGATAAGAGCTAGCAAGAATCCTGTGGCAATTTATGCAAACTCTGAGGGTGTTGTTGGTTTGGAGAAGAATGCATTGTTTCCCAAAAAGATGGACAATCACATTCATATGGCAATTGGTCGGTTTTTGTATGATATTGGTGCACCTTTTGATGCTGTGAACTCAATCTATTTTCAACAAATGGTTGAAGCAATTGCTTCAAGGGGCCCAGGTTTTGAATATCCCTCACACCATGAACTTAGGGGTTGGATCCTGAAAAACTCTGTGGAGGAAGTGAAGAATGATATAGATAGATGCAAGATGACTTGGGGGAGGACCGGTTGTTCCATTTTGGTTGACCAATGGACAACAGAAACTGGTAGAATACTGATAAGTTTTTTGGCATATTGTCCCGAAGGCATAGTCTTTTTGAAATCCTTGGATGCAACCGAGATTTCAACTTCTGCTGAATTTCTATACGAGTTGATAAAACAGGTAGTGGAAGAAGTTGGAGTTGGGCAAGTGCTGCAAGTGATTACATCAGGTGAAGAACAATATGCTATTGCTGGGAGACGGCTGACTGATACTTTTTCTACCCTTTATTGGAGCCCTTCTGCAGCTCATTGCATTGATTTGATACTTGAAGATTTTGGAAATCTAGAGTGGATTAGTGCAGTGATTGAACAAGCTAAATCTATAACAAGATTTGTCTACAATTATAGTGCAATTTTGAATATGGTTAAAAGGTATACCTTAGGAAATGATATTGTAGATCCTTCTTTCTCACGCTTTGCAACAAACTTTACCACATTGAAACGGATGGTTGATCTTAAACACAATTTACAGGCCTTGGTCACTTCTCAGGAGTGGGCGGATTGCCCATATTCAAAGAAAACAGCAGGTCTTGAAATGTTAGATTGCCTAAGCAATCAAACATTTTGGTCCTCGTGTGACATGATTGTTCGTCTTACAGTTCCTCTCTTAAAAGTTCAGAGAATAGCTGGCAGTGAGATGAGACCTGCAATGGGATACGTTTATGCTGGAATGTACCGTGCAAAAGAAGCAATTAAGAAAGCACTAGTGAAGAGGGAGGATTATATGGTGTACTGGAGTATTATACATCATAGATGGGAAAGGCTGTGGCATCATCCTCTTCATGCTGCAGGCTTCTACCTTAATCCTAAGTTCTTCTATAGTATTCAAGGGGATATACAAGGTGAGATTCTCTCAGGGATGTTTGACTGCATAGAGAGATTGGTACCAGATACAAGAGTCCAAGATAAAATTGTCAAAGAGATAAACTTATACAAGTCTGCTGCAGGAGATTTTGGGAGAAAGATGGCAGTCAGAGCTAGAGATAATTTGCTTCCTTGTAAGAGGCCGATGACCCATTCTCTTTAGATAAATTTAATATATTCTGTTGCCAGGTTGTGATTTAACTTTAAGTAACTTCATTGAAAAAATAAATTAGAATCTATGCACAGTATAAAAAAGTTATAGCTTGGTAGTGCAGATGTCAAAACCGATAAACTGAAAGAGGGAAAAATTGACTTGTGCAAAGGCTTTATGGTTTGACATGATGACCTGTGTTGTGTATTAAAGTTGAAATTTTCTGTGTATGAATGTTCTGCACAAGTGACTTGTAGTTTCAGAATCACTGTCAGCATAATTCTTTTCAAATCCTGCACAGATGGGTTATGACCTGTCTGGAGTTACACAAATAACAGTTGGGTTCTATATATGTGACTTATATAAAAAGGAATTTAAATTTGCATCACATAAGCCATCCACTTGAGTACATCCTTTCTCTCATGATCACTTGTTAAACTGCCTTTTCACTTACTTATGCTATTTTTCTAGCTGAATGGTGGTCAACATATGGAGGAGGCTGCCCTAACTTGTCACGTCTAGCAATTCGTATTCTCAGCCAAACATCCAGTGTGTTGTCCTGCAAGAGAAACCAGATTCCTTTTGAACAAATAATCAATACAAGAAATTATATAGAGCGCCAACATCTTACTGATCTTGTCTTTGTTCACTGCAACTTACGATTGAGACAAATGTGAGCTTCTAACTGTTGTACATTGATCGATTGTTTTAATGCAGTTGGCAGTTGAAGGGAATTTATATTATATTTGCTTGATTTTCTTTCAGGTTTATGAGTAAAGAGCAAGACTTCAGTGATCCCCTATCATTTGACAGCATTAGTAATGTTGAAGACTGGATTAGGCCTAGGGATTTATACTTAGAAGAGTATGGGAACTCAGATTGGATGGCACTGGATCCATCTTCCGTTAACACGATGCTGTTAAGGCCTTTAAATGATGAAACTGAAGAATTGGGTGAAGGTAAGCCGCATTACTCAAATGGATATGGAAAGTGCAGGGTAGAAAATGTCATTAACTAACATGTTTTCATCTGATTGTAGGGTTTGATGATCAAGAGATTTTTAGCTGTGTGAAAGATAGTGAGGATGAAAATACTGGAGACAAGTTGGTAAACCACTAGTGAATGATCAGAAGAACCATGATTTTGCATGTGGAATCCGTGCTGAAAGCTTTCCACACTATTGCCTCGTGCAGAAGAAGAGTAATACCCACGTGTTTCCATAGTTTCCCAAGTGCTGATTGGTAGAAATTAATCATGGAAATAAAAGGGAAACTGAGGAGGTGCTTGCTGGATAAGTCAGAGGCAGCTTAGTTCTTGTTAGATATATGAATTGGCATGGTTTGCAATGTTCTTGTACAGTTAGTTACCTGTACTGTATTTAGTTTTGCTGTATTTCTTGCACTACTAATGTGTACAGCTCTTGTAAACTGAAGATAAATGAATTAGGAGAGAGGCCAATGGTGGGTTTCTACTGCAGGTTTTTACCACAAAAGCAAACATGCTACATGTACCATTTTCTTGTACGGAAAATAGGAATAGTTTTATAAAAAGAAGAAAAAAAATGGCATACAGCATTATTAGATGAATGAGTTGTTAACCTTTCATTTTCATGATGTTATTACATCTGATACTGTTGTCGCCTTGTCCGGGGATCAAGCAATCCATTAACAACTACTAGTCATAGGGCATTTCAACTTGTGCTCGCGTGAGAGGAGATACTGTTGAGCGCAATGCAAACTTTCCGACACAAGTGCCCATATATTCTTGTTGCTTGCATTGCCAATTTGACAAAGAAAAACGCAATATGTTTGGTCATTAACAAAGACAATGACAGCTTTCTCTAAACTACCATTCACAATGCTCATTAAAGCATTGACATTGATAATTTGTATAAAATGTTTTTCTGGTATATAAATTTGTATAGAGCATATATATAATAATGCTACATAATATTTTAAAAGAGAAAAAAATCAATTTAAACATGACCAGCAGAGAACAATTTTCATTAGACAAATAATAAAATATATTTCAATACATTTTTTTATATCTCTTCTATTATATCAATATCATTTCATCTGATCTTTCTTTATTTTCTTTTTTCTATCTCTCCTTTAACATGTATCCATTTGAGAGGTATGAAAAATATTTTCCTTTCCACTCTTTACCCCCCCTTCGTGTACACAATATTGTAATGAAATTTGACAATTCACATTTTACGCATAATTACTGAAAAGGTCGACTAGCAAAATTGCAAAAATGATTAAGGTACAGTTGAACCCAAATTTTGAATAATCTCACTTGAAGTTTTTCCTGAACAAGGGCCAAATGAGTTACATGTTATGCAACCACAGGTGCAAGAATTATATACATCTCATCACTTTTTGAATAAAAGGAAAAAAGACATTGTTCACGCTAAATTTCTTACTAATCCGACTTAGAATAGTTTCCAAGCGAACCATGCCATAATCTGAAGTGCTGACCTTAGCTCTGTCTATAAGTTTCCAATTCATTCATGGTCTATTATTATTATTGCCGCCATGTTAACGATGTATTTAGTATGAACCTCTCTAGGCCGAATAATACTTGTCTAGATAACACTCAAGAATACACATCCCTTCAAACTATGAGTTGTTGAAGGAGCCAATTCGAATAATACTGAATCACATAACATTCCTCCAAGTTATGAGCCATTTAAATGACCAAATAATATAAAATCTGAATCCTCTCTGATCTGAATAACACTTGCACATTATATTCATAAATCCCCTCTACATAAAATATTGGCGACTTACTTATCAGACATAATCGGTTGAAACTAGTCACAACTTACAGAATTATGAATGAAGTTGATTTTTTGGAAAATAAAAGTTAATTTAAAGTTTATTTTCCTCATTGCAACACCAAGTGCAGAAAATAAACGGTTTATGATGGAGTTATCAAAAATTCAAAAAAGAAAATGGTTGATGAAAGGCTATTAACAATGTTGCAGCCTGCAGGGAGTGGACTACGAAAAAAGCTGACATTCATTAGTATTAAATACAATTAATGTGACCCATATCTATGATGAGCTGGTCGTATTGAATAACGTCATCATAATTTAAACGTTAAAACCCATCATGTATCTTTATTCAATAGCATCAAATCCGGTTCCATCCTCCTCAATTAAAAATATTTTTTGAAGCATCATGCGCGGCACCTGATGTTAGCTAGACGAGGAAAACATATCAATTGTGGCATTCGCTATTAAATATCTATACGGCCATAATTAGGTCGATCCACGTCTCATTCATTTATTCAATTCACTCTAAAGTCAAAAGTAAAAAAAAAAACTATACAAAAACCAAAAATAGAACATTAAATTGAAATAGCGAAGAGTAAAACACGTGTAAAGCAACATTAAATGAAAAACTATACAAACCAAAAAATACAAAAAACGAAAAGACAAAAAAAATATATGAGATAGGGACAGGCCCAAACAATATATCGTGTAAGCTTGGAATGAAATGAAGATTACCCATAGGAAGAAGCAGCTAGCAGCTAGCGGCCAGCGGAAAGTGAAAGAGAGGAAGCAGAGGCGTCATCAGCAAGCGACGACGACGTATTTGCCCTCTCAAAAAACGACGACGTTGGATAGGAATGCACGAAATCATCAAATTCCGCATCTCTCCCTTTTTTGTTATCCATCATTGACGGCAACGGCACTTCCCCTTCCAAGTACCTTACCACTTGCCTCATACTGGGCCTATTCTCCGGCGACTCAGCGGAACACAACAACCCTAACTTAAGCACCAGCAACGCTTCCACCTCATCAAACACCCCACCCAATTTGGGGTCCACCACTCCCAACACCGCCCCCACGCGCCACCTCTCCCACACCCATTCCACCAACACTAGCTCCTCCGGCAACGCTTTGGGCTCAATGGGCCTTCTCCCACACGCCACTTCCAACAACAACGCCCCAAACGCGAACACATCAGAACTCGTTGTTGGTTTCCCCGTTCGTGTGAGCTCAGGTGCAAGGTAGCCCAGTGTTCCCACCACTCTCGTTGTGCTTGGATTTGATCCGTGCTCATAAAGCTTCGCCAAACCGAAATCACCTAACCTTCCGTTCATTTCACCGTCTAATAAAACGTTCCCTGCTTTAACGTCTCTGTGAATCACCGTTTGTTCCCATTCCTCGTGCAAATAAACTAGCCCCGAAGCAACACCTTTAATTATTTTGAACCTTTGTTCCCAACTTAATTTTCCTGTTGGTTGATCGAACAGGTACTTGTCTAAGCTTCCGTTTTGCATGAAATCGTAGACTAATAGAAGATCATTGTGCCTCCGACACCAACCTAGTAACTGTACCAGGTTCCTGTGCCTAAGCCTACCGATGGTTGAAATCTCCGATACAAACTCTTGCATACCTTGTTTTGATTCGTGGGAGATTCTCTTCACAGCGATTTCGGTGTTGGAATTCGGGAGCACCCCTTTGTAAACTCTACCGAACCCACCGAAGCCTACAAGGTTCTTGTCCTTGAACCCCTTTGTGGCCTTTTTCAGTTCTTTGTAGGGGAATCTGTGTGGACCAATGTCTAGCTCCCAATCTTCGATTACTTCGGCGTTTCTCATCTTTCTCAGGAGGTAAAATGCTAAAGCAATTGTGGCAATTATTAGAATCAAAGCGGAAAGAGAGAGTCCCAAGATGAAGTGTGTTTTGTTGGGTTTAGATAGTGAAGGGAGGTTTTTCAAAGACAGGGTTTTGGCCTCTCCGTTTATCTTGAAGCTCCAACCCAAGATGTAGTGTGAGCTGGCTAACAACCCTGTTGAAGAAGAAAACCCAACATACATGGAATCTTCTAGAATTGATGAGAGATCTACCTGGTATGACAGGATTGGGGAACTGGGTTTAGAAGAAGTTGGGGACAGTCTAACTTCCAGTAGATTCCTTGAGGAATCATAGTCAACCCATGCTTGAATCACCTTGCCACTCTTCAAATTGAGGTCTTCCAGCTTTGACCCATCGCTGAAAAAAGCAGCTTTAACAGATTTGTTGGATGCCAAGTTGTTAAGGTCGATGCCCACATGGTTGTCGTTGATGTCATCGAATTCAAAGTCTTGGACTGTGTCGAATTCCACTGCGAAGAGGTGGTTTGACAAGTTTCCTACATCGTTTGGGTTGAGGAGACCCAAGTACTGGCTAGGATACGTACCTGGAAGCGTTTTGGTGCGAGAAATTGTGAAGGCAAATCCGTGGCCACCAAGTTTTGGGTACTGGGGGATGATGGCAAAGGCAAAAGCGGTGGAAAAGGAGAAAACTTTGGCAAGGGTGGAAGAGTTGTTGTCCTTGAATTGAATTGGGGTTGAATAAAACGCATGCCCAATTACTCTGAGAGTGTCGTTTGTTAGGCGAAGTAAGCCCTTGTGCTCAATCACTGCTCCTCCGTTTAAGCTTATGTTGGTGGCAGCATCCTCGAAGCCGTTAAAGAAAAGCTCATCATGCTGAGATTCTACATGGTTTGAGGCTACAAGGATGAGAATAGAGAGAGAAAGCACAAGTGTTTTAGTCATGGCAGAGTTTAAGTTGAGGCAGAGGAGGGGCCAAGTGCAAGTAATAAATATGATAGAGCTCAACTCTCTTCTATAGTCACATACTGAAAGTGGCGTGATTTGTTTGTTTGGATCAACCAGGCATTGCCTGAAACGTGGTTTATAAACTGAAACGTGGTTGTTACCTTCTTGCTTGATCTCCTCACATGTGTGTTTAGTGTAAACAGATTGTGACTCAAGACTGCATTGCCATTTTGTTTCTCAGTTGCCCCCACTTCATTTATTGATGCGTCAGCTCAACCACCACAATCTCATTCCAACGCACGGGTAGGACAATGCACAATATATTTTCTATTTTCTATTTTCTTTTTCTTTTCAAAAAAATTCTTTGTTTATTTTGTTTAAAAGTGTTGCTATATCCTTCTATTGTCCTTTTCCCTTAAAATTTGTTGTACCACTATATCCTTGTTTGCATGTTGGCCTCGTTTATATGGAGAATTGCATAGATGCATGTGGATAGCATGTGATGTCAGGCGGTTCTTTCTTTACTATTTTCAGGATCAGCCTCTCTTTTTTCCTTTTTTTTTAATTATTAAATTCAAGTAATACCGGCGTATAATGGAAAGTTGATTAACTTAATGATGCTATTAGTCAAGGGTTTTAGACATAATTAAATTATTGAGAGTCAGCATCAACTCACTAAAGAAAGCTGTCATTTTCCGGGGCTTAAAGTTTTAAGGGACACAATGTTGTCTGAATAAGTAGGTAAGGTACCATAAATACAATGATGTAGGTAAGTTTGGCTTTTGAAATATGCAGCAAGTTTGATTAGCTTGTCAAAATGGAAAACCGACTTTTAGGTGATGATATATACATGCTGGAATTGAGGTAGAAATAGGTCAACGTTGGTATCTAAATTTTCTTTCAAAAATTTTGTAATTATCAATGTTTATATATTTTATTCGATTACTCACTCACTTTTTAGAGTGAAGTTCTCTGGTAGGTTTTTTAAATCAAGTATCCTATATTTTAATTTTTAAATATTATTAACTAAATTTGGTTAATTTAGATTTTAATACATTATATTAATTAAAAGACAAAAAGATAATATATCTCAATTTTCACAATCTATTTTTATGATATTTACTCTAATTTTAAAAGTATTGTCTTTTTAATTTATTTTTATAAAATAAAATCTTTATTATTGGCAACGTTGATATTTCTTATTATATTTTCTTCTTCTTTTCTCAAAATACATAGTTTTATAATTATTTAACAATAGTGATGTCTGTTTGTCTTTTCAATTAATTTTTATAAAAAACTTAAAAAATACCTTAAATTTTTTTTTGAGAGAAGTAATATTCAACTTCAAATAGTGAAATTTATGAGGGGATAAATTAAATTGCACTTTTAATTACTAGTATTTTCTGTCTTTTGATTTCTATTTTAAATTAATAATCATTTTTTAATATATGTTTAATAATATACAATAAAAAATTAATGTATAGTAAATTTTTATTAAAAATTAGAAATTTAATATTATTAGATTTTAGCTTTTATAATTTTTATTTAAAATTTATTATATATAAATTTTATTGTATCTATTTTAATATAATTGAAAAACCGATTAATAATTGAAGTTACTAGCTGGTCAAAGAAAAATACCGCTGGCTATTTTTTCTACTAGTTTTTAATAAATTTTAATTAATAATAAAAAGTATATTTAAAAGAATGTGCATGTTAAAATATGTTACTAATATTTATCTATACAGAATTCTACTTATATACCTGAGGTTAACAGTCGTTAGTTACGCGTTTCTATGTAAAAGAATTATTTTCCATTGGTCACGCTATCAGCATCACTTAGGAACTTGTGTGGATTTAAAAATGAAAACCCCGTCAAAAGACAAGTGAAATTGACTAGCTAAGTATATTACATTTTTTTTTTCTCTTTAAACTGTCAAAATGAAAAGGTATTTTATTCAACCACTTGAGAACCAAAGAAATACAAATTGGAGTGCAACTAGAATATGTTTGAAATTTAATAAGGTGGTACTTAAATAATGCCTATAAGCATGTGATTATCAATTTATGATACCCTTTTTGGATTGAAAAACAGCAGAGAAAGCACTAACGTAACATCAAGATACCCTTTGAATCACCAAGAATGACTCGGCGGAGGACAATCCCAAATCCTCCTAACCTCATTTCCACTAACTCCAATCTTTGCTTGCCAAGGAATGTGCAGCACAGTTAAGTTCAAGCACAGCATGATTGCAGTCAAAATATCTTAACAAATAAGTTGTATATCTCGCCTTTAAAAAATAAAAACATTTTACTTCGGTATAATTTCAATTACATTTTGTTTATATAGATGGAAAAATGAAAAATAGAAATAAAAGAATAAAAAGAAAATAAAAATAAAAAATAAAATAAAAAAATTAATTATTTAAATTGAATAGAATTGAAAGAAAATAAATAAATAAATTTAATTTTTATTTAAATTGATGAAATAATTAAATAAAAAAAATATTTTTATATTGCACAAAAATATTATTTTATCAAAATAACATTGTATTGAAATCATGATAAAAGGATTCATCTATCAATCTCTAACCCACTTTAGAACTTCACTTTCCGCATGTGGTTAGCATCGACAAGAATGTTTCATCTATCAACCCCTAATTCTATTTAATTAGTTTCTTTTGTAATTCGTTTTCATTATCATTCACCTTCTCATCCTGACTTATTAATGCAAACGAGTCTACTATTTATCTTTTTCTTCCCCTAATTTTGTTCTTTATTTTATAAAAAATATATTATATAGTGTGAGATTTTGCAGTTGGTCATGTATGGAAGGAAAAATTTTATAATTTAATAAAGATTGTCTCTTGCATTTAGTTTGGTTAGTGAATATTCTTAACTTTTTTTTAATGGATTTTGTGAATAATTTCGTTATTTGGAATGATCTTTATTTATGTTTTGTTTGGCTCTTCCCTGGCATAATAATTTCATTAATTGAAATGATCTTGTGCTAATGGTATAAATTGTTGTTACTGGTTTTTTTTTTATATATCACATCAAATGAATGTAAGTTTAGTTTATTGTATTTGTTTTCCTCTTTTCTTGTTTAAATCTTATAAATTCAACATATTTTTTTTTTTATTTTGTATGTTTTGTTGTAGACACTTTAGTTCTACTTTTTTTAAAATTATATTGAAGTACACTTGATGCTTTAATTGTCAAGTAAAGTATCTATCAGACTACATATAAATTTAGTTATTCAGTGTAAGATGGTTTTCTTGAAGTTTATGTTATACTTTAATTTAACCATTTGAAATGCTAGTTATTTATGATTAAATTAATCCTACAAAATGTTTTATGAAAGATCACTAAAATGAGGTTTACATATATTTTAGAACTTAGACACAATATAATTTTGCTTACCTTTTTCACAAGTTCTCTCACTCACTCATTCTTTCTTTTTTTCTCTCTCTATATATATATATATATATATATATATATTCACTTTTATATCTAGTTAGTCTTAATTTGTAACTACCCTAAAATTACTTTTGAAGAAATAACCTTCATATCACATACTACTCTTGATGAAGTTAGATAATGTACAAATTAATAATTAAAATGATTCTTAATGGCCTATATATATAGGTAAAAATTTACTATATGCATAATTGGTGTGAAGCACTTGCTTATGAACCTTTTTTTTTACCATTCAAAAATTGTGATTTCATAATTTTATCCATGTTAGATAGGTTTGTAGATTTAAAAGTTCTTAAGCATAAGAATAAATGACTTAAGACATTGCCATTAAAGCAATAGTGCAAGGTACAATACTGACTTAAAAGTTCGAGCACAAAAAAGTCTAGACTTTTTCTCTCTACTCCTTTCATTTATTGACCACCAACCAAGCAACCTGTTAAGAGGAAA
The DNA here is from genome assembly GCA_037954105.1 of Canavalia gladiata. Classification (NCBI taxonomy): domain Eukaryota; kingdom Viridiplantae; phylum Streptophyta; class Magnoliopsida; order Fabales; family Fabaceae; genus Canavalia; species Canavalia gladiata. The sequence goes on from CM075668.1 coordinate 14,059,359, forward strand.
AGTGCAAACAATGATAAATTTTTCATGTCAATTTAGTAACTTTGTAATTTTTTCAAAGTAAAGTAAATAATATATCAAAGATAAAATTTGTTTTTAGCCAATCAGATGTAAAAAAAAAAAAAAAAACCTTGAGCTACGATGAAAGAAGGTAAAACATTCATAGGATTTTGATGCTACATTGGAGTATCTACTAGGAATATCTCCATATTGTAAAGTTTCTGTATTAATCTATATGCTACAAACAAAATCCCTTCTCCTTGCAACAAAAAAGGAGGGAAAGAATAATCCAATTTAACATATTTTTGCATTAGATGGTATTCCCTAAAAGAAATTAAAAAAATTTGAGAACTTATAAATTGAAGAACACTATTACATGATTTTCGTTAGCATCTATCTGACTTCTAAATGCATAAAGAGTAGAAATTCGAAAGTAATGAATGAAATTTTGATAATATATCCACAAATGTCATGTAGATTACAGAACCCATTTTCCTACCTATCGTTATCTATGTAAATAACTAAGCCTCCTTTATTCCAGTGTAGGTATCTTATGGTATTTGATGATGAACATGGTTTTAGAATTTGATAACCTCCTTTATACAAAGAGATGTTTCATCTATGGAGGATTCAGAAAACTAGTTTGCATATTTACTCTTATTATTGATTGAATATACAAAACCATGTGCAAAAGTGACCGAATACTTTTAAACATGTACAATTTGTTCCTTTTTAGCATGAGTTTAAGTCATTCATTAATCAGGTCCACAACTTAGAGGTCCCTAAGTGCAAGGCCACTGTGAGTTATTAGCACGATGTATTGAGTTAACACTCCTGCAAATGCAGGAAGGTTTTTGTTTTTTTTTTTTTTTATGTATGTCCAAATTGAGATCAATGACACAGATGCCAATTTTGGCGATGGGAAAATAATGACTCGCACTCTACCTCAAATTTCCGACCTCCTGTTGAACTTGCAACATTGGGAGAACTTAAATGATTGCTTGACAATATTCTTCAAAGGGAAAAAATTGCTGAACAAGGTGTACTGATAATTAAAAAAGAAAGATATTGGTTTTTAGTATCTTTATTCATATGCTTGATATTTAGGATAGTGTTTTTGATAGTATGAATCGTTTGTCTTGTTAAATGTACGTCATGTAATTAAGTACTACAATTTCTTTTTTTAGCACAACATACCATTGACCTTAGTATGAAATTTATGGAACCATATTTTGACCATATCATTGTAGTTTGTAGTTTATGCAAAGTATTGTTGTGTACTAGTAGTAATGGAGTAATTGGCATAACTTGCTAAGTGTATTTGAAGTTTAGTTATAGAGAATTGAATTTGAAATATCCCTAATTTCAATCCAAATGACTCTATCATACATGCGTGCTTGAATGCATATAAAGTACTTAATGTAGCTATTTTATTTGTGATTTATGAACATTGTTTTGAGTAATTAAACAAGTTTATCTTCAAATAAAATACTTTTATGATTATCATGTTGAACATTATAATTCTAACTAGCAACATTGATTTTAAGAATTATCTTAATATTGGCATAGGTCAAGTGAGCATAGTAATAAAAATTATTTCATCTTTTGATGTATAAGATTTTTCTTCAACCTTGTTCGTATTTAATGCTTTGTTTCTCCTTGTTTAATTTAGAATTTAAGTTTACAAAGAATTTGTACATGCAAATTGATATATCCCTTATATTTTTCAATTTATAATCTTCTACAAAACAAACATTCACTACAATAAGTAAAACCACTCAAATAGTAACAGACACAATATAAAAAGAGAGGAATCACATTGTTTAATGGGTAGTATGTATCCTTCGATCCTCCTAAAAAGACAAAGATGTAAGCCCATATGGTCACAATGAAATATCAAGAATTCTAAACTATAATTAATGTTTGCTCACGGGGAAGGATCAAAGACTATGAACACCCATTACAAGTTATCAAAATGAAATGATATTTTTTTTATAAATATTAACAAAATGCAACTTAAAATTGGATTCATAGTATCTAATTTATCTCCAATTATTTAAATCATGCAATAATGTTGGAGACAATGAATCCATATTCCATTATCAACTTCAATTTTGTAAACACATAACATACACACATCGACCTCAAAACATAAATCAACCCAGATAATATTAAACCAGAATTCATGCACAACACAAGACATAGGATGCAACATCAAATATTTACAATAAACCCAAATATACTAAATACAGTAATTCATATTACACTATATATATATATATATATATATATATATATATATATATATATATATATATATATATATATATATATATATATATATAAAAGTAAGCATTAGTAACCTTACATAAAACTTGACATAGTTCAAGTTTAGATGATTATAGTTTTGCAAAAAAAAAAATTTAAATACATCAAACAATTCCAATGGTACCATTCTTAAAAAAAAAAAAAACTTTACCCCTTTCAAACTGTGTTGAAATTTCATCATGGTCCAAATCTTGCTTCCCTCATTATATCTACAAGAGTCTATAAGCCCTCCTCTACTGGGACCTCGAATACTTCCTTTTTCTTATCTTCATTTTTTATTAAATAATGATAACAAGTTCTTTTACATTGGGATCCAAATCCTAGCTTATCCAGCATGGTTCATACATCTACCATCGACTAATGGCGTGGCCTATTTTGCTCCAATATGGTTAGGCTTCTTTTTGCAATCTCCACTTGCTTCTGCACTAGTTCAACTTATCTCTTAAATAAGGTGTTGCTATCTCGCACAGCCTCTGCTAAAGCACCAATTCCAAAAGAAATTTGAGGATAATGCTATTCCATTATCTTCATCAATTGAGACTTAAGTTTTTTTCCTCTTAGTGTTAAAGTTCCTACAGATTGGCTACCTTAGCCTACTCCACCAGCAAGGTTATTAGCTAATGGGTTAAATGTGGGCCAATGAAATCATCAAAATCAATGGTATCCTTCTCTTTCTCTCACCTTCTAACCTTCTCCTTTGTAGTCTTAACATTTCATCCTATTTCCCTATTCTCATAATATAATTCTTTCATTATATCATAATGTTTGACAACAACCCGCTTGAATTTAGCAGCTAATGGTTTTTTTTAAGAATGAAAACAAACAAGAAACAATAAATGAAAAAAATATTATATTAATCATGTAACATATGATAAACCATATTTTAAAGAAGATGTTCTTACTTGTATCAACTCATTCCAGACTTCTTCCTCTGCATCAAACTTCATGGTTTCAGGATTCCAAGAAAATCCAGAAAGACTATTGAACATGTCCTATGTTTGGTTGAAATTATTTTAAAGATTTTTAACTTATTTTTTAAATTCTCCCTTCCAATGTATAACACAAATGTTTGATTTATTTGGCATGTGACAACACTATAGGAGGTTGTAGTCCATGTTCCATCAAGTCTACCCCTTATGTGTTATTGTTCGAGTAAACCATTTAATAACAATGTATTCATATCATCTATCTACCTCAAGTGTGTCTCCATGCTAGATTGTGTCTTCACTGCCACAAATGGGTAATTCTTTGTCATAAATTACAATCTTCAATTGGTTCGAAGAAATATTTTAACAAAATTTGAAATTTTTGATGTTACAAATATAAATAAATTACAATTATAAAAATTAATTTATTCAATATAAAACCATTACCAACAATTTAAATAAATAAAAATCAATATGAACCATAAAGGCTTAAGGACACATAAGGTCAATTCACATACAAACCTTAATAACACGAACATAAGGTCAAATTAAGGATACATATAAAACACTCTAATTAAATTAAAACATCATTAAAAAAACCTAAAAATAAATTTCGAACATGATAATCATTCCATATTTTATTAGTAATATTGTCTCTAAGATTCACTCTTTCTCTATAGTCCTCCATCTAAGCTTGTGTGGATACATGATCCATATTAGTGTGTTGCAATTCACAGTTAACTTTCACAAGAAAATTTTCATCAAAATCAATACCAATTAAGAAGTTATGCAGTATGTAACAAATAACCACAATGTCATACATAGTTGAAAATGAATAACGAGGTTCGGTCATGCCACCAATAATTGGAAACTATTTCTTAAGCACTCCGAAAATTCTCTCATTCACATGTCTAAGATTTAAGAAATCTTTATAATTTTATGGGTCTTGAACATAATATTCCTTTAAATGGTAACAAATACCTCTAAATGGTTTTAGGACCCCAACTTTAAGCATAAATCGCACGTCCCTAAAATAAAATTCCCTACAAAAATTATTTTTGAATAGTTACTTACTACTTTAAATACATAAGTATAAAGTATACACATTAATTCTTTTATTGTTACCAACCTTCAGGAATTCTTAATGGGTATTCTCTAGATAATGCATCTTTTGAAATTATTTAGTTAAATGTTGTTCCTTCCTACCCAAATAAAAGATATGTGAATTTCATATCAAAATTACATGCAACAAATATATTTTGTGTGGGATAATCTTTCCTTCTATGAACTTAGGTGCATCAGATCTTAGGACCTTCACTTGAATATGTGTTCAGTTTGTAGCTCCAATGTAGTCTTTATGCGCATAACATTGTTTAACGTGTTAATCATGGAAAAAAAATGAAAAAGGGACTTTGACAATAACAAAAAAATATACTTGAATCAATTTTATAAACATAAAATATTTAAAATAAGGAAATAATCTCCCATTACTCAATATTTATGATGAAATATTATGAAAATGACATTATGTTGGATCAGGTAATCAACTTTTAAAGATATTAGAGCTCTTAGGATATTATGAAAATGACGATTGACCATTTCACTTAACGATAAAAAAAGAAAGATAATTCAATTTTTCATATTATGTCCTATAATATGAAGGAATTTTGCAATTTACTACTTAATAGTTACCCTTTACAAATCTTTCACTATACCATTTTAATTTTATCTGATGATATGGTTGTTTTACTTTTAATTTTTTGAACCTATTTTAACTTACACAACTAAGTTTTATTTACAAGTTCAATAAATTAACTATTATATTATTCTAATTAATTTATGGTTGAAAAGTTAATTAAAGAAAAAATAGTTATAAATTTAATAATTTTTTATTACTAATATAATAATTTTTTATTTTTAATATTTTAAAGTATATATTTTATTCAAGATAGAAATTTAAAATAAAACAATAATAAAAAGAACAAAACTTTATTTTCTAACATAGAAGATCAACTACATAAACCAAACAAAATATTATATTTTTATAAAATTATTATGAGCAGTATAAATTTTTTTTAAGGCTAAAACATTTGACACAAAAATTCAACTTTACAAAATTTAGGAATAAAGTAAAGAACATAAAAAAAATTCAACTTTATGAAGCCAATGAAATAATTAAGTAAAAATCACATTGTGGTATATAAAAATAAAAAGTATATTTTTTTAAACTATTTCCTTTTATTATTATGTTATAAATAAATTAATTATAAAGGTTTGATCTCATTCATATTCAAACATGACAAAATTATTTTGTATGAATATCCAATATGAAGAATCAAATAAACTCCAAACAATCAATCCTGCCAAGATAACTTATGTCACTTTTATATTGAATTTTTTTTCTATCTAAATGAGACCCAAATACTAACAATTTAACAAAAAAAAGATATTAACAAAAATTAGAGATCATAACAATGAATCTACAAACAAAACAATTACAAACTCCACAAATATTTTAATATATAATGTTTTTGTTTGTGTTATGCAATGTTTGCTTCCATTAACAAATCATGAAAATTTTTGCAACACAAAATACTATCATATGAATAGAGAAAAAATAAACAGAGAAAAGAAAAGAGAACTTCACCTGATGTAAGGAAGCCTCCTTATGTGAATTTGCTTTCGTTCTAGATAAAAGAAGTTGGATGAAATTTGATAACTTACAACAAATAGGTTCCTTTTTTTTTAAACAAAAGATAAGTTAAAAACAAATGGGATTCATTTTTTTTTTTCAAACAATAAAGAAGCTAATGAATGAGGTTCATTTTTGTTCAAATAGCATGTATTTAGTAAATATTCTCAAAGAAAGATATCCTTTTATTATGTGTTTCCTTTTTGTTGCCTCTAAATATGTATTTTAGGATTTTCAACAATGATTATAAAAAGATAAAATTGTCTATTTCATCCAAAATCCTTTCTTCTATTGTATTTCCACTACTTTCTAGCTGGAAATAGTTTTTTTTTTTTTATAGAATCCACAACAATCAATTCTAACCCTATAAATGAAACAAATGTAACTAAACATACATCAAAAAATTTAATTAATTAAAATTCAAAATATTAGATCATTTCTTCTCTAATTTTACGTTACCAAATAAAATGTTAAAATATGTTATTGTACATTTTAAATTTAAATAATCTTAAAAATTAAATTATAAAATAAAATTTACTTTATTTTATATATTTATAATTAATTTTATCTTCAAATTATATGAAACATTTAATAATTTTTTTTATAATTTTAGTTGAATTTGTGGCTAATAAATCTAAAGTTATTATTAAATTAAGAAAAGATAAGAAAATTTAATATTTTTATTTTAACCCAAACTTCAAGAAAACCTAGTAATACATATGAAACAAAATCAATATAATTTTAATATCAAATTTAATAAACTGATACTTTTAATATTTTTTATAAATAAATTTTACAAATTCAAATGTTAAATTTTAAATTTTTATATAAATAAATAATTAAATTATATATATAATTATCATGATTATATCATATAAATTAATAATTAAATTGATCAAATTTAATTTGATAATAAAAATTATTAAATGTATTATTTTACTAAATATATATAATTGGGACAATGAGATTAATTATAAAGAAACAAAGTATAATATTTTTTCAGTGATGTCAGATGAAACAGTCAATTATCAAGTTATCATAAATTTAAAAAGCATTGGTGTTAATACTCAACCCGTAGAATTGACCATGGTGGATAATGTTCTCAGTCAATTTTTTGTTGATAGTTCAAGAATTAAGTTTAAATTATTATCTGCATAATAAGCGTAAGTCTACTCATATTAATGTTGAAACTCCAACATTTTACTAGAAGAAAAGAAGATAAGAAATCAATTAGTTATAAAGGTTTCGACATTATATCATAAGTTAATTATTAGAAAAAATTAAGAATGTTTATTTTTATATTATATCTATATATAATATATTTTACTAATAATTTGTTAATAAATATCAATATGCAAGGGTTTATAAATAATTTCTTTTCTTAATTTGACTCTTAAAAAGGTAAAGAAATAAAATAATCCCAAGTTGTTGAAAAAAGGTAGAAGGGAAGTTTAAGTAAAACTTTTAAAATCCTAGCTAATACTAATGAACTAATTAAAAAAGACAGCATAAAACGGTGGGCTCATAGAGAGAAGGTTCTAAAAGTATATGTTAGCAATGATGGATTAATTTGGGCAAATTCCAATGGTATATATGTTCATTCATAGTGTGACTATATGGTGTAATATACTTTTGTAACGTGTAAGCTAACGCCTAGTTTGGATTTTTCTTTTCTTTTCGGTCAACCCTTTTAGATTTCAAAGGTTGGCTTCAGAGCCGGAAGAAGCACAAAGCGAATTTATATCCCAGCTGATGATATTTGATGGTGCAAATGTCGTGTGAGAATTGTTCCTCTTTATAATATATTCTCATAGAAACGATATTGTAAGAAAACAACATTGTCATCCATTCTTTTATATCAAAAAAATTAATAGCTAAGATATTTTAAAAAAATATATTCTACAACTTATATCTGACTATATATATATATATATATATATATTCTCTTTCCAATATTAATCCATGCTTCTAGGAGTTTGATCCGATTTTAATACACGATCGATCGAGGTCAAGAACAGCCCAGCAAGCAAAGATTCTTACCCATCCCTTTATGTGTATTTATGGGAAAAAAAAAGGCTTCATGTAGTTGTTGTCATGGAAGGTGTTTCCTGATCATCTTCATTGCCTTCTTAATGGCTAATTGAATCAAATAATTGACTATGATTCATTCTAAAGCGTAAGAGTTGAATGAATTATTAGGATTTTGTTTGCGATATTTAGGACAATATTTTCTTTCAATTTTCAAGTTTCAATTATGATGAATCTTTGCATTTCAATAGAATATAAACCTAAAGTGGGTAGGGATGGAGGTTGACCAATTTTTTTGAAAGAAATCATAGTAGTTAACTGATAAATTGGATTTGAACTTTAGAATAATAAATCATAAAAGTTGCCACTCTTATAAATATCCGCCACGGTTGATATCGGCCCAACTCAATCTACTTGCACTGGGTCATAAATACACAACTTAAATACCAATTTTATTATTCTATTCTATTCTCTCAATGCTTGAAGGTCATCGAATAATTTACTTTATGTAAAATTAAAAATAAGATTTATAAACTTAACATTGAGTCTAACTCAATTTTAAAAAAATTTGTCCAAGCTTTATAAAATTCTGCTTTGACCATATCTATATTTGATATAAGACCTTAATACATTCCCATCATGTATAGAATGGTCCATTGAAACTCAGATTGTAATTTTATTTTAAAATATCGTAATGAAATTTTTTTTAACACAATCTCAAAAATTAACTCTTCAAATAAAAATTGCCTAAAATCTTTATAAATTTTACTTTCATATTTATAGTAAATATAAAATCTTAACAAAGACTATGCTTCCCGGGCCGGCATAAACATATGCCAGTGCTAGTAATTATTATAGTTAAATACCTTTTAAACATGAACTATTGAATGGTAATAATATTTGCTAATAGTCATACTAAATAAGGTTTCAACCAAAATAAGGCCATGTATAGATTTGAGCACATGTGACATCCTTGATTTGCTAGAATATCTGCAAAGTGATTACCCTTCCTACCAGGATGTGTTGTATCACTACAACACACTGATTTTCTTAAAACATCAATTTGCTAATAGCATTGAGTAATCTCCTGGGTTTATTACGGTAATCACTCTCGGCAACAATGTTTTTTTGATTACAAAATAAAAGAAGAAAATAAGACGATTCAAAATCACCAAAACTATATTTCCAGCATTCACTTTAGAGAAACAACCCCAAACACTATCATGATCATTTTCTTCCATCTTCATTTGCTCTAAGTTCTATTATTATTCTTCAACTTGATTTAAGAGCTTTTAATTGTAGTATTTATATTAAATAATTTGAATATTAAATTAAATTCTTTTAAACCAATTTCTAGTCCAAACAACTTGTAATTTGATCAATAAATTTACTCATAAAAATTATTCAACTTCTTAATATTTATCCATCGTGCTGTAAGTATTAATATGTTCATTTATTAATATTCTTATTTATATTGAATGATCATGTAACTTCTTATTATATTATTTATTTTTATTAATTGACTTTCTCCAAAAATTAATATTTTTATATAGAATAGAGATATAATATTATAAATTTTTAAATTTTAATGTGATAATTAAAAAAATTCTATAAAACGGTGACAAATAAGAATGAATAGATGGAGAAATTTTTTAACAATAGCTAATTTTTTTCTGTTCTGTTTTAACTAGTTCATTTAATTGTCTTGGTTTGTTGTTTTGAAGTTCCATTTCACTTCTTCAAGTGTGACAATTCTAAAGTATTTTATTTAAAGTGGAAAATCTCCTCTCATATGAAAAGTGGTGTCTATGTAATTTTGGATATGGAGTATCGTTACTCTATGAAAACTGCAAATTTGATGATGGATTTGACCAGATAGATATTAACTTGTTTGCGTAAAACAAACAATTAATTATTATTTTTAAATAAAGACCATAGGAAAAAAGAAAATACACCAAATTCAATTTAAGTGCACACTTTAACTCAAAATTATAGAGGAAGAGGGTCCAATTATGAAAGATACAGTAAAATTATGTCAAACTTAGCATCTTCTCCTTCCACGTAACACATTGAGAATGCTAAGAATGTTGTACTAGGAGATTCCTCACAACTTCCAGCACTTGGATCGAAGTTTGAGGTATTCGGAACGGTACAACCTTTAGGAACAGAAATATTTACTTGCTGAGCTTTTGGCTGCACAGAAAAATAACTAGAAGATTTTAGACCAAGTTATATTGAAATCTCCAATATAGTTGTTTAAGTTGGAGGAACATTAAGGTATATACAAACCTCCAATGAAGGCCTCTAATTTAAGAGGTTGATCTGTAGAAAGTTCCACTCTTAATAGCATCTTCGTTAGCATCACCAAGAGCAGCCTCGTTCAAATACTTGTCTGCCAATTGGACTCTCTTCACATTCTCCTGTTCTTGGACAAGCATGTTGCCATATTGCAAGAGCTTCTCCAAACTCATCTTGGGCTGCTCAAAGGTTGGGGGTCCTTCTTTTGAGTTCACAAGCTTCTTCCCAACACCATCAACACCAACACCTGAAACCCACTTCCTCACTTCATCATCATACACTCTGGCCCTCAGTGCACCAAAGAAATCTGCAATAGTACATAGGATGGGACACCATTAGTATTATCTGTTTGTGAAATCAAAATATTTTTTAAGCCAAACATAGCATGCCCTTAAGTAGTGTTTGACCTCATATTCTATTATGTTGTACATAAAAAGTATATCAAACATAGAATAAAACAGATATGATATGTTTGGTCCTATTTTGATAGATGCAATCTTAAAGAGGTTGTTACCAATGGATTGGCCAGGGAAAGTGTCAACAAGTGTGACAATTTCCTGATCAGGAACACCATCAGTGCGGAAAATTCCCTTGCAGACACCAACACGGTCATCCCTTGTAGGTGCCCAGTAGAACTTCTCCATACGGCCATCACGGATGAGAGGAGCATACAATGTTGAGAAATCATTACCGGTGACAATGATGGGCACACGAGGGTTCTCTTCCTTGTTGTACATCCCAGGAAGCTGCACATTTGTTGGGTTATCAGCAATGTTCATGAGGGTGGCATTCACCATTTGGTTGTTGACAGTGTATTGTGTGGTTCCACCAAGACGACCAGCTCCTGCATCAAGATCATTGATGAAGAGACAACACATCTTTCCCTTCTTTATTATGTCAGCAGCTTCACGGTATCTTTGCCTAATCAGTTTTGCTGGCTCTCCTGCGTTTCCACTCTCCAGCTCTCCAGCACTCATCATGATGGGGCTGTATTAATGTAATCACAACTTCATAGTTAGCTACCACACTCTAATATTGTCTAATTGGAACTCATTGAGTGTTGGATTTTAAGGTTGTGAGGTTCAATATAATTAAAATGTGTGATGATTGTGAATGGATTTCATTATGGGCTATGTTCAATTTATTTCAAGTAAAATAATTTTTGACCAATTAAACTTGTTACATGTATTTATTAATTAGTAGATGTATAAGGTACAAAATATTTGCTAGCATTATCAATCAAATCTTTGTTATAGAAAGAACTTACTTGATTCCCATCTTGGCAAAGACAAGCTCACATTGGAAAGATTTTCCTTGTCCTTTGCCTCCCCAGATACCAAGAATGAGAGGGATCTGTAAAAATTTAATGAAATTTAAATGTGTCTCCAAATTTTGTTAAAGTATAATTAACTGCAGTTTAACTATGCAGAGATCATGTCTGTTACTACATACCTTGATGTTGGGCAGGGTCATGAAGTTCTTGGTGATGTGAACAACAAGCTTGTCCATAAAAGCAGGAGCAATGTAAAAGCCATCCACGTTGTTGTCCAAGTTGTACCTGAAATTGAACACCATCATTCATCATTATCAACTTGAGATAAAAAGAGAATTCAGCAAAAACACTAGAAAGTTTAGAATTGTGAGTTAGTGTGACTCACTGGCGAAGTCCGGTGCTAAGGTACTCGTAAGAGCTCATGACAGCATAGTGAGTTCCAGTTTGCTGTGGAGCTTGGAAAAGGGAATCAACCATACCTTTCCCTCTTGTGATATCTTGCTGGTCATCTGAAATATCGTAGGCAAGACCTTTCCATCTGTCCTTTTCAGTTTGTTGCTCCTCATCAATCTCTTTCTCTGCAGCAACAATTTTGAAGCTTCCAGAAGAAACCTTGGCATTGGGAAGCCTTGAGGCAATAACCTTCTTCAAGCTGGTGCCAAAGAAACTTGAACTGGGAACTGAACCTCCACCTCCAGACCCATTCAAGCTCGGCTGCAATATCACAGTACCTACTCTTTCACTCTTTCATACTAACTAATTCAAACTTCAATACATATCATTCCTTCACTCTCTTTCTCTCTTTTTTTTTTCTATTCTCTATCACCTCCTTTTAAATGATTCCAATATCCAATATGTTAGTTATATCATGCATCAAGTACAACTATAGGACAAAGCATCCTTTCTAATTTGGTATCCATAATTGATTATAAACTACAGTGAACTATATAAGCATGCACATCAAGCCATGGAGAAAATATTGTTTACTTTTACGCTTGCTCACATCCTTTTTAAATGTGTAGAAAAGAATTATTGAATTAACAATGTATGTTTTATTGCATGAAGCATGTGATATGGAGAGAGAAAAGTAAGGGTACTAAAAAGGGGTGTGAAATTATTATGTTGATATACATGCATATATATCAAATAAGATAATTAGGTAGTGCAATTGTAACAAAGTGGGAAAAGCATCATACAGGAGTTCTGTTGACAGCTCCAATGGTGGAGAGGGATGCAGCCATGGATGTGTTATGCTTGGAGTTTGAAAGAAGGGGAAATTACTAAAAGCAAATTGAGTGCTAGTTAGCTTAAGACCAGAGGATAGGACTTATAGTAGCTGCTTGGTAGAGTGAGCACAAAAGGATTGGTCTTACAAGTTCTGACATCCACACAATGAAGATTGCCCAGTTGCCACGTGGCAATCATACAGTGCCTGCAGATTTTTGGTCAATTTTAGTCCTATACTTTGAGGTTGGCATTCAAGGTTTTTCCAGCTCCACCAGTATTAAGGAGATTTTATTGCCACACAAGCCTAGCATGTCTCATCTCGTCACATCCAAATTCAAGCATTGGTTTTTATGTGTTCTTGATAACCAATAAAAATATTAGCATTTTTTTCACTACAATTACATTAATATTTGAGGTTCTGTTTAATTTTCACTAGTGACCCCACAGTAGCCAACAGATTCAATTATCAGTTTTCATGAAATTAAGTTGGAGTATTTTCAGGTGGAGAAAAATTGGACATGAATTATGATTGAATAGAAACAAGAAATTAATTTGTTAAGTTTGAGATAATTTCGTGAAGGGGACTGAGCCCCTATTACATGCTGGTCCCCAAGGTGGGTTCCATGGCCATGGACCCAACGATGATAACAAGCTCCTTCTCCGGCTACTCTCTCTCTCTCTGCCTCTTCTTCTTCTTCTTCTTCTCTCTCTTTGTCTCTTCTACGCATTGCATGTGGCTCTTGCAACTCCTAACAATATTCCCCATGCCCATGCCCATGCCCATACTTATACAGCAATTAAAGGAAATTCTTAACTTCCTCAATTTCTTCAATGTTAAGCTTCAGAATAACCCAAAAAATAGAAATAAGATTATTACATCTATTCAGATTGATAGTTAATTATAAATTTAATTAAAATGTATTCAGTGTATACACTATAGTCCAATTGTTGATTGTTGTATGATTAAAAATTGTTACTTTTATATTTTTGTTTTAAAATTATATTTATTACAATTTTTAATTGATTGACAACTAATTTTTTTTACATAAATAATATATTAAAATTTAATTTTTTAATTATTTATATAAGCAAGTTTAAAATTTTTAATTTTGCCATCAATTTTTTTTTACATATCAAACCATCTCTCTGCCGCTATTATTCCTACCTCCACTCTTTCCTTCATCTTATCAACCAATCAGAACCAATTTTGGTATCTGATCTAAACACTTGGATCGGAATCAAAGAAACTCAAATATATACATGTTGCTTAGATTTTTTGGTTTTTATGTAGTTTTTCATTTATAAAGAAATATCTTGCTTATTGCTTGACACGTGTATATCTTAAGACACAATTATTAGAAAAGACATAACTTCTATTTGGTTGCTTTATAAATAAAGATTGCATCATGCATATTTATAACTCACAATAGACGGATTTAGTTACCTTAAAAAGAATGTTAGTAGTTCTAACGGGAGTTCTTTTTTTTGTTTCTTTTTTGTTTTTGGTTAATTGTCTATGTTGATTTTTGATAGTATGCATTTTTTTCCATTTCTTTCCAATTTTAAAAATAAAATTGCTTTATGATAAGAAGAATGTTTGTTCCAATTTTTGACAAAACAATATATTTGTGTGTGAATTGGCTAAACACTAAGTTTATATAGAAAAAAGGTAAAAAGAAAAGTCTAAGACTTGATGGAAATTACGCCGGAGGGAATTGTTTCTGATACAATTTTTTTTACTATTTTGTAATTTTGTTTTATTAAAATTCTCGCTCATTTACCTAAATAAAATGATTTTCATTATTGCTTTTAGAATTAACTTGTTAATTTTATGTACTTCCAAAATCCAACCAAAAGGAAAATTTTCTGCTAAAACAAGTTTATGAAAGCAAGCAATCGTATTCATCTTTCTCTCGAATACCATCATATATAACGTAAGCTCTTGTTTGTTTTTCTCATCCAATGAAATTAAGCTCAAGCAAAACCGAGTTGTATCAATTTCAAGGCACGTTATGTGGCCTTGATTATTGTTATTTTTTTCAATTTCTTCAAACTGAGTTCGGTCAAACTCAACCAAAAACAAACATGGACTAAATATTTATACGTACCATAGCACTATATAATACTATATTTAAAGTAGAGTAAAGACATCCTATGATTTATAACCCACTCCAAACAAAAAATATTATTTATTAATATTAAATTAATTCTTTTAGTATAAATTTTAATAAAAATTAAATTCTTAATATAAACATTGTAAGTTTATACTAACAGTAAAATATATTATATTATATTAATAAATAATTTAGTTAGAATATAATATTAATATATATTATCAATATATTAAAATATTAATATTAATATATTATTTGTTAGTATAAATTTCAAAATCTATACTAATAAATTCATTTCAATGTTTAATAAATTTAAACAAAAATTATTTTTGAAGTGATAGTCATTAACTAAAATTTTGTTTGAATGAGAAAATGAAATAATAACTCTACATCGATTGATAAATATAAATGCAATGCTTTCAGACTTTAAAATTAAAATCCAGAAGGTATTGGATGCAATGAGAAATTAAAATTGAGTGGATAAAAATAAAATGCCATGTTTAAACTGGATGCACTAATAAGCAGTTTGCAATACTTTCATGTTTGAATCCTAAAAATACTACTTGGGGACTAACTTATGGTTCCCTGTTGGATTGAATTAGTCTTGCACCTGCATAACATCGGAATACCTAAGGCAAAAACGTGTAATGAAAATTCCTTCATATCTTTGCTACCAAACAGTTGTTTTGGGTAGAAAACATGTAAGAAAAAATAATTAAAAGCTAATTCAACAAGAGGAAAATTTAGAAATTATTTTTTAGCATTGTTTTAATATGAAATTTACCTCATTCTTTGGATTCAGGATAAATGTTTCATATATGTGGGTGATATTACCTCACACTAAACACATGTGAGACATATATAAGGTATAAATATACATAAAATAAAATGTCACTAACTATATATTAAAAATTACTTTTACTATCAATACAAAAAAGAGTACCGTTAACCCACTAAGAATCATAGTAGATATAATTTTTGAAATGAATCTTATATAGATAAACAATTTTTAATGATATATCAATTTATAATTAAAAATAACATTAAAATAAATTACACTATCAATATCTGCATTCTAATAAAATTCATATATTAAATGGTGAAATTTATATATAATATAAACATGAATTTATAATATGATTTAAATGTAAATATATATTGATTATAGGAATAAATCCTCTTATTTTAAATTTTTATATGACTTAATTATATAAACATTATATATATATATATATATATAATCCTAATCTTATCTATTTTATATTTTTATACGTTGTTTGGATATAAAAAAATATGAAAAAAAGAAAAAAAATAAGAAGAGAAAATAAATTATTTGAATAAGTAAAAGTAGGAGAAAAAGAAAAGTAATTTTTTTTTTGTTTGAATAGATAAAAAAGAGATTAAAAAAATATATTAGTAATATAAATTTTAAAAAATAAATTTAATTTTAAAATATTTAAATTTTTACTATATTTTTTATAAATATAATTTTTTTTATTTTTAAAAATATATAATAATTTTAAAATTTTTAAAAAAATTCTTTCTCTCACCTTTTTGTGGGGATTAAAAATTTTATGAACTTTACAAAAAATGTTTATTTTTTTTATTTTCCTTCGTAAAGAAACAATAGAAAATCTTTTTATATCTTTTTTTTTTCTCTTCTTCCATCCTCAGCCAAACATATTTTTACTATATTTTTTTATTTTTTTACTATATTTTTTATAAATATAATTTTTTTTTGTTTTAAAAAATATATAATAATTTTAAAATTTTAAAATAAAAATTTTCATCTTATACATGAAAATTAAAAATTATATAAACTTGCAAAAAATGTTTTTTTTTTCTCTTCTTCCATCTCAACCAAACATATTTTTATTCTCTTACATTTAATATTTTAAAATTTATTATTTACTCCTTCTTATTTAAACAAATCAATCAGAAAAAAAAAAACAAATCAATCAAAAAAAACAATATTATTATAATAAAAAAAAAGAACTATAAGAAAATCAGAATGGAATTTGAAATAGAATGGTTCAAGATCAAAAAGATGGTGATGATCACATTTCATGGTTAAACTTGAAAAAAATTATGTTCTTCATTCCCATATCTGCGACTATGGAAGGAAAAAACTTTTTATATAAATAAATAGTAACATATATTTATTTATATTTACTTATAAATTGTTGAATTTGTTTTATTTTTTATTTTAAAAGATTATCAACCATTAAATAAAAAATGTAAATGAAAATTTAACAGATTAGTATGTATAAAGATCATCACAGATCACAGGATGTGAATATGACAATGTGTGCTAATAATTCCTTTCACCTTTCTCCTTCTTTCACACAAACTTTGTCATTACAGCTGTTGCTGATTGCTATATAATTTGGTGTTATTGTTAGTCTCAATAATCTGAAAGAGCCAGCAATTAACACTAATGGAATAATAACAACAAGGAGTGCCACTGTCCACCATACATAATTAAGTGGCCAACAGCTAAACCCGAATTAGGGAGGGATTAAAGTAAAAGAGCGATTAAATTAGGGAAATTAATGGACCATCAACAATATGAAGACAAAAGGCCACAAAGAATACCATAAACCGGCCAAACTCTGTCCTTATCAATTTTAAAAAGTTCTAACACACTTGTCTTAATACACAAGTTTTTTAATTAGTTCAAAAATATATAATAAAAAATTAATAAATATTATTTTTATTAAAATCTATAATATTTATATTATCAATACACTAAAATTTATGATCTTTAATAAAAAATTATTTTATTACATATAAATTTATATTATGTTATTAGATATACGTTAAAAAAAACTGTTGTTTGTTATTAGACTAAAATATGATTTTTAATTCTTGAAATTGTAAGCATGTTAATTATTTTGATCACTGATATTAAGGTCTGTCTACTTGTTTTAATGAAGTAGTATATGACTATCAAGAGTTAATGTGGTGAGACCTACATGACTAAATATATTTTTGTATGTTAAATTAGTCTTTAAAATGTATAAAAACAATTCATTAAAGCTCTTACAATGTATAAAAAAACATTAGATTAGCCTTGATAAAAATGTATACAAATAATTGCAACAAGTCCTTGCACTGATCTTCAGTTTGACACATATTTATAATGTATACAAATAATTGCAGTCTACATATTTGACACAAAATTCTATGTATGTTCGACCTCTACATTGATTTATAATGTATGGTTCAGTTTGAACTGATCTTCAGTTTATGTATTAGATCAATAAATTACTAATTAGAGCGGTTAAATCAATATGTATTAAAATAATAACAATATACTTTAGTTTTGCTGCATGACCCAATAATTGAGTATCTTTCGTATTAATATGTAAGTTGCAAGTCCAATCCTATTAGTGGATAAAAGGTGGCTTTTCTTGTTTTCAATATAACTGCGGACCCATCATGCTACGCGTAGTATTAAAATCTGCAAACGAGTGAATGGTCACGCTCCGTCATTGTGCTAAACTCAAGGAAGCCAGATTTGATCCGGGCTTAGGTTATGAAAATTTTATACATCTCTATCACACTTAATCTAACGTATTTATAAAACAATTTCACATAACATAAACTTATCAAGTGTCAGCGATTTTTTTTTTTAAATTAAATTTAAAAATAAAATCTATTCAATCAAAATAAATTTAAATTAATTTTAATATATTTTAAAAATAATTTTAATTTTTTTAAAAAAATAATTTTTAATTATTTTTTAAAAAATTATTTTCAATTTTAAATTTATCTCTAATAATACATCACTGCTATTATTATAACCATTATATCATCTTCATCAACACTATTACAATATTATTATTATTATTTTAATATTTATTTTTTAAAAAAATTATTTTTTTATTTTAAAATAAGTTTTTTTAATAGATTCTTAATAATAAATAAAAATAAAGTAAATTAAAATATTTTTAATTTTTAAAAATATAAAAATTCAAAACTAAAACAAGATTTATTTCTAAAAATTTTAAACTCAATAGATGAATATATTTCGCTTCTGTTATTCATCGAATAGATTATTTAAAGAACTGATAGGATAGTTTTTTTTTCTGTTGAATCAAAGTAGATTCTCCATTCTGAAAAATATTGAAAAAAATTTCAACTAATCCAAAAGAGAAAAAAAAAAGAAAAAATATAAATATACAACTCAAAATTCTCACTAAAGAATTCTTGACCCAAATAAAGAAGGGAGGAGAAGAGAAGACACCAAGAGGAATTTTCAGGATTAGAATAGACAATGGAAAACTTGATAGTGGCACTGGTAGAAAGAGGTCGGATTAGAAGATAAAGAAGAGGGGAATGAAAATTTTAGTCTTTGATAAAGTGAATTAATTAATAAATATAAACTAATAAATAAAAATATAATTAAATGATAAATAAAAATATGATAAGTATAATTTATTTTTTAATAAAAATATATCAAAATTTAATTAATAAACTTATTTTTTTAAAAAAATATTTATTTTTAAATTTTTACATAAATAGGTTTTAAAAAAATCAATTTTATAATTTTAATTTTTTATCAAATAATTTAATATTTTTTAATAATAAAATAAAAACTATAATAATTAAAATAAATAGCATATATTAACAAAATAATTTAAAATATAATATTTCTAACACCCTCCTAAATTATTTATAAAGATTTCTACAAATCGTTTGTAATTTAGGTTGATATTGTTAAGAACAAGTAAAAAATTTATCTAAATTTACTTTTTTAACTTGTTTTTTATAGATATTTTAGCCTTATAATTATTGCTCACAATCATAGGGTATAAACGATCTAACCTTTATGTTAATAGTTATCTTATTATCAAAGAGAGTTCAATCCACGTCATGGTTTCACTTTAAGATCCATAACTATACATAAAAAATATATTAGAAAAGAGTAAGACATTTCATTCTAGAATTTACGATTAGGACTAGTAAAATATATTACATTTTAATATCATAACACATAATTTTTTGGCAATTGCAAAGAACTATCAGAACAAAAATTTTAGTATATATTGTATGCATAAGATTATTTGATCATTTTTATTTAACCATCATATATGTCCATATTGGTTATATCCAAACGCACAAGTTTTATTACCTCGAATGTCAACTTGATTCCAGGTCTAACCAAGAAACATATATAAGTTCTTTGTCTTTTACAAAGAATTATTACAAGTTCAATTCACAAAAATAATCGTGGTATGTAATGTATGTGTGTTAACTTTATCTTTTTCGTTAAATATCTTTATGATAACAAATCCAGGACTAGACTGAGATCTACTGTGTCTTATACCATAATAATTCTTAATAAGATGGAGTTGATCATCCTTACAGGATGCAAATGCATGTGAGCTCAAAATATCATCCCTATTTATGAAAACAATGAGGGTACCATAATTCAATTTCCACAATAATAGCATGTTTCCAATAATACTCACCACAATAATAACAATGTACCCTTAACAACACTCAAATCATCATCATTTCACAAAAATTCAAAATTGCTCGACTAATAATAATAATCATCCGGATTTCGTTGAGACGGCTAAGTCCAACCAGAATAGTCTCAGTTATAAGGAGCAACCTCAAGTAATTTGAGAGACTCAAACCTAGCTCACATATCCATGGGTTCAGAAATTTTCATTTTTCATGACCTATAGTCTATTTCCATGAAAGTCAATTCTTAATACACCTTCAAAATATAAGATCTTATTATCCTCTTTCACCTATTCACCATTCTTAACCAAAGGTTACGCCTTCTTCTCAAAAGTTAGGACTTCTCTATCCTCTTCTATTTATCACGTGGATACTTAACTTATCTATTAACATTAAAATTTAAATATACAATCTCTTTCCATTGAAAGATATCCCAACTTTCAATCATTAATTTATTTTGTCTATTAATAATACACATTATCAATATTTGAACTTTCAGTTCATTCAATATAAACATACAATATACATTCATTAATAAGTTGCATAAACATATAATATAGATTCTCTATATAACTGCATAGTCCTATTTTATACACTCGTGTAAATATCTCAATACGATCATACTATTTATACTTTATACATCCATATTGTCATTCGTCTCTCTCATCTTCGTCTTTATCATCTAGTACATTTGTATTATTTCTCAACTATTTTCATTCTTCTCATATACACATTTATCTTATATTTTTTCAATTTTCCTTTCAATTTTAGGCAAACGTTAAACATGGTTTGTAACTTTTACATATATATTTATTTTTCTCAATCCATATATTTTAATTTATATTTATTATATTTTATAATTTTATTCAATCTTAAACCAAAATTTTATAAAAATTATTCTTTAAAAACTTATAATCAAATTATTATTTTTTTAAATTTTTTAGAAAAATTATTTAAGAAAAATAAAAATTAAATATTTCAATACTACCTAATTATAGAACAATTTAACAAATTAGTTTATAAAATTTATATAGAATAAATATTAATATAAAATTATTTCAATTTTTTACATTTTATCCTCATATATTAAAGTTTAAATATAAAATTTTATATATATAAAATAGATCACTGTAATGCTAAATATATATATTTTTAAAATATTATGAAAATATTGAAAGAAAAAAATTAACTTTTATAAGAACATATTTTCAATAATTTTATAAAATAAAAAATAATTTAATTTTTTTATCAAACTTTTTAATTGAATATTTTCTTACATATATTATATAAAAATATATTTTTATAATTTAAAAATTATTAAATAATATTTTCTTTTAAATTTTTTTTAACAATTCTAAATTTAAATATTATAACTTCTAAAATTTACATAAAATAGTATAAATTTATAATAATTACAAAAATTTATAAATATAATTAACTAACCTAAAATTTTACATTCAAAATTTTAAATATAAATAAAAATTATATAAATAAAATTTAAAATTTTAATATACTATTTTTTAATATATTATTTCACATCAATTTAAATAATTATTTAATTTAATTTTATTATTTTACTTATATCTTTAATATCGATCATTCATCAAATAATTCAATGCAATAATTGAATTTAAAATTATAAATTATGACGAAATCTCTTTCTTCTTCCTTATTGTTCTTATTTCCTCAATTTTCCTTATTTTATATTCTATTTTCCTTTTTAATTCGCCGATTGAATGACTTTTTCTCTTCCTAAATAGCAATTGATATCCAATTAATTTGTGTGTGCGCACGCATTAGGTGGGTGAGTGGCTTGGCAGCTTGCATGCTGCCTCCTCCACACCTTTAATTTTATTTTATTTTTTAAATCAGGGTATTATAATATTTTATATTAATATAAACATAAATTTATAAAAATTAATAACATAATTATAAAAAAATAATATTAAACTTAAACTTATAAAAATAAATAAATATATTATAGATAAAATTAATTTTTTTTATAAAATCTACTTAAAATAGATTTTTCAAAAATATTAATAATTATTAAAATAAATTATTTTACTACGTAAAAATAAAATATCTTAACCAACTTTCAGCTAAAAATTTCACGTAATGAGGTTTCATAAGCCTCCTCTTTACCGGGTGAAAAGGAGTGAAATGATGCGCTGTTATTATTATGAATTGTAATTTGTTATTAATATTATATACCTGAAAAGGAATTTTTTTTCATAAATCCTAAATTTAAAATATGAAAAAATAAAAAATAGAATGATAAAAAGAAAGATAAAAATTTTAAAAATAAAAAAATATAATATAATATATGATCAATAAAAAAATTAAAGAATAAGATGTATTAAAATGTAAATATAAATATGATGTATAATATTATTTTTTATGTAAACTATATAAAATAAAAAAAAAGATATGTTATAAAATATCATAGAGTAAAAATAAATATAAAGTATGTGCCTTCAAATTTAATACTTTGATAGCCAAGCCACCAATTTTTCTTTTTTATTTTTGATGGATGGTCCATAAATCCGTTGTCTAAAATTGGTTGAGTAAAAAATTATTACCTTTATTATATATAAAAAATTTATGAGAAAGAATTTGATTATTTTAAAATAAGAAGATATAATTCAAATATAATTACAATCATTAAATAAAAAATGCAAAGAACGTCCCAATGTTAGTCTCTACTAATTAATATTAGAGGAATTGGATTAATTAAAAATTGGTCAAGAATTTTAGTTGACTAATTTTTAAAAGAAATATATGATAAAATATTTAAAGATTCAAATAAATTCTAACTCTATCTAATTGAGTTAGATCAAATAACATCAATTAAATTTTTATAAAATAATATCTTTAATAAAAAAATTTAGTTCAACCATTAGATCTAAAATTCTTATATAATAGATTAAATTTATAGAATTTTATACAATTTTAAAAATTAATTGATATGTTATTATTTTGTTTTATTTTAACTCGTATTATAATATTTAAAATATAAATCAACAATTAAATTGATAAAAAAAATCATATAAATTTTTTTTAAAATATCACTTTACTATATTTGACATCTAATTGTATTTAATTTTGAATCTGTCGGATATGGTATTCATATATAAGGTATTTAGGGGTTCAAGCTTTTAATAAAAATATTTTTAATAGATTTTAAGATTAATTTTCAATTTAAACTCTTACCATAAAATATTAATATCCTCTCCGAGTTTGCCAAATTCTATTAATCTTTAATTTATACATCAATTTGATTAATTTATTTTCATGAAGCACACTTGGTCTGCTACGAAGTACAAATGAACTGAACAAATTCTACACTCGATTACTGTTTGTTAGGCCAACACAAATGATGATGATGATTGGGTAATCGATGACAGCAGCGCTTAGGAAGAAATTTAATGAACAGAAGTCCTTTTAAAGCATAAAAGAGGAAGATTTGCTAAGTTGACAGTGACAGTGTAGGCCACAAAAGAGACCCAAAAGAGTATAGTTTGAACTGAAATGGAATTGTCCTTGCAAACAAAAAAAAGAAAAAAACTGATCCTCTCAAGTGATGATGGATGGTTATATAAACGTTGAATCAGTAGTGCTTCTCCTTAGACAAAAACTATTGAAATAAACAGACAAGTACTATTAACTAGGGTTGATGACAGGGTTTGGCTCTTCATGTGGAGCATGCAAGTTCCTAAGGAGAAAGTGCACTAGAGATTGTGTATTTGCTCCTTACTTCTCATATGATCATGCTGCAACCTATTTTGCAGCAGTCCACAAGGTTTTTGGTGCTAGTAACATCTCCAGGTTGTTGTTACACCTTCCAATGCAGAATAGAAGTGATGCTGCCATCACCATCTCTTATGAAGCACTGGCTCGTATGCAGGATCCTATATATGGTTGTGTTGCTCATATCTTTGCATTGCAGCAACAGGTTCTTTGACCCCAGAAATTAATCTACTATATCACACCATAATTTTGATAATTTGTGTTTCATATATATATATATATATATATATATATATATATATAACTTAAGTCTTACAATGAGCAGGTTGTCAGATTGCAAGAGGAGATAGATATTCTAGGAAATCTAATGGAAAGTTCCACAGTTGGTGTTGATAATTGTGAAAGTGTCCATGCACTGGTGAACCCGAACAACGGGACAAGGACACAGTTATATCAAAACCATTTGGATGATCTATTTTCTCATGAAGGAAGTGCAACAGTTTACGAAAGCTTGGACAGAGAGATGGAAAGAGAGCTTGCTGATGCAAATGGATTGGAAGACCATTTAGATGGCCAACCAGACTTCAATCCATTAGAGAAATTCCTGTCTGGAATTGACCAGGAGGTCTTCCTCAATCATCCATGGTTCAAGCATAATGCGGGCATAATAAATTAAAAGTATCAAATTTCTAATTATTGAACTGCTATCTCACTTGTGCATGATTGCATAAAAACAAATGCTAATAATATAATCTTTTAAACATATTTAACATGCATACGGTGATCAGTTAATTTTTTATAATCAAATCAATTATATCGCAAATTGATTACTTTCTTAAAAATATATTTTAATTTTTTTAAAATTTGAACAGTCACAAAAAATATATTAAAAATATAATTAAAAAAGTATACTGTCATCATTCCTTTTTCTTAAAAATCAGCTGTTGCGTTGACATTTATTTTATATATCTAGCATCTAGTTTATGCTACAAATCATAAGACAGATATTATGCTACTGAGCTACTCCCACAACCATTGGATATGGTTTGGTGTTTATCAAATCAAATCATAAGACAGATATTATGCTACTGAGCTACTCCCACAACCATTGGATATGGTTCGGTGTTTATCAAATCAACAGCTTGTAAACGTAGTTGCAATGTTTTGAAACTAGAATGGTTGTGCACGTTTAAGTATGTAAATATTCGATTTACTGCAACTCTGCAAGCGGTTTCTTACATTTTTTCCTGGCTCACATATTATTAGCCTATAAATAAAGTCATTCGCAGAAGATTGACTTGATTCATTTTGACAGTGATATTTCTTGCTACGAAATGGATGATTAAATATTTCAGCCTTTACGACAGCACAAGACTACTCATCTTTAATGCAGTCATGAAAATTTTTGCATCCCTTCAGCGTAGGCTACCCAGTATTTATGCATACATATTGTCTGTGGTCTAAAAGTGACAATCATCTTTAATGCGTGAATTTTTCTTCTTTTTTTTTTTTTATGTTGTACAGTTTCCATAATCCAACAGTCAGATATTTCATCGTATATATGTCAGTCACTACTATAAACCTGAATAAAATTTACACTTATCAATCACTTAAACAAAAAGTATCCCAAAGTTTTGACATGTAATGTGTATAACAATAGTCTTTATCCCTAAAGGTGAAATCAGTTAATTTGGGTGAAATGTTATAAGCCAGATAATATCAAATATATTGGTCATTTTCCGAATAAAATTGAGCAATACCTGACACCAGAAATCACATGGAACTAACTCAGTCGAGACAGAAATATAGTAGGTATTTGAAAAATCGGAAACTTTCCATTTGAAACCAAAATACCAAGTCCTTTAAACTTGAAACTTCATTCTTGCTTTATTGTTGTTGAGTAATCTGTCCATTAATTATTGGAGGAGATGGATCAGCCATCAACTAAAGCAAGGAAAAGAGCTTTAGGAGGAAAAAGATAAGAAAAGAAAAGAAAAATATTTTATCATCTCAGGAACACCACTCCCTTGCATTCTGGAACATGCGCAACCAAGGACTAGGCCCCTTCTTGTCCACATTCCACTGCTTAGGATACCATGGGAACTGCCACATTAAGAAGCAACGCTCAGGATGAGGCATCATGGCAAGATGCCTCCCATCTGGGGAACAAATAGCTGCTACCCCTAGAGGAGAGCCATTCACATTGAAAGGATAGGTCTCTGTTGGCTTGCCAGCATCATCACAATATCTAACAGGAGCTAACTCAGAATGAACTATACGGTCCAACACACCTTCATCAGGGAAATAAGCTCTTCCCTCACCATGAGCAGCCCATACCCCCAACGTACTACCTGCCATGCCTTTGAACATTATAGCTGGAGAGTCCTTTATTGTCACACCTGTAAAGCGGCATTCAAACCTCCCTGACTTATTGTGAATGAACCTAGGTTGTGATAGGTCCCCACCAGCACCAAGCACACCCCCAACTTGGGGGCCTGGTATCCATCCCAACAAAGCCATTAGCTGACATCCATTGCATACACCTAGACTGAAAGTGTCTGGACGCTTGTAAAAGTCCTGAAATTGTTCTAGAACTGGCTCGTTGAATCTTATGCTAGCAGACCAACCTTTTGCAGAATCAAGCACATCTGCGTAGCTAAATCCACCAACAAACACTACTCCACGGAATTCTTTCAAAGAGATCTTTCTATTAAGAAGGTCTGACATAGTAATATCCCATGGTTCAAAACCGGCAGCATGAAACGCTGCAGCCATTTCTCTGTCTCCATTGCTTCCTTCTTCTCTAATCACAGCCACTTTAGGTTTTTCAGTTGCAGACATAAACTTTTCATCAGTGAAGGAAGGTGTAAAGGACAGTTCCCATGAGGGCTTGCATCGATGTTTTAGTCCTTCTCTCTCCATGTCCACACAAGATGCCAATCTTTGGAACTTTTCAAGCTGAAAGCTGGTCTCTTCCCACATGTCCCTAAGGATACTGGTTTTTTCGTTTAAACAAGTCATGCCATCAACCTTAACTTCTATTGACGGATTGGCAGTTACTTGACCTATGATATCAGCTGAAACTCCCACGCTCTTCAATTTATCCATTACATAAGCTAGTTTTTTCCTGCTTACCTCAAGAACTAGCCCAAGCTCTTCAGAATAGAGTGTTTGCAAAAGGCTGTTACCTTGTGATGCTAAATCCAAAATAAGTCCACGATTACCAGCAAATGCCATCTCTAAGGCACAAACTAGCAGCCCACCATCGCTGATGTCATGACCAGCAGAGATCAGTTCTTGAGTGAGAAGGTTTTGAACACCTTCAAAGACCTTTTTAAGGTAAGGAATATCATCAAGATCAGGGCACTCATCCCCAACTTGGTCAAACACCTGGGCGAGAGCAGATCCACCCAGCCGCCTCTTTCCCCTTGACAAATCAATATGGAGCAAAACACCATCATCATCAAGTTTTAAATCTGGTGTCACTGTTTTTGTTATATCAGGACAAGTAACATAAACACTGATTACAAGATTTCCAGGAGCCTTGACAACTTCTCCCCCAGCATGGGCTGCCATAGACAGGCTGTCTTTCCCTCCATCAATAGCAATACCAAGTTCAATCATTGCTTCAGACAAAGATAAAGCAGCATCATACATGGCAGCTCCTTCCCCATCAAGCTTGGCAGCATACATCCAATTACCACTTGCTTTGACGTCAGAAAGGGAAGTGACCTTTGCCCACACAAGATTTGTGAGTGCTTCTCCAACAGCCAACCGAGCCATTGCTTTGGGGTCTAACAAACCTTTGATTGGTTGTTCCCCAATGGCACATGCACCTCCAGTCACATCTGTAAAAGTTTGAGCTATAACAGCAACATCAGCAAGGGTAATCTGCAAAGGGCCAACAGTTTGCTGCTGTGCCACTAGACCAGTAACACACCTATCAACTTTTGTTGTTAAGAAGCGTTTTGAACAGACTGATGGTAAACTCAAAATCCTCCTCAGAGAATCTATCACTGTGATCCCAGGGGCAACATCAAGTGGCTCCTGCTCATAAACAATTCGATTGAATTTAAAAGATTTCTGAGGCATGTCACCAAGTACTTTCTCAATTTCAAGATCCACAGCAGGGGGAGGCGGAGGGAGTTTATCTAAGACACTTTTCCGAGTTGCTAATTTATCAACTAACACAACACGTCCATCACCACTTATAGTTCCAATCACAGCCATTGAAACCTTTTCCCTGTTACAGATTGATTGTAAGAGATCACGACTTTCTGGCTTCACCAAGATAGCATCTTGCTCCTGATACTCAGCACCCCAAATTTCTAGAACAGACATTGTATTATCACCAACCACAATGGATCGAACCTCTATCTCAGCACCCTTTGGATATATAATTTCCTTTACAACATTGCAGTTCCCACCAGCACCCTGATCATGAATGCTGATAATTGGATTCTTATCCCCCATCTCAATACAGGCACGAACAAGGCGATATAATTTTTGAGCCATCTCAGCATCTCCTCGTTGCACAGCATTGAAATCAAGCTCTGCATCATTCTGCCCACTGACCATGCTTGAGGCTGCCCCACCTCCCATTCCAATTCGATAAGCAGGGCCTCCAACCTTAACAACCAACATTCCAATGTCAGGCTCTCCCTTTGATATATGCTGGTGGTCAATCTGCCCAATGCCTCCACTAAACATGATTGGCTTCAACCATTCTCGCCTCTCCCCACTAGGAAGTCTCATTCCAAAAGTTCTACAGAAGCCCTGGATCAATGGCTCTCCAAATTTATTCCCATAGTCAGATGCACCATTACTAGAATCTATAAGAATCTGCAAAGGTGATGCCAAATTTGATGGATAAGTAAAGGATGGATCTTCCCATGGAGCATAAAACCCTGGCGTGTTGAGATTCCCAACACAATAACCAGCTGTAGCAGCCTGGACAAAGGAACCCCTTCCTGTTGCGTGTGTATCCCTAATGCGACCTCCTGCACCTGTCTCTGCACCGGGATAAGGTGCCACGGCACATGGAAAATTATGTGTTTCAGCTGTAAACAAGATATCTAACTCACGTGCTGCAATGTTTAGTGGACATGCTGAACCAGGCTTATCTGGTCTCAGATGCTCTACTGGGAAACCCCTGATTGCACTTGAGTTATCCTTGAAGCCAATAACAGAGTTACTTGGATTTGCCTGTAAAGTACTTTTCACAATTTGCATAAGAGTTCTACTCATAGGCTGTCCATCAATGAAAATCTTTCCGGTGAAAAACCAGTGCCTGCTATGCTCACTGTTGGACTGCGCAATATCAAACAATTCCACATTTGTGGGATTGCGCTTAATGTCTTCCCTGAAAAGTTTGGTGTAGTATTCTATATCCTGGTCATCAAAGGCAAAACCCATCTCCAGATTAATCTCTTCTAAGGCCTCTCGTCCCCTCTCCATGACAGGTATATGGCGAATTTCCTCTGGAACTACATTAGTCTCAAAGGATGTTAGCTTCTGAGTGTAAACACATTCAGTCATCCTATCATGTACCATAGATGCAAATTCATTGATTTGATAATCTTGTAATTCACCAGATGTGTACAACAAATACCTCCTTGACCTTTCCAAACGGTTCACTTCCGCCAAACCACAAGCTTTGCAAATTGCCACAGCATTAGCAGACCATGCTGTGGTAAACGACAACCTGGGGCCAACCTCTACTATAACAGTACTCAAACCCTCCTTCTTCTTCTTCTCAAGAAAGCTCTCAGTTCCCAGATTCTCAGGTTCAAATGTTTCTTGAAGAAGCCATTTAAGGACTGAATGCTTTCTGTCTGAAAGTCGGGAACTAAAGCCAATATTATAACATTGCTCTGTTTGCAGGTCCACAATCTGATTAGAGATTTTCACTTGAGCTTCCTTTAGAAGCTCGGCAGCTGCACTTTCTTGCATAAACGGAATACGGTATAAATGAAAAACTTCCAAGGGAGGCTTCTCCCAGAAGTCAGATAGCTTTCCTACTGAACTGCTCACACCCTCAGAAGCCACTGCTTTGGGATTTTCTTGAGCTTGGCACCTAACAGGCAAAGCTTTTCTAGTTGATCCCAGAACCCAATTCCTATTCCAGAGCGTTCCCCAAAGTATGGGACTTTTCTGTCTCTGAGGCTTTTTCACCAAAAACAACGTTTGCCTGCTGGAACCCTGAAACCAAAATCACAAAACCGATAAACACAGATGCATTTCATTTGCCAAATTAAACATAGTGAATCAATTGGTCAACCAAAAACAGAAAACCAAAACAAACCCGAGCCAAAAATGCAAACTCAAAAGCCATCAAATAATGTTATAAAAACAACAAAAGAGAAAAACCCATAAAACATTATAGCACTTTGTTAAGTTAAACACGCTTCGCCTATCAGTCCACGAGAAGCAGAAAATGAAACAAACCCATGCCAAAGGCACAAACTTGAAAGCCATCAAAACATGTTACCACAAAACAAAGGAGAGAACCCCCCCCCCTTCCCCAAAGAAAAACAAAAGGGTTGTAGTATATGATGCTAATTCAAAATTTCAAACACAGAGAGAGAGAGAGAGTAAAATCAAACCTTCAAAAATTGAGACACCCCATATTCCCTGACAGCCGCCATGTCCTCGATCAAAGTTCTAAAATAGAAAAAGAGAGAAAGAAGGTTTGAGAAGTGAGCACTGGGCACAATCAGAAACGGGTATGATGTGAATCAAGGTACAAGAAGTAGAAGCGAAGAGCCAAAATGAAAAGAAATGAGTGTGGTAGTAGCGTGAAACAAAGAGAGGGTTTTGGGTGGCACCGAATAAAACCCTACAAGGCACTCTCTCTCTCTTTACAAATGAATAGTTCTCACCTTTCCCCTATTGGTTGCGTTGGCGCTATTTTTTATTCTTCCGTTTATTTTATTTTACTTTCCCTTTCTCTCTTTTTATAGTATCTATCGATAACGATAATCTCTTTCCTTGTTGATGCTTTGTGTCTTTGCTTTTGGCTGAGTCAGAACCAGATACTTTAGATTTAGAGGTTTGACAACATAAACACAATTGGTATTAACAAAACATTTTAATATTAATTTTTAATTAAGATTACAATTTTGATTTGATCATTTTTAATGTTAATGTTTATTGTGTAAATCGGTAAGTCAAAGAGTGTATTTGAAAAATTTGTTCGTGATTATTTTGATAATTAAATAAAATAGTTAATATTTTTTTAATATTATATTTACAAATAAAAATTTTTATTTTATTTTTATTATTAATGGATTTTGATATTATTTAATTTATTATTAAATATATATTTTTATTATTTAACGTTGCATTATTTAGTTAAATTACAAATATTTTAATTAAATAAAAAATAAAATAACTAGATAAAAATTTTAAGATCAATTTAAGTCTGTTTATCATGATAATTTTTTTATTACTAAGAACGGAAGTAGACCAAATCAAGTTAGACTTTGAATGTTCAAGTCTAATCTGTTTAAAAATTTTGAGATCTGAGTCTGCATCTGTTACCTACCTGTCAAAGATTTTTTATTTTTTTGTCAAGGTCTAACCTGATTTAAAATCTGCAAATTTGTTTAAAAGCTTACATCACATAAAAGAGATTAACAAATAAACTTAAAATCTATATAAATAATTGATTCAAAATATTTGTAAAGTTAAAGCTTACAAGATAAAAATATCATTAAAGAAACCAAAGATATATATATATATATATATTAACATTAAATAAATAAAATATAAAATAAATATTATACAAATATAATATATTAAAATAAATACAAATATATAAATATAAATAGACTTTGAATAAGTTAAATAGACTTTTTTTATAAATTTAGGTCTAACTTGTTTATCTAAAAAAAATTTTAAGAAACATAAACAATCAATTTATTAAACGAGCCGAGCCAGCTTTAAACGAGCCAAACCGAAAACTCCTATCAAACGGTTTTATTCATTTCCATCCTTATTTATAATTAAAAAATTTTTATCTAAAAATCATCATTCTACTTTTATTATTTATATACTTTAATAATATATTTATTATAAGATAATTTTTTGTTTAATTGTTTAATATTATACTAATTAGTTTAGTTATTAATATTATATTTAAATTATTTATAATAAAATATTTAATTTTTGTTAATAAAAATTTTAAAAATTAAATAAATATTTTAAAAATAAATAAAATAATATAAAATAAAAATAATATTTATCATAAAAATTGTTGATACAATAGTTAATCACAAAAATATTTAATTATTATAATTATAATAATATAATTTTTTAATTACAACATTGTTCTATTTATATTGTTACTATAATTATTTTATTTATTTGTTTTTATTTTTTTAATTATAATATTATTATTTAATTTATATAAATTTAATATTTTTTATAGAAATATTATTCAAAATTTATTTATAAAAAATAAAAATAATATTCTAAATTTCAAACAAAAACTTATTTATTTAAAAATATGATTTTATAAAAGCTATATTATAAATAGTAAAATAAATAATATATATTAATAAATAAATTATTCTTATTTTTATATATAATTTAATTGAATTAATAAAATATTAAAATTAATAATTGATAAATAATAATCATACTTAAACAATTAAACAATTAAATTCTTGTTTATTATTATCTTTTATTAACTGATTTAATTGTTAATTTTACTTAAAGAAAAATTATTTTAATTAATAAATTTTTCATCTTTTGACTTTTAAATAACTCTTAAACTTCTATTTACCATTAATATTTTAATTTTGATTAATTTATCCATTAATTTTACCAAACTCATTCAAATATTCAATTTTAATAAAAAAAAATCACATCTAAAATTTAAAAGATATTACATTTAAATTTTTCTATCTTATGTTTGGACAATATTTGAAAGCAGAAAATTAATTTTTTTTAAAATTTAAAGTTTTAAAAATTAAAATATATTATTTAATTTTTTTTAAAATTCAAATTTAATAAATTTTATAAAAATATTTTAATAAATTAAAATAAAGAATTTTAAAATTATTTTAAAATTAAAATAATTTAAAATTTATCAAAATCTCAAAAATCATTCTCATAAGCGACTATTTTTTATGTATTATTATTTTTTATTGTTCTCTCTTAATTATTTTATTTTTCTTTTATTATTTTATTTTGTTATTCTCTTGCATTTTTTTAATCTTTTAATATAAAATAATATAATTATATTTTTTTATTATTTTAATTATATATATATATTAATTAAATTATTATTTTATTTAAATATATTACATAATAAAAATATTTATATATATTTTTTAATGAATAAAAAAGCTATAAGTAAAATTAATGAAAACCTATTACATATTTAAATATAAAATTAAGTATATAGCTAAAATTAAATTATTTAATATAAATAAAAATTTTAAAATTTACTATTTAAATAAAAAATTTAAATAATTTTTTATTTAAACAAAATATTTTTAAAATAAAAATATTTAAAATTTATAAGTATTTTAAATTTTTATAAAATTTTAAAATATCCATCCAAACATAAATTTAATAGTTTTAGAATGAATATTTTTGTAAATTTAAGTTGTAATCTGTAAAGGTATTTTTTAATAAATTAATCAAAAGTAGTGTTAGTATATTTCTCTTATTTTTAAAAAGGTACTAACAAATATTTTATATATTATGTTATTATTTTTAAATTTCATATAATTTTAAAATAAAAATAAAATAAAAAATTAAATTTATAAGATTATATAACTAATTTAAATAAATAAATGTTGAAAGATATAAGTGAGTTGAAATGAATAGAAAAGAAATAAATTTTAAAAAATAAATAATATAACTTGAGAGTGCGTAGAAAATATTAGTTTGAGAGTATAAAAATAATAATATACAATTTTTTAATTAATCAAAGTTAATATTTAAAAAATATAAAAAAATAATTTTAAAATAAAAATTTAAACATTGAATAATGATGAAATTGCATATTTAAATAAGAAAAGGTTAAAGGTGTATATTTAAATGAGAAAGGATTTAAAAGAGTATAATAAAAAAATATTCTAGTTTAAAAGTAAGATCCTATTTAAAATAGTATAAAAAATTTATAAAAAGAACTTATAATTTTTATAAGTTTTTTATACTTTTGGATAAAGTTTATCAAATAAGTTAGCTTTATTTTATTAAATTTTATGCTCAAATTCATGACATAATATTTTTCTATATAAAAGTCTATTGAATAAGTTATTGATAAATTAATATTCAAACGCATTTCAAAAATTCAAACTTATAATATATTGATAGATAAAAAATTAGAAGTGTGATATAATATATATATATATATATATATATATATATATAAAGATAAATTTAAAAGTTGAAAATGATGAATATTTATTACGTTTTTTTAAAATATAAAAAAACTGTTAAATAACAATAGTTTTCCATATCATAATGAAAAAGGTGATACAATGATCTTCACGCTTAAAGATTTTACACTTTACAAACTAAGAAATAAGTGTCTGGTGATGAGGTAATATTTTAAAAAAAAAATTAATTAAATTAATAATAAAAATCTTAAATTAGAATGGTAATAGATGTATGGAAGAGTAACAATGAACATTTCCTATAATTTGCTAGCACACTTTCCAACAAATAAGTGAAATAACAATAATATAATTATATATAATAAAAAATAAATATGTTAATTTATTGCTATATTATTATTATTTTTAACAACGTGGATCTGGCTCTTGACTCTCTCTAATTAGCAATGACCTGTGGGAACTGTAAGTACTAAGTATAATTTGAAACTTTTATTTTTTAACGTTGCTATCAAATTGTTTACGGTTTATAAAAAGTATTAAATCGTTAAAATGATAATTAGTGGGTTAAAATACATCAGCATACATAATCTTATAATATAAAATTCATTCTTATATAATAAGTTTAAATTTTTACTCGTATGAGATAATTTACTACATTTTTTTTATCTTACGTCATTGGTTTTTACTTCAATAAACATCCTAACATTAATTGACGTTTTATACATAGGAAAAGTTCCCATTAATTGTTTCTTTAAAGAGTGCGTTATTAGTCATAAATAACAAATACTGTAAAATTATTTATTCTATTAAAAAATAATACTTAATCAGCCTTAAAATTGGTCTAATAATTAAAAGTAAATATGATTTATATAATATTTTAAATTTAAATATTATTTTTTACCATATAAAAAGTTATAATATTTAATAATCTTATAAATGATCGAACTTTAGCTTGTTTACACCGATTAATCAAATGCATGACTATAAAATATATAACTATTTAAATTAAAATTTAATTAGATTCTTTTGCTATATATATTTGTGAAGGATTGTTCAAAGTACAGTCTAGCCTCTTGACATGATCGAGTACAATTGTAATTTTGATGTCCGATGTGTTTTAAAGATAAAGTTTAGATTATGCTTCAAATTTCTCCAACTCATACTGATATCGTATATTTTTAAAAAATTTATATATATATTTTTAAAATGTGTTAATAATAAGATTTTTTAGTTTAATAAAAAATATTTTACACAACATATTATTATATTTATATTAACATTATTTATTTAAGAATATATAGTATAAACTATACCTTAGCTTTAGTTCAATATTTCTTTAATTCTAAAAGTTGTATAATGTTAAAATTAACATTTTATACTAATAAATCTGGTAGACCCGCTCTTATCGCGTACATTATCGAGTTAAGATCGTGTTGAATCTAAGTTCAAATATATGATTCTGATAAAATTTTAACCGAAAAAGAAAAAAGATAAATTTGATCCCGATTCAAACTATGAACATGAGAATATATAAGGATGTGTGATTAGACATAAGGGAGAAAAAACTAACATCTGTAAGGTACAATAATTTGTTAGCTGTAACAAAAATAACACATTAAATACATCAATATTTGGTTTTTACCATTAAGCAAAATAATGTAATTATTAGATTATTTAGGTATTCTTATAAACGAAGTTGAAAAACATCTAAATAAACGTGCGTTCAACAAATCATTTTAATTAGTATTGTTATCATGATTTAATTATATTATCCTCATTATGAAAGTAACTTCTCGTTACATGCTAGCTGTGATTAAGCCTATAAAAGACTAAAACCAAAATCATACCAAAACATAAAAGACTTAAATCAAATGTAATAAAGCTCTAAATTAAAATAGGCTATCTAATGGTATAAAAAGGAAAGGTACCTAAAAAATAACTAAGATACTTGCCCTAAAATTTTAATATAAAGATTTTCTTGTAATTCTTTTAGCAACTATAGACCTAATACTTTCTATTTCATTTTCCAATTTGCGGAACCTTATTAAATATAGGTTTAAATTTCTGATCCTAATCTTTGGACATGCACGTGTGTGCTTTCGTAGAATGATGACTAAACAGATAGAAACATAAGCTAAAAGCCCGTTATCTAATCAATTCCTAAGAATGCTTTCTACATCAATATTATATATATATATATATATATATATATATATAATATTAAATTTAATATTTACATTAATTTAATAATTTTTTAAAAATTTAATATTTATTAATCTAACTGTTAAATTATATTCTAATATTTTTATAATTATGTATATTAAAATTTAAATAATTTAAATATTTATAATTATGTTACTAAAATATTAATATTAATAAATATTTAAATAATATATTAAATATTAAAATAAAATCTTGTAATAAATATTTATTAATTTTATTTTATATAAAATATAAAAATATTTTACTTAATAAAAATTTTTAAGTTAACGATTCAATTGATTGATAAATATTATATTTTATAAAAAAAAATTAATTTAATATAAATATTAAAATTTAACAATTAACGTTAATATATCTTAATTAATATATATATATAAATATAAATTGTATTATTTGTGCAATTTAAAGTAATATAATTTATTTTTAAAATTTAAAAAAATCACAATCAACATTTTTATTGACAAATTTTAGAATTATATGAAAATATGTTAATTATTCTAGTTTAATCAAATCCTTCATATTATAAATGATGTATGTAAACGTCTACAAAATATTTAGGGTATGCATAATATTATAGGTTAAATACATACTATTAGGAGGTTGATAAACTTTCTATCTCTCCTTATTCTTAATCCACTTAACACAGCAAAATAGTATATTAGTGAAAATAATAAAAACTATATGTTACGTTAATGAACTAGGACGAATTAACGTGCCAGCTACATAATTGGTAGATAAATCTATTAAATATGTTGATCAAAGGTCAACTCTTAGTTGTTAGCATAAAAAGAAGACTTTAACTAAAAATATATTTTAATAATTTTTATTTTTTTGAAAAATATTAATTTTTTTTAAAAAAATATGTATGTACGGTAAAAATAAAGTTGATGTTAGAAAATCTTTATATAAATATGTTAAAAATAGTATTTAAAATTAGTACTTATTTCTTTCATTTATTTTTATTAGTTTTGTTTAAAATTATCATAAAAATTAAAAATATTTTTAATATTTTATTTATTTTAAATTTATTTTTAATTATTTAATAGGACTTTATTATAATATCTGCAACTTAAAAAATAATTAAAAAATATGTAAATGCCACCAAATATTATATTATCGTTCCAAGAGCTCATGTGTATCTCTTGTATACAGCAACAAAAGTCAAATAATATTAATTTGAGGATAGATTTATCAAAATGAGATATTTTTAAAAAGTAATTATTTATATAGAATATTTTTAAACTATTTTTCTGTTTCGTATATTAACCGTGACAAAGATACAACATATAATGTGTCACAGATGTATAACACATTCTGAAATATATATATATATATATATATATAAAAGCTAATTGTTGCACGTTTAATGCATGCAATAATGCATCAAACAAAGGTAACGTTTTTTTAGAGCGTGTTACATGTGACATATTATACCATACGCAATACAACCCATTTGGGAGGAGGAGGATGGACCTAGTTAGAGGTAGGATTGAAACTCAAAATTCAGAGCAGTTTTGGGAGCTCCTCAAATTGTGTTCAATGTAGCACAAAATTGTGCATAAAAATGAAAAGAAAAGGAAACATAAATTTGCAGAATGTAAAGAGGGAATTGGGTAAGGTGATTGCAAGAATTAAAGGCTGGAAATAAAGTGCAGAAATGGAAGAAAAGGCAAAACGAAAATGACCAAAATTAAAGGGGAAAGGGGCTGAAAATTAAAGCATAAACTAAGAACCAGAATTGTAAATGGCAAGAAGGTAAATGGCAGAATGTAAATTGCAAAAAAATAATTCTTAAGCTAGGCGCCACTCCACTAGCTAGAGGAAGTTAGGAAGATAAGTCAAGTTCCACCACATTGGAGGCTCCAATGATAAGGAAAAGGGTCTTAACCTCAAGAACAAGTAAGAGGAGAAGAAAGTGAAGAGAAAGTTGCTCTCTCAAGGGAATTTCAGATTCCAATAGCATAAAATGACCAAAGGTGTCATTTGCTTACATTAAGCCCTTATTTATAGAAAAATCCAACCAAGCTCTTAACCTAAGCTGTTCCTATTCTAAATAACTTATTCTTATTCCATGTTGGAATAAGTTATTCCCACTTTTACAACTTAAAGAAAAATACAACCAAATTAAAATTAGGAAAAATTTCAATTTTATTATCCTTAAGCTAAAAATTTCTCTTGAAAGTCAATTTCCATGCTCACATCATCCTCTCCCCCTTAAAAGCATTCGCCCTCGAATGGCAATCACCAATTTCTGCAAAACAAAGGACACAAATAAGAGTAAAAGAGTATATGTGGTTATGGAAGAAAGAAAATTATGGAGAATGCCAGGATCAAATACGAACCTCTTTCATTTTTCAAATAGTTGTAAACATTGGAAAGCAAATTTGACTAGGAACAAAAGGTTGATTCGATTTACAAGCTCATAGTTATTAACAAACATGTCCTAAGTAAACTTACGTGCTTTCATCCATTTTCTTTTCCCTAAAGAGATCTTAGTGTTATGAATATTTGTAATTACTAACAAATTAAGCATCATGGATGCATTATCATAAAACAAGAATTGAAGCATGCTAGGGACCTTTATATGTGAGAATTCACTATCACTGTGAAGCATATGAGACTGGTGATAATCTAGGCATATGAATGGATCTAGACACATGATCTCCAACAAATTTTGCAAAAATAGTGTCCCAAATGTTGGTAGAAAGCTGGAGTTCCATCTCTTGATTACTCTTTGTAAAGGAGAACATTTCAACCCCTATGATATGAAAGGAATTGAGGAACACTAGGCACTAAGTTTTCTTGATGTTCAATACCCCTTACAGGTGGCAACCCTAGAGGTAACTCTTTTGGGAATACATCTTGAAACTCTTCTAGAAGTTTACTAGACTCAAGGTTTGGTTGAGTATTCAAGCAATACTCTTTGCACATGAGCATGTACATGGGTTGTCTAGCTAGAAGAGTTTGTCTAATTTCTCCTTGATTGATGAAGAGGTTTTTAACCTTTTCCTCATGTCTCAACCTCTTATCTTTTTTTTTTAAATTCTTTCCTTTAATTCCCTTCTTTTCTTTCTTTCTTTTCTTTTTCATTTGTACTTGATCTTTACAAACCTCACTAGGAGCCAAGGGAACTAAGGTGACCTTTTGGGAATTGAAAACAAAGGAATACATATTGCTATGCCCATCATGGTGAATTTTCCTATCAAATTGCCATGGCCTTCCCAAGAGCACATGACTTGCTTCCATGGACACAACATCACAAGTTACTTGGTCAAGATACCTACCTATGGAAAAGGCAACTAAGACTTGCTTATCCACTAAGAGGTCCCCATTGTCACTCAACCATTGCAACTTGTAAGGCCTAGGATGTGGGGTAGTGGTTAATCCTAGCTTTTGTACTAGCCTAGCACTAGCCACGTTGGTGCAACTTCCCCCATCTATAATCAAAGAACATGTCTTCCCCCCAATCACACACCTTGTGTGAAAAATATTTTCTCTTTGGCTCTCATCTTTCCCCATGACCATGCTTCCTAGTAATATCTTAACAACAAGAAGATCACATTCGGGGGTATACTCTAATCCTTCTTCACTAGAAGAGCTAGTGGCACTAGAGCTAGAGTTTTCATTTGAGGATTCCAAAGATGAGACTTGTCAATTATCTCTAAGGATCATGCTCTTCTTGTTAGGGCATTGAGAGGCAATGTGCCCTCGTCCCAAACACTTGAAACACTTAATGGATGATTCCTTTTTTATCGGAGTGGATGGGGTGTTGGCCTTTTCTTTCTTGGGATCTTTAATTTTCCTAGGATCTTTAGGCTTAAAAGGAACATCCTTGTGGCCTTCCTTCCTCTTATTTTCCTTCCAAGAAGGCTTTGAGGTTGAGTATCTACTCTTACATTTTCTATGGAGTTGTTGTTCTACCTTTTGGGCTTGGTGGTAGAGTTCATTCAAACTCATATAGTTGTGGAGTTCCACAACATTCCTAATCTCATCCTTAAGCCCTTCGAGGAATCTTGCCATTCTAGCCTCCTCACATTCTTCTATGTTGGCTCTAATGATGGCTACCTCCATATCTTTGTAGTACTCATCAACAGTCCTATTACCTTGGGTTAATCTTTGGACCCTATTATGAAGCTTCCTAAGGTAATGAGGTAGTACATACCTATTCCTAAGGATGGCTTTCATTTTTTCACAAGTCTCAATAGGATGAAACCTTGCTCTCTCTTTCACTAGCTTATTCCACCAAATCAAAGCATAGTCTGAAAATTCAAGACTAGCTAGCTTTACCCTATGTTCTTCCCTCACTTCATAGCACATGAAAATTTGCTCTACCTTCAACTCCCATGATAGGTAGATTTCAGGGTCATTCAACCCTTGAAATTTTGGAATTCTAAACTTGGTTCCATCTATTCTTTCTTGGTTTCCATTTTCTCTCCTACCTCTATTCCTAATCCTAGAAGAAGTTTTATGACTATGATGGCTAGGAGAATGTCTATCTCTACTTCTATGGATCCTACTTCTAGATGAATTTCTAACCCTAAGTGGAGACCTAGATGATTCCCTATCACTCTCATGCCTACCTTGATTCTCACCCCTATGATTATTCCTTTGGTTTCTTCTAGGGGATTCATAGAATTCTTCTTGTGAAAGTTCCTCCCTAGGTTAATCAATTTTATTTTTGTTTTTCTTAGAACTACTAGGCCCTTCATTTTGTTTCTTTTTAAACAAAGTCTCATTCCTCTTTTCTAGTTCATACAAGCGATCTTCAAATTGTTTACTTTGTTTTCTTAACATTTTTCAAAGGTTTGGGTAAGGGCTTCAAGTTGTAACCTATTGAAGCTAGGTGGATAATCATTTTCACTCATGATGCTCTCCACTCAAGACACAAGATATGAAATAAATCAATTAAGAAAATCACAAATATTCTAAGTAAAAATTCCTACCACATAAAACACTTGAACAATTAAGAAATTAAAATGCAGAAAGTTAATTGGTTTCTTACACAAACCAAGGTCCAAGATAGGGAAAGATAAGTAACAAGTAGTCACATAGGCTAAGTTGTAAACCTAGCAATTATGGAACCCCTTATTACTCCTTTCAACAAGCACACTTAGACTCCCCCTTATGGCTCCTTAAAACGACATAAAGGCCTTGGAACTTACACACAATTACTAACAAAATTACAAGAAAAATTTCTAAGTACAAACTAAATCAAAAGGATTACAAGATTATAACCCTACTACAACCAAATTCTAAAATTACACAAAAAAGAAAGTCCTAGTAAAAGAAATCTTAATCTATTACAAATGGGTAAATTCTTCGAGTCAAGCTTCAAGTCCAAGTCTTCTCCAAGTTCAGCTCCAAGTCAAACAAAATTTCTTTCTTAGGGCTGCATACAAAATTAAACAAAGAATGCTTTGCAAACCAAGAAATTGTTATCACAATTAAAACCAATTACTTCCTTCCTCACCAGTGTTTGCCACTCTTAATCACTCAATTTGGTCTTGCTTTACCCTTGAAGAAAAGACACATATTCAACTTAAAATTAGAGGCCTTGATGTTTCCAATGTGGTAAAAACTCAACTCATCCAGAATTCAAGAATGGACAAAACATAGGAATTTTTGGGGACAAACAAGAAACTCTTATCACAAAAATTAGCTAAACTCAAAGAGATTAAAATTGTGACAAACTAGAATTCAAAGAAGACAAGCAACAATTAAATGGTGAAAAAAGAAGGCACTCAAAAGGAATTCAAGAAGGATGAATGGAGTACAAACTTGTGTGAATTGTTCTTAAAACTGAACTTAACCTTTCTTTGAAAGAAAATCATTCATATACATCATAGTTCATTCAAGAGGATAAATCCAACTCAAGTTGTTCAACACACTTCAATTGATCCCAAACTCAACTCAAATATTACAATTGAAATACAATAAAATGAAACTTGAACATCATTCAACTATGGAATTTTTTTTTTACCTTTTTTTTTAAAAAAAAAAATTCTGCCTAGATTTTTTTTTTCACATTTTTTTTTTCGTTTTTTTCTTTTTCGTTTTTGTTCTTTGTTGATTCTTGCTTTTTGCCTTGTATCTTTTAGGAAATTGTAATGTACACTTATATCACTCCAAAACAAGCACATGATTAACACTTAAACATCCAACAACAATTTTTTCAAAGATCAAACACAAACTTCCTCAAGAACATATGAAGAACGGTGATAAACATGATGAACATGATGAACAATTTTCAGAATTTTGCCAAAATAATTGAGGGGTTTTTGGGGAAACAATGATCAAGTTACAATTTCCACAACAAAACCCACAAATTCCAAAGGATTTGAGAGAACAATAGATGTATTCTTGCTGGAAATACCCAGAAAAAAAAAACCAGAAAAGGGGAAATAAACCATAATTCATCAGAATGAAAACTTTTCAATCCTACAAGATACATGAGCTTGGTTTAAGCTCTCAATGACTTAAGGTAGCTTCTTGTAGTCAAGACTTATTTGTTCAAATTTAACTGTCTCAACAAAATCAAGAAGATTATCATTATTAGTTAAATAATTTTATTGCTTTTAAGAAATGATGATTATTTATGTGAATTGATGATGATGATGATATTAGAATTATCGATGGTATTTTATTGATTTGGAAATTGGATCTTGATATCCTCATTGTTTGATAAAGTGATGAAGATTTGTAACCATATGTATATGCATATTATAGGAATGAGCAACTCCAAATTAATATGGATATAATATGAGATGCAGCAAGTCTCATCTTAATTCTAACTCTGTTATCATATAGATTTGTGAAGATGATGATGGAGTACATTGCATTCATGCATTGTATAATATGATAAATTCTATGTGATGGTCATATGACCAATTTATGTTATTTTTATTGTCTTGTAGCACTCTTATATAACTTGTACTTAAAAAAAATATCTTGCTCTCTCTTATTGTATTTTTATGTATAATCTTTTGATATGTTAATGAGACTATGCTATTATTCGACTATGTTGGAAGTGGACAATATAAAATATGGAGAATTAATCCACAACCTCAGGATTACAAGCAGTCTTTGTCATGATATAGTTTTAAGCATAATTACTATTTTGATGGAAGAAAGTCAAGAATAATTTATTCCTGTAACTAGTAAAAAACTTGTGAATTTTTTCTTGTAAGTACCTTTTGGTATTGCTTGTAATACTCAAATATAACACTCTAGATTGCCTACATATTGTTTGAATATCCAATTTAGATGATTTATACATTAAAAACTATGTATAACTTTTTGATATAATTATTTTACATTATAATTTTTAAAATATTTTTCATAAAATAACATGAATATTTAATTTATATTATTCAACTTTAAAAAAAAAATGTAAGTGATTTACAAGGATATTATATCTATTCGTTTATTTATAATATATATATATATAATATTTAAAAATAAAATAAAAGTATAATAAAAAAAATAAGTAATTAATGTTAAAAAATTTAAATTAGTTATCAACTTCTATATCACTAAAATTTTAGTCAAATAATAAATCATCGTATGAATTGATTAAATTAAGATATATAAATACCAAAATTTGCATGCATTGCATAAAAAATAATTGATCCATTGATTCATGCATCATCTTAGATTTAAGAGAAAGGGTTTTAAACTTTTATTTTTGACCATTTGTAAATATTTTCATTAATTATAATTCTAATTTAATGAAGAAATTTATAGGAGAAAATTTTATAATAGATACGCAGAAAATTTCACATTTATACTATTTTCTAAATTTCACATAACCATTCAATATGAAGAAGCTTATAAAATGATTTAATCTCATATTGATCATTCAATATGAAAAAATAAATGAAGATAATTTATATAAATGAATGGTGTTTCAATTAGTAAGATTCATAATCTACCATTTTTTTTAGTTAGAAAGCAGAGGCTTGACTTTGAAGAATAGAAAAAAAAAAAAAAAAGGCAGATGGAGGAGGGAGAATACTAGAGGATGAGAGGAGGAAAAAAAGGCTAAAATTTGAGTTATTTATCGTTTTATTTAAATTTAGCTAAGCTATTAGTTTTATTATTGAAACGCTTAAATCATATCACCTTGCCTGAATATTCAATTTAATTAGTGATTTAAATCGGTCATAAGATCAATTTTTGGTTTAACTGGTGTAACTTTTTAATAGTAATCAAGTTTAATAATACTGTTTAATATAATCTTAAATTTGTTTATGGATAAATATATAAACTTATTTTAAAAGTGA
Organism: Canavalia gladiata; assembly: GCA_037954105.1. Lineage (NCBI taxonomy): Eukaryota > Viridiplantae > Streptophyta > Magnoliopsida > Fabales > Fabaceae > Canavalia > Canavalia gladiata. The sequence continues at coordinate 14,104,324 of CM075668.1, forward strand.
ACAAATAAAAAATAAAGGAAGTATTAAATTTAATTAATTGCAGAAACTATAATGAGGCATCTGAAAATTAATTGCACTATTTAATATTATTAATTGTACAAGAGTTTTTGTTTTATATTCATAAACACATAATAAATTTAAAAATAAAAAAATTAAACAAAAATATTTATTATATTAAATATATAAAAATGTCAAATATCTTCAAATGTTCAAATGCATGACCTAAAAGTCTAAGAATCATAACTTCAATTCGTGTATGAAAACAGACATAAAATCAAATCAAAGCAGAAGAAAAAAAATTCATGATCAGTTACCACAACACACTTGTCATTGAATCACCGTGACACACTTTTCTATACAAAATGAACGATTCGAAATTAATTCTCCTACACTCCACATTCCTACACCTTACCTATTTATACCCAATCAAATGATTCATAAAATAAAACAAAATAAAACGCGAGGATCTATTATACTTATGTAGCATATTTTCCGAAAACTTTTGAATGAGACACTTTCAACTCCTTTGATTATTTTTTAATAAATAATAAATCTTTTACCTACAGTATCATCCATTCAATTATTCGAACAGATAAATTAAAAAAAAAAACAGATTCAACGACTATCAAAATATATTTATATGCTAATATTTATATCAGTAAAAAACTTTTTCAATCAGGGCAAAATGGATTAGAGTTTCATAAACAGAGCCTCAGTAATGTATAGTAGAAAGAAAACTTCCAGAGTTACAATCATCTCCAACTCGCGAACGTGTAATATGATATTCTACTATTTTCTGGTGCATTGTAGGTTCTAGAAGATATCAATCACTTACAGAAGATAATAGATGCCTTTTTTATATTATTATTTTTACGGTGCTTCAGAGGGATTCCTGAACGGTAAGAGCAGGCCCCCTCTTTTCTGCCAGACTCTAATCTCTAGATTTCTGCCTTGTCAGGTTTTCATCTTATGTCGCTACCCACCTTATAGTACATTTCATTTAATTTTTAATAAATCATCTGCAAAATTTTATAAATTAGGTAATCAGTTTTAAAACTTGCCCCTTGCCGTTCATACTCTAGCTTTTTTTACTTCATTTTCCATTATTGATTTACATTTTCAGAAAACTAGAATAACTTCACATTTTGTAAAATAAAAAACTGTTAAAATTTTTAAGATTTCAAATATTAAAATACTTACTCATGCATTTTCGAAGATTAGTTTAGAAATTTCACTCCTATATTCCATTAAGGACACTCCATAAACCGTGTAAAATGTGGGCTTCGTGGTAAAATGGTGATAGAAGTCAATTATATTAGAATAAAGTATTTGACCGCAACGTCTAACAAGTTGAGTAAACCAGGGTCCGTTACCCTAAGACCAGTCTCATATACTACAATCATATTTAGAAACATGAATAATTAATGGAACCACAACTACTAGCTAATAAAAGCACTTTATATTCATCCTTATAAGGGAGCCCAGCATGCTCACATTCGAGGAAAAACATAACATGCAAATCAAAGTCAAATATGCAGTTAAACTAGTTTCTTGAAATAATTAACCATTTCTTCATCCTTGTGAGGACTTCCGTGCCCGACATTGTTACATTCTTACAAACGCACATCAATTAATAATAAAATAGCGCATAATTCCGCAGATGAGCCATAGAATAGTCCCTTGCATCAGAAAGTCCTATATATAAAACTTTTGATGAACAAACTATCGGAAAAGCTTATTTTATCATATGTCAGTCTGACGGAAATTATTTTATTTAGGTGTTTTCATTAAGATGTTCATCTCCTGCATCATACAATGGCTAAGATGGTTTATGTTCATCTAATTTCTTCATGTAATGTTTTCTTTTTCTCTCCTACATCAATTTCCTAACGATATATCTTAATGTTAACATACAGTGCTTTGCAAGGTGTGAAATGTGTATGCAATATTAAATAAACCAGTTCTTAAACAAACTTGACTTGTACCATAGATATTCAGTTTCGGTCATTTATGGAATAAGTAAGGCTGTAATTTCTCTCACAATTAACATCAAATATTACTCCTACCAGAAACTTATTTCTCTTGCACTTTATCAATTAAGTTATAACTTCTCCGTTTATTTTTTCTAGGTTTTTTGGATGTCTTTAAGGAACATCATTTGTTGGCCAAGGAAGGAGGCATTTGAACCTGAAGGCTACTATCCGAACTATATATTGCTCAAGTGGCCTAGGGTTTTCTAATCACATTACACAAACTTAACCCAACTAAAATTGCTACTTTACAGAAATTTCGGTTTCATTCTCTGTTCCCTCTCCCACTTTGGAAACCAACAAGGCCGCAAATACAACAAACACCAAGGAGGCTGAGATACAGATAAAATTTTAACCTTGGCTAAGTATTATTAAATTTATAATGCTAATCAAGCAACAGTCATAGATATATATACTTCATTTATCATTAACTTGGCCTCATAAAGTTGTAGGATCCAATAACCGCTATTGTCGCAGTTAATACAAATGTTCCTTTGCTTCTACTACTTTTAAACACCACACAAAATTGAATGTCATATACTTATAGAAAAAAAAAAAATGCTAATCATTTGTCTTATCTCCACTGGTATAGTCTTTGTTTAGGACAAAAAAAATAAACTGTTAATATAAAATGTATAGGTCTATACTAATAACACAATGCATCAATACTGATATATCAATTGAATTATCTGCTAGTGTAATGCATAATACTATCAACATAAACCTGCAATGTCTATATTAATTGTTTAATCACCATAAGACAGATTGCAATGGAAACAAGCTGACTAACATTTTCTTCAGTTAATATATTATTTTTTCAATGAAAGTGTGTGATAAAAATGCACAAAGATCATCCATACAAGGAAACAACTAGAAGGAAATCTGCTTGTTTTAACCACCCTGACGAAAGATGATAGAAGTGATCACATTAAAACTTCTGAGTTTCAAGGTCATCCAAAACAAAGTTAAATGGAAAAAGTGCTAAAATAGGCCACTGAACTGATAGAAGTGAGCTAAGGTATATTACAAGGAATAGCTAAAAAGAGCGCCCATGATGTTTGACCACCCTTGATTCAAAACCAAACAAACAAAATTACGGTGGAAACAATTCTTCTACCCCTCCCATGCTTTCATGTCTATCGATAATTATCATATCATTTCAAACTAAAACTTGATACGAAAGATGTTGGGTCGAGAAGTTTCTAGGCAATAGGCACGAGTAATAAGAACCAAACTGAAAAGTTTTACCTACTATAGGGTCCAAATTTAATGGTTGTCAAAGTCCAACAATACTGAAAAGCTGACCCCGTAAAACCTAGAAGTCTAAAACAAGGGGAACTTACACCCAGACAGCCTTTTTTGGCACCATCTAGATGAAGCAAAATAATGTTAACCGAGTTTAATCAGCATGGTCTACTCCAAAAGTCCAAACCACGGCATGAGTGAATCAGGGAAGGGGAGATGAACCGACCCTACCACACACCTTCCCCTCTCTTGAAGAAAAGGTTATTTATTCCATCACCCTACTAGTGGCTAGTGCAAAAATATTCAACTGACTACAGTCCAATTAATACCATTACTCACACTAGACTTTCCAGAAATTTCCTCTACTCAAAAGACGTACCAATAATGCCTTTCCTAAAACTAATAGACAAGCTAAATGGAAGCTGAAAACGTTACGTAAAATAGCATTTTGAAGAATCCTACCAAAATACTAATATATTCTTCTATCAAATGAGTCTAACTTATGGTAGTCAAACAAATTTTTAAGCTAGTTAAACAAGCTAAAAGCCAGCGTAAAAGTCTTGTCAAATACACTCTAAATAAAAAACTAGCCAGACAATAGAAGAGTCAACAGCGATACGTACGCTTACCATAAATTCCAGCACATAGCTCCACCCTAATTCCTGAACCATTCCAAACTCCATCCTTACTATACCTAACTGAACTCTTCTACCAAAAAAAGCAGATGGATTAGACAGAAGAGAAACAAACCAGTACAACAAAGTATCTCAAAGATAATAACATCTACCACTCAAGATTCTCCAAGAAGCAAACAAAAAACTCCTAAAACCTCGCTAGCTAGCTATGCTTACAACACAAGAAAAGCGTCAGAAAATAAGATACTGCACAAGTAGTACTACAAGTCAGAAGTAAGATTAAAGATATCATTGACATTTATCTCTCATCAGAAAGAAGGAGGAGAAGGACGAGGAGGTGGAGGTCCCCAAAACACATCATGAGGCATATTCTGACCGTTATGCAGCAAATTCGGAGGCAAATTATACATAGGCATCGAAACCTGTTCCCCCAAACCTTGAGAACTTGCAGAATTCACACCAGATTGATGCTGTGGTTGCTGCTGCACCTGCATTTCCTCCTCAACTTGTTCATCTTCCAGCGGCAACCTCTCATAAGTAGCATTAGCAAAAGTAGCAGCAATCACCATCACAGGACCCGAAGCCACCAAAGAACCCGCGACGGCGCCGCCAACAACTTGTCCCTGGCCACCGGCTAAATACACGGTGAGACCGGTAGCACCGGGAGGAGAAGGAGAAGGCAAGAAGGCACCGGAGAGGGAAAGTATCTCGAACCTTCCATGAAGTGTGATGACGCCACCGGGTGCAGCCGGTTGCCGGAGCGTGACGTTAGTGACAATGCCGCTCCCGCTAAGCACCGACACGCCGCGGTGGCGGCGATTGGCAAAGGCGGCGATGCTCTCGGCGACATCGGTACCGCTGGTGACTTCCAAGACATGGCTTCGGAGCGCGTTGGGGCTTTCTTTGGTAATAACGATAGGTGGTTTGGGTTTGTTCTTGGACCCTGGTGGTCTGCCACGTGGCCTGCGTCCGCTGCTCCCTGGCTCCGCCCCTTCGTGGCTGCTACCTGGGTTCTGATCTTCCCCGTTGTCTCGGCTCTCCTCGTCCTCTGTCGTGTTTGTGTTGGCGTTTGTGTTGCTGTTGCTGCTGTTAGTTGGCGTTGTGTTCGCGTTGTTGTTGTTGTTTCTATTCTCCATCAACTCTTGTTCTCTTCTCAAACCCACATTCCCAGGCCCGGCCCACCAACGATTCGCCATCTTCGATTCAAAATCTTCCGATATCTCTAATCTTTATAATATTTATTAGATTAGATACACGTATTCCCTAAATATCCAGATCTCTCTAGCCCAACCCCAAACCCGCTTCGTGAGTGCATGAATTAGGCATCAAACGCATGCGTTTTGCATGTAAACCCTAACCACACACATGTAAATCGAAGAATTCCCACTTAGACACAAAATACTGACTTCGAAAAATAAATAGAAGCTCCACACCCAACACAAAAAGAGAAGAGAAGAGAAGAGAAAAGAAGAAAGCAGCTCCCTGTGTCCCTGGTCCCTGAGGCTATTATAATAATTAGAGAAAAATGGTGTGTATTTCGTTGCGGGGGCTGTTCCAGCAGAAAAGATACGATGATAATATGATGCTTTTGTAATTGTACCTAAATCTATGCCACTAAAGGGGTCGGGTCAGATTGGTACGGGGCATAAAATGGCAACAGTAGGAAGTACCTTCAGGGTAAGTAAGGGAGGGGGTGGGGGGGTCCCCCAGTTTTTGTTTTTCTTTTCCGAAGCTGATGTTACCGATGTTTATCCATCCGTGAGCGTGTGTGTTGTGTAAGAACTAAGAATTGCATTTTATGTAGAAAGTGGTGAGGCTTAGCGGTTTTGTGGAATGAAGGGTGGGAGTGGTTTTGGGTTGTCTCCCTGGTAAGCGGTTCTTGTGTTGTGTTCAAAGTTTTCAACTTCCCAAGTATGCAGAGCTCCATCCACTTGTTGTTGTTGTGTCACCTACTCACACAGCTTCGTTCAAAACAAGATTAGAGAGAGAGAGAGATGTGCAAGAAAAGGGGTTGATGTTTGAATTTACCATAATGCCCTTGTACTTGCTGGCTGGCTTGGTTGGTCACTCAGTACCAGTTTGTTGTGCATGTGATTTGTGAAAGGGGAAATGCCCTGCTCCTGCCTCCTGCCTCCTGCCTCCTGCTTCCTGCTATCTTGTGGATTCAATTGACTTTTGCACTTCCCCAATACCTTTGGATTTACATTACACACCAAATGCAATTTCATCTTTTTCCTCATTTATTTTTCTATAAATATATTCCAAAATTTAAAACCATCTTACTTTTTCATGCCAGAATATTGGGTAACATATTTATTATTTTAATTTTTAATAAATATATTTCATATTTTAACTTATTAATTTGAAGACGTTGATTTTATGACACTCGTCACCAAAGCTTATGATTAATGTTATACTATATACTTTATCAAAATATCTTGTTTATATTTTATACAAAAATTATTAAATTTAAAGTACATGCATCTTAAAAAACACAAAAAAAAGGATTTAATATTTTATTTTTTTTATTTATATGTTGAATTATATTCTTACGTTAATTCTCAAGTTGTATTACCAAATATTATTATTATTGGGGACGGATAGATAACGTAAAATATATATAATGGAAAGTTAAAATATTTTTTATAAAAATAATAATTTATTTTTTTTAATTTGTTTATTTCTTGTAGATAAACAAAAATGAAGATAATACTTCTTATAATTATTACTTCTATCGGAAAAAATATTTTTAATATTTTATTATTGTAATTTTAATATATTTTAATAAAGATTTAACATTTTTATTTATTACTTTAATAATCAATTGTTCTAAAACATTAATTAATGAAATTCTATTTTTATTTCTTTTTATCTGCTCATCTAGATAAACAGTACTAGGTAAAGTTATTGCTTTAAAAATATAAAATAATTTTTTAGCAAGGGAAATTAGTATGAAAAATTATAAAAAATTTAACATCCAAATTAATTTTAAATTTTTTATTAGATTTAATTTAGTTTTCTGGAAAAGTAAATTTCTTTAAAAAATCTATAAAATATATTAGTTTCTCCGTTAAGAAATCCTATTTAACTTAATAAAGTTACCTTCATAACCCATTAATTAATTGGTATGACATTTGTAATTTTATAATTTTTTTAAATATTATATATCTAAAATATATACTATTCCAGTTTCAATTTAACATAATTTAGTTTCAGTTTAAAGAATTTTTTAAAGTTAAATTTATAATATTAATTATTAAATTTTAGTCATCTTTAGCGTCCATTTGGATTATATTTCATACCATTATTATGTCTATGTGTATATTACTTACATATTTTTATAATTACATAAAGAAAATACGAGAAAAGGAAATTTAAATTGAAGTTTTGATATTATCGGTTGTAACGGAAGAAGATGAGTAAAAAATATAATATTAGTTTATCTTTTATTTTAGTTAATTTATAATTTTATATATTAATAATAATGATATTATTTTTAAAAATAAAATTTAAAATATTTTACAATATAAAAATTACAAGTATAGTATAAACTAATTAATAAATTTTATATATAATTTGGTTAAGTTAAACAAGATTTTAAGAATAAAATATTTCATTAAAAATTCAAAATTTATTTAATAACTTTTACTTCAGGAAAGAATAGATTGGATGTAACAAAATAAAAAAAATCATTAAAAATCAACTACCAAAAGAATTTTATACAATCAAACGTATTTCCAAGAATGAAATCATTTTACTGCACACCAGCCAAATAAAAAAAATGACTCAATTAAATTCTGTTTTTGCTACCCTCAAACTTGTGTGTTTAAGAAACAATTCTCTGACAACAAAAAAAAAAAAAGAGTTTAAGAGCTGCCACTGCAAAATCAAAAGAAGAACCTAATATCCGTGAGGTTGTATCTGGGGAGACCATAACCATAGAGATAATAATGTGTGAGCACCTCGTGGATTTCTATCTATCAAATAAAGATAAATAATAATCAAAATACCAAAAAAGATAAAAAGAAAAGGACATTTTTATCCTATTCCAAACAAATTTCCTTATTTAGTTATGAGTAACATTCATCAATGGAGAATTTACGACCAACTATTTAATCATGTATAGATTCATTTATGATCTTATAACTTTTAACACCATTTATTTCTTGACGCAAAAATTAAGCGCTAACAATGCCATAAAATAATTCAAATTAAAAGTGCTTACCTCTCTTGTCTTTAATATATGACACCCCCTCCCCAAAAAAAGAAATTAGCATTTTGTTTGCTATTCTCGAAACATTTTTAAAAAAATTACACTTACTTTCTATTTTATTATCTATGAGAAAAATAAAATAAGAATTATCTAAAAATAAATAATATGCTGGCTTTAATACAAAATAATTTTTATAAATGCAAATGTTTTTTTTAGTTTAACTATATTTTCAATAATATTTAATAAACATAGAAGTATTAACAATTTGTGACTGTTAAATGTAATTAATATTTATATTTTTCAGAAATTTGTTAGGGTGAGGGGATGGTATCCTTATCCAAAGCAAGAATTTTTGAACTGGAATTTTTTTACAGATGAGTTATATTTAAATCACTTAAACGAGACAAATGAAGACTTAAACTTTCAACTTATCAAGAGTGAGACTTTATTTTATTATATTCAATTAATTTCTTGAAATATAATATTACCATTTATATTTAAAAACCATTCATAAAATTAAAATTATTATAATTTGTAAAAGAAAACATGTTAAATGTAGACATTTTATCTTTAATAGAATATTTTGAAATTATATTGATTGAACACAGTAAATTTTTTCACGGAAATCTAACTTATTACAGTACTTAGCAAACATATAAAATATTAAAGTCATTCAAAATTATAAATATATATATATTTAAAATAAGATATAGTGTATTAAAGTTAAACTCAATTTACTAACAGTGAAGAGTTATTAAAATAGTTTTAGTTAGTAAATAAAAAGAGAGAATGTGAAGATGGAGAAAAAGGGAATAAAAAAAGTTGTGATGAATTGAAGGGTTCCACCGAAAAAATAGAACGTTATGATGGGAGCGGCATGGGGTGGGATAACGTGCTGATGCGGCAGTGGGATACATCGCTGTCTGCGAACAACGACAAAAGTAACGAATGCCAATGTCTGAAACATCACCGCCAAAATTTCTGGGCTCCTCTTTCTGCTACTGCTAACCATTTTAACACCACATTTTACATTTTAGTTTAGAGACAAACCATTCAATATAGCTTTTCATAAATACATTAATTAACTATTTCTTTAATATTTTTATATTTATATACAAATTTGTAGGATATATTTTATTATAATTTTTAAAATTTATAAGTTTTGCATACTTTTTTTGAACATGTTAACGATCCATTTCAATGTTTTTTACATATATTTTTATTATTAATTAAATTTATTGATTAATTATAAACGTATGTAAACTATTTTTCAAATAAATTATATTTATGGTACTGTGTTGTTTTATTATTTATACTAAAAATAATTAATAAAAAATTTAATTAGAATAATCTATTTCAAATTATGATGGGATGTGTTAATAATATTTTTTATGAAAACATTTATTTCCAGTTATCTAATTGATGACTTAAAAATACTTATTAAGATTTTTTATTAAAAATAATAACGTGCTGTTTATTTATAAATTCAATTAATGTAATGTAATTTATATAAATAGAGCCAAAACCAAGCTATAAGCCGGTTATAAGTAGTCAGGGAGCCGCATGTTAACTTCTGTTATTTTAAAACTATATAATTATTTATTTTCTAATTTAACTAATTTTTCCAACGATATAATTTTTAAAAAATATATTAACTAGATTCTCTCAGTTATTATTCACATTTTTTATATCTTATCAACGATTTCTCATGTTTAAATGTTTAGCTGAGAAAAGATATGGTAAGGTATAAAAAAAATATTGTTACTTATCTTCTACTAAAATTGTTTATTGAAAAGATATTCTAATTTTACTAACTAAAATTTATTTTTAAAAAAGTACAAAAAAATCAGTTTCTGTATGAGTTGTATATAGTAAAAGATGTGCCGTAAAAAAAATACAGTACACAGTTCCAGAATGTAGTAAAAAAAATGCACTTTGTAATTGTGTCCAACTTTTTCCAAGATTTGGTTTCTTATATCAGCAATCATTCCTTAATTTTATTGCCTAGTCATTGTCCTCCAGCGGAGCACTTTGTTTAGATTCGGGTTTTTAACCATCAAAATAAAATAAACTATTTCAATTATGGGACTTTTATTTGTGATAAATTATCAGTCTATTAAAGTGATTTCTTTTTTACGAATTTAATTTATAATAATTATTGTGTTAGTTAAGAAATTTATTTAAAAATTAAATTAAAATGGGATGTACTGAATGATGATAATAAATGAGTAAAGCTATTAAAGAAAACAAGATTACCATTAGGTTAATGTTAATAAAGCGAAATAGAAACTGACAATGTTATAATTTCTGCATTAAAAAAAAATAGGAAGTTAAATTTGATTTTTTTAAGTTTTAAGCTCATTTAATAAACTAATCTTTTATAGAATAAGCCCTTTTATGTACTTAAACCATTATATATCTCAAACATTTCCCCTCGTTAATTTACTTTGTTCTTTATTTGCTAAATAACAATGCTAAGGAAAATGTTGCTTTCGCAATATTCATACCTTACATTTCTCCTATCAAATAGATTATGTGTATATAGAAAGTTGTTCACTCAAAGCTTCCAACAACCAAACTAAAATGGAGATAATTATTTTTTTAGTCTAATTTAAAATACTAAAGAGTGGTGATATTTTTTTATTCAACTTCTTTTAAAGATAAATTCAAGTTTAATATTATAAATATTTGATTTAAATTTTATTTTTCAGTTAAAAATAAAAAACTTCATTTTAATAATATATACTGATATTTAATATTAATTTTATTATGTAGATTATTAAAATTAATCTTAATATAATAAGAATTAATGGACGTGTCTTGCTGATTGATCTAACAATTAAAAAATTAATGATAATTTTAAAAGATAAATAATAACAATTTTAATTTTTATTATGTTTTTAATAAATTTATATTTATAAAATGTCAACTATTAAAAAAATTATTTTAATAATAATTTAAATCCTGTAACTATTCAAATTTAATATAAATTTTATTAATTTATACGACCGAGAAATAATAATCGTTATAAGAGATTATTTTTTGTTTAATAGTTGAAAATTAATCTTCCCAAGTGATCGAGACAAGAAATCAGTTTTACAGCCTAATTTGGTTTAGAAAAAGATAATCTTAACTTTATAATTAAAATAAATGATTATCAAAATTTGCTAAACAATCTTGTCCTTCTTTATATGATTTATATAGATAAGGTTAATTTCTTTGACTGTTCATATTGTCACAAGACATGGCCTTGTATATGCGTCATGAGTGCTAGAGCACATTGTCTTGCCTTTGTTTCTATGTGCAATCCAACTTTGTGTACTCACAAAACAACGACACTTTTTACTCTTCTGAGAATGAGAATGGGATCTTTAATAACAATACGTTAATGATGCCACTTTTGTTGTGTTTGTGAACCGACTTCAGAAAAAAGTGAAAATGGAACCAATAAAGGAGTTGGAATAAGGGCATATCTCTGTTTTATAATATAAAATTAAGTCTTATGCTTTTAATATAAAATACATATTATAATAAAATATATGATTTAAATTAATTTATACGTATATTTCAAAATATTCAACAGCACAGTTTAAATTAATTAGAACCAATTTTAAATTAAAAAGGCACTAAATAATTATTCCGAAAAAATATATGCTTGGCATAGAAAAGAAAAAGACTTTGATAGTATAACGAAGAGAATGAAAAAATTTATATGATTTTTTATGTAGGAAAATTCAAATAAATGTATTAAATAAAGTAAAATAATCAATATCTTATAAAAAGTAAAAACAAAAGTTTTATTTTCAAAGCATGTTTTAAACTTATTATTTTAGGCAATGGTTTTTAAAACCTCTATTTAAAAATTAATTGCTAATACTTTACATATAATATTCAAAACATACCCTTATAATATGTTTGGTACACTTAAATCTGGATAAACATTTTTTTAAAAACAACCCAATAAATTAATAGAAAAAGAAATTTTTAAAATAAATCGAATTAAATATGCAGTTAATATATATATATATATATATATTTCTTTAGGAGCATAAAATGGCGCAGCTTCTTTAGATTCTCTAGCAAATAGCAACGAGTCATTATTGTCTTGATCTATGCCACCCAATTCAAGTGTTTCCATCACAGGTCGCTTTCAGGTCGATGATCACTTCATCAGAAATTTAGAAAGAAATGGCAGACATGTAAGTTTGTTCTACCACTGCTATCCTATCTCTGCCGAGGCGTCAATTTCTATATTTATTTATTGGTTTAAATAATTTTTCTTTTCTTATATTTATGTTTTTTATTTTTATTTATTCTTTTTTAAAGATTATATATTTTAATTTCTGCTTTTTAAAGTTTTGTGTTGACTGATAAAGTACTAACTTAACTTTAGGTTAGTATTTATTATTTGTCTTTAATAATCTAATTTGATATGTTATTTTATTTTTTATCTTTATAAATATACTATTTTGTCTATGAATTTTACAAGTTATTCTTTTATTTTTTTAGAGTTTTCAATAAGTTCTATCTTCATTATCTTTCCTTCAGCCCCTCCCCACCAACATTTAAATTATTATTTTTTTATCAACACCTCATTATCTTAGAAAAAACAAAACCTTTCATCAAGGTACGTTTCTAAACTTCCGAGTTCTCTTCTTCAACAAATATTTGCTTATCTTTTATTGTTTCCGCTATCTCATCTCTTTCATAAAGCTCTACATGTTATCTTGTGCTATTTACAATTTATGGTACCATTAATTTTCTCAAGCTCATACCTTTACACCACATTCACTTTTAAAAAAGTCTTAAGATTTTTGCATTGACTATCATGTGTTTTTTGTGGCAACACTTTCCTAAAGTGGAGGGAGGAGGGTGGAGGAACCAAAGGAGAGATAACAAGGAAAGGTAAAAGATGAAAGAAAATTTTTCAAAAACTTTAAGTCAAATGGAGAAAAAAAAAAAAGAACTAGAAGTTAAGAAAAAACATAGAGATCAAAAGTAAAATGATATATTTTTTAAGAATAAAAAATAACATAACATATCTATATAAGATTATTCAAAACATGTGACAAGTGTTGATTTAAAGTTTTGTTAGTGATGTCATCCCTTAACATAACTCTGTTAAGTTTAAAATATGTAAATTTTTAAAAAATATGGGACCTCAAAAATAAATAAAAAAACTGGCAAAAATCAAAATAAAAAATTTGAATAAATGTAAGAAGTGAAAAATTATTTAAACCTTGCTTATTTTCATTTTTTCTATTAGTTGTGTAAAATTAACTGTATTTTTTATTTTTATATTTATTTTAAATTGCGTGAAAAATGTATTTTAACTCATGAAAAGTTTTTTTAATACGGTTTAATAAATTGAATAGTGTTCTCGATCAATTGATCAACTACCCTCATGCAATTTACCTAAAAAAATTTTTAAAGATCCATATCTAATTCTTGGGTTTAATTTGGATGAACCGTGAGTAATAAAGGCTACACCTTTTTAAAATATTTATTTAATTATTATTATTTTATTTATTTAAAAATATTTTTGAAAAATATATTTAATGCAACAAATAATATAAATTGAATCTTATAAAAAAAGTTAAGATATATTTTATTTTATTTTCCTTATAAAGTGGAGAATGTAAATATAAAAATATGTTTTAAAAAATATAACTCAATTTAATTTATATATTTAAAATTAATATCATCAAAATTAATTTTACTTAACAAATAGATGATGGATACTAATCGTTTAATGAAATAAAATACTAAAATTAATTATTTAAAAATAATACAAACAATTTAAATGGATAAATTTAAATAAAATTATTAATATTGGTTTAATAACAAGTTTAAAATTAAAATAATTTACATAAAATTCTAAATTTGAATTTCATTGATGTTGTATAAAAAAAGTAGAATTTATTAAATTTGTATTGTGGTAACCCACTTTTTAATATTGAATAAATAAAAGTAGGATGAGGCAAACTTGGTCAACAAAACAAAACAAGTATTCATAATTCATTGTGATGGCTAAAATTCAAATGTGATCATATTCTGGAAAGCTAGAAAGCAAAGGGATAACTGCTCCCAAGATATCAACCCCTTTGAAAGTAACAACAACGTCGTTATCCATTTTCACAAAGGGGACAAGTTTACCAATGGAAGCTTTTCAACAGGATAACACTCATCTTCGCACACAATATATCTATCTACATTTATTTATTTTTTATAATAATTTTAATCTCATAAATATTTTTATAAATGTTTTAACTTTTAAAAATATTTATGATGATTAAAATTATTATAAATTAAAAAATTGAGATAAATCAAAATAAAAAATTAGTGTCTATCTATACAATAATCATTATTATTTTCAATATGGTGATGCCACGAATAGCATGCCGCAAAGGAAAGATATAGCAGTTTAGGTTTTGTTTGAGAACACGGTAGATTTGGTAGGAATGACTTATGGGAAAGAGTTGGAACTTTGAAATTAGAACAAAAAGTTAGTCAAAGTACTTGATTTGATCTTGTGCCGCATAACATAACGTGGTGGATAGTGTCCAAATTGCTCAAAAATTTTATTTTAAAAATAGTAGTTTTCTTATAAGTCGCGCTATCCTATTCCATTCTATTATTAGTTAATTATTAAATTAAAATAATTACTTGTATATCATTAATTATAATTTTTTTATCCTTTTTATTCCTACAGTCTTCCCGATTACAAAACAAAAAAATATTGAATATATTTCTCTTTACCTTACTGGATGATATCGTATCAAAACTATCAAACTAGTAAAACATAAAAAAAATATGGTTTAAATATATTTTTAACTTTTTTAAAATTTTGATTTTATTTTTTTATTTTTAAAATAATCAGTTTTGATTAATCATTTTTAAATAGACTGATTTTATTTTTTATTGACTATTAAATATTAAATTTTTTAAAATAAAAAAATTCAATATTTAAAAATTTTAGAATAACTGAAAACATGTTTAACAAAAAATATTGTTTTGATACCTCCATAATTAGTTGGATATCGATACTTGCTTGATGTAACCCAGCCCATAATTAACATATATTATTTATTTATTGATATTAATATTTTATTTTAATTTTTTAACATATCTTTGTATTTTTTATTCACATAAAACTTTATAAAAAAAATTCATGTGTCTGAGTCTTAAATTTATTTTCGTAAATATATTATATGTCTAAATCTATTTTTACAATAAAAAAAGTAATAAGGTTGGAACATAATATTTTACATAAATTAATTTAGTTTTAAATTTTTTATCATTAAATCAATTTTAATAACTTTAATTTATTGTTAATTAACCAATGCATCGTAATATATATAATTAAAAAATAAAAAATTAAATTAAAATAGTATTAAAAATTCATAATTTTAACAATTATGAAAAATAATAAATATAAAAGATAATTAAAATATTGTAAAATATTATTTTAACATTTAAAAATAAAATATGCTAGCAAATAATTTATTCAAATTACAAACAATAACAAAATAATATATAATAAAAAATAAAGTAATATTATGAAAATTAAAAACAAATATTCAAGAAAATAAGTTTAAAAAAGTGAAATAGTTTTATTATGAAAATTTAAACGTGTAAACTTTTAATATTCTAAAAAGACTAATATTATCTTAAAAGTTAGAAATAACCACAGTTCACTTTTCAAAAACCATAATTGCATTAAAATATATTAGAAGTTAAATAAAAATTATTCTCATGATATATTGGTAAAATAATTCATTTTAAAAAATTTAAATTATTAAAAAATTTAATAGTTACTATTATTATTTAAATAAAATAATAAAAAACATTTTAACCTATATATATATATATATATATATATATATATATAATTAACAGGTTAAATTAGCTTACTTTTCTTGAAATCGTTTTCAATTAATTTACTTGTGTTCTAGTCATTGTTTCTTTTAACAATGCTCATGTTTCTCTGGTGATTATAAAGATATTAGAAAAAGGAATATAATTAATTAATACAGAAATACTTTAATTTGAAATTAAAAGGTTGAGTTTCTCATTAGCAATTTCTTGAATATGAAATATTCTTTCATTTTTAAATCTAAGTCAGATTTTATGAGAGAGTGGTAATTCTTAGATAGATTCTTTACTTGAAATAGGTAAGTGAAAATCTATTGATAACTCTTGACAGTTGATATTATATTTTGTAAAGACGGCAAGTTATAATAGAAATCTCATATTAGTTGGCTTAAGAATTATATGTAACTTTCGTGTGAAAGAATTGATTGTGAAGATGAAGATTTGACTTATAAATATTTTATGTTATAGTAAAAATCTCAAACTAGTTGGATTAGAGATTAAATGTAACTTTTATGTAGACTAGATAAACTAATATAAATCTTGAGTTTGATATTTTAATTTTTTTAATTTTAATATTATATTTATTATTATTTATATAAATTTTTATATTATCTTGTTATTAATCATTATCATATTAATAATTTTTTAAAAAAATTATCTCTTAAAATGAGAAATTATGAAAAATCTAACCCTAAGTTATTATGTGTGAAAATCACATTCCATAAAGAAAAAAAATGTAGTATCTCTTAAAATGATAAATTATGAAAAATATAACCCTAAATTATTATGTGTAAAAATCACATTCCATAAAGAAAAAAATGTAGTATCTCTTAAAATGATAAATTATGAAAAATTTAACCTAAATTATCATGTGTGAAAATCACATTCCATAAAGAAAAAAATATAGAATATAAAAAGTACCCTAATTGAAATAGTGAAATTCACCAACCACCTTATTCTCCAAAGTGATATCTCGGTTTATAATTAATATATCAATATTTTATATTTTAAAATATTTTATAAATAATTAAATAAAAATATTTTATAAAATATAATTTACAAATATAATGTATCTTATATATTTTTCTCATATTTATATATCTAAAATATTTCAAATAAAATTTTAATATATTCAAAATTTTAATTTCAAAAATATAAAAATACTTAATATATCGTAAAAAATATTTAATTTATAAAGTTTGTATTTGTTAGAGTTGGCGTTGAAGCATTGTAAAGATGGTTGAAATAAAATCACAATGAAACTAAAATATGGTAAATAATAGTAATTTTATCAATAAAAACAATTAATAAAATGTCATATTCTTTGTTATTTGACTTTACCTATTTTAAGAAATAAAAATGTTTAATACTTTCAGTTATATATCTCGTTTTTTAAATATATCAAATATTAGATATAAAAAAAATCCTATTATGTCCCATTCTTACCTGTATGTTACATACTATCATAGTTACATTAAGTACAAAAGGCTTGCCATGCATAATGCTCTTATTGGTAAATGGCTAAATTAAAGGGAAAAAAATATATTGTATTTTTATATTTTTTGAGTTATACAAAATACTTATGTATATTAAGTTTAAGAGCAGAAACTCCGACAAGATAACAAATAATATTATGTTAAATTTAAAAATTACATGTGAAACAACATTGTGATCTACTAAAAAATATTGCGTTCTAACAAAATTCTATTAAGAGCGTAGTTCTAAACAAACTTCACTCTGGTAGTCTCATTATTAGTCTCGACTGTTCTTAGTTCAGTAAAATTGTCGCATTATGTATATTTAGGAATAAAATTGTTTTAGGAAAATAATAATTTTCAGAAATTCTCACAAAATTCTAGCAAAAGTAAATTATTGTTTAATTTATAAAGTAAAGATTGGTTTATTTGATTCTCACGCAATAGATGAGAGATGCAGTAGTCGACTGATTAGCTAATGACTCATGAATAGTAGGAGTGTATATTCTTGACCAGCCCCAATCGAGAGTTAGATTTTAGAAAATGGAAAAAAAGAAAAGATGTTTTTTGAAAATAAATATTCTTTTATGTTAATAATTTTTAAAATAAAAATAAATGATTTATTAATATAAAATTAATGAATTAATCTTTTGTTTATTTTTATAGTAATTATTTAACTTTTAATGTTTAAAAAATATTTGGCTTCCTCTTCAAAATCTAACTCTTTAAAAGTTTGTAATTTTTAATTTAGAATCTTGTTAATATTCTTCTCTTTGGCAGTTTTCTAACTTAGTTGAGGTTTTCTTTATTTTGATTTAAAAAAAAAACGAGAGTAATTTATCGTACCCTTAGATTTATTTCTTTTATATTTTATCAATATTTGAAAATAACCATTCAGTATAGATTTTAAATAACCATTAACTTTTTTTAGAAATACTTACACGGCACTCATTTATTTTTCATTTTTTAATATTATTTTGACATTTAAATTTAACATAACCATATGGAAAATTGAGGAATGTTTCGAGTAAATAAAGAGATATATAACATTAAATTATTATATAAATTTAAAAATATTTAAAGTGGAAAAGGGGAAATATAGAACAAAATTAGTAAAATTTCATTAAATTTGAGAAGATGCAAGAGTAACTTGCATTTTTATTTGAGAAAACAGTGGAACAATGTGTATGCTCACGGGGAGCACAGGGAATCAATCTCAGTTGTAGTAGTGAAATTCAATGCAGAGAGATTTCAGTAGATGACGTGTGATTAGAAGTTCTTTGTATTTTAGCATAAAATATATTGCTAGCGGGAAGGATCCACGTGAAATGCAAATAAATTTTGTTGGAAGCTCTGCATTTGATTCAGTTTGTGGCAGATGAAATGCAATAATGTTACAAAACACAATGTAAGGGCACTAGTCATTCCCTAAATATCAGATACCATATTGGAATTTAAATATGCATTTGAAAAATGTGAAAATAAAAAAATTGAAATTTAACATTAACCTTTTCAAGTTTAAGTAAAGTGGAAAGAATTTTATATCTTATTTATTTTTAATTTCTTATAAATTATATTTTCCTGTATATATATTTTAAAATAAATCATATATTAAATATATTTTATTTAAATATTATGTAAATAAACATTTAAAATTTGAAGAAAATAAAATAAAACCATTTTTTTTACAAAATATAATAACTTAATATCATTATTTATTTATTATTATAATTATTGAAAGAAATTAAAAGTAAACGCATATATCTATATTTCAAACCCAATCCTAATTTTACAAATCAGATTCACATTTAAGTTTGTGAAAATTGGATTGAGCTTAGATGGATATCTATGAGTTCAGGTTTACTTAACATGTCTAGCAATGATAGCCAATGAATAATGATGTAAATTTTTTAAAAACATTAAAAAGTAATTGATTATAAGGATCCAGAATTGAGTGCTGCATCTTTTATTGTACACATAAGACAGAGAATAAAGATGACAATTTGGGTTTAAGAAACTCTGACTTGGGGTTGAAATCCATTAGCAGTAAATCCTCCATCAACAGATACAATCTGTCCAGTGATGTAGGATGCAGCTGGCAGGCAGAGGAAAGTTACCAAAGATGAAACTTCATGTGGTTCTGCTATCCGCTTTATTGGTGTTCGAGATAACACCTCGTTGACAAACTCTTCGTTAGCAAGCACCTGTTAGAAAAGTAAACAAATTTCTATGAAGATAATATTGTCATTTGAAGATTAATAACACAGATGATCCTGTAATTAAACAAGTATATTCTAAATAACCAATAAGGACTATTAACGGTTACAATAAGAAATATGTATAAGTATAATAGTACCACTTTACAGTGATGTATACCTGATTTCACTTGTGTTTTCTAGCAGCTACATTTTTTACGATTTATTTAAAACTGACAACTATTTTCAGCTGTTAAAAACCATCAGAGATAGAAAAGGCCGAATATAAGTGGATGAACGATACTGTGCATGTGTATAGTAATCGATACTTTATGTATAAGGTCCAGATACACTGTCATTAACTAGAAAAGTTCAGTCTACAGTAGTAGTGCTGAAGCACATAATTTTGGTAACATCTTCACATGGAAACCTAAGTGATAATAGATGGGCCAATATTTTGGGTGTCACGGGCACACTTGTGACATGATGATACCCTTGGGCCCCTCAACTCTTTCTCATATTAGCCCTCCACATGTTTTGTGGGCTCTGTCATGGGCTTCCTATATTCTCTTGTGGGTTGGGTCTATAGCTATACAACTCAACGAGGCATCCCAATATGCAGGCTACTTAGATTTTCCTATTCAATAATCTGAATGTTCCTACACTTGTGATCCTTAGAATGAATGTAAGAACTTCAAAGCACAAATTATGTATTGATATTTTAAAACATGGTATGAAGACTCGAGGGATGAACGTAATTAGCCAATCTTATAAAGAGAAAAACGATTAGTCCTTGGAACAGAAGATAAAAAAGGGTGAAAGAGCATTACAGGTTCCACAAGTGGTGTTTTGGTGTACCAGGGTGCAACACAGTTGCTCCTTATATTGTCTTTTGCCCATTCACAGGCAAGATATTTGGTGAACTGATTCATTGCAGCTGAAGAAAAGAGCACATTGAATCTCTTTCGTTAATATCTTTCAAAATAGTTTGTAATCTACATGTTTGAGCCACAGAGAAATGGCCTGATTATACATCAACTCACCTTTACTTGCTGCATAAATGACTCCAGAACCTGTGGCTGTCAGACCTGAAACGGAGGAAATGAACACAATGCTTCCATTTCCAGAAGCTTTAAGAAGAGAATATGAAAGTTGACACAGATGGTATGCAGAGTCCAAGTTAGTTGTCATCACTTTTGAATATTCTTCAGTTGTATATTCAATTGTTGGCTTCCTCACATTCATTCCAACATTGTTTACCTAAGCTCACAAGATGATCAAAGAAATAAAATTTATCATGTGCTAAAGTCATGCTCATAAGAGAAACAAGTCTAGCAATTTGAACATTTTCATAATGACAGTTTTAAGCTAACATCATCAAATAATCACAAATAACGAGGTTGTATATATCATGTTTTAACTAGAGATCTTATATTAATGCCACCCTTCTGAGTGCGTTTCAAGCATCAATAAACGTTCTTAATTGACCAAAATGCATCAAGTAAGTGCAAATATTCAGTCAATAACCACTTGCAATTTGAGTGCATGAAAGATGGACAAAGGAAGGCGAACAAACATACACTGCAGCATCTTAAATTTCTTTTGTATCATACAAAATAAAGAGTCATCAACAAAGCTGAACACAAAGGTTATCCTGTCCACACAGGCAGAGTCGCTGAGTTGCATCAGCTCCAAAAAACTGAGAAATTTAGCATAGTAAGTGCTCCACATTTCCTTGATTTCAAAATATTATATTGTGAAGAGGGTAGCATCTGCATCTGAAATTTGTTTAGTACCAGCAGTTCTATCATACAAGGAAATCTCTAGCCTTTTTTCACGTTTCTACATGCAAACTCTCTTAGCAACATTGCTTTCACTATTATCAACAACTGCCTGATAAAATTTCTTTTCAAAATTAACAAGTCAAAATGAAAGCGGAATAAAAAAAAAATGTGATTCAAATACCGTAAAAGTGGGCTACCCGGCTCAAATCAGACCATAGATAATAATGCTATTTTGCCCCTTTATATTTGGCTTTTATTATTTTCGGGGATTTTTCTCCCCAATAAACTCTCCTAAAACTTTAGATTCTAAATTGTTCTAAATATAAATACAAAAAGAAGAAAAGGGACTCACAAGAATGTTCAGCTTGCCGTTGAAGGCAGAAGCCACTTGGTGAATGAGCTTCTCCCTTTGGGGTAGCGAAGATGCATCGCAAACCGACCCAGAAACCGAAAACCCCTTTTCTTTCCACTCCTTTAAGCATGCGTTCAGCTCCGCTTCATTCCTAGAACAAGTGTACACACTCGCACCAAACTCCGCCAGTTCCTCCACCACAGCGTGCCTGAACAGTGAACCCAACCACCACACCCATAAAACACACCACGCAAAAAACGCAACTTTAAGTCCTTTTAACAAACCCCAGAACCAAGAAACCGAAACTCAATTCAAGCAACAAACAGAATCCACAAAAAAAAAACGATTCTAGCACGAGAAATAAAGTGAGAAGAGAAAGAAGAACCCGATTCCACGTGTCCCTCCAGTAACAAGAGCGTAGGTTCCCTTGAGTGACCATCTTGAACCTCTGCTACTGCTCTCTGAGTTCGACATTGTTGTTTCTGATACTGGTTTTGGTCACGATCCTAATCCTGTCTTCGAGTGCTAATCCATGAAGGTGATTTTTTCTTAGCTTTTCTCAAAACGACGTCGTTTTTGATTGGGCATATTTGTTAATTTTTATGGGCCCAGTTACTATTTTCCTAAGGTTATCCGTGTTGTCACTGTCACTGCTGATGAGGCAAGAGAATAATGAAGCATATTTTTGTTCTATTATTTTGGAAATAGACTCCCACATGCACAAGAGTGCAATAAAATATGAGAAAGGATAAGTCAAACTGAGATGTATGTTTATAAGTGATTAAATTGCTTCATTTGTAATTCTATATATTTTTTTTAAACAAGTGACATGATTTGGGCCTTTTCAGGTGCCTATATAATAATACTGAGCTGAATTTCAGTCCGAATAATATATTTAACTAATACTATGAGATTTGACTTATGCATGTGTGTAAGAAATATCATTTTCATAACCAATTTATTAATAGGGATTTTTTCTTAAAATTTAATTATATTTTAACTAATTTTGAAAATTGATGATTTTGATTTTCTTAATCATTTTTTATAATTTTATTTATTTTAATTATCAAATTTTGCAATTTTGATTCTTTTGTTAATTTATTATCCATTAATTAATAGTTTTTATCTAATTTTATTAATCAAATATTAATTGAATTTAATTGTAAATTAAAATATCAATTTAAACTTTTTTCAATTTTATTAATTTATTAATTACTTAACAAAAATTAATAAAAATAAAATCACAAAATCTCAAAACTTTCAAATTTCAAATATAGAAAAATATAATAAATTAATTTTTCTTATTATAAAGAAGGAACACTTTGTGAAATTATGTCATTCGAAAACATGCTAGACTCTTGGGAATTTTAATCATGTGCCACATTCACATGTATGAGGAAATTAGGGACTTACCAAATGACAAAATCCATTATAGTCACGGAGGAGATAATGTTCTTTCATTACGCTTTACAATTGCCATCACCTGCATGAATATTGAAGAGTATAGAACCCTGTTCTTATCTTTACTTTGTCAAAAAAAGACTATTTTATTTTAAATATATTTGGATTTCTATATTAGAACATGATATGACAAGTTGAGTTTGGTTTGTAAGAAGATCAGTATGTAGACATTGTAGGAAGGAGAATAAGCTTGTGAAGTGTCATTTATCAAAACACCTTTTAGAACCAATGAATAGATTAATTATACGACGAAATGTCCGTGTAGTTGTTTTCACTGCCCAAACCTAGAAACAATCCTAATGCATAGACACACACGTGCTAGGTAGCTACAATTTCAATCTCTAGACTCTTAAACTTCAGCAGTATATAGCAGTAGTTATAGAAATATTATCACTACTTTGCATACATCGAAGCACCCTAAATAAAGAAAAAGAAACTTGCTAAAGCAGGGAACATATATCAATCTGAATTCCCACTATTGATACCCCAAAGAAAAACAGAAATGCACACATCATCCCCATGTGACCTCTATCTTCTTCACGTATAATCGTATATACTTCAATTCAATTTCTAACACAAGATAGAGTCAGATTTATCAGGCCTTGCCAAAATCAAAATGTTCCATTAGTTAATCAAAATCATCCCATGAACCTACACCAATTTTAACCATAAAGTTGCAAACTAAGCACCACTACCACTTGTGAGCAAGTTTATAGGAAAAGAAAGAACTTCAAATGGTGAAACAAAACAATTATCCGATGAGTTTCTAGTTGCTAGTTGTTCACCGAATTAGTTTCATGGCAATGCTTGGAAATTCTAGTCGAAGACAAAACTAACCTCTCGTAGAAAATATATAAAATTATTCATGCATGTTTATGTAATAGTTTAATTAAGCTTTTAAGATAGTTAATTTGCCACATAATGTAATAAACTTAATTCTATATATGACAAGTAGTTACGAGTTTGATCCTTATTCTTCAAATAAAATTTTAAAATAAGTGACATATATTTAGCATAAAATAAGTGAACCTGCATGTGCATTATACATCTTTAAATAATTAGAAATGTTGGTTGATGACAATTGACACCCAACCCCAAACTTTCTTTTCTTCATTAATTAATCTCTCTTTTATGCCAATTAATGTCCTATGACTATGTGAATCAATAAATAAAATTCCAAGGCCATAATGGGAAATTTATTTTCAAAGGGTAGCAGGAATTCCCCCTTGATCATAGACAGCAATGCTTTTGTGTTACTCAGTTCACCGCAGAGTGCAAAGTACATGAAGTCAAAAGCGATATTTCATCAAATTTCCTTACAAAGAAAGGTTGAAAAGAAGAGACTATGACGTCCCCGTGTATTCTGGAGGAACGGTCGGTGTCACAATAAGGTGGCTAACACTGTTTTGAAGTTACTATAGGCACAAGACTCTCGGGCTTCGAAATATTTGAAAGACATTTTAGGGATAATTATAGCTAACATGAATATAACATCACACCAAAGAGTAAAAACAATGAGATGCTAATAAGGCCAATGATGTGATGTGATGTCCTTTCGCTCTCTACCAAACCGAATTAATATTTGGTTGTACTGTATTAGTATTCAATTTCCGTGTGGTTGGTTGGATTTTTGGAAGTGTTAGGAAGGAACATGTGGAAAACAACTGAAAGGTTTGGAATTTATGGGAATGATGATGAACTGAAGTGGTAAGTGGGTGAAAGATCACAACCAATGATCCGTGTAAAAAGGTTATTCATAATTTTGTGCATGTGACTACTGTTAGTTCCCTGGAATATATGTAGCTGAAGTGACTTCTAATTGTCAGTTACTGTCAGTTCTTCTACCACTTTAATTATTATCTTACAGTTGAACTTTCCTCTTCCTTGATTCCTATCTAAACTTGCAGTTAGTTGAGTACCAGAAGCACAGGAGAGAAGAAATAAAATCAATTAAAATAAATACATAAAAAATGAATCTTTCGTTAAAGAAAAAAACCAATTTGCGTTTATGTCTATAGTGAAACCCTAGCACAGAGATTCCATTTCTCATTAACATATTAGAGTTTGTCCAACTCATCTCAATGAGATGGTGAAGTTTTCAATATTGTTGAGGAAAGTACTGTAGTGTTGTGTTTTCATTTGTCATTTGCTTTCAATCATGAGGTGCATGCCACCTTACTAATAATTGTATGCTAAAAAACACAGAAAAATAAGAAACATCTACATGTTCAAGAAACAAAATAAGATAATAACATGCAACTAAAGATAACATAAGTATTCAAATTAATTAACTTCTCCTGAAAATAAACCTAAGAATTCTATCCAAGGTTTAGTTAGGCACAGAAGGTTCTTTGCCTATTTTCTATGAACCCCTAATAGGAAAGGAAAAAGAAAAAAAAGAAAAAAGGCAAACACTGACATTCCATCACAACTTCTTCTGTTTGTCCTATATACTAATTAACTTTCTGTGGCTTCCCCAGCCTGAGTTCAAGATCTAAGTCTTCCATTCCAGGCTTAAGTCCAAGTACAAATTCTGCAGACTGGAAAGTTAGGAGTCTATCATTTGAACATGGCTTGACGAAGACAGGGAGAGAAGAAATAGAAGAAGTTTTTGGTCTTTTATAATTGAAAGCTTCGTCCCCACATGAATCATCAGTTGGTAATTTTTGGCCAAACACTGAACTTTGTCCCACAGACAAACTTGTTTCAACATAATCATTACAACGCAAACCTTTAAAACTGTCTTCCCTTTCATTGACTAGCCCTTTTGGTTCTGAATCAGGATACACCATGTGGTGTCCCCAGCTAATCGAAGAAGAAAAAGGAGACATGGTAGGTTGAGAACAATTTTCTTGGGTGGATATAGTTGAGGGTCTTGAAGATGATGAGACTTTGCTTGTTGTAACTGTACCAACAAATTTAAAGTAAGGCTTAAGGCAACAATCTAGCTTACAGCAATAGTTCTATTCAGAAAATTGAGCAGCTGATGACTTACAATCATTTCTGTGATGATGAAGGGCTTCATCATGGTGGCTAAGACTTTGTTTGAGCCTAGCTCTGTCCCTCCTGTGCACATTCATGTGGCCCCCTAGAGCTTGAGCAGACCTAAACTCTCTTTTACAAAAATTACAAGAGTAAGATCTTGGAGGCCATATACACCCACCAAGTATCCTAGCAGCATCTTCAGCAAAGGCCCTTTCCTCCCATGATGAGTTGTTGTTGTGGTCTCCAAATGGTTCTTGAATATGTGACTTGATGATATTTTTTCTCTTGATCCACATCAAGTACTGAGATTCCTCCATGCTGATGATCAATAGCAAAAGATAAAAAAAAAACTAGTGTTAGGAGGTGAGAATGAGAGTAAGAAATACAGGTTTGGTGAAAGAAGGTTTATATAATGAGAAAAGGGTAGCTAGAGAGGGAATTGAATATGAATGGTCTCTAGGGTTGCATGTCCTTGTTATTATATTTGAAAGCAACTTAAGAATCTATGAGGGAAGAGAAAAAGGTTAGCTGAAAAGGTGTTGTTATAAGTTCTGTGTCTTGCCTTTAGTACTGAAGCTTTTCTGTTGTTTTTTTTTTGTTGGTTTGATTGGTTTGCTTGCTACACAGGCTAGGGAGGGTCCCATTTATATGCAACTGTCTTGCATCATATTTGATTCACACGGATGAAGGAGATAACGGTTATGAGAGTAAGAAAATACTAGTAAACTGTTTCTCTGAAGTTTCCACCAAAACCCATATGGTAATAGTAATACTGTTACACTGTCTTCCACTATGTACTACGTACATAAAGTATATGTCATTTAAACTCGTGTCTATTATTTCTGTTCCACTATAGTAATCGCTTTTTTATACACTATGTCAAACACTACTTTAATTAAATAAGGAAAAGCGTTGCTATATATTAAAAAAATAATGAAATGAGGTGAAAAAAGTATAGAAAGAAGGAAAAAGGAAAAAAGATGTTGATATTATGTACATGATAAGAAAAAGCTATGAATCTTTCGTTTATTGAGAGACTCATTTGAAAAGAGAAAAAAATTAATATGTATAGAAGAGAATAATATAGAAAATAGAAAGAAAAATATATTAAAATAAAATAATAATTAAGATTAATTGAATAAATAATACAAAATTGCATTTAATGTAAAACAAATTAAAGAAAAGAAAATTATGTTTGTGAGAACTTGATGCTATCAATTACACTTTTCATGAATTACTACCGATGTAAAATGAGTGAGGAAAAGAATTATTACTATGATCTCTACACATCCAAATTTCTCCCGCCAACAAAAACGTGTGCAGAGATTCAACAAAGGAATTGCTTTTGAATTATTTTAAGCTCAATTTCAGAAATAAACAGTGTATATGACAATTCAAAATATTGTAGTAATTTCTTTCTGTCGTCTATGAACAAATGATGTATTAAGTTTAGCAAGTAGCTGAGGGTTCACCCCTTTATTTGGATTATCTAAACACCTTTTCCTTTTGCATCTGTCGCTCAGAAACACCCACAGAATCTTTTAGGCTTTTCCTCCCATATCACGTTAAGCTAACAAGTCAAATTAATGATGGATAATACATTGACTTTGTTGCTCACACACAAATAAACGAACTACCCAACCAAGGCATGTATATGCTGCTAGCAAGTTAATTAACTTTATTCACTTCTGAAGTAGTGTAAGAAACCTAAATAAATACTAAGCCTTTTCTTTTCTTTTAAAAACTCAATTTTTTATTTGGTTCTTCAATTTCATTATTTATTTTTTCAAATAAATATCTCATAAAATATTTGTTACAAAATATATAGTTCCATCTTTTTTTTTCATTTAATCTTTTTAAATATCACAAATCTTTCATTAAATCATTCATAGAAAGAATCAAATGGTCTCGTTATATTTATGAAGATTAAATGAGAAATAAAAAACACAAAAACCATTTGACAAAGAAAATTATTTTATGAAGAACCCATTTAAAAAAAATTGGAGAACTAAATAAAACAATCACAATATTTTAGTAGCTAAAAAATTAATTAGACTTGAATATTCAAAAAAAAAAAGCTAAGCGAAACTTTTTATTTTTTTACATTTTTTTAAAGGGTGAAACATCTGGGTTCTTATATTTGGTGGTGGATTGGCTTCTTTCAATTAAGATATTCAGTGGTTGTGTTTTCAGACGAATTATATGTACCATCAAACACAGCAAATTGGTATTAACTAATTAAGTTCGTTGTCATTATTTTTTTTAATGTTTAGTGGACTTTTGTGAGAAGGAATATCATTGCAAAAGGCTTATATATTTAAGAACCATTTCATTAATTGGTCTGACTAAATCAGTAAAACAATTACACTCCGAGCCCCACAGCTAGCTAGTGATTCAATATATTAGCACCTAATCCTTGTTCTTAAGCAAGAACAATTGGCTTGTACAAATGACCAAGCCAGAAAGGATGTGCCTAGCTACCATTTGTGCTGACATAAGACAATATGGAGCTACCTATGTTTTTATGCTAGTGTTCCTGCACACATGGATCTGGAAGCCAATTAAGATACGACAACTATGATCTTTAATTAATATCGAATTTGAGCAGCCATAAACCAAGTAATTTATTGCGTAATTGTTTTTCAAAAATTTAAGATCAATCAGGATCCGCAATTATGATTAAGAAAAAGCCTTGATCATGAAGCTGATGAGCCAAATCAAGCATATAATGATCAATAAATTAAATGCTGAAATTATGCTAAAAAGATAAATAATACAATTATTAATCCAGTAATCGAAAATCAAATATATATCTTCATTTTCTTTAATTATATTTTGAGTGGAATAAATCTAAATTTCTAAATAATAAATAAATTTTAAGAATTTTATGGTGGGTATCGGTAGAAAAGAATAGTCCAATTTTTGTTCCTCTAAAATTACCGTTGCAGACGATATGTAATTTCATAAAAGCAGGTTAATTTGATCCAAAATAATAATTAATTAAATAGTTGAAAAATATAATAATGGTGGTCGGGCATCGTATGTGTTAACAAAAAAAAAAATACTGATTTGTAAAGTGTTCTTTTTTGTTTTTCTCTCTGTGTTGATTCGTCCTATTTTTTTTATTTTTCTTTCATATTTTCTTATATCTCACTAATTAAGAATACGCACGCACCATAATGACAATTATTTTCTTTAATAAAAAATATAAACTCAACACTTATTTTTTTTTCTGAGAAAAGTTAGTGTAAGTAAAGCTAATTAAGATAGTTGCAGATACATGATCCCAACACTACAGACAAAAAAAATAATGGGAGATAAAATTTAATGATACTTAGATGCCAAGGTCATTGATTTGTGAGAAATAAAATAATATTTATAGTTTCTACTGAAAAATGCATAAATATGATTGATATATGATTAAAAAAGTTTAAAAAATTATAAATATAATTCAAATCTATTTACTCTTAACTTTGGAAGGATAGTTGAAAGTTATATGTATATCTACAATTACATTACAAAACAACATCAAAATGACTTAATGAATAAGGCTACAAAAGATGAACGATTTCCTATAGGATTTTTTTTTTTTCCTTTTTCTCTTTTAAGTACAATATTTCCTGTTGGATAAGTACTATAGAATAGTAGCTGTTAATTAAGGAAGCACAAGAAATTATTTTAGTATTTGGCATGCCTAACTGGTTGCATAGTGCAGATGGAGAGACTGCAAACCGGGACTACTGTGTCATAAATCAATTTATTATGTGCTTTCTAAAGAAAATGATAAGGTCAGTGATGTATGCATGCGTTCGACATTTATTGGATGTGATATGACACTTGGTAATCAACCATGCAACGTAATTAAATTTTATTAAAATTTTTAATATATAGAGAGAGAGAGAGAGAAAAAAAAAGAGTAATTGACACAGGAAAGTAGATCATGTCAGTTCCAATCCAACTGATGTAAGAAATTCAAATATTACTTTATATGAAAAAGACAAATGTGTAAAAGTGTCTCGCCGTATGAACCAAACTATTGATAAAGGAGTCTTGTGATACTTGTTCACGATTAATGTCCCATAAACTAATGGGTAAGTTAACTTTTTCGTGGAGTGGTAACCCAGAAAAATAAAATAAAATCACTAACGTGAAGATTTCAACCACATCTTCTGCTATGTAACTAACACCGATGACTTTATAATAGGTCATGAAGAAAATAGTTAATAAATTGGATCACTCAGAGATAATGTAATTTCTTGACTCAAATTTTATTGTCTCTCTTGGAAGGGCTCGGCGGCCCAAGTACGTCACTCGAAACATAAAATCACTTGCGACCAAAAGCTTTTTTTACATAAAATGACTAACCCAAAAATGTAGGGAGATTGGAATGGCGCTGGTTATGTGTAGGTAGGATATTATAATATTTAATCTCATATTTACATTTCAATATATTAATTCATATCCGATATTATATTAATGGGAGCAATAATTTTAGTTTTCATCCTGTTGTTATTTGGAATGTGTAAGTTCATGTAATGAATACAAAATTCATCCATTTTAGTCGATATTGTTGATGATGCGAGATATTTGTAAAAGCATATGACATCTAAATTAGTAAAGATATAAACAGGATTTGAATATTAATTATAGTTAGAATTTGTTGCATAATGGATGTAATAATCCATTTATACAGTAGAAGCATATTTTACTTATAGTATTTGATAATTAGGAAAGGTTATCTCTATAATTATGGCAATTTAGTAAGTAAAATATTGTAGAGATTTTTTCTAATTTAGGGATCCCTATATTTTATGAATACCCAAATAGTCATATTTATCTTCAGTACCGGTAATATAATCAATTAAAATACAATCTTTCTTAACATTTTTGTGTAAACTAAAAATGTAAATATTATTTAAATTAAAGAAAATTATTAAGAAATATAGATCAAATTTTATCTTGAAATTTTAAAAATATATAAATATGATTTTTTTTAGTTAAAAAAATAGATTTCAACCTGTAGTTTGAATTATGTGCGTAGCATGGGTAAATGGAGGTTTATGCTTATACTTTTACCCTTAGAAAATGATTAGTGAAATAATTATTAGTTAAAAAATTTGTTACGACATTTTATTTTTTATAAAATAATTTATTTTATTAATTATTAATATTTTTTTAAAAAAAATTAAGTATCTTTTACATTTTTCAGCTTATAGTTAAAATATTTTTTTATTTTATTGGTAATATATTTAATAATATGATATTTTATTTATCTATTTATTTTTATAAATTTTATATTAATTTTTATAATAATATTACTAAATTTGATAGATTTATTTTTATATTATTATAAAGTATTATATTTTAAATTGTTATTTTAGTATTATTATTTTTTCTATTTTACTAAAAAAATATTGAACTATTCAATAAAAAAATTAAAATTATAAAAATAAATACTTTTAAAAATAATTATTTGTGTAAAAATTAAAAATAAATATTTTCATTTTAAATAAATATAATTTTAATATATTTTTATTAAAAATATATCATATTTTAATCAATTATTTAAATATATATTTATTTATCAATTTTCATTTATCATTTAGTTTAATACTTATTTTTATCAAATACTTTTAATTTAATTAATAATTTAAGCTAATTTATCTAATAATTTTAATAAACACACCCCTCATTCATAATAAAATAAATATTACGATGTTTAATATCTATTCATAAATATTTTTAAAAATATCCGATGAATATAAATTTTACATCACTTTAAAAAAAGGATATGAAAAATTTAATAAAAAAAATTATCAGTTCGATATCATCTAACAATAAAAATTAGAAAATGATTTATATAGGATATATAATGTGTTTCTAAGTAACTCTTGATAATATAAACTTAGCTTGTAACCTAAATTTATCATGGTAAGCTTTTAAAAAAAATTAGTATGATTAACTTTCAAAAATGCTATATTATCATGTGTTACTTAAATTTTAGAATGCTAATTAAACCATACAGGGATAGGAGTGGGCAAAAAAATTTACCTTTCCGAACCTAAATGGTTGGAGCATGTGCATGGACGAGTGAAGTGCATTTTAGGTAATAAAAGGTTGTAAAATCGGTTTAAAAAGGGTTTAAGAGGACGGTAACCGGTGAAAAAGTTACTAATTGAACCCATTCAAGGTTACTCGAATGTTATAATTTTATATTTTTAGGAAATAATTTTGGGCCTAGCCTAATGGAAAAAGTGGAAAACTGATTTGAAACCTTAATACTCACTTATGAGTCTTGCGCCGCTTCACTCTAGTGCCTAACCTTCTTTTCTTCTCTAATTTTCTCAAGTCTTGGTACCATAGTTATCTCCTTCTTCTTCTTTGGCTCTGTTAGGGTTTTCTTTCTGTTAGCCTTAAGATTTTTGAAACCCTAATATTCATTAATGAGTCTTGCGCTGCTTAACTTTAGTACCTAACTTTCTCTTCTTCTCTAATTCTCTTGAATTTTGGTACCTTAGTTATCTTCTTCTTTTTCTTCTTTGGCTCTGCTAGGGTTTGCTTTTCAATAGTCTTAAGATTTTTATCTCCCCTTTCATCGTCTTCTTCTCTGATTCATTGTGTAACTTGAGTTTCATTGATTTGTTCGTTCCTTTCTGGGTTGGTACCATTTCTAGGGCTTTGAATATTCTTCTCCCTAGTATTCTTTGATATCATTGTTGCATAAACCGATCTCCTTTTCTTCTCTTTGGTTGTGTGTTCTCTTGTAGAAGTAGAAGGTATGTATTTGTCTTGTTCTTATTTTAGGATTTGTTTATGATTTTGAATATCAATTTATATTATTTTTGAAAAATGTTGTGACCTATTTTTATTCTATTATTGTTATTATTTTGTATTATACTTCTTCTCACATATTTGGTGACCTCATCATCGTTGCGTCGCATATATCGATTCCTTATTGTTGTCTCTAACTCTAGTGTTGTGCTCTTCTTGAACTTGAAGGTAATGGTTATTTTACTTGGTTTGAGATTTCATTTTAATTAATGACTAATGTTTGGTAATAGAAATTGTTTGACCTTTTTCTTATTCGTGTATCATGAGACTTTTTTGTGCTTTTGTTGTATTTGGCTTGTTCAGATTCAATTATAAATGCTGAACATTGAAGGATAAATGATGTAAAGGTATTGTTTGTTATGTTTAATATTTAATTAATTTTTGAATAAATATTTATATTGTATGATTTATTTATGGGTTTGAGTTCTAATCTAATTTCTATATTGTGTATTACATATGGCTTCTATCTGAAATTGAATGTCTATTTGTGTTTTGTTCTGTGGCTCTGTATCAATTAAGAGTGAAGAATTGGCCTTTGTCTAGTTTTGTTATATTTCTAAGCTAACATTGAATTATTGATATATTTTGATTGATGCATTCATAAAATTGATGACTTGACTGAGATTAATCTATGCTCTTGAGTTACATGTTTCCCAATACTTCTATAGTTTTTCTTAGGCCAATGCATGCTTAATCAATGATGTTTATTGCTAAGTTGAGATTTTTTTTAAATGTTTGTCCTGTTCTTATCTAATATCAATGAATTTGTGATGTATCATCCTTTATAATGTTTGTCCTATTCTTATCTGATGAGTGATGTTTGATTTGGGATTAAATTTTTAATGTCCCCTTTTGACAAAATGATATTACTCTTCTCTAGTTTATGTCATTGTCTATATTGTATGATGTTTGATCTGTGATTTTTTAACTTTTTCCCTTCTTTGTTATTGGTTCTTGTGTCTATGATGCATGATCTAAGAATTTTTTTTATGTCCCTCTTCTTCTTCTATGATATGATCTGAAATTTTTTAACTTTTCACCTTCTCTGATACTAGTTCTTGTGTCTATGATGCATGATATAAGACTATTTTTTTTATGTCCTTTTTCTTCTTCTATGATGTATGGTCTAAGATTTTTTAACTTTTTCCCTTCTCTGCTACTAGTTTTTGTGTCAATGATGCATGATCTGAGATTTTTTTCTATGTCCCTCTCCTTCTTCTATGACACATGGTCTGAGATTTTTTAACTTTTTCCTTTTTCTACTACTGGTTCCTATGTCTATGATGCATGATCTGAGTTTTTTTTTATATTCCTCTTTTTCTTTTATGATGTATATGGTATGAGATTTTTAAACTTTGCCCGTTGTCTACTACTGATTCTTGTGTGTATGATACATGATCTGAGACTAATTTTTTTATGTCCCTCCTGTTTTCTGATACTACACTTGGTCTACGTCTCTGTGTTATGCTAGTTGATTTTAAACTTCTTAATTTTTTCCTATTTCTATGATAAGTTGGGACAATTTTCAATATCCCTCTTCATCTTCCATGGTGTAGATATTAAATTTTTTAACTCCTCCCCTGGTTCTTGTGTCCATAATGCATGATTTGAGATTGTTTTTTTTTTATGTCCTTCTTCTTCTTTTATAATGTATATGGTCTGAGATTTTTAAATTTTAACTTTCTCTACTACAGGTTCTTGTGTCTATGATGCATGATTTTTTTATGTCCCTGCTCTTTTATGATTCTATACTTGGTCTGTGTCTTTATGTTGGTTGATTTTAAACTTTTTTAATCTTCCCTTTCTTCTATGATGTTAAGCTACAACAATTTTGAATATACCTCTTCTTCTTCTTTGATGTATGATCTTAAATTTTTTAACTCTTCCCCTTCTCTGCTACTGATTCTTCTATCTATGATGCATAATGTGAGACTATTTTTTTTATGTCCCTCTTCTTCCTCTATGATGTGTGGTTTAAGATTTTTTAACCCATTCTCTTCTTTGTCACTGGTTCTTATGTCTATGATGTATGATCTGAGACTGATTTTTTTATGTCCCTCCTCTTTTATTGGTCTATGTCTTTGTGCTGGTTTGTGTTTGAGATTTTGTAACTCTTCCTCTTCTCTGATCCTACTTGCTATGTCTATGATGAAGGATTTGAAATTGAATTTTTTTCATATCCCTCTTCTTCTTCTATGATGTATGATATGAGATTTTGTAACTCCATCTTCTCTGATTCTGCTTGCTATGTCTACGATGTATGACTTGAGACTGGATTTTTCTATGTCCCTTTTCTTCTTCTATGATGTATGGTTTGAGATTTTTTTTACCTCTTCTTCATCTTCTCTAATCCTACTTGTTGTGTCTATGATGTATAATTTGAGACTGAATTTATGTTTCCCTTTTCTTTGATTAATGATTTAGAATGCGAATTTATTTCATAGTTTAAATATGATGTGTCATGGTTTTATATCTACCATTTTCTAAAATTTTCCTTCTTTTAAGTGCAACTGGCCAATGATGATTAACCATTGTGGAATGATTCTCTTTTATTTTGTAAATTGTTTGAGATTTAATTCTCACCTAGAACCAATGAAGTTCATTGGGTAGTGACGTGTGCTCGAGTTAGATTTAGTCTTAAGTTCAGCTATAGAGGTGAGAGACTTAACAAACCAAACATAAGTGGCAACATCTTTGAACTTATCTTAAGAGTTAGCCTTAGTTGGTAGTAGTTGACTATGACTTCTTCATTTTAACAGTATGGAGCAGTCTAGTCAGCAGCTGTCCACTTCTACTATCGAACAACCATCAATTGCGGATGTTGGTGGAAATCCAGAAATAGAAAACTTCAACCCATCTTCAAATGAAGTTGTTGTTCCTGAACAAACCCAGACACTTTCTAAAAATTGCAAAAAAAGAAAGTCAAATGCAAGTGGAACTAGATCCACTTCAAATGTTTGGAACCACTACAACAAGTTGTCTGTAACTGAAGGTGCTACACATTAAACTGCTTAAAATACTATAATAAAAGCTTCTATTGTCATCCTAGATCCATGGCACCTCCTCCATGTCATTCCACCTTATAAGATGCCCAAAGTATACCCATGGCATAAGTAATGATACTACTTAAAGAATTTTATCCTTTGTATCTACCAAGAGTGTAGAAAGTTCATATTTGCATGCTTTAGCCAAAGGTTCAATGTAGAGGCTTGTAGGAAGGCTCTTACCACCTTTATCATCTTAGATGAACAACCATTTAAAATTGTAGATGGTGAGTGTTTCAAACTCTTTTGTAAGCAACTACAACCTCAATTCAGCCTACCTTGTAGGAACACAGTAGCAAAAGATTGTTATAAACCCTATTTAGATAAGAAAATCATATTAAAGACATTCTTTAGGTCCAATAGTAGTAGAGTCTCCTTAACAACATATTGTTTGATTTTTGTTCAAAACTTGAATTATTTAACCTTAACTGTCCATTTTTGTTGATAATGAGTGGAACTATAAAAAGAATGATTAGTTTTTCAATAATTTCTAACCAAAAAGGTGAGACAATAGGAAAATAAGAACAGAAAATATTAAGAGAATGGGAAATTAAGAATGTTTATTCGATTACTGTTGATAATGCTTCTTCTAATGATGTGGTCATTACTTATCTAAAATCAAATAAATTATTTCAATGTTAGTCTTAAATGGTGATTTTTTCATATGAGATATTATGCTCACATCCTTAACCTAGTGGTAAAAGATGGATTAAAGGATATGCAGCCAGCCTTCAATATCTAGCATTTGCAATGCTGTTAGGTTTGTTAGGTCTTCCTCCCAAAGATTAGTCAAATTCAAGGAATGTATTGTCTATATTTCATGTAAGAAACGAGTGAGTCTAAATATGCCTACTAAGTGAAACTCAACTTATCAAATGTTAAAGTCAGATGAAAAATACTAAACTACATTTGAAAAGTTGGAGTTCGAAGATCCTAGTTTTAGGGAATACTTTAGGGTAGTGGCAACACCATCGAGTTTTAATTAAGAGAATGCTAGGGTGTTTATAAATTTTTTTGAAAATTTTTTATGATGTCATTAATGTATTTTCAGTCTCTACATATATAATCATTCATGCTGTATTTTATCAGCTCTCCCTTATTTTTTATGAGTTGAATCAAGCCTCTATGAACTTAAAATACCATTTTTACTATCATGGGGTATGAAATGAAAAAAAAATGATAAGTATTGGAGTCAGGTCATTCATATAAACAATCTTCTTTATTTTGTAGTTATGTTTGATCCTAGGTTTAAATTTAAGTATGTTGAGTGGTCTTTTCTTGACATATATCCACAAGAGGGTGACTTTGCTATTGAGTTAGCCTTTAGTGTCAAGTTGAATATGTTTAGATTTTATCAATGGTATGTTTCTCTCCATGAGTAATAACATAGTATTAATCAATCCTCTCAACATTCACTTCAATTTGGTTTGGTTGAAACCAGCCCTCCTATAATCTCTAGTCATACTACCAAAATTGATGCTTTTAGATAACATTTAAGGAAAAAAAATTCAATTGATGAAATAAATGAACTTGAGAGGTACCTAAGTTAACCATGTGTAGACTATGATGATAAATTTGACATACTTTTGTGGTGGAAACAAAACAACTCTTGTTTTCCTATACTGTCCAACTTAGAAAGGGATGTCTTAACCACTCTAGTCTCCAATGTAGCTTCAAAGAGTGCTTTCAACACAGGGGGTAAGGTGTTAGACACCTTTAGAATTTTCCTATCCCCTCAAATGGACGAGACTCTAATCTATATACAAAATTAGTTAAAGTCATCCACTCAACATTTTAAGGATTGCCTAATCAGTGAGGATTTGAAAATTTCTGAAAAAGCATTAGCAGGTGATTTTTATTTCATTTATTTTTTTTAAAATTCTGTTATGTTTTTCTTTACTTATTTGTTAATTTTTTTTTTGTTATTTGTATATGCCTCCAAGAATTGGCAAACTCTGAAAAAGGTGGACCAGATGATGGAGTTGGAGTAAGAGAAGGGCCTCTTTCTTAGTCACAACCATGGAACATTGGTTGATAAAAAAGAGTAAAACATTAAAATTACTGATTTTCTTAATTATGTCCTTTACTTAAGTTTTAATTTTTTTTAATTGTTGTTTGTATCTCCTATTATTTTACAGCATTCTAAATCTTTCATTTTTGTTTTTTGGAGTCTATGTTTCAATTCAATTTTAATTTATACGTTTATAACTGGTTTATCCATTTGGGTTTATTTTGAAATGGAGCTCACACAAAATTTGTTAAATTTAATTCTAAAGTAAGTTGAGTTCAAATATTTAATTATCTTTCACTATTTTTATTGATTAAAATTATGCAATTTTTAATACTATGATTACTGTTTTAATATGTCTTCACAATGAAAATTTTGGATTAATCATGCATAACTGATTTCTGGTTGAATTAATGGCCATGCCTATATGCTTTAATATTAATGTCTGCATCTGGTAATTCAAGTACCTTCTTATTAATTGTTATATACTTATGTTGTACCTCTAATTTTTGTTTATGTATGTTCTTGAGAGTGCAAAATGTTCATTCATTTTGGATTGATGATGGATAACTGATGAATGAATGATCATGCTTATATGCTTCCATACCAATGTCTGCATCTAGTAATTCAATGACCTTCTTGTTAATTGTTATATACTTATGTTGTACCTCTAATTTCTGTTTATGTATGTTTCTCACAGTGAAGAATGATCATTCACTTTGGATTTATCATTCATAACCGATAAATGAATGAATGGTCATGCTTGTATACTTCAATACCAATGTTTGCATCTGGTAATTCAATAACCTTCTTATTCATTATTATATAGTTATGTTGTAGCTCTAATTTCTGTTTATGTATGCTCCTTAAGTGCAAAATGTTCATTCTTATTCAACACTTTGTGCTGATATTGACCATTAATTCTTCTTCTATTAGTATGTTAATTTATGATCACAGTGAAATTTTATTAGTGTATTATCTTCAATATATAATAAGCTAATTTAATTTTATCTTCTTCATTTTGTAAGCTTTGCAAATATTACGTGATTGTGTCTTTCTGAATGTAATTGTCAACATTTATTGACAAGTTATAATTTGTAAATTAGTCTTAATTTATTTTTCTATAGTTTTCTTATGTTTATTTAAAATTATGTGTAGTATTATATAGCATGTATTTTAAAATTTTCAATTAAATAAAATTTATATTTATTTTTGATATTCTCTATATAGATAATAAAGTTGACAGAATATTTGGACTATATTCAAAATTTATGTATAACTGCATATTCAAAATTGATGTATATATATTTAAAGTTATAAATATAAATTATATGTAGATCTGATATAGTTAACTTCATATGAAATTATGAAATTTTAAAAATTGATTAAATAAAAGTTCTAGTTTTCCATATCCATATGATTTTATGATATGAGATTTTTAGGTGAAAATTATAGTTTTTAAAATCCATAATTTAGAAACATTAAACTAAACCAACAGATACAAGCTATCTTTTTTGAATAATAAAAAAATTGTTAAAAAAGTGTAAAATTTTTAACATTAATCAATTCTTTTTCAGCCCAAAATAGAGACATAAACCAACCTAACCTGTTTACTTTATCCGAAACCCTTTAAATCTAAATTCGACCAACCCAATCTATTACTTACACGAAATGATCATAAATATAAGATGACCGATTTCTAGCGATTCTGAGTGATGCTACCTAAATCTATCCAAAAATTATCCTTACATTTAGAAGAAAAATTTATAATCAATTAACTTTAAAGGTAAACTATGCGATATATTTTTTTTTAATTTAATTCAATTATTGATTATAAGATATAAGAGATGTAAACTATTCTTCGTACGTGTTGATATTTTTTTTTTAATTTTTAATTTTTATGAAATTTTAAATTATCATTGTATGTTATAATTTTAAGTTTTTAAATTATATATATTTAAATATTTATGCTGATGAGGAAAAAATTTTTAGGTTTTTTAAAATTATAATTAGATTATTTTTGTATTAAATAAAAAATTGAACAGTCTATCGCTAGAGAGAATTTTAAAATTTTCTATCACATTTAACTCTAATTAAATTATTAATATCAATTCTTCTTATATTTTAAAAAAATTTATCATTTTTATTGTTAAATTTTTTTTTTCATATAAACACAGTTACATTCGCGTGGAAAGTTGTTTTTTTCTAATTCAATTTTTAACTTCTATATTTGCACTCTCATTTATTAGTTTACCATTTGAATTTTGGAAAGAGAAAATCCTAAGAATATTAAAATCGAACTAAACAAGTTTTTGTATTTACTTAAAAACAATATTCTTAATTATTACATTTATGAAAATGTCGTTCCCGAAAACGTATTAACATACCTTAAATTATATGTCGCCTTATGATATGAGTTGAAATACCTCTTATCCTCTATTAATAATTTTTTCTGAAAATATTTGGCTTAACATATTTTTATCTATAATTATAAGGACCCACAGTGCTGACTGCTGCGCTTGGAGCGTCCAACCAGCAGCACCATCCTGCTAAAACCAAATACCTCTAATCAGGTTTCTCTGCCAAAAAGAATTGAATCGATGCTGAAACTTTTCACATTCTAAAGTGAACTTAGGGTGCGTTTGAATACACAAATCAACGAAATGTTTATTCAATGGATTTTTATTATAAGAAAATTTGTTATAAATTTGATCATAAAATTTATGAAAAAAAACTTATTTTGAGAAACTATATTAAAAATTATTCAAATAAGTTAAAAATTTATGAGAATTGAAAGTTATTTTTATGAGCTCTTCTAAACATTCCTTTAACCAACTCCTACAAAAAAATTCCCAGACCAAGGTGTTATTTTGATGTCTATGAAAATTGTTATATACGTTTAACATATTTTTTTAATACACTGTTACTGTAAAATAAAATTTATAGAAGATTCATTAAATAAGGAATAAAACCCGTATTATTTAGCAAATTTCATATAGTTTATATCCAAAATGAATAGGCCAGCGTTATTATCATGAACACTAAGAGGCAACTTAAATCTGATTGGATGATTGTTATTATTATAACTGCTCCATGATGCTTCTTAAAACAGTTGGCCTTTAACATGCTCTTTTTTTTTTTAATGAAATACTTGAATTCTTACTCTGAGAACTCCTCTCAGTTAAAAATATAACGGCCCAACCCAAAAACTTGGTTGCAAAAATGCAAGATATTCAGACCTGGGAGCTACCATGAAACCTCAATGCTTTAAAGCCCAATTTATGATGATGATGCCCAAACTATGAACCTGTTTCTAGCACGTTTTCTGGCATTACTGGATTAGACCCCTATAACATTATAATAAGGTCCATACTTTTCTTGCACCCTCTTATTTTCACACCCTTTTTTTTTTAATTTTTATTTTATTTTTTCTTTTTTAATATACATTTCATAAACTAGTTTATAAAATATATTTAAACTTTACTCGTGTATACTCGTGCATATATTTTTTTAAAAAAAATTAGTTTACAAAATGTATTTACAAAAAGAAAATTAA
Source organism: Canavalia gladiata (assembly GCA_037954105.1). Lineage (NCBI taxonomy): Eukaryota > Viridiplantae > Streptophyta > Magnoliopsida > Fabales > Fabaceae > Canavalia > Canavalia gladiata. The sequence continues at coordinate 14,146,013 of CM075668.1, forward strand.
AAAAAAAAAAACCAAGGGAGGTGCAGAAAAAAAAAATGCAACGAGAAAAAATAATTGCCTCGTAATAAAGCCTGTTGACTATTTCAAAGAAACATACTAAAACGACAAGATTCTTTTGGGGCAGGCCAAGAGGCACAATGTGAATTATAGCCCAAACGATGGGCTCAGCACTCAGCAAATAAGAGAGTTATGCAACTCACATGCCCATTTCTTTAACAAAAACAAAATGAAGATTTTCAAAATTAACGATCTTGTAAATAACCTAACTTTAAAATATATAATCCATTATTTGTGCAATGATCCAATTATCCTGCCAAAGGACGTGAGTTCTTCTAGCAATGAAAGCATTTCTACATAGGCACGGATCTTCTTCGGTACTGGACAGATTCAATCCCTTAAAGAAAGAAAGAAAAATGTGTATGGATTCCACTGTATTAAAAGAAAGAGAAAAGAAAATAGAGTGAAATTCTTTTCCTTGGCCAGAGGTTCCAATTGACACAATTGAAAAACATTTTTGAGTGAAATTTGACGCAATTAGGGGGATTCCATGAATTTGGAATTGATTGGTGTTAGGAAATTAGTTGTTGATCTATAAGCACCCGCAATTCTTTATGAGCGTTAGTTGAACAATGTTTTTATTTTTTTCGCTAGATTGGTAGTTTCACCTATGAGAATTAATTACTTGTCAAACATCTTAGCTATCAACTAATTGGAATGGTTGCTTCATCTATGTTTTCTATGTTTTGAGAATTACTTGCCAATCCATGATCTTTGTTTGAATGGATGGGTTTTAAAAGGAAAAAATTAGAAGAGAAAAAATATACAATTTTTTTTATTTGAATAAAATAAAAGTGGTAAAAAAAATAAAAATAGTAAATGGGAGTCACTATAAAGAAAATTCTCTTAAAATGAAGAGAAAAGGGAGGGTCAGTGGGAAGAGGGTCGTGGGAGGTTTCATTTTGTTTTTTTAAAATATATATATATATATATATATATATATAAGTTAAAATTTTAAAAAAAAAATTATTACAATAAAATATTAAAGTAAAAAAACTTAATTTTTTATTAAATTCAAACTTTATAATTACTAAAATCTATATATAATTATATTTTTTATTTTCTTTTTCATTTATTTAAATGAGTGAAAAAATTATTATTATTATTATTATTATTATTCATTTGAATAACATTTTTTATTATACTTTTTTTTTTCTCATATAAAGAAAGGCTAAATATATGTCTGAATAAATGTTTGTAGGTTTGAGTTTAAATAAACTTAATTTTTTTAAAATAATTTTATTGAAAAAATGAATTTAAAGTAATGCAATTTATATTGAAAAAATCAATAACATTAAAATAAAACCCAATATAATTTTTTTAACTCAACATAAAAGTTTTAATTTTTTAAATTAACCCAAATATAAATTTAAAAGAAAACCCAATTTTAATTAACAATAACCAAATATTAATTTTTTTAGAAACATTACATTATAATAAAATAAACATAATCTATCTATATACAATTCAAAACTATAGAAAACACTATTCATTAATCTACCCAAACTCAAATTATTCTTTTATCCCTATCTTACTATTCGTTTTAAAAATATATATATACCAACTACAATAAATATTATTCACTGTAATCAAATTACATAAGATTTAAAATATTAGAATCTTTATGATTACATAAAATAATATATATTACTTTTCTATAATTAAGCATTAAGTGGGTAGTACCTTTTTATAGTTGAAAATTTGAAGTGTTGCATGTGAACTATTAGAAGAAAAGCAAATAAGCATTATTGTATAATTAATGTCAGGTTTTTTCTTTTTCTAAATCATAATAATAATGATATTCGGAGTATTAGACAAACTAAAAAAGTACTTATTTTTAACAACCATTTCAATTGTAAAAATGTGTAGTTTTATATAAGAGTGTAATTTCTTAGATTTTTAACCATTAATTTAAAAAAAATGAGTGTATTAAAAAAATCACATGAATTATGTAGTGCTAACTTAATTGTTGTGAAAGCATTTTATCTGCTCTGCAAATTTTTAAAAATTGCATATTTATTCAAATTTATTAAAATGCACGTGAATAATTTATTCACGATTTTTTATTAATAACTTTGATGTGTTAAGTATTTTGTTATTAGATTTTTCTTTCTATATTATATAATACTATTCATATTTTCTTCAGCTTTTATATATCAAAATTTACGTGAAAGGATATTTAAGTATAAATATCTTGATTCGGTATGTAAAAATAATTTAGATGAAAATATCAATATTTTAATTACATCGATAAATATAATATATACATCATACAAGATAAAAATTTTATATAAAAGCACATTAGAGTAAAAATTATAGAAATAAATATCTCATATACAATGATAAAAAAATAATAATTTAATACATATTCTTATTTGAATTTGAGGGATGGTATATAAGAATATTAAATTGTACAGGAGAACATATTAGTATCTAAGTTATAGGAAAAAAATATATTAGTGTCTAACATACAATAAACAAATAGAATAAGTAAAACTAAAATTTATGCAAGACAAAATTTATATAAATACGCTAACAATTTATATATATATATATATATATATATATATATATATTGTATAAATATTTTTAAAATTAGGTAAAAATTGTAGGTTTAAATTTATAAACAATATATAATAATATTATGGTTATTAAATAATGACAAAACTGCATGCCTTAAAAAAGGATATTATATAGTAGGAAATGTCCTCATTTTTAGATATGAAGTTTTAGTTTATCATATGGAAATAAATAGAAAAAAGATAAAAACTTAGGAATTACCGTATAAAAGTAAATTAAAGAAATGATATTTTTTAACTTGAAATTTTTATTATGAAAATAAATTATGTGAATCTGTTTTTAATTTGATACGCTATACTAAAAAAAATGTACCAAATAAATAAATAAATAAAATATTTAATGTACTTATTTTATATTAAAACATTTTAAAATTAGTATTTATTAATCAATTAGTTAGTGTGCCATAAATTTTTTATTAATATATAAAACTTATAAAAAAAATGTACACATAATATACAATATAATTTATGATAATTTGGTCTATTCATATTTAAATTTTATCATTATTAATTTTATTCATGATGAAAAATTGATTTATATTTATTTACAATTTTATAACAAAGACTTGTTTTTATTTAAAAATATATTTTTAATGCACGGGTCAGGCATCTTAAAAACATATCCAATCTTGCACCGAATTGTCAAAGTTGTGGGTTGTTCTTATTTAAAAGCTGAATCCAGTGTGTTGGACCACAGGGTGATGACTTCAAACCCCAAATGATTGGGCTGTTTCTTAGTGAAAATCATGTAATGTTAGGAACAATGGTGTCCTAATCAACCCACTCCATGCCATCACTTGCCATCAACTCCACACAAAGTGCAAAACCAATTCATGGATATGCACATCAATAAAAATTCTCACAATCAAGACTAAGAAATATAAGATATAATAGAAATTAAATAAAGAAAATATGTTGTGTAAATTATAATGCAAATAACATGTCTCTTGAAATTAATAGGGAGTTTCCAGATATAAATTTTCCACCTTGTTTCCGTTGTTGCAATTTCGAGGACACCTTCTCCAAGAAACAAACAAGCCCATCCTTTTGGGTTAGCTCTTTTGTTTTATTTATTATTAGTCATACAAATAGAAATTAAATTTAAATTATAAAACGACTGGCGTTAACAATAAACCAAAGCTCTCTAATTGATATCCAATCATGGTTGGTCACACTAGGACGACTTATCTAAAGTTTACTTGTATTCTTTTTAAAAATAAAAAATTGTCATGTTTTTAATCTCTAAAATTGTTATTATGAAAATAACTCTTCTTAATTATTACCTTCGAGTTAAAGTTTAGTGTTATTACTATGTCTTTATGAATACATGTTGAAAGACTAAAAGAGAAAATTATGCAGTTAGTTGTTTAGTATTGTTCTTATTATTATTATTAATAAAAGAGTTGTATTATTTTAAATATGTTTTTTACAAGACGGTTTCATAATTATCATTTAATTTTTCTTACATTCCTTTTTATCTCCCTTTTTGTTATAGAAAAAGTTGTAGTGATTTTAAAAAAAATATATAATTTATTATCTGCCAATGGTGTATCTGAATAAATCTGAGTATAAGCTAAGGGAATATCTTTCATGAAATATCTTCCATTTTTTACTTTCAATTTTTTTTTCTTCATGATTTTATGGATATCTATCAAGACACACAAACCTATTCAAATTATTAAACTATAATTTTTTTAAAAAATATATTTAATATAGATACATATTTAAAACTCAAATTAAAATGACTGAATTGTTAAACGAACAAAATTGGCTAACCCAATACCAGTGATTATTCTTAATCAAAGGAATTAGCCTTTCAGGAAACCCTAAACTAAATCGTTATTGACTTCACATATAATAATGACAAATGCCAGTTAATTATCTTCAAAGGTCAATATGACTGCAATGTTGATTAAGAAATGTCAAGTACGGAATTAAGGAAATTTGAATAAATCCAGGTGCCAATCTAATGCAGTGACCAATTACTCAATCAATATTTAAATTTCTTCAATCAACGTTAAATTAAATATAATAAAATATCAACTAACCATCGTTAATATATTTTTTACAAGCTCATTAAGTTAATATTTTATTCATTAAACTAATATTTAATAGTTTTTAGAATTCCATTTATTTTTTATTTTAATTTATAGTTTTTATTAATAAAAATATTTTTTATGTATATTTATAAATTCTTGTAAAATATATGTAATATATGTTAGAATTTTATGAGTGGTTAAATATTTGATAATGGCCAATTCTATTAGATGAATTTAATTTTTTTAATATAATTAGTAAATAATAAACAATTAAAAAATATCCTAAAATTATGAAATAGAATAAATCATATTTGATACATTTACTGGACGTTAAAAATAATAAGAAAAATATTAACATCAATTTTTAAGATTATTTTTCATTAAATAAAAATTAATATATTATTTAAAATATATAAAATAACGTAAAATGTTAACATTTTATTTTTAGGGTTGATTTTAATTAAAGTAAAAAAGACTGATGTTAAGAAAACTAAAAATATATTTGTGGAACGTGAACTTGACAGTTGACTGAATATATATTTTTATGATTGACTTAGTTTTAAAGAAGGTAAAGTAATATTTAAAAATAATTGGTTTATGATATATATATATATTATTTTTTAAAAATAATCAAAAAGTTATTAAAAAAATTTATTAACTTTTTTATGTTTCTATTGATATTGTTAGATCCGATCCAATTATGAATATTTTTAACTTTTTCAGTGTTTATTAAATAAAATTTTTATTTCAAAATTTTGTTTTTTATTCTACAATAATTTTGAAAAATAAAGGAAGATGTCATTGGCCGTGTTTATTTGATATGATTGAAGATGTCGTTTTCAATAATGTATGGATGGCATGAAGATCACATCCACCCATCCATCTTATGTTTGTTGTGCCGTGGCTATATCGCTGTTCCCTTCGACAGTCTATCACTCAAACTCAACCGCAAATAAAAATGTCAAAATTCATATTGATATTCTATATTTATGAATTCATCATAATTTATTTCTTTAATTTTTCATTAACAATTGAAGAAATTTTAAAAGTAAAATATATAGTACAAGTATACACAGAAGCCTAAGAAGTGTAATTATTTAATAATGATAAGAAAAGAGAGTGTTAGAAAATTAGGGTACAGTGGAGTGGGCACACATCATTAAGTTGGACGTGACATGTGGTGGTGAGTGATTGAGTGTGTAATGTGTACCTTTTCTTATAAAAATGAGTGGGACCCAGCTGTACCATGTGTTTTGGCCTTTAGCAGACATATCATAAAAAGCTTGGTGCGTGTGCTTCATGCCACTTTCTTATTCGCTAATTCCTCTTATTCCACCCTTCTATTTTTCTTTTCTTCTTGGTACGGTAAAAATATATGATCTCAACTCAATTCTACATTTTTCAGATTGCACACTTACATAATAAGTATAAACATTAATTCATATATCAATTACTTATACTATTTATGGACGAGAATTTCTGCTTTTAATATATCATTACTCCTTTATTTGAAAGTAAAACATAAGCTTCTTTTTGCTTTAAATTCTCACCAAACGCAACGCCATCTCTCAACCTAATTTTCTTCACTACTCATGCTTTAGAATATGAAATCTCCAAAGATGCAGTGAAAACAGAACATGGACCGCAAATTCGATTTTTTCTATTCTATATATAATACTTTTTTATTCTTTTGTAAATATCAATGGAAAATATTTTTAATTATAGTTTTTAGTATATTATAAATAGTTTAATTAATAATTTTTATATTTTATTTTATTATAAATTTTATGTCAACCTTTCTCATAACTTTAATTCAAATATTTGATATTAAGAATATTTATTAAATGAAATTTAAATTTATAATATATTAATTATGTAAAATATGTTTATTGATCTTAAAAAATTAAAAAATAATATTTTATTAAAATCGTAAAATTTAATGCAATGAGAATATTAAATGTTATTTTTTCTATTTAAATATTTTTATTTATTTATTTATTTATTATTATTTTGGATACTTTTAGTTGTTATTTTATAAAATCATCAACAATTAATATATTGTTTTTTTATTTTATCATTGACAATTAATATGTGTTTTATTGAATAATGTGTTAAATAATTAATGAGATAAAAATTTAAATATTTTATAAAATATTTTTTAAAATAATTTAAATGTTAAATAAAAATAAAATAAATGTAATTTAAATAAAATTTAATGTTTATTATTTTAAATATATTTTAAAACTTTTTATTGGATTGTTTATGTAAATTAAAAACTAAATAATACTTTTTTATTATTAAATTTTTATAACAATATTTTAAAAAAATAAAAATATAATATAAAATATTTTAAACTTTTTACTATAATGATAATTAAAAAAATTGAAGTGATAAATGATGATATATATATATATAAAAGGTATAAGTATTTTATAATTGTTGTTATTTTTTAGGCGGTGATAGGTACTAAAGTTAACTCTGACTTCTGACTTGAGATGATAACTTAAGAGAAGTATTTGGTGGAAAGTAGCGAATCAGTTTTCGCCCAGTCTCACCTCTCTCTCAATATTAGCATATAGCTTTGGGTCCCATTCCTTCCACCTTTTCTTCTATCTCTCACCTTTTTTTATTTCTGATTCTCAACAGTAACCACTTTCTTTGGCTTACACCACCCACTTTCAGTGCATCAAAATTAACCTGCTTTCAAATTAATGTAAGCCATCTGTCATTTTTCAAATTTCTAACTTTAATAACCTGTTTATATCTTCCTCATTGAGGTCAAACTTTTTAGTTTAATACTTGAAAAACAAATATTATTCATTCTTATAAAAAGTTTTTAAAAATAATTATTTTAATAAAAATGTCAAAAATATGTAAGTTTATCTTTTATGTATTTATTATCATTTTATCTATATTTGATAAGTTTAATTAATTTATATTTATTAAATTGAAAAGTAAATTATTTAGATGAATTATTGTTTAGAATGCATTTTTAGTAATTAGTATAAACAAATTTAAAATTAGTTATTATTGATTTAGTATTATTAAATGTATAATTTTTTCTTATAAAATAATATAATTTTAAATTTTAGTTTAGAAATATTTGGAATTTTAAATGTTTAAGATGTAAAAGATTGTTGATTTACTTTGACACACAAAATTTGTTATGGGAGCATAAAGAGGGAGTGGAACTTAGAGATGCAATCCATTAAGGCTCCATGAGTATTGGAATGATGGTGTTTGACCACATGACATTTATGGAAGATGATGTGTTTTCTACATATATCCAGTGCACACAAAACCCATCCAACATGACTACACGAATTTGTTGGAAATTCTATTTTAGGATGTGTTGCCATGTAAAGTAATTTGAGAAATTCTGAGTAATTAGATAAATTAATATAAATATTGAAATTGACTCAAATTCAAATTCTGTACATTTAGTTTTGGAAGTTGATTTTTCTTTCTAGATTTCCTCTTTTTACAAGGTTACGGGTTATACAGGGTTTGATATTTGAACCTTAATCATTTCTAATGGAGTGTTTTTTTTTTTTTTTTTTACTATCGTTTTTTTTTTCTGTTATCTTTCTTATTATATATCATTTGTAACTGAATTTGTATGAATATGAAAAGAAAAATATTGTTTTTTGTGTGAATTAATTTCCTCATTTCAATTTAAGTTTTTTTAATTGCATTTTTTAAAAATTTAGTGTTTATTTTAGTTTGTTTCTCTTAAAAAAATTCAATTTTTTGAGTTTAATTTAAAGTGAATCATCCTAGTTTTTTAAGATTTTAGAAAAATTTATTCAATAAAAAAATCTATCTAATTATAATATTTAAAATTAGTTTAATTTAAGATCACTTAATATATTAAGATTTTTTTAATTTCACAAAAGAGTTGGAAATCAATAACTTCTATCTACCATAATAATAAATGTTTTCAAAAATTTAATATCTCATAAATTATGATAGTATTTTTTAATAATTTATGTGTAGAAATTGAAATAGTTCAAATCAAGTTAAATTTTTTTTATTAATGTTTGATTTAATTTAAAATTTGTCTATAAATTTGTTTATAAGTTTATATTTTAAAAAAATAAATAAATATACTTAAAATCTATATAAACAATTGATTAAAAAGATTTACAAGCTTAAAATCTACAAGATAAATACGTTATTCAATAAGTTGTATATATATATTAATATTATGTAAATAGAATATATTAAAATAAATGCTATATAAATATAATATAATAAATGTAAATATATAATATATGAAAATAAGTAGATTTTTAAATATGTTAAATAGATATTTTTTAAGTTTAAACTTGATTTATTTATCTATTTTTTTTAATAAAATTGAATCTATTTATTTATTAAATAAATCGAGTTAAACTAGACTTAAAACAAGTTAAGTCGTAGACCTCTATCAAACAGTCTTATCTATTTTTATTTCTGTTTATATGATATAATCTTTGGGATGAATTACTATAAAAAAAGATTAATTTTAAATATTTAAAATTTAATAATAATAATAATAATTAAATAAAAAAAATAAATTTTTTAAAATTTGTAATCTTTAAAAAATAAGTGAATTTGATATGTAATATAATTAAAGGATTGTAAATCTTGAATTGAAAGAAAATAAGTGAATTTGATAAGCAATGAAGGGATTATAAATTTTGAATGGAAAGAGAAATTAATTTGCTATATAAGAGATGGAACGATTTAAACCTAATACCTAATATTTACTGTTTTTCTTAATTTTTTATGGTAAAATTTGCTTGAATTTTGGCATTTTTTTTATAATTGGTTTGTAGTATGAAAGTCTAATTCTTGACAAATGTTTTTATATATTTAATTTAATTATTAATTCAAATAATAAAAAAAATTAAAGTTTGATAATGAATCATAATTTTTGTGGAAACAATACATATGAATGATTAGTATATTGAACTTTTTTTGGATCAATTTTTTTAATTTAAAAATATTAAAAATATATTATTAATTTATTAGTTGTATTTTTATAAACAAGTGATAGAATTGAAAATATTAGAATAGTAAATAAAAAATAACATGTTAAGAAAATAAAAATACGGATAAAATTAAATGACATTAAATGTTGATAATATTTCAAATCATTTATTATTATTATTTTATCAATTTAATTATTAAATTTAAAATTTTCATACAATAAATTAAGCTTACAAAAATTTATTAAATTTAAAAATTAAATATTACTTTATTTTTTGTACTTTATTTTAATTTGATATATCATTTAGAATATAATAAATAAATGTTTTTATATATAAATATTTAAATTATATAATTTTTTTCATACATTATCATCATAATAATAGAAATAATTCAAATATTTGATAGATTTTTTAATAAAAATATATTTAAAACAATATCTTATTATGTTTAATATATAATATTATTTGATCTTAACTGTTATGTAGATTGATTTCAAGATTAAAATATTTACAATTTTTGAACAATTGATTTGATCAGTTAATCGTCAAAACAAAATTATGTTTTGAGCTTTTTATGACAAAATTCTTGTATTCATTTGCTCTTTATTGTAAATTTATCTATACTTCTAAAATTCATTTTGTAACATTAGAAAACAATAGTATTATTATGATATTGTTTTTTTAATAGTTGATAATCTATTTAGATTTTTTTCTTTGATCCTTAAAAATTTACTGCAACATTAATATGTTATTAATTTTTTATCATTATAATTTGATTTTAATTTTTATTTAATTTAATTTTTAAAAATATTATTTTAGTTATATAAATATTTCGATGCATTTTCTTAATTTTATATGCACAATTATATGAAAAAATTATTGTATTTTTTTTTACTTCTTAATTGAATTATTCCAGGATATAAAAATATATAATCATTACTTTAGTTTTATTTTTAATTATATTTTGGTGATATTACCTTATCTTTTATATATATATATATATATATTTGAAAAATATTGATTAATCTTTTGGTAATACTGTTAATATTAAAATGTAAATATATCATCAATAAAATTATAATATGAAAATGTTAAGTAATTATTTTTTGTTTGTTTAAAGAAGGATTCTCCCTAGATCTGATCAATGATGAAGTCTACGGACAAAGAAAAATGACAAAATATATTGTATGGCTTGAAACTGTGCTTACTATTATTTGTATCTTAGAACTTTTTTAACAAATTTGTGTCACGGAAGTTTATTTAAATATTTATATCTTACTACTTGTATTATTAAATTTTTAAAAATTTATAAATATGTAACGAATAATCTTTTTTGGATATTATACTATCTTATGCTTCTTTAATGAAAGATTAATTTACATTGTTAATATATAAATATTTTGAAAATTAAAATTAACAGCTGAAAAATTAGTTAAAAAATTAAATTTTTTTAATAAAATAATTTATGTTTTTAATGTTGATACTTTTAGATAATTATTAATATTTTAAAAAATTATTTTATATGAATTTACGTTTTTAAATTTTTAACTGAAATATTTATAATAATATTATTTTGATGGATTATTTTTATATAATTATAAAATATTATATCTTACGTTTACATTTAATATATATATTATTTTTAATTATTTTAGTTTTTTATTTTATTAAAAAATTTAACTATTCTATAAAATAAAAATTATACAATAATTAATTTTTAATTTTTTAAAATTTATTATATCAAAATTAAAAAATAATTTTTATTAAAAAATAAATATTTTAATTTAAAGTTTAATATATTTTTTGTTAAAAAATATCATATTTATTATAATTTAATTTATCATATAGTTATAATTTTATTTGTCATTTTATATTTATCAATTAGTTTAATAAATAATCTTATTAAATATTTTTAAATCAATTGACAGATAATTTATTAGCTTTTAGTTTTTATTTAATTTTTTAATTTTTAGTTTTCAATTAATTTAATCAATAATTTTATCAATCATATCCTAACTAATTTTTGTAATTTTTAAAAATAAATTTATCTTTTCTCAATTATTAAAATAAATAAACTTTAGTTATTGAAAAAAATAAAATAAAATGTTAAAAACAATGGAAAGTAAAAAATATATAAGCAGACGAAATAAAAAGCGTAAAATTTAAAAGTATTAATAAATAAAAATTAGATCGAAAAAATATAAAAATATCATGTGAAGTTTAAAATGAAAATTTTTACGCTAAATGGAGAAAAAGAAAATTATAATTTTTGTTTGTTCGTCAAAAAAGTTTATATATCATAATTAAGGTATATCTGTTTTGATTTTAATGGATTCGATGCCATTATGGGTGGCGGGTGGGTGTTTGATAAAGGCAGTTAGATGGCCTAATTGAAATTGACATTTGGATATGATTAGGACCACTGATATAGGAAAGCATTTTTATCTGTAAGAATATTTACCGTCTATTGTTGGTGGTGGAAATACAACTTTTAATATTTATTAATTAAATAAAAAAGACAACAAAAGGATGGAGAACAACCTTTTCGAAAAAATTCTTAGGTATTGAATTTTGTTTGAAATTTTAATGATGTACCGTATGCATGCATGCGGGTGTATACCATGAATGCATTATGCAATGCACATGACGATGATGTTTCATAAACCGACCCCAACTTTGGTTCCAACAAAAAAAAACTGAGTCATTCTCTTGCTACCGTAAACCTCACCCTCCCTTTTGCAAGCTTCTCCTTTAAAATGCACTGTGAACAGCGAATAATAACCTGAAGATTCTGCACCAGAACAAAACCAACAGAAAAAGAAGGGGGAAGGAGGAGGAGATTTCTGTTGAATATTGGAGAACCTACCCTCTTCTGCTGATGGAGTATGCTGAAATTCTCTTTGCATAATTTCTTTATTCCTTCTTATTCTTCATCTGGGTCATCCCCATCTTCATCCTTTTATGTTAAAGTTTTCATCTTTATGTTCTTATTTTTATGGATTTTTTTATTAATTTTGTTTCTGTTTCATTGCAGGAAATTGTCCAGGAAATTATAACCATAACAGACTGCAGTTAAAAAAATTATGACTTGATGCAAAGAGGAGTAGCTGAATCATATAACAGACCAAAAGAAAAAAAGAAGAAGGAAAGAAGTGTTCTAATTGGATTGTTAAACTGAGGTATGATGTGAGACTCTGATTGTTTGAAGGATTTTTTTTTCTACTTTCCAAAATTGTTGGAATTTACCTCTCTCTAATCCTGATGCCTATTTTTGTATATAATGTAAATATTACCATCATTACAAATATTTTACTTTTTTCCATTTTAAATTTACTGAACAATTCTTTTTGGGTGGAGGGGGTGAAATTTATTGAGATTTATGGTGGTGTTAAGCTAATTTCATGATTATTCAACGGGGATAATCCAAGAGGTTGCACAACAAAAACTTGATCAATTGTGCAAATTGGAATCCTACTCTGCTTATATGCCTTTGAATTGATAAGTTTTAAAAAACGCGTTTCATTTGATTCTACTCTTGTCTATTTACTCTTTGTAACTCTAGCAGTAAATTCCCATATATGTTTTTATGAGTTTTTTCTTTCTCTCTTTTTTTTTTTTGGGGGAGGGGGGTAAGATTTGTGCATTAGATTTTTGTTGCTTCCGGTGCTCTGCTTCTCTGACTTGGTTTCCCATTTCCAAATTTATCATATTTTCCTGCCTTTTTTTTTTCTTCTAGTTTTAATTTCTAATTCTTATTTTCTCACGGGTTTGACAAACCAAACCAGGATATGTTTTAATTTTCTCTTTTCTATGTCTATTGGTTAAAATTAAATTATTCTGTTTTCTGTTTTTGATCAAGTGTAATCGGACTTGTCGTAGGAACCTTACTTCGGTTGGAGTGATTTAAGCGAAAACAAATATATACGTAGATCTAACTTGATCATTTTAAGAAGTACATTTATTGTGAATTGTGATGATGCAAAAGGTGATATTAAATAAACCAAAAAAAAATAAAATTACTTGCACTTTGTCTTAGCCCTGAAATTTTTTTTATGGTGGTATAATGGATTTCAATTTATTTATCATATAGACAGTTAAGCAATGAGCGAAATCATAAACAGTAAAATAAGATAAAGAAGAAATTTCAGCCTAAATTTCCTCATCATTACAATAAAACCTTTTTTTCTTTTTTTGGGGTAGGGGGTGGGTGGGTGGGTAAAAATAGGGTCCATTTTAGCAGAATATCGTATTCCTATGGCACTTGTCTACTCTCTCAAATAGTCAACATCTTGGAAGTTTATTATATTTATGGAATTTCATTAATTATTATGTGGTCTATGTTATAAGAATATTGTATTGTCAAGCTACTTTTCTTCTTTCTCAAATAGTTATAAAAGGCAATGTTTAATGCAGTATATAGTTGAGCAAATATGAGATGTGATAGGTCTGAAATCAAACAAAGAGAGTTTATATGCTTTACACGTATGATGGATTAGATATGTAAAAATAATTGATTAAAAAAGGGACCTGAGTTTGGCTTATTCTGGGTAATGGTTTTGATCTTTTAGCACATACAAATAATTTATGGTTTATGATTTCTTCAGGGTTAAGGATTCTCCTTGCTCAATAAGAAAATTGGTGCATCCACTGGTTTGGTTATTAGTTTTCTGGCCAGCTAGGTGGTTTCACTGATAAAAAAAACTTCAGCAAGCTGTTTGAATATCCTGGGTAAGCAAGATCAAAGAACACCCTTTCATGGGTTAAAGCATCCTTTGTTGCAATGTAATGTAATCTGTTCTTGTTGTAACTTTGGTTAGCTGAAAAGTTCTATGATGTGTTATTACTTATGTCTAAATTCTTGCTTACGAGTTATTACAAATGTAACAGGGAGAAGATGAATCACACTAGATTGGAACCTTGTCATGATCCAGTTAAAGTAACCAGATTCCCTTTTGTCCCAGAAAAACTCGGTGATATGGTTATAATGTTAATAAGGATTGGCATACTTCTTTGCCTTATTGGATCCATATCACTTGCTCTCCATTCAGCATTCTCCAGACCAGACCGATGGTTCCCATTACCGGAACATTTACATGCCTCCCAAAATGCTTTAGTCATTGACAATGGACCCACAAACATCTCACATATTTTATTCGGTATTGCTGGTTCAGCAAGCACATGGCATGACCGTAGCAACTACAGTAAGCTATGGTGGAATCCAAACGAAACTCAAGGCTTCGTTTGGCTTGACAAGAAACCTGATATTTTGCACCCTGAGATGTTAGTGCCTTATAAAATCTCGCAGGGTTGGACTCGGTTCAAGTATGTGCACTCAGCATCCGCAGTTCGGATAGCTCGGATAGTTTATGAGAGCTTTAAACTTGGCTTGCCTAATATTAGGTGGTTTGTGATGGGAGATGATGATACAGTGTTTTTTACAGAGAACTTAGTTACTGTGTTGGGAAAATATGATCACAATCAAATGTATTATATTGGTGGAAATTCTGAGAGTGTGGAGCAAGATGTGATGCATTCTTATAACATGGCATTTGGTGGTGGTGGATTTGCAGTCAGTTATGCATTAGCAGCTCAACTAGCCAAAATAATGGATGGTTGTCTTCGTAGATACTTCTATTTTTATGGTTCTGATCAAAGAGTCTGGGCCTGTGTGCATGAAATTGGGGTGCCTCTCACCAAAGAAAATGGATTCCACCAGGTAAATTATGTTTCCACTACTTACATTTGTGTGTTTGTTGGTATATACTAATGCTATATACTATTCACTGATATGCATAAATTGATCAATTTCTGTATCACTCCTCCTGTATAATATCGTGTACTACAAAGTTTGGAAATTTAATAATATCAGCCTAGATGAAAATCTTTTGATCATTGTTGTATGAAGGATGAATAAGGAATCATGTTTCATGTTTCAATTTTTGTAAATTCAGCATGGATGCAAATCTTTGGACTGGTCCATCTATTAGAAATTTATGGTTTTTTTATTGTCTTTTTCTTTCAGCTTGACATAAGAGGGAATCCGTATGGTCTTCTTGCAGCACACCCCTTGGCACCTCTTGTATCACTCCATCATCTTGACTATTTGAACCCACTGTTTCCCAACCAGACTCAAATGCATTCACTCAAAAACCTCATCAGTGCATACCACATTGACCCTGCTCGGATAGTGCAGCAAAGTTTTTGCTATAATCATAAGCGGAGATGGTCAATATCTATTTCATGGGGTTACACAATACAAATCTATACAACATTGTTGATTGCAGCAGAGTTGCAGATGCCATTGCAGACATTTCGGACTTGGCGAAGTTGGAGTAATGGTCCTTTCACGTTTAATACTCGACCTATGAGCTCTGACCCATGTCAGCAGCCAGCTGTATTTTTCCTCCACCAGGTTGAACAGGTGGGAACAACTGGAAGTATTACTATCTACAAGAGATATGCAGCCAATGAAGCAAAGTGCAAGAGAGAAGGCATTAATCAGGTGGAAGTGCAAAGAATTAAAGTTTCAGCCTTGAAGCTTGACTCTGAATACTGGAAGAAGGTACCTCCCCCTACCCTCCACACACAATCAAGACAAAGCATATTAGATTTAGAACTTCTTAACTTGTCATGATAGTAATGTGCTTGAATAGAATTCAAATCCCTCTATGTTTGGAGTTTAATTATGGCCTTGGAATTGATCATTTGATTTGGCTGTACTGAACCAGGTACCGCGTAGGCATTGCTGCCAATTTATGGATGGTGGAAGCATAAAGGATGGCAGTATCCATATCAGGATTAGGAAGTGCAGACCTCAAGAAACAATTACTATTTAGGGATGAGTCATTTTGTTTGGTAGGCATAGTTGGTAGATTGCTATAACTTGAGTCTTGTGGGTCTGGCCACTAACATTTCCACCTACGTACATACATAGTTGTCAAAATATGCATATAGCACTCAACTTTTAATAATTATATGTCCCAGGAATTTTACACTTGTATGTATTGCCGCAAATATCTAGATACTATAGAAATATATATTATTTTTCTCTCCATTTTCCAGATTCTTCAATCATTCAAGCACATATTTCTTACGACTTCAGGTGGACCTTCCTTCATTGCTACTACATTTTTGTGTAGCACCCCTCATCATTCCTGTTTTCATTTGATGTAAATGTCTTTCATACAAGAAAGTGCACCACCTGCAATGGTAACAATCAATCCTCTATATATTTTGATGTAGTACAAATTTTCATTTTTCTTTGCTGAGCCTTTATATGCAGGTTCAAAAAATTCTAAGAACTGAACTGCAGACTTAGTCCCTGACTAGACAATGGCTACTGGAGATAAACTTGACCATGCAATCGCCATATAAAGCTAAACGATCTTGTTTGTGCTTTATTGTGAACTTCATATTGTTCAGTGGTGGAAATGCTTGTCAGTCATAGCATCTTTAATTTTCTCTAACTTAAGTGAAGAGTTTTATGTGACAGGTTCAGGGTAAATAAGCACCAATAGATCAAGTAGCTTGAAGCTGGTTAGAAGATTGGTTTCAAGAGGCAAAAAAAATTGGTAAGGTGTTGTTTATTCTCTCCTTAACATGGCTGAAACCTGAATTTGGCATTGCTTTGTGGCTAATTGAGCGAGTATTGTATTTCCTTATCTTTCATTCAATATTGGTGTGGAGTCTCCTAATGGTGTAGCTTGACACACAAGGTGTTCAAGAACATTTCCTTTTATCATATACAAGAAGGGGTATTGAAGAAACTACCTTGTAATAGTAAAATACCTGTTTTGTTTTGCATCATATCCCAATTGTCTTACGGATATGCATTTCGACCAATCGCCTGTTTGGCAAATAATGAGGACATGGACATGGACATGGGCAAATAACGAGGAATCTTGCACTTGAAAACTGGAATCTAGTAATCGGATCCTAACCAATCATATGAAAGGTCTCCTTTGGGCTAGAGGTTTTTTGGGTGAAAAAAAATATATAAAACAAGCTTAGTTATGAATTATTTGCGTTAGGTTCTTTAGATGTTTTAAACTAAATAAGTTTACGCTTAAAAGTAATCTTGAATAATTAACTAAATATGTCGAATTTAAGCTTTCTAAGCTTAAGTTCATCTGTTAAGTATTATATTAATACACTTGCAAAAATAATTCAATGAAAAATTTAATAAAGAAAAATAATTAAGCAATAGCTTGACTCATTATTTAAATTAAAAATAATAAACTTTCATATTTTAAAAAAAAAAGCCAGGTTTTAAATTTGATTTTTTAAAATAAGTTTCAATATTTTTTATTTTCACCAAGCTAAGGTTTTTAAGTCATTTACATCCTTATTCTTGGGTTCAAATTCTATTTTAGTCAAATTCATTTTATATTTAATTCTTATATGGAAAAAAGTTTACAATTGAGTTAAAAAAGGGTTTTTGACATAGTTCCTAATGTCATCTCACATTATCTAATCATCAAATTTATAGGCTTATAAAGAAAAATTCCTATGAGAATTTGGCAAACAAGTCCAAGTTTCGTTTTTATTACAGGATAAACGAATCAATATAGTTTATAATTACTTGAGAGACTTCAAAGTGGTTTATAATAGTCTAGTTGACCATGTAATTCATAGCCTTCAACATGATCGCGCCAAAAGGATGGTTGCAAGCTATATTATTGCATATATACACATTGGGTAGAACGGTAAAAACATTTAATAAACGGAAAAGATCGGCTTATATTCCAGCAGTAATTTATATATGGACATAATTTGAGTGTAAGTCATCTATTTTTATTTTATCTTTTTTATTTTTTTTTAAAAAATCCACAGCTGTTTGATCTAGGTGTAATGAGATGTAGGTGCAATATAAGCACAGAAAAGAATCATGACTCTTTACTCTTACATTCAATTGTCAAATAATCCAATATTCCTACATAGAATTAGAGGAATACAACTCCGTGAATGGTTGGGGGTTTTTTCAAATAAATAAATAAATAAATTGGATGACTTGCACTCTGGATGTTACTGGGTGTAAGTCACTGTATGCTGTATGTGAGAGTATAATTTCTGATTGTCAAAATGTGGTTGCCATAGGGTTAGGCTCAACTGCAGGTCAACTTAACTATTCATCTTTGTGTAAGTTAGAAAAATGCTAACTCATTTTAATTCACACCAACTCAATGTGGGTTAGCTTATTGATCACTTAATAAAAATATAAAAAATTATAAAAACTATTTAAAAATAAAAAAAATGTCACAAATTTTTTACATTTAATAACAATAATAATATTATATTAATAATAAAAATAAATTTCTTCCTATTTTATATTTTAATAATAATATATTGATAAAAAAAAAATTCAAATCAGAAGAGAAAAACCTGTAAGTAAACCTAACTTATATAAGTTGATCCACTTAGACTGGTGGATTGGATGAGGTAGGTAAAAAAATTGGCATTATTTCTAAGTTGATTTTTTGCAATACAACTCAACAAAAATCCATGATGAGTAAGGTCAGCGCACGAATTGAAATCCACTTTGACAATTATTCCATTTGTATGTTGGAATTGAAGTTATCCAGAAGCTCCCACGTGTTATTATTCCTTTGCTACTAATTTTTCCTACAACAGATCTTAACAAGTAATGGTTTCACTTTCGTATTAATGGTGGAAGACACAAGGTACCTGTAATTGGAAGAGGAGAGATGTGTCGCATGGATTCCAAAATCGATAACTATACATTTTATCTTTAAGCAGTGAAACTTGCACGATTGCATGAATAAAAACAATCCACCTCTACAAATATCAACACCGCCTTGAGTGGTCATTTTTTACACCCAAAATCATCACTCTCATTTCCCTTGTAACAAGATCAACCACATTTATCCCACTAACCACAAATGCAAATTTAGTGTTCTCTGCATCTTGGTCAAGATGATATGTTTGATTCTATAAAAACACTCGCTGATACAACACTTCAGTGGCCATTCTTAGATGATACATGATAGAGTATCCAAAATATCCTAATATGCATTAGCATGCTAGCTTCCTCCACACTTCTTGGCTCCATCTCTGTTGTCGATGTTAAGGCTGATGTTTTAGAGGTTTAATTTCGGAAACTCACTGATCCTACTGTAAGGATATTTTTTAAAATGATTTTTAACATAAGGTCGTTATAAGATTAATTCTCACGATGTCATAAAAAACGATTTTTCGTCAATGAACTAATTTCCACATTCTTTTATGTAAGCCAAATTTATGTGAAGAAAATTTCGTACAAAAATCAAAGAGCATTTAACCGTTACTATTATGTTTGAGATGGTTAATTGATTTTAAGGGGTAGGAATTATAAGCAGCAAGCTTTATCAACATCGCGTGAAACGATCTCAACTTAGTGTTTATTGAAAACAGTACTTGGTGGTAAATCCGAACTTTCTTTCTCTACCGGCAGATGTAATATTTGGGTTTCCCTTGAAAATAAAGGTACTACACTTCGGTTATGCATCGCTACCATTCCAAACTATTTCACAGTAAACGGGATCTGTAATTTTGTCAGGACTGACATTGCCTGGTGTCCATCGTTTACCATCCAATTACACCGGAATTAATTTATGCGAAGTAAAGAAGCTAATCCTCAAATTTCAGGAGAATGCAATTCTGTGTATCACAACATGCCTAAAGTCGATGACCAATTTTCGGCTCAGGACAAAAAAGCAAATACCAGAATGTAAACAATAAATACAAAGGCATAAACCCAACCATTAATACTCAAACGCCATGCATTAAGGCATCAAGGTTTATCACACTGGGGAGGGAGGGATACGAAAACCTGAAAAAATGAGATCTGTCGTCATACCCATTGAAATGCATGCAGTAAGAAAAGATCAAGTTTCTGTACAATTTTGTTTAGGAAATTTAGGCTAGTAATCCCTGATGCAGCTCCATGGGAGGAAAGGGAAGCCGTACAGCACCCTGCTGGAAGGTAGAAATCAATCTCAAGCTACAATATATTTCATCTAAATTACAGGAACAATAAGCTTCTATGGAGAACAGGAAAGAGCAAGTGCCAATTGACTGGTGACAATGAGATTAATTAGATCAACCTGCTGCTTCTTCACCTGAGAAGTGTATACTTTCCCTCCTGTATTACTTCTGCATCTATCAGTGGTAAAACAAAATTAAGATGCGAATGTGAGCCACAAATTCTGCATAATCAGTATCTTAAGGTCAGTGATCATGTGTATGACTATAAACAACAAAACCGATCCAGGTAGCGACAACATTGAACCTGTAATTAACCAACAATGCCAGCATCTTCACGGCTTGCTGTTTCACTTGAAGGAACAGAACCCATTTCATCAGGCACCAAACCTCCTATTGATTCTCCCTGTTTGTGCTGCAAATTGTCAGAATCCTGCTCAGGGAATACCTCAAGTTGCAATGATGGTGAAATATTATTCACATGTAGCCATGTTAGTTCCCACAGACTATCACCACCCAATGCATTCCTCTGAGCCAGTATACCCCTCATCTTCATAACATGCAAGGAGTTTTTAAGCAGCTCAGACACCGTCTCTTGAAGCTTCTCACTTCTTTTCCCCCTAACCTTCACCTTCATATATTTTTCCATTCTGCTAAGTACACCTAACCATAGCTTGCAGAAGGTTGTCAATTGGGATAAATCTGGGAGTAATTGAAGAAAAACTTTGGACAAGAGCTTCATTGCATAAATAAGGGTGCCTTCCATGTTGCGGTAGTCCTTCTGAGAGTGTCCCTGTGCAATCTCTAGCAGGTCATCAAGCACAGTGAAGATTACATTATCAAAACATTGTAACCACAAGCTACATGGGAGATAAATGCCATCAGCTCCTGTCAAACACTTCTGCAAAGATAATAAAGCATGATTTCTAACTTCCTCTCTCTGGTCTAAACATACCTTCCTTAGACCCTGTACTAGTCTCAACCACATCTCTCCGATGTCCTGAGACAACTTAGACACTTGCTCCTCCTCCATTGTTTCCTTAGCCTCCCTAGTCCACTGGGCCAAGCAATTGACAGACCCTGCCATGAGATCAAGTGCCCGTACAGATCGCTCTACTTGTCCAACTCGAGACTCGGCAAACTGCCTGGCAGTATCCACACAGAGAACATAATTAGCTGGAAGCAAGTGGGCACCATCAGACATTATGAACAATAGTGCATCAAACCCAGCCTCAGATGCTTCTATGTGTCTAGCTGTAATGGAAAGTAGTGATGTAATTGTGCGCCATCCTAACTGGGATCTTATATGAGAGGCATTTGCCTTCACAAGGCGACTGACTTCCTGAGTAATCTGCTCACAGTATGCATCTGCAACCCGGGCATCAAGTTTCAAGACAAGTTGCAATGACCTCAGAAGTTCATCAGCAACGTTCTCCTTGTAGGGAAGCAACCGCTGACAAATTCGCAGGAGTCCAAAAACAGCCTTCTCTACCAGGGCACAAGGCATTACAGTTGACTGAACAATATTGGATATGTGCTCATACACACCCTGCCAAAGAATCCCAATTCTATCCCTGTTATTCAAAGTGATTGCAATCAACAACTCCAAGCAGAAAACTGCCGTATCTTCATCCTCAGGTGTGCTGTTCCCTTTTTGAGGTCGTCCTGCAGCCCAAATGAGTGCTCTTGCAAGCTGCAATAGAGATTCAGCTTGCAGAAATTTACTTTCAGTGAATATGCTGTCAATATGACACTTCTGTATTGTTTGTAGGGTGCGCTGATGAGCAGCAAGTTGTTGTTCAGTAGGTTGTGATCTTGGCTCCTCAGTGTCAAGAGATAAGAGTTGACTAAACCTACCCATCAATCCTGACGATCTTCTTGGAGTGCCAATAGATTGCATATGAGCTGAGGATAAAGAATTCATAATAGGCTTTCCATGCACAGTTTCAGCAGAAAGCTCTGATTCGTCCGCTGCATCACTGGCAACACGAGCAGGAAGAAGACCAAGCTTGTGCAGTCTCAAGATGCAATCAAGAATATTTCTCCAACCTGTGCGTATGTAATCACCATACCTATTTGCTATAGTGAATACAGTCACCGTTGCCATTCTTGCTTTCATGTCATCTCCAAAGGCAAGGACTGGTTCCTCAACTGATGAAGGGTTTAAAAGTGTAGTGAACTTACAAAGAGACACTACCAGATCATCAAGAACATCTTCAAGATGATGACAAGCTGAAATCTTAGCAATAGCTAAGAATCCATCCATACATGTTTGGTATACCTCTTCCTGCTCAGCATGATCAAATACCACCGAGATGGCAGCAATTGTTGGGCCTGACATTATGGCAAACATATCATGATCAAGGTAGGCCTTGGAATCAGATACAATAAATGGAGCGGTCTTCTTTGACTTGTGCATTAGGTCAATCCATCGACTTGGTGTCATTTCAGGAAATCCAACACCTTGTTCTGGGGTCGTGCGGATTTCATTCTTACAAATTGAATGGTAAATTTCTGACAGGAATTCTCGAGGCAAATCATTGCCACCATTTATATGCCTATTATTACGGATAAAATCCTCTTCTGTCATCTTCTTTTTAACCTGCACATTGTGCTGATCTGTATTAAGCATTATCATTGAGTATGATAACACAAGAGCAGCATCCTTGTTAGCTAGGATATGTGGTGATTGTTCATAATATCTCTCAGAGAAAGCTTCAAGTACCCTGTGTATCTTCTGTGATTCTCCGGGCAGTCTGAAAGTCTCCAAGAATAGACGCAGGGCTGTGTCTAAGTTCATGTCTTGGAAATCAAATGTTCCAGCAAATTCATGAAGAACCTGAACACAGAATTCATCATGATTTCCTAGGAAATCACCAACAAGATTCTTATCCAACCCAGCAGTGTATCTGAAAAAGCAGGCAACACTTTGGGGATCAAGTTTGTCCGGCAAAAGATGCGTTCCTTGGAGAAACTCTAGACCTTTCTTAGGATCACGATTAAAGTGGTCAGCACCAATCATCAATCTTCTCTTTATGTACTTTCTTCGGCGGACAAAAGGAACCCAATGATTTGGATCATTATAATTCTCACATTTAACCATCCAGAATGGAGTATACTCTTCAAGATTCACTGGAGAATATTCTGAGCTTACAGATCCATTTGCTATCCTTTCAGCCATACCCTGTATAACAGCAATAAGACCATCCAAAGCAAGAATATGCATGGCAGACAATGGACAATTCACAGGAAATGCACTTTTGGACAACAAATTAGCAAGGTCTTCAAAGACATTGCTGCAAGTTATGTCACAGTCAAAGTTAGCATACATATCTACCATAAATGTCTTTTGCCTGCAGAAATCAACAAGAGCCTCCATGGCTACCTCTTGCTGCTGGTATGAAGCCCCATATCTACTTTGTGCAAGTCTCAAAATGACACAAGAAAAAAATGCTTCTAGCTGTAATTTGAGTTCTGTACGAAGATGATGATACAGATTGAGAACAACGCTACACACCATTGAAAGTATAAGGGGACTCATTGACAAACCAAATTGCATAAGATTATGAAACAATTCATCCTGAATTAAGCTCAGCAACCTCGGGTGACGGCAAATAGAAGGCCCTCCAAGTTCGATTGCTGAATTAATTAAAGTTAAGGCAAAGAGAGGTACATCTTCATCAAATGATATAGTGTTTGATCTAGGACCCATTCCCGTATGCTCTACAACATTCAGCAAAGAACACAAAAAGTGAAATATTTCCACCATGCAAGGAACACCATACGGTTCAGTCATAAGATGATTATCATATGGTACACCCTCCTTGCCACTAATAATAATCGCAGTGTTTTCATCCATCACAGTTGCTTTCACAACACTAGCAGCATTGGGAGCAAAGTTTGCGGATAATGGCTGATTATCATATTCAGAACTTACGCTGCCATTCTCCAATTGTCTACTTCCAAAAGCATACTCATTATTTATGCTTCCAGTCTGCAAGAATAATCAACAAATATAAATATTCATATAGAGATGTTATAAATATTAAGCTCTTAATGACCCACAAATGTTAATTATAGGCAAAACAATCCACAAAAACAATACCAACTACACACAAGGATTGTACAGTTACTTCTTATTGGGGACAGGTAGACAGGGAAAGGGAGGTCAGTGAAGTCCATCTTAGGAGGTCAAACACTGTTAATATGCAACACCAAAAAATGGATGGTATATATCTTTATTGCAAATAATAAAATGATGGAAATTGTAATTTAAATAGGTAGTTGGCAATATTCTAACCAGAGAGCAGAAACTAAATCTCTTCCCTGATGATCTATCAAATCACAAATGGAGAAAAGTAATTGATAGCATAGAACTAATTGTTGCATAATAAGAACAATAATTAATGAGAAAAGCATCCCCCCCCCCTCCCCAATCCAATTCCCTTTATACAATTTCTTTCCCTGGCAGCTAAAATAGTAATAACGGGAAAAAATATTCAGCCTTTAAATAAGGTGACATCATTCGCATACCTCCTGTTTCAAATTAGAGCTCCCATTGACCAATGCATGATCTGAGTTGGCAACATCTTGAAGGTGAGAGAAAATGCACCTTACAAGTTCATGCATTGTGTGTCGTGCTATCTGCTGCAACAGCTCACCTTTAGTTCCTGCTTGATGAACTATTCGGAAACAAGTATTCACTATGGTGCAAACATGTTGGTTGCTCAGCATTATAGATGCTTTACTTTTCATACATGCTAGGAGAACTTGCAGTATCTTCATTAAAACAACTTCTTCTGAAGAAGGATCAGTGACCTCAAATCTGCAGCTAGTGACAGCATCAACCACCAAGTGCATGGCATCCTCAACATTGACAGTATTTTGATCGATCACATCAAGAGTCAAGATCTTGTAAACAGATGACAAAGCAACACCAGTAATTGCTGCACCAGTTTCATCAGACCTAATCACATCTAAAAATGGCTGTAGATACAAGGCAGGGTTGACAGCTTGCCACTGATGGTGGTGCCATGAAAAAATTTGTCTCCTTACTGTCTTGAAAGACTGAATGAGCGAGTGTTCCAGCTGATCATCACCTGACATATAACGACCTCCCCATCTTACATTTCTTCTCATTACTGCCAAAACAGCACCAATTTCTGAATTGATCATGCAAGCTAAAGTTGTTTTGTTAGGATAGGCAGCATCACATTCCTCAGGTTCCTCTTCCTCTATCGCATTGATGCCAGCTTGCAGCTTAAGACGTCCCATTTTTACAGTATATTTTGTAAGGTAAGGCAAGGATCTGGTAAAGGTTCAACAACACAAAAGAATGCCAAGATGAGCAAAACTTTTGCATGAAGTCTAAAAAGACAATAAATATAACAAGATCAAGGTTTCCACAAACCAAATAACTAAAATGAATTATACAGTACCCTGGTAAGGTGAGCAATCAAGCATTTACTGAATAAGTCTTCTATGAAATCAATGAGGGAATAAAATAAAACAAGTCAGGATTAACTCTAAATCCCCCAGCAACATTTTCCTTCTAGTCCTTCTACTTACTAAACGAAGATAATACTTTTTTTTTTTTATGTTTTCAAGATAGTAAATATATTTTTACTTTCTTCATTTAACTATTTTTTAATAAAGTATTGGGAGGATTAATGGGGTGATTTTGTAAAAGGAAATAGCGTATTCTTATATTAAAATAACCAAAAACACCATACCCAACAATAAATAAATAAAAAATAGGTACCGGAGTAGTGCCCTAACTTGAATGAAGCATGAAATACAGATACAAGAAACACAACCAGAGAATGCTCCACATTCAATTCAGCAACACAGCATGTACAAGTTGAAAACACAAGGCAACCCTATCTAAGTATAAAATATCACACACACAAATCCAAAGCATGCGCATATACATGAGTTCAGGTGCTCCAAATGCAGAGTCAGATGAAGATCTGATGGATCCAGCATTTTGATTGATGCAGTCGGAAACAAAATCCTATGCAATTGAAGAATGACTAAAACTCTTCCACTACAGAGAGAAGAGGAAAATCGTAACATCCACAGAAAGCTAAAATCTCACTCACTTGTTACTCTCTTCGATTTGGAGAGTTGCGCCGCAACACTCAATTCGCCGATTAGCGCAAACGTCGACGGAATTCGGCACTGCTAATCTTCAGTCTTCTTCTCTCTACTGCGTGTCTCTGTAAACTCTACGTGAAAGAAAATGAAATGACTCTTGAAAACTAAGAAAAGATTTATTTATTTATTCATTGATGCAAGTAAATTGAGTCATCCTTCATGTAATAATAATAAAATATTAAAATATGTTTAAATTCACAAAGAAAATTCAAATATAATGGTGAGTGATCAGTCGGATGCCTAATAAAATATTTGAATATGGGTGGTTTTAATATAAGATATCCAAATATATATTAATGCATTAAATTTAAAATCATCGTAGCATTGCATTAAATGCAACATAATTCTCTATCAAATGATAGGAAATTGTTTAAATGATATATTTTGATGTTAAATAAAGAATAAAATAGTATTTTAATTTTACAGTTTAAATATTAATTTCAAATTAGTCATATATTTTAAAAAATCTTTAAAACTAATGTGCCTAGCTTTTTTATGGTTTTAACATGATTTGTTGATATTTTAAAAACCTAAAAATTAGTTTTTTATACAATATAAGAATTAATTTGAAGTTCATAGAAAATTAAAAAAATTAAAATGACTATTTATTCTTAAACAAAAAAAAAAACTTCTATCTTCTTTCATTTATCATTTTTTTCTTTTATAAATTTAATTATTAAATTATGTGACATTATCTTAAAAATTATATATATATATATATATATATATTAAAATTTTAAAAAAATTTATAAATATATAACTTATACCTAACATTTAATTTTTAAAAAAGTATTTTTCACATTAAAAATAAATAAATTAATGAAAAGCTTCCTTCATTCCTGCTTATATGTAACTATTTTAAAATTATTTTGTTCCTTTCTAATTATCTAATAACATTTATTATTTTTATCATATTCTTTCTCTCTATAAGAATATTAATTATTAAAAATAAATTAATAAAAAGGATTGAAAATTTAATAGAAAATTATATAACAACTTTAACATAAATAAAGATATTAATTAATTTTTAAAATTTATAAATAATCTTGAACAATAAATAAAAAAGGGAGAAGTATTAACTAATTTTTATTATATGAAACTTTATATACTTTTATTTAATAAAAACTTTCAATTCAACAACAAAATTGATGAAATTTGATCTTCAAAAACAATTATTAAATGAAGTCTATAACAACACTGGCTCGAGAATTATCCTTGGAGACTCAAGTGTGTGTACATATATGTTTATTATCATCATCTCAAAATTTTTGCTGTTTGCATCAGTAACATACCGAGTAAATACATGCCCCAGCTAAGACTATAAGAGATAACAAATGAGAGTTCTGTACAATCTAGCAAGACAATACAAATGCTTTATAATTTGAGACGGTATCTCTATAGTATGACATATCTCCAACCAAAAATCTCCCTCCTATAATAGTAACCAGCGTCCCTGAGATATATGAGAAAGAAGGAATACCAAATAACAGGCAACTTCACTTCATACTTAACCTAACCAAACTGCTCCAACCCTAATAATAATCCCATAATCTGCATAATTAGTTTGAGCACCCTCACAATCTCAAGATAGAAAAGGGAAAATCTATCAAGGGTAGACTGAGATAGGAAGCTTGTTAATAGGGACACATAGAAAAGCCAGTTCAGGTAGCTTAGGCACTGCAGGTAGAATTAACTAATACCAGCACCATCTTGGCCCACTGTTTCATTTGAAGGAACACAAATGTTTGCATCAGGTCCCAAACTTCCATCCGTTTCAATCTGTTTGTGTTGTAACTTCAGCTGCTCTGAATCTTGCTCAGGGAATACCTCAGACCGCAACGAGGGAGCAATATTCTTCATATGTAGCCATGTCAATTCCCACAAACTATTTTCTCCTAAACCACTGCTTTGCTCTAGTATGCACCCTGACTTCATGACAAGCAAAGTGTTCTTCAGAAGCTCAGGCACAAGCTCTTGAAGTTTCTCACTTCTCCTTCCCTGAATTTTCATCTTCACACATTTTTCCATTCGGCTTAGCACACCCACCCATAGTTTGCAGAATCCTGCCAATTTCGATAGTGCTTGGAGTAACTGGAGGAAAACCTTAGATAAGAGCTTCAAGGCAAGAATAAGTGTTCCTTCAATGTTCTGAGAGTCCTTTTGAGAGTGCGCCTGAGCAATTTCAAGCAGGTCATCCAGCATGGTGAATATCACTTGATCAAAACACTGAAACCACAAATCATGTGGGAGGTGGGTCCCAACAGCTCCCGTCAAGCACTTCTGCAAAGATAACACTGCATGATTTCTAACCTCCTCCCTCTGGTCCAAACATACTTTCCTCAGTGCCTGCACCAACCTCAACCACATTTCTCCAATATCCTGCAACATCTTTTCCACTTCCTCTTCTTTTGCTGCTTGCTTAGCATCATTAGACCACTTCTCTAAACAATTGACAGAGTCAGCCATAAGATCTAGTGCAACTATAGACCGATCCACCAGTCCTAAACGAGACCCGGCAAACTGTCTTGCAGTATCTATACAGAGAATATAATTAGCAGGTAGCAGGTGAGCTCCATCCGACATAATGAATAACAATGTATCAAATCCAACCTCAGATGCTTCCAGGTGTTTAGCAGTAATGGAAAGTAGCGATGTAACCATCCGCCATCCAAAGTGAGATCTAATACGAGAAGCATTTGCCTTCACAAGGTGACTGACTTCCTTTGTAATCTGCTCGTAGTATGCGTCTGCAACCAGTGCATCAAGCTTCAAGACAAGTTGCAGGGACCTCAAAAGTTCATCAGTCATGTTCTCTTTGTAAGGAAGTAAGCGATGACAAATCCTAAGAAGTCCAAAAACAGCCTTTTCTACCAGTGCACAAGGCATCACACTTGACTGAACAATATTGGATATGTGCTCATAAACACCCTTCCAAAGAAGTCCAATTCTATCCCTGTTATTCAGTGTGATTACTACTAGTAAGTCCAGGCAGAATACTGAAGTGTCTTCATCCTCAGATATTCTGTTTCCTTTCAGAGGCTGTGTTCCAGCATTAATGAGTGCCCTTGTAAGATGCAATAGAGATTCAGCTTGCAGAAATTTACTCTCAGTGAATATGCTGTCAATGTGACACTTATGAACTGTTTGTACAGCTTGCTGATGAGCAACTAGTTGTTCTTCAGTTGGCACTGATCTTGCCTCTTCAGTGCCAAGAGATAAGAGTTGACTAAACCTGCTCATTAAACTTGAGGATCTCTTTGAAGTACTAGTAGATTGAAGATAAGTTGATGACAAGGAATTTGAATTAGGCTTCCCATGTCCAGTTTCTGTAGTAAGCACTGACTCGTTAGCTGTATCACTGGCCAACCAAGTAGAAAGAAGGCCTAACTTGTGCAATCTTACGATGCAATCAAGAATATTCCTCCACCCACTGCGGATGTAATCGCCATACCTATTTGAAATGGTGAAAACTGTCTCAGTTGCCATTCTTGCTTTTATGTCATCCCCAAAGGCCAGGACAGATTCCTCAACTGATAATGGATCCAAAATGGTAATGAACTTACAGAGGCACACAACCAGATCATTGAGTACATTTTCAAGATGATAGTAAGCTGATATCTTTGCAATAGCTAAGAATCCATATATACATGTTTGGTATGCCTCTTCATTTTCAGCATTATCAAATACCACAGAAATGGCAGCAATTGCTGGGCCTGACAATATAACAAACATATCATAATCCAAGTGAGCTCTGGAATCAGATACAATGAATGGAGCAGTTTCTTTTGACTTGTGCATCACAGAAATCCACCGACTTGAGGTCATTTCAGGAAATCCAAAGCCTGGTTCAGAGCTCATGCGGATTTCATTTTTACAAATTGAATTGTAAATCTCTGACAGGAATTCTCGAGGCAGATCATTGCCACCATTTATATGTCTATTATTCCTAATAAAATCCTCTTCTGTCATCTTCTTTTTTACCTGCACATTATGCTGATCTGTATTGAGCAATATAATTGAGTATGATAACACAAGAGCAGCATCCTTGTTAACTAGGATATGAGGTGACTGCTCATAGTATCTCTCAGAGAAAGCTTCAAGCACCCTATGTATCTTCTGTGATTCTCCAGGCAGCCTAAAAGTCTCTAAAAATATACGCAGGGCTGTGTCTAAGGTCATATCTTGGAAATTAAACGCTTTAGCAAATTTATGAAGAACCTGAACACAGAATTCATCATGATTTCCAAGGAAATCCCCAATGAGATTCTTATCCAACCCAGCAGTGTGCCTGAAAAAGCAGGCAACACTTTGGGGATCAAGTTTGTCAGGCAAAAGATGTGTTCCTTGGAGAAATTCTAGACCTTTCTTAACATCACGATTGAAGTGATCAGCTCCAATCATTAATCTTCTCTTTATGTACTTTCTTTGGCGGACAAAAGGAACCCAATCATTCGGGTCACCAAAACTGTCACACTTTTCCAGCCAGAATGGAGTATACTGCTCAAAATTCACAGGAGATTGTTCTGAACTTAAAGATCCATTATCTATCCTTTCTGTCATTCCCTGCATTATAGCAATAAGACCATCCAAGGCAAGAATATGCATGGAAGATAAAGGGTTGTTCACAGGAAATGCACTTTTGGACAACAAATTTGCAAGGTCTTCAAAGACATTACTGCAACTTATGTCACAGTCAAAGTTAGCATACATCTCCACCATAAATGTTTTTTGCCTGCAAAAATCAACAAGTGCTTCCATCACAACCTCCTGTTGCTGATATGAAGCCCCATATTTGCTTTGTGCAAGCCTCAAAATTACACAAGAAAAGAATGCTTCTAACTGTAATTTGAGTTCTGTACGAAGATGGTGATACAAGTTGAGAACAATGCTACAAACCATTGAAAGTACAAGAGCACTCATAGACAAACCAAATTGCATAAGATTACGGAATAGTTCATTCTGAATTAAACTCAGTAGTCTTGGATGATGGTGAAAAAAAGGCCCTCCCAACTCTATGGCTGAATTAATCAAAGTTAAGGCAAAAAGAGGCACGTCTTCATCAAATGTTATTGTGTTTGATCTAGGATTCATTCCCATATGCTCAACAACATTCAGCAAAGAACATAAGAAGTGAAATATTTCCACCATACAAGGAACCCCGTATGGTTCCATCATGAGCCGCAATTCATGTGGATCAGTCTCCTTGCCACTACTAGGAATAGCTGTGTTTTCATCCATTACAGTTGCTGTCATAGCAGTTGCAGTACTGGAAGCAACGCTTGCAGATAATGGTTGAGCATCATATGCAGAATTCAGCCTCCCATTTTCCAATTGTCCACTTGCAGAAGCATGTTCATTTTTTTGCCCATTGGTCTGTAAAAAAGCTACATATTATCAGTAATTGATTACAAATTTATGGATGCCTTGACTCTCAAGATTCAGTTTTGCACCAGCAAACTTGTTTAACTCAATAGAATGATTGAATTCCTACCTTTTGAGAATTTATAGATTTGACTATACAGTATCAGTATTTGTAAATTGTAATATATGTGGAGCCAACTCTCTACCCCTAGCTAGTAACAATATATACGCATTCAGTGAAGATTCTTCACATCTACTCTTTTACCTCATTTTTTGGAGGTACACAAAGGTGGTGCAAGACAGCAGGGAGACAATCATAGTTATATGTCTTAAATTTTAGGACAACTTTTTCTTTTACTAATAGATATTATTATGAAGATTCTTCCTTCTTTCTTGGTAAGTTTCAGATAATCTTACAAGAAGATTTCTAGGTCATGTATCTAGTTCCCTTTAGCCTTCTCACTTTTGATATCCTGCATCTGAAGGGAAAGCAAGAAGAGAGGCCTAAGTTCATTATTTCATTTCTGTACTTCAGACTTAAAAGCCAGGTATATAATCAGTTGATCCAAAACGGTGTGGTGTTCAACACTCCAAGATTAGCAGCATACAATTTTGTTGGGAATAATATATTAATGGAAATTGAAACTTTCATATAAATAATAAACCCTAACATAAGAAAATAGAAAATAAATTAAATTTCCTTTTTCAATTTTGTAAGCTGAGAATAACAAACAATAGCAAAACAAAAATTCTAGTGAAAATTAAAATTTTACCCCATCCAAAGTTCCAATTTTTCCTTTTTAATATTTGACCTCCATAGTAACAAAATAATCACACAGAGAATTGCAGAATGCAACAAAGAAAGGACAAGGGAAACACAAATTTTATACCTCTTGTTTTAAGGTAGCACTCCCATTTCTGAGTACACAATCTGTGCTGTCAATATCCTGAAGGTGAGAAAATATACACCTAACCAGTTCATGCATTATGGACCGTGCTATTCGTTGCAACAGCTCACCTTTGGTTCCTGCTTGATGAACTATACGGAAACAAGTATTCACTATAGTGCAAATGTGCTGATTACTCAGCATTACAGATGCTTTACTTTTCACACAAGCTAGAAGAACCTGTAAAATCTTCATTAATACTACTTCTTCTGATCCAGGATCAGTCACCTCAAACCTGCAACTTGTGACAGCATCAACCACCATGTGCATGGTATCCCCAACATTGACAGTGTTTTGATCGATCACATCAAGAGTTAAGATCTTGTAAACTGAGGACAAAGCAACACCAGTAATAGGTGCACCAGTTTCATCTGACCGTATCACATCCAAAAAAGGCTGGAGATACAAGGCAGGGTTGATGGCATGCCATTGATTCTGCCATGAGAAAATTTGCCTCCTTAATGCCTTTAAAGACTGAACAAGAAAGTGCTCTGATTGGTCATCATCGGCCATGTAATGAATTCCCCATCTAACATTTCTTCGCATGACTGCCAAAACAGTACCAATTTCTGCATTGATCATGCATGCTACAGTAGTTTTATCCGGATATCCAGCATCACATTGCTCATGTTGATCTTCGATTGGATTAAGACCAGTTTGCATTTGCAACTTTAGGTGTCCCATTTCAACAAAAGGATCAGCACTAAAAGAATGCTGAGATGAACAAAAGCAATGTAGAAAGAAACAATCAATACAGTGATAAGGATTCCCCCGCGTTAATGACTCCAATGAAGCATTAGTAACACAAACATTCTAAATTTAAAATAGCAGCAAAGTACAAACATTCAAAACAAAGCCGGAGACCCAGTAGAACTCTAGAATCTAGAGAGATTTATCAAGGAAGAATATGCATGGTGAATATATAAGCAGACCATAAAAAGAATAAATACACATGCAGACACATTCATAAAGAGGCCTTACTTCAGATTAATAAGGATGAATAAAATATTTGAAAATGATTCAAGCACAAGAGGACCTACAAAAGAACACCAATCACATATCACAGAGAAAAAGACTCACACTGAATCCCAGAGCAAACTAAACATTTTCAAGCCTTGACCATAGCAGATATAAACATCGGCACCGCAGCATAGATCAGTACCAGAGATTAACAGTAAATCTCAACTGATAAATGATAACCAACAGTAATATTTAACTCTCCGCCACCATGTAAATACGGCATTCCATTGCCATGTTTTCATAGTTTAAAAAGTAAATAGAATTTAAGCTGTACAGGTACACTCACTCATAGAATCATGTAGATCTGAGGCTAATGAAGGTAGGTTTAGGTTCCTTTCTCTCAAAGCTGAAATTTTCACCTTTCATCTGAAACTTTAAATTTTAAAGGAGCACAAACACACACACACACACGCACATACATATTTGAGATAACCCACGGAACATAGAAAGATCACATTGCAGGCACAACAGAAGTTACACATTCACGTAAGGAAGATATAAATTTAAAGAAAATTAAACTAGTTCAAGATGGAAATCAATCCAGATGGAACCATAATACAAGTTTAAACCCATAACATAAAACTGCTAAAACATTAGATCTACCACGAAATCTCACCCTTCCGATTGAACCCATTTCCTAAACAATCCTGTTGGCATAGTAACAATGATCTAATCCATTACATATAACCCATTTGGAATTTCAATTAAAATTTCTACAAAGGGGTCCCAGAAACTATGTTCAAGTTTAAATTCCCACTATGAGTCCCCCATGCCCCCGGAAAAAGTCTTGAGAATTAAGACGGAAGAAAAAGAAAACTCACAGAGGTAGGGAGTTATGGGCATGAATTGGAGCTAGCGAGGTTACATTGGCTGCAGTGTAGAATGGGAAATCATGGGTTGTGTTGGGTGAATGTGTGTCACTTCCTTCCGAGAAGATCCTCTCGCTGCTTTTCTTCACTGTTTTTTAGATTTGAATTTGTTTGTGTACCCTTTTAGTAACACCAAATTACTATAAGCATATAAGGATTCACAATAGGTAGCTGGTTTTAATTCTTTTTTTAAACAAGGCTTTGATTTTGAATATTAAGTGTATATATATATATATATATATATATATATAGTTACTTAATTAATTAGATCATTTCCGTCAACTTAATAATTTTTATAAAATATAAAATTTCTCAATTTAACTATTTAATATTATTATAATTAAATTTTAAATAATTTAAATATTTATAAATATATTATTTAATTATTGATATTTATATATATATTTAAATA
Source organism: Canavalia gladiata (assembly GCA_037954105.1). NCBI lineage: Eukaryota > Viridiplantae > Streptophyta > Magnoliopsida > Fabales > Fabaceae > Canavalia > Canavalia gladiata. Next base: position 14,181,409 of record CM075668.1, read on the forward strand.
AAATATTAAATATTAAAATAATATTTTGTTATATAATATCTATTAATTTTTATTTATATAAAATTTTATAAATTGAATTGATAAATTTTATATTTTATAAAAATTTATTAAATTTACATAAGTATTAATTTTAAATTATATATATATATATTATAACTAATTCTGTTTTTTATTTATTTTGACATTTTGTCTATCCATTGTGTTTTATGTGTTAAGCCTTCAATATTAGAAGTTATATTCATTTTTATTTTTGAGTAACTTAAATTAAATTAAATAAAATTGTTTAAGAGAGACATATTTTTTTTATTAACAAGATTTAAACGAAAACCTTATTTAGAAAACCTCAAATTTATTATCACTTAGATCAATCAATAATAATAAGACTGATTTTGAGTATTTTTTGCAAACAATTTGAACCAATCTACAAGACTAAATCATGGTATTATTTTAATGAACTTTTATATTAAAGTGGCACAAAGTATGTTGTCAATTTAGTGTTAAAAATGCACAAAATTAACTATGATGTTAAAACTGTGATAAACTTAATTGTAATAAAAGGGCAAAATTAAAGAGAAAAGAAAAAGAATTACTTTATCATTTATTGTAAAAAAAAAATTGCTAAAAATGTTGATAAAAATATAACTGCTCTCACTTTATTGGCATGTTTTGTTTTATTCTCTTCAAAGTTTGCTGATAAAAAATGAGCACGGATTCTTTTAGGTGCAGGAGGTCTATTTTGAAAAGAGAAAAAAAAAATAGCGTATAAGGATCAGTATATAGTATGAAACTAAGAAATAAAAAAAATAATAATAAAGAGAAAATGACGGAAAGAAGTTTTATCTTTTTTTACATGAGAAAATAAAATGTTCAATTAGTATTCTTTTTTTACTTAAATAAATATAACATATTCAATTATGAAACATTGGGTGATTAGCCACCGAAAAAAGGATAACAAAGTATTAAAGGGATCACAAAGGTTATTAATCAAAGAATGTTATACGAGACTGTGCAACACAATATTTCCTTTCCTTCCATGGTGGAATGAGAATTTGAGTATCTGGATACACAATGTTAATGTGCAAGGAGTTTACTTAATAAATTCAAAAGTTACAGTTTGATAAGCAGCATCTTTATCTAGCCTCTGGTTCAATGTAATAATATACACTCTTCAGCAATGGAATACTAATTGCACAGCAATGTATCACGCGTAGCATTTCCAGTTGTTGGGTTCACTCTGTTACCATAAACAACTTCATCACAGATGAAGCATATTTAGATAATAAAATGAGCTTAATTTATAGATATAATTAATCTTACCCATCGGCAACTTTGCAGAGGTATTCACGTTGATCATCTCTTAGTGGCACATCCGTGAAATCTGGCTCCAAGAAAGATAATAGGCAAACCATTGTTAACTCAAGTCACACAAGTTTCCTAACATCAAATTTCTCGAATGAAGATGTAATTAAGACGCATGCTTCTGCTAGTCAGTATTAGTAACAAATAAAAAGCCTATTTATGTTCTTACCATTACATATAGGTTCAGTTATATCTTCTCCAAAAGCTTATAATATGGTTTCATGACTACATTTAAGCATGTAGAAACCCAACTTATGCAGGTGGATTCCACTAATTTTTACACTAATGACTAAATTATATTCTCAGTCTCTCACATCTGAACTGCATGTTAGATATGTCCAAAATTTACCACGGATTAACTAGTGATGGAATTTAAAAAAATATGAAGGAAAAATTAAGAATTTTTGAGTAATTTGCAGTTACCTTTGGAAAAGGCATCCAGGTTTAACATTATAATTCAACAATCACAAAAACCGTTTTAACATATATATATATCAGAATTTTGATGGGGGATGCAAGTGACTTCAACTTAGTGACACCAAAGATCACACAACTCAAAGGAGTTCCATAAAAGTAGAGTCATTATATTGATGGAATGAAAAAGATCAGATGCAAGAAAATACAACTTCTGCCTATAGAATAACCAAAGAGAGTTATGTGCATATGTAGTCTATAATGACTAGCAATTATTCAGTTACAACTAATGAACAACCTTTAGCTTGTAGCTTCTGTTAGTGTGTGGATGTGTATATATATATAACTAAAAATATTATTCAAACAAAGGCTTCCTAATTTGATGACATTTGTGTTTCTTGGAATGAGGATTAATAAAACTATGTAATTATTCATTCTAAGAATATGAACAGTTACTCGAGTTTGCCTAGATAGAGGTTCCTTTTCAGTATTGTTGCTAAATCAGGACTTCTGCTCACAAACTTGCTTCCCATTGTTTTTCCTCTCTAAAGCCCTTCCTAGAATTTTCCTAGACAAGTTGATCGAAACCTAAGATCAACAGTATCATGTATGTCAATTATATGCATGCCTTTGATGAATTTAACTGACTAGGTTTTGGAACTATTAATTAGCGAATCATCAGTCAATGTTAAAGCATGATCTTTAATGAGTTGAAAGCTATTATATTAAATATACACACCCTTTTACAACCATAATTCCGTTAAAAGTCCAAGAGTGATAGTTGAGGTAATACTACATACCAGCGCCTGTAATATTTGATCCCTTAAAAGATGTATTTCCTGTTGCCAGTGCACCTTCCAAGTTAGCGTTGCTTAAATTTGCCTGCAGAAAGTGGTCATTCAAGCAGAAGCCAACCAGACCAAAGTTGAAACAGTGATTGCAAAAACAATTGGTAGTTACAGTGGATTGAGCAGATTTTCAACTTGGACAAAAACAATAATGGAAGTTGTCATCATCAAATAATCTAGATCCTTTCTCATCTGATTATATCCATATATAAATTTTCATTCTGTCTAATTGTAGATGCCTAACAATTATGCTAATGATCCATCATAATATTTTATGGTAACTTGACTGCAAAAACTGAATTCTTCAAAGAGAGAAACAGTATGTCACGAAGCATTTCTACAAAAGCAGCCCCAATACCTTCTTTGATAGTGAATTCATTTTGAACAGATTCCTCTGCATTCACCCTTATATCCCTCATACCTCTATTTGGTCATTTTTGTATCAAACTTTTGGCTGCATCTATTTATGACATTTGTCATTTATCCTTTTTAAAATGATATAACAAAGGGACAGACAACGGTTGACCAGATGGTTGAGTAATTTGTGCATTAATTTTAGTATCTTTTGTATAACCCCACTCATACAATTGCCTTATGTTTGGTCACTGCCATAATGCAAAAATTTAAGTTGAAAACAATACTCGAAAGAACAAATAAAGGCTTTCATATTGGTAAACTATCACTTATGGAGTAAGAGCAACATTAACAGGGAGCAAGAATTTCAAGATGGCCTAATTTAAATGATTTGAAATTAACTTCCCGTTAGATCCTAGCATAATGAACACTGGTCACCTATTAATGCAGGAAAAGAGTTACCTTTGTTACATTTGCCAGGGAAAAATCTGCACTTCTAAGATCAGCATCTGAAAGATCAGCACCTAACAAGAGAGGAGGGGAAAGAATGAATGTAATGGTAAATGGTATTCCAAATGTGTATTATATTCATTATAATATTTAGTGTTGGCCAGACCTGTTAAATCAGCATCAAAGAAGCTAGCACCAAGCAACTTTGCACCTTTGAAATTGGCTTGTCTCAATATGGACTGTAACAGGCAAAGTTAGGGCATGTTTATTTAACTTTCAAAATCAAATCTTACTATGTATTCATTCCAATGCAAAATCTATAACTGAGATTAAATAGAACACAAATTTCAGTTAAATTCAACTGTTTAAAATCAAGTGTATCAAAATCAATTCTCCTAACTTTAAAACAAACAAACACTTAAACCTGTTAAGCATTGATGAAAAGCACCATATTTGACTGACCCCATCATGAAATAAACTCAGATAAAAAGGAAAAATAAATAAAGTTACACCGTTTTAAAGTCTTGCTTGATCAGAGTCTTGCCGCTAAAATCCTTGCCAGAGAGATCTTGTCCCCTTGTCACCTCTTGCCCGTATGGCCCTCCACCCTGTATCATTCACCACACCTATTATTCACAACCTGAAAAGTTTCTACCTTGAAAAAATGGGGTTGAAATTCACATCTATAAAACATAATATAACGAAATTTAATAATTTAGTACCCTGAATGCTAGTGCAGGATCCACAAAGATGAAAGAAGCAGAGAGGAGAGCAACGAAGGTGGCACTTGACACGGATCCAGCTAATGAAAAAGTGAGTTTTTGAGAGGCTTGGCGAGATTGCTTCGTATTGAGTCCCTGTGAAGATGAGTGAAGTGAAGGGAATTGTTGAAGCTGAATAAGAGAAATGTAAGTGTATATATATATATATATTGTATGGTATACGAACCAGAGGCGGAGGAGTAGCTTTGGAGTTTGAGAGATGAAGATGGGGCTTAGGCTTAGAAGTGGAACACAATGAGACGTTGAGAACAAGAGCCATTCCTTGCAGTCACACGCAGATGCAACTCACCACGACAAACTATGACAACTACCATGTGGATGTGGATAATGTTACACGCTAGTAGGATCATCATATCATATCCTTTTCTTATTTGGGAAAAGTTCCTCCCCCTACATACCACCAAAGTCACCGTTGGATTAGAATTATAAAAAAGTAACTTATTTAACCGTTAAATATTATTCCTTTTATTTTTGTTCAATATGCAGAAAATAGAAACATAAATCCTACTTTCAAGTTATTTCCATTGCGCGTTCAAAGAACTTACAAGTTATTCATCACTTTGTTTTTTTTTTTAAATTAATCCTTAAATTCTTATTATTCTTTACAGTGGATCTTTCTAGTAGAAATTTAAGGAACTAAGAAGGAATGTTATAAGAAGTTAATATACAAAAGACACAAAAATGCAATGTTTATATTTGACAATTTTTATATTAAAAATATTAAAAAAACATTATAATAAGATAATAATAATAATTATAAAAAAGTTATTTAATTTACTTCTTTTATTTTCTTTTTCAATAAAAATTTATTTATTTCTTATTTATATTTATCTAAATTATATTTATTTTATTTTATTCTATCTCTTATTCAATAAAAATTTTAGTATAAAAATAATTTTTTAATAAATAATAGGATCACTTTTAATAATTATTATTAAATTTGTAAGTAATATAAATTGAGTTTTTTTATAATATATTTTGTAAATAATAAAATAAATTCAATCTCATTAGAACGAGATATTTAACTTGTATATAAAATAAGATTATTTTAAATTTGTAAATAATATTAGGTTAAATCTATTTTATAGTTTATTTTACCTATAAGATAGATTCAATCTATCAAATCAACCGGTTTAATTACATATTTTAGTAAGATAGATTAATATTTTAAAAATTGTGTAACACATGTTACTTAACTCATTCTTTAAATGAGATTTCATAAATTTAGTTTGTTTATTTTTTAAACTAATATTTTAAAAGAAATATAATATTTATAATTATTTTATAAATTTAATTTAATCATTATTAATTAAATTGATTATATTTAATAATAATAATAGTAATAATAATAATAATATTGTAATAATTATAGTGTAGTAGTAATGACAACATGATGATAATGAAAATAAGAATAATAATGATAGTTAAAATATAATTACAATATTTTTGTATAAAAAATGGCTTTTTTGATATAGTCGTGCTAGATGATGAGTATAGTTGTGCAAATTTCAAGTTTTTAACATAATTGTACATATTTGAGCATGACTATTCCTATCGTGGAAAACGTCAAAAGTGATCTAAGTTAACTCTAATAATGTAGGAAAGGATTTCAGTGAGCTCTACCAATGTTTGTAAGTTATCCAAAGTAACCATCATGGTTTAAGAGGCGATTAACGTTGTAAGTGATCCAAAGTAACCATCATGGCTTAAGAGGCGATGTATGTGAGCCCAATTCACAACGAAGGCAACCTTAATCCACGTCTATAAAAAGGAAGGTTTTCTACACAAGAAAAACATGTCTCGACACTCTTGACATTTCAAGAAGTCCTTTGACACACCTCTTTCTTTCCATTTCTCATTTCTATCTTCTCCATTCTCATTTTATTTCTTTTTTGGTATCCTCCGTAAGATTTTGGTAGAAGAAATCCTTTCACGGTCCAAGTTACAAAGTCTTTTGCCAACCTTGCTGATATTACAATTTTGTATTTTTTATCTTAAGACTAAGATTATAGATAATTTTGTTGGGTTAACTTGACTTCATTTGTATTTTTTTGCTATATGTAACTAACCCTCCAAATCATTGGGCTTTAGTGAATCTTGTGATGTAATTATTTAAACCCTATTTTTCTTTATGAATAATTATATATTTTCATTATGAATGATTACATAGTTCTTTATCCAATTATGTTGTTTTATTGTGTTTAATCCATTAATGAGAATTAGCTACTTTTGTTGATCTCTTAGTTGGTTGGTGAGTATAGGATTGTACCATTCCCTAATTGGCATAACTATAAGGTAACTAAGTGTAAAAGTTTTGGAAGATCAATTGAAATCTTAGAATTCTAACCGATTATTCACTTAACAAATTTGATGTGATTTATGTTTCTCTTAATTATTTAACTTATATGATTATTGAATTTATTGTGGGTAGTACTTAGAAAAAAATATTATTATTATTTCATGACCATTGGGTATTAATAACATTAGAATAAGTGGTTAGCAATTGATGTTTAAATCATTTGTAAGAGATTTTGGAAGTAAAAATAAGTAAAGTCATAAGAGAATCCAAAGTTTCATGTTTATCTATAACTTCGCACTTGTGTTCTTTATTTTTTATTTTTTTTAAACTTTTCTTATATTTCATTTCTTTTACTTGTAAAAACCCTTTTTTTGGTAAGCTTAAAAATCAGAATTTTAATTTCTTTCATAAATTGTTGGCATAATTTTTATTGGATTAATATTGAGGATCTCAAATACCGATTTTTACATCGAAGGATGTACGTGCATGTGGGTAGAACTTGTCATATGATTTTTACACTTATATTTTGCACGCATAAAGTTTTTAGCGTTATTGCTAGGGACTATTTCCCAATAGTCTTTAAAGTTTAAATTTTGATTGTTTGAGAGTTGTATATTCATATTATTTTAAAAAATAAAAAATAAAACAAAAATTAAAATTAAAAAATTTCTTTGATATCCTTGCATAGTTACTTTATTTGTGTATGCTAACTCATTCTTAAGCTTCTAATTTGTAGTTTAATCAGGATATAAAAATAACAATTTGGAGTTTAAGGTGAAAAACCAAGGTAAGGAAGATGACAACGCAATAACGTAGAACATTGTTGGATTATATGGCCCCAACAATTTAGGCCTAAGAAGCGGTATATCTATCTTAGTATTGGAAGGTGTTTCAAACATCAAATTGAAACCTACCTTTATCAATATGATTTGGACTTTTCATCAATTCTGTGGGATGACCTCAAAGGATGCACATCTCCACATCAGAAAGTTCCTAAAGCTAATGATGATTACCATAAAGATGAATAGTGTTATGCATGACACCGTATGATTATAATTGTTCCCCTTTTCTATCATAGAGAATGTAAACGGTTGGTTAAACTATTTGTTCAAGGCATCCATCATTACTCGAGAGCACTTATAGAATTTATTCTTGACTTAATATTTTCTACACTTTATGTAGTCTAGATCATAGTGGAGATCGTCAGCTTCATCCCATTTAAGAACGAGTTCCTATATGAGACTTGAGATCGATTCCAAAACCTTCTCTAGAGATATCCATATCATATGTACTAAATACCTCATCTTGTGTAAATCTTCTACAACATCATTTTCAATGTTAATATAGTTGTTATTAACGCATCTTCTGACATGGATATTCTACATAGCCCACTAAAAGATACATTGAAAATCATAGGAAACTTGATCACTAATAGTAATCAATGATGATATACAGACATACATGTAAAGAAGAAACTGGTAGGAATGCACTAAGTGGGTTATACTACTATGATAACTAATCAGATAGACACCTTGAATAAAAAGATAGAGTCACTTATGCAAGCACATACGCAACCTTTCTTGCCCATCAAAAATTCAATTACACCTAAACCTAACTTGTGTAATTTTTTTTTTTGGATCCATAAGTCATGATGATGAAGGATGTGATGTTAAATTCCATATAACTCAAAAAATGAGGAGGCCAACTTTGTGAAAAATATCTATAATCCCACTTGGGAGAATCATCCAAATTTCTCATGTGAAGAGCGTTAAGATAATAATTTTTCTAATAATGCTCAAAATGTTTACAGTTCCCCTTTATATGCAAATCAAGGAGGTTACAGGAAAGAGAGAAATGAGCCAACCATATGGAATCAAGATTCCAAAATGTGGAAGCATGATTCCAGAACATAGAAACATATATGTCCCAGGTTCAAAACATGAAGAACCAAATAGATAGATCCTTAACCTCTTACCACAATGAGTGCCTAAGACCTTACCCAGCTAGCTTGAGATGTATCCAAAAGAGCAAGCCAACGTAATAATTCTAAGTGGGAAGAAGTTGGATATGCTTATAAGGAAAGAGAAAGAAAAGAAAGAGGTGATTACTAATGACAATCAAGAGGTTACCAAAACCTCTCAACTCCCGTTGATTGGAGTTTAAAATAAAATATGAAAAAGGTCAATGAGACAATAAAAAAGGATCTAAAGAGATCTCATGAGGAGTCGTATCAACCAAACATATCCTTTTCTTAAAGGTTAAAAATAATAATAAAGATGACCCTTAATTTACCAAAATTTTGGACATCCTAAAACAATTGAGGATCAATCTTCCCTTCATGGAGATCATTTTTCAAATGTCTAAGTACGTAAAATTCTTGAAAGATATTTTTAGCAAAAAAAATAAGCTTGAGGAATACATGAGCATCAAGCTCAACGAGGAATGCTTTGCCATCCTTCCCTGGAAACTACCACCAAAGCTTGAGGACCTAAGGAGTTGTTATACCTTGTACTATTGGTGAATGTTATTTTGATAAAGCTTTATATGATTTAGACATTTGTTTTAATCCAATGCCTTTAACTGTTTTTAGAAGGTTAGATATGAAAAAATTCAAGCCTACCATTAACTCTTTGTAATTTGCAAATCAGTTTATCACATATCCAAAAGGGATAAGGGAAGACGTTTTGGTGAAAATGGATAAATTCATCTTCCTTGCTAAATTTATTATGCTCAACATGGAGGAAGATAAAGAGATTTCATTAATCTTTGAAAGATAATTCTTAGCCATTGGAAAAAATATGATCAATGTTACAAAGGAAACTCATTTTAAGGCTTGATGATGAGAATGTGATGTTTAGATTCACAAACTAATTAAAACACCTAAATACTTTTGTCTCTTGTAATTTTGTTAATGTTATAGAACTTTATGTATCTTTAAGTTTTCCTTATATGCAAGATCAACCCAAAATAAAGGAATACAAGGATGCAAAGTACTACAAGGAAAAGACAAAGAGAGGACACCTTAAACATATTCGAAAGTGCGAGTTCCTAGTAAGAAAAAAAGTTTTAATGTATAACCCATAACTTCGTTTATTTTCAAAAAAACTTAAGACTAAAGAAAGTGGCTATGATAAAATAAGCAAGATATTCCCATATGGTAAGATAGAACTCTCGAAAGAAAATAAAGAGATGATCAACAAGAAAGTGCAATGGATCAAGTATTATAAGGAAGTTACGTTTGAAGAATGCACCATTTCACGATAAAAAAAATCACATAACCATTCATGGTTCTTCTTAGCCACCCGGTGTAAGTACATCATGTTGGTCATACCTGCAAAATGCATGTTCATGAAAAACTACCCACTAAAGGATTATGGTGCATTTTTTCATTATCTGTAAATGGTTTGTTACCTCTCCCCTCCCTTTATTCCGATGATTGTACCTATTACCATTGGAGATAATTTTTTAATGGAAAAATGTCTATAAATAGTCACTTACACAGATGTCCTTGAGCACAAAACAAACACCATACATTATTTCATCTAGAATAAGTTTGAGTGCTTAGAAGATCCTAAGAGTTCTACATCGAGAAAGCTTCACCTTGGTTTAACAAAGTCAAACACTTCACATAGCAATGTCAGGAGGTATTTGATACTCCTCTGCTTTTAATGCTCTTTATGATGCATAATATATCTTACATTTGGTATCAAAGCATAATCACCTTCTTTCTTGATACATGAGTACATTTTTTAATTTTTGACAAATTTGATTTTGCCTATTTTCACTGAAAATTGAAGCTTAAATCATTAGAAAATTGATTTCTAATATTTTTGAACATTAAAGCATAATTTTTATGTTTAAAAACTAGAGTTTTGTTTAGGTTGAAATCAGGTCACACAAACTCGTTTTGATTAAATATGGACGAAAGAGATTATGAATGGTATCCTAACTATGTTTTCTTAAATATGGACGAAAGAGATTATGAATGATATCCTAATTATGTTTTCTTAAATATAATAATGTTATCTATATTTAGTAACAAATGTTTGTGGCTAAGTGGTTGTTAACACTTTATACTCTATGTGGTTTCTGCTTTGAACCCTCCCAAAAACAGTTTTTATTTAATAAATACATACATGACATTAACAAAATGTTTCCTGCCGCTTTATTTGGGAATGTTAGAAACAAGTTAGTTAAGGATTTTTCTTGAACATTAAAAACAAGTTACGCTATTTTATGTGTAAATTTAAGTTTAAGTCATTATGGACACAAGAATTAAGTTATATCATTTTAACTTGCAATTTGAAGTTCCATAATTTTTTTAATTATGTTTTTATTGCTGGATTTTTTTTTATTTTACAAGTTAAATTATGTCTTTAATTATATTTATAATAATTTACACATATAATTTATATGTATATAAAATTTAAATTTATTACATCAAGGAATAAGTAATAAATAGTAATTTAATATCTAGTGATTAAAATAATTTTATTAAATTATTGTTTAGTCACAACAACTTTAGTTAGATAAAATTATTTTGAAATCACATAAGGATTCGTAGATATTAAATAATTTTATAAAACTCTAGAGATTAATATCTTTTAATTAATATAATTTTTAGAGAGTAGCTACAAAATTAGAAAAAATTATATATAAGTCACCTGTAGTTAAAGATATTGTTTACAATTACTTTACTTTTAATATAATAAATTTATTCTACAGGATATTATTATATATTATATTATGAATTAATTAGGATGAAATATTAAATTATTTACTTAATTACCCATAGAAATTAAGAAAAGTAGATATAATTTCATAGTTTTATCAATATTGATGTATGGGTTTATTTGAATTAGGAATTTAGCCCACAGGTAATTTCTATGTCATGAAATTCATATTTTTATTGTATGATTTACATTGGTAAAACATAATTATTTACTTGTCTCTTTTTATAAGCACGTTAAAAGAAACTTTTTCTATATAGTTTTTTGAACCTGTGAATATATTTGATATGAAATATGAAATTCCTGAACTTAAGGACGATAATTATAAAGTGTGGAAGAAGAGAATTCTCCTTCATTTAGGTTGGATGGTATTTATTATTCCATTCGTAAAGACGAACCACCTTCGATTACAGAGGTTGATGAGCTTAATGATGTTGATTTTTATGAAAAATGCGAGCAATCTAATCATCTCTGTGTTATGTTCATAAAGACCAATATCTCTACTGCCATTTGGGATTTCGTAGAGCATAATGATAATGTATGTGTTCTACTAAAGGAAATTGATGAGCAATTTGCAACTTCAGATAAAGTCTTAAGGAGCATCTTAATTATGAAATTTTCTACATAAAGCTCACTGGTATTAAGGGAGTGTGTGAACTCATCATGCACAAAAGAGATATAATGATCTAACTTAAGGCTCTTGAGGTTATTATGTCAGAGTTCTTTCTTATGCACTACATATTGAATTCTTTACCGCAACAATGTGGACCTTTCAAGATTTCTTATAACATATATAAGGGCAAATGATCTATTAATGAACTTATGATCATGTGTGTAAGAGGAAGAGAGATTACTTATGAAAGATAGCGAGAGTGTGCATTTGACAACTCAAGGAAGAATAAGAATGACCAATTCAAAGGGAAAGAAAAAGGAAGGAAAGGAAAAGTTGTCTTCTATGAGACATAAATAAGGAATCAAGTGTTTTTTCTGCAAAAGGAAAGGACAAATGAAAAAGGGGTTGCCTTAAGTTTCAATCCTGACTTAAAAAAAAAGGTAACCTATTCTCACTTGTCTATTATAAATCTAATATGGTTGATGTTTATAATAATGCATGGTGGATTAATTCTAAATCTACAATACACGTTACAGATACCTTACAAGGCTTGCAAAACTTGAGGGAACCAGTAGAAGCTAAGGGATATATCTATTCAAAAAATAAGATGCAGTTGTATGTGATTACAATTTTCAAATTAGTAACTAGGAATGTCTTTATTTTAATTTTAGAAAAAACTTTTTATATTCCTAGTTTTTCTAGAAATTTAATTTCTATTTCAAAACTTATTCCTCTAGGATATAACTTCAATTTCATGAACATTGATTTCAATTTTATATTTTAGATTGGAACAAATTGGTAATAGTGTTTTATGTGATGGTCTTTATTCCCTTAATTTACAAAATAATGCCACCCATTATGTTTTTCATGTTCAAACTAGTACCAAACAATATGTTATAAACGAGGAATCTTCAACCTTATGTCATCGAAGATGAGAACATATCTCCATTGAGAAAATTAAAGGGTTAATGAATGATGAAGCACATGGTATTTTAGATTTTATTGATTTCAAGACCTGTGTAAATTGCATAGAGGGAAAACAAACTAACAAGTTTAAGAAATATGTCAAAAGAAGTTCAACCGTATAAAAAATTAGTCATTCTGATATTCGTTACCCATATATGGATGTTTATGGACAAGAATACTTCACTACCTTTATAGATGATAAAACACTAGATGTCTTTAATGTTTTCAAGGCGAAAGTAGAGAAACAACGCGTAGTGATGGAAGTGAACAAGGTCGTCTGACAGGGGTCTACGGCTCGGCTCATTTAAAGTCTAATTTGGTTCGGCTTGTTTAATAAATAGATAGACTCAAGCTTGTTAAAAAATCTTTTTTGATAAACAAGTCAGGCTTAGATTTATAAAAAAAACTTATTTAACCTATTCAGGGGCCTATTTATATTTATATATTATGTATTAATATTTTTTTAATATATTATATTTATATAATATTTATTTTAGTATATTTATTACATAATATTAATATATATATATATATATATATGTTTTAGGCCTATTTAATGGCCTTTTTATTTTGTAAATTTTAAGCTTGCAAACCTTTTTAATCAATTATTTATATAGGTTTTAAGTCTATTTATTGGCTTTTTTTGAAAGATAGGCTTTTAAACAGGCTTGTAGGTCTTGTAGACTTTAAATTATGTCAGCCCTTGAAAAAAAAAAGAAGAAGCCTTTAACAGGTAACATGCTCATGCCTAAAAATTTTTAAACAGATCAAACTTGAACGTTCAAAGTTTAGTTCGGCTCGACCTACTTCTATCCCTAACAACGCGGTAAGCAGATTAAGATTGTGAGAACTGATAAAGGTGGTGAGTATTATGATAGATATACTAAAGATGAACAAGTACCAAGTTCATTTGTATAATTTCTTCAAGAAAATGGGATAGTTTTCCAATACACCATGTCAGGTTCTCCTAATCAAAATAGTATAGTATAGCAGAAAAAAGAAACCAAACTTTAATGGATATAGTCTGTAATATGATTAGTAGTTCTAAACTGTCAAAATCTTTATGGGTTAAAGCTCTTAAAACGATAGCGTATATATTGAACTGGGTTCTAACTAAGATTGTATCTAAGATATTATTTGAGTTATTTAAAAGTTAGAAATCAAGTTTGTAATATATGCGTATCGGGATGCCCATGAGGTAAGAGTCTACAACCCACAGAAAAGAAACTACATCCAAGTATCATTAATGGACATTTCATTGGATATGTAACAGACAAATGTATGTCACTCCTCCATCATGCGACATACATTTGTATCGTTCTTTCATCCTACGACACATATATGCTGTCTTTCCATTATGCATGACACACAGTTTTAACCTTAGATCAACAATTATTTTTTCAAATACCTCTATTCTACTAATTATTTTTTAAATAACCCCAAAAGAATAAAAAATATTAATATTTATTATTAGATTTTTAAAACAAATCAAATTAAATTAAATTATAAAAAATTAATTTAATTTAATTTTTCCAATATATTTCAACTTAAATAAACCAAACCACAAATACATCTTATAGTTCGATTCGGATAATTTTTCATATAAAATCGAATCATAACCCAATGCTAACAATTATCTTTCATCAGTTAAAATTTAATATTTTTATAAATATTTTTCAATTTTTAATATTATTTAAATTTTTAATCTGTACAACCTCTTATAATAATTTAATTCATAAAATCATAGTGCATGCCATTAATTAGACATAACCTTTTTCACGTGCATTCTGCGGAAAAATCGGTCATTTTCAAGAGGCATAATTAGTACGTTTTAAATATTTTAAAAAAAAAGATCCTTACTTAGTATGTTAAAAATTTAGAAACAAGTAAAAATATTAAAAATTACGGAAAAAATAATTAAAAACATTTTTAACCAATATTTTTAAAGTATTGAAGAGCATTTTCTCTTTTAAAAAATTTATTTTTATCTTATAAATTAAATAATTTTTATTAAAATTAATGAAAATAAATATAGTTTCTAATATAATATTTTAGATAAAATAAACTAGAGATAGTAGAATATAATAAGATAAAATAATATAATATGGGTAAAATAAGAAAAGAAATTAAATCATTTATTTATTTGAATCAATAAAAATATGTAAAATCATAAAATTTTTATAATTATAAAATTTAACATTTTATTATGATACTTTTATTAAATAAATTATTGTTTAAAATAAAAATACTCCTCTCACCTCCATTTTTCTCCAAAAGTGGGGGAATTTTTTTAATATAAACTTCACCAGAAATAATTATTGTTCCTGTGTATTCATCAACTAACAATATAATTTTCTTTCTTTATGCTCTCCATCCTAATTCATCTAAAAAAAAAAATTTTAAAAATGCTATTTGCATATTTCTTTTGAAACACATAAAAAATAGAATTATTAGAATAATAATATTATTTAAATATACGATAATTAGATCCTAAATACTGAGTAAAATAATATATTATAAATATGCATAAAATAAGAAAATAAAAATAAAAAAATTCTTTATTTATTTGAATAAATAAAAAGCATGTAAACCATGGAATTTTTTATAGCTATTATAAAATTTAATTTAATTAAAAAAATTAAACATTTTATTATAATATTTTTATTAAATAAAATATTATTTGAAATAAAAAGAATAGTCCTCTGAGGCTCTGACCCATTTTCCCCCAAAAGCGGGGGAATTTTTTCATTATAAACCTCACCGGAAATAATTATTGATTGTTCCTCTAAATTCATAAACTAACAAAATAATTTTTTTTACTTCTTTATTTCATCCGAATTCATCTAAAAAATAATTTTTAAAAAAATGCTATTTGTATAATCCTTTTGAAATGAATTAAAAAAATTACTATATTAAATTTTAAAAAAACAATTATTTAAATACACAATGATTATGATCCTAAATGTTAAGCTTACAAATTGATTTCTTCTCTCCTTGATCCCTTCCTGAATCCATTCAAATAAATAACCTAAACGAACTTATTTTCCTTTAATTTTTGTCTCTCTTAATTCTCCCGCAGACGAAAAAAAAAGTCTATGCATACAAATTGATGGTAAGGGTTGGAGAGAGAGTGATAAGTACAAAATGGCAGATTCCGAAGGTAGTAACAGAGGAACAAAATCAAGATGGTCGCTAAATGGAATGACGGCACTTGTAACCGGTGGCACCCGTGGGATCGGGTTCTTCTTTTCTCAGCGCACTCACTCTCTCTCTTTCTTTTATTTTTATTCCGCATTTATTCATTCTGATTCTAACGCAGGCACGCCATAGTGAACGAGCTGGCTGAACTTGGCGCTGTTGTTCACACGTGCGCCAGGACTCAAACAGAACTCAATAACTGCTTACAACAATGGCAAACTCGGGGATTTCAGGTTACTGCCACCGTTTGTGACGTGTCCTCTCCATCGCAAAGAGAGAAACTCGTTCAGGATGTGGCATCCACCTTCAATGGCAAACTTAACATCTATGTAAGTATTAAGTCACACCAATAGATCTACGTATAAGTCTTAATTTAGGTTTTCCATCTTCTCTTATTGTTCAACCATGTTTATAGTTAGATTTGTTCAATTTTTTACACCTGGACTGAACAATGTGTGCAAATGCTTCTTACTTGAGATTATAAGCTTTCATCACCAATGAATGATTCATTTTCAAAGCATATATAGGTTAACAATGTTGGAACAAACTCTAGAAAGCCAACAGTACACTACTGAAGAGTATTCTGAGCTGACAACGATTAATTTAGACTCTGCATTCCATCTGTGCCAACTTGCATATCCTCTTCTAAAAGCTTCTGGAATGGGAAGCATTGTGTTCATTTCATCTGTTGCTGGTGTTGTGGGCTTGGGTACTGGATCCGTCTATGCAGCATGTAAAGGTGAGTACTATATTCATTAGGTCTTTTCTTTCATGTAGATGTGATTCGTAAAATGTTGGCATCAATAAAAGACATTATGTTTTTTTGTTCACTGAATTTTCAGCTGCAATTAATCAGCTTACAAAATATCTGGCTTGTGAATGGGCAAAAGATAACATTAGGAGCAATTGCGTTGTGCCATGGGCAACCAGAACCCCACTTGTAGAACATGTAAATTTCTTGTTCCCTATCTTTATTTCTCTTGCCTGTTTTTCTACACAAGCCTTGAAAAATATTACTTTGTAGACAGGACATTGGCTAACTGATAACCATCCAAGTCCTGCAGGGGTGGGAAAATTTTTATTAATAAGCACTGAACTAATTGTATTTGTATCACTTTCATAACTATAAAAAAGAGATTTTTTTATTGACACTCATCATAAACTTCACCAAAATAATTGCATGTCATATTCTAGGAACTCCCAAAATCAGAACCAATTTACATTTGTGTAGATAATACTAAACCACTACCTAACCCAACTGGATTGTTGAATTATTTTGGTTAATTATCAAGTATTTCCTGTCATGTCAACATAAACTTAGTGTTTTTGTACTTGATTGTGTTTAACTTTGTTGTTTCTCGTAATTCTTAACTATCTCCACCTCTAGATTAAATCAATCCTGCTAGGAATGCCATACGGTGGATTTTGAAGTCAATATTATAAAGCCAACCTAACCTAGCAGAATTTTATAGTTTTTCTGCTTGGAAATTGTCTGCCTATTATATTGAGATGCCTATTATATTGAGATGATGGACTTGTGCATTATCAAGAAAATCTTTTTTTATTTAAATGTTTTGGCAATTCAAGTTTGAATTGGAGGTAGAGTTTGGCTGATATTTTTAACTAGATGGAACATGCATATGGGTTGGATTATATGTTAAGTTTATTTTGTAGTAGACCTTGGGATGGAAGTAGACCAAGTCGAGTTAGACTTTGAGTGTTTAAGTTTGACCTGTTTAAAAATTTTGAGGTCCGAACCTGTTTAAATTTTTTTTTTCTTCTTCTTCTGTCAAGGTCTGTCATGATTTAAAACCTATAAGGCCTGTAAAAGTCTGCATTACAACCAAATCAGTAAATAAACTTAAAGTTTATGTAAATAATTAATTAAAAAAGTTTGCAAACTTAGAGCTTATAAGATAAAAAGGCTATTAAATAGATCTAAAATATATGTATATTAATATTATGTAAATAAAATATAAAATAAATATTATATAAATAATATATTAAAATAAATATAAATATATAATATATAAATATAAATAGATCCCTGAATAAGTTAATAGGCTTTTTTTATAAGCCTAGGCTGGCTTGTTTATCCAAGAAGATTTCTTGAGCCTGTTTATTTATTAAACGAGCCGAGCCTAACTACCATTCCTAAGTAGACCTGAACAAAACACGAAATTAAAAATAGTGTTTTTGGTTTCACTTCCATGGAAGTTTTACCAATTTAAATTTGACTGAAATTGATTTTGTTTAAAAATAATATAAAGTGATAGAAATTTATGTTTAAATTTTTTTCTTCTAAACCCAAATTTATAGTAAGACTTGTTATAAAATTTTCAACTCAGTATAAAAGTTACAATTTATGATGTTAACCTAAACTAAAGTTTAATAGCAAAATCAATTTTACTATAAAATTGTTAAATATGATGGCATGAAATTCAAACCATATTTACATCTTTAAACTTGAATTTAAAAGCTGTCAACATCCATTCAAATATATTCTGAATAATAAAACGGAAATGTGTGTTACGACCACATATCCGGATCCACTCCATGAGTAGTCATGTAATCCAAATTTTCTTAAAATAAAAAATAGAAAAAAAATTTAACTGTTAAATTTGTAATGTATACAATATAACTTACTGTAGGATATACAAATATCATTTCTCTTAATAAAACCACGTAGCAGAAAGCTACCTTAAAAAGTCAATATTTGTCAGAATATTGGATGTCTGTAGTCGATCCAACTTTTTCCTTTTTTTTTTTTTTTGAAGTTGTTACAAAATCCCCAGTTTGTGGATGATGTTATGTCTCGGACTCCTCTTAAGCGCATTGCAGAACCGGAAGAAGTGTCATCGTTGGTGGCTTTCCTTTGCTTGCCTGCTGCCTCTTACATCACAGGACAGGTTATTTGTGTTGATGGAGGTTTAACTGTGAACGGATTTCAACCCAGCATGAGAATTACCTGAAACTGCTTTTCTGTGGAACAAATGATTCTCATCCCATTTCAATATGTGTGTGACAAGTAGTACTTGATCTGCAATCTCATTTTCTCTCCCTTTTAAGAATGGGAACTCGTATTTGACTGATGAACAGCTTATAATAAATGGCAGTGGCACATCCTATTTAATATCGGTTTTCATTACATGGGTTTTAAGATTAATTTTAAATATCCACAATTGATATTTTTTATGGGAAAAAATAATTGTTATATTAAAATATGAAAGGAAAATAAATATTTTTATTTTTTAAAAAAAATCATCACTTTTAAATAAAAATAACATGGCAGGATCTGTTCCGAAACACCGCTAGTAATAAAGTACATAAAGTATGTATTAGACATGAGCGAAATCGATTTACATTTTGGTTACAATGCATGCATCTTTAGATTTTGCTTGTGCCTGAAGTGGCACTCCATAGCTGGTATATAAATTTATAGATATCACATAAACTGAATTTTGTTAAAGCACCACGGCCTTTTTATTTTGACCAAAAACCATGATTACATTCTAAACCTCATGATGTCCTATTTGTCCTTTGCTTTAATTGCTTGTGTAATTCACATTTCCGCGTGTTGATGGTGAGATTCGGAGTTCGGACATGGTTTAGGGCTTCTTTATTTTGTTTCTAATAATAATTTTCTATTTTTAAAAATTATAAAACTGAAAAATATTATTTGATAGAGTGAAGTTTTTGAACTGTTTTTAAAATAAGATTTCTTTTCAATTTTTAAAATTTAAAAACAAACAACTTTAAGCTGTTTTTATTTTATTATTATTATTATTTATATTTTTATGTGTTGTTTTATTTTTTACTTATTTTTTTTATTTTATTTTCAAAAAATTAAAATTTATTTTATAAAATTTTTCAAAATTAAAGAGTCTCCTTAAAAATTTTAAATAATGATTGTAATAACTAGATGAAATAAATACTATTTTTTTATGCTACATTTATTAGTTTTAAAAATTTCAATTATCGTTTTTATTTTTGATATATTTGATAATCTTCAATTTATTATGAACTATTGTTTTTTAAATTGTTATTTAATGTTATAATATTTAGTTTTATTTTTAAATATTTTATTTAAATAATTTATAATAAAATATTTAATTTTTATTGATAAAAATTTATAAATAAAATAATTATTATTTTAAAATAAATATTATTTAAATATATTCATAAATTTTTTAAATATATTTATTTAAAATACATCATAAATAATAAAATAAATAATAAAATAAATTCATCAAACTTTCTATTTTATAATATATAATCATCAATAACTATAAATTTTTTATTAGAAATATATAAAAGAATAAATTTAAAAATATTATTCTTATTTTTAATATAATAATTTAATTTAAATAATAAAATTAATAAATAAAAATTATAATATTTAAACTTAAATTTAATGATCATATCTTTATTTATCATTTTATTTTTATTAATTAATTTAACAACTAATTTTACTGAATATTTTTTATTTTAATTATTAAAATTTTCAATTTTCATTAATTTATACACTAATTTTACCAAATAACAATACTATGTATGATCTGTTTTGATATAAGGCCATAGTCGGGTGAAGTTGAAGAGAAGGAAAATGTAGGATAGGACTTGTCATTGTTTGAATTTTCTAATTTTATGACTTTTTTTTTAAAAAAATAATTGGCAAAAGGAATAGAAAATGTGTTAAATTAAAATGATGAAAAATAACCTCAATTGCCCATGTTTTAACTTTATTTCTCATCAAGGAGAATAAAACTTTTTTATTTTTATCTTTAAATTTTTTAATACTTTTTTATAAAAGTTAAATAAAGATCATTTTTAACGGTATTATTATCATTATTTTAATTAGAACATAAGTTGTATTATATATATATAAAATAGCTATTAAAACGTTAAAAAGAAAATGTAGTTTAAAAAATAATAAATATGTTATGCTTTTATTAAAAAATAATACTATAAACATTAAAAAATTTTCATATTTATCTTACTTTTTTATTTTAATTTCTAAATATATATATATATATATATATATATATATAATATTATAGGCTCTGTTAACATATAAATTTAATAATTTTTATAAAATATAAAATTTATTAATTTAATTGTTAACTAATGTAATAATATTTTTATAATAATACATATCAAATTTTAGATAATTTAAATATTTATAAATATATTATTTAATAATAATTATTTTTATATATTTAAATAATATATTATACGTTAAATATTAAATTTATGAATCCTAATCCAATCAATAAATATATAAATATTTTAAATCAATTAATATAAATTATATATTTTGTTAGTATATAATTTAAATATAATTCAATATTTTTATATTATTCTAATTATTTTAATTTATTATTTAATATAATATATAGCATTTATATGTATATGCATATATATACTCATGTATGATCTATTAAAGTTAACCTAATGATTAAGGTTAAAATAATTTTACATAAATTTAAATTTTAAATATTATTATTTATATCATATACCAAATATATATATATATATATATATATATATATATATATATTATTTATTCAATCACGCTTTAATTTCTTCTAGAGAAATGTTTGATTAAAAAATTAAAATTGAAAGCTTTTAATACATTTTAGCAATACCCTTTCTATTAAACTGATGAATTCATTGTCAAAAGTGAATCATAATCCGATTTCTTTACCATTTTAACAACGTTCCTGTTTTAAAACCATTGATTAAAACATGAAATTAATGGTAGCTTTTCTGTAAGGATTCAGAACTCAAAAAATCACTAACATGGAATGGAAGTGAGAAAGAGGAACAATGATAAAAGCAAATACAAGCTAAACAATTGAATAACAAGCAATGGCAGCCCCCGGAGCCTCAAGATGGTCCCTTAACGGAATCACTGCTCTCGTCACCGGTGGAACACGTGGAATTGGGTCAGTCTCCCCCTCCCCCCTTTATAATTCTTTGTTAAGACAGTATTTTGATCCTAAACCCTAAACCCCTTTGAAATGTGACCACAAATTTCTTCCTTTGCCCATAAAATTTTTATCTTTTTTGTCTGAATGTGAAACTGTGTTCACTTTCAGGCATGCCATAGTAGAGGACTTATGTGGGTTAGGTGCCACCGTCCACACTTGTTCCAGAAACCAAGCTGATCTCGATAAGTGTTTGGAAGAATGGCGTGCTAAGGGGTTTTCGGTTTCTGGGTCTGTGTGTGATGTCTCATCTCCACCCCACAGAGAGAACCTCATTAAGCAAGTCACATCCATCTTCAATGGCAAGCTTAACATTTATGTAAGTTAAAAAGTCCCTTTTCCTAATATCATAGGGAGAGGATAATTAATTTGATTCCTTCTCAACTAACTTGACATAGGTGAACAATGTTGGAGTGAACTTCAGGAAGCCAACCATTGAGTACACTGCTGAAGAATATTCAGAAATTATGGCAATTAATTTAGACTCTGCTCATCATCTGTGCCAACTTGCATATCCTCTTCTAAAAGCATCTGGAATGGGAAGCATTGTGTTCATTTCATCAATTGCTGGTGTTGTGAGCTTAGGTACTGGATCCGTCTATGCAGCATGTAAAGGTGAGTTATCATATTTATACTAATCTATTTTTAAACTTGTTTGTAATAAAATGTTGGTGAGGCCAAGTATAAGAGCACTGAATGTTTCCTGTCCAATGTTTTACTTTCAGCTGCAATCAATCACCTTACAAAATATCTGGCTTGTGAATGGGCTAAAGACAACATAAGGAGCAATTGTGTTGTTCCTGCCACTACCAACACACCACTTGTTGCACACGTAATGTTCTTGCTTCCCATTTTTATTGGAGTTAGTTGCATTTCTTTTGACTGATGGATTCAAAGATAGATTCATTCCCTAATAGGACTTGGAAAACACCACTAGTGAGTAGTGACACACCAGGCTTACAATTATAAATTAATGTCACAGAAAAAGGGCCAAAGATAATAGCTGGCACATTTTTTACTTTGATTGAATTAAATCTTAGAAGGTTATATTAGTCTGCTGCAGTATCTATCTATGTTATTTACAATTCACACTTTCTTATCAAAGTCCCTCAATTACCTTCCTATTCATAAACTCTTCAACTACATTTTATCTATAATTTTAAACATTTCCAACCCTGAGTTTATTCAATTTTAGTGTAACCATCTTTTAATTTTTTTACAATCACGTATTTGTTTTGTCAAAACAAAACATATTAAATTTCCTTTTCTGCACACATTAAATAAAAAACAATATTAAGTTTATACGATTAAAGAATTAGATTAGTGATAATTTTTATTGTTGAAGTAGTTAAGTAAATTTAACTTTTAAAAAGACTAAATAAACGTTGTTTTATATAAAAAAAATAAACTAAATTGATGTCAAAAGTTTTTAAATATGTTGGGAGAGAATTTTTATTAATATAAAATATTAAATAAATATAACGTATGTCTATTATGTTAAATTAAAAACTTATGTATTACATAGATAATTATTCTAATTGAAGCTTTTTTTTTAAATTGAAAACTTTAATATTTATATATTTGAACAGAGATAATTTTATAAAATTTAATGACATTGAGTAATGTAATTTATTATTAAATATTGAATTCATTATATTTTAATCCATTTTTTTATTGTATATCTTATTAATTATTTTAAATTTTATATTTATGTCGTGCAGAGTTAAAAAAAACAAACAGAAATTAATTAATTAGAAGTAATCTCAAATTTATTCTGAAACTGCAATTAAATGTTAAATTTAAAATTTATTCTTTTAATTTTTAACATAATTTAGTTTTAATTATAATAATAACTTTATTTGAATAAATAATTTAATCTGATTTTTTTCTTTTGAATTTTATTTTTAATAATTGATTGAAAATTTTGCTGCATGATGAAAATTTATGTGAAAAAATATTTACGTTTAAATTTCTACTTGTAAATATATATTACATAGGATAAAAACCTTTTATAACCCGTGTGGATGGAAAAATTATACAAAAACATGTTAGCCCCTAAAACTTATATTAAAACTTCAGTTTAAAGTTAATTTTAAAATTTAAGTATTTTTATTTTATTCATAAGTTAGGGTCTTTTAATTTATTTTTAAATAATTTTATGAATTGCAAGAAATGATTTCTTTTTCTTAGAATTTTTTGTGTGAAGCAGAATGTATTTTCGTTTGGTTATAATTTTAAAAACTACTTTTTTATTTTAAAAGGTAGCTATAATTTAATTTTGTTTAGTAATAGCTTCTCAAAATAATTAGAAATCATTTTAGGCAGAAGAAAATGATAGATGTACCAAATTTACTTGATTTTTAAATGAGAAGGGATTTAATTAGCTCCAAAAAATTTAGGAGACCAAAATTATACATAACTGAAAAAAAATGAATAAAAAATACAATTAAGTTTAAAAATAATTTGAATATCACTAAAATAAATTAATAAATATATTTTTATTACAAAATTACTAAAGAAAATGATCCTTTTCTAACTAAAATGTTGAGGCTGTTAGGTATGCTCTTAATAGATGTTCTTCATATAATGTAATATCAATATATTTTCACTATTTTAATTATTTACTTGAAAGCATTTATCTATAGTTTATGATTAAGCTTAAAACATGAAAAATAAAAATTTTCAAGAAGTTTATTTCTAACTAAATCACATGGATAAGTATATTAGTTTTAAAATTATCGAGGCGAGTATTTTGTCAAATGAAAATTAATTTTTCATATAAAAATGTTATCATATAAATAAAAAAATAAATATGTAATATTGTTTATTAACTATCTTAAAATTAAAAGTTAATCATATTATTAAAACGTTTCATAATAACAAAACATCTTATAAAATTTGAGATATTATTCTTTCTTTGAAATTAATTAATTTTTAGCTCTATTCAACTTATAATATAGTATTAAATTTTATTCAATTTTAACATTAGATCATCTATACAGGTTCAATCCCATAAATTTATTATATATTTAATCTTTAATATAAAAAGTATATTAAAATATCTCTGACCAAAATATTTTTTATAACACTCGAGATAATTTTTATTTTATAAACTAATTTTTGAATTTGAATTAGGTAGGATTTATCTGTCATAATTTCCATCAAGCCATCCCTATTTAATATGTAACCAATTAAATATTGACTTGTGGTTCTGTCAAATTTCGTGCAGCAATTCTTTGTACCATTAAGCTGCACTGTTTGTTGAATGCAGACAGAGTATATTTAAGCCTGTGTTTCATAAATATCTCATATCATAGTATTGTTGTTGATGCTCAACCCTCTACCTAATTCCTAATAAAATCTTTAATTTCAATTGTGCAATTAATCCTATTGGTGTGGTCACCAGTTCAGTTCATCCTTAAGTCTCTGCACATGAAAATTAACTGTTTTTCTGATCTCTTATGGAGTGTAATTAATTGTAGAGCATTGGAATTCAATAATAACAGGTCGATCCACTATTCATATTCTTGACTTCCTTACATTATATTTCTGCTTGTTAAATAACAGTCATGCACGCACATTAGTGTGGAAAATTTGGAATAGTAGCTATTAGTTAATAGTATTTATTGTACATACTAAACACCTGTACCATGTTAGGCACCACCCTAAGTTTAAGGTGTACTGTAAAAAAGAAAAGGGAAGGTAGCTATGGATTTGATTCCCTTGGAGGTAGCGAGAAAAGTGTAGCCTCAAGTAACTTTTCACTGCACAATGGCATTAGAGAGCATAGAAATCAGGGGAGGGATTCAACCATGAGGGGGAAAGAAGGTAGAAAAACAGAAAGGTATCAGAAAGGAGTGAGTGGGAAAATGGTGAGAGACACCAAGCT
The DNA here is from genome assembly GCA_037954105.1 of Canavalia gladiata. Classification (NCBI taxonomy): domain Eukaryota; kingdom Viridiplantae; phylum Streptophyta; class Magnoliopsida; order Fabales; family Fabaceae; genus Canavalia; species Canavalia gladiata. The sequence goes on from CM075668.1 coordinate 14,207,301, forward strand.
CTCTTTATTGCCTGGGCTAGCTATATTTCCTTTTCTTTTTTCCGAAAGAGTTTGTACCTGATTCTGTGTACACATGTCAGGTTTGCAGTAAATACTACAAGAATAATGAATTCCATATCCTTCAATTCCGGTTATATGATATATTATACTACAAGCAGTACATAGCCCTTTTCTCATATTATATATATAACACTGGTGAAAACTTGAAATTTGAATGGCATCTGAATTTGTCAACTTCTACCAATGTGTTTGACTTGACATTCCATCAAGACCTCCTTTTGAGGGCTACCATAATTTCTTTAAATATATTACCTAATTCTGAAGGAAAGGTCATAATAGGAGGTTTGCATTCCAAAACATGTTGAAAGTAATGGTCTTCAAATCCTTTGTTAGCTTAAAGATCTCACGTATCTTAATTTATTTAGAGTCTATAGCTGTATGGCTCTTGGATTGTCTTGTTAAGCTGTGAGATAAGATAATATTCAGGATAACTTTAGATATGATTATGACATGCATGGATCTTGAAATTTGAGAATTGGGGCAAAGAAAGCTATGCCTTTATGATGTTGTCTATTCATTTTTGCTCAACTTTGTTTGTGTATAGATTGATACATTTTTCATAAATAAAAACCTTTTATTTTATTTTTTTTGCTACAATTCTTTCTCATTGGTTTCAATTCATCTATTGTAATAGCTGCTTAGCAACCAGAAGTATGTAGATGAAATGTTGTCTCGGACTCCTCTTGGGCGCATTGCAGAACCAGAAGAAGTGTCATCGTTGGTGGCTTTCCTTTGCTTACCTGCTGCCTCTTACATCACAGGACAGGTTATTTGTGTTGATGGAGGTTTAACTGTGAATGGATTTCAACCCAGCATGAGAATAACATGACAATATTCATGTACATTCTCACTCAGTTATTGTCCAAATGTCCATTATCTTTGGAATAAAAAGGATCCTTTATTCTTTCCTTTGACATTTAATTTATTTTCATCCTTAGTGGTTTTGCTTTCCCTGCCTGTTGACTTTTCAAACAGCTTGACAATAACACAACATTCATGTACTTAAATTTAAATCTCTTGTTGATCATATTTGAAATAAAGGATCTCCTTCTTTCAAATTACTTTTTTTTGTTTCTATGCACCTGGTAATATGCATTTTATGCTGTTGTTTCTATACATTTTTTTTTTTGCAAAGAAACAGCGACTTGGATTGCTTTCTGAATCGGATCATATTTATTTGTACACTAATTTTACAAAACATTTTCACTTACACGTGGCAAAGTCCTAGTTACACTAGACTCACTCAACAGATTTTGCATAGCCCTTGCTCATCAAATAGAGGTCAACTTGGTATACAAAGCATTTCCTTCAAAATGCAGGGACCATTGGCTCTGATGATCTGACACATACATAGGGATGAAATTACATTCTAACCTGACTTTTAACATTCTAAGATTGTGTTCAGCTAAGCATGTTTTTGTTTGGAAAAGATGAAATAAAATGAGACGAAAAAATAAAATTAAAAGAACAAAAAATTGAAATTTGATTTAGAATCTTTCTTCAATTAACAAAAAATAAATCCTTATTTATATATAAATTTTTAAAATTCTTTCCTTTGATCCAAACAAATCAAAATGGAACCGATTCTAGCTAATTTGTTAAGAGATAGGTATGAAAAATCTTAGTATGGCAACAAAACATGTAGCAGATTTTTAAGGCAAACTTTGTTAATTGAAAGATGACACCACCTATATAGTATATATATATATATATATTATCTTTTAGAGCTTCAGATATTGGTCAGATGCTTTAAAAGCAGTGATGAATATTATCGGTTAGGTAAATAGTCCAGGGTGGTATGTTAATAAAATGAAGAGCGGGTTTGAAACTGGTCAAATATTAATAAGATAGAGAAAGACAAGGTGATGGTCATTGCTCATGCATCTTAAACAATATGAGTGAGCAGAGAGGGCAGAGAAGAAGCATTCCCTTCCCTTGTGCTGCTTTTGTATACATGTATCATATGACACGACATCATGGATCCTAGGAAACAATGTTTGTTGTCTAGATCCGTACAGAAACAAAGGGTTGGCCTGGTATTTTTAGGTGTATTGTAAGCAGTTTTGAGATGAGCGCCAACAGTATGTATGAGTAGTGTGATGGGAAAGGAAGCACGCGTCTCTCTAAGGTGAGGAGGTGCCATTTGCTGAAGCTGTATTCGATCCATTGTGCGGCTGCTGAATCCCGGAGTGAGGCATCAAAAACCTTCTCAGGCATGCCTTGCGCGTGTCATCTCTTTCCCTTTCAATAACCATGCCACGTACCCCTGTCATTTCCATAGCTGTCTATGACCACACCCACCATACTTCAACACTATCTTATTGTTAGAGTTAGTGTCACATATCAATTACTTTTGTCTTTTTCTTTTATTTTTATGTCTTCCCTTTATTGCTACTTTCAATTTTAATCTATAACTCTTCTGTATCTGTTGCAACTTGCAACAACAATAAATACCTTCCATTCTATTGCCTCCTCCCTCAAGGTTATTACTATTCAAATTCCCATCAATCATTCATCTAAACATTCAACTTAATTAACAAATAAATTAATATTTATTATATCAAAAATATGTAAACTTACTGATAATTTATATATTTAAAGAAACTGTAAAATCTAGTTACTACTTGATAAAAATATATTCATAATGTAAATATTTGATTTTTTATTAAAATAGTTCATTTTTAATTAGTTAGTATATAAAAATTATTGTAATAATAATAGTTTAAAATCACATTTTATTTGATTTTTTTTTTCAAACATTTTATGATCATAAATAACTGTTAACGATTCTTTCAAAACTTTTCTTTGTTAGTGACTTTGAGTATCTCTGACAACATTCTGAAACACTCACTTTGAAATTTTAAAAGACAAAACAAATTTTTGAATACTATACTGTCGATTATAAAATTTTAAAAGTTGATAATAATAATTTATTAATTGTCATTAATTTTAAATAAAGGGTAATTTAAATTATTTTTAATATTTAAAGATTTGTAAAGAGCAGAAATATTTATTTATATTAAGATATAACACAATAATTTTTAAAAATATAGTACTCTAAATTATATTATATTATATCCGAATATCAATTCTATCATATTCTTGTAAGATGCAGCAAATGGCGGTTGACTTATTTTTTCCAATGCAACAATAATACCAATAAAATAATGAACCTATAATAAAAAAATTTAAAATTGTTTTATTAATTCAATTCTGCTTGAGGGTTTGCTTAGTTATAGAATGTAAGATTGAGCCGTGGAGTTATTTTTTTTTTAAAAAAAATATTGTTTTTAAATTTATTTAAAAATTAATAAAATAAAGTAAATATAATATATTTATTTTTTAATTTTCAAGGTTTTAAATTAGTTATGTTAAATCATGGTTTAAGAAATCTAAAAAATTATTTTTAAAATATAATTTTAGTATTTATATTATATAAAATATTTAAATTAACAATAAATTAAATATTTTATCAAAAGGGGGAGAATTTATAAGTGAAAAACTAACTAGTACTGGTGTTTAAGGAAAAAATATATATATTGGGAAGGATGGCATTAAGTATGATGGTGGTAAATTGATTATAATAAGGAAAAGTTCACTGAAATTGGTACACAAGGAATCAGTATGGCTTTTTGGTGAAAGACTGAAAAGGTCAGGTTCTGAGACGCTGACTGAACCTGTGGCGTTGTTAATCACGTGGCGGGTTTCTGGTCACGTCACCTGCACTCAGTTCCAGTTTCTGAGTTTGAGGACTATAATCAACTGCTTCCGCTTTCACTCTTTCCTATTTCTACGCCCTAACCGACCCTACCTTTTTATTTCAAACTTTCAATTTTACATTTTACTTTTTTTATTCAACGTAATTATTTTCTTTAGAATGGTTAATTATTAATGATCGAATTTTTAAAATTATTTTTAATAATATTATAAAATGATAATTATAATAAAGAAAATGACGGGAGTATAATGTGTTACGAGTTCAAGTCTTTTACGCCAGCGATCCATCTTTCATAACTGATTGTTATTCTGCAATTGGAATGTTGTATGGTCCTACCCGGAGGGATACCCGTTTCTGAATTTACCCTACAACAACATTTGCACGCTACTACGCATTACAAGCAAGCGTGATTATATTGCATCTATCCACATATTAATTTTTTGTTCTCCACGTTGTTAATCATATTCTCCTGTGATCCTCATGCGTGTCTCTGTTTAATACTCAAATGTCTTATTACGTGATACGCTATGCAGTTCTACTTCAGGATCAGGAAAGCAACAACAAAATACTAATAAATAACTCAAAAGCAGACTAATAATAATTATAAATAGATTCTGGTTTTGATTACAGATAGGCGAACAGAGAGACGAGTCAAATGAAATCATACAATATGGGTAATGCTTTTTCCCATTAAGATAGGTGTTTGAAATATAATATATATTTTTCATATTTAGCATATTTTAAAAGTGTATTTAATATTTGATATGTTTTATTTTTTTATTGGAAAAATCTCAAGAAATTTATGTAAATGTAACAAAACGGGTTAGTCAACTAATTTGATCCAACTAAATTTGTTAAAACATGTTACTTTTACGTTAACTTAAAATTAAACTGATTTAATTTATTTAAATATAATTTATAACTAGGATAAAAAAATTATTTTAATTTTGGCAGGTGAAAAAAAAAATACAAATCTAATGTTGAAATATAGTTGGATAAGCCATTGTATCTCCTATATAACTATGTGCATTATGGGGAGGTAGATGGAATGATGGAATTAGAGTTTAAACGGGATTAAGATAAGATTAATTTGTAAGTAGCCTATTAAAATTAAGCATGTATAAAGTAATTGAATGTAAACGAAGATTAGATGGGCTAGGAGGAGCATGAGAAGAAGGGCTAGGAGAGGTGACACGTGTCGTGTGTGAAACGCATTGAGGACTAGGTAGGTAGTTTTGGGTGGGCTGCTGCGTTTTTTGAATTGAAAACTTTGGGGTTAGTGGTATTGGAAACTTGGGGTGGTTTACTACGTCTCGGGTTTGATCGCAGTTTCGGATCCACGTAAGTATTTGCCACGCGTCCTATATTCAATTATGAGAACCTGAGATATTCTGCAAGCGTCAATCGCCTTTGACATGCCGTCCCACACGTGTCGAAATATCCCTTGTTACGTAGATCGCTTTCATTGGACAACTGGAATCGCCACGATAAAGCGAACCTTCTCCCCACTCAACACTCTCCCACAACCACCCGCGTTTCATCCACGCTCTAATTTTCACTTTCTTTATTTGTTGTAACTCTAAATTACTAATATACCTTATAGGCATGCATTCATTTGCGCTCAAACAGTGAAACTTATTACCATTTACATCCTCATTTTATTAATCATTTTTATATTGTTTTTAATTATGAATTATCATATTATAAAAATAATAATTTTAAGATTTATTTTAGCTTGATTTTTAACTAATTAACAACAGATTTTTTTACAATAATAATATATTAAATTCAAGTTTTATAATTTATTTTTTACCTATTTATCTAAATATATTTCCATTTTTAGAATGACTTTAATTTTTACTATATTTTTAAAATAAAATTTCAATTCATGACTTGAATTTTAAATTTGTATTTAAACATAATTGTGCATATATTTGTTTTTAAGAAGCATAAATGAAATGAAACAATTTCTATATGAAACAGTTACGTTCTGTCATTTTCCGCTATCCATGGTTTCTAATGCAGAGACAAAACATCTTCTCCTTCCCTTCTGCACTTGCCACCTCATTTATACAAGGCACAAGGCTTTCGTGAACGGTCTTTTTAACGTACAGGCAGTTCCTTTTCATTTAAATTTCGAATTCATTTCCATAACAGACGTTCTGAGTATCAACTCAATTTTTAAAAATACGTGCTGGGAAAATATATATACACGTGACATATAATATGACATTTCGTTTAAATTTTATTATTTTTAATTTTCAAAAATAAAAACCAATATCTTAAAAAACATTGATTAAAAATTTAAAATATAATTTTTTATTAAAGATACTATTAACATATCTATAATTTTTAATACAGTTCAATATTATTTCAAAATATTTATATTTATAAATTTTTAACCAATTTTTAAAAATTGATTGGTAAAATCTTAATTTTAAAAATATATTTAAATTTATTATCATAGCAATGAATCAATAATAAAGTTAACAGTTAATTTTATTAAATATTTTTTATTTTAAAATAAACAAGTTTTATTATTTTTAATTTTAATTAAATTTTCAATTTTTAACTTGCAACTAATTTATCTATTAATTTTATATAATATAATATTTATTTTTTATTTATTATCTTTTTTTATATTCTTTATTATTTTCATAACTTTTTAAATCTACTCTTATAATTTTTCTGAATGCAACGAACGTAAAGGTGATTAAAAATAAATTTGAACGGCGTGTGCAGTGAAGACAAACTGATAAACCAAAAGCAGACCCTGAGGGCGCGTGTGAAGTACATGAAGGGAAGCGAGTGTGGAAGAGCAGAATCAAACAGGAATCTCGTATTCTACGATGAAGCCACGTGGTGACATCCTCCGGCCGAGTGTCTTAGGAGACCGAAAAGTGGAATACAAAAGAAAAAAAAAATAAAGGAAAAAGCGAAGAACAGATAGAGAAATAGTTGAGTAAATGAATGCAATTAAATTGGATAAATTTAAGCATAATAAATAAATTATAGAAAGATAATGAAAAATTATAGATAGATAATGAAAAATTATAAATACTTAAAAAATTAATATTAATTTAACAAATATCTAAGTTACATAGATAATATCTATGGGGAATAATAGAGTAGTAGATTGAGGTTATGCAATAATTTAGCAGAAAGATAATAATAATTTGGGGGTGAAACGGAAACAAAATGAGAGGTTTGGAAATAGAAATAGAAATAATGAAATATGGAACGGAGGGTGAGAGAAAGAGAGAGAGAGAGAGAGAGGTGGACCACATGCGTGTCTGAAAAGGAAGAGGGTTTAGAGCTAGCGTGGAGGGAAATGATTGGTTCCACGTAGTGGTTTGGCAAAAGGCGCGCACCACGTGTTCCACAGGCAAAGCAGAGAGGAATGCGATGAAGGGTGAAGATGGTATACGGTGCCCCTGACGGTGACGGGCAGGCTGCCCGTGATGGAAGTGTGGCCCCCATGTTAAGCCTAGAAAAGCTTTTCCCCAACCCCATTTCAATGGGTCCGCTCCTCTCCCTACTTCCCCCCTATTAACCCATCCATCCTCTCCTTCTTTCTCTTCTCTCTCTCTCTCTCTCTCTCTCTCTCTCTCCCTTTTTGCTTCCTTCCTAAATCAATTCTATAAACCACTACTGCCTATAGCTACTGCTACTAATACTACTCTGTTGTTCAAGGCTTCAATTGTTTCTTACTTGGAAAGTATCTGAATGGCTGGGATTTGCTGCGGTGTTGTCGGAGAAGGTGAGACACCGGCTCCAATTGAGCCAAGTTCACGCCCTTCCCGACGCCGGAGTCTTGACCTTCTACCTTTAAAATACATAGCCGACATGGCAGTGCCGTCGCTGGAGGGTTCCCGGAAACGTCCAAAGTTGGATCTCGCTCCCAGGGATTGCAAAAACGCAGTTCAAAATTGCCAAGAATCCAAGACGGGGAACAAGGTAGACGACGAGGTCGTTTCTGAAACGAAAAGTGTAACGGAGGCCGGTTTGGAGATTGAAGAGTGTCCGAAGTTTGGCGTCACCTCCGTTTGTGGGAGAAGACGGGACATGGAAGATTCCGTTTCGGTGCGGCCTTCCTTCTCCCGAGAAGGCTTCCACTACTTCGGTGTTTTCGACGGTCACGGTTGCTCTCACGTGCGTATTCTGCTTAGTAGTAATGGATCTGGTTGATGTGGTTGTGGTTGTGATTCTTACGACTTGGTGTTCGTTTGGTTTCTACAGGTTGCGACCATGTGTAAGGAGCGCCTACACGAGATTGTGAAGGAGGAGATTCACACCGAGCAAGAGAATTTGGAGTGGAAATCCACCATGGAACACGGTTTCGCTCGCATGGACGACGAGGTTCAGAGTTGGAGCCAGAATAACCAGACCTTCACCTGCAGGTGCGAGCTTCAAACTCCTCACTGTGACGCCGTTGGATCCACCGCCGTCGTCGCCGTCGTCACACCGGACAAGCTCGTCGTCTCCAATTGCGGCGACTCACGAGCTGTTCTCTGCCGTGACGGCGTCGCCATCCCTCTCTCCTCCGATCACAAGGTGTGTTTCGTTTTATTTTCCTTCATTCGATCATTTCCTTTCCCGAGAAACAAACACGTTTTGGTAACCGTTTTTGGATCCGTTTTATGCAGCCGGACCGACCCGACGAATTGCTCCGGGTTCAAGCCGCGGGAGGGCGCGTGATCTATTGGGACGGCCCGCGAGTGCTTGGGGTGCTGGCTATGTCTCGAGCCATAGGTGAGTGAGTGCGCACAATAGCAGCTTTAGATTCGCGCATTTTAGCCAGAGGCGGTTTGTTTTTCAGTTTTAACGGTCATGTGTTTATTGCGTGTTCAGGTGACAATTATCTGAAGCCGTACGTGATTTCGGAACCGGAAGTGACGGTAACCGAACGGACGGAGGAGGATGAGTGTTTGATACTGGCGAGTGATGGGCTGTGGGACGTGGTGTCAAACGACACCGCATGTGGGGTGGTGAGGATGTGCCTCAAGGCGCAGAAGCCGCCGTCGCCGCCGGGGTCTCCCGGGAATGACGTGGCGGCAGACGGTTCCGACCGGGCTTGCTCCGATGCTTCTATTCTGTTGACCAAGTTGGCCCTGGCAAGGCATAGTTCGGATAATGTGAGCGTGGTGGTGGTGGATTTGAGGAGAGATCAACGACAATCATCCAATGTCAACGACGTTAATTAAATTTTATGGTGGCAAGGAACCAAACCAAACTAATGAATGAATGAATGAATGAACGAACGAATGAATCGCCCTTTAACCCAAATGGGCACACTGCCCACCCTTCGTTTAGAGGAGGGGCGTGGCTTTTGCTTAATCCATGTTGATTGTAATGTAATGGGATTTTAGGTGAAAAAAGAACCGAGTGAGTCATGAGGAAGAAAACTGTAACTTTGGGAAAATGAACAAAAATTATAGGAAAAATTTACTGTAGGCAAAAATTTGTGTCAACAAAGGAATCAATCATCCGGTTGACACCCTTTCCTTTTGTCCATAATCGAATCTACAAATTGGATTTTGTTATGCTCCATGCCTCTTTCATTTCTCTTTTTAGTTTTTTGAAATGTAGAAACGAAATTAAACTTTCAATTTGCTACAACTTTTAAAATTGAACGCTTCTTTTGTCATCTGAAGTAAATATAATCGGCTAAATTTATATAAATCATTTCCGGTACTTCAATCTCATCTCCCGCGAGAATTACAAGGATCATCTACAGCTTTTTAAGACAACGCACCCAAAAGCTTTGATATATTTTACAAACTGTAGCACTTCTGAGTCAAGAACTGTTAGTTGTTTTAATGTTCAGTTGAGTAACATACAATTATGCTATCTGCCGCCCATCTGCCTAACTCTTGGGTGTCCAAATAAAAGATGATAATCGTAACCAAACACAATTGATCCCAGGTGTGCTTCTTTAACCAAACCTCCTGCCACGTCAATGGAAACGCATCTTCCTAAACCTACACCTCTAGCTTGTTACAGTATTGGTGTCTACTTAATTTTTATTTATTCCATACTACTGATGTTAAAGTTACATAATTTTACGTTAGTACTGAATATAAATATTAGTATAATAATTTTATTGGAGTTTAAGTATGCTTTTTGTCACCAAATATATGGATTTTCATATTTTATAAGAATTAATTCCTCCTTAATTTTTTATTTCATATCCTTATATTTAACAAAAATAGTATATCCTTAAAACTAAAATTAAATGATTGTGGTAATCGTTTATGGAATAAAATTTTAAAAATCAAGATGAATCGATTCCAAAAACCTAATAATTTTGAGAAAATATATTAAGCTATTTTTAATATACGAAATTTTAAAAATGATAAAAACACATCGAGGAAAAATGTTATCTATATTTTTATTTTTATTACTTAATTTAAATATATTTTTTCAATTTAATTTATTATATTCTACGTTTTTATATTATTTGAACAAAAAATATTAATATTAAATTATTAAATATAACAAACTTCAAACAATTTTAAAAGGTTAAATCAAATCGAAGAAAGCTTGTGAGTCTCTTCCAATAACCTTATCTAAAACGATTTTGATTATTTTTCTTTAATCTTTCATCGCAATAATTTTTTTGTTACATTAGTTTAGTTTAAAAATTACAATCAAGATAAAGAAACTATTTTTTTTTTCATTTTTTTAGATTTTATTTATTTTATTTTTAAACAATTTAAAAAGAAAATTCAAATTAGAAATACAAATGAAGTCATTGGTATTGGAAGTCACTGGTATTGGTTTAGAGATGAGAGATTTGAAACTATGAACCAGCTGGGTTGAGCAAAATTTAAAAAGAAAATTACTAAAATGACTTGGTTTTGCTAGAGATAACCTATATAGATTTTATTTGATACATTTATAGAAACGTTCCTTCTCACTAACATATTAAATTTATTTTATGATCAGTATTTATTATATATTAGAATTTTTTTATTTACCATATATATACATATATAATAATATCTCTTAATTGTAAGAGGAAAAGGATTTATGTATAAGACAAAATTTAAAAGGTTTGAGCTTTTGTTTGTAATACTAAATTATACTGTTGGCTATGCATATGCAGATTTACGTTAGTTATCATACTGAAAGAAAATTTCTACTTTGAAATATTTTGCAAACAATATATTTGAAAAAAAAAAACTATTCATATAAAAGGCTTACATATACATTAAAAATGTGAAAGAATATGTAAGTTGTTCATCTTAAAAATTCACAACAAATACAACAATGTCAAGTCCTATAAAATAATTTGTACAAGATTAAGTTTTTTCATATTTAACTTCCTACACTTTATGTTATAAGCTTGTTTATTTAGATATTTATGTTAAGGTAATATATTTTTTTCATATTTTTAATTTTTTAATATTTTAAATATAAATTTTATAAATTTTGATGTATATCAATTCAATGATTTATTTGTTGATACTCGAACCAAGTTGATGTTTCAACCGAATTTTACAGCATTTATGTTTAGGATAAAATTTAAAAATATTGGTAAAGATGGACTTCGGTATCTGTTCAGAATGCTTTTGAAAGTATATATGATTTTGAAGAATTATTTCGGATTAGTTTTATTTAAGTGTACTAACTAAACATCGCAATAATAATATGAAGAAGGAAACAAGGATTGAACAAGGTGCTAAGCGAGTTGCAATCTCCTAAAAATTGATTAAAATATGAACTTTATGGAACCAGCGACGACAATGATTAGTCTCGTAGTAATAACAAGCATACTTTAATCAAAATTAAAAAGGGTCATACAGCAAATGCATTTTATATCTCTCTAAAATACACACTTTCAATTATTTGCTATCTTTCTAACGGTTGAACTTGATCGTTATCTTAGTACCTTTTTTGCCCTTTTTTTTATCTATCATTGTTTAAAAAATATTTTTTATCTATCGTTTTAGAAGTTTAAAATAATATTTATTTATTATTATATTTTTATTTTTATAAATGATATTAATTAACAAAAAGATTAAAATATATAAAACTAATATATAAAATTTTATTATAAACAAAGACGCGTTAATTAACTTCTGTAACATGCGTAAATTAATCCTAGACAACATAAAAATAATAACAGCAGTGATCCTAATTCTCACATATGTAAAAAGTAAACAATAATGTTCAGTAATGAACATCTCTCATTCAATTGTTGAAAAAAATTATTAAAAAATCGCACAACTTACACCTAAATATATTTTAATATAAAATAATATAGCTATGTAGCTGAAATCTTTTCGAAATAACAAATGAGGGAGGGAGCAGTTAATTTTAAGGAATGTTTAAATATCCCGTACTTGTTAATTTGTAAACTAGTATATTTTTTGATAAATTGACAAGTAAATTATTATGATCTGGGAATCAACCTTTTTCAATTGTGATATTAAGGACAATGGGGTTGATTGTCTTTCTTTACAAATGTTTCCTTGCAAGTTTGAATACTGATTATTCAATGCGTTTCAATAGGTAAATAAGTTGGTTTTTTTAACCTAATTATTTAACTAGTTAATTAGTTTAAAATCTCATTTGATAAAAATAGTATTTAATACAAAGTAATTTATCCTAATTGTTTGTAGCATTTTTTAAAAGTGATATTTTATATTTGAATTTAAAGCAGTTCTTAACTTTCTTTTTTGCTGTCCTCGTTATTTTATTAGATTTCTTCGTTCACTTTTTTTTTTTTTAATGTTTAGAACTATTAACACTCTATCGCTCTCACTTTCTCTCATTCTTATCAAAGATTTTTTCATATTATAAAATCAAGTATATTTTCTTATTTTATTTAATAAAATATTCTAAAATGTGAATAAAATAAAAATATTTATTATCTTAAATTTTAAGATAATAAATTATTAAAATAAATTAAGTTAAAAATAATTATTTAGAACGCTTAACACTCTTTATTACATTCACTCTTATAAAAAAAATTATAATATGAAATCATGGAAATTATCATCAAAATTATAATATAAATTCATGTATATTTTTTATTTTATTTAATAAAAATATTCTAAACATGAATAAAAATAAAAAAAATTTATCTTAAGTTTTAAAATGATAAACTATAAAAAATAGGAAAAAATAATTATTTTAAAATATATATACTAATCAAATTTCAAGTATTGTTGAAATTATTAAATATATCATTTTGTATTATTTTATATATATTAATTAATTATTTTAAACTATTAATTTAATTAGTTAGCTTAATATTTTACTCACTATAATATATCATAATTTTTTTAATATTCAAAAAAATATTATAAAAATATAAAAAAATTACCTATTAATTTTAGTAATATTTTTAAAAAGTGTTATATTTAATTTATGTTAAATAAATATTATTAATAACATTTAAAATATATTATAAAATATAAAAAATACCTATTAATTTTAATAACATTTTTAAAAAATATTATATTTGATCTATATTAAAAAATTATAATATATTGTAGTAATTATTTTTTTTACCAAAAAATAAAAAATAAATATGATTCGTAATCTTTAGTAAATGAAAAATAATAACAACAAACAATTTAGGTATTTTTTTAATCAATAAATGATATATGCTAATATTTTTAGTGAGGTTGAATTTTGTGTATGAAAAAATAAAACTCTTACTAGGAGAGTTAACCTTTTTATATTATGAATATTTTAAATTCAAATAAAATTATTTCTATAAAAGATATCTTTAATTTAGATAGAACAAAACTCAAATATTGTCCTCACTTATTTCTTTAACTGTTTAACCTTAATATTTATGATTTTTTTAGTATTAATTATTTATATTAATAATTTTTTTAACTTCTACAAATGGTTATTTTTCTGTTTTATTTATATTAAATGTACAAAATTTTTAAGAATTATATGAAAACAAAAATATCATCATAAAAATAGTAATTAATAATATCATAATCAAAAAATATTTTTTTATTTAAATTAGACCGATAAAAAAACAACATACTATCAAAAGTTATTATTGCTATTGTTAAAAAAAGTATTATTACTATTATGAGAAAACAAAATAATTATCACATATATAAAAAAATATAATATTAATTTTTATCTTATTTATAATTACATAATATATTTTTATATTTATTTAAAAAATAAAAAAATTATTGATCACTAAATTTAAAATATAAATAAATATATAATAATTTTTGTATGAAAATGAAGCCATGGTGGGTAGTAATAAGTTGAAGACCACAGGTGTCACATATCAAAATCGGCAATAGCTGTAATTTGGTGACAGTGCCCTTTATTTGGGACCCCAATTGTCGACCATGGATAAATGCTCTCTCTCTATATACTTTTATTCCTGTAGTTCCTTTTCCGTACAGGAGTTTTGCAACAAAATAAACAAATCAATAAATTATTAAAAAATTAAATAATTTATTGCATTTATTTCCAATTTATGTTTATTTTTATATCAATTAAATATTCAATTTTATATATACAATTTAATCTCTGAATCAGTAAATTTCATAGCAAACTATTTTTTTAAGCATGAAATTAACTAAACTTAGGGAGACTAAATTATTATGAAATGTAGAAATTGAAGATGAAATTGATAGACTCAAAGAAGAATTTGACTATTAAGCTGCAATTTAAAGACTAAATTATATATACATAAACTTTTAAGAATCAAGTTAATATTAATTGTCTCAGTTGAAAATAAAAAAATGGTATAATTACTTATTTTATATATACATATTTAAATAATTATGTTAGAATGGTTGATGTTTTTCTGTCAAAAGGTAACAGAATTCTTAAAAAGAAAGAAAGGAAAAAGATATTTGGGTTTGGGTTGTTGCCACATAACACCATTTTTGAAGCAAATTCCATAAATAACTAAACATGTGGGGCTCACATACATAGTTAATGAAAGATAGACACGTAGCGTTTGATCCTTATTTTTGTGTCACAATCTCTTAGCTGGACGAGATTTGCTTGGATTTGATGCTCATTGCTTGCGCTTAAGTCTCAACCCTTTTTGTTGTTGGGCCATGGACTAGTTACATCTAGGAATCAATTTCTTCTTTTTTTCACTAATTATTCCAAGCAAAACATTGAATTTGACTACCTTACACTAATAAATAACATTTATATTCTTTAAAACGATTAGCTTACCTAATTTGGAAATTCGGCTTTAGTCTTATGAAACTTTCTTCATATGGTCAAGGCTATTGGCCTTACGTGATGCTTTGAAATAATCATCATTTTGACTAATTATTATATGGTGCCTATGAGGCTGCAACCAGCAACTACTGCTTCGGAAATAATGCAGGCATCATGGATCAAAATGTTTGGGGTTACTCCAGTTTTTGATCCACTTCAGTTTCCACTACAAAGGACAATATAAAGAATATGAAGAAAAGCAGAGAAGACACAACATGATATAAATATTTTATGGCGTTGCTGTTGCATTAATATATATATATATATATATATATATATATATATATATATATATATATATATATTAATTCATTGAAAACTTTTAATAAGTAATGTCATTCTATAACTGAAAGGGAGCCATTATGCACATGTGATTGCAATATTGTGCAAATAACAACTTTTTATTTTGTCTTTGATCCCCACATAACATTATTCTTTCTTGCCTGATCCAGATCTCTAAACCCAAGAACAGATCTTTCCTTGATGGTTCTTACTCCTTCATCTTTGAATATGAGAGGGGATATACTTAAACAAAAACTTACCTAAGTTAGCGAAAAGCATTACAAGTCATATAGAATGTGACAATCATGCATGTAGTTGCTCTCGTTATATAGAATATGATCCTTTATCATTTAAGGATTGAAATTCTTATAATGTGAAAATTTTCTTTTAAATAAGATGAAGTAAGGATGAAGTAATTTTATCACTTAACAAATGAGTAAACTATAAGAGGCAATTTTGGAGAATCTTCCAAATTCCAGACCACAACAAACATTATATGCCCTTTGTGACTTCAGCTAATGCTCAAATTCAACATTCCTCCTTATCCTAAAATCTAGATTACAATGAAGTCACACGCACACATCTCTACAAAAATTCTAATTTAAGAATCAATATCCCTTATTAATGAGTAGTTAATTCAAGAGGTAAATAATGAGTTTTTTAAGTAAGATTTCAAGTTCATGTTTTGTATAGAAAAAATCTTTACTTCTATCATAATATGAATGTTCCTGATTTCTCTTTTGGTTTCAGCTAGTTTCACAGCAATTTTAGTTCCATGTCTCCTAATATGTTTTTGGTGAGATCTTATCCTTGAGAGGACAAGGTAAGCAGAAGGTATGTATGTAGAAATCATATTTCCATTTTGCATTTGGCCAAGAATCAGATAAGATGCAACCTTCAAATAATGTTATCCTATCAGAACTTTGGTACACTATCAATTACAATGCTTTATAATTTTCCTCTGCAGTTCATCAATGCAATATGCCCCAATCAAAATACCAAAATGGAGAAAAAAAAAAGGTAACAAAATATGTGCGTGTGGGAAAATTAACAAGAATCTGATACTATTTAACAAGAAAAAAAATATTTTAAAAAAATGCAGCATCCACATGTTCTTATTGGAAGAAAAATTTACACGATTTTAAACATTCACAGGATTCAAAAGAAATAAACAAGGGATAAGTTTTTATTCCCCGAAGGATGGTGTTACAAATTCAACCACTAATCTAAAAACTTGCTGGGGTCATATATATGCTGAGGTTGACCTTGAATAATACCCACAATAACGAATGATGTCACACGCAATATGCCTGTGGGGATTAACGATTGTAGCTTGAAAAACCATCCATCCAATCCAAAATTATATAAATAATTAATCAATAAAGCAAAAGCATTTGACGAGCCATATTTAATTAGAGTATTGAGAGTATCAGATTCTGGCAGAATGCATGTCAAAGACAAAGTGGAGGCAACTCTTGGCTCATCCCTTTGTTGATTAATCGCTTCAATGTTAAATCCTATTGATTATTTGAATCTATCACTTGCTTTTTTGGTCTAGTGCTGTACGTAACACAAATCAAGACACCCATTGTCTTTCCTCTTTCTAAAGATTCAATTTTAGTCACATACGTTTACTGCAAAATGAAAAAGAACTCAAACCTTCATATCCATTAATGTTCTTTATGTATATGAAGACAAGATTAATTAACACTGTCAAATTTGGCAAATGTCCTTTTAATAGCTTTTCTGTAAATGTCCTTTTATATAATTTATGATATTTTCTAATGAATATATATAAATTTTAAATAAAAATAGTTAGATAAGTAATCTACTTTAAGAATAAAACTTTATTATATTTTATATGACATATTATTTGTTAGAATAAAATAATGAGATATCAATTATTTTTAAATTATATAAAATTTTATCTACTTAATATTATGAAACTTTTTAATATAACAATTAAGTTGATATTATTTAACATTTTAAATAGGTATTAAATGTTCAAGTTTGTAAAATTATGTTAGAAGTTAATTAATCCTGTTAATATATATAGTTAATTAATTGACAAAAAATATTTTTATTAATTAACAAAAAAAAATTACCATCGGAGTGCTGCCATGCCAGCACGAGTCTGCTATGACCTCGTGGGTATGACAGCTTTTACTTTTTCTATCTTTTTATTTTTTTTCACCTCTCTCTTTCTTTAGTTTTTTATAAGTGTATATCATATATATTTTTTAAATTCTGTTAGTATTTTTTATGAGTTTCAAAAATTTAAATTTCAGAAATATAAAAAAATTTTAAAATTAATTTTTTCTTCATTTTTTGAGTGTTTTTTATATTTTTAAAATTTAAGTTTTGAAAACGTAAAATACATTTTCAGTATTTAAATTTTAGAAACATATTTATATACTTAATAAGAGGGGTAATTTTAGAAACAAAAATTACAGATAAAAAGAAGGGGTGCAAATAATAAAAAAAAAGGTGTAGAAAAGTAAGAAAAAGTTGTTACTCATGAAAAAAATAGGTGAAACAGAGAAAAAATAAGCAAGAAGATGAAGATAAAGGCCGGGCACAGAGCCTTCAATTAAGATCCGAAGAACAATAGACCATAACCCAAAGAAAAAGGTGAGGTTAAAAATACATTTTGCCCGATGGAATTTTTTTTTTGACCCCTGGGCACAGCTTTATGTTTAGTTAAAAAGGGACAGATCAGGCCCAACCATATTCTCTATAATATTTTGGTTTTAATCGTAATTTATTGTCTACCAAAAAAAATCGCAATTTCTTATCAAATAATAAAAAAAAAAGAGACTAATATGTTAGACTCTTTAACATCTTCATTTACAGTAGGGAGAAGAAAGTTGCTTTTTTTACATCCTGTTTTGCTTTTCGCATCTTTTCTTTCATGTAAAATATTAAATTATTCTTACAATTTAATTTTCAAAAATGTAAATTCAGGAAATTTGAATTTATTTTCAAAAAAATTATCCTAAATTGCACCGTATTCATTAGATATAGAAAAATGTATTCGAAACAAGAATATGAATTTTTGAATGTCTGTTTTTAAAAAATAATTGAAGTGAATTCCTGATTTGTTGTTCCAAAATGTTGCATGGAAAAGAAGTGTAAATATATATATTTCAGAAAAATGTTTCCGTAACGTAGTAGATGAATTTTCAAAAATACGTATTCAGAAGATGTTTCTAACCATTTCTAAAAACTCATTAAATCCATTTCAAATAACAAAAATAAATGATAATTTTAGTATTTAATTTTATCAAAAATAAAATAAAGTGTAAAAAGTAAAAAGAGGAGGTGCAAAAAACAACTTTAAAACTAAATTGAACTTTTGCTTCTTCTAAACATGTTTAGGAATAAATATTTATAGATAATTTATTAAGCAACCATAACACCTGTTTAAAGATCTTTAAAATTTGTGCAAAATTTTAAAATGAAATAAAAGATAAAAAAGTAACTACATAGATTTTTGAAATGTTTTAATTATGTTATATTTCATTCTCAATAGTAAAATGATGTGTTTTATGGAAGTGAGCAAGTCATTTGACAGATACCTACGACGCTCCATTAAAACTAGTTTAACTTCGTTTATTTAATAAATAGATAAGTTTCAGGTTGTTAAAAAAAACCTTTTTAATTAAACAAGTCAAATTTAAGCTTATAAAAAAACTATTTAACTTATTCAGGGATCTATTTATCCTCATATATTATATATTAAATATTTATTATAATATATTATATTTGTATAATATTTATTTACATAATATATATATATATATGTTTTAGACTTATTTAATGACTTTTTTATCTAGAAGATTTTAAACTTGTAAGAATTTTTATTTAATATTTATATAGATTTTAAATCTAATTTATTGATCTTTTTCAGAATGTAGGCTTTTAAACAAATTCATAGATCTTATAGGATTTAAATCAGATCAGACTTTAATAGAAAAAAAACCTTTCATAGATAATAGACCTACATTCAAATCTAAAAATTTTTAAATAGTCTCGACTTGACCTGCTTCTATCCCTAGTTCCATTATATAAAAAATTAAATAGTCTCAACTTAATCTGCTTCCATCCCTAGTTCCATTATATAAAAAATTAAGAAAAATTCATATGCTTAGTATAAAGGAATATATCATATAGTTATCTAGATAAAACAAGCTGTTAATCGTCTTCCATATGTAGAGATTCCTAATCTTGATGTCTTCTTAATTATAAAAACAAATGTATAAAAGATAGGATATAAAGAAATTCTAAAATAAATCTCCAGAAACTCTCCTAAGAAACAAATTGTTAGATACCACTTAAGAATATGACACCATAAACTTTGATGCTAGAGAAGAATGAAGGTGCTTTCCTTTTTGGATTAATATTAAGTTTGAAACTAGATTTGTTATGACTTGTATTAAACAAATTATACAAAATTATGAACACAATTAAACTAATATGAATTCAGAAATGTAAAGTTGAGATCATAGAACTTACCAAGGATGCAAAGAACTTTCAGAAAACTTCAAAAATTTGACTCCGCACAAAGGCAACTCTTACAAACGATTTTTTTTTAAGAAAATGCTACAGGTGAAAACTTTGCCTAAACTTCTTGATCTGCAGAAGATTTCTCTATTTATACTTAAAAAAGGTTACTGAACTTTTAATAAAATATTTCATAGTAAAACTACTGGATACCTTCTAATAAAGCAATAACCTATAAACTATTAAACAAAATTTTAACATGCCACACCTAATAAATCCAATTTACTCAAAAGGCTTAATAATGTAACAATTTTTTTTAAAAATTTTGACATAAATCTAGATACCATCAAAATGATAGTAGAGGAGGATAGTTACTGATATCTTCTGATCATTATGAATGGAACGCAATGTCACAAAATTAAAAAATACTCTAGTCATTAAAAATAAAATATACCTAACTTTTTTTCAAAAAAATTATTCAAATTTTATAAAAAATGTATTACAATCATATTTTTAATTAATGGGCGTTATCTTATCTAATATTAAATTAATTTCATCTAGCCTCAGTGCCCACAGGTTATTTAGTGAAGCCCCCCATAAATTCACCTAATAACATTCAAAAAATTTATTTCTCATCCTCCTTATTTTCCTAATTAATCTTTATAGGTTACCAAATATCAGTACTACTATAATGGGACTTAGTAAACAAGTAAAACAACTTATTTGGTTCATAAGAAAAGTACTGTTCAAGTTCTTTCATCCTCCGAATTAACAATAAGTACAGAAGAATTATTACAAATCAATATAATGCCCACCAAAACGTGAAGTAATATCCATATGGTTAATCACTTGATCAACAAGGGCACAAAAAATCAAAATCCCATTCTTCCAATCACTTGTATTAACAAGTAAACTAAAAGGCAGCAGTTAAAACCTGTTGACGGCAAAAACCATGTTTTCAGAGTAATTGAGAATCCCTTTGAATCTTTGGCCTCCATATCCGCTGGCCTTTATTCACTGGTATATATTCTCTTGAAGATGAACCGTTGGAACTTGTTCCTTGACTGGCATTTTGAAAACGATGTTGTGACTGTGGTCCTGGGCGTATGGCTTTCTGCACTTGTGGCTGGGTCGGGTGAAAGTAAACACCATTGTAATTTTGGATAGCAGGTTTTATGATAAATCTTGATACCTGTGGTGGAGCTAAGTTCGTCAAGAGTGACATTTTATTCTGATTTTTTGAGATAAGTAAGCTGTATGTCCTTAAAAATGCCTCAGTTATCTTTTTCATTTGTCCTGCGCTGACGGATCTTGCAGTATTTTGTGGCTGCTCAAAAGGATCCTCAACCTAACCAACCAAATGTTAGATACAAATATCAATAGCAGAGTAAGAGAAAATATTTATGAAAACCTAGCATTTGCCACTAGAAAATTGGCTCTGACGTAGTAAGGCCCAAAAGGAATCAAGCGGTGTTGTAGCAATAACTAAACATAGCATATCAAGGTAGCCAATACAAAACCATAATGTCACCCAAAAGAAGTGGAGAGCAATATATTGTTCAAGTGAGCAGGGTATTACGAATATTGCATAGGTCTTGGGTAACCATCTCATGTTGTTCTTTATTTGTTCCCATTTTCCAGTATATGGGCAAATTCCTAGCTCCGAGGCCCATGAATCCATCTGAGCAAACTGCAGGAACATATAATATCAAGTAATCATTATTGTATGTAAATAATGCCTAGAGGGCAATGCTATAGATTGAGGAAATTCATTGCCAAAGATAGCATCAATAATAAATCCATATAAAATGTTAGGTTTCCATCATTACAACTTTCTCACTGGTATTACCAAAACTAGGGAGGAAAAAAAGGCGTATAGTCTTAAAACCATCAACTATAAGTTGTATGATCAAGTGCACACAAAATATCAAATGTTAAAAGGAGAAAGCATACAAATGTCTTTTACCAATACCAGTTGAAAGTATAAATCAAGAACAGAACAACTCACCTTTTTCAGGAATTCAACAAAAAGTTCAGGCAAAGATTTTCTGTTAATTGGCCTTGACTTGTCTGATATGAACCGGTTTATGTTAGCATCACATGTTTCTGCAATAAGACTCTCTGCATCAGCTCTAACACCTGCATAAATTACACCAAGATAAAGGTTAATTAACTCTTGTACAGATAACTTGACCATTCAAAAGGTGGATCTGGCCCTTTTAATGTATACAAGTAAATTTGCAATTCAAGTTCACATGCAATTTTAAGAGACACGCCAAGCATTTTGAAAATTCCAAGCACATGAAGAGTTTTCTGTACTTTTCCCTCAAGCTGTATTTAGACTGCTTTGAGGGAGAGCAGAGGTAAAAGGATGAAAGGATAGTCAAAGGGGGTCCCCCCAACCCCACCCCATCCTTTGGAAGGCTTAAAAGATTAAAAGGGAGACACAACAAAAATAATAGACAGCACAGTACATGAGCCAGCAGCCCACCAATCTGTCATCAGAGCTGATTGTTTGTCAAACCCCAAACCTACAACCCACTATCCTTTTAGCAAATATTATCCAAAGTACCCTGAAACCAAAATCAATCCCATCAAACTATAATAATGATCATCATGTTCATAAAGAGGATTAATTCTTCAAATTCATTTTAAAAAGAAAACTACACAAGGAAATCGTAAAGTAATGTGAGGAGTGAAAGAGATAACAGGAGTACGCTGAACTCTTGTCATTGCAATATTATAGCATGCACTCAACCTGAACATCCAAAAGAAAGTTGAGTATCATAGCTTTCTACAAAAAGGTTTCAGCCTCTACAAAGCTCACCTCAATGTCTCAAATTTTAGAGTAATGATATTTCAAGATTGAAATGAAAAATGAAATGTACCTCTAAGATCATCAACCATATTGCCAGGGTATATATCTTTAAATGGTGGTAAAATTGCAGGAACACATGTCTGAAAATGACAGGAAACATTGCAAGCATCAGAGGACAAAGCTCCATCCACTATTTTCAGAGAGATGATAACTAATAGTTAAAACATATTTGTTAGAAATTGGGTTTTGGGCCTAACTCAACCTCATAAGCTAGCTCACGATGTGAGGATTGTCCTCACCATATGTACACTTGGTTGGTCAAATCTCTCTAGACAATGTGGGACTCAACTACACCCCCTCACACCTAGGACTGGACATCTGGAGCGTGGATATATGTGGGTGGACCAAACTACGTGAATGAACATCTGCAAACATCCTAATAATGAATCTAGGATAGGCTGTGATACCGTGCTAGAAATTGGATTTTGGTCCTAACTCAACCCTATAAGTTAGCTCAAGAGGTGAAGATTGTCCTCACCATATTACACTTGGTTTGCCATATCTCTGGACAATGTGGGACTTTAATAATATTAGACTAGAGGCGCCTACTATAACAGGGCCTGTTTGGTTTGAGAGACTGTTTATTATTTCCATTTTTATGTTTTCAAAATAAATAGAAAATGCCACCTTCATCCTGTTTTCGAATATTTGTATAAGAAATGACAAAAAAAAGTTCCATTTCCTATAGAAATATTTGAAAATAAGGAATAAAATGAAAATAAGCATATATTTTTGTAATTATGGATAAAAGCAAGAAATAAAATTCTCAAACCTAATAGGCCCTTGACTAGTGATGAATCTTCAAACTAAACATAGCACCTAGTAATTTTTTGAAGACAAGGAAACTGAAGGCACTGTCAAATGGTTCAAGTTATAGTGGATGTAGAAAGATGAAAAAGAAAGCACACAGAAAAAAGCATGTGGCCTTCCAGTAAAAAACCAATCCAAAATCCAACATATATAACATAGATGAGATGACATATAAGCAGAATCAATAAAATATTTCCTAGAATTGGTTGCAGCATCCCTACCCCCTAAAAAAAGGCCCAAAAAAGGAGGGAAAAGATAACACAGTATAAAAGACATGAAAAAGGGAGAAGTACCTGAAAATGAAAGATTACAAGTAAACAGAGAGAATAGGAGTTGAAAGTTCCAGTTTTAGAGTTATTGATATTGTGTGTTTTGGCCCACTCCTTGACCTACGCAAACTAGAAAGAATGAATCAAACAGAAGCAATTCCTAGCACAGAAAACCTTCTTTAGCTCAAGAATGTACCAGTAAAACCATATCATGAAAACGGCTATCTATCTTGTTGATCCAAAGCAAAATCTTGGATTTCATTTGGCCTGGCAGGTTATTAATTGAAATGTCACAAGATACCCCCTGCAAATTGCTTTTAAATTTTAAAATGGGAACTCGTGCATTGGAGATGAATTGTAAGTTGCTCCCTCCACCTGCAAATTAATGTTATTACAGAATCTATTAGGACATACTAAATAAATAAACTTACAAATTTCATAAATTCCTTTGTGCTAATTATGATTATAAGACTTTAAAAAGTACAAACAAAGCTATTGTAAGCTTAATAAACACTACTAAAGGAACTTCAAAATCTAAACAAAAAATTTAGCCAAAATTAATAGATCTGTCATAGTCAGTACCAACATTGACACAAAGTGATAAAAATCATAATGATCAGCATGGATAGCAGCACATAGCAGTCCAGCCTGAAAATGCCATAGTGGGACGGCCACTATTTTAAATATTATAATACAAACTAAAGAATTTATGCTAAACATAAAAATATTCAAAAACAAAAAAGTTAAAGAAATTCATGATAAATAATAAGTGGCACACACAATCACCATCAATCTAGGAGCAATAAGAACATAGTAATGAAGTCAAAAGTGGGGGAGAAATCACAATTTTACCCAAAAAAACCCTAAACAACATTGTTTCAAGGGTAAAAGTGGGTTTTTGAAGCGCTATATCATGGTGACATCACTATGGTGCACAAAAAGCTGCTATTTGGCTGCTATTGAAAACCACTATGCTATTTGAATCCCATAGCAACCCAGGGTCACTAAGCTATTCTACCATAGAATGCTATTGACTACTATGATAAAAACCATTATTGGATTGATTGGTTCAATAAGTAATCATGTGGTTTTATAACATGAAATTATCATGCTATCCAGTATGATTAAATCTTAAATAGAGTAAACCCTCATTTTCATCTCCAATGTGACTTGCTTTATTGTATGGGTTCCTATGGTATGAAAAATAACATATTAGTCTCTACCATATGCAAAAATCCATCACATTCATTCTTACAGTTTTAAAACTTCAATCAAATTAGTTCCAGGCAAGGGACTAATTCGATGAACTTCTGCCATTTAGGGACTAATGTTATTTTTCATACCATAGGATTTATATGATGGAACAAGTAAACATTGGGAACTGATTTGGTGTTTTACTCATTAATTTTAAAAAGGATACTATGAAGCAATTCAACCACAAAAGATTGATGCATGAAAATAGAAAAGACATATACATGACACCAATCCAGTCAGAATTTTGAAGAGAAGTCATCTCCTCGAGTCCTAAATAATCCGAATATTCAACAATAGTCATGTAACTACATTATCCTACCAATTTCAATTATATTTTTGTAAAAATTACATGCAAATAACAGTTCCAAGGTAAAATATAAAATAAAATGTGTACCTTGTACAAGTCACTAATAAGTACATGTTTCATTCAGCTTATTTCAAGGAAATAATTGCTTATTTTTGTCAGTTTTGTCAGAGAGCTTTTGAATAATAAATGATTATTTGTTTAAAATAAAACTAATCCATACAGCCATTAGGTGCTTTCTAAAAGAACTAAATAATATATCTACAATAATCCAGCTGATACATATCCTAGTCTAAAGACTATACAGGGGTTTGTATCCCTCACTACAATTTCTTGGATCTTGAATATCTGTTACATTTATTGGTTTTTATTTGGGTCCTGCTATCCAGTGCCCTTACACTGGTTAAAGAATCAAAATCAGGGAGTTTTTATAGAAAATTATGCAGGAATATATTGGAAATCATGGAGGAGGTAAATTAATAATATTTTTTAATAAAAGCTTTCCACTTCCAATTTCATAATCAATGTCCTAAGAGCACTGGTTAACATTTTCTCTTTAATTTTCACTCCAATGAAATAATAAAAAAAAAAAAACTAAGCTTTATATCCTATTGGTTGAGTGATGTGAAGATGAAGGGAAATAAAAATGTTGTTAAACTGGAAGAGAATTGAATCTTCTAGATGGTTAACAACATAAAGTGACAGAAACTTCAAGCATAAGAAAGTTACCTTTCATTTTCAAAGCTTTTAAAAGATCCCCCAATAACGTTTGCTTTTGCTTTTTCCCAGCCGATGAAATATGCAAACCATTTGATAACTCAATTGAAAGATCCAAGTCACCCCATCGTGTGAAGAGATTGGACACAAATGATCCAAATGGCTCGACAGTTGCTCCTGTTCCAAACATGGAGTAGAAGTACAATTTTAAATACTTAACTTAAATTTCATAACTAAAGAAAATAAACATTGGCTTATTTCTATAAGATATAGGAGCCTAAATCATCTAACAAGACAACTTCATATAGAATGGAAAACTTCAAGGTAAGAAGAAAGTAGTTAGCCCCTTCTTGGATCTTCATTTGACATATACAGAAATCATGCCTCTAATTGATCTAGAACAATCTACATTAGGTTAAGTGATTCCTCCTGCTTCAGGGCAGCAAAAATGTTTATGCATAGAAATTTTAATTTAATAAAGGAGAATCCTTATCAATACTAGTAATAAAAAGGGGAGGGGAGAGAAAGCAGAAACAAAACTTTTAGAAAGTTCACCTCTCAGGCTTTCCACAGATTCAACAACCCTTTGCAAATCATTAATAATTGAAAATCGTATCTCCCAATCTTCTTGTAAAGGTGTGACCACCTGAAGTATATCATTCAAAACAAAATCCAACATACTACGTGTACTCATCTTTGTCCTTCAATAACTCCAAGTAGCAGTTGATACACCAACAAGACAACTGCAATGATGATTTGCAGCACTAAAAGGAAAAATTGAACACAAAAGGATCACAATCTATGAGCATAGGCATTTAAAAACACACACCAAATCCTTTGAAAGTCTTGGAGCAGCATCTCTGACCTGATATAATCATTCACAAAGTTAAATGCTGCATTATGTAGATCTATTCCATTCAGCTAACTAAATGTAGACATGAGCCCCATCACGAGTATAAGTAAAGTGATATAACATGCAAGTGCAAACAAACTAGGTCTTCAACTTATAAAGGCTGATGATTCACCGATGAGAAATTAAAATCAGTCTATCAATGGATAATTCATAAATTTCCTTCAAAATCAAACCTGTTCGGTTTATTATGACGATACTAACAAGGGAAGATATCAAGAAACAGGATGGTTAAGAGACAAACAATTCATAGGTTGTTTTCTCTAGTTCAGTGCCCTAACTCAAGCATCAGAAACAAGCACAAAAAGCCTTCCAATAAAATTAATAATTTACAAACACACTAACCATATTTGACGTATCCAACATAAGCTTGGAACTTAAGAGGCTATATCAACAATGTCTCTGATGAACAAAGATTAAAGATTAATCCCCATGCCTAATAAAGCACCATCTAACTCAAATTCATACAAAAAAGAAAAGCATGAGCAGAAATTTCACAAAATTCATCACCCCTTTCTTTTGTCCAATTCAACTAACCAAACCCATGACTCAATAGAAACCAGCAAGACTACGAACCAATCAATGAATTGAATACCCACTTAATAAATAAATAAATAAAAACAGCGAGGACTGTAGAAGGAGATAAGAATGAAAAAAAAAAACGCACAATTGAGAAAAACCATTCCGTTCTTCAAATTCGAGGCTGCTTTGGATGCGGTGAGGGTGAAAGAAGAAATGAAGAGTGATTGGTGAAAGTCACGTTGGCGTTGTTTATATGGGAGAAGGGAGGCAACTTGGGAGTGAAGGAGTAGGAAAAAGCAGTGGGTATGAGAGTATACTTAAGAAGAGAGGTTTCCTACTTTGAAATTTGCAACTGATGAACACTTTTTCCCCCTTTTGATTTGAAGCAATAATTTTTTTTTATATCCCATGTTGTCTGCCCAATGAAGAAAGGTTTCTAACTTTCATTTCATCTTAAATTTACATTTTATTACTTTAAATTAGGTATTGTAATAGAGTTGATTTTGGTGAATTTTATTATCAGTCTCATTCCATTAAAAAAATCAGGATCATATTAAAAAATTAAAATTTAATCTTTTAAATTTGAGTAAATTTAATTTTGTGGATCCAACGAAGGTTCATAATTTTCATTACATCTTAAATTTAAATTTTACTGTTTCTAATTAGATGTACTAATGGAGTTGATTGAGGTGAAAGTTGTCATTGGTCTCACTCCATAAAATTTCCGGATTATGTTGAAAAAGGTAAGGATACAAATTTAAAATTTAATCTTGCCAATTTAAAAAAAAAAACTCATTTTTATTTTTAATAAATTATATTTACTTTTATATATATATATATATATATATATATATAAATTTCAAATAATTATATATTAAATATACTTTTAATTTAAAATTTCATTAAATAAAATTTATAATAAGAAAGTCACAATTTTTAATAAAATTAAACTTAATATTATTAATTAAGTTATGATGAATTATGTAGTTATATTCCTATACTTGACCTATTTTAGAATTGAATTTTGAATAAATTCATGTTGCTCTTAAATTTGATTAAAGCGAAATTTCGCATCATTGAGTTAGAATTGAATGGATACCGACCTATTCAGATTGAATTATAGTTTAAAAATATAACTAGTCAATTGGATAAAAATTAAAAGTTAGACATTTTTTTAATCATTTAAACTTTAAAATTGTTCAGACAAAAAATTGGTAGAAAAATAGTAAAACTGATAAATCTAACATGAACAGGTAAAAAATAATTTGTATAAAATGGTGTTATTTTAAATCTTTTACAAAAAATTAAAATTATATTATAAAATTTATTTACTCCCACATATATCACCTGACTTTAAAATTTTAAAATAATATATAATTTTAAATTATATAAATTATAATAATATATTTTATTTTTATTATTTTTAATATATTATAAATATTTTAAAAATAATATTTAATCAATTCAATCACAAATAAACCGTCTAACCTTAAATCAGAATCTTATATTCGAATTTCGATTTTAAAAACATTAGATGTAACTGTGATCCCTACTTCCATTATGCAACAAGAAGCAATAATTTTTTTAAAACACAAAAGGAACACTTTGGATAAACTAAATATAGGTCTCGCTAATATAATTTAAATTTTAATATTAATATTAATTAAATATATTATTTTTTGAATAAATTATATTTAAAAATCATCATAATTTCGATTTATTTTCAAATATTAAATTTTTAATACATTATATCAATAAAAAAATGTGCTGTCAAATAAAGCTTCTATTAAATTTAAAGTATTGAGTATAATTAATTTAATAAAGTTAGTTTAAAATTTTAAACTCTTTAATAAGATTAGAATGCATGCATAAATTAATTTGATATATATATATATTTATTATTAAAAAAAATAATGTTAGCACAGCTAAAAATTTATTTATTTTTTATAAAAGGCACTTACGTAAGAAACAGAAATATTCAGTAAAACTTATTTAAAAATTATCAATGTAATAAATTTTTTTTATAATAAAAATGTATCATTTTAAAATGTTTTAATAAAATTAAAATCTGATATTAACATTTTCTTAAATTTATTAATACTTATGTTACTTTTTATGCTGACTTTTGTTTATGGAAGACACTTGGACATTGATGGGTCCTTTTTTTTTTTATTAATTAGTTCTGGACGGGGGAAAAGGAGTAAAGGGTCCATGATGTTCCCAGCTTTAAAATGATTGGCAGTATAGTGTAGTGTGTGATATTCATTCAAAAACTGAGTGGCTTTAAAATATAAGGATAGCTTATTGATCTTGTTAACACTTTCCGAACTAATTTTGAGAAAATAACAATATTAAAAATTACTTTAGAAATATAAAAGTAATTTGATATTTTTTTAAATAATAAAAAACAATGAATATGATGCGTTTTATGCTCATTAACATCAATTCCTAGAGCAAGTTTAACGGTGTCTGTTGAAAACAAAAATAAAATAAAATTGTGTTCCTGTTGTTTCTTACCTCAGTTAATTGAAAAAAAAGGACACGTAACGGTACCATTTTATCAGCAAGAAATAGTTTCAACTAAAAAAAAAGTGAGAGCAGTTGTAATTTTCATTCTTTTATGAGTATCTGAACTAAAGTTGGCTTTAAAAGCTAATGTTAAAAGCGTTTATTTATTTATTATAAGGGAAATGCAAATAATACATTCAAAATGTAGTTTAATGATGGTATATTTTTAATATAGTTTTTTTTACATCATCAACCAATTAAAATATATGGTAAGTATAATTTTTAAAATATTATTATAAAAGTCATTAATTTATAATGATATGTTAATTTATTATTTAATGATAATGTACACATTTTTTACATTATTAGTATATTTCAAATAAATTATTTAAAATTTTGGTTAAAAGAATTGAAAGTAAAAAAGTTATTAAAAATATTATTAAATAAAGACTTGATAGAGATTTGTATTTTCATTTTATAATTGATTTTAGTTTTATTTTATGTTTTTTTATCGGTTTGTTCCTTTGTTTTATAAAAGTTATTGGTTTTAATTTTTACAATTAAAAATTTTAAATTAAGTGATAATTTTGTTGAGTAAATATACATTTTAGCTCTGAAAGGTTGTAACCTATGTATTTTTAATCTCTAAAAACATCAGTATGTACAATTTTCTCCATAACTGTATTAATCATATTTTGATTTTTTAAAAAATAAAAAATATAAACAAAATACGAATAAAAGTTAACATGTTTAAAGATTAAAGAGTATAAATTGATATTTTTAGAACTAATTAATTCTTATAGGGTCAAAATATGAGCATGGAAACATATTTAGAGATCAAATTATTTATACTGATATTTTTTTAAAATTAAAAATATAGATAATTTTAACATTAAGAAATAAAGTCTATATAACCTTTGTAAGATAAGATCATAAAAATATGATAGGAATTAATATCAAAATTAAATATAAAATAAGAGATTAAAAAATAAAAATTAATAGTTGTATTTTAAATGATTATAAATAATATATATATATATTCCTTATATATTACTAATTTTGTTTTTGAAATATATTATTTAAAGTCATTACACACATGTTAACTAACATAATTAATTTTTGATTTTCTAAACATCATCTATTCATCTTCATCTTTAATTATAAAATGTGTTTGATAAAATTAGAAAATAAGATAATTGAAAGTTAAAAAAATTAGTTAAAAATAAAAAATATTGTTAAAACTTAAAAAATTAGTTGAAAAATAAAAAAATTATTGATTAAAATAAAGAGTTTTAAATAAAATAATTATTAAATTAGTTGATAAAAATAAAATAATAAATAAGGACATAATAGTTAGATAGAGTATAAGTATAAATATCATTTCAATTTTTTTTATTTGATATAAATTTTTTTTAAATAAAAATATAGTATTTTCAAAATTCTTTTTTCATATCATATTAATACATAAAATTTAATAATTTCAAATTCTTTTCAACATCACTATTATTCACACACTTCATATTTTTTTACCTTTAATTATCTTTCTAATTTCACCTTTGTTTACCTTTATCTTTTAGACAAAAGTCAAAATCAATATATTGATTCACAATCCTTATTTTTTTTATTTTGTTTTTAAAATTTATCCCTGTTTATTTTTTCAAAGTTTAATTCCTTTTATATCATATGGAATGAAGAAATAGTAAACAATGAAACAAAATAAATATATCTTATTTTTATTACACATGATAAGTAAAATTTATGGTGGGATAAGGTACTTGATAAAAAGAATGTTAACCAATCCAGTAATTGAACATTGAATTTAAGGAATATTGTACAGAAATTAAAACTGGAAAAAATATTTTTATTTAAAAAATATACTGAATGTAACTTTGATAAAATTGAACGTTAACATGCTGATGCAGACTTCATATATAAACCTTTTATCTATTTTAAAATAAAAACATGTTTTCCCGTAAATACAAAAATTAAACATTTAAAATAGTAATCTAAGATAATTTATTATTTTATTTTTACCAGGTTTTAACTCATTTGATTTTTAATTGATTTTTTCTCTACTAATTATGTAGATTAATTTTCAGTCCAACTGATCAAATCAGTAAATTAATTTTAAAAACCAAGGATAAATAACTGTTTTTTTTTGTGCGTGTGTAAAACTGCAAATATCATTTTATATCTTAGACGAGTGATAATTCTATTCAAATTCAAAGATCAGTATAGACAGTAATTTTTTTAAAATATTTAATTGCATGCCTAAAACTTGAATTTGTAACCACCGATTAAATTTGGTTTAGACACTCATGCTTTAATTGCTTCTTGTTTAGAAACCGAAAATGATACAAGTTAAAAAGTAAGAAGGATACAAAGGAACGACCAACAAATTCGAACAGCTAAAATGATTAACCCCAATAATCTTAACAAAGGTTAGACTAAACACCTGTCCTTAGGAGTGTGAGCGTTTGCAAATCAATCACGCATACGAAAACCTTGTAGGTATATGGATGTTATATTTGGTGTAAACATCATTCAATATATAACATATACTCATCATACAGCGACTTAATTATCCTTTTACTCTTTATAAATATAAGTACTTCTGAAGTTCTGATTTTGATTGATACAAAATCTTTTTGGTTGATTTGTATCCCTCAGTAATAAAAGTGAGCTGGTTTGGTTCTAAAAGGGTCTTTGACGAAATGAGAGATACAAACTGACCAAAAAAATTCACAAAGATAAACATTTAAAATGCTTATATTTGTAAGGACTACAACAATATTTGAATAAATTAGAGTTTTGGAATTTACAAATAAATTGAATTTTACAAGTTAGATGATGCACTTGAATTTAAGCAAGTACTTGCACCATGTTCTGTTGACTTCCCACTTGCAGGGTCATAGAAAAAAATCGTGTAATATACTCTATTACTTCAAGCACGTAGCAGGTGCTTATCACAAACCAATATCTTATAACTTGCATGGGGCCCCTCAGCAGTGTCTCGCAACATCACGTGCCAGCCTATTGCCTTGGCAATCTCTTGAAGTTCATCCATGATAGCAACTGAATCTCGGATGTATACGTGTCCACCAGGTCTTAGTATCCGATCCATCTCAAGCATAATTGATGAGACATTGCATCTGATGGAGAGAAATGCAACAGAATAGTAAAGAATAGACATCATACAACATGTTTCTTATTTATAACAAGCAATTAAGCACTGATATAGTCATATGACATGTCAAATGAATAATGAAATATTAACACATGCTCTGAATGAACAATGAAATGTGAAATTGCAAACAATAAATTGTTTGGCGATGCATGAATATTATTGAGATGGTAGATTCCTAGAGCACAACAGTCTTTAATATTCAGTAA
This sequence comes from Canavalia gladiata, assembly GCA_037954105.1. NCBI lineage: Eukaryota > Viridiplantae > Streptophyta > Magnoliopsida > Fabales > Fabaceae > Canavalia > Canavalia gladiata. The sequence goes on from CM075668.1 coordinate 14,240,661, forward strand.
CATACTAACATTAATATATGCTTATTTAAAGTTAAGAAGTTGGACATCCAACACAGATCACTTTGCTTGAGAGACATGAAAGGCTAACATCCAAACCACAATGCAATACTCATTTTTCTTTTTATTGGCACAAATCCGATAATAATATGCCAGGAAAGAGATAAAAGTGCTGACAAGTGGAGAAATGAGTACCTTTTCTTCTCAACAGAAAGTAGGTTTGCTGCATGCAGTAAATCATATGTTCTTGGGTAGGTGTCAAATGGCTCACACCTATTTTATAATCCATGAAATATTATTAAATGCTGACAAGTTGACAGTAATTTAGAGAATTTGGACAAAGGGGAATTGTTTGGTATGTAGAAATAAGAAACCGCAGTACAGCATTGAGAACACTTGTATATCTTAAATAAGCTTAGTGAAATACCAGTCATGCATCACTCCAATCAATCCACGGTCATATATAACAGGCAAGGTGTTTGGGCCACTAACAGGAACAACATTCATAACCCAGCTGTTAAGATTCTGATCAATCAATGCTGCTGCAAATCTGTAAAACACACAAATATATTGAAATTTTTCATGGGAAAAATTGCCAAATGTAAATTTATAACAAGAAAGTAAAGAAGGCATAAACAATACCCTCCAAAACCTGCTCGCATGTCCATAACATTTCTTAATCTCATATTCTTCCAGTGTAAAAAACGAGCAAAGCTTGCAACTATATCATTCCAATATTTTGATTCTGCCTTAAAAAGCTCTTTTCTGGATACGAAAGCATCAAGATTTATGCTTTGAAGCCTATCAGGCGGGGTTTGCAAACGTGCAGGCCATTCGGTCACATTTGCTCCATATCCATTCTTAGGAAGTTCAGAGATGCATGGTTTCAGATTAACATACCTAGATTAATCAAGTAATTAATGAAATCATCGATAATGAGCCATTTAATTTTAGTTGCAATATTAAGATGTATGAAAAGCTATCAGGCTTCACCCAAAATGATTGATGTAACTCATAGTTTTCTATCCCATGAGCAACTTTGACTTTAAACGTGTAAACAAAAAAAGTATTCTACAACATTGCAGGTAGAAAATTTAAATAGACGTGTATAACCAGGGGGCAGCACAGCCAACTCTTCTGCTTCCTTAGTCTTTTACAGAATTCCACATTTCATTACAAGATAAATCTTTAACAAATGAAAAACCATATTTACAGTGAATAACATTTTTGCATCATTATAGACTACCATGTAATTTCCTTTTCTTTTTTCCTCTTATCTCATCTTTTTTTCCCCAGGCCTCATAACTTTGAATATGCTTCATAATCCACCTAGAAGGCTAAACTTAAAAGAAAGTATAGATTTAAAATTAGAATTAATGGCATAAAAGGCTTATATTAATTGTTGATGATGGTCAAGATGGTTCAAAGTCTTTTTTGTAGTCTTGGTTTAGATTTGAGTTTAATGCTTCATTAAATTTATCCAAATGAAAATTATGTTTCACCTCCTTTTTGATAGAAAATGTAGTTTAAGATTGCAACATTGATGAAGGAACAATCCTATTCTACTTCTTTAGGGCGTTTAAACCTACATTTCTAGGTTGATTTTATCCAGGAAAGCTCAATCACACACAAGCATCACTTCTGACAAGAATCATATGAATTGACATAATGGATATGATTATTGAAAGATAAGGAAGACCAGAACACAATACCAAACATTGTCTGGGTCATCACTTGGGTCACATAGTGGAGGCTTAGTTCCTGCTTCACGGTTTAGATAGCAGCTATTATCAGAAGGTTTCTGCCATACTGCAATGTACCCATCTTTTTTCAAAAATTTCCAGCAGAGTCGAGTGGTAAGATTAAGCATCTCTGGAGATAACAAAATCCAATGTTACAGGAATTCTTAGTAGTAATAAATTAGACCAACACTAATAATTTATTCTGATAATGAAAATAGCAGAAGTGACTTGAGAATGAAAGTGGAAGTAGATACACGTGTATTAGATGCCACAGCAATTTAAGATGTTTCTCCTCCCGCATAATTTTAAGTTGTAGCATATAAAACGGAAAATGACAAATGAATTATAAAGAAAAATTAAACAGGAACGTTCAAAAGATCAAACTTTTGCTTTGAATAACACACATAGTTGAGAGAGGTCTAAGTCAAAGATTGATCATGGTTGGATATTAATTGTCTGTCATCTAGACACTGATTGATACCACTGTAAAACAACTTGGCATATACACCATGACATACAATGCTAACATTAATACAAAAAACACAAAATTGAGCTATCCTTAAATACAATAATTCCATAGCTATTCAATAAATTCAATCTAAATGGAAACTCATTTAAACTATACCTTCCCATTGTTCTTCTAAAATTTCCTCATGCTTATAAACTGGCTGGGCAGCCCACACAAAGTAGCCTCCTGCTCTTAGCATCCTATTAACTTCCAGCAGCAATATCCCATCTTCACCACAAGTAAATAAGTTTTAAGCATCATAACACAAATAACAACTTTTACTAGGAAGAAAAGTGGCAGTTTCAACATGCATTCTCTAGTTTCAATTAGTTGATTGGCTGTTATAAACCTTTCCATATCATTTTTCTCCTCATCATTACCAAGAATTATAACATCCCACAAGAGAGAAAAATACATACCATCTCGAGTCCAATTAATTCTGCAGCGTGAACAATGTACCAAGTCAAAAGCTTGACTTGGATATAACAAACGTCTAGTTGCAAAAGCTGTCACCATTGCTGGTACACCACGCTCAAGAGCAAATTGAATCTGATTCTCATGAACGTCCTTAGGAGCAACGGACATGGTGATGACATTTCGTGAAAGCAAGTATGCCCCAAAACTAGCAACACCACAGCCAACATCTAGAACAACCCGAATATGCCGACCAAATGTAATTTCAGGAATCATCTACAAATGCAGATGTTCAACATCAGATTCCTACAAGAAGCAGCTACAGTGCCCCCGCAAAAAATGTGAAACTAAAATCAAAGAATATAATACAATATAAGAAACAACCTTAGCAATATGGTCCAAGTATTCATTTGCCCCATGTATAAACTGCGTACCACCTCCTGGAAATTTAAACTTGTCTTTGTCCCTGGAAATCCAGTTTTGACCTCCTTTATCTTCAACAAGACGTGTATGAGGAACATTATTGTACCATACCTACACCAAAAATAGAAAATAAAAAAAATAAACAACTTATCATAAAAAACCTCGAAATAATAAAAGCTAATTCAAAATCTTCCTAATTAAAACCGGAAATACACATTTGGCTTAATTGGAAGAAAAAAGAAAATAAGGTAATATTCTGACCTCATCTCGGCTTCTAGGCCATGGAATTGGGGTGCGGTACCCATTGGGAGAAGGAACCAAGCATTTCAATCCTCGACCTTGTTCGGGGCAATGCCGCTCAAACCTTTCCCCTTTCTCCGTGGAACGAAGCTTCCGAATCGCGTCCTCGTTATCCAAACACGGTATATACTCGCTCATGTTGCGCGGGCATAAACCGAACCTCTTGATTGCGAATTTGAAATCAGAAGAAGAATAAGTTCCCTCTTTCTCAACCTGTGTTTCGTTCACCCAATCATCCACCATCCCCGGATCGAAATCACCCACCTGAAATTCATCGGACATCGTGCCATTCTCGTTAACGATCCCTAGTATCTCGATTGAATCCGCCGGCGGTGGCGCTAGGGTTTTTTCCGGTGCCGGTTGGGTGCTGTTCTGGTCGATGAGGGCGGAGACATTGAAGAATTTGTTGTAATTGGGGGACATGGATACAACCGGGTTCGGATTCGAATCCGGGTCGGTTGATTGGGTGAAGAATACGAGCTGCTGGTAGCCATCGGACCAGTGTTTGCCGAAGTAGAAGAAAGTGACAGCGATGAAGAAAAAAGCGGCGATCTTGAATGTCAGTGATGATCTGAGAAAATCGCCATTGATTGGAGAGTTCATGCTACAATTTATGGATCCACAAATAAAGGGTTCGAGTCAAAATCCTTCCTTTCTCTCAAGTGCTTCACCGATTACCAACTCTGAGATCAACAAGTACAGTGACTCTCTGTGTCTGTGTTTTGCATCGAATTACAGACTGTTTCCTTTTTAAAAAAATAAATAAATATTGGGACAACAATACAGTGATCGGAATTTCTTTCATAATGTGTGTATATTTTTTAAGCCTAGTAGATTACACTGTATAATTAATCAAATTTACGGGACATGTATATGAAGAGTGTAAAACATTTTTATTTTAATATATTTGAATTTTATTTTTTCTATTATATTATAACATTTTTTTTTACTTCAATACATTTGAATGTTAAAATATGCGTTCATCTTCTTTTTTTTTTTTTTTAACATGAATAGCATTGATAACCAACAAAATCATAGGATTGTTATTAAATATATTTATTTCTAAATTTTTTGTTTGGTACAATTAGAAAAATGATAAGGTTAAAATTTAGAAAAAACAAAACAAAACTGAAGACTATTCGGATGACTTACTTGGATTGGTTATATAGCTTGGTCATCAAATTAAATGAAGTCATTATGGTGATAAATGCCTGGGTAGGGTAGAAACTCTTTAGATGGTTCTTGTTCAGTTATCACATACTTACAGATTAGCGCTACAGCAAAGGTCTTTGGTGGATCAATTCATTCTTGGACTGTCAAATTAGCATATTTACAAAATAGACAAATTGCCATGGATGTTAAAAGATCATAATCAAAGGGGAAAAAAAGTATATACTTTTCTAATAAAACGTTACCATTCTGGATGCTTAAAACTAGTTCCATAAACTGATATTAATAAAATTATTAAATTAACCCATTAAAAAATAGCATTGGCTTATCCATACATGTATTATGATTCAACTCAATTCTTGTATTAATAACTTCTAAATAAGTAAATTTATCTCCTTTAAAGGAATGGATATATATATTTTATATTAAAGCATAATTATAACTTTTAATTAGAAAACCATTGTTTGATTGTATGATATAATACATGTACATTTATAATAATTATAAATTTATCAAAATCAAATTTAATGTATTTAAAGAAAAAAGTGTAAAATAAGAAAGTAAAAATCTCGTTACCTTTAATTTAAAGTTGACCAAATTTATGAAATGCTACTTCAATTTAAATTAACGATAAATAGGTTCTTATTTTTCTATCTTATAATTTTTCTCATTGTAAATGAACCAAATCAATTAAAATCTACACAGCTGTTTTTCTAATTAACAACCATAATTATATTTTCTAAATAATCCTCTTATATTAAAATAATTAAATCCTTTAAAAAATAATTTGATTGACAAAATACATATTTATACATTAATTTAACTTAAAAAACAAAACTTTATCGTAAAAATCCAATAACAAATATTTTTTCTATTTTTAATCACATCAATAATAATACACATATCTTTATTTTTACTAATCTCTTTCGTTATATATTTTGTTAGAATAAATAAATAATTAATCCTTAAAATATTTTTCTGAACTTAGTTTAATTACCAAATAATTTCTTAAACTTATAATTGTAAAATATTTTAATTCTTTTATCTATTAATTTTAGAGACCAATTTAGACGAATAAAAATTTCAAATAACTAGAATGGTTGTCTTTATTTTTCAAAGATCAAAGTATTAATATACATTTTGTTAGGGCGTAGTGTTTTGAGAAATGTTTTGACTATTTAGTGATATTGAAAGATGAAAGGCAACCTGAGTGGGTGAAACGAAATGGAAAGAAAGCAGTGTGTTAGAATACAAAGTGCGAGCGGTGGCAGTAGAATCCTATAAATATAACAACAACGGGATGGGTAATCAAGTTATGCTAACTTTTCTCTTTTTTTCTCTTTCTAATCTCAGTTTAAGTCTTTTCTAAAACCTTAAAACCATAACACCGAGTTTCTCTTTCGTAAAGTAACTTGACTCCTCTCTCCAATTCTCTCTATCTCAGTATTTCTAGTGTCACTCCCCTCAATTCTAATTCTCCTTTTCCCTGCTCCGCTAAGGTCACCCGACGGAACCCCCAATTTTGGGAATTAGGGTTTTGGCCACGTCGATGCACCGTTGTTAGGGTTTGCGATGGCGGAATTGGAGGAGCGGATGGGGGATTTCAAGCCCTTCTCAGAGGGGTCGTCGTGCTCGCGATCAATTAGTGAGACGGTGAACGGGTCGCACCAATTCACGATAAAGGGGTATTCTCTGGCGAAAGGGATGGGTGCGGGAAAATATATCATGAGCGACACTTTCAGTGTTGGTGGCTACGATTGGGCCATCTACTTCTACCCTGATGGCAAGAACCCTGAGGACAATTCCATGTATGTCTCGGTTTTCATAGCCCTCGCCAGCGACGGAACCGATGTTAGGGCTCTCTTCAAGTTGACCCTTGTGGATCAGAGTGAGAAGGGTAATGATAAAGTTCATAGCCATTTCGATCGCCCCCTTGAGAGTGGACCTTATACCTTGAAGTATAGAGGCAGCATGTGGTTGGTACCATCCATTCCCTCTTCCTTTTGGAATCAATCAACACAATTCTCTGTTTGGAACAGTGGCTTCCTTGGACTGGGGGGAGGGGAATCCGCATATTGTCAAAATTTGGGTTTAGGGTTTTTAATTCACTGATGCTGATATCTGGCATGGGGCAACCTAGGGTGCGTTTGGAGAAATACCCTGATTACGTGTCTCATTACATATATGATAGTTTATGTCTGAAATTTGACCATCAAACTTATTGAAATAAGCTAAGAAGAGCTTGTAGCAGTTATAAGCTCTTTTTATAAGCCTAAATAACCTCTTTCTAACACTTCAAATAACTCCTAAGTATAGTTTTTATAATTCTGGTTATACTTATTTTGTCTTTTAAGTTTTTGGGCTGGTGGGCAGAAGGATGTTGTCTCTGGTCATGGTGTTTTTAACATTTTGGTCGCCCCTTTCAGAGGGGACCTTACATGTTGAATTGTAATGCAGCTTGTAGTACTTTGATTTTTCTCATCGTTCTTTGGTTTTGTTTTGTCATTATTATCAACATGATGTAAACTTGGAACAGTGGCTTATTGGGGTGTAGGGGTTTGAATTGAGTGCTATCCAAAGTGGTGTTTGAATGGGAATAATGTTCCAAAGGAACAATGCTGGTGGACAGAAGGTTGTTGTCTGATGTTTCTGGTCTTGGGTGTTTCCTGCAGTTGACGATTCTGTGTTTGTTTCAGGGGTTACAAGCGTTTCTTCAGAAGAACACTATTGGAAACTTCAGAGTATCTAAAAGATGATTGCCTTGTCATGCATTGCACTGTTGGTGTTGTCAAAACTCGTTTTGAAGGATCTAAACAGGGCGTTATCGTCTCACAGTCAGACATGGGCAAAAATTTTAAGGACTTGTTGGAATCTGAGGTTGGTTGTGACATAGTTTTCAAGGTCAAAAGTGAAAGCTTCAAAGCTCATAAGTTGATACTTGCTGCCCGATCTCCTGTGTTCAGAGCGCAGTTTTATGGACTTGTTGGAGATCCGAGCTTGGAGGAAGTAGTGGTGGAGGATATTGAGCCCTTTATCTTCAAGGTAGTTTTCAACATCAATTTCTCTGAATGTCCCATTTGTGGTATCTGAAAAATGAAACTATTGAGCTCTTACTTCCATTTGTAATATATGAACAGTGAAACTTAAATTTTTTTTTCCTATTGATTAGTTTCACTGTCTGTCACCTATTTGTTTTGCTTTTGTTTGTGAAACAGTCTGTTGGACTGGGTGTATCGTACCAAAGTGGTTTTTATGTGGTGGATCAGAATAAGTTGTTCAACAAACAACTTCACTTGAGTCTTTTAAATTGCAACATTTTACTGTGGAGAATGTTGAATGTGAAGAAAATGACTAGTTCGCTTGAGCTTTTTGTTGAGTAAATGTAGTGCGCCTGATACTTGGGGAATGGTAGCTGGTTTTTAAGATAGTGTTCCTGCTGCCACAGTCTTCATCCTGTTGTATGGCTGCTGACATTTCTGACTGAAGTAATTATTTTGCATTTTCTTGTAAAGTAGATTGGTTATGTGAAAATCCTTTCATCTTTTTCTTCTAGGCAATGCTTCTCTTCATTTACTCAGACAAACTTCCTGACATCTATGAGGTTATGGACTCGATACCCATGTGCTCTCATACTGTCATGGTGCAGCACCTCTTGGCTGCTGCTGATCTATATAATCTTGATCGGCTAAAACTGTTATGCGAATCCAAATTGTGTGACGAAATCAATACTGACAATGTGGCCACAACACTAGCCCTGGCAGAGCAACATCACTGTCCACAACTTAAGGCGATCTGTTTAAAATTTATCGCAAATCCTGCAAACTTGGGAGGTGCGTATTATTTTAGAATATGAATGTAAAAGTTCATGGCTGTGTCAACTTAAAATTCTTTTAGCAATTAGTATAATATGTATTGTGGTCTTGGTGTTTCCTCATGTTTTCCAAATTAAATACATCTTATTCCTTAATCCCTTTTAACTTGATAGGATAGATGTTTGATATGCTATATGATCAAGTATCATTGCGGATGAAGAGAATATGTTAGAACCTCATTTGGTATCACCATTTTTTTTTCTTCTGTTCTGTGACTATTGGTTTTGAGGTACTAGTTGGTGGAAAGAGTTATTCATTTCTTTTTATTTTTTATTTTTTCCTAGCATCTGTTTTGATTTAGTTAACTTACACATTTAAAGAAACTATACACATCCTTCACTATTTGGGAGTTGCATTGAACTGAGAAGTAGCTTGACTCCAACTGCATCTTTTTGAGGCTTTTGGCTTGCCAAGGAAAAAACATCCAAGGATTTTGATATATTATTGAAGTGTAAATCTGTTGAAATTCAAATCTCATCCTTAGTAGTTTAATGATCTCATTCTTGAATGGTTCCGATAAGTATTACAATGGAGCTTCTGGGGATAATAATGAAGGGAAGTAGGGGAGGCTAGTGAGTTGTAAGGGAATCGCCAAAGCTTTGGGAGCATGGCCACAATTTATTAATGGATATGATTTTTTTATCTGTATCAGAGATTTTTTTTCTTTTGGAAATTAGGATCAGACATCATTGATATACGGATCCAGATGGCTTGTATTATTTAGGTGGCATTTGGTTTGCAAAAATGTCTTTTGTATTCACTTTTATTTACAAAAATGTCACATTGTTTCTATTTTGTTTTTGTTTTCAAGATTTTGTAATGGAGACTGAAAACAGAAAACCTTTTCCTGTGCAAAATGTTAAAAACCGAAAACAAAATAAAAATAAGGTGAAATTTTTGTAAATAAAAGTGAAACAGAAAATGAAAATAGAAAATGTTTTCACAAGCCAAATGCCTCCTTAGAGACTATCTTTTAAGTGGGTTATGCTTTGTATGTTGTGCTTTTGATGTACAATGGGTATTTTGATGGTGTAATGTGTATTTCTTCTTTCATTATTCATCAATATCTACAATGACTTTCAAAATTAATTATCACCTGAATTCCTTTTGAATCTCATCCTTCCTTCTGTAAGCTTGGCTTTATAGACTTTCTTTGTTATTTCTGTTCATCTTTTAGTTTCTGTATGAGTTATTAAGTTAGGGGAAAAGGGAACAATTGAAGTAAGCTTAAGTAGATACTTTATGAAAAGGATGGGGTTCTCTCTCACATGCCCACAGAAAGCACAACATTTGTATCAATATTTTGCTTGAACATTGCTATCCCTAGCTTTTTGGGATAAGCTAACACTCATCATTGATGTGTTGAGCTTGCTTGAGTTAAAAGTGTGTTTCTTGGCTTGTATTTATTGCTGTCCAGTGGGCAAAAACTTCAAAACTCTTCAATTTAAATAAGAATCATCCAGAGGATGTGTAGTTGTTCTGGACTGCTTATGACATTGCCATATGGATCCCTTTTCTGTGCTGTGATATTTGCGTCATCTAAGCTTAGTATTTCCCATAATCGGATTACTGCATTACTGCATTGCTCATTCAAATTAGAAAATGTTTATTTGCTTATTTAGTGAGAAGGATGTACATAGCTTTGATATTCAAAGTTTATTTAAGAGCAATTCTCTTAACCTTTGGCACTCTCTTATACTCTTTGGTTTGAGAAAGTAATTCTATTTATTTGTTGTAACCCTCTCATTCTTGCAGTTTCTGTCAATCTACACTTCATAAACTTGTACCCTCCCCCCCCCCCTCTATCCATCTATTCTACACACGGATAATTTTATTTTTGTAACATGCCACTTATTCAATTGATTTTTTTTTCCTTTCATAATATAAATTCATTTGACTTGTTAATCTCTGTTATTTGCTATACCTTTTTCTTATAATGTATTCTATGACTAATCAAGATCATTTCATTTTTCTTCTTTATTATCTATGAATTATTTCTTTATAAATAATTGAGATTATAAAGATAAAAGGAAATGGTGATGTGCGTCATGTATCCAGATTTCATAATTTGTCTATTGACTGGTTTTGAATAGTTGATTTATGAAGTGCATTGCCATGGTTAATTCAATTTGTATACATATGAAAATTCTCTACTCCTAAGCTTTCCATTTTTTTGTTCTCTCTTTCCATGTATCTCATCACATGTCCAGATGGAGCATTTTCAGAAGGTAATTCTAAATTCTAATGCATGAAATATCAAGTTTTATGTACAAAGTTGATGGATTTTTTGAAAATTGTTTGAAATTCAATTTTGAATTCCCACTACTTGAAATTATTCTTGGATGGGGTTATTTGAGGTTTCTGCCATTCTCCCCTTGCTTCTTTTCAGTACTCACTTAATTGTCAACAGGGAGTCACTGCTTTGATGTCTGTGGGTTTCTACTTGGAATAAATGTCGTGTATTTTTTTCAGAAACTTGATACTTTTCAGGTTTTTGCATGCAATTTGTCACTTAAATTTTGTGTGCTTTATCTTTGGGAGTTTTTCCTTACTGCCAGTGCCATTTGGAACCCTTGAAATTTCAACTTTTGAAGACTCGGTGATGTATTATTATGCCTTGTGCAGCTGTAATGCAGTCCGAAGCTTTTGTGCATCTGAAAGAGAGCTGCCCATCAATGTTGTTGGAATTGCTGGAGACATTTGCATCGGTGGATGATAACTCAAGCCAGACATTGAGCAGAAAGAGAAGTGGCAGTAGCATATATGGTCAAGATTTAGCAGATGGGGCAGCTGCTGAATCCGTCAATCCAAATGGCAGGCGAATAAGGAGGCGAACATAAGAGTACTTTACAATCCAAATCTGCAACCATTAAAGTGTGATATAGATAACCCCCTAGTTATGAAACTCCCTGTCAATATGAGTGATTCACCATTTTCGTTTCACCTGATCCGTGGGCTTTTGTTGTATGTGAAGTTTCTGGCCTTCACACATTGTCTCAAGGGGCTACTTTAGACAGCATTTTCAATGGTAGTTTGACATTAGAACAGTTCTAATGTAGGGTATATCATGTTTTATGTCGTTAATAAAAGGTAAATAGCTGATATATTTGTTTTTTCAATCATGCCCTGGAAGAAAATATTTTCCTTTAAGTTGAAAAATAGATGAATGATAGAATTTTCCCCATGATGTTTCTCCTTGAATGCCAGGTTTTGAAGGTTACAGACTCGAACCACTGGGTTTATGTATACGTCTGGTGGGTGTATGATTCATTCTGTTGGTCTCTCATGGCATATATAAAATTTTCGGGTCCACCTTGCCTTGTTCTGATATACAGCCATGTCTATCTGTGTCTGAATAGTATTCAGAGACAAAATAGCTGAAAAGTTAGTAAAAAGAGAAATTTAAAAATATGCTTGCGGATAAGGTGTGGTTTCAAGTTATATCCTCCTACCTACTACTACTTTATAATGTTATTAAACGTTAATTACTATTGTGGGTAATCATAAACTACAACTAGTTCCTGTGGAGATGTTACCCGCTATAGCGTAGCAACTGTCGTGGCAAACTCTCTTGGGGAATTGCTAAATAAACCTCTATTCTTGAATAGTACTTTTCACCTTTTATGAAATGAAGAATCAGATCATCAAATATAGATTTACAGCTCTTGTTTAAAGTTTTTTATTTAAAATCTGATAAAACTTGATTTGTTTCATAAATAAATAAATTAAAATTTATTAATTATTTTAAATAAACAAATTAAATATAAATTTGTTTTATTAATTATTTTAAATAAATAAATTGAATATAAATTTGTTTTAAGTTTTTTTATTTAAAATTTGATTTAATTTGATTTGTTTAATAAATAAATAAATTAAAATTTATTAATTTTTTTAATAAACAAATCAAATATAAACTTGTAAAATATATGTTTAGTTCATTTAAAAATCTGCTTATATATATATAATATTTTTATAATATAATATATAAATATTAATATATAAGATCTAAAATATATATTATATTTAGTTTAAAATATTAAATTTATAAACTTTTTTAATTATTTATATATATAAGTTTTATATCTATTTATCAATTTTTTATATTATAAAATTTTAAACAAGTTCGTAATCTAATAAATTTTAAACTAGTTAAATTTTTACAATAAAAAGGTTAATGATACTTGAACACTAAAATTCTACTTTACTCTAATCTATTTCTAAAAAGAAAGTGAAATAGTTGTAGGATGCAAGTTGCAACTTGATGAGATAACTGGGTCATCTACTTTCCACTTATTTGTCCAACCCTTGAATGTATTTGGAGAATTCAAAAGCATAAAGAAAGAAAGGCTTTCAATCTTCGCACTTTGTTTCTTCCTCTCCTTCGCCTCCTATCTCCCAACTCGAAAACAAGTTCATCACACCATAATTCTGCACCATCAATTCAAGTCTCATTGCGTTGAATCAAGCAAATCTTGCAGCGAAGAGTTTAGAGCAAATTTGGAAAATTCATTCTCCATCTTTTGTTCTACAAAGTTCTACAATCTAAGTAAGGTGGAAGATATTCAAATAGGATTTAGAGTAATTTAGAGCTTTCGTTGGCTCTAGAATATATCTTTTTAACCATTGCTTGAATTCTTATAAATTTATTTGTTTATATTGTTCTTAAAGTTTAAAATTATTATGAGGTTTTGAAATTTTTTTAGTATAAACTAAAAATGGTTAGATGTTAAAATTATATTTGAGATTAAATATTCTTAGGCATTGTTTTAGACAAGTTCATATTTAACGAGATCTTATAGACGAGTTTGTAGATAGATTCTTGCAGATAATGTTTTAGACAAGACAATGCTACTTTAAATTAGACGAAGTTGTTCCAGACTAAACAAGGATGTTTCAAACTAAACGAGGCTACTTCAAATCAAACTATACTACTTCAAATCAAACTATACTACTACGAACTAGATGATGTGTTCTAAACATATCCTTAGATGGATCCTAAAGACCACTTAAAATAAATAAACGTCTATAAGGTACTTTATGAAATTGGGAAGTATAAATAAACGTTAGCTTTGAAAGGTAAGTAAGTCAATGTTGAATATGTATATCATTATTTAGAAAATTTTCATCTCTTATTCTTTTTTTTTTATATATATGTTGCATCTGTGTGTCTTTCTTTGCTTGCTTTCCAACTCTCTTAGGCTCTCATCTTTTTCATCTTTTGTGTATTTACTTTTTCTCTTTAATTTTGTTTTCTTTTCATATTCCATTCTTCTTGTTAAATATTTCTTTGTATGAGTTGTTCATCTAATGTTTTCTTTATTTCACCTTAAATTTTTTGTTATAAGCTCCACCTGTAATGTTCGGTAACTACATCGGTGTTGTCATTTTCCTTTTTCCAGTAATGTTAGACCAACATTAACCATCCAATTCAACCTAACATTTGACCAAACTTGCACTTGACTAACTTAAACATAATTACGGTTGGAAATGGACCAATTTATATTGGGGTCAAATTGCAACTATTACAGAGTTTATGAATCGAACTTGTCTGTAACCGACCAATGTCCATCCCTAACAACAGTAACACCCTAACCCAAAGGAACCAATTAACCCAACAATAGTAAAACCCTCTTGATGGGCTTATAATTGTTTTAACCTTTACTTCTTCGTTAAAGTACATGTTTATTTGTTATCTTTAGATTCATCACTAACCTTGTAGGTAAACTCTTTCAATTTTCTCGTTAGTTTGTATGGGTTGATAACTTTTTCACTGTTGTCCTTTTTCCTTTATTTCTTGGACCTACAAATCTTCTTTTTAAGCTTTGGTGGTAGATGTGAAATCTGATTAATAGGATCTCGATACTCTTAACCAAGTAAGACATCAATATGGTTTGTATAAGTAGCCTAGTGTGATGTCATTATGAACCATACATAATAATGGTTTTCAGGTCGCTTATTATTAAATGAAATAGTAGCTATGACATGTATGCAAGACATTCTTATAGAATTTTATAAACAAAACCATGATTAGAATATCCAAATATAATTTTATCAAAAGGTGGAAGTTTAGTATGTAACCCTTAGCTGCCAAAATCTATAGGTGAAACTTTTGGTAACTAGATTAACAACAACTTTGGTTGGCCAATAATGAAATTCAAACTTATATACATCATCATCTTCTACATTATTAAAGAAGAATGTCACTATTAAATAAACAACAACCTATATGATCATAAATAACAACAGAATGATGTAACTTCTAAATAATAGTACCTAATCACGTCATTGTCCACTTGTTAGATTTTTTTTTCTTCCCCTTTTCCAACCTACTTTGCTGGATTAGTGGTAAATGTTTGTGTCTAGCCAGTTTGATCTTGTTTGTGCTTATGTTGTTGAAGATGACCATCCTAATTTCCTTTAACATTGTGATAAAGAGGTTTTCCCTAATTGTTACAATTTTAGCATTAAAGATTTCACAATTGTTACTACAAATGTTATCTACTTTTAGCCAAGTATAAAAATAAGCTTTTGTCCAAGATTTTTTTGTATTTTTAGCCAACTAGTCATGAGCCTTTTTATTGGGGATCTTCATTGAGTTTATGTTTCTGTGGAACTAATTAGGAGTTGTTGACCTTGCATGTTCCCATAGTAGTATCCTTTACTCCTCATCCTTCCATTATTTTAAGAAGTTTTACCATACATACCATACACAAAATCTGCGAGGAGCAACGAACATGACCTCTTATATAGCTTGTTCCATACCTTAAAATAATAACTCATATTAGTCCTTGACAATTTGAAAAACTTTCATAATGTTCCCTAACTAATTAAATTTGGCAAAACTTAGTCCATGATAATTTAAAAACCTTTCATAATGGATCCTCACTATTTTATATCATCACTCATAAGCACAATACATAATTGATATGCCTGAAAATCATGCCAATGGTATACCTTCTGTATGTAAAAAAAATAAAAATTTCATCTATTTTATTTATAATCTCCCAAGTCTTTATGTAAAAGATCTAAAAACCATCTCTATTTCTTTTTGTTTTAAACATCCACTATAGTATAAGTAATAATTTAAATTTGGTTATTTGAGTCATGTCAAATGATAGGTAGCAATTTTCCATCATAATATCCCTTTAAAAAATATCTCATCAAGGCCTATCAATGGTTTCATCCATCTTTAAATCATTTCTTGCATCTAACAAGATATATATATATATATATATATATATATATATATATATATATATAGCCTATGAAATTATGGAAGACCATCTAGTTATAGAATTGTGTCCATCTTCACAATTGACCATGAGTTCCACTTTAACAATTTAAAAAAATAATCTTATACCCTAACATTTTGTTCATTTTCTTGTAGGATGACTTTCGTTTTCTTAACATCCTTCTAAATTTTGGTGTCCTCTATATGTACTCCAATTTTTTTCTTAAAATAAACAACAATGTTAAGGTGTTTCATATCATCCTTTTTTCTTAATTTTTTTTTATGTTTTCCAATTCCTAACCTTATTGTGCTTGCTTATTTTTTAATACTTTTCCGCAAGTGTGTTCATTCTTAAATGTTTTTATCTAAAAAGAGTATTGGGCATTGTTGTAATTTTAAAAAATCTCTCATTCATATATTTACTTCTTATAATTAGATTTAGCTTTGATTTTGTTATTTTTAACCCAATACACTTCTCTACCTAATTGGATTATGTAATCCTTGAAAACTTGTTTGAATGATTCAATAATTGAAATTTTTTTCCATGTTCTAAGTTGATATACCCAAAAGTGAAATTCCCATTATGTTGTGGATATATGTCCTTATCTCCAAATTCTTCGTTCAAATTAATAGGAGCTTTCAACTCCTCAAGTCTCCATGATGATTCCCTTTTATTGCTATATGATATCTTTTGAGTATCAACTTCAATTTCTTCAGAAGTAAAAGAATTTTCGTCTACAATAAGTTTTTTTTTTCTCATTCTCCTTTTGCTTACTCCTTACTCTAGTGTTATTTTTACTTTTTCCTTTTTAGCTAGTAATTCTTTTATTTTTGAAATTTTTTCTTTTATTAATATGTTTTTCCTTAACAAGATTTTCACCTTTTACCAACCTATTTTTCTAACACTTAGTCATATTTTTCCTTATTTCTTCAACAACACTCTTAGCCCCAATATCCTGACCACGAGTTTGTCCTACATCACTAGGAACCTTCTCGTTCTCCTGCTTATTCTCAACACCTATCTCAAGGGGTCCCCTCATCATTAAACATAGTGTCAAAACCTACAGCCATGTCAACCTCAACACGAACATTTTGACCCTCCCTATCCTCAACCTCAACACCCTCATTCTGGCCAACATGAACACCATCACCCATAGGAGCCTCAACCTTAACAGTCTGACCTAACCATCCTCACCATGCATAGCCTGAGCAACCTCATTCTAACTATTATGATCCTTAGGAACCTTACCTTGAACAATTTCATCTTTTAAACTCTTTATGAGAACTTCCACATATGTTCTCATTGATTAAATGTTTATAATATATATATATATATATATATATATATATATCCATTTTTGTATTGCAACCTTAGTCATATGCAGCAAATCCACATCAAGTTCTAAAATCCTAAGTCTATTACCAAAATTGACAATAAGATCCAACCAAAATATACTTTTTAGATTTAGGTGACCTAGTTCTACAACAAATTTTTGAAAACTGAAGAAATCGAACATGTCCTCATCATAATCTTTCTAAATTTCCACATTACCCCTTATACTTTACTCTTCCCCAATCCTCCACAAAGTTACCACCATAATGAATAAAGAAGGTTAAATTATGCACCAAGTAAGAAAAAAAACATGTTCACAATGGGAGAACATATAAAAAAATGGTTTTTTCCTGCTTAAACACTCAATGGGGGACCTTATAAATAAAAAATAGATTCTTCCTAATAAAATATCGCAACCTGGATCAAGACGAGATGATGAATGAGAAAATTTATAAAAACAAAGGAGTTGCCACCAAAATTTATTAAATAAAATTTTGCACAAACTTAAAAATTATGATATTTAAAACTAGTTTGGATTCGGAAGTCGTTTACATGTAGGAAAAGTATTAGCACCTAGTGACGTCCATTAAAAAATGGTTACCTTTTAATTAATTGTGCAAAAATATAATTAACTTTAAAAAATATTTATTTCACTTAAAAGGAAAATTATTTCTAAGTTATTAAAAGAGCTTTTTATTTTTTTTATCTTTATAAAATAAATGAAAAAATAATTTTTATTATTTAAAATGATTTTTATTTCTAAGTCTATCAAAATTATCCTTTGTTTTTATTATTTAAAATGGATTTAATGAGTTTTCGAAAATGATTTTTCGGAATGAATTGAGCTTCCGGACAAATTTTTTCGAAATAAATTTATTAAACTTCCGAAAATACTTATCCGGAAAGTAATTAAATTCATTTCGAAAAAAATTTTTCGAATATACATTTTTGAAAATTAATTTATTACATTATAGAAACGCATTTCCGGAATATCCGGAAACACATTCACTGCATTACAGAAATGTATTTTTGAAACATATATTTAATGTCTTTCACGTAACATTTCAAAAATTTATATTTTTATTCTAAATACATCTTATTGGATTTAATAAACACGGTATAATTTACTTTTCGAATATATATTTTTTTAAAAAAATTCAAATCTTTTAGATTTATATTTTTAAAAATTAAACATATAAACATAATTTATTTTTTTACATAGAAGAGATGCGAGAAAAGTAAAATCAGCACCCGGAAATTGTGGCCATTGAGGTCCATGTCAAACGTAGGGCCATTGGGCCAGATTGATTTTATTTTGTATTTTTATAATGTAAATTCTGGTCCTTTGCTCAATTCTTTGTTTCTGAATGTTCATGTTTCGGAATATGATATTTCGGAATGTTCATGTTTGACGTAATTTTTCTAGTTATTTGTAGATATGGCACCTGTTTGGTACTATAAACCTTGAAAAAATAAATTACCCTCAGATTTGAAGAATGGTGTTTGAAGAAATTGGCTATTCGCAAATTATATATAAAAATGACGTGACGGAAATCAGGACAGAGATATTTTTCTTTGTAAAGGATGGTAAGACTTAAATTTGTAGTTACAATCTATGGAGTCAAAGTCAAATACCAGAAGCTGCTTTCGGCGGTTTATATAAAAATAAAAAATCTTTTAACACATCAAACATCATCTAAACGAGTATTTGTTTCTCATTTATAAATAAAATATACTTGTATTATTCTTAAAAATATATCTTTGAGTTTTTTTAATCTAACAATTTTAAAATTGGGAATATTCAATTTTATCTATAGTATTTTTTATTTTTAATTTACATTTTTTGCAAGATTGAAACATAAGTATTGTTTTAAAACAATAAAATTTGGAATAGATGTAATTGATAATGAGAATAGCACTGGTTTTTCACTGCAGGCCCCTGTCCCTCCTTCCTCAAATTTTTTAATATATATTTTAATTATTTTATTAGAAAATAAATTAAAGTTTCATAGTTTATTAATATGTAAAATTTTATTCATTTTTAACTATCGTTTCTTCATCCATTTGTTTACTTATTTATAGGATGTTCAAGAGTTTAATTAATCTGTTCTAAACTAATTAACTGAATTAAAAATTAAAAATTATAAAATTTTATACAGTTAAATTTGGTTTATAATTTTTTTAAAATTGAACCGAATCAAATCAAATTATAAAATTTATATACTTTCTTTATATTTTTTATTAATTATTTATTATTTCTGTTAAAATATATTTAAATATAAATATTATTTTAATCTATGCTAATTTTAAATTTTAAATATTTTTTATTTTTATTTTATATTGATTTATTTTTATTATTAAATTTTTTAAAATAAAAAAATGAAATCAAACTGTAAAAAATTAATTTAATTTTCCAAATTTTTTAATCAAATTAAATTATAAATATTTTATATAATTGATTGCGATGTAAAAAATAAATACTCCTAGTTATTTATTTATATGAATCTATCCTTATCTGAATGGAGATCTCATCCCTTCACCTACTTCCAACTCCGCTCATTATTTAAAAGAAATTTTTGTGGGTCGATATTATTTCTATATTAAGAAATCTTAATTTCATATCTTTCCTTTCATGTTAATTTATAGGGTATTTAATAAGTTTATTTTTTATTACTTATCCTTACTCTAAGAAACACATAAAATTTAAATGTTTAATTTATTTTAAATTTTTATCATAATAAGTATAATATTAATGAATATTAATAATACTAAGCAAACAATAAAAGTTAAGATGAATATTTTCTGTTGATTAGTTTCATTTGTTGATTTATTAACAAAAATGTGTTAGAACTCTTTTTCTAGACAATAGTCATTTAAATAATTATAAGTGAATTAATTTAACAAAAAATACTAAGAAAAAGGAAATATTTTAATATGTTCATTTTTAAATTCTTACGTTCAACAGTAATATACATATTTTCCTTTTTTTTTTGTTTCTATAAAGTATGAAACAAATTTATTATAGTAAAACTTTAAAGTCACATGAAGTCATCATCTCCAAAATAACTTCTTAATATCTATCATTTCATCAAAATTGTTTGTTAAGAGGGACAAAGTGATAAATTAACTAAACAAGATAAATTGTGGGATTATTTTATATTTTTTATAATTAATATTTATAAGTTGGTGGGAGGAAGGTGTTCAACATTCATTATTCTATTCACCAGTCAACCCGCATTCTAGATGCTTGGCTGGCGGCAAATGGTCAGAGGCCAACCTTCCTTCTTATTATATCTTAGCTGCATTTCTCTTTCTCCATATGGACATCGTTTTCAACCGTACATCCTCTTTTCAACATCTGAGATAAATATTTTATTTTTTAAAAATTTTAACAAAATTTTATTTAATGTTATTCTTATTTTTACATTATTTTGATTTTTTATGTATATAATTTTATAAAAAAATATAGAAAAATTTATATAATTAAAAAAATTAAATGATATTGTATTTTTATATAAACTAAAAAGCTTATATAAAATTAAAAAATATTAAATAAAATTTATTAAATATTAAATAGTGTGAATGTATTTTATCTTTACAATTGTTTTTAGTATTTTTATTTCTACAGACTGACGTTGTTTTCAACCGCACATCTTTTCAAAATTTTCTCTCCTTACATTCATTGTCAACGTTTTTTGTTTCCTGAATGTTTATTCACGATAATCATAAATTGCTTAATGGCATGTGTTGTGTCAGTTTTACTATAATGCAGCGTAATGTTGACTAACCAGGGAGGGTAACACCAAATTGGAGAAGGATCATTTCCATAATTATACGACGAAGTTTATCGCTTAATTATTTAATATTTTTAAATTGTTAAATAAATAAAATGATGTGTAATTAATTTAATAACTGCTGAGGAAAGGATCCGAATGCCACCGAATCAGAGGCCAAAATGAAATTGTGATTTTATGATTAAAATCAAGAAGCAAAAACGTATTTTTTTCATCTTTCCATGGAGGGCGGAAAAAAGATTAGTGTCATGAGAAAAAAAGATTTAGTATATTATGTATTTATTCTGTTCTTATCAAAATATACATGAATATGTTAGTTTTTATAGCTGATTTTGAATGTTTTAAAGTAATAATATTTATTAAAAAACATTAATTACATACCGTTTTTAAAATATATAGTTCATTCCTAGCTTCTTCTCGAGCAAGTTGAAAACTATTTATTTGTCGATGCTGAGTACAGCTGTTATTTTTACATGACCTTTTGCTCCATACATAAAGTCAAAAGTCAATCACAAGCTAACATTTTAATTAGATTTTTTTGGGAAGATGTCATAGAAAACTAAAACGTCAATAGAATCAATTTTATGTAGCCAGATCTTCTCTGCAACTTATGAAGTACTTTAGTTATAAAAAATAGCAAAACATATATATATATATATATATATATATATAATATCATTTACATATATAAAAAAATATGGTTGTTAAGGATAAAAGTAGATAAACCGTTATTTAAATAGATTTAGATTTGGTTTTTTAATTTTTTTTAAATAAAAAGGCTTAGATTTATAAAAATATCTGTAATTTTTTTAATCAATAATTTATATAAATTTTAAAATAGTTTTTTAAAATATAGACTTTAATTAGATTTGTAAAATTTATAAATTTTAAATCAGATTAGATCTTAATTAAAAAAGAAACTTTTAACAGCAAAAAAATCAAGTATAAACTAATGTGACATGTATTTAATAAAACCAACAACTATCTTATTTATACCATATTTTCTTATATATGCTTTTTAATTATAAAAATAGTAGATTGGTCCTTGTTTTTATTTTATTTAATTTTTATAAATATTTTTATTATATTTTTAATCTAAAAATATTAATAGATTAAAAATACTTTGACACACATGTAGAAAGTGTTGAGTTTGCCTAGAGGTTCCCTAAAGAAAAGTTTCATGTCCTCTTGTTTTAGAAGCCATTCTCGAGAAAGAAGTTGTAGAAAGTGTTGATTTGGGAAATTTTGGGTATTGAGGTTGTTTTTAAATGTTTATGATAAGCTCAACCGTACCATTATCATAATGTAATTTCTTTTTAGATCGAACCCCATGCCAAAATTCTAAACTTTGCTTTCTTAGTAATCTTCAAATTCTTAGGAAAACATACCGTAAAAAAATGAAAATAAAATCCTAAGTACAAATTAAGGATTTGGCGAATATGAAGAACTCCGGATACTATTGGACCACTTTTGAAGAATTATCAAGATGTTAAAACATTGTGGCTATGATTCAGATTTTAAATAACTCAGGCATGAATTCGTGAGTTTGTTGGAGGTTGTTTTTCTATAACTGCCATTTCCATCCAAAACGGAATGGAAGACGTTGAGTCGTTGCCGTTAGCGTTGGAAACTAAAAAATATTAAATATATAAATTAAAATAAATATAAGGATTAATCTGTAAATTTTATAATTAAAGAATCCATAAAAACAAATATAACGTAAATAAGATAGAGGTTGACTCAAATAAATGCATTCATACACATGTTACGTTAACAATGATTTGGATATCATATCCTTAAATTTATAAAGTTTCCGAAAAATCACATAAAAAAATGACATATATTTTGATGGAACCATTCAAAGTCTCAAAATATATATAACGTAGTAGGAAATTCTAGTGTACCAATGGCACTATACTTAATTCTTATTCTGCAGCCACCTTTGCTGCATATGGAGCAAAACGTGTCAGTAGTTATCCATGAAGTATTATTCTATTTATATCAGTAAAGCGTACATTTTAAATGAGATATATTAAGATAAAAGAAATATATATATATATATATATATATATATATATATATATATATATATATATATATATATATATATATATATATAATATCTATATGATAGAAAACGAAAGAAAATGTTTTTAAAGTGAATGATAACCCGAACTGTTAATAGATAATGAGGGAAAGAGGAAACTGCATTTTTAACATACTGATCAGTCAAATGAAGTTTCCACGTTAGAAAATGACCATTTCATCTTCCTTAGCTAATAGGCTGTATATTTTAATTTACATTTGACTTATAATGTTATTAAATTACCCTGTTGATGCCATCAAGTATATAGATCAATTAAGGAAATTGATTTATTTTAATCATAAGTTTTGAATTTACACTTAAGTATATAATTATATTAAAAATTGATAAAAAAATATTGTATATAATAATTCTATTTCTTAAATAAAATATTTTTAATAAGTAATATCTATAATCAAGAAAAAAAATTAACTTGTTATTAGTTTATCAAACTAATATAAACATATATATATATATATATTTAATTTAAATTTTAAAATAACCCTATCACTAATTACCAATAAATTATTAAATTGGTAATTAACCTTCAAACAGAATATTTTGTTCGGAGAATTAACCTTTAATCGATCCTCCTTTTCTGCTTTTCTATTTTGTACAAGTCATCCAGATACATATATAGATATTACAAACAAGAATGATGTAATATATTTAAATAATTATTATCCCTTTAGTATAAAATTATCTTTAATTTTTTTTAAAAAAAATCTAGGGTTTTATTATACTCTGTATTAACAACTTAAGAATATTTTTTAAAAATTTTAATTAAGAAATAATTAAATAATTCATTTTTAATTTTTTAACACTTCAATAAAGTCATTTTTACGTCTTAAAATTTCAGTATTTAAAAGCTATACTTTAAACTTTGAAAGTTGTGTAATTAAATAAACTTATAAAAAATATAATCTCTCCTCGCATTTATGTTTTATATAAGGCATGAATTCGACGTTTCAAAACCCTAACCATATTTAAAACAAGGTTCATTTTGTCAACAAAACAATCTTTAAATTAAAATAATAGGTTCGTCTTTTGACAAAGAGTTTACGCAAGCAGCCAATAAACTATTACCCTGCACACCGTAGCAATGACAATAAATTCAATAATTGAGGAAGCAGTTGTCAAATGATAAAAGGAAAATGTTTTGCCTCAAAACCATCAGAGAAAAAAAAAAGAAGAAGCTAATAATCGATTATATTAATTTTTTAAAAAAAAAAATTATTTTTTAGTTTACAAAGAATAAATAAATGATTATTTTAGTTTTTAAAAGATAAATAAATAATTTTTTATTTTAAATAATAAAAATTTTAATTATTTTAATTTCTGAAAAAATTAAAATAATTATTTATATCTTTTAAAATTGATAATAATAAAAAGACTGGTTATCTCTTACTATTTTATAAAATAAATATTAAATAAAAATATATCTATTATTAATAAAATATAAAAATAATTTATTTTATAATTAAGAAAATTTATATAAAAAAAAAAGATTATTTAAATTAAATTTAATTAAATATAACAATACAAAAAGTACACTGTTATTTGATCATATATTGATAAAAATGTAAAAAACTCCTTGAAGTTGTTGACAGTTGAAATCCAAAAGTCTAGTACATAAACATATAAATAAACATATATCATTCATTACTTTGTGGACATATAAATGGTTATGAATCATTGAATTTGAATAGACACTACTCTATTCTCCCACCAATGTCAAGGCTCCTCCTCCTCTTCTTCTCGGCGGCGCTGCTGCTAACGCGCGTCATGTCCGCCACGCCGTGTCCCCGGTGCGGTAACACGACGGTGCCGTTTCCTCTGAGCACAAGCGGCACGTGCGGCGACCCATCGTACAAAGTTCGGTGCAGCAGTTCGGGCACCCTGATGTTGGACGCGATCAACAACTCCTACCCGATCGAGTCCATCGACCCGAAATCCCAACGGTTCGTGATCCGACCCGCTCCACTGGTACCGAACACGTGCGTGTCCACCGATAAGGTGCACCAGGGGATTCAGCTGAACAACACCCTCCCTTTCAACATCACAAGCTCCAACACCATCGTTTACCTCAACTGCACCCTCACGCTCCTTCAGTCCCCGCTTAACTGCTCCTCCGCCAGCGTTTGCCACAAATACATCAACGCCACCGCCTCCGCCGCCGCGTGCCAGGCTGGACCCCTCTGCTGCACCTACCGAACCGGTGGGTCCAGCAACTCGTACATGATTCGCGTCAGAGATTCTGGTTGTAGCGCTTACTCCAGTTTTGTTAACCTCAACCAGGCCCTCCCTGCGAACCGCTGGCCTGAACCGGGTTTGGAGATTCAGTGGATGTCGCCTAGGGAAACCGTTTGTGGGTCCCAGGTGGATTGTGACTCTGCCACGTCGACTTGTGGGCCCGACGCGTCATCTGCGAATGGGATCAAGAGGTGTTTCTGTAAAAACGACCTCGTGTGGGACCCTATTCAAGGAGTGTGCACCAAAAGTAAGTTGCACCCTACGATACGTCTTTTCTTTTCATTTCTTTTTCTTTAATTTGTTGGAATCGTTGACTAATTTTGGCTTTCGGGTTTGACTTTTCATGCAGAAATTACTTGCTTAAATCCTAATGGTTGTGGCGACTCAAACAACAAAACGGCCATCATAGTAGGTAGTAATTTCACTTTCTCCATTCTAGTAGTAATTAATATATGAATGTGATATTGTTGAGTGATAAGCTTTCAGCTTTTGCTGTGCTAAATATGGTGATATTTTGACATTTTTTTATAGTCTATACTACTAGTTCTAACACTTAATAGGATTTGTTCAATGTAAGCCCGGTTTCATGCTAATAAATGAATGGATATATAATACTTTAAATTAGTGCTTGAAATTATAACTATATGAATTAATTTAACATTTACAATTGTAAAAATATTATTTTAAATTATAAAATTATTAAATATAAATCATTTAATTTTTTTGTTATATAATAAAAATAATAAAATTTAAACTGATGATCTGTGAGAATTATCCTAATTCCTTAAAACTAGATAATCCTAAAGATTTGCGTAAGTCATTTAATTAAAGAATAATGAATACCAATAATACTATGTATTAGAGTTAAATAAAAAATGGATTGCGGTAAGGTAACGGCTCTTGGTCCTGCTATTCGCAGCTTCAATCCATTCTTAATGTATCTCATATTTAAAATAAAATTACCCTTCTTTAATATTAATTGACTCTAATTAAATCAACTAATTTGTGAAGATGTAGATTTAAAATTGTAATTTTAGAGATTAAAATGATTATAATTTTTACTGTATTTTAATAATTTTAAGAAGTAAAATGATGTTTTTGTAGTAATTCTAAAGATTAAATTGACGGATCCTTATAGTTAAGAGACTATGATGTATTGGTGGCTGATAAATATGGCATGCACATGATGAATCAATAGTATATACAACGAAATTGATGGTAACTATGTGCAGGCTCAACCTGCGGGGCTGGAGCTGCAATCATCCTTGCCATCATGGCATTTCTGTTCTACAAACGCCACAAGCGCATCAAAGAAGCACAAGAACGCCTTGCCAAAGAGCGTGAAGGAATTCTCAATGCTAGTGGTGGAGGCAGAAATGCAAAACTTTTCAGTGGCAAAGAGATAAAGAAAGCCACAAACGACTTCTCCAGTGACCGCCTTCTTGGTGTTGGTGGCTACGGTGAAGTCTACAAGGGTGTTCTCCAAGATGGCACTGCGGTGGCTGTCAAGTGTGCTAAGCTTGGAAATCCCAAAGGCACTGACCAAATCCTTAATGAGGTTCGCATATTATGCCAAGTCAACCACCGCAACCTTGTTGGTCTACTTGGTTGCTGCGTCGAATTGGAGCAGCCTATTATGGTCTATGAGTTCATAGAAAATGGGACCCTTCTTGATCATTTGCAAGGTCAAATGCCTAAAGGGCGTGGCTTGCTTACTTGGGCTCATCGCCTTCAAATTGCTCGTGACACTGCTGATGGTCTTGCTTACCTTCACTTCATGGCCGTGCCTCCTATTTATCATAGAGATGTCAAGTCCAGCAACATCCTGTTAGATATCAAATTGAATGCCAAGGTTTCGGATTTTGGGTTGTCTAGGTTGGCTCAGACAGATATGAGTCATATCTCCACTTGTGCTCAGGGTACTCTTGGGTACCTTGATCCTGAATATTATAGGAATTACCAATTGACTGATAAGAGTGATGTTTATAGTTTTGGGGTAGTGCTTCTTGAGCTTTTGACAGCGCAGAAAGCAATAGATTTCAATAGGGCATCCGATGATGTGAACTTGGCAGTTTATGTGCAAAGGGTGGTGGTGGAGGAAAAGTTGATGGAGGTCATTGATCCAGTGTTGAAGAATGGAGCTACCACTATAGAGATCGAGACCATGAAGGCATTGGCGTTTCTTGCATTGAGTTGCTTGGAGGAAAGGAGACAGAACCGACCTTCAATGAAAGAGGTAGCAGAGGAAATTGAGTATATCATTAGTATTACCTCAGCAAAGAAAGTGAAGTAGTTTCTCTGGTTGTTAATAATAGTTGTGAACTTGTCTGATGGTGTTTTGTGGATTTTATCTGTACTTCACTATTTATGATTGTGTTTGTTGTTGTGACGCTAAATATGGAGTTCTAGGCTCTTGTTTTGTATTTGTATGTGTATACGTATTACTTTCACTGAACCCCAAGTTTTGCACGAAACCATAATTAGCAATTGCAGTTTTAAATCCTTGTCCTGCTGACCAGAAGTATCAAATATTCAAGGTTTTGCAACTGCTTTGGTTTTATTTGTTTCTCTTGACTAACTCAAATAATTATCAATGTGCTGGATTGCATAACTGCAAGGACTAAAGAAATGCTGGCTGAAGTTTAATATATTGACTTAAATTCTATCTGGATCTGGGTCTCTGCAGGATTTGCAACTTATATAAAATTTTCTTTTGTGTGACTTTTGATATGGTTTAACAAGTCCATGAGTCCATAAAATGTTTCTCAATAAATTTAAGTTTATAAGGCATAAAACTGAACAGACAAGTACTTCTTCGTTATGGATTATGGACCCTGTCTTCCACCTTTTATTGTTGGTGATAGTAATGAGAAAAATTTTATTCTCACCAGTTTCCTTTCTTTCACAGAAATTCAATCAACAAACAAAAAAGGTAAATGCAAAAGGTTCCAGTGACTGTTAGAATGGTTAAAATTATGATGATCACTACAACATATTTAAACGTGAGCTAGGGAGGAAAACTAAAAGTGCTGTGAAGGAATAGGAAGATTAGAAAAGCCTGGAATGTAAATTTGCAAATTTATTTAAGTAGTAGTTGGATTGAGCATATAAGCACATTCACAAACTACCAATTTGAATTTTGAAATAGAAACAATAACTTATTCTGAGGATCCTGGTACGAACAATGCACGAGTATCACTCTCTCAAAACCCAACGAACAGCAACATCAAATGATTCAAATTAAAATTAAAGTTTAATGAAATATTGTAAGTAGCTTCTTGGGCACCCATCGACCAAAATGAGGCAGATGTTGAACAGGGGAAGGTGCAGGGGCAGTTGATGGTGGTAGAATTGGAGGCAGTGTTTGGGATTGAACTGTAATAACAAGCTTTTGCCCAGAATTGCAGTGCTGGCCAACACCACATATGTACCATTTTCTTCCAGGAGTTGCCAATACAATACTGTCACTTCCAGTAGACAATGCTTCGCTTGCAGGAGGAACCGTGCAGCTCTGGAAAGCAGTTCCATTCACTTTGAACACATTGTGTTCTCCAACAGCATACTTGAATACTACAAAAAGAATCGGTTATGAAGCACTCTACTGTAGTACCAATAAAGAGAATGTTTGGAATAGCTTATGAAAATAGTTTCTGATTCTCGTAAGTTCTTTTAAATAAGTTTCTTGGTGTAACTTATTAAAATAAGTTTTCTTTTTAAGTTTATCATAATGAATAAGTTTCATGGTCAAATTTATATTATAAGTATTAATGTGATGAGAATTATTGAATAAACATTTAACTAAACTGTTTATCCAATTACATCCTAAGAATATAATGTTTTAACTTTGTAATCATAATTGAAGAAATTAACAATTAGCTTAAGCAAACTATATATAATTTGATGAAGTGAGCTTACCAAGTGTGTCCCCAACAAGGAAGGTCTTGTCTGCCGCCCAAGCTTGGTAATCAAAGTGTGTTGTCCATCCATGATCATCCCCAACTACAAATTCCTTGGCCATAGCAATGGATGGGAGGAAGATGGTGGCAATGACCAGAAACATGGTGAGTGATGAAAGAGCCATACAAGACACAATGTATTATCTCTGTTGTGACTAAGTGTTGTTAGTTAATCTTTGTTGCTCATGTCATGGGGCAGTGTGTATGTTTGAATATATATATATATGTATATGCTTATAATAGAGCTTAGAAGAAGAGAGTAAGAGAACTCCCTTGTTAATGTTATGATTCCTATGCTGGACGCTGCAGGCATGGACGGCTATGGACGGCATGCCAAAAAAGGATTAGCAAAGTGTCTGCCATGTGTATGAATGGAGTGTTATCAGTATCACAACTCGGTCAATATGTAGGGTAATAGGATAGTAACTAATAACAATGTTTCAATCCTTGTTTCATCCCTTCTTTCATGAGAGTTATATTATTAATATTTTGGGTTAACTCTAATTTTAGTTTCTCTATAATTTATAGCTTGTGATTTTAATTTTTCAACATTTTTTAAGTTAATTAAATCTTTCAACTGTTAAAATTAAGTAATTTAATATTTTCATCAGTTTTTTATTTTGAATTCTCACATTATTATTTTCAATCTAAACTTTGAAGGTTTTTGATAGATTTGAGATATGAAATAATTTTTAAAAGTTCAGAATAAAAAAGTTTAGCAAACATTTGATAGAATTAAAAAAAATTATAAGATATAAAATTAATTTTTAAGATAAAAAAATTGATATATAGAAGCAATATGATGCTTTGGTTAGTAATGTTTTAATAAAAATAATTAAATCAATTGAATTTGCAAAAACAATTTATGAATTTTAGAGAAAAAATTAAGAAAACACCAGTTTTTCTTAAATTTAAAAATTAGAAGAACTTAACCTAGATAAATACTTCAAAAACTAAAGTCAATCATAATTCAAATTAAAGTAACTAAAAATATAATTAAATCAAAGACTTTTTACAATATTATTATTATTATTATTATTATTATTATTATTATTATTATTATTTGGCATCACGCGAATTATGTTATCATGCGTTTTTTTCTCTTCTCCTTCCTATTTCTCTTCTTTTTTTGTTTAGTCATATACTTGTTTGATAAAAAGTTTGTATAAATGAAATTTCCCTTATCACACTTTGCATCCTAAAGTTCATTATAGATACAAAGATTGGCATAACTTAACTAGGATTCAGAGCATTTGAATGTAGATAAATTAGGAACTTTAATAAAAACGTGTACACTAAACGCCCCCCTTTTAAATAAGGACTTTAAATACTTATTTAATACATTTAATTTGACAAGTTTCACAAATAAGTTGAAAAGAATTTGAAAAGAGGCTGTAAATTGCTTTCATAAACTGAAGGTCAATTGAAATAAATAATTTAATTAAATTTTTAATAAGATTATTAAATAAGAACTTCGCACAAAACTTATTGAAATAAATTTTTAAAAGAACTATTTGTTAAGTATCATAACAAAACTTATTAAAATGAACTAAAAATAGTTATAATGTTAAAAATAGAGATGGATCTGCAGAAGGTGGACCTTGTACCTTGTGCCTTCAATCGATTTACTAATAAAATAATATATATATATATATATATATTATTAAATTTTAATATTTATATTAATTCAATAATATTATATAAAATATAAAATTATAAATTTAACTTAATTTAAAAAATTTTATCAATAGATTATATATATAAAATTTTAAATAAAATAAAAATTAATAAATATTTTATTTTATAATTTTATTTTAATATTTAATATGTTGTTTAAATATATATAAATATAAATAGTTGAATAATATATATAAAAATATTTAAATTTTTTAAAATTTGATATATAATATTAAAAAATATTATAACATGATTTAAACAATTAGATTGATTAATCTTATATTTTATATAAAATTATTAAGTTGATGTAAGTAATAAAATTTAACATATAATATTAATAAATTCTAATATATATATATATATATATATATATATATATATTAATGATATATAAAAATTAATTTTTTAATATATATTTAAAAAATATAATTAAAAATTAATTAATATTTAATATTATATAAGTTTTAATCAAAATTTAAAATATATAAATTTTTA
Source organism: Canavalia gladiata (assembly GCA_037954105.1). NCBI lineage: Eukaryota > Viridiplantae > Streptophyta > Magnoliopsida > Fabales > Fabaceae > Canavalia > Canavalia gladiata. The sequence goes on from CM075668.1 coordinate 14,271,909, forward strand.
TTATAGCTCATATATTAAAAGAGTATATAATAATTCATCTTCCCTCACTACAAACATGTTTATTAATTTAATAAGATAATATTCTGTATTAACATAGAAACTAGCCATCTTTATTATGCATCAATGAATTTGTGTTAATAAAATTTAATTAGTGATCTTGAGTTCAATTTGGAATATATAATTAGGTTAAATTAATATTTAACCATCTTTCTCATGCATCAATGAATTTGTGTTAATAAAATTTAATTAGTGATCTTGAGTTTAATTTGGAATATATAATTAGGTTAAATTAAGATTTAGAAGTAGAATTTTAACATTTATAATATGATGATAATACTATAATACTTTATAAAAAAAATCTATAATACTTTAAATGATTCAAACATGATTATATCTAATAAAAAATATATGTAATTGTATACTAAAAAAATGTATTAATCCAAAAAAAGAAAAGACGATATAATTTGAAGTTTGGAGTACAATTCAAAAATTCATGTATATGTAAAATATATATTATTGAGAGGAGTTTTTATTTAATGCATAACTGTATTTGAGAGAAAGTAGTCCACCGCTCACTAGGTAAGAGATAAATAAAATTAGACTAATTTCTCTGCATTAAATTTTATTTATCTTTTACGCTTTTCTTAAAATTCTTAATTATTAACTGCTTATAAGTTGTAAAAAATTTTAATAATTTTTTTAAATTTTTTTATATAAGATATATTTAATAAAATTAAAAGATAAATTATTTAAAAATTAAAAAATATTTTAAAAATAAACATTAAAAAATTAGATAATAATTAATTATAAATTACCAATTAAATTAAAAATGTTTGATAAAATTAATCGTTAAATTAATTAATAAATATAAAATAATAAATAAAGATATAATTAAATAATATATTAAAATTTAATAAGTATAATATATTTTGTAATAAAAATATATATGAAATTTTAATTAAATAAAAATATTTATTTATTATAAAAGTATATTTAGTTTTAATATAAATAAATTTAAATAAAATTTTTAAAAAATTAACTATTTTTCTAATTTTAATTTTTTATCAAATTGTTCAATATTTTTAATATAATAACTAAAAATAGTATTATTAAAATAATAATTTATAATATAATAATTTTTTATAATATAAAAATTAATAATATTATTATAAAAATAAAATAATATTAAATTTATAAAAATAAATAAATAAATAAAATAATATAATATGAATATATATAAAGAAAGATATTTGAATTAAAAACTGAAGAATATATAATCTATTTTAAGTAAATTATTTAAAAATATTAGTAATTATCTAAAAAATATTAGTAGTTATTAAAATAAGTTATTTTATTAAATAAATATAAAGTAATTGGATAAATTTTAAGTTAGTTGAAATATTTTGCGAAATATATTCATAAGGATGTGTTTGATAAATTTAATAAATAAACTGATTAAAAATTAAAAAATTAATTTAAAGTTAAAATTTTTTCTAATTAAAATAAAACATATTTTTATAAAATTAAATATTAAATTACTTAATAAAGATTAGTAAGTAAGAATATTATTATTAAATTTAAGTTTAAGTATTATAATTTTTTATTAATTATTTATTACTTAAATTAATAAAATAAGAATAATATTTTTAATTTATTTTTATTTTTATATATTTTAATTAAAAATATTATATAAATAAATTTTGTTATTTTTATTGATAGTTTGATAATTTTATTTATTTATTTATAATTTTATTTTTAATAAAATATACTTTTAAATAAATATTTTTTTGTTTAAAATTAAAAAATATTGACTTTTATATTTTTAAATAATATTTTTAGAAACAAATTATTTATTTTACCTTTAAAATTGTTATTAACAAAAACTAAATATTTTATTATAATTAATTTAAATAAAATATTTAATAATTCAACTATATATTATAATATTAAATAATAATATAAAAAATAATATTTGGAATAAATGAGAGAATATTAAATATACAAAGAATAAATATAAAATAATAAATTTTAATTAGTAGTTAAAATTTTTAAAATTAATAGAGACAATATTAAAAAAAATAAAATTATTAAACATATAAAGAATAAATATAGAATGATAATTGTTAGCTAATAATTAAAATTCTCAAAATTAAATATAAAATGATAATTGTTAGCTAATAGTTAAAATTTTAAAAACTAATAAAAGTAGCATTAAAAAACAGTACTTATTTTATTTAATTATTAAAATAAATGTCATATCAACTAAAGCTAAAATTATCTTTAAAAAATTTTAACTAATTATTTTATATTTTATTATATAATTAATATATTTATTTTCAATTAGTGAATCTTACATCAATTTACTTATTACTAAAGAATCTGTTAGTAATATTTTTAAAAAAACAAATAAAAAAATAAACATGGAATATAATTATTGATAACATACTCTCTGTATTAATAAGTCCTTGGATTAAGACTGCGGATTGCTGCTGTTAATTTCCTTTCAACTTCAAAGGATCCTAATCCATCCCACTAAGCATGGCCCATGTAATAGATTTGTATTTGTGACTTCTACCTGCTCATGTTAAGGAGTCTCTCAAAATTTAAGCAAAAATCTTAATTTGTTTTTTTAAAATGTTAAAGGCATTCGGTCATTTTCTAGAACGACCCCAGTTTGAAAATGACGCATTTTAATTTGTCTTAATTTTCTTCAAATAACGTTTCAAATTGTTGGTAGTTCTCCATTATCTCATTAATGACTTCAATTAGGGTGTCTTGTACCATTAATTTCGCTTTCCTTTGATCGGATAATCCTTTTTCGTGTGATGTTGCTAACATATTTATATGATGTAACCTAACGAAATTGCCAATTCAGTTTGCAGCTCCATATCATTATCATCATAATAACAATAATAAAAATTTGTGGAAGCCACAAGAAATTAAAAAACGATTACCAAATAAATAGATGATATTGCTCCTGCTCCATTGGACGTTGATGTAATGGCCCCATACTCATGATGACATATTGTTTCCACATTGGGATTGAGTTTTTTTGTGCTCGTTGATGCATGATCTTCACACTAATTGTTGCGTCTAATCAAGTGGGTGAGTAATTGATGTAAAAAAACAGATTTTTGTTGGATAAATTAAAGTTTGTCAAAAATCGTTTTTTTATTTGTAATTAATTAACATTTATAGATATGTTAATTGACTTGTAAGTTATTCAGTTCATTTTTTTATAAGATTTTTTAAGATAAAGTTAGTCAGTTTAAATATAAAATTTTTGTAAAATTTTAAAATTTATTATTTTTATATTTATTTTTATAAATTTAATAATTTAATGTGATATAATTATTATATAGTAAAAATTTTGCTTTAAATAAGAGTGAATTTAAAATATTTTATTATTTTTTTAAAAAATTAATATTAATTAATATTATTACTTACTTTTTAATATATATAATTCAATAAAAAAATTATCAAATGAATTGAAGAAAGTAATTTCTAAAAGTTGATAAAATTCTATACATAAACTTAAAAATAAATGATACATAAACTTAACAATAAATGTCCCGATTAATTAAAAACTTGCATGGATTGCATGCACACATTTTTAAATATTTTAAAGGAGGAAAAAGGAAACATAAGTAAAAAAATTAGTAACGTAAAAATATAAAAAAAAATACAAGCCAACATCGGTGACCACTACATCAAAAATATTCATATATATATATATATATATGTATTTTAACAATAATTTTTACTTTAATATAATTTTTTTACTATGTTACATATTATATTTCATTCTTTATTTTTCTCTTTTATCTCACCTAATACATCCTATTTTAAATTTATAACAAACATTTTTCTTTAACTTTAAGAAATGAATTACATTAGCTTAAAGTAATATTATTGGTGTAATGTCAAGAATTAAGTGAAATAATTAATCAATTCATGTGGATTTTTTTCCCAGTCTTTTCTTTAAAATGATTATCATTCTAGGAAGGATTGTGTTATCGATCTCAAGTACTTAATTGCACCTATCAACAATTTTTTTTACTCATCAAAAATTGATATTGTTTCTCTAATTTATTCTCTTCAAAGAAAGTCGCCTTATATTTTAGCTTAGTATTTTTTCTCCTTATAATAGCGCGCCCTAGCTGGTAGAGTAAAAGAATTTAGTTTGGGGGTAAATTTATTCTAGGGATTTGCCATACTTAATTTTCATCGCTATCGGTACTATGCATAATGCAATACTTAAACAATTATTATTTATAAATTTTCCATTGCCTCTATTTTTGTTGATTTAAGAAGATAATATACTGATTAAAAAATATAATTAATATTTTTATTATATTAAAGTTATTTTTAATTTATTAATATGACTTCTATTATTATTTTTCTTTCATTTAAAATAAATATGTAAACATTTAAAAATTATGTAAAGATAAAGGTATAATATAAAAATAATTAATATTATTTTCAACTTCTAAATATACAGTTTATAAAAATATTATTTTTCGAAAATACAAAGATTAAAAAGAAGTGGGAAGTGTATTTAATAAAATTGTCAACATTTATTGTCAAACTAATAAGATATAAGCATTTTAACTATGACTATAAGCATATATAGTAACAATCTTACATTAATATCAAATTATTAGAGAATTTTAGAATTGCTGCTTTGAAAAATATTTTACTTGTTTATTACGTTAGTTCTGAATTGTATCATTTAAATGTAAGAAGAGAGAAGAGCTCATCTTGGGACTCGGGGCCATGATCTCCTATGTTTTTTTAATATCTGGTGAAAAATTAGAAAGATGAAAATTAAGTTAATTACTCCCTAAGTTAAAACAAATTAAATTAACTGCTATTGAATCAAGCAAATCTTTACTGAATTAATTTCTATTTTAATTTCTCACATATTTTATCAAGTCTTCTAAGGATTTCCCTCACGAACTTTTGATAACTATGTATCAGAGCCAGCCTGCAGCATATATTGAACGGTTTCCTCCAACTCTAAGAATAATCGTGAGATATTATCATATTATGACGTCCCACAAACTTTTATACATTTCTTTTGCTACAAACACATAATCCCAGCTAAAAGGATAAATATTTTGATCACTTGTAATAAATGTTCGACGAAAAGGTAAATAGTAATTTTTTAAGTAAGCAACCTCACAATAAGAACTTGTATTTTACCCAAATAAAACAATCCCTGCACTATATTCTCTTTTTCGTTAATTTATAGTGAACTCGATCATTTTTCATAAAAGATGTCAAAAAATTTATTAGCCTTCTAAAATGTTCGGACGGAAATTATAAGGCAATTTTCAATCTCGTATTGTGTTATTTTTCATAAATTTAATAAAATAAATAATTTATATTTTTTAAAAATAAATACAGTATTATTTAAATGAACATTATATTGTTTAATTTATTTCTTTAATTAATTTTTATTTTAATTATTATTTAAAATATTTAAATAAAATTTTAAATTTAATTAATATTTTAATTAATTTATTACATTAATTTTTTAAAATAATTAAATTAATTTTAAAATTAACTTATCACATTATGTTAATATGTTAATTCTACGTATAATTTAAACTAAATTTTAAACAAATTTGTAATCTTAAATAATTTATTTGATAATATTTAAATTAAAATTTAAAATATATTATTATTTTAATTAAAAAATATTGAACTAAAATTTCAAATTAACTCATTAGCTTAATTAATTTAAAACTTTAAATCTATAATTTGTAAATAAATTTTACGTATTCTGATTTATATATAATATTTAAAATATATTTTAAATTGATTTATTACTTAAACTATATATAATATTTAAATTAAATTTTAAATTAACTTGTTATTTTAATTAATTTATAAATTAATTCTACATAATAATTAAATTAATTTATTAACTTAATTACCTAATACCTATAATATGCAAATAAAATTTACCTCAATTACCTAATTACATTAATTTTAAAATTTATGTATTCTGATTCACATATCATATTTCTATGAATTTAAAAATTTACTTATCCTACTTGATTATCAATTATATTAAAATAAAATTTTACATTAAATTATTAGTATAATTAATTTAATACATTAATTTGATATAATATTTAAATTAATTTTTAAATAAATATATTATCTTAAATTAAACTATTATCTTAATTAATTTAAAACACTAAACTGATTATTTTAATTAACTTAAAACCTTACGTCTATAATATGAAAATAAAATTTTAAATATTCTAATTTATCTATAATATTTAAAACTAATTTTAAAATTTTATTATCTTAATTAATTTATTAGATTAATTTTTTTATAATAATTAAATTAATTTATTAACCTTTACATCATATTAAATGATATATGAAATGTATAAATTTATGCCTTTGTTATTTTTATTTTAATTATAAAATAATTTAAGTTTTATAACTATTTAAAAAAAATTTAATCTTAAACAAAAAATTATTTAAATTATTTTTATAAATAAAATTAAATATAATTTACATATTTTATTAAAATTAATTCTATATAAAACAATATTAGTTAATAAAACATCACTTAACTGATAAAATAAATTATAGTTAATAATTTTTAATTAAATATTATTTTTTATCCAAATTATTTAAATTATACAAAATATTAATTTAATTATCATTTCCTTTCAAAAATATTAATTGCTTCTTCTTGTATTAATTTTAATATTTAAATAATATATATATATATATATTATAATTTAATTATAACTTGTTTTATCATAAAATAGTTATTTTTATATCAAAAAATAATTTTATATAAATTTTTATATTCCATTAAAAGAATAAAAAATAAAAATATAAAAATAATATTATTTTCTTTAAAAATTTATAAAATTGTAATATTATTTTTAATTTAAAATCAATAATCAATGTAATAAAATAATATATACTATGATATAATTTCTATTAAGGTAAAATAAAATCAATAATTATTTTTAGAAAGAATCTAATTTAATATTTAAATAAGGTAAAAAATTATATAACTAGAATGTTATTTTTCATTTATGTTATTAACAAATATTGAAATCTAAATTTTGCATTATTAAATATTTAAATTACAATAATATTAATTTATTACATTAATTTTATTTTTATAAATTATTTATCAATTAAAAATGTGAGATAAAAATTCTATCAATTATAATAATTATTTAATAAAATTAAATTCTATATTAAAATATAATTTAATTAACAAAAATTTTAATTTCTTCTAATTTTTTTTAACAAATTATATTACAAACATATATAAAATATTTATATCAGTTATTTAGAAATAAAACAAATTAAAAATAAAAATAAAGGATTATAAATTTTAAGAATTAAACTATAATTTTTAATAATAAAATAATCTTAAATAAAATAATACAATCAGAGATTAACATTTTAACTGTATTAAATATATACATACATTTAACAATATTTAATTGATCCCCTAAAAAATAATCATTATTCAAAGTTTAGTTTTCTCACACTTATTAGAATATTCTAAGAAGTTAAAATTTTACTAAGATATCTTGGCCAATTTATTTAGCTAACTATATCAATTAATTAATTTGTTATGTACAGTAGTTAAAATAGTTTGTATATAAAAATTCTATCATGTATGATTTATTTAATGAATCAATAATCATCTTCTTCTTCTGGTAAACGTATGATATAAGGTGACAATCACTCCTTCTTTCATTCCAATAATTTTTCTTTTTGCTCATGGAGGATTTTTGCTAACATTTTTTATCCATCCATCAAATATTCCTGCTCTCATCTTGATTTCTCAACCATTCACTGGAGATAATTATTCCTCTTGGAACTGCTCAATGTTCTTAGCTATTTTCGTCGAGAACAAGATTGCTTTTATTGATGGTTCTCTTCCTACACCTGATCCATTTGATACTTCTCTCTTTAATTGTTAGCATTACTGCAATAACATTATTGTTGCTTGGATATACAACTCTGTCTTCAAGGACGTTGTTGCCAGTATCATGCATTTTCACAGCACAATTGAGTTTTGGAATGATTTTCAAGAACAATTCCTCAAAAAAAAAATGATGCTTGCATTTTCAAGCTACACAGAGAGCTATCGAGTTTATCTCATGGTGATGATTCTGTTAGTCAATACTTTACTTGAGTTAATTCGATCTAGAACGCACTTTGTGCGTTCAAACAAATCTCCACCTGCACTTTGAGGCGATCTTTGTTTGTGGCTCGACTCTCATGAAATAGAGTATGAAATGGCATTTCTTATGGGTCTCAATAAATCTTTTGCTTCCATCCATGGACAATTGCTTCTCATGGAACCCATCCCACTAATTAATAAAGTTTTTTCTTTAGTTCTTCAAGAAGAAAAACAACATTCCGTTATTCATTTTATTGCTGCTAACCCCGTGGAATTTGCGTTGAAGTCTGCATCTGATTCATCCAAAACACACTACTCCAAGAAAGATGGTCCCATTTGTTCTCATTATGGTGTAATCGCCATACTGTGGACAAATGCTTCAAAATCATTCATTGGGTATCCTTCCAATTACAAAAATAAGACTAAGAAATCTTAACACAGGTTTTGTCAACCACGTCAGTGATAATTCAAATGTCGCCTCATCGATCACATAGGTCTAGTTTCAACAACTCATGCAACTTATTTCTTCCCATCCTTCCACTGCATCTCTTTTGTCTATCCCAGACACCGAAGATCCCAACACTTTTGCAGGTATTGTCCTCTCTGCTAATCTCCCCCCTAATGTCACAATGCTTGGATCATAGATTCTTAGAGTACAAATCATATTTGCTTTAATCGGCACTTCTTCTCTAATTATTATCTTATTTGTGATGATTTTTTCTTGAGACGAACAAATGGTCTCTTGTACAACTTAACACAAACAACACTTTTCTCAATTGTTCTTTAGAAGAATTTTCATTTAATTGCCACTAGGATATCCCAAGAAATCACTATATGTTAAGCATTACTTGGTCGTGGATTCATTCAATCTCCAAGAATGACTACTCCTTATTGTTCAAGTTTTGGATCTTCATTTATTGTCTTACCAGTATTGTTGGGACAAGTTTAGTTATTATGACTCAAGGTAATCCATACATTTAAGTTCAAGATAAAAGATTTAGGTACTCTCAATTATTTTATTGAGCTTGCGAGATCTTTCTCAAAATTTACTTATGTCAATGCAAATATATTTTTCCTTATTGGAGAATATAAGTTTCTTGGCTTCTAAACCAACCACTTTTTCCATGGATCCTTCTTCATGGTTAAATGCCTCTAATGGAGAACCAGCATCAGATTTCTTTGAATATCAGACTTATTGGTCCCTTCCTATAATTGACTATCACATTTCCACTCCAATGTTTGAGTCAATTCGTCTCACATCCTAGACTTTCCACTTGCATGTCATCCACCATCTTCTCAGATATCTCAAACAATTTCTAGTTAGGGTGTTATGTTCCTGCCTTGCAACACTTACGCTCTTACCTAATGCTTATTATGCCACTTGCACTAATTCTAGGCAATATCTTGTTGGGCATTGCATCTTCATTGGTGATGCTTTAGTCGTCGTTTGGAGATCTAATAAACAACGAACAGTTTTTTGCTTTTACATTGAAGCAGAATACCGCTCTCTAGTTGCCATCACCAGTGAGCTGTTAAGAAAAATTTCTTCAAATTCTTCTTTAGCGTCAGATTTGTGGAAGTGAAAAAAAATAGAATGCATAATATTTGCACACACAAATTGATAACGGAGTTCGGCCAATACTGCCTACGTCTCCGGACTGCTGCAGATAATTTGATAGTAGAAAATTGTACACTGTGTTTACAAAAAACACTCACAACCTCACACTACCCACAACCCAATTACACCCAAGAATCCTAAATTTTTCTCTCTTAGAAAAATCTCTCTCTCACAATGGTGTGATAGCCTTGTGACTTCTTAATCCAATATTCATGAAGCTATTTATAACCACTTCTCACATGCTATCACTAATTATGTCAAGCCTTGCATTTATTACGCAATGACTTATGTTTACTTCTCACATGCTATCACTAATTATGTCAAGCCAATCTTTGACTTTTGTTTACTTCTCACATGCTATCACTAATTATGTCAAGCCTTGCATTTATTACGCAATGACTTATGTTTACTTCTCACATGCTATCACTAATTATGTTTTGATCTTTGACTTTTCAAATCAACAATCTCCCACTTGAAGACTGATTTCAATCTGTCTTCACACTTTGATCACTACAGCAGTCTTCTTTGGTCTGTTATTCTAGCAGGCCGACTGAAGTTGAACACAACTTCAGTTTGTCAATGGTCACCACCTTTGTTAGCATGTCTGCTGGGTTCTTGCTTCCTGTAATCTTTTCCAATGTCAGCACCTTATCCTCAAGCAGAGATCTGATGAAGTGATAACGTATATCAATGTGCTTAGTTCTAGAGTGAAATGCTGAATTCTTTGCCAGATGTATTGCACTCTGACTATCACTGTGCAAAACACTCTTCTCTTGGATGAATCCCAGCTCTGTTAACAATCCTTGAAGCCATATCAACTCTTTACTAGCCTCTGTTACTGCTACATACTCAGCCTCTGTAGTGGATAATGTAACGATCTTCTGTATCCGTGACATCCAACTGACAGCTGTAGTGCCAACAGTAAAAATATAACCGGTGGTACTTCTTCGGTGATCAACTTCACCTCCGAAGTCTGCATCTACATAGCCTTGTACTTTTAATTCTCCTTTGCCAAAGTACAGACACTTCTTTATGGTGCCTCGTAGATACCTTAAAATCCATTTGACTGCTTCCCAATGAGCTTTTCCTGGATTTGCCATAAACCTGCTTAAAACTCCCGCTGCATGGCCAATGTCTGGTCGAGTACAGACCATTGCATACATCAAACTTCCTATGGCTGAAGCATATGGAATCTTAGCCATAAAGTCTTTTTCTTCCTCCGTCTGAGGGGACTGATCCTTAGATAAGCGAAAATGACTAGCCAAAGGTGTTCTAACTGGTTTGGCCTTGTCCATATTGAATCTTTGCAAAATACGGTTGATGTACTCTGCCTGAGATAACTGCAAAATTCCTCTTTTCTTATCTCTCGTGATTTGCATTCCAAGAATCGTCTTTGCTATACCCAAGTCCTTCATGTCAAATTCTTTTGACAACTGCATCTTGAGATTTTTAATCTCGTTCATATCTGAACCTGCTACTAACATATCATCGACATAAAGTAGCAATATGATATAACAGGACTTATATCTCTTGAAGAAACAACAGTGGTCAGCATTGCACTTCTGGAAGTCCTCCTTGTGCATGAAGCTTTCAAACTTTCTATACCACTGTCTTGGAGCTTGTTTCAGGCCGTACAAGCTCTTCTTTAATCTGCACACCATATTATCCTTTCCTTTTTCTGAGAATCCTTCAGGTTGGTGCATGTAAATCTCTTCCTCTAAATCTCCATGAAGAAACGCCGTCTTCACGTCCAATTGCTCAAGATAGAGCTCTTCACTGGCAACAATACTTAAGACAGACCTGATAGTATTGAGCTTCACAACTGGAGCAAAGATTTCAGTGTAATCAACTCCTTCCTTTTGCTGAAATCCTTTGACAACTAGTCGGGCTTTGTATCTCTTTGAGCCATCATAGTCCTCCTTCACCCGATACACCCATTTGTTATGAAGTGCCTTCTTTCCCATGGGTAATTCAGCTAATTCCCATGTCTGATTGGAGATCAAAGAATTCATCTCTTCTATCATAGCAAGTTTCCACTTGTTTGCATCTGTGGTCTGACATGCTTCTATGTAATCTTCAGGCTCTCCTTCATCAGTCAACAACATGTAGTCCATGTATCTCCTGTTGGGCACATGAGGTCGAGAAGACCTTCTCAATACGGGAGTTGGAGTAGGAGGCTCTGATGTGTCAAACTGTTGTTCACTGCTTTCTTCAATTGAATTCTCTGACCGAGGATTCGCAACTATGAGACTTTCTGGGATATCTTCAACTTCTGCATATGTTGGCTCAATCTGCTCTGAATTGTTGGCGCTTGTGTTAAGCTTGTCTTTATACATCACTCTTTCATTGAAGATTACATCTCTGCTGCGGATCATCTTTCTGTTTTCATCATCCCAAAGACGATAGCCAAATTCATCTTCACCATAACCGATGAAAGTGCACTTCTTCGATTTGGGATCGAGTTTATTTCTACCTTGATCACTGATGTGCACATATGCTACACAGCCGAAAACTCTAAGATGTGAGAGTTTTATCTCTTTTCCGCTCCATACCTCTTTTGGTATTTTGTGCTCCAATGGTACCGATGGACTTTGGTTGATCAAGTAAGCTGCTGTGTTGACTGCTTCTGCCCAGAACTGCTTCGGTAAGCCTGACTGCACACGCAAGCTTCTGGCTCTTTCAGTCAACGTTCGATTCATACGCTCTGCTACACCATTGTGTTGAGGCGTACGAGGCACGGTCCTCTCCATTCTGATCCCGTGCTCATAGCAGAATTTCTTGAATTTGGTGTCTTCATATTCACCACCATTGTCGGTTCTGAGCTTTTTAATCTTCAACCCTGTTTCATTTTCTACCATAGCTTTCCATATCTTGAAAGCCTCAAATACATCAGACTTATGTTTCAGAAAGTATACCCATACCTTCCTAGAGTGATCATCAATAAAAGTCACGAAGTAATGTTTCCCACCAAGTGATGGGACGGTAGTTGGACCCCAAACATCTGAGTGAACTAGCTCAAGTTTCTCCTTCTTTGGGGGTCTTCCAGCTTTCTGAAAGCTGACTCGTTTCTGCTTTCCAAGTATACAGTCTTCACACATGTCAATTTCTACTGACTGAAGACTTGGTAGCTTGCCGTTTGAGTGCATGATTTTCATCCCTTTCTCACTCATATGACCTAGCCTCTGGTGCCATAGATTGGAATTTTCATTTGCTGCAACTGCAATCAAATGACATGCTCCTGCTGTTTTGTAAAGAGTGCCACTCTTTTTACCCCGAGCAATTGTCATCGCACCCTTTGAAATCTTCCAATCGTCTCCATGGAAGACAGTTGTGTAGCCATCACTGCTCAACTGGCTTATTGATATTAAGTTCTTTGTCAGGTCGGGAATATGTCTGACATTTTTCAATTCCCATACAGACCCGTTCAACTTAACCTTCACTACACCTTTGCCAACTATCTCACATGATTGGTTGTTACCAAGGTAAACTTTACCAAGGTTTCCGGGAACATAGTTCTCGAAGAATTCCCTTTGTGAAGTGGCATGAAAAGATGCTCCAGAATCTAACACCCAAGACTCCTCCTTGCTTTCTAAAGAGCATATCAATGCATCATCTCCTCCAGGGGTGGAAGTAACATTTGCCTCGTCCTTGGTCTCCTGATGCTTTCGTGCACTCTTGCACTGATTTTTGTAGTGCCCAGAATTCCCGCAATTCCAACACTCGATATTCTTCTTAGATTGAGAGTGACAATTTTTGGATTTGGACCTCCTGTCCTTTGATTTGCCACGTCCATTTCCTTTAGTTGAGCTTCTTCCTCTTGACTCTGTTTGCAATATCGAAGATGATGAAGATTCACCCGACTCCTTCCGTCGGATCTCTTCGTTGAGAACTAGATCACGAACATCATCATGTTTCAATTTTTGGCTTCCCGTTGAGCCACTCACAGCCGTGACAATGGCATTCCAACTTTCTGGTAAGGAAGACAAAATTATTAATGCTCGTACCTCATCATCAAATTCGATTCCAACAGAACTCAACTGGGTTGTGATTAAGCTGAGTTCATTGAGATGTTGTGCAACTGATGCACCTTCTGTCATCCGAGAGTTAAACAACCGCCTCATCAAGTGAACTTTATTTGCGGCTGACGGCTTTTCATACATTCTGGAAAGAGCCGCCATAAGATCTGCTGTGGTCTTTTCTTTTGCAATGTTAAAAGCAACATTACGTGACAACGTCAGACGGATGACTCCAAGGGCTTGCCTGTCAAGAAGAACCCAATCCTCGTCCTTCATTTCAGTTGGCTTTGTCCCTGCGAGAGGTTGATACATATTTTTCTGGTACAGATAATCTTCGATCTGCATTTTCCAGAAACCAAAGTCCGCACCATCGAACTTTTCAATTTTCACCTTTTCTTCATCTACAACCATCACTCCCACTCAAATCTGACTTCTTCTTTGGATCGTTTCGTTTCTAACAATTTAAAAAAAATTGCAGAATTTCAAACCCGCTCTGATACCAGTTGTTAAGAAAAATTTCTCCAAATTCTTCTTTAGCGTCAGATTTGTGGAAGTGAAAAAAAATAGAATGCAGAATATTTGCACACATAAATTGATAACGGAGTTCGGCCAATACTGCCTACGTCTCCGGACTGCTGCAGATAATTTGATAGTAGAAAATTGTACACTGTGTTTACAAAAAACACTCACAACCTCACACTACCCACAACCCAATTACACCCAAGAATCCTAAATTTTTCTCTCTTAGAAAAATCTCTCTCTCACAATGGTGTGATAGCCTTGTGACTTCTTAATCCAATATTCATGAAGCTATTTATAACCACTTCTCACATGCTATCACTAATTATGTCAAGCCTTGCATTTATTACGCAATGACTTATGTTTACTTCTCACATGCTATCACTAATTATGTCAAGCCAATCTTTGACTTTTGTTTACTTCTCACATGCTATCACTAATTATGTCAAGCCTTGCATTTATTACGCAATGACTTATGTTTACTTCTCACATACTATCACTAATTATGTCAAGCCAATCTTTGACTTTTGTTTACTTCTCACATGCTATCACTAATTATGTCAAGCCTTGCATTTATTACGCAATGACTTATGTTTACTTCTCACATGCTATCACTAACTATGTTTTGATCTTTGACTTTTCAAATCAACATGAGCTTGTTTGGATGCAATCTCTCTTACTAGACTTCAATGTTACTTCTTCATTTGCGATCATCTATGGTGATAGTTATTATCATGAAATAAACTTACGTTTCGATCACGACACCAACTTGTAAATTTATTTTCTAAAGCACTGTCTTTTTCTTCCTTTCAATACCTATTATCTTAGATGAGTGTTCATAACATTTGTGCCCCTCGTCTAAAGGGATAAAGTGGTTACTTAACTAACTATATCAATTAGTTAATCAAGTTAAAACTATTTGTATATAGAAACTCTGTCATATATAATTTGTTTAATAAATAAATAATCATCTTTCTTCTCTTTTTCGTTTCTCTTCAAACTCTATGTTATGACATTTTCCAAAATTTTCAAGATAAAATAATAAGAGAACTATTCTATATCCTACTCGATTTAATTTTTCAAACGCTTCCTATATTTTTTATCAAATCAAATATATTTAAAAATATGATAATATTAATTGATATATTAGTTTTTTTTTTAAAAATTAGTATAATATTTTAATTTGTATTTAAAATGATTTTTATCTTATATTAATTATATTAACTTTAAAGTTATTAATATTACGAAGAATAAACATTTTTTAAGAATTTATAAAAAATTATATTAAAAATCATAAAAGAGTATTACAAGTCTTGTAAAAAAGAACATAAAAGTATTTTCTGAATTATTCAATTAATGTTAGTATACAATCTTGCAGCGGAATTGGTAAAATATATATATATAAAAATAAAATTGGTGCGGAACAAAAGCGAAACTGCGAATAGTGACTTGCAAAGGGAAAAGCCAAATAAATCTGACGTTATCCGGAAATGGAAGGGATGAATAGCTGGAATCTAACCTGTATGCACGCACCTACGTTTGACAAAGGATGCTTGCTAAATTTTAGGGATCTTTCGTTTGAAGCAACATTGAAGGCTTTTCCTCATTTTAATTTGTCACAAGGTTTAATAAAAAATATAAAATTTGCATAATCTTTTACTTATCAATCTTAGCGTTCATATAATATAATATGCATAATTTTTCCATGCAATTCAATGTAAGTATTCAATATAAATTATTAACTCGGTTAAAAATTGGCGGATTTCATAAAATGAAAAATAAATAAATAAATAAATAAATAATTATACATGTAACTAACTCTCAGAATCAAAGCAAGTAAAGTAAAATATTTTTCAGTACTTTTGGAGTATTTTTTTATCCGTTAAAACAAGATATCTAGCATGTATAGTATTTTTTTTCCTAACTTTAAATTTTTAAAATAAAAAATCGTTGTTAAAAATTTATATCGCAAGAAAGAAAGTGAATATTACAGAAATCGTTTTGAATTATTGTTTGAAAATTTTATTTGTTTTCCTGTTTTTCTGCACTGTACCGATGGTTAATCAAAAAGTAAAAACAGATTTCTTCCCCGTTCCCCTTCCCAACAGTTGTGAATCAGATTATTTGACGCTGTAGTTTGATATTAAAAATATTCTCCAAATATACTATAAGTCTATATTGACGCTGTAGTTTGATATAAAAAATATTCTCCAAATATACTATAAGTCTATAACCACTAATATATTTATTTGAAATACAAGTTCAAATTTTATTATTTTTATTATATATAAAAAATATTATTTAAATTTATGGTTTTATAATAACAAAAATTATTTTTTTAAAAAACGAAAATATACTTAAATTCATTACAATATATTAAAATTCAAACTTTAATTAAATTATATATCAAAAATAAAAATTATAATTAATTCTTAATGAAAATAAGTGTGACTTTAAAAAATTATTATTTAAAAATAAAATTTTAATTTAACATATATAAATAAATTTGCATACTGACATGGTTTTTATGTTACATAATCATAATAAGAAAAGGTTAAATTTAAACGGTTAACATCGAAAACAATTTAAATAAAAAAAATGGCAACTGGATTTACATTTGGCTAAACAAAAAATAGAACCACAAAAGGCAGAAAGAGGTAAAACATGTGGGAGTATGCTGGTTTGGCCAAAAATCTATTTTTTTTTTTTTACTGAAACAACGTTGATACACGATGGCTTCTTTCATAGTCTCTTTCCCTAACTTAAAAAATTTCCTTTTATCAATCACAATACCAATAATTGCGCAGAGAAAGAAAAAGGGAAATTCAAGGAAGAAAATGAAATATCAACTCAGTCTTTAAACAAAGGCACATTTGAAGGAAAACCAAAGTGGGCGAAACCGCAAAAGCCGTACCCACCGACGCTGCTCCACCAAACAAGGCGTAAGGTTCCTTGAAGGATTGAAAAGGAAATTCAATTAATTAATTAATTAATTAATTATAATTATAATAACAATAACTAAAAAAAAAAGCGTGCGCAGTTATAGTTATGCATGGTTGGCGCATATATAAATCAGGATGACCACGAGCGGTGACCAACGCCATCGTAACAGCACACAGACTGGACCGCTGGGTTGTTCTTCGAGACCAACTCTGACTCGCCGGGTTGACTCGCTCGAGTTTGGGGGTTTCTGATTTCGACCACGGACAAATCTCAATTTTGTCTCAGGTCAATTTTGCTCCTTCGTTTTCGTTTGAATTTTGATTTTTATTTTTGATTTAATTTTTTTAGCGTTTGCGTTCTGCATGGATTGAGTTGATGGTGAATGAATCATCCGACAATGTAGTTTGCGTTTGTTCTGATTCTCAATTATACGGTTCCTTCCTGAATTCGCGTTTACTCTGTTTGTTGTTTCTGAATTCCCTTTATTTGAATTTCGTTGCCAGGTATATGTGTAATTGTGTTGGGCTTTAATCTCATTTTGTGTTTTTGAGCATGAAAACAATTGTGTACTTGCAGATCTGGTGTTATTATTTCCTTTCTTCGTTGTTTTATTTATTTGTTTCTTTCTTTTTTTTTTTGGATGTTTGATTGATTTATCTATTCGGTAATTTATTTCCATTTGCTTTTGCTTCAATTCAAGCTTTTTGGGTATGTGTGGTAAATAATATTAAAACAAACTCCTGAAATTCTTCTGTGGTGTATGAGATAAGAGGGAGCTGGTGGTTGTGAATGGTTCTGATAATTGATAAGCAATGCAAACCTGGGCTCGCCTTATTGGGTTGAGTCCAATGGATCTAGGAGATCCGCATAGTGCATGATTATTTGTGAAAGCTAGCTTCAGTTAGATAAGGACCAACGAAAAAGCTTCATCTAGATAAATAACACTCCCTTGATATTTTCCAAGATTTGCTCTTTTTGAGAAATTTATTCCTGAAAGCAGAATAAAGGAGCCTTTTCCCCAATGATGATGTCAATAGACTCAGTTTCATTTGCTCTGCTGCTATCCAGTACACGTGGCCTGACTGACTGGACTCAATCTTTTGTTTGATGTGTATTCAAGAAGCGTATCAAGAGAAGGTGTGGGAGGAACTAATCATGACTATATAAACTATACATGAATGGTCAAGGTTGGTTTTCCTTAATCTAATATTGACCATCTATGTATGAGTATATAATCAAGATTAGCTCTTTCTATGAGAGCATGCTGTGTATGTTTTTCACATACACCCATATAATTTCATGAAATTTTATTCTTTCTAGTTCAAAGTTTGTCAACAGAGTAAGCAATGTAGCAAAAGTTTGCTGGAACTAATGAATTACTGTTGTCTTAGTCTTTCATGTTTCTTTCCTTAGTGCTCAAACCTATATCCTATCGGTAGCATATTTGGTTCGCTAACGTAGAAGAGGCCTTGTACTTTACTTTGAAGACTATCTTTTTATCATGAAACTATGCAGGAAATCTTCTTACATTGGAAGAAGGAAATAGACTCATACTTGTTTTACAGCATAATGCCGTATGTTTATGATGTACCCCAATTTCTGGTTAGATACAATACCATTTATGGATCGACCTTCCACCGAATCATACCACTTTTGTCGTTCTCATTAAAAGCTAGTGCTATTGTATAGCTGGAGTTTGTCTTTGTTTTCACATCTGGCTAAACCTTTCCCATCATTTTTACTTTCCTTTATTGATCTATGATTCTTATAACGACACCTAATTTGATCTTGTTGTTGCTTCTTCTGGAATTTGGACGAGTGTTAAGCTTTTAAGGTCTTATGTCATAAGCTTCTTTGCCATTTCAGTTACCATCTTTAGCTGCATTCGTGTCACGCTTCATCAAACACCCGTCGGCTCAGGTTAAAATTATTTGCCAGTTTTATTTTTATAGACGTCATTGAAGAGTTGCGTGCAAGTTCTTTTCTTTCCTGGCATGCATATTTAAAGAACAGGGTGGAGTTTATTTCTCATATTTAGGATTGTGTTTTCTGTTAGTCTTTCTTGATCTGCTTCTAAAGTTATAATTTACAGGAAAAGAAAAGGCCATATCACAATGAAGGCACTTATTCTGGTTGGAGGGTTTGGAACAAGGTTGAGGCCATTGACACTAAGTTTTCCTAAGCCTCTTGTTGATTTTGCTAACAAGCCCATGATTCTGCATCAGGTAAGGCTCTTTGAAGCCTCCTTTCTTGAAGTCTTGCATCTGTTATGCTACAAGAGTAAATGAGGGATAGAATTTGTTTTTGAATAGCCTCTGTGTGATAATTTCTTCTAGATATCATGGATTGGTTGCAGTTTTGGGAAAATGCTACATAGCCAGAATTATTTCTGCTACAATCTTTGACAGACTCACAATTGGCATGTTTATTGACTCTTAGATGTATGAATGCTCCTTACCCTTTTATCTTATCCAACAACTCACCTTGAATCTAACTGAATCCTGTCAAAATCCTTTTTTTCTGGGGATTGTGTAACACTATTCTCTAGATGCATGATAAGAAAAGCTAATAATTTTGTCATTTAAATCAGAATCCTGGCACCAAGAATGGTTCTAAAACATGACAAAATAATGGATTTATTTAGTTTTACCATTTTAGTGAGTTAAATTATAGATTCCCTAAATTTTAGTTAATTTAGATTGCTCCAGTGACTATTTCCCACCATCATTAATCTGTTTTTGGTGTATTGAGTGTGGCTGTTTGCTGTATTTGTGGATGGTATCTTCTTCCCCCTTACTCAAGAAGTGGGAAAAATTTTTCTTGCTTGCTTGAGTTAGTATTTTGAATTTCACTTGATAATGATTGTCATTTTTACTTGTTTTTTTATTTGTTCTCCTCACCATCCAGTCACTGACTGTGAGTATGTGCAGTTGCATAATTGAATATGTATTTGTGTCTTTTGTTAATCTTTGTCTTAATACTGCTTAATAGACCATCCTTCTGATTTACCTTTTAATTATACTTGTTTCACAGATAGAGGCTCTTAAGGCCATTGGAGTTACTGAAGTGGTGCTGGCTATCAATTACCAACCAGAGGTAAGGATTGAGTAACTCCTTATCACACTATGCTGTGATTTTTATTGAGATAAATGTAAATAAAGTTTCTGTATTTTGACTTTGTAAAAAAACTTCCTTTTGCAGGTGATGTTGAATTTCTTGAAAGATTTTGAGGCAAAGCTTGGCATCAAAATAACTTGTTCTCAAGAAACTGAGCCATTGGGGACTGCAGGTCCCTTGGCTCTTGCCAGGGATAAGCTGATTGATCACAGCGGAGAGCCATTTTTTGTTCTCAACAGTGATGTTATCAGTGAGTACCCACTCAAAGAAATGATTGAATTCCACAAAGGCCATGGAGGAGAGGCTTCCATAATGGTGACAAAGGTAACAGAATTGAAACAAAAAAAAAATCATTTCATATTAGAGCTATCAATATCATTTTCTCATCTACTTGTGTAGGTCGATGAGCCATCAAAATATGGTGTGGTTGTGATGGACGACACTACTGGACAGGTTGATAAATTTGTAGAGAAACCAAAGTTGTTTGTTGGTAACAAAATCAATGCTGGAATCTACCTATTGAACCCCTCAGTTTTGGATCGAATTGAACTGAGGCCCACTTCTATTGAGAAAGAGGTGTTTCCAAAGATAGCATCAGAGAAAAAGCTATATGCAATGGTCCTCCCTGGATTCTGGATGGACATTGGACAACCAAGGGACTATATTTCTGGCCTGAGACTTTACCTGGACTCACTGAGGAAAAAGACTCCTTCTAAGCTGGCCAGTGGTCCTCACATTGTGGGGAACGTCATTGTGCATGAGACTGCCAAAATTGGTGAGGGATGTCTCATTGGACCTGATGTTGCTATCGGTCCTGGCTGTGTTGTTGAGTCAGGTGTCAGACTTTCACGCTGCACTGTTATGCGAGGAGTTCGGATTAAAAAGCATGCTTGCATAACTAGCAGTATCATTGGGTGGCATTCCACTGTTGGGCAATGGGCTCGTGTGGACAATATGACCATCCTTGGAGAAGATGTCCATGTTTGTGATGAAGTTTATAGCAATGGTGGTGTAGTTTTGCCCCACAAGGAGATCAAGTCAAGCATTCTGAAGCCAGAAATAGTCATGTGAGGTTATTGTCTTCTAAATTCTTAGCATGTAATTAGGAGAGACGATGGGGTCTTAAGTCTAATGTTTGTTCGGTTCATTTGTTTTCTTGTTTTGGGTTTACTTCTGAATCCATTTCTCTTGCCTACATGTTGTACAAGTCAGTATCGTTTAGAATGAGTGATGCCATATTGTCCTATGCTGAAAGGTCAGTGTCTTTGTAAAGCGTATAAATTTGGTCTACTGTTCCTAAGTTGTGTAATTTTCAGGGCTATGTATAGAAATTAATTAAGTTATTTCTCTCTCTTTAAGCATTTCTCGATTTGTTTTTGGTCGAAAGGATTTCTGTGATTATTTGAGATAAACTCCGCTTGGAACTGGATAATTGATGGGCCATTGTTGTAAAACAGAAAGACCAAGGGAGGGCCTTTATTTTTTACAACCCTTTTTTCTATTTGCATTTTCCTTCCCCCCCCCCCCCCCCTTTTTTTTTTTCTAAAATGATCTTTTTATAAGTATATAAAACATATTTCTGAAATTTAAATTCTGAAAATGTTTTTATATTTTTATTATTTAAATTTTAAAAGTAATATTTTATATAAATATAAAAAATGTTTTAAAAATTAAAAAATGTGTGTTTTTAAAATTTAAATTTTAAAAGTATGTTTTATATATTGATCATGGAATAATTTAAAAAAAAAATTAAAAAAAAGAAGAGATACAGATAGAAAAATAGGAGTGATAAAAGTAAAAACAAGAGCAAGGAGACTTTTTTCTAGGTGGATTTCCGTATTATTGGCTCAATCAGTGGAATAAAAATTCTCTATTTTTTTATTTCTATTTCTTTCTGTATATACATAGTTCTTACACATTCTTTATCTCTCTTCAAAATGGAGCTCTAGAGGATCCTTGCCCGAATGAGTGACATGTGTTCCGTTCTTGGTATTGCTTGTCGGATCCATCACTTGAGCACGGGTGTATACCACAGGAAAGAAGAAAATCTTTCCAATCTCTCCGTAAAGAAAAAGCAAAAACAAAAACTATGGATGATTAATGCGTTTGATTTTAGAAATGCAATGCGAGAGAAGAGATTTTCTTTTTTAATTTTATCTCTTATATAGAAATTTGAAAGAAAAAAAAAACATAAGAAACGAAGTTAAATTTCTTTCCTTTAAAAATGGGAAGATTTTGAAGTGAGGAAAAATATTTATAATTTTTGAAGTATATTATCAATGATTTACATAATAAAAACTTAAAAATATATTTTTATTAAAATTCATAATATTTAATATTATTTGTATTAAATCATGAATTTTTTAATAAATTTTATTAACAAAATTACCCTCAAAACTTCATTTAGCACCCTTTTATTATTGTATAAAAGTGTTCGTGCAAGTTATCAATTAGCAAACTGTTTAATTGAAAAAAAATGGAATAGAAATAAGGAAATTTAATAGAAAAACTCCTATTTAATTCAAAAGTTTGAAAAAAAAAAGAAGTAAAAAGTAAAATAGAAACTATTTAATATGAAAAATATTTTTATCATTTTAATCTTTATAAAACTTAATATATTAATGTTATTAAATGCTATAATTTTTAATAAAATTTTTATTGTATAACTTGAATACACATTATACAAACTTGTCTACTTTATTTTTTTTTAAAAATTATTTATGAAAAAGTAAAAATAATTTTGTATTATTCTCTGTACAAATTTTTAAACACAGCCGGGTAACATAAATAACTGCTATTAGTTAAAAGAAATTCCTAGACAACGATGATAAAATTCCTAACATTGGGGAGGAAGCAATTCTTGCACAGCATCATGAACGCAACAGATAACATGAATATCCCTCTTCTATTTAAGTGTACAATTTTAGCCCTAAACTACAGAAAATAAAGCACAGCCCAGTGACTTTCCCTGCCTCTCCTCCCATCATGAATTTTTAATAGCAAAAATTACAAATCAAATAGCAAGGTCTCTGTGGGTGTAGCTAACTGCTTTGTCACCATCTACTATCTGTCCACTGCCTTTGAGAATCCTGCACATAAAAGCAATTGAATAGTAAGTTAATTCTTCGTAAATGATAAATCTATTCACATAAATCTTCTGTACCATGTGTGATTGAATTTTTTATTACATAGTATCGTTCAAATTGATCATTTAATAGGAGACTGAATGAAATTGGTAGTTGTAAAAGGAACTAAAAGGTTTGTAAAGTAATAATATAACCATCAGCACATACCATATGTTTGTTAACCATCCTTAACCCCTGCTGGACCCCGAGCATGAATCCTGCCTGTACTTATTCCAACCTATTAAAGCCCAAGAGAATTTTGAATTAAATAATCAACAACCTTAGCATAAGAGTTTGATTATTAAAAATTGTGGTTAAGATAAATAATTAAACTTAAGATTAGTTTCTTTACGTATAATTCATCACATTCATAGACATGTATGTTTATATTTTTTGTGTAACTAATTCTGTTATCTTTTGTTAATATATATTCTCACATGAGAGTGGTGCAATTTACCCTCTCTCAACTTGAGCAAATGCATTCTTCTCTCTCTTTTCTATCTTGGTGTCAAAGCTATGACGCTACATCTTCTTCTGTTTCTACTGTTTTTTAGCTCTTTTGCAACGAATGGCTCAACGACTAAGATGTATCCACTGTTCAGCAACTCAATTCAAATTGTTTCAATCAAGTTGGATTAAAGTAACTACCTCATCTGGGAGTGAGTCGTTCTCCCACTCATCGAAGAAAATTTTCTTGAAACACACATTGATGGCACTGGTACTCCACCGTCGAGAATGATCGTCGAAGGGATAGAGAGTCGCCCTAACCCACTGTTTCAGGAATGGTTTGCAACGGACCGTCTCTTAGTTGGGTGGTTGAGGAACACCATGACTCAAGAGATTGGTGCCAAGCTCCTTCACTGTCAAAATGCAAGGGATCTCTGGGTAGGTACTAGAGATTTAACCTGCGCATCAATAAAATCGAGGATAATGGTGCTCAAGTCGGAGCTCCATCAACAGAGGAAGAACGCATTGAAGATGGAAGAATATTTAGCAAAAATGAAAAATATCTTTGACCAACTAACCTTGGCAGGAGCCTCAATTGCCACTAAAGATCTTAGTCTTTATAATCTTAATGGTCTTGAAGCAGATTATAGTGAAATTGATAGATCAACCCAACTTGACATGGATAACTGCTCAATCGGCTCAGCTGCCCTTTGAAAGTCGATTGGAGCAACTTAATCAACTATCTACTCTCTCTGTGCAACCAGCAGCAAACGTTGCTCAGAAGGATGAAAATGAAGGCCAAAACAAAGGACAAGCAGATCAATCACACTGGCGTGATGGACCTCGTGGTGGTTTCCAAGGAGGAAGAAGAGGTTGAGGTCGTTAAGGGAATTACAATAACAGTAACAATCGGCCTCGCTGTCAATTATATGGTAAGTATAGACATATTGTGGCTGTTTGTTATCATAGTTTTGATCAAACTTTCCCGCCAAACTCCAACAATCAATCTCAGCTCAATTTTAGCAATTCAAGAGGGTAATAATTAGAACTCACCTCAGATATACCATATCTCACCTCAAGCTTATTACGCCACTCCACAAACAGTAGTAGATCCTTCATGGTACATGGACAATGGTGCTACTCATCTTTACACCTGCATTGGAGATAGAACAAACATAGTAGGTGTTGGTTCAACCTCTCTATGTGGTTCAACCTCAGACTCGGGCATGTGAAGTCTTTAGTGAAGCACGTGAAAGTCCAGTACGTTCAAATGATGCACTCGCTAACCCTTTGGATCAAAGTCAATCTTTTGCAGCCCAATCCGACAACGACTCAGACTTATTTGAAAGGCCTCACCATCAAATGATTACCCGGTCCAAGGTTGGCACCTTCAAACCCAAATACCCATTTATGGGTCTTCTTCAACATGAAAATCTTGACTTCTTTGCACCCGAACCACAATCTGTACCAAAGGAACTCTCTATTCCTCAGTGGAAGCAAGCGATGATTGATGAGTTCATGGCACTATAGAAGAACGATACCTGGTGTCTTGTGTCATTTAATGGCCGACAGAAAATAATAGACTACAAATGGGTGTTTAAGACGAAGTATAAATTTGATGGTTCGATCCTCAAACATAAAGCTTGTCTTTTGTAGCAAAAGGTTTTCAACAGACAGAAGGTATGGATTATGGTGAGACTTTTAACCTTGATGTCAAACTAACTACCATCAGAGTTGTGTTAACAATGGTAGCATTTTTTGATTGGGAAGTACACCAACTTGATGTAAACAATGCATTTTTAAATGGCTATCTTCAAGAGGATGTGTTTATGCGTCAACCAGAGGGTTTTGTTGATCCACAACGACCATATCATGTGTGCAAATTAGTCAAAGCCCTGTATGGGCTCAAGCAGGCATCTTGGGCTTGTTTTGACAGACTGACATTGACCTTAATTCAGTGGGGTTTTGAAAACGCCAAAAGTGATGTATCCTTGTTCTATAAACGGACTTCGAGCCTTACAATTTTTGTGCTTGTATCTGTAGATGACATCTTTGTTACGGGTAATGACAGAACCTACCTGAGGAAATTTATTCGACAGTTGAATGAAGAATTTGCTCTAAAGAATCTTGACCCTCTATATTACTTCCTTGGCATAGAAGTATATAGAGATCATTCTGGTTTTCATTTGTCTCAAGCTAAGTAAACAATAGATGTTTTAAAAAGGTTTAATATACTGGATTGTGCTTCAGTTTCAACTCCCATGGTCACTGGTCGTCCTTTCACAGCTCAAGATGGTGCTCCAATGAAAGACCTCTCACTGTATAGAAAAGTCATTGGATCACTACAGTACTTAGTGACTACGAGACTTGACATTGCCTTCTCGATTAACAAGTTGAGCCAGTTCTTCTCTAATCCTACCAAAACTCATTTTCAAAGAGTAAAAAGGATCTTGAGGTATCTCATGGGTATCTTTCATTTTGGGATTCATGTTAAGCCATGTAAGTCTCTTGAATTGACGGCTTTCACAGATGCAAATTGGGCGACAAACACTGATGACAGGAAATCAATGGCCGGAATTTGTGTTTTCCTTGGAGATTCTTTGGTCTCTTGGTCATCAAGAAAGCAGAAGGTAGTATCCCAGTTTAGTACAGAATCTGAATACTGAGCCTTAGCTGATGGAGCTTCTGAAGTACGGTGGATTTTGTCATTGTTGATAGAATTAGGATTGTATATTAAGAGGCCAGCAACAACAGTTTGGTGTGATAATTTGAGTGCTCAAGCACTTGCCTCCAATCCTGTGCAGCATGTCCATAGCAAGCATATCGAGATTGACATTCATTTTATCCGAGATTTAGTAGCTTCTGGTTATATCAGTGTTAAATATGTTCCCTCTGAATTACAACTTGCCGACTGCCTCACAAAAGCATTGTCGCATACTAAGTTTCAAGATTGTAGATGCAAACTCAGTTTGATTCCATCACCCTTTCGTTTGAGGGGACGTTAAGATAAGTAATTAAGCTTAAGATTAATTTACATACAATTGTATAATTCATCACACTCATACACGTGTATGTTTGATATTCTTTGTGTAACCAATTCTGTTATCTTTTGTTAATATATATTCTCACATGAGAGTGGTGTGATTTACCCTCTTCAGCTTAAGCAAATACATTCTCCTTTCCCTTTTTTATCTATAATATCATACCTCTGCCCCTAGTTCAAATCGTGCCCCATCACAGAATCTTTTACGTGAAAAATAGCAGCACTGCCAATATAGTGAACATTATTTGCATAACTACCACCGTACAATGTGCTAAAACTCGGAGAGGGTTAACTGCTGAAAAGAAAAGGGTTGTTGTGTTTATTAATATATAACTTAATCATAAAAGTCAATTAAATTACACAAAATAATGAAATGATGCAAAGTAGATAATATGATTAGTGGCACAAATAAAAATATAATATATTTCACACATTACCTGTCCGCTTGGCGTAAAAACACATCAGCTACTTCATGATCTTCTGCGACAATGGAACCAGTATGCGCACTGCCACAGAGGAGAAAATGTGATAAATTTCCATCCAAGCCCACTGCACTACTACAGATCTAAGTTGAAATGGGAGATGGATGAAAGGAAAATTTGCTTTTGATATATTATCAAGAAATAAAGAGCTACATGCCTTCCATAAAGATTTATATGATCAATAGCTGCATAAATATCATCCACAATTTCAACAGCGCACGCCAATGAATTGTACTCATGATGAAATGAACGAACCGGTGGAATATTTAACAGAGGACTTGCCTTGGGTCCTCCATATAATGTAATACCTGCATAAATTTTAAATCATTTTACCATTCCAGAAACCTTATAAGCAAAATTTGACAGTCGATGTGACTTCAAGAAACCATTCTTCAATATTAGAAAAATGCCACACACATAATTCACCATCTAATCTAATAGAACTGTTTGCCAGAAGTCATACCTTCTGTCCGTAGCTCAACAACAT
This sequence comes from Canavalia gladiata, assembly GCA_037954105.1. Taxonomy (NCBI): domain Eukaryota; kingdom Viridiplantae; phylum Streptophyta; class Magnoliopsida; order Fabales; family Fabaceae; genus Canavalia; species Canavalia gladiata. The sequence goes on from CM075668.1 coordinate 14,299,888, forward strand.
TATTATTGAGCCAGTCATTCTCAAGTAAGTCCTTATGAACAAGAAGTGTTTCCTAAAAGTTGAAATTTAAATAACGTAAGTTATACAAGGCAGTGAAAAGTGAGTCAGCAAAAATAACTAGGAAGCACCAGATCAATTCCATCATCCAGCTGAAAGAAAAGTAGAATGCAGATTCTAGCTTTAGTTAAAGGTGCCGATCTTCAAAGAGAGCAAGTTTATAGATCAGAAATTAATATCTTAATATCTGTGCTGAATTCACCTTAAGTAGCTCAGGAATTTCTTCTCTTGATGTCACAAGTCCAATAAGTTTAGATCCAACAGTATCTGGTATGGCTTCAGTAATTACCTAAAGTTCCAGGGGTGACAAATTACCCAGAAAATGTTTATTAATGAGATAGCCAAATCAAATATAATTTAAAAAGGAAAATGGTTCACAGATTATCATTTAATTTGAAACCAAACTTTGTGCAAAATTGCATTTGATCGCTTAGCCTCCTTGCCTCCTTTCAAGAGAAGCCCGTTCCCACTTCGGATTGCCAAGGAAGCTATCTGTTCAGATTACATGAGGCTACTGGCTTAGAATGCAGATAAACAGCATATAATTCAAAAACAATTAATCTGGACTCTATTTTTTTGCAACTGCAGTGTAGATATTTTTTGAATTTAAATAAGTTTCATACTTCCATGTGATATAAGAATTCATTTTATTATTTTAAAGTAAGGTCTGATCCACAACTTAGTAGGTACTTTATGCAGTTCAAGCATGCCATAGACACAGCAAACTGAAACAGAATCATACATAAAGGCAAGAGGAAGGGTAAAATTGAGAATAATTAACCAGGTATTAACAGAAGGTGAAAATGTTAATTTACCTGTACTAGTGCATCAGGGCGATACTCAAAAACAATTAAAAGAACTCCCAAAGGAGATGATGTTTTCTCCAAAATCAGCCCCTCGGCAAGCTAAATAAAAAGGTAGCTGTCAGATATAGTAGATCAATAACTACTGTTAAAAATTTAACACAATCGAGTGTCCATGAGAAACTTTTCAAAAACATCATAAACAATATATTTTATGACCAAGCGACATTCAATTTCACATAATATGGAGTTTGGACAGCTTCCTTATACAAAATTGCAGATAACACAGCTTATTTCCTTCTTATCTACTAGCATAATGCAAAACTAGAATCTGTAATAAATACAAGTAGAAGGGAAATTGATTCAACTAAGCATAATGTAAAACTACCATGACCAATAATAAAAAAAGCTAGAATAAAGTTTTTTATTACCTCTGTTCGTTTTAACACTCGACCACTTGAATCTTCCATGTTTGCAATAATTCAAATGTTCTTTGCAAGGGTTGCAAGCTGTCAGTTAGCATAATTTATCATCACAAATTTTGCACTCAAAATTTTAAACAATTATGTACAGTTTGTTAAAATTAAACAACTTTTTTTTGGTAAACTGCCTTGCCTTCTCATTCTTTAAAATCAGCCAAGCAACCAAAGATTTTTCATATCCTGCTTCTTGTGCTGGAGCAACATCAGCTTCATTTTCAATCCTGATCTCTTTTTGATGTGCTTCCAGCGCATCAGCTATTTTTAGCCAAATTTGTTTTCTCTCTTATGAAGATAAGGCCTGTAATGAAAGATTGGGAACTCAGAATGTTAAAAAGGAGTAGTATACTAACAGCTCAGTAATATCCATGATTCATCAGATATTTTTCCAAGAGTTAAGACATAAAAAAGACATGAAGCCGTCTTGAACAGTCCCTAGCTGCAACTGCCATCTCACGTGCATCAACCTCTTTCACTGGCTCCCATCTATGAGCATCTTTATGGAAGAGGGTTCCAATACGTTGTCCTTGGAGGACTTTAATGATATTTTCAGCCGCATAACCACTGAAAGGAGAAAAAAGTAATGTGGCAGAAGCAAGGAAAATTCACCTTTCAAAAATAGGAATCAGATAGAGTAGGTAGCATACATAATGGAATTGATAGTGTTTCTTGGAATTAAAATTTTATGTTTAATACATCAATAATAAAAAAGCTGAAAAAAAATTCATGAATGATCTTCCTAATCTTTGTGCATGCACACATGTCTCATAAATTTATTGGCTAAACATCTGGTCAGCAAAAAGTCATTCGTAAAGAAAAACAGATAAAACAGTTTCACCGCATTCAAAATTAAATAGATAAAAGATTTTTATTTCCATTTCTCAAAAGGGCTTTTGGTTTAGTGAGAGTAGTGATTTTATATGTCATGGACAAAATAAAATATTTCTGATTGAAAATGGAGCCACTGAAAAATGCTTTAAATAAAACATAAAGGGATACAAATATGCCTTCAATACTTTCGAAAAATACAAAAAACAAAAAGCAATTTCAGTTTTAATCTTTCTTGGAAACATGGTATAATAGAGCACCTGGCAATGACAACAGGAATGCCAGCTTCAGCTGCATGAATAGAATAGAAGCTTTTACTTTGGCGGTCATTCCTCCTCTTCCCACTCTAGACTTGTCTCCAAAAGTAATTTCATTTTGATGCTTTTCCTTAACGTATGTATGAATAAGTTTGGACTGTGGATCACTTGGAGGGCCACTATGAAGACCCTCTACATCACTCAACAAAATAAGAAAATCAGCTTTTAATTCCAAGGCCAATAAAGCAGATAAACTGTCATTATCCCAAAATATGCCAGAAGAACCTGCACAAAATCATTCTGTGACACTAAGTACTCTTTAGGTTATTCCATACCTGACCCGGTTTAGAAAATTCAAACATTGAAACAACACCCTTTTATATTATACAAGTTTAACAGAAGAGTTTCATTCCATCCAATACATATGACCTGATCTGACTCAATATTTTGTTTGATGTGTATTCAACAAGTCTATCAAGAGAAGGTGTGGGAGGAACTAATCGTGACTATATAAATTATACATGAATGTTCAAGTTGGTTTTCCTTAATCTAATATTGATCATCTGTGTACGAGTATATAATCAAAGATTAGCTATTTACCTGAGAGCATGCTGTATACGTTTTTTACATACACCCATGCAATTTCATGAAATTTTATTATTTATAGTTCAAAGTTTGTCAACAGATTAATCAACGTAGCTAAAGTTTATTGGAATTAATGAATTACTGTTGTTGTGCTAGTCTTGCATGTTTCTTTCCTTAACGCCCAAACCTATATTCCTGTCTGTAGCATGTTTGGTTCTCTAACGTGGAAAAAGGCACTGTAATTTATTTTGAAGGCTTCCCAAATGGAGATCTTTTTGTCATTAAACCATACAAGTTTAATTCATATGACTCAAACTAAATCATACATCTTCCCTGCGTTAATGCTTATTATGCCACTTGCACTAATGCTAGGTAGTTTCTTTCTGGCATTGATATTCCTAGGTGATATCTTAGTCTTTTGGAGATTTAAATAACAATAAATAATTTTTCGCTTTTCCACTAAACTACGATGTTACCACCTAATTTGTGGTTGTAGTCAATCAAGCCAGTCACATAACCAAAAACCTCATTTATCATGAACGTACCCAGTATATAGAGAATATCTCCATTTCATTTCTGAAAAAGTTGGCATTGGTTTCGTTAACTTGTTAACGATTGATCATTACACCAACTTGTCAACCTGCTCTATACGATTCTCTTCCTTCCTTTCGATATCTATAATTTTAGATCAATATTTATAATATCTGTATTCTTCCTCTCAAAAGATAAAAAGATGCTACTTAACTAACTATATTGGTTAGTTAAACAATTATGCAGAATAATTAAAACTGTTTATATACAAAAACTCTGCCATATAAAAATTGTTTTTTTTTTTATTTCTCTTCAAATTCTATATTATGATTTTTCCAAACTTTTTAAGAAAAAATAATAAAAAAAACAATTCTATGCCCTACTTTAATTTCTTTTTTCAAACACTTTTTTATATTTTTTATAATTTTTTTATCAAATCAAACATATTTAAATATATTATAATATCAATTAGTATATTAGTTTTTTAAAAAAGTATAATATTTTAATTTTAATTTAAAATGATTTTTATTTTATATTAATTATATTAGCTTTAAAGTTATTACAATTACAAAGAATAAACAAATTTTTTAAATTTTATAAAAAAATCATAAAATATTTTACTAGTCTTATAAAACGAATATAAGTGTATTTTCTGAATTACTGTTTAAGTATACAATTTTGCAGCGCAATTGGTAAAAAAAAAAAAGTAAATATAAAAATAAAATGAGATTTAGATGTGTGGCTTGCAAAGAAAAAAGCCAAAATCAACGTGTAGTTTGGTTTATCACATGAAGCCAGGTTTGTTACATGAAGCTTCCATTTGAATGTAATGTAAAGAAAACAGTGAGAAAATTTAACTTATCCCTTTTATTTTTTAATCTTTTAAACATGTGTCATAAGGAAGTCAAAGAATTAATAAATATTTTTTAATCTTTCAAACAGGTGTTATAAGGAAGTTAAAGAATTAATAAATAGTAATTTTTTATTAAAATTCATAATGAGATTACATTTAAAACTACAAACGGATGTTTTAATAACATTTTAAAAAAATATTTTTTAATACTTTAATCATTATTTTAAAGAAATTTTTAAGTGTTTTTTATATTTTCTTTTTTCTCACATTCTTCGTGTAATGTCATTCTTATTCGAATCCACACTCTTTTGATGCAGTTGTCTCGGTGATGAACGAAATGCAACCTCTTTTTTGTATTTTTTTTTTCTTTTATATTTTATTGAATCTCGCATCTATATTGTCACATCTATCTCTCTCCAAATAAACTTCTTCATTCTTCATTCATTTAGCACAGAGGATGGAATGCAAACTCCAATGGTTAAATAACCATGTTCAAAGGTGAGGGATATCCGGAAATGGAAGGGATGAAGTGAATAATAAGTGGAATCTAATCTGTATGCACACATGTGCGGGCTTGATAGCAGGATGTTTGCTACCTTTCAGGAATCTTTCAGTTTAAGCAACGTTGAAGGCTTTTTCTCATTTTAATTTGTCAGAATGTTTAATAAAAAATATCAAAATTTGCATAATCTTTTACATATCTTAGCATTCATATAATATATATACATACTGTTTCCATGAAATTCAACGTAAATATTCAATATAAAATTATTAAATATGTGAAAAATTTATGGATCTTATAAAAAGAAAAAGATATTATTATATATTATTATTAACGCTCACAATAAAAACATGTAAAATAAGAAATGTTTCAGTACTGTTGGAGTTTTTTTACCCGTTAAAGCAATATATCTAGCATGTACAGTATTTTCTTTTCCTAACTTTAAAGTTTTAAAATAAAAAATCTTCATTAAAAAAATATATCGCGAGAAAGTGAATATTACAGAAATAACTAAAATTTACGGGGCATAAAGAAGCGGTTTTGAACTATTGTTTGAAAAGTTATTTGTTTCCCGTTCCTTTCCTTCAACACCGATTGATAAGTAGAAAGTAAAATCAGATTTCTTCCCCGCTTCCCTTTAACAGTTGTGGTTTGGTATTAAAAATATTTTTTAAATATACTATAACCAGTAATATATTTTTTATTTAAAATATAAGTTTAAATTTTATTATTTTTTTATATATAAAAAATATTATCTAAATTTATGGTTTTATTAAAAAATTATTTTAAAAAAATGAAAATATATTTAAATTTATTACAATATATTAATATTAAAACTTTAATTAAATTATATATCAAAAATAAAAATTATATTAATTTTTAATGAAAATAAGTGTGACTTCATAAAATTATTATTTAAAAATAAAATTTTAATTTAACATATAAAGATAAATTTACATAGTGATATGGTTTTTATGTTACATAATTATAATAAGAAAAGGTTAAATTTAAACCGTTAACATTGAAAACAATTTGAATAAAAAAATTGGCAAAATTCAGTCTTTAAACAAAGGCATGAAGGAAAATGAAAGTGTGCAAAAAAACGTAAGGTTCTTTGAGGGATTGAAAAGGAAATTCAATGAATTAATTAATTATAATTATAATAACTAAAAAAGCGTGGGCAGTTATAGTTATGCATGGCGTTATAGTTATGCATGGTTGCCGCATGTATAAATCAGGATGACGACGAGCGGTGACCAACGCCATTGTAACATAACACAGACTGGGCGGCTGGGTTGTTCTTCGATATCCACTCTGACTCGCCGGGTTGACTCGCTCGAGTAGTTGGGGTTTCTGATTTCGACCACTGACAAATCTCAACTTTGTCTCAGGTCAATTATGCTACTTTGTTTTCGCTTGAATTTTGATTTTTATTTTTGATTTAATTTTTTTAGCGTTTGCGTTCTGCATGGATTGAGTTGGTGGTGAATGAATCATCCGACAATGTAGTTTGCGTTTGTTCTGATTCTCAATTCCTTCCTGAACTCGCGTTTACTCTGTTTGTTGTTTCTGAATTCCCTTTATTTGAATTTCGTCGCCAGGTATATGTGTAATTGTGTTGGGCTTTAATCTCATTTTGTATTTTTGAGCATGAAAACAACTGTGTACTTGCAGATATGGTGTTATTGTTTCCTTTCTTCGTTGTTTTATTGATTTGTTTCTTTCTTTTTTTCGGATGTTTGATTGATTTATCTATTCGGTAATTTATTTCCATTTGCTTTTGCTTCAATTCAAGCTGTTTGGGTATGTGTGGTAAATAATATTAAAACAAACTCCTGAAATTCTTCTGTGGTGTATGAGATAAGAGGGAGCTGGTGGTTGTGAATGGTTCTGATAATTGATAAGCAATGCAAAAATGGGCTCGCCTTATTGGGTTGAGTCCAATGGATCTAGGAGATCAGCATAGTGCATGATTATTTGTGAAAGCTAGCTTCAGTTAGATAAGGACCAACGAAAAAGCTTCATCTAGATAAATAACACTCCCTTGATATTTTCCAAGATTTGCTCTTTTTTGAGAAATTTATTCCTAAAAGCAGAATAAAGGAGCCTTTTCCCCAATTATGATGTCAATAGACTCAGTTTCATTTGCTCTACTGCTATCCATGTGACCTCACCTGACTCAATATTTTGTTTGATGTGTATTCAAGAACCATATCAAGAGAAGGTGTGGGAGGAACTAATCATGACTATATAAACTATCCGTGAATGGTCAAGTTGGTTTTCTTTAATCTAATATTGACCATCTATGTATGAGTATATAATCAAGATTAGCACCTTGATGCGCAAACCTATATGCATATCTGAAACATATGTAGTTATCTAAGGTAAAAAAAGCAATGTACTTTACTTTGAAGGCTTCCCAAATGGAGATCTTTTTATCATGAAACCATGCAGGAAATCAATAGACTCGTACTTGCTTTACAACAGAATGCCGTATGATGTACCCACTTTCCGGTTAGATACAATACCATTTCTGGATCGACTTTCCACCGAATCAAATCACTTTTGTCGTTCTCATTAAAAGCTAGTGCTATTGTATAGCTGGAGTTTGTCTTTGTTTTCACATCTGGCTATTCTTATAACGACACCTAATTTGATCTTGTTGTTGCTTCTTCTGGAATTTGGACGAGTGTTAAGCTTTTAAGGTCTTATGTGTTAAGCTGCTTTGCCATTTCAGTTACCATCTTTAGCTGCATTCGTGTCACACTTCATCAAACACCCGTTTGCTCAGATGAAAATTATTTGCCAGTTGTTTTATTTTCATAGACATCGTTGAAGAGTTCCGTGCAAGTTCTTTTCTTTTCTGGCATGCATATTTAAAGAACAGGGTGGAGTTTATTTCTCATATTTAGGATTGTGTTCTCTGTTATTCTTTCTTGATCTGCTTCTAAAATTATAATTTACAGGAAAAGCAAAGGCCATATAACAATGAAGGCACTTATTCTTGTTGGTGGGTTTGGAACAAGGTTGAGGCCATTGACACTAAGTGTTCCTAAGCCTCTTGTTGAATTCGGTAACAAGCCCATGATTCTGCATCAGGTAAGGCTCTTTGAAGCCTCCTTTCTTGAAGTCTTGCATCTGTTATGCTACAAGAGTAAATGAGGGATAGAATTTGTTTTTGAATAGCCTCTGTGTGATAGTTTCTTCTAGATATCATGGATTGGTCTCAGTTTTGGGAAAATGCTACATAGCCAGAATTATTTCTGCTACAATCTTTGACAGACTCACAATTGGCATGTTTATTGACTCTTGGATGTATGAATGCTCCTTACCCTTTTATCTTATCCAACGACTCACCTTGAATCTAACTGAATTCTGTCAAAATCCTTTTTTTCTAGGAATTGTGTAACACTATTCTCTAGTTGCATGATAAAAAAAGCTAATACTTTTATCATTTAAATCAGAATCCTGACACCAAGAATGGTTCTAAAACATGACAAAATAATGGATATATTTAGTTTTACCATTTTGGGGAGTTAAATTATAGATTCCCTAAATTTTAGTTAATTTAGATTGCTCCAGTGACTATTTCCCACCATCATTAATCTGTTTTTGGTGGATAGAGTGTGGCCGTTTCCTGTATTTGTGGATGGTATCTTCTTCCCCCTTACACAAGAAGTGGGAAAATTTGTTCTTTCTTGCTTGAGTTGGTATTTTGAATTTCACTTGATAATGATTGTCTTTTTTACTTGTTTCTTTATTTGTTCTCCTCGCCATCCAGTCACTGACTGTGTGAGTATGTGCAGTTGCATAATTGAATATGTATTTGTGTCTTTTGTTAATATTTGTCTTAATACTGCTTAATAGACCATCCTTCTGATTTACCTTTTAATTATACTTGTTTCACAGATAGAGGCTCTTAAGGCCATTGGAGTTACTGAAGTGGTGCTGGCTATCAATTACCAACCAGAGGTAAGGATTGAGTAACTCCTTATCACACTGTGCTGTGATTTTTATTGAGATAAATGTAAATAAAGTTTCTGTATTTTGACTTTGTAAAAAAAATTCCTTTTGCAGGTGATGTTGAATTTCTTGAAAGATTTTGAGGCAAAGCTTGGCATCAAAATCACTTGTTCTCAAGAAACTGAGCCATTGGGGACTGCAGGTCCCTTGGCTCTTGCCAGGGATAAGCTGATTGATCACAGGGGAGAGCCATTTTTTGTTCTCAACAGTGATGTTATCAGTGAGTACCCACTCAAAGAAATGATTGAATTCCACAAAGGCCATGGAGGAGAGGCTTCCATAATGGTGACAAAGGTAACAGAATTGAAACAAAAAAATAAAAAATCATTGCATTATTAGAGCTATCAATATCTTTTTCTCATCTACTTGTGTAGGTCGATGAGCCATCAAAATATGGTGTGGTTGTGATGGACGACACTACTGGACAGGTTGATAAATTTGTAGAGAAACCAAAGTTGTTTATTGGTAACAAAATCAATGCTGGAATCTACCTATTGAACCCCTCAGTTTTGGATCGAATTGAACTGAGGCCCACTTCTATTGAGAAAGAGGTGTTTCCAAAGATTGCATCAGAGAAAAAGCTATATGCAATGGTCCTGCCTGGATTCTGGATGGACATTGGACAACCAAGGGACTATATTTCTGGCCTGAGACTTTATCTGGACTCACTGAGGAAAAAGACTCCTTCTATGCTTGCCAGTGGTCCTCACGTTGTGGAGAACGTCATTGTGCATGAGACTGCCAAAATTGGTGAGGGATGTCTCATTGGACCTGATGTTGCTATCGGTCCTGGCTGTGTTGTTGAGTCAGGTGTCAGACTTTCACGCTGCGCCGTTATGCGAGGAGTTCGGATTAAAATGCATGCTTGCATATTTAGCAGTATCATTGGGTGGCATTCCACTGTTGGGCAATGGGCTCGTGTGGAGAATATGACCATCCTTGGAGAAGGTGTCCATGTTTGTGATGAAGTTTATATCAATGGTGGTGTAGTTTTGCCCCACAAGGAGATCAAGTCAAGCATTTTTAAGCCAGAAATAGTCATGTGAGATTATTGTCTTCTAAATTCTTAGGATGTAATTAGGAGAGACGATGGGTCTTAAGTCTGATTTTTGTTTACAAGTCAGTATCGTTTAGAATGACTGATGCCATATTGTCCTATGCTGAAAGGTCAGTGTCTTCGTAAAGCGTATAAATTTGGTCTACTGTTCCTAAGTTGTGTAATTTTCATGGTTATGTATAGAAATTAATGATTAAGTTATTTCTCTCTCTTGTAAGGATTTCTCGATTTTTTTTGGTCGAAAGGATTTCTATGATTATTTGAGATAAATTCTGCTTGGAACTGGATAATTGATGGGCCATTGTTGTAAAACAGAAAGACCAAGGGAGGGCCTTTATTATTTACAACCCTTTTTTCTATTTGCACTTTCCTTCCCTTTTTTCTAAAATTATATTTTTATAAGTATATAAAACATATTTCTGAAATTTAATTTCTGAAAATGTATTTTATAATTAAATTTTAAAAGTATTAAAATTAAAGTGAAAAAAATAAATTTTTAAATTTAGAATATTCTTTATATTTTTAAAATTTAAATTTTAGAGGTAATATTTTATATAAATATAAAAAATGTTTTAAAAATTTTAAAAATGTGTGTTTTTAAATTTAAATTTTAAAAGTATATTTAATATATTTATCATGGAATGATTTTAGAAAAAATTTAAAAAAAAAAGATACAAACAGAAAAATAGGAGTGAAAAACGTAAAAACAAGAGCAAGGAGACATTTTTCTAGGTGGATTTCCGTATTATTGGTTCAATCAGGGGAATAAAAATTCTCTATTTTTTCATTTCTATTTCTTTCTGTATATACCTACGCGTTATCACACATTCTTTATCTCTTTTTAACATGGAGCTCTAGAGGATCCTTGCCCGAATGAGTGACATGTGTTCCGTTCTTGGTATTGCTTGTCGGATCCATCACTTGAGCACGGGTGTATACCACAGGAAAGAAGAAAATCTTTCCAATCTCTCTGTAAAGAAAAAACAAAAACAAAAACTATGGATGATTAATGCGTTTGATTTTAGAAATGCAATGCGAGAGAAGAGATTTTCTTTTTTAATTTTATCTTATATATAAATTTGAAAGAAAAAAAAAACATAAGAAACGAAGTTAAATTTCTTTCCATTAAAAATGGGAAGATTTTGAAGTGAGGAAAAATATTTATAATTTTTTAAGTATATTATCAATGATTTATTTAATATATATTTAAGAATACATAATAAAAACTTAAAAATATCTTTTTATTAAAACTCATAATATTTAATTTTATTTGTATTTTAAATAATGTAATTTTTAATAAATCTTACTAACAAATTACCCTTAAAACTTTATATAGCACCCTTTTATTATTACTTATAAAGAGAGTGTATCATCATCATCAACAAGAGGACTCTTTTTACCCTCTTCTACTAATATTCATTTACTAAATAATTAGACTTTAAAAAAAATTTACATACTAAAAGTGTTTGTGCAAGTTATCAACTAGCAAATTGTTTAATTGAAAAAAAATGGAAGAGAAATAAGAAAGTTTAATAGAAAAACTCCTATTTAATTCAAAAGTTTGAAAGAGAAGTAAAAATTAAAAGAGAAACTATTCAATATGAAAAAAATATTTGTATCATTTTAATCTTTATAAAACTTAATATATTAATATCATTAAATTCTATAATTTTTAATAAAAAATTTTTGTTTTTTATTGTATAACTTGAATACACATTATAAAAATCGTCTATTTTATTCTTTAAAAAAAATTATTTATAAAAAAATAAAAATAATTTTTTATTATTTTTACTATTATCCATACAAATTTTTAAACACAGCCAGATAACATAAATAACTGCTATTAGTTAAAAGAAAATCCTAACATTGGGGAGGAAGCAATTCTTGCACAGCATCATGAACGCAACAGATAACATAAATATCCCCTTCTCTATTGAAGTGTACAATTTTAGCCCTAAACTACAGAAAATAAAGCACAGCCCAGTGACTTTCCCTGCCTCTCCTCCCATCATGAATTTTTAATAGCAAAAATTACAAATCAAATAGCAAGGTCTCTGTGGGTGTAGCTAACTGCTTTGTCACCATCTACTATCTGTCCACTGCCTTTGAGAATCCTGCACATAAAAGCAATTGAATAGTAAGTTAATTCTTCGTAAATGATAAATCTATTCACATAAATCTTCTGTACCATGTGTGATTGAATTTTTTATTACATAGTGTCGTTCAAATTGATCATTCAATAGGAGACTGAATGAAATTGGTAGTTGTAAAAGGAACTGAAAGGTTTGTACTGTTTGTAAAGTAATAATATAACCATCAGCACATACCATCTGTTTGTTAACAATCCTTCAACTCCTACTGGACCCCGAGCATGAATCCTGCTAGTACTTATTCCAACCTATTAAAGCCCAAGAGAATTTTGCATTAAATAATCAATAACCTTAGCATAAGAGTTTGATTATTAAAAAAGTGCAACAATATCATACCTCTGCCCCTAGTCCAAATCGTGCCCCATCACAGAATCTTGTACTAGCATTGTGAAAAATAGCAGCACTGCCAATACAGTGAACATTATTTGCATAACTACCACCGTACAATGTGCTAAAACTTGGAGAGGGTTAATTGCTTAAGAGAAAAGGGTTGTTGTGTTTATTAATATATAACTTAGTCATAAAGGGAAATTAAATTACACAAAATAATGAAATGATGCAAAGTAGATAATATGATTAGAGGCACAAATAAAAATATAATATATTTCAAACATTACCTGTCGACTTGGCGTAAAAACACATCAGATACTTCATGATCTTCTGCGACAATGGAATCAGTATGTGCACTGCCACAAAGGAGAAAATGTGATAAATTGCCATCTAAGTCCACTGCACTATTGTAGATCTAAGTTGAAATGGGAGATGGATGAAAGGAAAATATGCTTCTGACATATTATCAAGAAATAAAGAGCTACATGCCTTCCATAAAGATTTATATGATCAATAGCTGCATAAACATCATCCACAATTTCAACAGCGCACGCCAATGAATTGTACTCATGATGAAATGAACGAACCGGTGGAATATTTAACAGAGGACTTGCCTTGGGTCCTCCATATAATGTAACACCTGCATAAATTTTAAACCATTTTACCATTCCAGAAACCTTATAAGCAAAATTTGACAGTCGATGTGACTTCAAGAAACCATTTTTCAATATTAGAAAAATGCCTCACACATAATTCACCATCTAATAGAACTGTTTGCCAGAAGTCATACCTTCTGTCCGTAGCTCAACAACAATATTATTGAGCCAGCCATTCTCAATTAAGTCCTTGTGAACAAGAAGTGTTTCCTAAAAGTTGAAATTTAAATAACATAAGTTATACAAAGCAGTGAAAAGTGAGTCAGCAAAAATAGCTAGGAAGCAGCTTGCCCTGTCATCCAGTAAATACAATTACCATGGCATTGCAGCCTGCTGGATAATCTATTTTTGCATCCAGTACGATCCGCCTTGCCATCTCGGAATCAGCAGATTTATCAACATAGACATGACAAATTCCATCTGTTTTGGAAAAAATTGGGACTTCATTATGGTAAAATCTTTTGACAAGAGGATTTACCATACAACGCCAAGCATCAGTTCATATTAAGCAGAAAGACCTTACCAGCATGACCCAGAACAGGAATTTTAGTGGAACTCTTGATCTGAGATACAAGTTTGTTGCTGCCTCTTGGAATCACCAGATCAATTACATCATCCAGCTGAAAGACAAGTAGAATGCAGATTCTAGCTTTAGTTAAAGCTGCAGATCTTCAAAGAGAGCAAGTTTATAGATCAGAAATTAATATCTTAATATCTGTGCTGAATTCACCTTAAGTAGCTCAGGAATTTCTTCTCTTGATGTCACAAGTCCAATAAGTTTAGATCCAACAGTATCTGGTATGGCTTCAGTAATTACCTAAAGTTCCAGGGGTGACAAATTACCCAGAAAATGTTTATTAATGAGATAGCCAAATCAAATATAATTTAAAAAGGAAAATGGTTCACAAATTATCATTTAATTTGAAACCAAACTTTGTGCAAAATTGCATTTGATCGCTTAGCCTCCTTGCCTCCTTTCAAGAGAAGCCCGTTCCCACTTCGGATTGCCAAGGAAGCTATCTGTTCAGATTACATGAGGCTACTGGCTTAGAATGCAGATAAACAGCATATAATTCAAAAACAATTAATCTGGACTCTATTTTTTTGCAACTGCAGTGTAGATATTTTTTGAATTTAAATAAGTTTCATACTTCCATGTGATAAGAATTCATTTTATTATTTTAAAGTAAGGTCTGATCCACAACTTAGTAGGTAATTTATGCAGTTCAAGCATGTCATAAAGACAGCAAACTGAAACAGAATCATACATAAAGGCAAGAGGAAGGATAAAATTGAGAATAATTAACCAGGTATTAACAGAAGGTGAAAATGTTAAGTTACCTGTACTAGTGCATCCGGGCGAGACTCAAAAACAATTAAAAGAACTCCCAAAGGAGATGATGTTTTCTCCAAAATCAGCCCCTCGGCAAGCTAAATAAAAAGGTAGCTGTCAGATATATTATAGATCAATAACTACTGTTAAAAATTTAACACAATCGGGTGTCCATGAGAAACTTTTTTAAAACATCATAAACAATGTATTTTATGACCAAGCGACATTCAATTTCACATACTGTGGAGTTTGGACAGCTTCCTTATACAAAATTGCAGATAACACAGCTTATTTCCTTCTTATCTACTAGCATAATGCAAAACTAGAATCTGTAATAAATACAAGTAGAAGGGAAATTGATTCAACTAAGCATAATGTAAAACTACCATGACCAATAATAAGAAAAGCTAGAATAAAGTTTTTATTACCTCTGTTCGTTTTAACACTCGACCAATTGGATCTTCCATGTTTGCAATAATTCGAATGTTCTTTGCAAGGGTGGCAAGCTGTCAGTTAGCATAATTTATCATCACAAATTTTTCAGTCTGTTAAAAATTTAAACAATTATGTACAGTTTGTTAAAATTAAACAATTTTTTTTTGGTAAACTGCCTTGCCTTCTCATTCTTTAAAATCAGCCTAGCAACCAAAGATTTTTCATATCCTGCTTCTTGTGCAGCAGCAACATCGGCTTCATTTTCAATCCTGATCTCTTTTTGATGTGCTTCCAGTGCATCAGCTATTTTTAGCAAAATTTGTTTTCTCTCTTCTGATGATAAGGCCTGTAATGAAAGAAATCAGAATGTTAAAGCAGGAATAGTATACTAACAGCTCAGTAATATCCATGATTCATCAGATATTTTTCCAAGAATTAAGACATAAAAGAGACCTGAAGCCGTCTTGAACAGTCCCTAGCTGCAACTGCCATCTCACGTGCATCAACCTCTTTCACTGGCTCCCATTTATGAGCATCTTTATGGAAGAGGGTTCCAATGCGTTGTCCTTGGAGGACTTTAATGATATTTTCAGCCGCATAACCACTGAAAGGAGAAAAAAGTAATGTGGCAGAAGCAAGGAAAATTCACCTTTCAAAAATAAGAATCAGATAGAGTAGGTAGCATACATAATGGAATTGATAGTGTTTCTCAGAATTAAAATTTATGTTTAATACATCAATAATAAAAAAGCTGAAAAAAAATTCATGAATGATCTTCCTACTCTTGGTGCATGCACACATGTCTCATAAATTTATTGGCTAAATATCTGGTCAGCAAAAAGTCATTTGTAAAGAAAAACTGATAAAACAAATAAACAGTCTCACTGCATTCAAAATTAAATAGATAAAAGATTTTTATTTCCATTTCTCAAAAGGGCTTTTTGGTTTGGTGAGAGTAGTGATTTTATATGTCATGGACAAAATAAAATATTTCTGATTGAAAATGGAGCCACTGAAAAATGGTTTAAATAAAACATAAAGGGGATACAAATATGCCTTCAATAGCAGTACTTTCGAAAAATACAAAAAACAAAAAGCAATTTCAGTTTTAATCTTTCCTGGAAACATTGTATAATAGAGCACCTGGTAATGACAACAGGAATGCCAGCTTCAGCTGCATGAATAGAAGCTTTTACTTTGGCGGTCATTCCTCCTCTTCCCACTCTAGATTTGTCTCCAAAAGTAATTTCATTTTGATGCTTTTCCTTAATGTATGTATGAATAAGTTTGGATTGTGGATCATTTGGAGGGCCGCTATAAAGACCCTCTACATCACTCAACAAAATAAGAAGATCAGCTTTTAATTCCAAGGCCAATAAAGCAGATAAACTGTCATTATCCCAAAATATGCCTGAAGAATCCTGCACAAAATCATTCAGTGACACTTAAGTACTCTTTAGGTTATTCCCATACCTGACCCAGTTTGGAAAAATCGAACATTGAAACAGCACCCTTTTATATGATACAAGTTTCACAGAAGAGTTTCAACAAATGCTGGGGATACTGGCAAGCAAAGAGGGATCATATTGAAGGATAAACAAGCAGTCAATTTTTCTTAAATAGGTTGAGTTACACTGATGAAGAAATTACCAAATAAAATTTTTAACACATACAGATCATCCATAAAAAAACATTGGGTGCGGAATCAATATTTAAGTCTAACAGATATAGTTAAGAAAGATTATCAAAAGAAAATGTTGAGAGCCAAGAGCTAGGGGCAGTTATGATAGTTATTGGTAGAAAGTAGAGCAGTAATTTATTATCAGAATATGTAGAGTTAGGGGCAGTAGCAACGGTTTTTGATAGAAAGTAGGAGCAGTAATTACCAGAATGTGCAATAATAGTTGTCATTAGAAGTTATGTATTATTAAAATACGCTTCAATAGCAACTGTCATGTTGACAGTTTAGGGAAGAAAATCAGGAGCAGTCACATATTATTAAATCGGTCTGTCATGGGATAATAGAAGGATAAGTGTGTTATTTGAACAGATAACTCATCTCTGTGGGAGTCTATGACTCTAGGACAGCAGATACTCCAACACTCTAGGTATTTTATGTGATTTAATTTTCAATTCGTGTTCTATCAGTAAACAAATAAATTCCTGGCTCTATTTCATGCTAGCATAAACCTAGATCATCTCATCAACAAATAATACAATAATGACATTGTTTTTTCATGAAGGTGGATAGCTTGAAGTAATCAGCACATTTAACAAGTCAGACCAGTGGAATGACAAACCTCATATGGAGCTTTCCTAGTACTGACTGCATCATTCTCGTTGAATATGGGAATAACTTTTAGTGCTAACAGTGATTTCACAGTTTCAGTAAGTTGCTTTCTGAAATCTTTGTCTCTAAAATCATTGTCTGTCACAAGAAGCTGAGCAGAAGTCAAATCCAGCTGCAGGGAAGGTTGAGGAAAAAAAAGTTAACACATCAATGTCAGCTATCTCTAAATTCGGCAATAAGTAAAAATGAATTGTCCTTAAGAGTAAGCATAAGATACTCGTGCAGTTATGAGCATCAATTAACAACAATCACCTGACTAAACAAAGCATCATAAAGAGCCATAAGGCTGTTTTGTCCCACAGCAGCACAAGCCTTGCCATCAAGTTCAACTTGTGGCTTCTGAAGGTCAGCAAAGCTGTAACAGTCCAATGAAAGGCCCCAAACAAATTACAATTCCAACCAGCCTTGAATGGTATGCCATAGGTGGATACAATGTGAGCAACAAAGCAAAGGTGTTACATTACATTACACCTCTATTACCTGCTGTTAATTAATTTTCTGTATCTAAGCCTTTGACGACCAAGACCAACAGCACCTGATGACACCAAAATAATCTCATAGCCCAGAGAGTTCAACTCCTTAATCTGCCATTTATTTTCAAAAGGCACACACATGCCAAACTCAAAATCCCATTTTTATTTGTTGAACAAACAAAAACCACATAACACAAAATATTCAATTCAAAGTGACCTGCTCGCAGAGTGCCCCTAATTTTCCAACCGCTAACCTTCCATCTTGGCGAGTGACTACAGCAGTTCCAACCTTTAAAACCAACCAAAACAATCTCAGACATTTGCATCATCCTATGGTTGAAGCATTGCACACCAACCATACACAACACACAAACGAAAACAACAAAAAGAAGACGATTATTGGAAAGAGAAGAGAACCTTGATGATGATGCGCTTAACGTCTTTGATGAAATGTCTACAAGAATCTAAGTTCTCCATTCTCTGACCAAACGAGCGTTGCTCAGAGTGCTTTGGTTGGCAGAGAAAGAAAATGTTCAGCCGTGAACTCTACCAAGTATCTTATTATTAATGTCACGTGCGGTAAAACAGGTTAAAACACTTTACACTCCCCTACGACCACATATATTTTTAATTTTTTTATGAATTTATTTGATTCCTTGGAAATATTTTTTTTACACTACTATTTAAGTATCACATATTATATAATTAAAAAGTTATAATTTTATAATAATTATTTTAAAAAATTATATTTAAAATATTTTTAATTAATTAGTAATATAAATTTTTTATTAATAATATATAAATTTAATGTAAAAATTTAGAATTTAATTTTAATATATTGTTAATGTAATTTTTTTTATTCTAATTAATTTAAAATCATTATAAATTTAATTTTTAAAATAATAATTTTAATTATATATAAATTAATAATTAGATGATCATGTAAATTTTGTGAATTTTAATTATATTCGAAAAAAGTATATAAATTATTTATAATTTTATTATTTTGGTCTAGAACTATATTTTAGTTTGTCTTAATCTTAACCAACGTCTTACAAGATAGTTCTTTCCTTTCTATCATATATCCCCTGTTAGTTTTAAATTTTTTTATCAGAATTTCGAACACAAAATAAAATGTTGAGAGGAATATCAAAAGTAGCATACAATCTTTTTAAATTAATACTATAATATCTAAACTTAATCGTTGATAAAATCAAGAGTCACATGAAAATAAAAAATATTTTAACTTATTAATGATTTTAATATTTTAAAGAGTTAAAAATTTTGTTGGAATGAAAAAAAAATTAAATTTTTTATATTTTAAATTTTTTGTTTGAATAAAAAATTTTATCTTTCTTAAATTTTAAATTTTTTATTTGAATGAAATAATTTAATTTTTATTATATATAAAATATTACTTTTAAATAATTTTAAAAATTATAAATATTAATAAATAAAAATATTTAAAATAACATAAAATTTAAAATTTCATCTATTTTAATAAAGTTTTAAATTTTTTATTTTTTTTTAAATTTTAAATACTTTATTAAAAATTATCTAAATAAATTTTTTTAAATTTTAAAATTTTTAAAAAAATTACATTTTTCTTTTAAAATTTTTCATCCAAACATAAGATTTATTTAGTTCTTAACATTGATAGAAACTTATTTACTTTGTAATACATTATAATATAGTACATTTTTTATCTTATCAACAATTAGAATAGTCTTTTTAAATAAAAAATAAAATATTGGTTAACTCTCAAAAACTAGAATATAAAACTGAACCAAATGAAAATTAAAAGAAAAATAATATAATTAATATATGCAAATGTTTTTTTAAAGATATCCTGATTCTTCATGAGATATTTTTATCTCATTGACAATTGATTTTATATATATATATATATATATATATATAAATGAGTAGTTTATGTTAACATTATTTTATTTAATAATTTTATAAATTTAAATGTTAAATTAAAATTTTTATTACATAAATTATGTTTATAAATTTTTTATAAAAATAATATTTTATTAAAGAAATTAAAATTAACATAAATAAATATATATATTATTTTTTAAAATAAAATTAGATAATAAATATTAAATTTATAAAAACTTTATGGAATTTTATAATTATTTACTTTATATATATTTAACGTAAAAGGTTTACGTGAATTGCAAGTTATTATCTAACATTAAACCTAAGTCCACGCGGTTGGATGCCCTTGAGCCAACTGTCATATATGCCACCAGAAATATAAAATTTGGGTATAATTATAATATTTAACTATTTCTTATCTAAAATTAAAACTGTAATGTTTTGACTTTGGAGTTTGAGGACTCGACAATTGAATGTCCACTCTTTTTTGCTTGTCTCATAATTGAAATAAACAAACATGCTAGTGGTCTGTTCGTGAACCGATTAGATTAATATATTTGGTTTTTTCTATATAATAGAAAATTGATGAGGTTTGAAGAAATTTTTTTATGTAAGACTATTATAATATTCATCCTTCATCCTAATGTTAATGACTTAATTAAATACATGAGATTAAATGTTTATAAATTTAATTTTAGATAATTTAATATTATAAAATTAATTTAAGTCAAATTTTATTTTAATTAAAATATATGTTTACGTATTTTATTTAAAATAAATTTTAAAAAATTTATATTGTTTCAGTAGCTTTTATTAGTGTGATTAATAAAAGCGTTTAAAAGTGAAAGAAAACTAAAGAAAAAAAGAAAGAGTAGCAATTTGAAATATTGTTAAAGAATAAAGTATCATGAAGTATTTAATACAAAATTATCATAAAGAATAAAGTATCACTAAAGTATTAACATAAAAGTAATTTAATTAGTTACTATGATAAAAATTAAATTTAAATTTAAATTAATTAATAAGTAAATTATTAGAATCAATCAAATACTGAGAAGTTGAACACTAGAATAATTTATATAAGATTTTGAGTTTAAATATCTAGTTGTAAAAAAATTAATTAAAAACTAATGCCTCAATGAAAAATCAACGAAGTTGAAAATTGATTTAGGCACGGATGTAAGTTTGATTGAGTAAAATCATGGAACTTATTTTTAAGCAATGACAGTTTATTTTTAATTTTTTTATAAAGTTAATAGTTATCAAACATGAAAAAAAATTGCTTTGATAAAAGCTCAGTTTTGATGTTTCAATCAATGTGAAAACCATTCCAAACTCTGTTAACAAGAGCAAGGGAGTCAAAATCAGTACAAAAGAAAAATAATAAACACAGTCACCGAATCCCAAAGGCTATTAATGATAAAATAGGGATTATGTATATACGTATAATATCACCCCTTCTACCTTCATTACCGTATTTTCACTTGACAATCTTTATCCAAAAACGAGACACACCCCCTTTAATATACGCCATCTCAATTTTTCTAACAATGCCAAATTCAAAGCCCTAACCTCCCTCTCACCCCTAATGTGTTTTCCTTCAACTCTCTCAGCTTTGGACACTTTAAAAAAAGAAAGAAAATAGATCAGAACCGAATTTAGAATGAATTTCAGAAAATAAAATGTTCCTGCATTTCCATAAGGACAGATTATACTGAAACTCTAAATCATATCACACTCAAATTTTAGTAACAATAAAATTAATTCTCAGTATAGCACCTTACAGAAATATTACTTTCGCCTTAAAGAAAACCCGAAGATGTTACTTTATTATTTTCATGCATATTTTTAAATAAAACTAAAAAATTATAACATTATTTAAAAAACATACATAATTAATTTACAGTAAATTAAAATACATATTCAAATATAACATTTTCAGTCTTTATTTTCATCAACATAAAATTATATAATAAAATATAAATTTTATAAAATTTTGTAGATATATTCAACAAAATAAAATTTATTAATTTAACAGTTAATTTAATATTTAAAAACATTATGAACAAATTAATTTATACTAAAATTACTTATTAAGTAAATTAATCTTTTTTTATATTTAAATTTAGGACATTTATTAAAAATCTAATATATATTATTTGAACTGATATAACTTGTTTAAATAAATTATTATTTATTAAAAGAAAAATTTAATAATAATATGTATAATTTTTAAATAAAATTATACTTTTAAAAGAATGCTTCTAATTTAATTCTATAATTTATGTTCAAATCAATTAATTTAAACATCAAATAATTTAAGTTTTAAAGTGCATATAAAAATAAAAAATTAATTTAAAATATAAAATTAAAAAGTTAGATATAAAATTTTAAAAAATAATGAATTCAATAACTTCAAATATAAAAAATATATCATAAAAATGCAATAAAAGATAATTTTATAAAACTCCATTTTGTTACATAACCCTCATTTAAGTTGATAGGATTTGTCTTTTAATGAGGAATGTTACTTACCTACACTGGTTGCTGTCAAAAAGCAAAGTAGCGAATCCATGTGCGAAGAAGACATATCTGAATTGTGCTCTTCTTCCTCGTAGCACGCAGCCGCAACGCAAGTGGGAAATTTTAAAAATGGATAATAATAGAAAACAAAAGAGATAGAGATAGAAATAATAATGAGTGTAAGACAACAGAAACAGAGGTGGGGACAAAGGTGGCAGGGTAGACGACAACGTAACAACTTTGATTGAAATAGATCTACGATCCGAATAGTAAGACCCACAATAGTCCCTATCCCTGTAATCCATCACATTTGCACATCATACAAAGTTATTTTTCGGATATTTTATTTCAAATGTATAGGTAAGATGTAAGAAAAGGATAAGAAACATAGAATGTAAAATATAATATAATAAAAAAAGAAAGATAAATATATACAATGTGTAATTATTATTACTTTACATAATATGATAAAATATAAAAATTAAATAAAGACAAGATATAATAAATATATGATATAATAAAAATAGATATATTTTATTTTATTTAATACTTGATATATTAAAATAATAAATTAAATAATATAATATAAATTTTAATTTAATATAAAAATATATATATTTATTAAAAATTAATTTAATTTATATAAAATTAATATTAAAATTTTATATTAACACAATAATTTTTTAAAAAAATTTTACCATTAAAAAATAAAATTATATATTATAATAAAATATAATTATAAAAAAATAAAAATTATATCTCATTTGAAAATAGATTTATAATATTATATTAAAAATTTATATAGTATTTTATCAAAATATATTTTATAAATAATTTAATTAATTTATAAAATGTTAAAAATGATGCGATGTAAAGGATGAAAAAATATAATTTCTAACCCACAACTTATTTTAGCAAAAGAATTTAAACTGTCAAATAGAATATGATATTTTAACAAAATAAATTATCAGTTTTACAAATATTAAAAAAAAATATGATGTAATAAATGATTTTTTTATTTTATCTTGATCCCTAAATATATTTTTAATTTTTAATATAGGATAATTATATGTATAAATATATTAACAAGTACTCTAAAAATATTGGTTGAGTAATTAATAAATTATTATTATAAATTTTTTAATACCGTTAGATATTATATTTTAATAAAAAATTATTTTTAATTTTTGTAATTAGCAGCTTAAGAGAAATAGTTAGCAGAGTAAATATTTAAATTAATCTCCATTTTATGTTAAATTAATTTTTTAATCATATTATTTTTTAAAAGGATTAACTGAAAAATGTTAAAAGGTTAATATAATTAATAACACAATAATTAAAATATTTTATTCTTTTTTAAACTTAAAAAATTAATTTAACATACTTTAAAAATAATGAGAACTAGTTAATGCAGTAAAGCTGTTTTTGTTTTTTTAAGATGGAGTTTTTTCTTCCTCAGCTCAGCCCATGGTTTTTTTTCTTTCACGTGTAGAAGTTAAAACCCCGAAACAATGCATATGATCTCTTTAGTTGATTCAAATTCATCAATAATTAGTATTTGGAAATTTTGAGGTTTCGGACTAAGAGTACCATGCTTTCAATTCATTCTTTAATATTTATCGTGAATCATATCGGGCAAACTACTACATTTTCTTTTTTGTTCTCGAATGATATTCAGTTCTTATTTTTTTTTTATATTTTTATTCTAATAAATATTTAAATTTAATTTTAATTCTTTAATTTTATTTAATTATAATTTTTATAAATTTAAATTTTTTTAAAAAATTTTTATTAATCCTTATTATTAACATAATATATATTTAAATATTTTTGACAATAATTATATTACATAATATAATTAAATATAAGATCCTTTATTATATAAAGTAGGAATGTCTGGAATTACATTATTTTCACTGAAAGTTTATTATTGTTAAAATTGTGGATGTTTTTTTAGTCCACTTAATTGCTTAATATATCTTTATGAAGGTATTTTTGTTAATGCAAACTTGATAACAAAGTACATGTGTTTGTCTTGAACTTCTCCACTTCCCAAGATCACTCTTCATTTGTCCGTATTCATTTCTCTTTTATGATTTCCTTCCTCTTTTCTTTATCCTGTTCTGCTCCACTCAATTTCATCCATAAACTTTCTTTCTCTTTTATAATTCTTCCAGCTTCCTCCTCTCCTTTCGTTATTTTAATATGCTTGATTTCATCTATAAACACTCGCATAAGCTTTCTCCATGAGAGGTTAGTTTTTTTGAAATGTTTCTTCATTTTGATTGGTGTTGCTAATCATTTTGGTTATTCATGGTTAGTAAATGTCTGTTCTCATAACGTCTTTTCTTTCTGTTGTATATGCATATTTCTTCTAACATTTTTATCACTACATACCTACAATCTCTTATCATTTGTATGCCTTTCTCCTATCATTTTCTCTCTTATAGTGTACTTGACTTCATCCAAAAGCGCTTGCATCAGCTTTCTCCATAAAAGGTTAGTTTTTCTGAAACATTTCTTCAAATCATTTTGTTTATTCACTGTTAATAGATGCATGTTCTTCTAACGTCTTTTCTTTCCATTGTATATGCATATTTCTTCTAACATTTTCATCGTTGCATACCTACAATCTCTTATCATTTATATACATTATCTTCTCACATTTTTTCTCTTCTCATTTTTGATTTTATTTCAAAGCTTTAACTTATGAAATGAACATAGGTAACCATATGTTTTTTCTACTCCTTAATTAGTGATTATAACCTCTTTTCATATATGAATTGTGCCCTATTTTTGGGATATTTAATAATTTTTTGTTTTTAATTTTTTATTTTGTTCAAGAAATGTTTTGTTTACTCTAACCTTTTCTTTTTATTACTTTGATAGGAAATCATTTTCATTCCCATATTCTATTCCTTAATTGGACAAAGTAACCACTATTCTGAGATGTTAGTGACCCTAACCCTTTCCATGTTTGGATTAAACCATATTTTTATTTTAAGGATATTTAATAACTTTTTTATTTATTATCTTGATATGAATGTGAGCACCACGTTAAACAAAAGGGATCATCTAAATGGGAGGTCCTATGACAAGGATTATGACCAAACGTATGAAATAAGCACTTCAAAATCTCACCAAGGGAGTTCAAGAAAAGGACTACGTGAATCCAAACATAATTTCAACATGGGTTAATTTATGTAGTTATATAATCGAAGATATTAAGTGATAAGGTTTATGATTTACTACATATTGCATTAAGATTTGATATTTATCTATAAGTTATTTGTTTAAAATTAGTTGCAAGTCAAATTGCAATCTAATTAGGAATTCTTCTTTGTTATCTTTTTTACTAGATTAAAATATCTATATAATAGGAGTTAGGGATGTAGTGTAAAGACATATTTTGATGAATAATAATATTTCTCTTTGAGAGTTTTTATCTCTTTGTGAGTTGATTCCCTTGGTTTTTGGGCAAAGAATTACCTTTGATAACGTTGGTTCTTCCGGCAGGTCACGATGAGGATCACATTCCTCTTGATAACTTCAGTGCTTTTCGCAGGTCATGATTTGTGTTGAGTTTCTTTATTTTATCCTATCCTAGTTCTCAAGACGTTAACATTATTGTTTCTACATTCTAATTCATTCCCATAAGGTGAATCATATCACATGTCCTATTTTGTTTAAGCTTTATATTTACTCTTACTTTTTTCCTATTCCTTGGCTACTAACTCTAAAAAATTTTCATGTCTAAATTGAGCTATAATTTAGGAATATTGAATAGTTTTTTTTTGTTTCTCATCTCCTGATGTTTTAATAAGTTATGTATTTACTCTTTTCTTTGATAACCACTTATTCAATCTTGCATGCAATTATTTTTGTTATAGGTGACTATTGATTTTAAACCCTTCATGCCTAAATTGAACTGTATTTTGAGAATATTTAATAGTTTTATTTCTAATCTCTTACTTTGTTCAACAAGTCTTTTATTTACTATTTTTTTTATTCATTTGGTAGGAACTAACTTTCACTCACAGGTTCCACACTCCTTAGTTGGACAAAGGTACCATTTACACAATCTTGCATCTAATTATTTTATTATTTTTTCATAGATAACTGTCTTTTAATACTTTTTATTTCTCATATCCTATTTTGTTCAACAAGCCATATTTATCTTTGTCCTTTTTTATATTACTTAAGTGGGAACTACCTTCTACTCATAGATTCTACTTCTATGTTAGACAAAGATAATGACCATCCAATTATTTTTCATATGTTACTAACTTTAACTACTTTCTATGTGTAAGTTGAATTATATTTTATAAATATTTGATAATTCTTTTATTTTCTATTCATTTGATAAGAACTAGCTCCTACTTCCACATTTGACTTTTGGTTAGACAAAGGTAACCATTTGTTTAACATTGATCCAATTATTTTTTTCATACATTAATAACTTTAATCCCTTTCCATCTTTGAATTGAGATATATTTTAGTGATATTATTAATTTTTTTATTTTTCATCTCTTATTTTATTCGATAAGTTTTTATTTTACTTTTTTCTCTATTCCTTGATCAATGATTCTAACACTTTCCATGTCTAAACTGAGTTGTATTTCTAGTGATGTTTAATAATTTTTTTCTTTCTCATCCTATTTGTTCAATAAGTCCTTCATTTATCTTTACTTTTGTTTTCCCTATTCCTTTAGTGGAAACTAGCTTCACTTATAAATTTTACTTATTGGTTGGACAAAGGTAACCATTATACAATTGCTTTTTCAATTATTTTTCACATGTTACCAATGTTGACTCATTTTCATGTGTGAATTGAATTATATTTTAAGAATCTTTAATGATTTTTTCTCTTACTTTTTTCTATTGCTTAGTTAGTGACTCTAACATTTTCTCATTATGAACTGTATTTTAAAGATATTTATTAATTTTTTGATTTTTTACCTCCTATTTTCTTCGACAAATCCTTTATTTACCCTTGACCTTCTTTTCTGCCTATGTACCGTTGTCTTTTTTTTTTCTATTCCTTATTGCTCATTGGTTGGAAAAAAGTAATCACTTACTTTTTTCTAATCTAACCCTTTCCATGTTTGATTTAACTTTTTCCATGTCTCAACTGAGTTGTATTTTTAGGTATGTTTAATAATCTTTTGTTTTCCATTTCCTATTTGTTTAATAAAGCCTTCATTTATCTTTACTTTGAGTAAAAACCAACTTCACTTATAGATTTTGCTTCTTGGTTGGACAAATGTAACCATTATGCAATTGATTTTGCAAATATTTTTCACATGTTACCAATGTTGACTTATTTTCATGTGTGAATTGAATTATATTTTAAGAATCTTTAATAATTTTTTTTCTTATTTTTTTTCCATTGCTTATCTGGTAACTCTAACCTCTTCTCAAGTATGAAATGTATTTTAAAGATATTTATTAATTTTTATTTCTTACCTCCTATTTTGTTCAACAAGTTCTTTATTTATCCTTGACCTTATTTTTCATGCGGTTGCCTTTTTTTTTCCTATTCATTACTATTCGTTGGTTGGAAAAAAAGTAATCACATACTTTTAAGTTTGATCTAACCCTTTCCATTTTTAAAATAAGTTGTAATTTTAAGTACGTTTAATAATTTTTTGTTTCTCATTTCCTATTTGTTCAATAAGTCCTTCATTTATCTTTACTTCTTATTCTTTTATTCTTTTCCTTTAGTAGAAACCAACTTCACTTATAGATTTCACTTTTTGGTTGGGAAAAGATAATCGTTGTACAATTATTTTTGCAATTAGTTTTCACATGTCACCAACGTTGACTTATTTCTATATGTAATTGAATTATATTTTAAGAATCTTTAATAATTTTTTCTTCTTACTTTTTTCTGTTTCTTAGTTATTGAATTTAACCTCTTCTTATGTATGAATTGTATTTTAAAGATATTTGTTAATTTTTTATTTTTTATCTCCTATTTTGTTCAACAAGTCCTTTATTTATCTTTGATCTTCTTTTCTATTCCTTTGGGCAATGGTTGCCCAATTATTTTTCACATATTGCAAACTTTAATTCATTTCTTTAACTTACATGTTTAGGACAAAGGTAGTCACTTCCTTAACATTGATGCAATTTTTTTTTTTTATATTTATAACTTTGATCCCTGTGTTTTAGAGATATTATTGATTTTTTTTATCTCCTATTTTATTCAATGTTTTTATTTGTCCTTGTTTTGTTTTATTTCTTGATTAATGACTCTAACTCCATTCCATGTCTGAATTGAGTTGTATTTTAAGAATATTTAATTGTTTTGTTTCTTACCTCTTATTTTGTTCAACGAGCACTTTATTTACTATTCTTTTATTCATTTGATACGAACTAACTCTCACCCATAGGTTTGACACTGCTTAGTTGGACAAAGGTAACTGTTTACACAATCTTGCATCCAATTATTTTATTATTTATTAACTTTCTTTTAATAATTTTTTGTTTCTCATATTCTATTTTCAACAAGCCATTTTTTTTACCTTTCTTTTGTTATTTTAGAGGGCACTATCTTCTGTTCATAGATTTTACTCCTTTGGACAAAGGTAATGACCATCTAATTATTGTTCACATGTTATTAACTTTAACCACTTTCTATGTGTGAATTGAACTATATTTTATAATTATTTTATTTTATTTTTATTTTGTTCAATAAATCTTTCATTTACTCTTACCTTTTATTTTCTATTCATTTGATAAGAACTAGTTCTTATTCAAATATTTGACTTTTGGTTGGGCAAAGGTAACCATTTGCTTAATACTTCTCCAATTATTTTTTCACAAATTAATAACTCCGATCCCTTTCCATCTTTGAATTGAGATATATTTTAGGGATATTATTAATTTTTTATTTCTCATCTCCTATTTTGTTTGATAAGTTTTTATTTCACTTTTTCTTTTCTATTGCTTGGCGAGTGACGTCTGATTTAACCCTCTCCATTTCTAAATTGAGCTATATTTTTAGGAATGTTTAATAATTTTTTTGTTTCTCATTTCCTATTTGTACAATAAGTCCTTCATTTATCTTTACTTCTTCTTTTTATTCTATTTCTTTAGTAGAAACCAGCTTCACTTACAAATTTCATTTCTTGGTTAGACAAAAGTAACCATTGATAGTAACCTTACATTTTATTTTCTATTCATTTGATAAGAATTTTCTACTCACGTTTGACTCTTTGTTTGGACAAATGTAGCCACTTCCTTAACATTGATCTAATTATTTTTTTCATACATTAATAACTTTAATCCCTTTATTTTAGAGATATTATTAATTTTTTTCCCATCTTCTATTTTATTCAATATTTTTATTTGCCCTTATTTTTTTCTATTCCTTGGTTAATGAGTCTATATTTACCCTTATTTTATTCTATTTCTTAGTTAATGACTCTAACTTCACTCCATATCTGAATATTGAATTATATTTTGGGTATGTTTAATACATTTTTATTTTCCATGTCTTATTTTTTCAGTAAGTCTTTCATTTATCTTTACTTTTTTTTTCTATTCCTTTAGTAAAAACCAAAATCAATTATAGATTTCACTTCTTGGTTGGACAAAGCTAACCATTGATAAGAACCTTACATTTTATTTTCTATTTATTTGATAAGAACCTTCTACGCATATTCAACTCTTTGGTTGGGACAAAGATAGTCACTTCCTTAACACTGATCCAAATATTTTTTCAACTTTGGTCCTTATATTTTAGAGATATTATTACTTTTTTTTATCATCTCCTATTTTATTTAATGTTTTTTATTTGCCCTTATTTTTTTTCTTTTCCTTGGTTAATGAGTCTACATTTTTTCTTATTTTGTTTAATCTCTTGGTTAGTGACTTTAACCTCAATAAGTTTTTTGTTTACTCTTAATTTGTTTTCTATCTTTAGTAGGAACTAACTTTACTTACAAATTTATTTAATTCATTGGCTGGACAAAGATAATCATTGTGTAATTGTTTTTCACGTAATACTCTAACTTCGATGTTTTTTCATGTGTGAATTGAACTATATTTTAAAAATTTTTAATAATTTTTTTTTGTACTTTTTTCCATTCCTTAGTGAGTCACTTTAATCTCTTATCATATATGAACTATATTTTAAAAAAAAATTAATAATTTTTTTTATCTCCTAATATTTGTTAATAAATCCTATATTTTGTTCTTGTGGAAGAAATTAGCTTCCACCCGTAGATTTTACTATGAATTTTACAAAGGTAACCATTTCCCCAATACCAATGAATGCTTAGTTTTCATATGTTACTAACTCTAACTCATTTTTATGTAAGAATTGACTTTCACTCCCATATTTTTTTTTTCATTAGTCTTACGTTAG
Organism: Canavalia gladiata; assembly: GCA_037954105.1. Classification (NCBI taxonomy): domain Eukaryota; kingdom Viridiplantae; phylum Streptophyta; class Magnoliopsida; order Fabales; family Fabaceae; genus Canavalia; species Canavalia gladiata. The sequence goes on from CM075668.1 coordinate 14,330,371, forward strand.
AATAGTATATGTGTGAGTTTTGTACTTATATATGTAAATATAAATACAATCTTCACAAATATTTTGCAACGTCATAAAATAGTTTATCCAAGAAAGTAACATTAGAAAACTAAAGAAAGTAATCTTCATAGGTTTTGTTTTATCCAACCATGCATATATGTTTTCTCTTGAAAACAGTTTAGATTTCTATGCATGCTTTATCTAATAGGTTTTTTTTTTTATCTCAATGGAATATCTTAGAAAAGAAAAATCTCAAATGGAATAAGTTGAAAACAATTTCTTTGCATGGGTTGAAATAATTTCACTCTTTTTTATGCATTAAAGATACTGTTCCAACCTTTGAAAAGAAATTATTCTTAACTTCAACATTAAATTTATAATCTAACACATAATGAAATTAAAGGAGAGAATAATCTCTACCAACAATATGCACTATGAATTTAAGAAATTATTGAAAGTGTTTTAATACAAATCAATGTATTATGATAGTAATTTTAAACATTATTTTCTGTGTGTTACTAAAACACTCATATTCAGTTACTTATTAACATAGTTTTTATCCACATCAACATACAACGTATCGGCTCATATATCTTTCCTTATTTGTTTGGAGTATGGTGATGTGATTGATATGATAATAGTAACAATTTGAAATAGAATTCTAACAACTATAAATTACATTGGCAACCTACTTAATAGGTGGTTACAATATTATGGTTTTTGTAATTTTAAAGTTAAAGACACCCTCACCACCTTTTCATTGCATGAAAAGGGGATTGATGTTGTCATACAAATGTAAATAAGAATTGAACAATATTATTTATTTAATTATTACATTTTAGATAGATTTAATTGATGGTTATGTTTTATATATTTAATAATGTAGAAGCATTATTTATATGTTTACATTATTAAATATTTCTTTAAAAGATATAATTATATTTTTAGATAGGATGACTTCAACTTAAATACACCGTTAGCTAAAAAAATTTTCTATGTGTCTTTAACCTCAAACACAAAGAAATCACCTATCCTAAAAAACTAAAATCATTTTCATCTATCAACATCAAAATGAAACAAATGCAAATGAAACAAATGTGGAATAAATTTCGTGCTAAATCTATGTATGACCTACTCTTTAACACCAATACCATTTGACTTTTAATATCACAAAATTCTTTTCAAATACTGGAGGAACGATAAATTGGTACTATTTTAAATTTTTATTTTTTATTTTTTTTATTTAACATGTGCAACATATTTCTTTTTTATTATCATTTACTTACCTCTAATTTATTATTATTTTTCTAACAAAAAATTTTAGTTACTTATATAAAGGATGCACTCCGAGACATACCTTCTTCTACCAACTTGCAATATGATAACATAATTATAATGACAATTCAAATCATTTGAAATGACTGACGAGTAGTCAAAATTTTATAATTTATGTAACTTTAATAAAAACGATATTTCTACATTTTCTTATGCAAACAAATTTAATGTTATTTTTATTTTTAATAATAACTAATTATTTTTAAATTTTTATTTTGTCATTTGTTGTTTTAATTTATTATGTCTATATATGTTCTTTTATTTCCATTAATTACTCTACAATTATTAATATTTTATTTTGTAGTTTTAAATTTAAATTTATTATATCTATATATATTTCTATATAACTCAATTATTTATCATGCAATCATAATTTTATTTTATTTACATAATATATTTAATTATTATGTTGTTTCAATCGATTATAAATTTTTAATTTCACTACTTGCATTGTTATTATTTTTATAATCTATAAATATATTATTTTTATACTTTAATTATTATATTTTCTGAATAACTTCTAAATTTATAATATGTATGTTAAATATTTGTTTAACGAATATTCAAATTTTAATCCATGTTACCAATTTTTATTAAATAAATTAAAAAAATCAAAAACTTTGTAAATAAAAAAATTACGAATTAGGCTACTAGCACTTTATTATAAAGTGAAAGATGATAGTAATTTATCCATCAATCACAACTAAATTTTTCTTGCAATAAAAAATATTTTAAAAATTAAAATTTATAAAATCAAAATATATTACATTATATTTTTAAAAATTAAAATTATATTTTATTTTTTATCTACTTTTCACCAATGTAGTTACATGATATTCTGGTTGAAAGTTGTTAAAATTATGTGATTATTTTATATTTGTTTTTTTAGTAAGGTAGTTATTGATCATGACAATATGGTTGGTTAGAGACAGGTTTTATATTTATACCGTCCCCAATATTCTATTTTTATCGAGATTTAAAAAATTGAATTCTATTCCCATTTTTCATAAGAAAACCTGCTTCACATCTATTTTTTTATATTTTTATTTTAATTATTTTATATTTTATTAAGTTATTATATTTTTAAAATTTATTTTTTATTATTTCCTTAACCTAATTAATTTATATAACGTTTATATAATTAATAATAAAAATAATTTTATAATTTATTATATATTGGTTTGGGGTTGACTTTAGTTTTGGAATAGGTATTATTTTTATCGTATCTTCTATCTTGCTTTTAGAAGTTAAATTTTATTGAATCCCACCTTAGCTAACTCAGATTTTACAGAGCTTTGTTTGTCATGTCTTGCAGGACAAACTTATCTTTAGTTACTGTAATATTACGTAATATTAATATTACGGTTGAAAGTCAAACTTATCTTTAGTTACTGAAATAGTACGTAATATTAATATTAGGGTTGAAAGTCAAACTTATCTTTAGTTACTGAAATATTACGTAATATTAATGTTACGGTTGAAAGTCACACGTTTATTTTTAGTTACTGTAATATTACATAATTTTAATATTACGGTTGAAAGTCGTATGACTGTTATTTAGTAAAATTATCCATGATTATGGTGTAAGTAATAGGAAATTTAGTTGTTTTTAACACTGTTTATTATTCAAATCTTATAAATAAATGAAATAGATGTTTGGAGGATTTTATTTTCTTAAAAGAGTTTAACCAAGTTGAAGTAGTGATAAATTAAAGTGTATTTCGGATATTTAAGGTTTCAAAGAAATTTTACTATTAAGCGTTAACATTATTAAACTTTAGAATTTCAGCTCCACTATTTCGTACGAAATTTTTTTATACGAATTGTGTTGAAACCACGTGGTTTTTAAATTATATTAATTAAATTTGTTTAAAATTAAACTTGTTTAACGAGTTAAATTTGACCTAAATATTGCTTCATAATTAAGCTTGGTCAGTGAGTGGGCTCAACTAATATACAAGCCAAAAATTTATTAATTTATATACACAAAAATATAATTATATAAATTATGGACCAAACTAATAAACTAAGTTCACAAGCGACTCATTTTGGTCTATGTCTCATTTTCACACCCGTTCCATATAATTCAATCTGAGAACGGAAACTACAAATCATATTCAGCTTCAGTTGATCAGAGCAATCTCATGTCGATACAATTTCCATCTCAAACTTCCAATATACAAAGGGAGGCTAAAACTACAATTGTTAAATTAGCAAATACATTATTTTATAACGTGATAAAGTTAAATTAAAATTATTTGAATATGTCAATGACTAACTATTCATAAACCGTTATGATTAATTGTTCCTTTGGTTTCATCTCATAAGTAATTTAAAATCCATAACACATGTTTCAATAAAAATGTGGCTAAAGTTAATTTTAACACACATTTCAACAATTCAAAGTTTATTTTACCAAAATTAATTTCACTAAAATCTAAAACAAACAACCACCTTACAATTATCTTTTCGACTATTTAAAATTTGATAATCTTTTAAGGAAAGAAAATAGTAACCAATGTCTTAGAAACTTTAGATAAAAATTAAAAGTAAGCTTTTTTATTAAAAATATTATTAATTAAAAAGTTTATAATTTTTTAATAAAAATTTTACTTTTAATTCCATAACCAATATTCTTTGGGCATTCATTGAGTTGCAAGACCCTTTAAGAAATTTTACTAAACCTGACCATGTATATTTTAATAAAATAAGATTCATCACAATAAATAAATAATAGCAAGTAATTGTTTAAACATAAGTCTATCCGAGCAATTACCTTGACATGTTATATATCCATACTTGAACTTTGGATTTTCTCATATGTATTTTTTCTATGCTGCTTGCTTTTAATCATTGGATTTAATATTTTTATAATAAAAAAAAGGAAGGATAAACTTTAAAAAGAAACATGAGAAGAAATCTGCAGAAGAGGATCCAATGGTCCATAATTACACATTTTGTGCCGTAGAAGCCCCCTCCTCATCCATATAAGGCTATAACACAGGATACTTCAAATTTTCTTTCCTACTCCTCTGTTGTTCTAAGGTTGACTATGGTGTTAGAAATTACATTTTCACTTTCAACAAAATGGCCAAAAGAGAGATATGTAAATTACATAAGTATGGAAGGAGCTCAAACATTGAGGCACATATATTGCACCAATGAGTATTCCTCCTTGGCTTTTTCATCCCAATGAAATTGTTTCAAAAATAAATATCCCAAATGGAGTTATTTAAAAACAAATTTTCTATATGAGTCAAAACAATAAATATTACGCATAATAAAATCCATAACATGTAAAATGTATTTAAAAAATCTACATAAACTGCAACCCAAACTGAATTTTGCCTGCTCCAATAAAAAGGAACCAAATTTCAGTGACCAAAAAGACAACAAGCAGGTTAGTATTTTTTTGTAAAAGGTTAATTTATTTCTAATTAATTTGTAATTAAAAATGTGATATGGCAAATTAGTGATAGAAATATTTTAATCTATAGTTTATATGTTACTAATTAGATATTAGTTTATAATAATAGTATTATGTTAGTGTATATATATGTTAAAATTATTTTAGTTTAGAAACGGTGTATAGTTAAAATATACGCCGTAAAAATTTTAGAAAAAATATAATTTTATTTCTATATGCTTATAAAAATTTATTATTAGTTGATATTTTAGTTAATATTTTGTGTAACACAAAATATTTTTTGATTTATTTAATTAATATTTTTTATTTAATGTGATGTAGATTTTTTCACCGTTTTTTATGATTGATTTAAAGTAGTATTATTCGATAAAGATTTAATAAACCATACACAAGAAATAATAATGACATTATCATCGTAATTAGACCTGTCCAATAACCATTTTCTCCTTAAAGTACAAGTTGTCCATTCCCTCCTTAAACTATAAGTTGTCCACATTTTTGAGCAAATATGGAACGAAGTTCCAATAGGAAGCTTAAAATAAGGAGAGCCAAATTGTTTCATGAGCAAGATAACATTGCTCCACTTCCTGAGCAAATAGTGGATCGTCATCCGGTTTTATCCGTGTAACCCAATTACAATTTATTTATAATGATACTTCTTTGATGGAGACACATATGTTTCACCGTAGCTGGAAAATGAACTATCACTTTTTTGGATGTAGGAGTGTTTGTCGGATTGCCAATAAATGAACTTTCTATTATTTGGAAGTCTATTAGCAATAGCATGACAACCTATTATTGAAAATTTATTAAAAGTTTCATCAACAGAAAATGAAATTGTTGGGGGACCTTTGAAAATGACTTGGTTGTTATAAAATTTTGGAAAAATTGAAAACTGCATGAATAATAAAACCTTATTGGAACGATTTGCTCGAGCAGACATCATTTGTCTCATCGATGAGATCATTTTCTACAATCATTCAAGTAATAGGGTTTCCCCAACAATATCACCCTTTACCACCTAATTTAGACTAATATGACCAATAGTTGGGAAGCAACACAACAACATTGACGTATTTGTATTAGAAGCTGCATAGTTACATAAATTACAATAAGTCTAGTTTCATTGTTGTTATAATAATGAGAACAGTTTTCTTCTATTACATCTATTGATCCTATTTTTTAGATCCTACGATGTCATATGAAAAGAGGTTTAATTTTATCGTGCATTTTTTATTGCTAATTTTTGTTTATTTAACATTATTATTGAAAACAGTGGTATATTTTCATTACAGATAGAAGAGGAAGTTAATGAGGGTTGTAAATTGATTATTAGTAAATTATACCTTTGTATATGTATTATAAAAAAATTATTTAAATAAATTTTATTTTATTTTTAAATGACAATTTTATAGGCATATGATAAATAACTTGCTTCATACTTGTAGACAATAGATATATATATGTGAATTGCAGTTGTACCATTATTTTATTTTAATATATTAGTGATACGAACTTAATCGTGCAATGAAACAATTTAGAATGATTCAACATACATCACAATCTTCCATCTTATCCGGAAGAAGATGAAGTTCATGACATAATGTTGAAAGAAAAAATTAATGATAACTAGATGAGGTTATTTGATTATTTTTTATGATTTAGAGTAATAGAAATCAATGTTTTACGTAGTGTAAGATGTATTACTTTATCTATTTTGTGTGTTAGATACACACATACAAAATGTATTTAATAATACATTTTGCATCTTAAAAAATGTATTAATAAATATATTACATCCTAACCTGACAACTCTCATTAATATTTTATTTTTTATTTTTATAATTTGTAAAACATATTATAAAATATATTTTACATGTTATGTATTTTATTATGAATGATGTTTTTCATTATTTTGACCTCCTGCAGAGAATTTATTTTCAAACAACCCCATTTGGGGTATTTGTCTTTGGAACAACCCCGTTGGGGTAAAAAAGTCGTTCATCCTCCCCTACCAAATATTGTTCTTTCACAAGCCTGTGGCCAAAAAGAGGTATGTCAGAATGAGCTTACACAAGGAACGACGGCGCAGCTAAACACAACACTTTGTAACTTCTCTTAAAGCACATCCAAACGTACATATCGATTTTCTCCTTCAGTGTTATACTACGGACTTCTTTCGATTTAGATAAAAAATTGAGATATATGTTGGATCATCCCAAATTGTCCCATCATACGATCATAATGTCATTCTAATATATTAAAACAAAATAGTGGCACAACAATAATTTACATGTCCTTGTAAGATTGCTATGAGATTTGAAAAAATAAAACTTAGTATAAATGATTTCTTCATAATACATATACGAAGGTATGATTTAAGAATAAATAAGTTCCCTGATCTCGTTTCATTAATTCAAACACATGTATGTAGAATGTGATATTTTGACGGACAACCCTTACTAATCCCCTCTTCTATCTTTAATGAAAATGTGTCACTATTTCTAATAATAATATTAAACAAAATAAAAATTAATAATGAAAAGTGCACGATAAAATAAATACCTTGCTCCATATGCCATCTACGATCTGAAAAACTAGCATCACTAGGCTAATAGAAGAAAATTGTTCCCACATCCATAATTGTAACAACAATGTGAAATCACAAATCTCCTTATCATTTGTGCAACTACAAAGTTTCCGACACACATGCCAATGCTATTGCTCCTTAACTGTTAACCGCACTGGTTTAAATCAACTAGAAAAGAAAGATATCGTTAAGGAACTCCGCTACTAGAATGACAGAAAATGACCGACCAAGAAGACAAAGGATGTATGCTCAGCAAATCGCTCCAATTAGACTTCATTATCCATGGGATCCTTGACGTTCTCAAATTTTTTGTAACTAGGTCATCTTTGTAAATCCTCAAACAATCATTCTCTGATGTCAAAATTTCTAATAAATTCTCAACAATAGATTATCATGCTCTAGTTGATAGACTTCTAGTAATAGGAAGCACATTTCCTGACAATCTTGTAAGCACTCCTAAGTTCAGGAAAATGATAGTCCATTCTCCAAGTAACATATGAAACGCACGTGTCTTTACTAAAGTATTAATAAAAAAAATCACTATGAATAAATTGTAATTAGGCTACACCAAAGATTCTGACTCTTCTCAAATGATCCACTGTTTGCTTTGAAATTGGAGTACCGTTATCTTGTTTGTGAAACAATTTAACTCTCCTTATATTAAGCTATCTATTTGGAACTCCGTTCCATATTTGCTAAAACATGTGGACAATCTCTAGTTTAAAGGGGGAAGGGGATCTGAACCTAATCTGATAATAGTATTGCAATGATGATGCTATGATTGTTTTCCAGCAATATGGTTAATTAATTCTTTTATAAAACAATACTACTTTAAATAATTAAAAACTGATAAAAATTCTGCAGAATATGTTAACTAAATAAATATTAACTACAAAACTGTTAACTAATAAATATTAACTAAATAAAACAATAAATATTTATACACAAAATATTAACCAAATAAGTATTAAATAAATAAAACAACAAATAGTTCTACATAAAATATTAACAAATAAACATTATAAATATTAATTAAATGAATCTTAACTAAATACATAACTAATAAATATTCACTAAATAGTAAAATTTTATCAACCATAATTTTTATAAACATATAGAAATAAATTTTATAAATTAAATTATATTTTTCTAATATTCTTACAACATATAGTTTCACTATACATCAAGTCTAAACTAAAATAATTTTAACATATATATACACTAACATATTATTATTATTACTATAAACTAATAATATCTAATTACTAGCATATAAACTATAGACTAAAATATTTCTATCACTAATTTATAATACCATATTTCTAACTATAAATTAATTATAAAATTTTGATCTCTTACAAAAAATATTAATCTGGTTGTTGCCTTTTTGCTTTTTATCACTAAAATTTAATCCTTTTTTATCATGGCAGCAAGTAAAATTCACTTTAGAATGTAGTTTGTGTAGAATTTTGAAAGGTTAGAAAAAAAAAAAAAAACAAACATGCAGCATGCAGGACTGCAGAGACATGTTTCCTATTTACGGCTTCGACAACAGTCATATCTTTTACCGTTTTATGCATAAATGCATTTTCCAGTGGTCAAACAAATCTCTTTTAGACGCATAAAATAATGTATTTTACAGAGATTCTCTTACTCTCGGTACAACACATTACTTAAAGTGTAATATTTATTGTTTTGAGTTTGTTGTCAAACGACCCCATTGGGGTAAAAAGTAGTTCCTCCTCCCCTACCAAATATTGTTCTTTCACAAGCCTGTGGCCGAAAAGAGGTCATTCAAAACAAGCTGACACGGAGCGCAGCCAAACACATCACTTTGTAACCCTTCTTGCATCGGTCTATTAAATCAAAATTACACAAATCATTTCTATTGGAGACAATTCTACTAATGACTTAAACAAATTTAGCCAGGAGAGTGGGGTAACAATAACAGCAGTTTGGGTTTTATTCTTCACCACTGCCAAGCTTTAAGTTATGCAAAGAACCAAACCTTGATGAAGACAGCCAAAGCTATTTGCAAGAAAAATGCAGCAACTATAGCCACTGAAAGATCATTTCCTTCTATAAAAGACCTTAGGTTCAAGGCAACAAAGCTGGCTGAGGCAACACCCGTAAGGATTATTATAATCCAACGAAGAATCCCAACCGGAATAAGCAATACAAACTGAAATTATACGAGAAGTATTAGATAAAAACATAAACAATACATAATTAAATCACAACTAGATAAGGAATGATTAACTTTCTAACACAACAGAAAAGTTTGAAGCCATACTTCAAAAATAAATCATGATTATAAGCCCAAATAAACGTGAAAAGGAAGTCAAAATTATCCATCTAGACCCAGATATTACAATATTATGGTAAACCGAAACGTGAGACAAAATGCACTGGCCCCTGAATTTTGGCTGGACTGGTGCATGAAGGCTCTGTCCTGTGGTGAGGGTGTGCCTCACTTTTTCTAAGCAGTGCCTGGGCCAATGCCCCCTCTAGGCCCACATCCTCCCAAACTTAAAAGAGGAGTACTAATAACATACTATTTTTAGTTGAAATTAATAAGAGATCTGCTAAATTAGGAGGAGGATCCACTAAATAGGAAGTATGATCCACCTCATTTAAATGGGTCCCACATGAATTTGAACCAACGATAGAAAGTGTTGCTACCTACCATTTCTCATTTACAAATATGAACTTTTGCAAATGGAAAATCTAAGTAATGTAATATACTATCGTAAAGAGCATAAAAGAATTGATAACGCAAAATGCCATAGTCAGAAAACCAAAACTTACAGCGGACATGATGAAAATGGTGAGGGAATACCCCCACATGCACCAAAACCGTATAAGGTTAGCATTGGAACCCATATACTGAAGGAAAAAGTAGTATGCCATTGGGACCACTATTACATAGCCATAGATAGACCATGCAGCTGTGTTCACATAGCTGACATCAAAGCGCCAAGAAGTACTGTTATCTGCATGTTTTTGCATAAGATAGGTGGCAAGATTTCCAAGTAAGGTAAGTACTAAAACCAATGTTGTTGAAATCCATATAAGTCCATACCTATAATAAAGTAAAAGCATCACACTATTAGATACTCAATATGGACCATTGTATAGGTTGTATTTGATAATTTTAACCCAAAAAATTTAAAAACAAAGGGAAGGCAAATATTGCCTAGCTCCACATAACTTCCTTCAGGTACTCACAACTTTAAGTAATTAATACGATTAACAGATTTGAAAGATCTGAATTTTCCATAATTGTGTTTAATCCAAAAATAGCCGAATCAATATATTTATGAATTTGGTAAAGTTATCATTTCAATATCTTCTTCTGTTGTGTGGGAAAATAAATTGCAACAAGGAAGACCAGAATGTCACGTGTATAATGCTCTTTTGGGCTAGGTTGCTGAAAAAATATTTGGTAAAAGTTCATCATGTCTCCCATACCTTGACACATCCCTACCATGCACCCTATGTATGCATAAAGCAACAAGTTATGCTTGCATAATTCATCATCTATTTTCCCCCACATGACTTCCATTTTCTGAAATTCTGATTGGGGAAGTGAACACTTCTGGGAGGGTGCAAAGGACAAATGCACCAAAATGAAGAAAAGACAAAGGGGATGGCAGAAGCAAAAAGGCATGTTTTTTCTCTCCCTATAATTATGATGGTGACAGCTCAATTTTCAATTAATTTTTCTCCAAGCATCAGATTTCGACATGTAATCCAAATGGGTATCTCTATTTTTTATTGTTGAAAAATAATGAAAATATAGTACACAGGATAAAAGCAGAACTCACAAATCAGGGTTTGCATCTATCTTGCTAAAAAAATCACCACCGACTGGATTCAAGGAACTTATCAATCTGTTTACAACAACATCTGTATCCACATTGAAATACTGCATGTAAGATGAGACACTAAAGACTCCCTGCCAGTTGTTGGTTGGCTGTTGCCCAAATGCTTCTGCTCAGATGAATGATTCACAGATTGATGAATGACAATGTAAGAATACAGATTGGCAATAAAATTAAAAATAAAAAATTGCAACCATTTTTGAATCAGACTTTAGAATCAACCAGCAATATGAATCATCTCTTGGTCAAAATATGCAACTGAAACCAAGCTTGCTCTACCAGAAAACAAATTACATTAACTAATAACAACTACTACTGTAACCATGATTCTTATGATATTTAATCATTAATAGAATAAGTCATAATTAACAATATTCTTTGAAAGCTCTAATTCAATTGGTTTAGTCAGCTCACTGTCTGAGATAGCAAACACTAAACAAACCAAAAATACTCTCCACACTAGTCACTAATTCCTTCATATTTTATTACTACAAGCAATGCTCAATTCAAATTTCAATTACTAATATATTTTTCTCCTCATAAGTCATAACCCCATCCCGAAAAATATTCTTAAACCACGTCAATTTACCAAAGTATCTAAAATGTGAAGTGTATAATGCACATAATGGACTAATGGTTGTCATCAGGAAAGAACCATAATTAACGACAATTTATTATCTTTTTATTTTGGAGGGAGGGGGAGATGTAAACAGAACAGACAAAGAAATAACCATCTCACAGCAACTCAAAAAATGTTTCATACCAGTTGGACTTTCAAGAGTTTGATATCCCCGTCCTCTGTCTCCTCCATTGCTGGGAGGGATTGTTTGACTTGCATTAGGGACTGCATGTAAGTTCATTGGCAACCCTTTAAGGCGATTCAAACATTTCACATCACAGTAGAGAGAAGATCACTCACATCTCATTCTTAATACAAGAAAAAAGAAATATTATGGTTAAAGATTTCATACCGTCATGGTTCCTGGTGCTTTTTTCTTCAGTAATGACAGCCTGAGCAACAAAGAAGAATAAGTGCAGAACCATAATTACTAGCATAAATTAATTAATAACAAACAAGCAAAAATAACAATACTATGGTCACATAAGGTTTTTTTTTTTATTTAAAGAAATTAAATAAGAGAAATTTAATGTTAAAATTTTAGAGTTTTAACCCGCAAAATTATCAGAGTCACTTATGGACTTCCTGAATACTTTCCTTATAATCAGAACTACAAGTAAAAAAAGTAAGCAATTAATCACAGCCTTGTTCCCGAATTACTGAGAAATCAACAACAGAATGAACGAACATAGTGAGTGCAGACTCACCGGAACAGAACCGAGCAAATGGCTGGTGCTGGTAGCGGTGCTATAAGATTCCTCCTCCATGGAACGCAAAACACAGTTCTAAGTCAGAGAGCCATTGCCAAGTGGAAATGCATCTGCGTCAATCGGAAAGCCCTAGATTGCAGAAGCCGTTGAATTTTTTATTTTTTGGGTGGCGAGGGGCTGTTGATTTCCTAGTTAGCCTTCCCTGAAACAATTCTTTTGGTCTTAGTCAATTAGTTAGCTCATTCAAACAGAAATATAAAATTAACATTGGGCCAATCAGTTAAAACCCCGAGCAGCAAATAAAAAATTATAACTATTCATTCTGTCTGAGCCCGGGTTCGAACCGGGGACCTCTAGTGTGTGAGACTAGCGTGATAACCAACTACACCACCCAGACGAGTTGATTTGTAGGAGCTAAAACTTTATTGTTTTTCTTAATTAAGAGCTTAAACAAATGCTGCACTAATTTCAAATTCATTTGTGGTCAAATTTAAAATAGCAACAGCTAGATATCGGCTTCTCAAATTTACGATCATTAAAATGGAAGGAAAAGAATTTTAATTTTTAATAAAAAATCATTAAAAGGCTGATCTAGTGATTCTTTAGTCTTATTTCTACGCCTGTATCAAACCAACCATGAAAGGATCATCTTTAAAATTTACATATGCTTTCATGCCATTAAGTTATTTTTTTATATTTTTTTATCATTAAACTTTATAATTACATCATCATTATTAGGATGTTTGAAAATCGATCTCAATCCTTCTAAATCACTAAACTAATCTAAAAAGATTAAAAATTAAAACTTAAAAATTACATTTTTATATGTAGTTTTACTTGATTTTTTATTCTTATGTTCAAAATTAAATTAAATTGCAAACTATTAAATTTATATTAATTTTTATATTATATCTTTATATAAACACTAATTTAAAATATATTTTTATTAAATATTTATGTATTTTTAAGAAAAGTTAAAATCATTTTAAATTATTTTTTGTAATTTAGATTATACAGTAATTATTATAAGATTTTTCAATACTTAAGTTAAAAACAAGGTTTTGTTTTTCATATTTATTATGTATTTGATATTTTTTATTTAGTCACTAATTTTTTTTTATTGACTTAGAATTTTAAGCATATTCCAATTAATAAAATCTTATTTATTTAATTTGATAACTAAAAAAAAGTAAAACATCATTTCTTAATAAAAATAAAAATTATAAGATAAAAATGGTAACAACTTTCTAAATCACCTACATAGATTTATATACGATTTATGTTGTCGTTAGTCAGATAAATATATGATTTACCTAACTTCATTTCTTTAACTTTCTAATTTTAAGTAAAAATTCATTTCCATAGGAGCACATTGAGGTCCATAGGATGGAAGATCTTCTATCTTATCTCCATGTTGACTGTCATCTCAACTGCTGCAAGGAGGATAATCCATATCGTGGCTTCATTATAGAAACTATAGTTGCATACAAGACACAAGAAAAAATGGGATATGAGACATTTTATTCAAGTAAAATCTAATTAGGAGTAATATGCTACATTACAATTTAACATACCAAAAATGAAAGTTCCTTAGACAATCACAAGAAATTGTCACAAAATTAATCTTAACATACAATATATGAATAAGGTTATTTCATCATCCTCTTCATCAATTATACACATCCATAAATCTTGTACCCAACATACAGGATCTCACTTGTGTATCGACTTAATTCTCGGTCCAAACAAACTACATATGAATTGTTTGATTTTTACAAAGAATTACCATAACTACAGTTATCGTATGCAATGTATGAACATATTTATTCAATCATCTTCTTCATACCTTTCTATGATGACAAACTCGGAATTAAGCTAAGATCTACTATGTCTTATATCACAATAATCTTTATTAATATGGAGTTGGTTATCTCTATGAGATAAAAATGCATGTGGGTCCAAAACATCACCACTTATCAAAACAATGGAGGTAACGGGATCCAATTTCCACAATAATAGCATGTCATTGGCAAAGCTCAAATCATCATTATCATTTCACAAAAATTCAAAATAGCTCAACCAATAATAGTAATCATCAAGATCTTGTTGAGACAGTTAAGTCCAACCAGAGCAATCTTGGCCAACCTTAGGTCATTGGAGAAGCTCAAAGCTAGATCACATACCCTTAGATTCAAAAATTTCCATTTCTTATAAATATATGGTCTATTTTCATGTGAGTCTGCCCTTAGATTTCTTAACTTACTTTCATAGGAAAGTTCACAAATTATTCCTACATTGATAATTTACAAAACAAATTTTTTATGCATATGATGCATAATCGACTTTACCATTCATTTACTTTATTCATCGCTCTCAACTTAAGGTCAGACCTTATTCTCAAAATATAGGATTTCATTGTCCTCTTCCACTTATAATATGGATACATATCTCATTAACATTAATATTTAAACACATAATCTTTTTTCATTGGAAGAGATTTCTATATCTCACTTGTCAATTCATTTTCCAACAATACACATTGATAGTGTTTCGAACCTCTAGTCCATTTAACATAAACACACAATATTCATTAATCAATTCAATTCACCTAGCAGTAATACACAATACTGGTGTTCCAGAGCTTCAAGTTCATTCATAAAAGCATATACATAAATTTCAATTATTAAATGAGTGATATGCTCATGCTAAAAATCTAACTTATCCATGATATTGTTTTGCACAATCGTATATTTTCTTTTTGTATATATTTGCATACATTCATTTTTGCAAAAAGTACAATCTTCAATCTTCAAATAATTTGTACGCTCTTGTTCGATATATTGTGTAATTGTATCGATACAATGTTGTATGGTCGTGTGAGTTCTACCCAATTGTATTTTTCATGATTTGCATCTCCATGTTAGTTTTCATTGAGTTTGTGTTGATCTTTGGAACGCTCATGGTTCCCTTTGTATTGTTTATCTTTGTCCTCATCATTTAGCAAGGCCTTACTTCAAGTGTGTGTGACCACGCTTACTCATCTAGCAAGACCGTGCTCACTCATTTAGCAAAGTCATGCTTATTCATTGAACATGATCTTACTAAGTTACACATTTTGTTCTTGACATGGTCACGCTAAATTCAGCATGATCTTACTAAACTCAAAATTTAGAGATTCACATTTTCTTTAGCAAGATCGTACTAACTTTTAGCATAATTGTGCTAAACTCAACTAAAAAATTCATACATTTTTATTTTTGGCACAATCATTCTAACTTTAGCATGATTGTGCTAAATTTTAAATCCAAAATTTTGTATGAATTTTTTCTTTATACAATTTTTAAGTGTAGTCATGTTAAAATTTTAAATCTAGAAATTCATACAATTTGACATTACACAATTATATCATGTATCATAGAGGAAAAACTAATAGATTTATAGATATCTAAATATCTTGTTACCTACCAAATTCAACACAAATCATCAAAATTATACTCAATTAAATTCTAAACATTATCATACATCAATACTTATTCTTTTAGAATCAAATAAAATTCATTCTGAAGTTAAGAATGCTTTGAAACTACTCCTAATTCTATATACATTTTCTCACCTTACCTAGAATTGAATACCGGTGTCTTGAACTAAAGACTGATGCAGACTCTACTTTTCGTAAGCCTCCAATTAAACCTTGCTTCCATTCCAATTCTGCTTTGTCCCCATATATGATCGAAACTTTCAGAAAGTGGCTTATGGGATGAATTTGAAGTTATGGGAATAATCACAGATAAAATGGGACTATATGAACTAGGAACGGAAGGAGAAACTTTTGTTGAATTCAAAACTCATGCGAGGTTGAAATCCACCGAGCACTATACGTGGGGCAATTCAAGAATGGTTAATCGCTTTCCTTGCATGTAGAATGATTTGGTGGCTTTAAAAAATTATGCAACATGGAAGACTTTTTTTTTTTCTTTTTAATAAAACCCGATTATTACAAAAATTGAAATAACAGATTCAATTCAATCTAAATTGCAAAAAATCAGATTAGACTGATTCAATTTTATTCCCAAATTCATTGAAACCAAATTATAAAATTCTTATGATAGGATTGAATGGTTTTATTACCTCAACCAAACCAGTCCAAACGGTGAAACCGATCATCATTATTATTATGACATAATCCAATAGGAATATTTGTGAAAGGATTTGGGGGATTGCTTTTTGCACCCTCCAAAATTTCTTTTTGCACCCCCTCATGTGTGAAAAGACAAAAATACCCTTGTTTATTAATCTTTTCTTCCTTCTTCCTCTTCCGTCTTCCCGTCCTCCTGCTCCTCTTTTTTTTTTTTTTTCTTTCTTATTTTTGTTTTCCATTATTACATCTTCTTCCTTATTAATTGAATCCATATGTTCTGCTTTGGTGGGAGAAAAAACTAAGAAAATAAACCTCGGAGAAACGTCGAAAGAGCATCGGAGAAGACGAACGGACTTTGTATTCCGCAAACTAATTTGCGTAACGTTAAACGCTTTCCGCAAATTAGTTTACGGAATGCATCAGTGTATTCCGTAAATAAACTTGCGGAATGTAATTTTTTTGTTCCGCAAATTAGATTACGGAATGTAAAATGTAACCTTCCGTAAATTAATCTACGGAAAACAAAAAATTACATTCCGCAAATTAATTTACGGAATACATTTTGCATTCCGTAAATTAATTTGCGGAACAGACAAATACTTGCGGAAGAGAAAAAATTTTTGCGGAAGAGATGAGAAGGTGTTAAGGGTAAAATGGTAATAAAAAAATTCCAAAAAATTAAAGGGGGGTGCAAAAAGAAAAAAGGGGGGTGAAAAGTCAGGCCCAAGGATTTGACAAGAGAGAAAAACCCAAACACAGTAGGAAACATGATACTCCTGTGAAGTTTAAGATTATGAGCAACTTCCTTTGTTACAGACCCCACCTCAGTATTTTATCATTTATTCATGTCCCTTAATCTATTCTTTTCTATTTCAACTACAATCAAATGAAAAATGAAAGACCCACCCAAGACTGATGCTGATATAATCCAATGGAGTGGTTTCATCAAAATGTTCATAACCAAGGATGTTGTTATTATATCCGAGCCAAGAGTAATAGCACTTTGATGTACTGTGAACGACAGAAACATTCGTAGGATAATGTCAAGAATAATGGTGAAATGGAGAAATCTGAACGGAGGTGCCAATCTTTCAAATAGTCCAACGAATCACTTCTTGACTAGTTTCAACACATCACCAACAAGATGTAAGGAACCGGTTACAAGGACCTAATGCATCAACCAGACAAATTTCAAGTCAGATCCTATGTACATGACATACAATAAACATAAAACATGAGAGAAATTAATCTCGACCGTCCATGTAAAGATTGAATGGATCTAATCTCCACCATCCATGAAAATCCATGAGGGATTGAACAGTCAAGATTATCTACTTTCCCTTGATATGTCCCTCAAATATATATGGTTATATAATTGATAAATCATCTATAACACATGCTTCGTAAATTTCAAGAGCAATTCATAGATATACATAGGACAAGACTTAATACTGTTAGGCAAGACTTAATACTGCTAGGCAAGACTTAATACTGTTTTGGTATTTTAAGTTATTTTCCAATGGAAACAGAACTAGTGTAATAACTAGGATTACAGTCCTTGGACTGAATCTTTCATATTATTTATACAAAGGCATTCTAAACTAGTTAACTTGATAGCCTCTAGCATCAACCAATATTTTTCGGATGTTACTAAATTTCTTATCTTGGTAAGAGCATGAGAGATTTAAAACACAGAACAACCAATGTTTTGCACTAAAATGGATCTGCACTACTTTTATAACTACTACTACTAGAATTGCTTTACTTGCATAGAGGGCTGTGTTTCACAGACCTCAGAGAGTTCAAAAGAGAACCATTAATGAGAGAGAGCAAAGGAAGACAGAAAAAGAAAATGTATCATAGAGATGACAGTTTTGTGAGTCTACTGAAGAAACAAAATTCCATGTAAATAACAGACTCCATCACTTCTAAGCGAAGTTACAAACTCACAATTTAACCAAAAAAAACTCAAACTCAAGTAATCATTGCACTTTAAGAAACGAGAAAATATCTAAAATATCTTGCCATATCAGATATTCACAATTCTCCAGTTGACTATTAATTAATATTACCTGAATATGAGTTGACTGGTTTTGTTGCACCATGTCCCTAAGCCATTTGATAACCAGTGGCAATGAGGAAAACACTGCACTGTGTTCACAATTACTGGCACTCATTTCCATATTTAATTCTTCCAAAGCAGCATCAGTATACTTGCCTGCGCCAAGTGATCCCAAACATATTAAGGTCAGAAAATTGTCCATTGTTCTAATTAAAGAAATAATGAGAGGATTAAAAAAAATAATGAGTAGAAAAAGACATTCCATGATGCAGTAAATCTAAATGAACTCAGAAATTCTTAAGTAGGCATAACCGGTCACAAGTACCTGATAATCAATAATGTGTATAAAGTTGTGTAAGCCATGTTAGAAATATACGTATTTTTAAAGAATGCTTTAACATATGTAAACTGTTTGTGGTGTGGTACTGGTATGCAATGCCTCCCTAAGAATTTCCCACAAACTCTTAAGGACAAATATTAAATTCATGGGCCAGGGAGCCAATAGATAAATACAAAAATAATTTTAGTGGGCCAAGATTTATGTTATATGTCTAGTGGATCAAATTTAGGGGACCAACTCCAAGGCCAGAGGGTAGGGCCTGCTTATTGAAAAAAGAAACACATTATTTGTATGTGATCAAACAATACCTTTGTTCCCTTGCATGAGATTTTCCCACACTCTTTGCAGAGTGAACTGCCATGACAGGTCAACATTAGAATCAATTGGTGTTAAAGCATGGGATCCAACTTTATGATACACTGATAAACCAGGTACAAAGAGCGCCTTCTTGAAGTAGACACCTACAGTTTCAATCTAGTTGTTTATTTCTTGTTCAGAAAAATTGTCAAGTTCAAAAAATAGTTGGCATTACTTTTTTTCCTGATAGACTTAAGCTCTATAACAGAATTAATAGAGGACAAGGTCACTCATTTGCTAAATATTTATTGATCTATGGATTTTTTAATCCTCATTAGACTAAACCATTACAGAGTAACCATGTTCTAGCAAAGTCCAGAGATCACTCACCATGATCGGCACATGTTCTCATCAAGTGAGGAAGAAGCAATTGAGGATCTCGCACAGACATACAATTGAACAGCAAAATCTGCAAAACATTCAAAGATTTCAGCTAAATAATTCCAAGAAAAACAATCAAGATTGATAAAAGCATTAGCATTCTATCTCACCAAATTTTAATTATTTTTAGAATCATTCTGTACATGAATCATGCAAATCAATTCCAAGAACTTATATTTATGATTTCCATTCAATAAAGAAATTCTCCATACTACTTACTATCAAAAAATATTAGTTACTCTTCTTTTATGTACTTCACAAGTAGAAACATTCTTCTAGTCCATGGAACATGCTCAATAGAAATTAGATATTTAACTTTGACTGCTAAATCCCAGCTTATATTTGCCAAAAATTCAACAACAGCTTATTTCTCTACCTGTGTGGATTTCTTCTGGACAGTTTCACCTTGGTGCATCTTCACTACTTGGTTTGAAAACCACCTGGCACATGCTTCCATGCTTTCAGGACTATGAGCCCCATCTAAAAAGAAGACAAGTTCATTTGATTTTTCTTTGTCAATGAACTGATCAAGAACAATCTGAGCCCTTCCTTGCAAACTTGCAGTTGTTAAACCTTTTATGAACTGCTCTGGCAAAGTATGTTGCTTCATGAAAGCAGATGAACCACTTCAGCAGCATGCCAAAAACCAGACATAAACAAAATAAAAGTCATAAAAGAACTATTTTTCACATTTAGAACTTACAATCTGTTTCAAATGAGAGTCTTCAAGATGCCCATTCATCTTCAGCCATGTAGAGCATAATGCCACAGCAAGGCCAGCATTTATATATTGGTGCTCACCCTCAAGCCCTAATCTTAAACCATTTAGCAATTTAGCATCTAATGGGGTTACCACTTGAAGAGGTACCTACGGTCAGAAAGATCTGATCTGTTTGATTATGGAAACCAAAGACCTCCTCCAACTAAATAAGCAAAGAAAGCTATCTGAATTTGATATTAGAGATCTCCATACTTTCAAGAGATGATTGACAAATGTAAAGTGCAGCGTATGAAGATACTACTTGATTAAATGTAGCATGTGTATGGCCAAGCATACTGAATCTTTTTGATGAAATTATTTTCTTTTCAAAACAATCAATAAATTACCATTAATTAAGATTCTCATGAATATCATTCTTTTGACAGAATAAAATAGATGTACTCATAGAATCATATGACAGAACCTTAGGCAAAGCAACAAAGTAATGTATATATAAGCAAATAGTTCAACATTCAAGTACAAAGAGGAACAAGCGTTGGTGAAATTTGTTCCCAGAATTTGATTGTTAGACAAGTGTTACAAACAATGCAGCTTAAGCTATAACCATGATAAATTCGAAATTTTATTGCAAGACAAACAAGCACTAACTTGTACTCTCTTATGTTTGACATAGCAATTTTATTATATTATGCCAAGTTATGAGTTGTTCAGATAAATTCTGGAAGAAGTAAGCACATGAAAGGATGTACCTACATTTAACTGAGAAGCCTTCTCTTTGAGTACATGCATTGCTTCATCAGGTTGAGGCACTGTAAATGCTGGAATTTGATGCTACATCAAATCAAAACATAAAAAAAAAAAAAAGATAAAAGGAAATATTTAGTAAGAAAATATTACAAGGCGCAACACAAAAGTGTAGGAGAAAAGATAAATATAATTGCAGCTGTGCAGCAAATGAAAGTGCACATTGTTGATAGAAACTTCAAAAGGAGTTTTTCTTTTCTTTAAAAAAAAATAAAATGACAGAGGAGTGAGACACAGAACTCCCATTTAAAGTTGAGGCTATCCCCTCTTAACAGCCTGGCTTTAAGTTGGTCCTTCTCTACATAAAAAAAGAGGAGGGGGGGGGGCATTTTACTCCAAAAATTACCTTGAAGATGCCAGCCTTCTCACCAGCAATTTCTCCAAGAGTATTCCCTGTTAGTAGAGTCCCAGCAGACAGAGGTAAACTCAACTGGTTAAACAAAGCACCAGCTTGCAATATGATAGATGTTTAACCATATTCTGATACTTTGTATTATGACAATTTTTTTAGAAAGCCTTTCTTTTTCTTTTATTTTTTTCTTGCAGATAGACATATCATGACTTACATTAATACAATTACAGCTCCATGGTATTTAACATGGTTTGTACATTTAATCAGGTGTGTCCAATCCTTCACCTATAAACTAATCAAAATTTACAAGTTAACACGGTTTGCACATTTCATGATTTTACATTAACAATAGATATGCATAAAATTAGCAGTTACCCAGAATACAAAAAGAGCACTAACCAAGAATCTCCATGTGGTCATACCCAAGGGAAGTTATACCACACACAATGGGTGTTTGCACCTGAAAAATTAAAACATTTACTTGAGCTAGTTCCAATATTAACTTTGTAGAAAATATCAAAATTCAAAGCAGTGTTATAGTGGTAGTCTGCTAAAGATCAATGCAATTCTGCTGAAACAACAATTATGCATACCACATTTGTTGCATCATATTTGCCACCTAATCCAACCTCCAATATAGAAACATTTACCTACGTAAAAATTGAAATAAAGTGATTTTTATTCATTGGTAGTAAAATATATAAAAATTAGTATCAGTATAGAACAAGTCAAGTGTAGGAACATAAAGCACATGGATCAAACCTGCTCTGCTGCAAATATCTTGAAGGCAAGCAAAGCAAGGAAGTGAAAAAAGGTAGGCATTGGAACATTCTCATCAGTTTTTTCCTGAGCATCATGAAAATAAGAAACATTTAAGAGCAAGCACATTATACCACAAAAGCTTTTCAAAATTCTGTAAACATCAATTTGAAGAGACCACTGTGATGATCAGTCATGCATGAATTTAATGTGGTACTACCCTTATGCAACATCAAAATTATAAATACCAATACAGAACATCTTGTTGAAGCACAAAGTCACAGAAAAGGAGTTGATTGTGCTAGAACCACCATAGTGACAATAAAAACTGTTCTTTCTTTCCACTGTTCCAAATGATACTCAGATTGATAAAAATATTAATATTAATTACTTTAAGTGATCTCAGTATTTGCTTTATCAATTATCTTCTGGAATCCATGCAACAGCTCAAAAAGGAAGAAAAATGGAATAGCTTCAAAACATCAACACGATTAGCAGGAAATATCCACTGCAACACTCTTAATTGTAACTGGTTTACTAGTTTATGAACCTGTATAGCTAAGTAGAAAGAAAGTTACCACCAGTTCAAAAATATTGGGAAAGCGTTTTGGTTCTGGTTAAGATTAAAAATAGGGGAAAATGATGACCTGGTTTTATGCCTGACCAAAATTTCTGCCCATAAAATTATAACAAAGTACTTGTTCACAGAAATATACCTTTAGCCTATCATAACACCACCAGAAATATGCTAAAAATTTCTCTTCACAGATTTCCACACTGCAGAAGCAACAAGAATAATGCTAATAAATCAGAGCACAAAAGCTAAGATGATATGCTGCAAAGACGAACTAAAAAGCAGCATATAATTTATTTTAGTACATTGATGAAATTCGGTAAAACATGAAACATCAAGAACTCTGATATTATAGTAGTTACCAATTTGTTACAAAACCACTCTGGTATGAACAAAATAAACCAGAATTCAAGTTTAACTAATATGCAACCTTCACAAAGCAAAGAACAAACACATAATGGAGATTTTTAAAAAAGTAATGACCCATTCAAAAAAGAGAGAATGAATTCAATATGCAAAATAACACGAGCTGACTACTATAGTAAATGGTTAAAATCATATGTGCATTTGAGATACTCACCCATCTAAACAAAACCTTTCTCGGATATCAATTAGGTGAGGAGAAGTAAAAAGCCCAGTGCGAAAACCACAGTTGCGTAATATAGATTCTGTGAAGGTGCATGTAGATCCCTATGGAAGCATGGTGCAGATTAAAAATTTATATCATTAGCATGCACAGGTGAAAACACATATGGCAATCTATGTACACACAGTAAAATAGACATAAATTCAGAAATGAGGTGAAGTTAATTTCCACGGCAGTAAGTTTAAAGCTTTAACAAGTTTAACTGATACAAATAATGAACTCCATGTGAACCAGGAGCTCTTAAAATGGCTTCATTTCCAACTTCCAAACAATAATTGAAGTTGAAGGAAAGTACCTTCCCTTTGGTACCAGCAACATGGATAATCTTCATATTTGAAATCGCCTCCTCCAAATCAAGCATCTATTGAATCAACAGCAAGCCATTGTCAATGTCGCCAAACAACTAGACTTTTTTATTTTGAAACAAAGTGACCTAGTATATTCAAATCAAACCCAATTCACAAACATGTACCTTTAGGTACTCATATAGCACGTTGAATCGTTCCTCGACATTGACATCGCCAACACGAGTGCGTTTGGTAATCAAAGATGACAAGGCATCCAATGCTTCTTCATATGAAGATTTTGGAGACCCATTATCCCCTTCTGCAAAATCGACAGAAAAATGAACATCAAAATTTAAACTTGAGCTGAAGCACAACGCATTCAACTTGAAAAGAAACACCCCCATTAACCTCTCAGGTTAAAACAACCCAAATCCGGAATTTAACAATACATGTAGAGATGAAAGCAAGTACCTTCCGCCATGGCTATTATGGATCGAAATCTGAATCAGACAACAAAAAAAATAGAGGTTTTTTTGTTTTTCTTTTTGTGAATTGTGAAGCAGATAGATATAGATAGATAATAGAAAGAGAAAGAGAAAGAGTTACAGCGTGGGATGAAGTGAAAAATGGAAGATGCGATTGGGGTTGAAGAAGGATTGAAAGATAGAAAGATTAGTGTTTTGTGGTATGCGTGAGAGGGTTGTTGCAGAGAAAGAGAGCTTCAGCTTCGAGCAGCAACCCAGCAGCAGCATAACAACGTGAATTACATTCTTCCGAGTGTAATGGGATTTCCTAATTACTACAATGATGCTACCAATGTTAGATCTTGATATTGGTACTGTCCCTTCACAGAATCTTTCTTATAGGTAAGGACACAGTTTTCTTACTCTTAATTTGACTATATAGTTATTAAAAAAATTATTTATAACTAGTTGGTCAGGACCAGAGCAGCAACCTTTTTCTTACTCTTAATTTGTGCTATTAAAATAAATAAATAATTGAATTTATAATTAACTTTCAAAATTATTCATATTTTAATACCTAATTTTTATTTCAATTTTTTAAAAGCTAAGTTGCTTACACTTGCACACGGTACAAAATAAAAATAACCATTTACCTTTTCATATTTTTCATTCTATGATTATGATTTTTTAAATAAAGAAAGTCGAATGACGGATACACGTGGTAGTGTACTAAATAGGTCATACAATTAAAAATATTTTTATACGCCAAACACCTCGTAAACACGTAGTAATGTATTAAATAGGTCATACATTTAAAAATGATAAAAAATTCTTGTCTGATTCAACAAGTCGTAAATGATGCCTACTTGATTGATTAAGAATAAATTATGTGATTAAAAAATTGTTATTAATCATTTAATTATAATTTTTAAAAGTGAGAGAGAAGTTTTAAAAAGTTTTAAATTTAATAGTGTTTAATAGTCTCAATCTCAATTAGTAGAAATTATTTTTTAAAATAAAAAAAATTAAAAGATCTTGTGAATCTTATTCATGTATTTAGTCACTTCTTAAGAATTAAAAAAAGTTTGATTTTAAGTTTCAATTAAAGTGACAAGAGGATCATAAGGTTAAGGGAGAGTTATGAAGTGGATAATGAAACTAGCTTAAAAGTTTATTAAAAATTTAGAATGCATTTTAAGGTAAGCTTAAGAAGATGATTGAAAAGTAACTATGGAGTAAAAATGAGAAGTATGCATTTGACCACCTTAAGTTAATTAAGGAAGAATAAGTTTGAAATTTGGTTAAGGTACATTAAGGACCTTTATTATGTAAAAAATAAAAAATAAAAAATTAAGAATTTAAATGAAGCTTAGTCATAGTTTGGATACCATTCAATCATTTATGACTAAATTAATACAAGTAAGTTAAAATCTTACTAACACATAACTCTTAAACATAATTTTATTAAGTTACGCATAAGACATGTAAATTGAAATGCACAAAAAATAAAAACTCAAGAGGTGTCATTTGGCCATCTAAGAGAAAACTTCTAAGTTTTACAAAAATCATGTGGAGTAACTTGACTTTTGAGAAGAAAAAAAAGGTTAAGAAACAACTTAGAAGGTTGAAGGGAATAAACTTTCATGAGTGATTCATTATAAAATGTTATGAATTAAACAAGGTAAACATATATGGGTATATATGATTATGTTGCCTAAAAATTAAATGATGAGTATAAGTAAGTCTTAATGTAGAAGACAATTATATGTTTAAGAATATTAAGCCAACTTGTATACTGTTTTATGAATGTGGAGAAAATTGCTTATGTTTTGTACCTATCATGAATAGGTTTTTATGACACTTTTAAGCGCCTCCAAATGCCATACTATTTTGTAATGACTACAACAATGTTATCACAAAATATCACATGGGTTTTGGAATGAAATCCATAATCTTAAGCTTTCATATGAGATTGTTTAAGCAAATTGCTTGTGTTGAAATCTCATAACAAGCTATGACCACCGCATATTTTGTCAAAGAAATGATAAGAGTTTGCTTTACATTTTTTTAGGAGATTGCATTTGTAGCTATCATGAAAATGGATTCTAATGTGAACTTTCAATTATCTAAGCAACAACCAAAGTTAGCATTTGTATAACCTACTATTTTAAAACTTTTTACTTTTTATACACAAGAATATAACATAATTTGGAAGGGATTTTTAACCTTCACAAACTTTTTGTGGCGATTTTTTTATTAAGTTTAAATATAGTCGCAATTTTTAGTAACAGTTCCAAAATACCTCGTAATGAAGAAAGCTGCAAGTGTTTCGTATCTTTCGTGAATAGGTTTCTATGACACTTTTAACCGCCTCCAAATATATTTATAACAGTCGTCAAATGTTATACTATTTTGTAATGATTAAAATAATGTTATCACAAAATATCACATGAGTCATGACATGGAATTATAATCTTAAACTTTCAAATGAGATTGTTTTAAGCAAATTGCTTGGGTTGAAGCCCCACAGCAAGCTATGACCACTGCATATATCGTCAAAGAAGTGATAAGAGTTTATTTTACACTTTTTTAGAAGATTGTAGCTATCATGAAAATGTGTTCTAATGTGAACTTTAAATTATATAAAAAACAACTGGAGTCAACATATGTATCATTTATTATTTCTAGACTTTCTACTTTTATACACAAGCATATAACATGATTTGATAGGGTTTTTAACCTTCATAGGATTTTTGTGGCAGTTTTTTTAGAAGGATCAAATATGAAGCAAGTTTTAGTAACTATCGAATAATACCTCGCAACAGAAAAAACTACAAGTGTTTCGTACTTGCGTGAATAGGTTTCTATGACACCTTTAACCGCCTCCAAATATATTTATAACCATCGCCAAATGTCATACTATTTGGTAATGACTACAACAATGTTGTCACAAAATATCACATGGGTTATGGAATAGAATCTACAATCTTAAACTATCAGATGAGATTTTATAACCAAATTACTTGTGTTGAAGCCCCATAGCAAGTTATGACCAATGCATATATCGTCAAAAAAACAATAAGAGTTTGCTTTAAACTTTTTCAGGAGATTGCATTTCTAGCTATGATGAAAATGTATTTTGATATGAACTTTAAATTATTTAAACAACAACCAAAGTTAGCATTTGTATAACCTACTATTTAAGGCTTCTTTACTTTTTATACATAAGCATATAACATAATTTGGAATGGATTTTTAACCTTCACAAACTTTTTGTGGAAGTTTTTTTTTTAAGTTCAAATAAAGTGGAAATTTTTACTAATAGTCACAAAATACCTCGTAACGAAAAAAACTGCATATGTTTCGTACTTGTCATGAATAGGTTTCTATGACACTTTTAACTTCTTCCAAATATATTTATAACCATTGCCAAATGTCATATTATTTTGTAATGATTATAATAATGTTGTCACAAAATATTACATGGGTTATGGAATAAAATCCATAATCTTAAGCTTTCAAATGAAATTGTTTAACCAAATTGCTTGTGTTGAAGCCCTATAACAAGTTATGACCACTACATATATCGTCAAAGAAGCGATAAGAGTTTGCTTTACACTTTTTTTCAGGAAATTGCATTTAAAAAAAAACTTTTCTTTGAAAATATAAATTTACCATCTAGCCCTAGCCCTCCATACATGTTGTATAAATAGAGTGTTAATCTAAGCTACAAAAGAATAAAAATGATGCTTGGGTAATACTTTCAAAGAAGGTTAGAAGGTATGTAGTTAATGAATGCATGTGCCAAAATAAATAAATAAACAGATACAAGAAGTGATTTCATATTCTTTAAATGTCATCATCCATATGATCAAGACAACTATATCATAAGACAATGACTACTTGTAGACAAAAGGAATTACAATAACAATTAATCTTAGAAACTTACACATAATCAAGAAGTGTTACAACTTAAAATTATTTCTTTCTCATGCATTCATACAAAATACGTGTCATGCTAGCAGTCTAATAAGAAAAACTAAAGTTTTAAAAAGTACTTGAGTAAGGATGTGTAGATTGTAGACAATATCTTGTGGCTCATACAAATTACAAGACAAATAGGACTCTAGTAGGCGTGGAGCACCGTTACAATGCAGTTCTCCTCATATGTTCATCCCATAAGAAGAGGTGCCATCCTTACATGTGCTACACTAGCTATCGACACTCAAGCTATCTTGATCAATTTTGCAAGTCATTTGCAGAAACCCAATCAATAGTTCCTCAAGTAGAAAATCAACTTTCTAACAACAACTTGTCTTATGTCCAAAGTACCACTGATGTACAAGAATTAAGAATTCAGGGATTGGTTACAATGCAACCCTTATCTGTGAGAATGAAGCAAAATAAAAACTATTATGCCTTCTATGTAGAAGGCAAATAAAAGAGTGGAAAGTAGTAGAGGCCGCTCGTCATTTCATGAATGAAAAATCTACTTGCAACGAAGTTAGAGAGATTATGCTAAGTTAGCTTTATTTTTTAACATACTTTTTATCCATGATCATCCAAACAAAACCTTCTGATTCATATACATTGATTTCTTTGTAACCAATCCCTGAATTAAGAATTCAGGGATTGGTTACAATGCAACCCTTATCTGTGAGAATGAAGCAAAATAAAAACTATTATGCCTTCTATGTAGAAGGCAAATAAAAGAGTGGAAAGTAGTAGAGGCCGCTCGTCATTTCATGAATGAAAAATCTACTTGCAACGAAGTTAGAGAGATTATGCTAAGTTAGCTTTATTTTTTAACATACTTTTTATCCATGATCATCCAAACAAAACCTTCTGATTCATATACATTGATTTCTTTGTTCTTGTCTCTTTCCATCTTGATCTAGTGATGATTTTATCTCATGCCACTTTTAACAAAACAAATCCTCCGTTTAACAATCGAATGTAACGTTAAATTTTAAAATTATATTTCCATATATAGCATATTAATGATTTTATTGTTTAAGCAAAGAAATGGAAACAATTGTTTTGCTTTGCAAGTGATTAACTTTATTTTCTAAGCTCTCTTATCTTTAAAATAGTAAAAAAAATAATAAAATTAAATAAAGTTGAAAAAGATCTAACCGATTTCTCTATCATTCAAAATCAATGGAAATAAAAATCTTAAGCCCAGGTCATAGATAAATATAATTAACTAATAAATATTTTAAATAATAAACATAAAATTATAAATATTAAGTAATAACTAATACTAAATAACTTTTTATTACTAAATAACCACGAAAAAATTAATGAATAAAAAAGTAATTATTAAGTAATAAATATTAAATAATTATTATTAACTAAATACATATTAAGTAATAAACATAAAATTATAATTATTAAATAATAACTGTCACAACCGAAATTACGATAAAAAATGACAAACTTGCAAAAAATTAGAAAGAATTTTTGTAATCGTAGAATTGCTATCAAATTTTTATTTTAAAGCAAAAATATTTAGGAAAAACTCTAACAGAGGAAAATTTCTAGGTTTAGGAGTTGGTGACAAACATGGAAGGTATTAGCACGCTACCTGTTCATTTCAAATAACGATACTTTACTCGTTCGTTTCAATGGTATTCTTAAATTGAATGTGTAATTTTGATATTTTAAAAAATATTTGATCCCTTAAATAAAATATAAATAAATAAGTTTATCGAAAATAACTTAAAAGGACTTGGTCTTGCTTCTATGTATTTCCTGGTATAGTGGGAAACTCAAGGTTACATTATTCTGATTAAGAGACTTGATCTCCAAAAAATAAAGCAATTAGGTAGTCGAAAATTTGTGAAAATATATTCGAGTTTTTAATTCACATATACACAAAGTCCAAGTCATGCAAATGTTGCACTGAAATCTATACAATTTTAAAATATAGAACGGTAGATAATGTTATCCGTCCGTATTAAAAACTCGTCGCGTGAGATTTAGAACTTTAATTATATCTACTTTTGAAAATTAAAAAGGTATGTGAAAGAGACTTTTATTTAAAACATTATATTTAATAGATTTCCAAAAATAAATTTAATTGAGACTTTTGTTAAAAAGATTAAATATAATATTTAATTAATTTTTTTAAATCCGTATACATAGAAAGTTCAAGATAAATGAAGGCTCTATTGGAACCATACGATATTTTAAATACAAATAATAGTGAACTCTACCTACCTATATTAAAAACGTGTGAGATTTAGAATTTCAAAAATATTTATTTTTAAAAATTAAAAAGTAATTTGAAAGAGATCTTTATTAAAATATTATATTTAATAGATTTCAAAAATAAATTTAACTGAGACTTTTGTTAAAAAAAACTTAAATATAATACTTAATTAATTTTTTTAAACCCACGTTCGCACAAGGCTCAAGTAAAAAAGAAGTTGTACCAAGATTCATACGATATTTTAAATACAGACAGTAGATAATGCTACCATCCATATTAAAAACACACCATGTGAGATTTAGAACTTTAAAAATATTTATTTTTGAAAATTGAAAAGTAATGTAAAAGAAATTTTTATTTAAAACATTATATTTAATAGATTTTAAAAAAAAAATTTAACTGAAACTTTTGTTAAAAAAAATTAAATATAATACTTAATCAATAATTCTTTTTTCTAAACCCACATATGTACAAGGTTCAAATTAAATAAAGGTTGCATTGCAACCTATATGATATTTTAAATACATATGGTAGATAATGCTATCTGTTCAAGTTCATATTAAAAATTCGTTGAATGAGATTTAGAACTTTAAAAATATTTATTTTTAAAAATTGAAAAATAATTTGAAAGAGACTTTTATTTAAAATATTATATTTAATAGATTTTCAAAAATAAATTTAATTGAGATTTTATTAAAAAAACTTAAATATAATACTTAATTAATAAAATTTTTTTCTAAAATCACTTACACACAAGGTCCAAGCCAAACGAAGGTCATGTTAGAATCCATATGATATTCTAAATAGAGATAGTAAAGAACGTTGTTTGACCATATTAAAAATTTATTGCGTAAGATTTAGACCTTTAAAAAATATTTATTTTTAAAAATTGAAAAATAATTTGAAAGTAACTTTTATTTAAAATATTATATTTAATAGATTTTTAAAAAAATTACTAAAATTTTTGTTAATAAAACTTAAATATAATACTTAATTAACAATTTTTTTTTCTAAACCCACATATGCATAAAATTTAAAATAAACGAAAATTGTAGATCAACCTATATAATATTTTAAATATAGACGATAGAAAATACGAACCATCCATCTTAAAAACCTGCTACATGAGATTTATAACTAATATATATAAAAAATAAAAAATTTTAGAGGAACTTTTTATATATTATTTTTTACTATATTAAATTAACTTCAATAAATAGATTTAGATATGAAGCCCTTCATATCTTTAAAAATTTCTGCATGAAAGTATCATCAATACGTCGCCATTTCCTATCTTCTTCCCTGAGTTAAGATTAGTCTCTTCTCTATTCCATATTTTCGAAGATGGTTTTCCATGTTATACTTTGTCAAGTCCTTCACTTTGATTAATCTTATACTTCTGATAAATTTAATCGCTCCATCATATCCTTTATAATGCCCTCGTGGGCCATGGCCTCGGATCCTTGTGAATCCAACAGAAGAAATCTGGATACTTTGCATCCTCTGAACGGTCCCTATTTGAGATTGAATATTGATTGGTGATACATATTCAGATGAGGTTGTGTGCATTTGTTAGTTGGAGTATTTTTAGGAAGTTGTTATGTTTGTTTGTTCCACCTTATCTTTAAAGATAAGTTAGGTAGTCTTTTGACTGCAACATTTTAGGAATTTTGGTTGTATTTGAACCCTATTTAAACTGTACCTAGCTAAGGTTAGCGTATCTCATTCATTCCTTTCATTTTTTTGCTGCCTTGAGTCTACAAGTGGTATCAGAGCTTTGTTCAAAACCCTTTCCAGAATACATTTCAATGGCCACAAATGAGAACTTTGTCCGACCTTCAATTCCTCGTTTTGATGGACACCATTATGATCATTGGAGTATGTTGATGAAGAATTTTCTCAGATCCAAGTAATAATGGACCGTTGTTGAGCTAGGTGTTCCTGAGCTAGTTGCAGGTGCAACCGATGCACAAAAGATTGAAGCAGACAACCTAAACTTGAAGGATTTAAAAGCCAAAAACTATCTCTTTCAAGCAATTGACAGAGTTGTGCTTGAGACTATCTTGCACAAGAAGACATCTAAGCATATTTGGTATTCTTTAAAGAAGAAATACCAAGGGAATACTAAAGCCAAAAGGCAACAGTTACAAAGTCTCAGGGCTGACTTTGAAACTTTGCAGATGAAGCTAGATGAAGCAGTTTCAGATTACTTCTCCAGGATCATGACAATTGCAAACAAGCTCAGAATTCATGGTGATAAAATTGAAGACGTCACTATTATTGAAAAAGTGTTGAGATCATTAACAACAAAATTTAATTTTGTTGTTGCAGCCATAGAAGAGTCACATGATTTGGATGATATCACAATTGATGAACTGCAAAACTCATTACAGATTCATGAACAAAAAATTAAAAGGAGGGAGAAGGAGGAACAGTTGTTGCAAGCTGAGACACAAGCTTTGCAAGTCTCACCAAAGCCAAGTGCATCAAATAAAAGTATAGGTGCATGGAAAGGTAGCAGGGAAGTTGAGGGAAATCAAAAGAAAAGGAACCATGGAAAAGGAAGGGAAGTGACTAGCAAATGGAAATCCAAGGCACACATTGAGTGCTTTCATTGTCATAGATTTGGTCATTACAAGTCAGAGTGTAGGACCAATCTAAGCAAGATGGAGAAAGCTAACTACATCGAGCAAGAAGAAAAGGAAGCTAAGATCTCTTTATTGATGGCATGTCCAGCAGGAGAAAAATGTACCAAGAATCTATGGTATCTAGATATTGGTTGTAGTAATCACATGTTCGGGGACAAGATGGCTTTTGCTGAGCTTGATGAAACTTTCAATGACATGGTGAAGTTTGGTGATCATTCCACTGTGACAGTTAAAGGAAGAGGCAAGATTAGTATTCAGACAAAATCAAGTCAAGTGCAATCTATTCTTAATGTCTTGTATGTACCTGATTTGAAAACTAACTTGCTAAGCATTGGATAATTACAAGAAAAAGGATATGAGATCATGGTAAGGAATGGAGTATGTCAAGTGAAAGATGTTGGGTTGGGACTGATTTTGCAAGCAAAAATGACCAACAACAGGATGTTTCCTGTACATCTGCAAAATTCAAAGCTTAATTGCTTAACGGCAAAACAAAACAACTTGGCTTGGCTCGGGCATAATCGATACGGTCATTTACATTTTGGAGGTTTACAAAAACTACAACAAAAAATGATGGTCAAAGGACTCCCTAAATTTGAATTGCCTTCAGGAGTTTGTGAAGAATGCATTCTCAATAAACAACACAGAGATGCATTTCCAAAAGGCAAAGCTTGGAGAGCTCAACATGTATTGGAATTAGTTCACACAGATCTTTGTGGACCGATTATTCCAGTATCCAATGGAGTTAAACTGTACTTTATAACATTTATTGATGATTTTAGCTGAAAAACATGGTGCTATTTTTTACATAATAAATCGGAGGCATTTGAAGCATTTAAACGATTTAAGATGCTTGCAGAAAAAAAAAGTCTAGCAAATCCATTAAGATGCTACGATATGATAGAGGAGGGGAGTTTAACTCCTCTGAATTTATAAAATTTTGTGACGAAAATGGCATCAAAAGGAAGCTTACAGCTCCTTATACTCCACAGTAGAATGAAGTAAGCAAAAGAAAGAATAGGACATTGCTCGACATGGTGAGAAGCATATTGAAGAAATCTGGTCTTCCAAAAACATTTTGGCCCCGAAGCTACTGCATGGAGCAATCACATGCTGAATAGGAGTCCGTCGAGTGCACTTAATAGGACTCCTGAAGAAGCTTGGAGTGGCATCAAACCAGCTATGCATTACTTCAGAATTTTTGGCTGCCTAGTATATGCACATATACCAGACCAGCATACAACTAAACTAGAAGACAAGGGAGTGAAGTGTGTTTTTTTGGGCATAAGTGAAGAATCCAAGGCTTACAAGCTTTATAACCCTACAACAAAGAAATTGATTATTAGCAGGAATGTGGTGTTTAATGAAAATGAATTTTGGTCATGTAATTCACCAAAGGAGATGCCAAAGACTAAAGTTGTTCCTGATGATGAAGTTGATGAAATAACTATTAGACCTGCAACAACTCAACACTTGCAACAAGAACTTGAAGATTCTCCACGACCACAATGCATCAAGAGAAAGCCAACATGGATGCAAGATTATGAGGTAACAGGAGTTCCTAATGCAACCCTTGAACATTTCTCACAATTTGCCTTGTTCGCAGACTATGACCCAATTTTGTTTGAAGATGTTGTAAAGGAAAAAAAATGGCAAAAGGCAATGATAGAGGAAATAGATTCAATTGAAAGAAATAAAACATGGGAGTTGGTCAATTTACCAGGAGGAGAAAAAGCTATTGGAGTGAAATGGGTTTATAAAACTAAAGTTAAACCCAATAGAGAAGTAGATAAATACAAAGCTCGTTTGGTGGTGAAAGGATACAAATAAGAATATGGAGTTGACTACACAGAAGTCTTTGCACTTGTAGCAAGACAAGATATAGTCAGAATGGTGATTGCAATGGCAGCCCAAAATTCTTGGCCACTTTATCAACTTGATGTCAAATCCGCCTTTCTGCATGTTGAGTTTGATGAGAAGGTATTTATAGAACAACCACCTGGTTTTATTAAGTCTGGAAATTAGCATAAAGTTTATAGACTTAAAAAGACCCTCTATGGATTAAAATAAGCTCCTAGAACTTGGTATAGTCGCATTGATTCATATCTCTTGAAGGAAGGTTTTTCTAAATGTCTGTATGAACATACACTTTATATGAAGCATGATGGTGATAAAATGCTGGTTTTATGTTTATATGTGGATGATTTAATGTTTACTAGAAATTGTTTAGAAATGACAAAACATTTTAAGTAATCTATGAAGAAAGAATTTGATATGATAGATTTGGGATTGCTTCACCATTTTCTGGGCCTAGAAATCACTCAATCAGAGAGTGACATATTCATTTGCCAAAAGAAATATGTTAATGAGGTGCTCACTAGATTTCAAATCGGTGAATGTAATTCTGTTATAACTCCAATGGAACAGAATTCAAAATTGGTCAAGAATCCAGGTGGGAGACCAACAAATAACACATTATTCAGGCAACTTGTAGGAAGTTTAATGTATGTTACAACTATAAGGCTGGACATAATGCATAGCGTAGGCATTATTAGTAGATACATAGAGAATCCTATGCAACAACACCTTCTTGCAGCCAAAAGAATCTTGAGATACCTTAAAGGAACAATTGACTATGGTTTGTTCTACAGGAAGGGAAACTAAAGTGAATTAATTGGATTTGTTGACAGTGATTTTGCAGGAGACATGGATTATAGAAAAAGTACAACGAGTTATGTCTTTATGATGGGTTCTGGTTCAATTGCTTGGAGTTCCAAGAAGCAGCCAATAGTCACCCTTTCTTCCACTGAAGCAGAGTACATAGCTGCAACCTCAAGTTTTTGTCAAGCTGTTTGGATGCGTAGAATATTATCATATATGAAGATGAAGCTGAATAAATTTACTAGGATCTACTGTGACAATACCTTAACTATTAAACTATCCAAAAATCCAGTTTTTCATGGCAGGACCACACATATTCATGTAAGGTTTCATTTTTTACGAGAACTAGTTGAGGAAGGAGTCATAGAGTTGAGTCACTATAGAACTGAAGACCAAGTAGCTGATATTTTGACTAAATCTTTAAAAGCATCATCATTCCTTAAATTAAGGCATATGATTAGAGTTTGCACCAAAGGATATTTAGCTTAAGGGGAGGGCTACACCATTTTTTCTTTAAACTAAACTTGATGCAGTTTAGTTTAAGGGAGGGAATATGAGTTGGATAATTTTTAGGAAGTTGTTATGTTTGTTTGTTTCACCTTATCTTTAAAGATAAGTTGGGTAATCTTTTGACTGCAACATTTTAGGAGTTTCGGTTGTATTTGAAGCTTAATTAAACTGTACCTAGCTAAGGTTCGCGTATCTCATTCATTCTCTTCATTTTTTTTGCTGCCTTGAGTCTACAGCTTTGCAGTTCGAGAAGAGCTTGTGAAGCCATTGCTCCAACCGGAACAGCTGTCAGGTTCTGATCTGTAGAAGCAACTGCACTAGTAGCTGAAGGATTTTGGGTAATGGCTGCCTGTTGTACCTGACCTTGCACACCAGGGCAGTTTCGTGCATGCTCTTGTACTTGGCGATGCACTATTTGGATCATCCTACACCTGTTGCAAACACCAAGGGAATTGCCAAAAGCACACCTTGAACGATGAGATGTACACCCCGACAAAGTTCCTTACCATGTACATCCGCTCCTATGATAAAGGCAACGAAGTGCTATTTTTCCAATGATTTTCGCAAGTGCCTTATTCGACTCTATCAGAGGCTTGGAATCTGCCTTAGTAACCATTATACGGACAAGCCCTTGAAGTGCTTCCAATGTACGTCAAACATGGCTTGCAGAATAAATGAGTACACTGGGACTGCGAAGCTTCATTTCAAAATACAAGCAGAAAACGGACATGACATAAGTATTCTCCAGCAAGAGATTGAATGTTCACTATGCACTCGTTATCACGACTTTAGCTGCTGAGCATGCATAAAATCTAAATTATTCTAAACGGTTTCGGATTCGATTCAAAAGCCAAACCCCCCCCCCCCCACCGAGCTAAATATTATCAGTTTAAATATTTAGTATTAATATTTATAAAAAATTAAAATATTATAAGAATTTTTATTAATTTTAATAAAATACTTATTTATTTTTTATAAAAATTAAAGAAAATATTATTTTTATATAAAGTATATATAAAATAATATTCATTGAATCAAATAAATGACTGAGATTATTATAAAAAAATAAAAATAAAAAATTATAAATTTAGTGGTTAAGGTACACTAGTCTCGATTTACAAAGGTACAAGAGAATCCACTTTTTTAATTCTTCATTGTTTTTGCTTATTTATAAACCAAAATAAAATAATTAATTTGTAATTGATTTAGTTATAATTTAACTGACTTTCCATTAACTCTTAACTAAAATTTATACAATTTGATGTATTTTTTTATTTTTTCTAAATAAATAATTTAAGAATAAAATATCTTTTGATATTGTTTGAATAAAAAAATTTAAGATTTAATCGTAACTGTTATTTTTTATTTTAGTGTCTTTTTAGATTTAAATTTATTAATTTGAGTCACTAAAAAAATTATATTTTGTTATTTTTAAATATTAAATTTAATAGATTAATTTTAAATTAAATATATTTTATTTATTAATTAATTTATAAAAATAATCTCTAATATAATTTAATATTCACAAAAAATAATAATTAAATAATTATGACTTATAAATAATGACTAAAAAATTAATAAGCAAATAAATAATAAAGATTAAGTAATAATTATTAACTAAATAAATATTAAGTAATAACTAATAAATAATGACTAAAAAACTTAATAAATAAAAAATAATTACTAAATAATACAAAATAAATAAATAAATATAAATTCATAAATATAAGTAATAAATAACAAATAAATAAAGTGTAACTAATAAATAATGATTAAAAACTTAATAAATAAAAAATAATAATTACCAACTAATAAAAATTATATAATAATTATTAAATAAATAAATATTAAGTAATAAACATTAAGTAATAAGCATAAAGTAAAAAATATTATTTAATAACCGGTAACTAAATAATTTTGTGTTCTTAAAATAAATAAATTTATCGTTGTTATTTATTGTAAAGGTAAAATAAAATGAATAATTTTTTTTATTAATTATTGTAAAGGTAAAATAATTAAAATATTTGTATTTTTAAAATGAATAAAATTATTATTGTTATCTATTGTAAAAGTAAATAAAATAAGTAAAATTAATATTTTTCTTATATAATTTACTAATTAAACGCATAGTTATATATAAATTATGTCGAACTTTAAAATAAAATTATTTTAGAAATAATAAATTTATTCATTTTAGGAACACAAAATTTTTTTTCAAAAACAAACTTTTAAATAAAAAAATTCATTCAAAATAAAACTTTTTATAAAAAGTTAAACTAAAAAGTTTTTAAAAATTAATAAAAAATGACGTAACGTGTGAAACACTTCAAAAATAGACACATTACCACACTTTAATGATGTGTGTTGCCTCTCTATCATGCGACACACATTTGTGTCGCATTTTCATCTTACGACATACATATATCGTCCTAATCCAATCTTAGGACATACATATATCGTCCTAATCCAATACTTTTATGAAAACTTAAACCCTATGGACAATTTTGATAACCGATGTCGCAGTTGGATTAAAATAAAATAAAAGTAAATAAAAAAAATACAGTATAAAATACAACATTGGTTGTCTCTCGAGGAACTTGAAAAACAATTTGATTGAATTCAAATTTAAAAAAAATGGAGGATTTATAATTTAATTTAGATAAATAAAAAATTAAACTTAATGAATTTATAATATTAAAAACCAATTAACCCGTTTAAAAACCAAATTCTTTTAAAACAATTTTTTTTTTGTTTGAATTCAATCAAGCAAGCGTAAATTAAATTCCTGATTTCCTATTAGAATAACACCTAAAATTTAAATTAATTCATGTTCAGATAATTAAGCATTACCCGAAGTTCCCAAATTAATTTTTAAGAACTGAAATCACCAAATTTATAAAAAAAACCCTATAACCTTTTTTTACTTGTAAACTAGAGAATTAAGCCAATAAGCATATAATTTTATCCTTACAAATATCAATTCCAACATGTAAAAGGGAAAAAAATAAATCGCAACAAAAATTCAATTAAACACAAACCTCAAAATATCTTACTTATAGAATTAAAACCAATGAGTCAACCAAAAAAATTAGAATTGTATCCTTGAGCTTTAGAATTTAACCGCATCTGAAAATGACTTTTGTAACCCTAGATATGCTCATTTGACTAGTACATATCTGGGCTGTCTGGATAAGAGCTTTGAGTCACAGTTCGGCCCAACTAAGTTTACGATCCATTGAGGTTGGAACATATAGGGATACATTTTATCTTAGGGTTTTGTCTCATATTTTTAATGTCTCTGGAATCACTTCAATATCAATTTTATAGATATGGCCTTCACAATGAACAAAGGTCAAAAGTCATTAATATTTAAAAATTAACCATTTTTTTTTCACTTAAGCCTGATGGAATCCAATAATATAAAACTTACTCAAAATGATAAAATTAGACATCACTTAAATCCAATTAAATCCAATAAAAAATGAAAATAAATGTATAAAATATATTTATCAGTCACATTCTCATCTTACAACATACATACATCGTCCTTTCATTATGCGTAACACACGATGTTTTAACTCTAGATAAACAATTATTTTTCAAGCATATATATTTTAGTAATTATTTTTTAAAATAACCTCAAAGGAATAAAAAATCCTACTATTTCTAACATTTGTAACTTCCCGAATAGTCATCAATGTTATACCTATATAGCATACTAGTTCCTTGGTTTGGTGAGCTAGTAGTTAGCATCTATGTCCTCTGTAGTGTACAAGCTTAACTTGCTTGGATGCATACACTAATAACTTATAATTTAATAATATGTAATAAAATTAAAAAATTGTATATTAATAATATTAAATATTATATTTTTTATAACAAATATTATTTATTATTTTTATTACATATTTTAAATATATATTAAAAACTATTTATTTTAATATAAATTTAAATATATTAAATTAAAATGCTAAACAATATAAAATTTATAATTTATGTTTAGTTTTCAAAATTAATGATTATGAAACAAAATGTTATAAAATTTTAAAATTTTATCTTTGATTGAAATCAAATAATAATTTTTTATTTTAGAAAATAAAATTTTAAATATAAAAATATCTATTTTTTAATAATTATATTTTTTATTTAAAATTATGATAAAAAATATAATACATTAAAATAAAATATATAATTATAAATATTATTTTAATTATCAATTTTTAATTTTAATTAATATGATTTAATTAGATAAATATTATATAATTTTAACATAAGAAGATAATATATATATATATATATATATATATTTGTTATTTTAATTTACAAAACCTTTATTGTTTTGATCCAAACACATAAATATTTATCAAATGATGTTAATGATATTTATTTTTTAAACAGGATAAAAAATAAAAATCTCTTTTTAATCATAATTTAATTAATTTATTAGTTATAAGATTTTACAACATATAGTTGGATTGGTTATTGAGAGTAAATATTTTATTTACCCAAACTCGACTTTACTAAATGATCTTTAATATTTTTAATTAATAAAAATAAATGGACCCAATCCGCAACCCCCATTCAACCCAGAATATTTTCAGATCAAACATGATAAGCATAAGTGGTCTTTGTCATATTTTATGAGTTTGAGTTCATATGAAGTTTAATTGAATTTCTTTGCTTACCCGATTAAAATGACACTATTATAGTATTTTGAGCATAATAGGAGTTGTAGACATCCAAAAATCATGAAATCTGTCTTGAATGAAAGCTTAAAGAAGTTTCCACAGTTACAAAGCAAGAGCAGACTCTAAATAGGATGTTTAGGACTCCGAAATTATCTTAAAAGATGAGATAGTGTTGCTGACGTGGAATTTGAACAGTGTGCAAAGATCCGGCCATATCTTGAGATACAGATTTTATATTGAGATGAAATCAAATCTGTTGGACAGCTAAGATCCGGGGCTACAACTTTTGTTCAGAAGTCAAGCTCTAATTCGGACATGTGAACATCCGAAATTGCGGTGCAAGAAAGTCAAAATTGTTGTGCTCATTGGTGACAAAAATTCAAAAGTATTTTGCATTTTCAACAAAGCCCATGTGAAAGCAATAAAAGGGTAGAAAAGTAATATCCTAGTTGGTGACTTTCTGAAGATGATGCCTCAAAAATCCTCTATAAATAGAAGGGTTTACAAGAGGAGAAACACACCCCTTGGAGATTAACTCTAATACCATTTTCCATCTTTCTTTCTTCTTAGTTTGCCTCCTTCATGGAAGGCTTAGGTTTTATTTGTTATTAGTCTGCCTCCTTCATGGAAGGCTTAAGTTTTATTTGTTGTTAGTTTGCCTCCTTCATGGAAGACTTAGGTTTTCTTTATTGTTAGTTGCCTCCTACATGGAAGGCTTAGTTTTTCTTTATTGTTAGTTGCCTCCTACATGGAAGGCTAGGTTTGTAGTTTCAATTCAAGGATTCAAGCTATTTTCATTTTAACTTTGAGGTCTTGATCTTTATTTACATGCTCATTGAGTGATTTCTACTCTGCTTTACTATATTCTTCAATTTTATTCTTTAATCAAAGTTTGATCGGTTGACATATTTTGATTAATGCATAATTGATTTATAATTGGTTTTTAATTGGTAAATCATTTTCCAAAAGTTTGAAGAGTAGAAATTAAGTAATTGAATTGAAGGTTTTCATTTTATTACTTACTTCAACTGAATTTTGATTGTGAAATTGGTTTAGATAAAAGATTAAGTGGTTACTAATCTTGTTGATCATAATCAATTAAATTCTGAGAGGTTTCTCAGTAGAGAATTCAAGGATCATTTTAGGGGTTCGAGATGATCCTAGGTTGATAAACACAATGCATGATTTTAGTGATCAATGATTAGTTATGAAAATAGCCTCTGAATTCCTTGAGTTGATAATTGTTAAGTCAAATTAATTTCATTCTATATTTTGTATTTAGCACTTAATATCACATATTTACAAAACCCCCTTTTTTCTAACTTTCTCCTAATTTGCTTAAGAATATGAAATGATCTTTGGGAGATGACCTAGGTTGCACCTTATACTATACCAATAGTTTGGGAGAAATCTAGAAATTATTTTTGCACGTTTACGACGAACGTATCAAAACATTACGGATCAAATGTTAAAATTACCCATCTATATCATCAAGAACTATAAGTCCATTGTAAATCTGCATCACGATATTTAGCTGCACATTTTAGTCTAAACCCAGACCATTCTTGGTGGGGTGAATTTCCAAAGTCCATTTGTATGGCAATCAAGCCTTAGCCTTATTCTCTATTTAGTGAAATTAACCTTTTCCTACAAAAACCTAGTTCCATTTTTTATTTGTTTCTTTGTTGCAATGAGCTTTTAATAAGCGGGCCAAATACTGGACCTTTTTGTTTTCCTCTTAAGATAAACTCGAGACAGAAACAAAAAACTCAAAAAAGTTTCCAAAAAAAAATCCAGCCAAACATGCAATAAGTAGTCATATCTATGACATGTTCCTCATCCACATCAAATTCCAAACATATATATTTGATCCTGCATACATGTATGTATCCGTTGTGAGAGTTTAGTTGTTGTCTTGTAAGTCTCGATATTAATTTAGTAACATCAAGTTTTTAAATTTCTATTCAAAGAATTTTCGAAATAAGCAGAGATCTCATTAGCAAATCAATCCTTTTAATTTGCTGTTTCATGGCTTGGAAAGATGGGTCTGTTTGTTTTAAATTAGAGCAAAATTGATTTTGATAAATTTAATTTTAAATTATTAAATAATTGGAATATATGATATATAAAATTAATTTTAATAATATTTTTATTAAAATAGATTTTTTTATTTAAAAATATAAAATTCTTTTAAATATAAAAATCAACATGTTTAAGTTCATATTGCTCTTAATTATTTTAGACAATAGGAAAATACTTATCAACTGATTAGAGGAACCAAAATATTTTCAGTATTTAGTAGCATGTACAGATGTACTTCCCTTCCCATAAAGAAAACCAGCTAACATATATGCTTATTTTTTCCTAATATAGAACTTTTTCTAAAATAAAAATAAGAAAAAAAAAACTGTAAGAAAGTAAAATTATAATAGGACCGAAAATTTACTGCAAAGGAACTATGCTTATTGCCAGACGCTAATTTAAAATTAATTAGTTATTGGTGCTTAGATACTTCCAGCATATGAACCACAATTTATTCTGTGATCACCTCTACAGAAGACACGTTCCTGCAGATTTCTGGTTGCCAATAAATACAAGCAATTTTTACAAAATCTATTTTTGTGATTTTAATGATTGATGGGCTGTGACATAAAAATTAATTGAGAAG
The DNA here is from genome assembly GCA_037954105.1 of Canavalia gladiata. Lineage (NCBI taxonomy): Eukaryota > Viridiplantae > Streptophyta > Magnoliopsida > Fabales > Fabaceae > Canavalia > Canavalia gladiata. The sequence continues at coordinate 14,374,210 of CM075668.1, forward strand.
AAAAGTACCTCCGGGGAACTTATATATAGGTTGATCTAACTTTGATGACATATATGGATATATCAACTGCTTGAAGTTCAAAAGATGCCGCGCCATTGTTTTTAAGCAAAACAAGCAGGTAAAAAGGTATCTTCAAGATGCCCCTTAACATGTGGTCCGAGTCAGAAACTATGGTCTTTCTCTTAAAAAAATTAAAGAAGATATTTGAGGATGATGACTTTCCTTCTACCCTTATTTTCATTAAAATTATAAGATATATGTATCAGCACTTTTATAGATATAGATATAGCTGCAGGATAAAGCTCAAGGCTGCCAAAGCAAATGTCGCTGCTGTAGTTATGCTTCAAAACTTTACATCATCCACCTAATTTATAAGCCCAAACACATGGTTTGAAGACCACAACATGCATATCCACTTTATACAGATGAAACATGTGCTTCAGCTTAATTAATTCTAAGTTTCTAACAGGGAGGTTTGTTTTAACAAAGCTTCTCCCGCTTTTATTGCTTTATTATTAATTACACAAGCACGCACTCTCGCTTATATATATATATATATATATATATATATATATATATATATATATATATATATATTAAAATATAAAATTATTTAAATTTTAAAAAATTGTATTGAATTTTTAAATGATTGCATGATTTAAACTTTTAATTTTCATCATCAAATACATTATATATATATGGAAAAATAAACTTATTTTTAGATATATTAAAATTAGGTTATTCAGTAATTTTTTTATAAAATATAAATTTGAAAAATTCAACTATTAAACAATATGATATTAATATGATAATTATATTTATTAAATTTAAAAAATTAAAATTTATATCCATATAATTTTATAGTTGATATTTATTTATATATTTACATATAAATATATTATATTAAATTAATATTATTTAATAAAATTTTAAATAATTTTTAAATTTTAAAAAAATTATAAATTTGATTTATATAATAAAAAATTAATTAAATGATTAAGAAAAAGAACTAGGTTAACTAGAGGTAAAGAACTTCCATCAATTAATCATTTTGCAGCAAAGTAATTCCTTGGTTTGTATTGAGTGGTACAATACAATTGGTCCCAACTTTATGGCTATCTGGCTAGCTATCACAGAAATGTTAGGGAACTAAAGGTTATCCTGTCCAATTGTGTGGTAAAGGATCCAAATATGCATCTGACACAACCATAAAAGGAAGATTGCAAGATGCTTTCCTTTACTATCTGCTTTTGAAACTCCTAGTTTTCAGTGCCCCTTCCACAAATTAACAATGATAACCGTCTTTCTAATGACTGAGAAGCTTTTTCAGTTTTTCTTTGATTTCTTTCTTTCCTTTTCTTTTATCTGCTCCAGATATTTGGTTTGCTTTTGAGGCAAATCTTTGCATACATTATACGATAAGTAAGTAATTATTTTATTTTGAAATATTAAAAATAATTATATTAATTTATAAAAAATAAATTTTACTGTTTATTAATTGTTAACTTTTCAAAATAAAATAAATTGATAAAAAATTAAAATAACCTATTCTGATTACTTTAAAATGATAATGATATTTTTTATACTTTAAAAATTAATATAATTAATATTTAATTTTTAGAAATTAAAATAACTATTTATTCATTATTATACAGCATGCAAAGATGCTTTCCCCAGAATTTGGAATTAATAAAGCAACAGCTGAGTATTAAGAATATTTTTCTCTTCTGTGTTACCATTATTGCCTTGGAGGTAATGTATTTGAAAGTTGAAACCTTGCAAGCTTGCGAATGCAACAACTTGAAGAATACCATCATATATATATATACTTCATAGAGGTACAAACTTAAGAATAATATCAAATTTTGGTCACCGCTTACAAGGACACTTTCCTTTCGGGCGTTTGCTTCAAGCTTCATTAATTTATTCTTGGAATCTAACTAAAAATGATTCCGGTATTTGGTTCAAGTCTTTAAAGATTATTTTTAAGAACTAAGGTAATTAACCTTTTCATCAACGGTTAATAAATATTTGCCCCCTTTTAACATTATTTTAATCTTTTTCAATCCGTATAACTGCATAAGAGAACAGAGAAAAATTATGTTAAGAAAAACATAAAATATTATATTATTATATAAATTAAGAGAATTTGTATAAAACAAAAAATATATTATATAAAATTTTTATTAATGGTATTTGGACAGTAAATAAAGTAAAAAATAAATAAAAAGAATAAAAATTAAAGTGAAAATGTGTTGATGTAATTTAAAGAAAGAAAAATAAAATAATTTCTGATCATATCTTGGATGAAGGAAGATATTATTTTGAGATGATGTATATTGGTGGAGATGGCCAAGTTTGTCTCCTCGAGCACGCCCCGGTGGTGTCCCTATAAAGAATATTCTGAAGTCTAAGAAAGTAGAGAGAATTTGATAAAATTTTTGTTATGTCAGATATTTTAGTTTGTATGGGTTGATCTTTTCATTTATAGGCATTAATAGAGTACAATTTAGTGAAGAAAGATTGTCTTGGTCGGCATAAGTAGTATGAACAATATCATGTAATAGGTAAATTGTTTTAGTGATGATTACACGGTTTCCATAATTAATCTACACTTAGAATATATTTATAAAATTAACAGATAAATTATTTTAAAGCTTAAAAATTAGTTAAAAGTTTTTATAAACAAAAATTTAAAAATTAATTGAAAGATAAAAATTAATTTTTTTTTAATTAAAATAAAAATTATTTGATAAAATAAAATGTTAAATTAATTGATACAAAATAATAATAATAAATAAGTACATAATTATTAGTATAAAGTTTAAATATTATAATTTTTTTATTATTTAAATTAAATTATTATATTAAAAATAAAGACAATATTTTAAATTTATTTTTATTTATATATTTTGTTAAAAATATTATATATAAATTTATAATATTTTAATGATTATAAATTATCATTTTTATGATTTTTTATTTATAATGTATTTTAATAAAAAAATATTTTTAAATAAATATTCTTTTAATTTGAAATTAAAAATATTTATGTTTAATTTTTATAAACAAATTTTAAATAATATTTCTATAAAAAGAGTATTTACTTTATTATTAAATTTTTTATCAACAAAAATCAAATATTTTATTATAAATAATTTAAATAAAATATTAATAATTAAATTAAATACTGTAACTTTAAATAATAATATAAAAATAATATTTTATAATAAATAAAAAATTATCAAAATATATTAATAATAAAAATAAAAGAATAAGTTTTAACTAATAGTTAAAGTCCTAAAAAATTAGGATTGTGTTAAAAAAAATTTATCATATCGAACAATGTTAAAATTATCTTAAAAAAATTTAACTAGTTATTTTATTTTTTATTTAACTTAATACGATATCAAATAGACTCTTAAATAATAAAATTCATACCAAATTCACATCATTTTAATAAAATCATCATAACAATACCAAAAATCCACAAAATTTATTAATTAATATTAAAAAACATAACTTCACTAATGATCTTCATATTAAACATAAAACATGATTCATATAATCTTAAACTTTATATTTATTCATGTTTAAACATAACTATTTATTGAGATAACAGCATTTCGACAACTAGTTACCAATATTAATTAGTCTCCAAAATTTACTAAAATATCCAAATTAAATATCACACACTTGTACTAACTAAAAAACAATTTTATCAGTTTTTACAAAAGTATTAAAAACATTATTAGATTGCAAAAATGTAACACTTTTAAAATAAAAAATTTCACTCTTGTTCTCATCATAACTGAAACTTATGAAGAATAACACCCATGCACCAAAGGTTCAAACACTTGATCAAGGAAATGAATACTTTCCTTGTTCACAAGTGTAACATTCACAACAAAAACAGCCACATAATTTATCAATGAACCTAGACTAGTGTAAAAGTTTCTTTTCCCCTCACCTTTTTTCTTACGTAGTCATAAGCTCTCCATAATACTATCCTTTTTGCTCTTTAGTTACTAACTTCTACCTCTCAACAATCTGCTGATACCTACGCGTAACGTTTCATGACGAGAACAATTTTATAATTACAACAACTTGATCTGAAATTCTTAAAATTACCTTACAAACCTTCTAACTCGATTTTTTAACCTTTCAACAATCTAACTTATACTTATAGGTAGTATTTGATTTCATAGCCATAAAATTCGATTTAAAACTACTAAAAGCATTACAGGGATCTTTTTCTTTCTCTCTCCCGATTTTTTTATTCTCAATCCTGTCAGCTCCTTACTCTCTCCCTTTATATTTTGTTTGGTCGGTGAAAATGAAAAAAAAAATAATTTATGGATCTCATCATATTTTTTTTAAATTGATAAGAAAATGAGAAAAAAAAAACTTATATTTTTTATTTTTTTAATTTTAAATTATTAAAATTATTATATAATTTAAAAAATATAAAAAATATTATTATATTAATAAAAATTTAAATTTTATATTATTAATATATTTCTTTCTATTTATTTTTTACACACCCAAATAATAAAAATCTTTCTCTTCTTTTCTATGTTAAGTCATCCAAATATTTTTTTTTATTTTCTTTTTTTACTTTTTTTTTCTTTCCAATCTATTTCACACATAATTCAAACAAAACATTCTACATTTTCTTTCTCTTTTGAGTGGTGGCCATGCTTGTTTTTGAAAAGGTGATTTTATATCCGTTCACTATATGTATAATATTATATATATATATATATATATATATATATATATATATTATTTATATTTCATTTTTACGCTTTTTTTACTTGTGTTATAGGATTTGCATAGGAAATCTACAAGTACCATCGTGAATATGATGATTTTAAAAACCTATTATAATTTATTTTATCTATCTGGAATGTCATTTGAGCTGTTATTTAATGTTGTTTAATTTAAACTGATTTTTAATTATCTTTTATATTTAATATAATCATTTTAATTTTTTTAGATATCATAAATATAAACTAATTATTTGACCTTGTTCTATAATTATTATAGAACATCTCATACTTGTTGAAGACATTTTGGGAAAGGTTTGAACCGTTCGATTAACTTTTTTAAAGTAAACAATTACACATATAAATATACCAAATAGCTGAATGACATTCATTTTACTCCAAACTAATTCTAAAATTTACATCACCCTCATTTAATGTTTACGGGTACAAAAAATATTTATTAAAATTAACTAATTTAATAAAGTATTATTTTTAAATTATTTTTATTTTATTATTTCAGTGATTAATATTTTTTATTTTAATTAAAATTTAAAATTTCAATTAATTGATGATTAGATTATAATTTAATATGTTTTATTAGATTAAAATTAAAAAAATGAGAACATTGAGATTTTGGATAAAGAAAACACTTATAGATGAATTTAATTGTAATTTTTTTAAAAAAAATAGATTAAAATTAGCTAAAAAATTATTAGAGACAAAACTCACATATTAGCTATAATAGAAAGATTAAAAATGATTTTTTGTTTTTAATATTAAAAATCATGATATGTATAAATAAACACTATAAAATAATTAACTAAATTAAAATATATTGAGAGTATAAATTTTTTATATTATCATTTGACTATAGACTATAATATTAAACAATTTTCAATTTTATAATAATTATTTTAAAAATCATATTTACCATAAATTTACTTAGTTGAGAATGTAAAAATATTTACTCTAACAAAATATCAGAATTAAATTCTAAAATATTATTATTTATTAGTATAATAATCATCTTTATTTTTGTTGCAATTAGGGATAGAAGTAGGTCGAACCGAGTTAAATTTTGAGAGTGTTTTTTTTTTCTATCAATGTCTGTCTTGATTTAAAGCTTACAAGACCTACAAGCCTGTTTAAAAGCCTACGTAACAAAAAAAATCAATAAATAAACTTAAAACCTATATAAATAATTAATTAAAAAGACTTGCAAACTTAAAGTTTACAAAATAAAAAAGGTCATTAAATAGGTCTAAAACATATATATATATATTATGTAAATAAAATATAGAATAAATATTATATAAATATAATATATTAAAATAAATATAAATATATAATATATAAATATAAATAGGCTATTGAATAGGTTAAATAAGTTTTTTTTACAAGTGTAGGCCTAACTTGTGTATCTAAAAAGACTTTTTAACAAGCATAAACCTATCTATTTATTAAACGAGCCGAGTCGAACTAGGTTTTAAACGAGTAGAGCCATAGATCTCTGTCGGACGGCCTTGTTTACTTCCATCCCTAGTTGCAACTGTTAGCAATTTCGTTTAAAAAATATATTTACTATATAAATTTTCTTTTCATTTCCGAAAATCATGTTATGACTCCTAAAAATAATAATTACTACAAATGTTATAAATGTGTTTAATATATTAAAAAAATTATGAAAATGTTATAATGAATATGATTAAAATATTTATATTTTCATGAGAATTTTAAATTCCTATTTTTTTTAGAAAATAAAAAAAATAATATTCCTCTCAATGTTAAGTTTTAAAAATATTTTCTAAAAATTTCTATCAAATATATGACATTGATATTTGAGTTAAGATTTCTAAATAATATAAAAAAATCATCTTGCCAAATATCACCTTAAAATACAATATTATTAACAATATTTTTATATAATAAGATTGCTTCAAAAATTTTCTTATATGCACTGAGAACTAAATATAATTCTAAGTATTTTTCTATGTTTTTAAATTAATTACACTGTTAAACCCACTTTAAGAACCCTAATTTTGAAAAGAAAAAAAAACAACGTGATTTTAACAAATGTAATTAAAAAAACTTGTTACAAACATCTTTTATTTTAAATATATATATATATATATATATATATATATATATATGTATATTATGGTTTGACATTAGATTAATTTCTATACTGATATAACTTTTATTTAATAAAAAATATTTAATACGTTATATCTACACTAAAAAATATAATTCATTATAGTAAATAATTCTAGTTAATTCTAAAAATTGATCTATAATATTAGTATATAAAATATTAATACAATAAATTATATTATTAATGTTGATTAATGAGTTTATTATCTATTAAATAAAAACAAACAACACTTGATATTTTTATATGCATCGGTAAATATTTTTTTAGCAAAATTGCTCTGTCACTTCCTACTTAGAGTATATTTGGGTGAATCATTCTAAGAGGGAATGTAATTTTTCGAAAAATTTAAAAATTTAAAATTTGAAATAATTTGTTTGGATAATTTTTAATAAAATATTTAAAATTTTAGAAATTTTTAAAAGGATTTTAATAAAAAAAATTGAAAAAATTTAAAATTTTCGCAAAATAGATAAAATTTTAAATTCCACCTTCAAGCAACTTCGAGCTTCTGTGGTTTTCTAATTCTTCCTGTTTGCACAGTGACGTTATTCTTCCTGTTTGCACAGCTGCTTCCAGTTGAACTTTTACACGCATCAGCTTTCTCAATCCTTATTTCTTGTGTTCTTCCAGGTTTGTCTTTATTCTTTTTTAATTTTTCCTCCTCTTTTGAAAACAATTTCAAGATAAAATATTCTTAATTTATTGTTAAATTTGTAATCTCTTCTGTATCTTTTTTTTTTAATCCTTTTCTTTTTTTTTTAATCCTTTTCTTTTGATATATTAGATTTGCTTGTAGAAGATTATGAATCATACAAATAATGTCTTTCATCTGTTTGCTGGAATATTTATGAGATTCTTTATTTTTGTTGTGGGTCATAGATTCACTGCTTTACCTTTCTCCATGTATGAATATATACTGTGGCTGCATGTTTCAATCATTTTTTGACAGAAGTAGAACAACACCAAGTTGAGTTTGAGTTTTATCCTATAACAACTGTGTTTGCTTCTTAGTCTTCATTGTCAATTGTTTAATAATCCTTACATTTACTGTTTACTTGTATATGCTAAATGTTCTCAAGTAGAAATTGTTTGTTCTAAATTTCAATCTGAAACATCAGATGTTGAAGGAATTATCTGGGTACTCACATCTATAGAAAATGAACAAAATTAAAATTTCAAATAAGATGGTCAGTGCATTTAGAGAGTAAAAAAATAAAACCAAGAAGAGTGTCCATTGAAATTCTGAATCAGAAATTTGAATTGAGTGTCACACTAAATGGATAGGTATTTAGCAGTATTTATATTACCTCATCTTAACTTAGTTATCTAATAATAAGATTTAAGGGGCATTTTTTCACAAGATCTCTGCTGTCCCTCATAATTGAGCACTCCACGCAAAGTCTTACATTCAAGCAATAGGACAATATCATGTGATTGAAATTCATGTTTTATTACCGGTTTCGTACCATATTTAAAGATCAAAAGGTAACATCTAACTATGTATCATAACATTGAATTCAAAACTCTAATCTCAAAACACCGTAGGTTTACAAAACTTTGAAGTGTCCATTTACATATACTTACTCGAAATTCCTTTGATAAAGAATTCAGCATTATTACAAGACAAGATTCTATTCCATGAATGTGGATAACTGTCCCGGCATCACGCATTTCATAAGCCTGGAAATGTAGAAAAGAGAAATGTAGAAAAGAGAAATGTGAATTGATTTCCTACTTATGTAAGAAAATATTTTAAAACTTAACAAAATAGGCATGAACACTAAACTTCAGCTCAACCTATTGTAGATTTGACAAAAGATAACTTATCCAATTAAAAATTCATGATCAGACTCATCAACTATCAAATCAAAAGAAAATAAAAATATAATCTTTTAGAACTGAAAACATAGAGGTTAGAACATTGAACACTTAGCCATCATAAGTAATAGAAATCTAAAACCCGTTCCAACGACAATACTATGTTCAATATCATTTACTTGGACTCTAAAATAGTGTTGACATAAATAAAATTTTCTAAAAACATACTACACATTAAACTGTACATAAATGAAAACAATATTGGGTAGTATAGTATCATCTCACATAGTACCATAAAATCTCAAATTAAAAATTTTATTTGTTTAAATTATACATTCTATGCATTTTAAATAATTAAATATTTAAAATTTAGCTAATTATTTATTAATATTTTTTTTATATTTTTAAAAATATTTAAAAATAAAATTTATGTATAATAAAAATTAAATTACTTAATTCAAATAAAAAATTTAATTTTTGAGATATTAAATTTTTTTATCCAAACAAAAAATTTAAAATATAAAAAAATTAAATTTCTTCATCTAAACAAAACATTTTAAAAATGAAAATATTTAAATTGAAAATATTTTAATTTTCAAGTATTTCAATTCCTTAAAATGTTGAATTACAAACACAATATTAGAAAAATTATATTTCTACAAAATTTGTGTACAATTTTTTTTATAAGTGAGAACAAAAAAAAATGATATACAAGGACAAATAAAAAATATTGTAAATTACTATATATATATATATATATATATATATATATATATATATATATATATATATATATATATATATATATATATATATATATATATAAAGAGCATATGCCTACTTGGCTACTTCATATGCCATTGCTGGTTCCAAAATATATTAAAAAGGGGTTTCGGTATCATGACTCATGAGCTCATTTTCATCACAGTATTACGGCAACAACCGCATCTACGCTTTCCTTTTGTCATTGTTATCTGTAATTCCCTCTCTCCATTATTTTAATTTTCTTTAATTTGTTAAGGAGGGCGAGGTTAACTTTCTTTCCATTAGATGATATATACCTAAGTGAATGTAGATTCCATTTGTGTGTGAACTGAGCATGATGAAGAAACTTTTTGTTTGTTGGTTGTCATGTCAAATAGAAGATATACAGAAGAAAAGGGTTTGTTTTGATATAAGGAATAAAAGGATAACGATTTATATTCGCAGCTTAGGAATGGAATTTGAAAAAGATAAAGAGAGGGCAGTTTGTCAAACGCTGTTACTATATGTAGATATTAATGTCTAATATTCTAAAATTGTTCTTCAAGTAACTCTTGATTTACAAATTATGTACTTCATAGTTAATAATTTATGAGTACTGTAATGGACCTTAATCCAGAAAAATCTTTTAAATTTTTTAACAGATTATAATACTATTTGATTAAGGATTTCTTCTAATATCTTGAGATAATAATTTTATCTATTTAATCATTATAATTAATTTTTTAATATCAAATCTCATCAAAAGATTATACATAAATGAATATTTTTTTTTACTATATAAGAAGATTCTCACCACACTGGTAGAAGTATATAGTTGTTTTTAATTTTTTCTTTTTATACTTAAGATATCCTTATTAATACATACCTCATTCATACATAAAGGTAAAAAAAATTATTTAGATATATAAAAGATTCAAAGACCAAGATTGAGATTCAGATAATAATGAGTATTTTAGTTTCCTCTTTCTCATAATTTTGTTTATTTTGATAATGAACTTTTTATTGACTTGTGGAGAAGCACAAATTAGTCATTTTTAATCCATATTGTCTTCTATATATTAATATTAATTTTGTTGAGTGTATTGCGTGATTCATATATTTTTTATATTTGATAATCTTACTTTCAACATTATTAATTATTAAATATAAATTTTATTTTCAGTAACAATTTAAATATTAGTTTTTTCACATAATTATAATAAATATTTTTATTTATATATCAAATTTTATTTTAATTAATTAATTAATAGAAATATATAAATAATTATATAATGAGTTAAATAATTTAACAACCATTTTGTATAAAAATAATCATAATTTTTTTAATCAATTATATATTTTTTATAATCGATTACCGTTTAATTAATAAGTGATAATAATTATAATAAAAATATAATTAATTAAAAAAAATTATTTTTATAATAAATTAGTTATATAATTGATTATATATTTTTATTAATTATTAATCAAAATAAAATTTAAAATATGAATAAATATATTTAATATAGTTATATTTGTTAATAATTATTGTTATGCACTTTATAAATCATCGTCTTTTGCTAAATCTAACCCAATTATACGTAAAAATATTTAATAATTAAACTATTTAATAGAAACTAATTATTATTTTTAAATGAAATGGGTTACCTATTTAGATCGATAGAAAATGAAAATAATGAATAGTTTATCTATGTATAATATATTTGTCATATAAAAATTTTAATTTTTAAAAAATAAATTGTACATAAGCTGCGAAATTCATGTGGAACCATCCACATATAGTTATATTTTTAACTGCACCACATTTTTCTCATAAAATGTAAATATACGAATCCAAAAAATCTTGAACTATTAGCATATGAATGCCTTTTTTTTAAAAAAAAAAATATATCTTTTATTAAAAATAATTATGTTTAAATTTAATACAATTTTTTAAATGATAAAACTTTTCTTTCAAATAAATATATATACCAATATAATCTTCATCTTAAAAATAAATAAATAAAATTTTTAAATAAAGTAGTGCAATCAATGAATGCAGATTTAGAACTTGTTACTTTGTTTATTTTTACAAAAATAAATAAACTCTTCAAATAGAGTAGTGCAATGGACGAACACAAATATAGGATTTGTTTACATTTTTCATTTTCAGACAGTGATAACAAGGTAATTTTTATAATTATTTATAAAAAAAATTAAAAAATCTCAAATCAAGTAGATCTTAAACATCCACTTTAAAATTATATTTTTTTCTATTATTTCCTTTCTTATCTAATAAGCGAGAATCTAACAAAAATTTCTCCCTATGGCAAATGGGATTATCATTTTAATAATTAGTACTAATTTTTAATTAATTTTTATTATGTAGATTATAAAAGTAAAATTTTTAATTTCACTTAAAATGTTACAGTTAAATTTGTCCTAATAATAAAAGAGAAATGGTAATTATACAACGTTTTAGACTGCAAAATATATAACAAAGAAGAGAGATAAGAATAAAAATCGAAAAATAAAAAAATTATATTGTATAAATTATTATATAAGATTAATAAGATAGTGTGAAAGTTGTTTGGTGATAGGTGATGAACAGCATATGTATATGACATATTCTGTCATCTACAGCTAGGAGCTACTTTACAAATAGTTGACCATTTGGAAGAAGGAAACTCTTTGAACTCTCTCTCTCTCTCTCTCTCTCTCTCTCTCTCTCTCTCTCTCTCTCTCTCTCTCATCTTACCCGGCAAAATGCTCCCTAGTTCAAACCACAAAGCAATAAAGAGAACTTTCACACACTACAGTTTCAACTTCATGCGTGCAAACACACCACCTTTTTTTATTATTATTATTTTTGTTAGTTTTTTTTCTCTATCTCTATCTCTCTCTATATATTATTGATATATTCCAGTTTGATTCTCTGCAATCCACCGTTACTTAATATTCTCCTCTTGTTCAAGAACATATCTTTCTGCAATTCTCTACTTTCTCTCTTCATTGCTTTCGAAGCCAAGAATCTCTCCCTGTGCCACTTCCTCAGATTCCTCTCCCCTCTTTTTCATCCACTATTAACGATGTTTAATCACCCTTGTTTTTCATCTCTCTCTCTCTCTCTCTCTCTCTCTCTCTCTATCATTTTCATTTCTCTTGTTTCTTTTTGCCTCCTCCACCTCTCACGTAACAGAAAATCTATACATAAGCTATGCCTCCTCCATCAGATATCCATCATCTTTCTCACCCTTGTATATACGGTATTTTCTCTCTGTTCTTCTTCCTCTTCTTCCTGCTGTAACAAAAAGAAAAAAGAAAAAAGAATTGAGCTTCAACACGTAACACTTGCCATCAATGTGTGGAAGACAAAATAGATTTTGCAAAGTTCAGAATAACTCCATGAAGTTATTTTTATAAGCTTTGAGTCCCTTTTTTTAGTTAATTTTACTAAATGGGTATGAATAGTTATTCTCAGAGTTTCTCATTTTACTTTGCAAGTTGTTCCAGAGGATTATGTAAAGTGTGTTGTTACACATTATGACCAAGTAGATAAACACCAAATTCAATTAATACTATGATTTTGTGCCTGTTTGGATACGGTTAAATAATTAATTCGTGCACTTACTAATAAAAAATATAAGTTCTAGAAAAATCTATGATTAAGGTGAATTTTGACAGATATTTCAATGACGTTTAGTAGCTTAAAATCAATTTTATAAAAATTAATTTGACTCAGCTTGAAAACAAACGGTCCTTAGCGATTCTAAATTTAAAGTGAACCTTTGTTTTTTGTTGTTGCAATTTTGGTGGGAAGCAGGGGATTTTGTCTCTTCATACTCAGAGAGAAAGTCTGGTTTTATGAAATGGTTTGGCAAGATTTTCAAAATTGGGTCCAGTAGAGGAAGGGGTGGTGGTCGTCATCTACAGCAACCTGTGGAGGAAAACATGGTTTGGCCAGCTCCAGCTAGATCATTGGTAAACACTAGCATTGACTTTTTGTCATTAATATGGTAATGCTTCCCTTAAAAATAGTTAGCTACCACAATATGCTGCTTCTGGGCTCAACCCATGATGGTTTTATTTGTCATCAATCCTAACTCAAGTCGTAAGCATTAGAGAGTTGACTTCTTTTGTCTTTTTTGGTTAATTATTTGGGCTACAGCTTAAAGCACATAATGAATTTTACACGCATTTTAGCTTTGCATTAGTAAATTAGTACATATGAGTTGTGCTGCATCATGTAGTGATGTGCAACAATAGCACTTTTCTTACTAATTTTCTGAAGCGTGTTTCCTATGATCTTGCAGTTCTTTGCACATTTGTTTTGGTTATTTGCTTCTACTATTGTGTGGAATTTCTTTCCTCCTTATATTATTCATGTTCTCTTCAAATTACCTCCTTGCTATAGAAAAATCAAGGCCATTTAGAGTGTCTAGGATGAAGCAGTTAAAGAACTTCATAAGTGGATATGCAATGATGGTTTTGAGTTCTTTTAAGCATCATATGTTCATAAGGTTGATTAGGGAACAAAGTGTATTGAATAATATTGTTAATGTCATTAGGATGACCGTGCTAGATCTCGGAAAGAGGAAGAGGATCTGGACCATGCAATTGCACTTTCTTTAAGCGAAGATTTAAAGAGACCAATTGGTGGTACTAAATTTTCAAAAAAGTGTTTTCTCTCAAGCTATTGTGATCTTGTAATCAAATATTAAAAACAATTGGTTCTATTTGATCATCAAGGATATAGATGGAGGACCGGAACTGATGAAGATTATGCCAAGGCTCTTCAGGATCGCATGTTCTCATCTGCACATCGTCCGTTTGCCCCTGTACCTTTTTATCCCCGGGGATATAGGTAAAATTTATGTTCTCCTAAATACTTTATCACATATATGTAGGTAAAACATCAATTGTTTCCAATTTGATCATTAGCATGATAGTTGAAATTTGTTATCTAGCATTATGTATGCTAGTGTGGTGTAACATAAATTTGAACAAAATTTTAAAATGTTTTGATTTTTCTGTTGACTTTACCATACATCATGTAACAAATTTTGATTTCACTGTTGTGAATCCATATATTATGGTCCTGCTCTATCATTTCTCATTTACAAGTGGTAATTTGCAGTATGCCATCTAATATCAGAATATGTGAGGGGTGCAACCAAGAGATACTCTATGGAAATTGTTTAGGAGTTGGACGTAGTTATTTTCATCCAAACTGCTTTCGGTGTCACTCTTGTCGTTACCCCATTACTGAACATGAGGTAGTTTGATTTTGATCCTCTTGAGATTGTCAAGAGGATTTCATATTTTCATATCATCTATTTTACATTTGAAGTTTTAACACTCTTAACAGGCACAGCATGCAGATGCACTCATACATGTATCACATTTCTCTTCCAAGTTTTCCCTCAAATGCGTGTTATTTACTCTTTCAAATAAATGCCTGCAAAAGTGTGACTTTAACGCTCCTATTTTATGTATTTCTTACTTCCTTTTTTTCTTTTGATCCAAGTTTTCTTTGTCAGGGAAGCAACCATATCACAAGTCCTGTTTTAAAGAATTGACCCATCCTAAGTGTGAAGTTTGCCATCAATATGTAAGATTAGTCTGCCACTGTCTTTGCTTATTCACATTGTTCCGCTTTTGTTACTTTTAGTTTTCTTCAATGTGTAAGTTTATTAAATTTCAGGGAATTTCATTTACGTTATAAGGAACCATTGCACTAAGATTATGATGACGGAACCAAATAGCATTATTTATCAGAATACTAACCTAGCAAAAAAGATCATCGTGTCTATCCCTATTAACAATTGGTGAAAAGCAATATTAACAACTGTAATATTTTATTTCACTTTCAGATACCTATAAATGCTGCTGGTTTGATTGAGTACAGATGCCACCCCTATTGGAACCAAAAGTATTGTCCATCTCATGAATATGATAACACAGCTCGCTGCTGTAGTTGTGAAAGATTAGAGGTACTAATTGAACCGGCAATACTAAATGTTTTATTAGAGTAAACTCTTATTTTAGTTTCTAAAATTGTATCCATAGGCTACTTTAATCCTTATTTTTATTAAATATTTAGTCATTCTTTACTTTATGTATCATTGTTGTTTTATGTAAAAAAAAGATCACAATAAAAATTATGTAAAGTCAGTGATTAAAATGAGAACTAAAATGGAAGTTTACTCCTTTAATTATTATTCTTTTCAAGATTATATGTTTCTTCCCTTTCTTATCTTTTAAATTATCTTCTACTTGAAGTCACGGGGTGAAAAATACTTGAGATTGGAAGATGGACGGATTTTGTGCTTTGAGTGCATGGAATCTGCTATAACAGACACTGGTGAATGTCAGCCTCTTTATCATGCTATCAGAGACTATTATGAAGGAATGAATATGAGAATAGATCAACAAGTCCCCATGCTACTCGTTGGCAGAGAGGCACTCAATGAAGCTATTGTTGGGGAAAAGAATGTAATGAGTCATCCATGCATTCTTTGTTTTTCAGTCATAGAATTAATTCAATTCCTCTCACTCTTTGTTTTTTTTTTTTACCAGGGTTTCCATCACTTGCCAGAAACAAGGGGCTTATGCCTTTCAGAAGAGCAAACTGTGACAAGTGTATGATTTTTTATTTTTTTTCATATTTTTCACTCTTGATTACAATGTGGAAGCCTTCAAGAAAAGTTATAAATTAACCGAATTATGATGTTCTGTTGTTTTAGGTATATAGATGGCCAAGAATTGGAGGCCATCGATTAATAGGAATGAGAACTCAACCTCAAAAGCTGACTAGAAAATGTGAAGTTACAGCCATTCTTGTTCTCTATGGTCTTCCGAGGTAAATAACATTAAATACTTGTATCAAAAAAGGAAAAAAAAATACTATTTAGTTCTTATAAATATAATATGATAGGACAATGCTACTGTAAATTTTATAATAAATGTTCTCTCATGTTGAATTTCAACACGATTTTGTCATGTAAAATTTTTGCATTTATCTATCTTTTATAAATATTTTTATGCAGGTTACTCACAGGTGCTATCCTTGCCCACGAATTAATGCATGCTTGGTTACGCCTTAAAGGTTACATATTCTGATCCTATCTTGGTATTCATATTCATTATTCAACTCTTTAGTATTTTACATGATTCTTATGTCATATATGTTTAACTAAGCAGGTTACCGCAATCTTAATCCTGAAGTTGAAGAAGGTATTTGTCAGGTTCTTTCTTACATGTGGCTTGAAGCAGAGGTGATGTCAGGTTCTAGAAACATGCCATCAACATCAGCAGCCTCCTCCTCCTCCTCTTCTTCTTCTTCTTCCTCCTCCTCCTCCTACTCATCAAAGAAAGGTGCAAAATCTCAAGTTGAAAATAAATTGGGTGAATTTTTCATGAGCCAGATCGCGAATGATTCTTCCCTTGCTTATGGTGGTGGGTTTAGAGCAGCAAATGAAGCTGTTAATAAGTATGGTCTACGTTGTACTCTAGACCATATTCGTTTGACTGGTCATTTCCCACTGTAATAAGTAATAACAACACGTTCTCTAAGAAGTGTTTGATGTAGAATTGGTTTAAACTAAGGTTGGACAGCTTCCCTCCTGTTATTTCATGCCCCCAGGGGGACAGTGGTGTTCCTATATAAGGATGTCCATGTCCAAAATTCCAAATTCAATAATATTATGCATGCCTTGTTTTAGTTTATAACAACTTTACCCGTGTAATTCTTTTTTAATTCTTTCTTTTCAATAATTATTAGAAATAAGAATCATTGTTTAATTTAAAATTGAGAACAAATAATTTCAATAAAATTAGTTTTTTTAATCATTAAATAATTAAACACACTAATATATATATATATATTAATTTGCATTATATATCTTTAAAAAATGAACAAATTATACTAACATCCATAAGATTCATCGAAAAAGAACATAATATTTGTTCCTTATTACCATTATACTTTTCACCCTTATCTTGAACGATGTTAATGCACGATTGCATTTGAATGAAGAAAGATTAAATTATCCTTAATACACATTCTTGTTTTTACGTGTTATCTCTCTCTTTTTGTAGTTCTTTCTAGAAATTTTCATACATTTTCTCACATGATTTTGGAGTATGGTTAACCCATGATGAGAGAGAGAGAGAGAGTCGGGTCTTCTTTAGGTGCTCTAGAGAATCTTGAGGTGCATCTCTTCGTCTCTGAGGATGGGAGCTCAAGATTGATGATGATGATTAGTAATGAATGGACAAGGAAGAGGTTTCCTATTTCGTCGTGGCAACAAATTTGTGTGTGTTATCCGGAAAATAGAGAATATCCTTTATTTTTGGGTGGGGTGGGTTGTGTTCCGAACATATTCACACCGTTACCATGTGAGGTAGGAGAAAACTTAGTGTGATTATGGTGATTGGAAGAGAAAGTAGGTATGAATGAGTGCTTCTAACCCATGTTCAAGGAGGGATAAGGGTCTATTGTTGTTGTGTATGTAAGGGAGTCAGAATTTTTGCTAGAGTTTGATATTAATGAAAGGAAGATGGAGCATGTGGGAGAGAACTCCCAAGATGAAGAGTACTTTTGGAACAAAAAAATTATAAACATTATGTAAGGGATCTTAGACAATTTTGTTAAGTTAACCGACCAAATTTTGTAAAGTAGGCTATGTTAAGATCACAAAACAATTAAAGATACTTTCTCTAGGTCTAGAAAAGGGACAGGCATTGTGTATTTTTTTAATAAATCTTGGAGGGTATGAGTATAATTTTCCCTTTAAAAATATGATATTTAGTTTTTAACTTTTTTTAAAAAAACAAACATAGTAAAATAATTTATTCAATGGAAGGAAGTGAGAACATAAGATATGTCCTTACTTCCACATAAAACAGAACAAGAGATTTGTTGTTACCTATCAGCATTATAGTTGTCTTTAGCATTAAACATTAGTCCCTACCTGCAGAATCCTGTTAAACTTATGACACTAAAGAAATTGTGGAAACTCTACATCCAACCTACCTATGATTACCAACCCTGACACCATACCGAAACAGTCTATAGATACGAGAGTGAGGAGAGAAAATAAGAATTTAAAATGCATTCCTTTGTAACCTACAATGACATTCATTGAAGTACGTAAGGTCTACCTTTCTCTACATTACAGCACTAGCATTGACCCAAACTTATTGGTGTTGTATAATGCTTAACTCTTCCATGCTCCAACATAATTAATTACTTGTTGCAAAAAATGCTTAACTCTTCCATTCTCAAATACAGTCAATTACCTGCTGCAGAATTGTAATTGTCTTTATATTTGACTTGCTGTACTAGGTTTTGTATATTTTATCACAGTTGCATACCTTCACTTAATTACAATTAGAGTATTCCCTAGCTCCTAATCTCATCCCTATAATACCCTTATGAAATACCCCTCCTATGAGTGCTTATGTTTGGATAATCAAAGGTCAAACTCTTATGTAGAGACCGATACCTCCGTTCCGCATAGAACCTTCACTGCATAATCACTTAAGTAGCAGCTGGTATAAGAGATGTCATCAAGCTTCTACAGGACACCAGCCCCCTCTAATGAATAGGATAAGGAAAATATACATTGGATTGGCTCATGAATCCAACAAGACAAAGGATACTTGAATTGTGATATTTTAGCTCTCAACTACCACCAAATTCTAGATTGTAGAACTTATAAAAAGTTTGATGTATTCCATTCATTAATGTCAAAAACCAGTCAATTCTGTTTTAGCGATAAGGACCAAATTGTAGCATGTCAAATGGTGATAAAATTTTGTCTATGGATGTTTTTCAGCAGTAGGAGGCCACAAAATTGTTCAAAATGTTCAACATCCGTACCCAGCAATGCTAAGGTAATTCCACCCAGCTTAGGACATCATACCACACTTTCTTAGCTGTTGGGTATCTAAAGAAAATATGATTAGTTCTTTCCTTCTCCAAGCTATATCTTTGACACATGGTTTTGGTTTCTTGTAACACTTTTCGTTTTAAGAGATTTAATCTTGATGGAACACAATCTTGGTGCGAGAAAGTTATCACCTTTAAAGGGGCCTTGTCCTTCCATATATGATTAGGTATGCTGTTTAAGGTTATACTATCACTAGAGTTCAGAGCTCTATAGTCATGCTTAACTGCGTAATTTCCTAACCTTTCTAGGCTCTAGCTCCATGTATCAACTCCATTTTCCTGCAATGTAACCTTCTGCCCAGTCCCTAACAAATTAACACATAAATTTTCTTTCCATGCAAATCGTCTTCTCCTCCGTTGAAAAAGTCAGCCCCACCTCCCCTCGTGCCACACTCCTATTTCTTACCCCATCATCCTTGTCTCTAACTATACTGAATATCCTTGGAAAAACATCTTTTAATGCTGCCCTCCTACTCAATTATCATGCCAAAATTACATGTTATTTCCACTGCCTACTTTCTTCGACAAATTGTCTAAAAACCATCTATTCCTGATCTCATCCCCTTTATCCTACATACGCTCTCGCTCTCTCACCAATAAGAACCTTTTTTGGCATAAGAACATTTGTTCACTGTGATCTCCATATCTTGAAGCTTACACTCGATACCAAAGAATTTATTTTTCCATTTTTATCGTCCACTTCCATTTTCCTAAAAGTGTTACATTAAAATTCCTTATATTCTTCACTCCAAGTCCCTTACCTTACATACCTTTTCCCATGCCATCCAATTGATCTTACTACCACTTTCCCTACTGCATAGAAACATTCTAAAAGAGGTTTCAAGAGATGAGATGATATCTTTGGGAGTTGCAAAAAAGGAGAGGAAAATAATTGGAAGTGAAGATAAGACTAAGTTTATGAGGATAATGCGAACATAAAAAAAAAGGTATTTTTAGACCAAAGATCCAGCCTTTTGTTCAGTTTGTTGATCACAGGTTTCTAGAATTGTAGTCTTTTTGGTGATCCCTCGACAGGTGGTCGTAGGTATGAGAATGGAACCTTCCCCTTTTGACAGTTAAGTACCTCAACTGCATTTGTATACCAATCATCCTCTACATTGATTGTCATCAAGCTATTTTTATGGAAGTTTACTTTTAGGCCTGACACTGCTTCAAACAACTTCAACATGCATTTCATAGCCTTAATGTTACTTATTGACACTTCTCTTATAAGTAATGTGTCATCTGCAAATTTGAGATGTGATACTTCCACTTGTTTATCTCCAACCTTCATTCCTTTATACAAATCCATCCCAGTAGGCTTATCCATCATCTGCCCCAGCCCTTTTACCACCATAAGGAAAAGAAAAGGTAATAGTGGATCCCTTTGTCTCAACTCCCGTGAAGGGTAGAACTCCTATGTTAGACTAATATTCACCAGGATTGAAATTGTTGATGACCTTAATCATTCCTTGATCCACCATTTCCAAGTATCTGAGAAACTCATTTGACACATTATATCATCTAGAAAAGTCCAACTGATTAAATCATATACGTTTGTGAAGTCAAATTTTAGCAAGCACATTGTTTTCCTTCCTTTTTTGCTTCATTCACTATCTTATTGGCAATCAGTATTCCATCCAGAATTTTTCTTCCTTTCACAAAAGCTGATTGAGTTTGTTTAATCAAGCTTCCAATTATCCTACTTAATCTGTTGGCCAAGAGCTTAGCCAACACCTTATACATGCATCCTATTAAGGATATAGGATGGTATTCCTCTTTCTTTTGTGGGCTAGTCTTTTTAAGAATCACGACAATGAATGAGTTATTGCTTCCTCTTACCATCTTTCCATGTGTGTGAAACACCTAAAGAAAAAAGATAAACTCCCTCTTCGTCATTTCCCAATGTTCCTTCAGAAAGTTGAAATTGATTCCATCTGGTCCTTGGCATTTTGAGCTTCCACAGTTTCACACTGCTTCCTTAATTTTTCCCTTTGAAAATTCAATGATTAGAAGTTGGTTCTATTGTTCTGGTAATTTATTGAAATGTAATCCCTCTAAGGTTGGCCTTTCCGAATCTTTTGAATGAAAAACTTGCTCAAAATGGTTTTTAATTACTTCTTTTACCTCCTTAACTTTCTCCACTCTCTTCCTCCTACAACCACACTGTTGATTTCATTCCACTTTCTTTTCTTATTTACCATGCAGTGAAAAAAAATCGTGAGTTTCAATCCCCCTATTTCAGCCATAGAATTCTTGATTTTTTATTAGCGATGCTATCTGTCATCCTTGAAGATTTCCATAGTTATTCAGGAAGGTTCTTTTTCAGTGTTATCTCTTCATCAGTTAAGCTTCTATTTTTCTTTTTTAGCTCTGATCTTTGTATCTCATTTTTTAGACTTTGAATTTTTTTTCTCTAGGTTGCCACAATATGTTCCATGCCATTCTTATAGACTCTTCATTAATAATTTAATTTTCTCCTTAAGTATAAAAGCCCCTCTTCTTGTTACTTTTGTATTTTTCCATATAGTTTTGACTAAATTCCCAAATCTTTCCTCTGATGCCCAATAATCTAATACTCAGAATGGTTTTGGCTCCTAATTCTGAATTTGTCAAGATGACTCATTGTCTTTCCATCAGATTTATATCATGTGAATTTCCTCCCTTTTAGTGGTAAATCCACCATCTCTCCATCTATCACAAACTCATCGAACCCCTTCATGTCTCTTCTGTAATCACCATTTGACACTTCTTTTCTTTCTCTTGACCTCCTTATGGAACTAAATTCTCCTAGTACGTACCAACACCCTCTTGCTCTTTGTGATATTACATTGAGGCAGTTCTACCCATAGCTATAGCTTATCATTATTTTCACACGGGGCATATACGTTCATAGTAAGACATTCAATTTTATCATTGCCCCAAGTCCTTTTATGCCCACATAGTTCATACCCTCTATCACCTCTTTCATCTCAAAAGTTTCTGCTCACCACATTATTAATATTCCTTCGGATGCCCCTAGTGAAGGTTTTGAAACCTATTCAACTTGGTCACCGATCCATAAAAACTTGCATACCTTTTTTCCACAGGTAGTTAATTTGGTCTCCTATATATATCATGTCCAAAGCCTCCTTTCTAACCAGTTTCTGTATCTCCTTTATTTTCAAGCTTCCCCCCAGCCCCCTAATGTTGTATAACACAATCTTCATTTACATGTTTCACCCTAATACCCTCAAATACCCAGTTCACAGTTTTACACCTCTTTCTTTCCTTCTGTTTTTACCCATTACCTTTCTATATTTGCTTTCCATTTCATTAATTTTTTTTACAATAGATTCCACCCCATTTCTGAACCCAATGCCTAATTTTTCACATATTCAATGATGACTCCTCAAATCACTTCTTCTATTTCTTGTTCTACCTTAAATCCCTTGTTCCTTCCTACCAAAGTTGGAGTCGACTTGACCATACTTGGTGCTCAAGAGATTAGTCTTTCTAACTTTGATGCGTGGCGTCTTAACTTTTTCTTCCTTGCTCCTATCCTTCCATTCCTTTTTGCTCCTTCATACCATTCCTTATCTTTTTTGATGCCTTAATATATTGACTTTTGAAATGACGAGTCATGTTGGAATTTAAGTTGCTGAGTAATGAGGTATTGTTGGATTTGGTGGACGATCTGTCACCGATATTTTGGCTGTCTCTTAAAGTCATGTTACTCTCCTTGACACATTCCATATTTCCTTGAATTCCACCAACATTGTTTTTGTTGTTACTCTTCTCTAGGTTTCCCTCACTACATCCGCCTTCGTAAGCTATGCATGTCCAACTTTTCTTTTTCTTTTTGCCCCAACATGTGTATGTTCCACTCTGCTTCAAGGATTTTCATTTTTAAAACCATGCTTGATTTCCTTGTCCATATTTTCTAAATGATTGCATTTTGTGGCTTCTTATGTGAGTTTCATAAGTTCATTTTCTGCAACTTGGGTTCCTTTTTTTTGTTTAGGCATTATGTCTTCGAATTCACAATGTAGTAACTTTTTCAATTTTAGGCCATGAATTGCTCCTTCCCAACCGGATTTTATCTTGCCTACTAAAGCTCAATTGAGAATAAATGTATTTCTCCCCCTGCTCCAGTTTCCCTCCATCACCAAAGATACCGCTTGCCCTGTCACCCGTCCAGCAGGTGTTCGATTGCAAATTCCTATTTGAATTCAAATTCAAATTCGTGGTTTGATTGATAATAGATGCTCCTTGCTTGAATCCCTCCTTTCTGTCATTACACCCTTCATGTTCATCTAAATGATTGATGATCATAAAATTGTTTTCAATATCATTTAGTTATTATGAATCAAGATAACTTTCTTCTACATTTCCTTGTAGAATGTCCATCCAGTCCAAAAATTGTATATTGGATGCGGAGTTGGACTCAGTTAAACCCTAATAACCCCTTCTATCTTCTTGAACACGCCTAGAATCACATCGACAAATAATTTTAATTAAGAAGATACAATTATTAATTCTCACTTTGAGCCAACGATTTTATGATTTCTAGGGATAATGTTTGAATCAACACTCGGGCCACATCTAATCGGAGTTTTTTCTCTGTGCTCGTATCCATGCACACATAATTTCCAAAATGACTAACTAATAAAGAGAAGAGATCTGAATTTCAAGCATGTACACCTTCAATCCTGATCCATGCGATCTTATGGTATGGGATATCTATTTCACTCCACGAACATATTTCTTTAAAGAATGTCTCTATTATCCCTTCATAGTCTTTTATGAATTCAACCACATTCTCTCTTGGTAGAAGTTTCAATACCAAGTTCCCCCATAGGTATGACTTTTGTTGTTGTGACCCCTTCCATTATCAACTCTTGTTGTAGGACAATTATGCCAATAGTGTTATGCATTTTCCCGATGCAACACTGGTTCAACCACGCCATATCCTCCTCAAACATAATAAATTTTAGTCCATTCTATCCATCTTCCTTCTGTCAGTTGTCTAATTTGTGATATTTTTCCTCTTCCACTACTTGACTCCTTCTCCTTTGAATGCTTCCACAAACGAGACTCCTTGCCTCGTGGTTTTCTCGTCCCATTTCTTCTCAATATTTCTTCTTGTTAACTCGACTTTCTTAGTTTCGTTCCTCTGGTAATGACATATGTAGCTTATATGTTCCAATACGAATTTGATCTAGTCTTTGTCCAAATTCTCGTATGTCCTGTACGTTTATAAATTTTGCAAAACCAAATGGTTTCCCTTGGGCATTCAATTTCTTTGGGATGAACACATCAATCACTTAACCCCATCTTCTAAAAACCTTCCGCAGCCTCTCTATGTCATATTGATCTGGAAAGTTCGTAAAGTAAAAGGATACTAGTAGCCTGCCTAGCGTCTCCTGGTAGTCATTCATCCTTCTCTTGAAACTTGTTCTTGTTACTGGTCTTCTTGGTGCCGCAAACCCGCCTCTGAATTCTTGTTGATCCAATTTTCTTATTCTCCCCTGTCTTGGTCTCACTAAAATCCACTCTTGATCCTTTGTGTTGCGTTCATCCCTTCCTAGTGTTTGCTCCCCATCTTCCCATAATTTTCAAATATGATTGGATCTATCTTTTGTTTATGGTACTGATTCTCCCATAAACAGCACCATGTATATTGGCAGAAATCGAAAATCATAATGATTTAATATAATCAAGGTTATTTAATATGTGTTGAAAAAAATAGAATTAGTAGAGATATAATAATAGTATTATTTTTCTATATCCACATTTGTTCATTTTACGAACAAGTTAAGTTTACAATATTTTTTTATATCTGATTTATTCTATGAATAGTTGTTGAATTTTTTTAGAAAAATTTATAATCATTAAATTTTAAATATATATGATGAAAGTTAATGTGTGGATATACTATTATTAATATTGGTATTTTTTATTTTATGTCTAAAAATTTTGTCTAAAATATTATTTTTAAAGATTTTTAGTTTCTTTAAAATTTTGATTTTAATGTTTATATTTTAAAAAATAAACTATTTTTAATTGTTAAAATAATCAATATTTAACATATAATATATATCAATATTTGGTATGTTAACGATAAAAGATTAAAATTATTCTATTTAAAAAATAAAGAAACAAATTTATTATTTTAAAAAATAAAAAATTAAAATTAAAATTTTAAAAAAATAAAATATATTTAACGTATTTTAATTGTTTTTTTGTCCAATCCTTTTTCTATGGACGAATGATCATCATGTCATCGATAAAGGCCTAAAAAATAGGACCCAATGGAAAAACAAGAAGTACGCTTGTCTGGGTTGTTTCATTTTACATCATTCATTATTTGCTTAGATATAAAATATGTTTAAAAGAATTAATTTTTAAAATATATTTTATATATGTCTAAATAATATTTTTAAAAATAAATTTTAAAAGTATGTTTTATACGTTTAGAAGAGAAAATTAAAATTAAAAAAAGAAAGATGGTGTATTTAATAAAAAAAAGTGGTGTGAAAAGAAAAATCCTTGTATGGAGCTGCAACAAAGAGAGTTCCTTTTTTCTTCTTGTTAGTTGGGGATGGGCTTGTGAGATGCACAAAATGGGCTAGCAGAACAGTAGGCATATTCTTATATTTAACAGGGTTCGAAGGAAATTGTCTTTTGCTTTCCCTTTTTTTCTTTTTTCACCTTCTTTACTTTTTGTAAATTTTTTTTAGTTATATCCTTTAATAAATATATTTCGTAAATTAATTTGTTAAATGTAAATTTTTTATATTTTGTAAATTAATTTGTTAAATGTAAATTTTTTACATTCTATAAATTAATTTACAAAATATATTTTTACCTTCTATAAATTAGTTGACAGAATATATATTTTTACATTTCGTAAATTAATTTGCGGAATGTAAAAATTTATATTCCGAAAATTAGTTTGTAAAATGTAAAAATACATTTCATAAAATATATTCCGTAAATTAATTTACGAAATGTAAAAATATATTTTGTAAACTAGTTTACGGAATGTAAAAAATACATTACGCAAACTAATTTCTAATTTACTAAATGTACTTTTTAGTTTACAAAATGTATATTAAAAAAAAATAAAATAGGAATATTCAAATATTTAAAAAAAATGAGAAGGATGTAAAAAGAAAACGGAAGGTGCGAAAAGTAAATTGCGGATTTGAAAACCTAACAATGCTAAAAGTTTTACCTTTTATTCAAAGAAAACAGCATCCTGTTTATTTTTAAAATTTTTTTTTTTATTTTTTATTTATTTTTATTTACAAAAATATTATATAACTATTTTTCTGTTTTTACTGTTTCATCTATAAAATAATAAAAATTTTCTGAAATCAAATACAATCTAATCTAAGTTAAAAAAGAAATTTTACAGAACTTACACTCTAACTAATATGAAACATAAGAATCGTCTACAGTCATATCTGATACTTCACTCTAAATCTAATCATACTTAGGGTCATTTGCTACAATGTAAACTTAGCAATCCAAATTTCAGTAAATATATAGGGGGAGTAATATTTGATCCAATAGTAAGTGTAGCGAGGTACACCTTAGTGGCTTAATCATGCCACTGTCTCCACTCCATCAATTTCCGTAGTTTTCCTTTGTACGGTCTTGTAAGTGTACCTTTTTGCCAAGAAATAAACACAAATCTAAAGCATTTATGACAGCCAACATCCAATAAAACCTATCCAAACGACTTGAATTTACATCTTTCCCAAACCAACTTTTGCCATTCTTCTCCATGACATGGTCCACAATGATAATTAGAAAGCTGCTTAAGAAGTGTCCCACTCCAATCACACTAGAATATAAAGCCATTCCCAGGCTTCTCATTGAGTCAGGAACTTGGTCATAGAAATACTCTTGCAAACCAACTAGAGAAAATGCATCTCCAATGCCAAGGATCATATATTGGGGTATCAACCACAACGCACTCATAGTCCTTTCTCCTGTTTCCCCTGCAAGTAGGACTTCATTTCCAACCATTCTCAGTCTCTTTGCTTCAGTTAAGGCTGCGACAACCATTACTATGACTGAGAGTGTCAAGCCAATGCTAATCCTCTTTAGTATGCTCATGCCTCTTTCATTACCAGTTACTTTCCTTAGAATTGGAACAACTATCTTTTCGTATATGGGGACAGATATCAAGGTACCTATAGCTGCAATAGACCCCATGGAAGCTGCTGGGATTTTGAAACTGTGGCTTAACTTTAAGTTCATGACAGCTGCTTGTTTCACAAAGAGTGTAGAGCCTTGTGCTACACAAACTCCAGCTGTTAATGAAGTTAGCCATATGGGAACTACATTCAGGACAAGCTTAGTCTCCTCCACTCTTGTCACTGTTGCTAATCTCCATGGATTGTCTTTCTGCTCCACATATTTCTCTTCAACTATTGCAGCCTTGTCAAGAAACCTATTCAATGATTGAATTGCATGAGTCCTAATTTCAATAAGTATTTGTGGGTAGGTTCAACTCTACAGTACATGGTAAATTCTAACAGTAAAAAATTTAAGTCTAAGGTCCACTTAGAATAAATTTCTCAATAAATAATCAACTTCTATAAATTAAAATTTTATATACATAAACTTTTATTCTTTAAAAGCTAATGTGCATAAGTTAATTTTAATTTATGAAAGAAGTTTAGTTCAATTTAACTTTTTATTTTCTTTTTCTACAAGTAATTGTTAAGAAAAATTTTCAAATTGAACCTGAATTTGAAAATATGCATGTTTGATACCTAAGCTTGCTAGTATGGCTTAGAAGCTTTCCTTGGGATTTCTCTGATTTTGGAACTTCATACAATAGAGCAGGATTTGAAGGACAGGACAAATTCCTTTTTCTTATGGCTGCAATTAGGACCTGTAGAATTGGTGTGAAAGGATTTCCTTCTGGCCTCCTGTACCTGTAAAAAGGCTTCCCTAAATAGAAAGCTATGATAGTGAGAGTCATAAAAATAGTGAGGATGAAACAAGCAACTCCCCAGCTAACGAAATCCTGAACATAAACAATCACTGTTGCACCAAGCAGGAATGCAAAGCACAGTGCAAAGTTCCACCAGTTAAAGAAAGACATCTTCTTCTTCCTTTCTTCCAAATGATCATCATCGAATTGATCAGCTCCAAAGCTTTCCAAGCATGGTTTGTATCCTCCAGTTCCCAAGGCGATACAGTAAAGGGCAAGGAAGAAAACTACTTCATGAACTTTCCTAGGTCGCTGGCATATGCTAGTGTTGCAAGGCTTTAGACTTGGGATGAACTGAGACATGGTCAACAAGCTTAATCCCTGATTTGACAACTAGAAGTGAGACTTACTTTTCACGACAATAGTATATCAGTGTTTGTATTAATATATAAACAAATAAATTGATTTTTTTTTAGCCTGAGGTGTGTTAAATTGAACAAAGTCAGGATATATGAGATGTGAAAAGATATGTTACAAAGTTATAATAAGAATATGTAGTGCATTGATTAGGAAAAAGAAATAACTTTACCATGAGGTATATGAGGGAAGAAAACAGGACCATATGAAATCGACCAGTGTAGGCATCAGCAGCAAATCCTCCAATCAGAGGCATCAGGGTTGTTGTCCTGCCCAGTAGTTTACATTCTTGGCCGCTGTTTTAAGGTCTTCATGGATAACTTTAGTCAGGTACGTGATAAGATTACTAGATATCCCAAAGTGGCTAACCCTTTCGCTAAATTCAATTGCTGCTCCAAATTGAAATAAAATCACCAAGTTATGCTCATATTAAACACACTGTTAACACAATTTTTATGGCTGTAATCCGGTACCAACAAATAAGAAAAAAAAAGTTGCCTACAAGTTAGGAAATTTGATTTTCTCTTTTTTTTGTATGCAGTATCTTATCTACCATTATTTTGAAGTTCATTTGGCAGTTTCTGCTGCATGCTTTGGTACTGTATGTTAACACCCTATTACTAAATAAAGGTTGCTGACTTTGTCCCTTAATTGTTGGTGAAGCATATGGATAGCCTCTGGCCAATAATAATCTGAATCTTCAAAGGGTTGCTACTAGTTAAGTTGACATTCTTGAACTTATTTTAATAGTTTCTTTTATTAGAAATAAGGCTAAAATGACTGTTTTTTTTACATAGCAGCAAACTTGAAATAAAATGATGATATATAATATTAAAGGACATAAATTTCTAACCAAGGACAAAGAGGGAGGCTTTCCAGACACCAGTGGAATCACGGAGAGGAACTCTGCCTTTATAATCCACTGATGCATCATGCACCCATTTCTCTTCTTCACACTCTTCAATTCTACCTCGCTTTCTCTTCTCCATTTCTTGCTCAATCTTAACAAATGAAAGACGCAGGTTAAAGGTTCTCACTATATAGGCAAAGGAAAAAGGTGATATCTATGGTTGGTGGCCTTATCTGAAATGTACGTAGTAATGGGAATTGTTACTTGTGTTGGATATAGAACCTGCAAGTGCAAGATGAAAAGGTCTATTTTTTGTTAATCAAATTTTCCCTGAGATACAGAGTGCTAGTGATCCGTTTATGCAAGTGACAGTCACCAGGTGAATTTAGAGTGTCCCGGTATATTTTAGTGAGATCAAGAATAAATAATTAGTCAAAACAAATTTAAGATGATTTTAATTATAGTTGTGATGACAACTGTTTTTAATATTTGAATGAAATAATTAAAATTTGTTTAGCAGAACACGATTAAAACTTCAGCTAGCTAAAAATTATTTTTTTTATTTTTTTCTTAATATATTTTGATAATTCTTCAATTAATGAAATATTATTTTTTATATTATTATTTAATGCTTGTGTTTAATTTTATTATTGAATATTTTATTTATAACAAAATATATAATTTTTGTTGACAAAATTTTTGAAAATTAAAGATACTTTTTTTATAGAAATATTATTAAAAATTTATTTATAAAAGTTTAAAATAAATATTTTTAATTTCAAATAAAAATCATTTTTAAAATATTTTATTAAAACATATCAAATAAATAAAATAATTAAATTTTATATTTTTATAATATAAAATTGTCAAAATAACTATAAATTATTTGTATAATATTTTAATAGAAATATATATATGAATAAAAATAAATTAAAATTATAATACTTAAAATTCAATCTAACAATCATATTTTTATTTATCATTTTATTTTTATAAACTATTTAATAACAATTTTTAACCAAATTTTTTACTTTAATTATCTTTTACTTACTTTTTCAATTTTAAACTAACTTTTCATGTTTAAGCTGATTTTATATAACACATCCTTAATATAACTCTGATGATTTTACATGTATGGTTAATTTCTCACGGGGCATTTTATGGGTTATTTACCAATTTACAAATATATCATTATTTGCCCAAATAAAACTCTCAATACTATTTCACTTTCCCCCCCCCCCCCCCCCCACAATAAGTACAAGACATGACTTTTATTGGTGAAAAAATAATAAAAAATAAATAAACTACACAAACAATATATTAGTTACATACGATCCTCTTTATTTTTAAAAATTTTTACGACGCATCTCATGAATCTTTTAGATGTTCAATCATTACATTTTGTGTAAAACTAATGAAAATATATTTACGAACTATAGGTATTGATTAATTAGACAAAACCCTATTTATTTCTTAAATCCTAATCAAACTCTTTTATATTTTATAAATGGATTAATATAGTAAAACCCTTTATATTACAGTAAAATTTTAAAATTATCAAATAACTGCAATATAAATTTTTTTAAAATAACGTTAGAATAATACAAGAAATTATACAAAAAAAAATTATATTTTCATGATAAAAGTAAAAGTACATTAAAATTATTGCAATAAACACTTAATCACATAAAAACTGTTATTACATACTGACAATATACTTTTTTCAATGAATTTCCTTTTATTATTGATTTTGTTTGGATTAAAATTATTTATCATAAGATGAGATTAACTTTTTTAAATACAAATCTTTTTACATATATATGGCTCAAATAAAAAAAAATTAGCATATGAATTTACCATTTCAGCATTTATTGGTATTCTCTTGTATAACCTTGATATTCTTTTATTTTTTTTTAATAATTTAAGCATCTAATAATTTTGAATTTTTACTGTAATAAAGGTTACTTAAGTGTAGTGTATCTATAAAATATAAGCATGCTTGTGTAAGCTTTAACAAAATAATTAAAATTCTGTGTAATGAGTCAAAACTTACAAATAATATAAGTATTTTTATGAGTGTTGATACTTGTATATTTACAGAATGATGTTTATCCTGATCATCCTATTTATTAATTTAGTGACAATTTTAAACAAACACTAAAATTACCAAATTCTCCACTAAATTAAATTCAGATGACGATTTTATAAAAAATTATCATTAAATTTAATTTAACAACAATTTTGATAATTTTTAGTGAAGACTTCAAATTATTGTTATTTTGATTATATTTTTTAATATTTATGCATAGTGATTAGGTAAAAAAACAAGAAAATAGTTTTCATTTTGTTTAAAAAATGAGTGAATTGGTACTCTTGTTTCGCCCATCCGTTTTTTATTCTCAAGTCAATAACCCAATAGATAGTAACCCTAAATTTTGCAGCTATTAAAGTGAAAGATGCATTTTATCGGAAAGGTATATAGTTATAATCAGCAAATATCTCATACGAATATATATATATATATATATATATATATAAAAAAAACTAAACTGAAATTATAAAAGTTGATAAATGCTAAAAAGTCAATTAATTATATATCTTAATAAATTTATAATTTATTATGTATATACATACTTTTTCTATTTTAAGGAATCAAATAATAAAATACAAAATAATATTAATTAATAATTATAAAGATTCTGAATTCAAACATTATTGGTTTTTCTCTTTGTAAAAAAATCAATACTTTATCGAAATAAAATTTTAATTACAGTTATAAAAACATCACAAAAAGTATTTAAGATACCGCACTTAAATTTTGTTTTCTTTTAATTGCATGCAATCCACTAACTGCAATTCTTCTTCTACACGTTTTCTCGCTTCAATTTGCTGTATGGATGTATTAGGCTACGTCTACAGAGAATAAGAATTTGAAGTCCCTTTTAATGTTACAGATTATTTAGAAAAGAAGGGTAGGGAGAAGAGTATAAAGATAGTAAGTACCTTTCGGTTTGCCCAAATGTAAAGTTAGTGCCTGAAAATTATACAAAAGCATAAGTTCTTTAATAAATAAATTTTTTATAAGAACTAAAATAAAAAAGTCACATTTTCAAAAACCAAAAGTATATTTAAGATAAAAAAAAAAGTAACAAAATTTAATTTTACAGAATCTATGGATTCAAATAATTGATTATAGTGAAAGTAAACAATTCCCACTTCGCAGCTTTTCCGTAACCCCACATCTCCCTGCAGAAGTGATGTTCTTCTTTCTGTACTAAATTATAGGTTTGTCAAAAAACAAAAAAAACTTATCCGGCATGGAAAGAGATTTAACATATTCAGCACAAGCCAAGCTTCTTGCCCCTTTTCCATGCACTTCATGAAACACAATATCTCGTTTTTTTTTTATAAAAGTAAAAAAAAAAAAGGTTTTGCTATATATATTTTTTGAATCCATAAAAGGTGGTGGGGTGGGGGATACGGAAGCCTATTTGTTTTTTCATAAAAGATAAAAAAAGAAACTTTGCCAATGAAAAAAAAAAAAGAAACCAATACTCAGATCAAACTTTGGGGGTTAAACAAAACATAAAAACAATAATAATAAAGTATAGGATAAGCTGAAGCCACATGTTACTCATACACAAACTCAAGAGTCAGATAACAGAAAATTAATATCTATTTTATGAGTATCTCTTGTTATGTTTACACGGTTTAATTATTTTTTATAAATTTTTAAATTCATAATTCTAAATATCATCGAAAGTTTCTATTAGATAATTTAATTAAATGTATAAAATTTAGATAATTTTAAAACAAATTAAATTTTTATAATATATTTAAAATCTAAATAGATTTTGACTCTAAAGTTAATTACGTGTTTATAAATTTTTAATTATATATCTAAAATTCAGTGTTCATAATAATCAATATAATATCAAATGATAAAATATATGTATATATCAAATTTATAATTTATAAAAATATTAAACAATGTAAATGCTTAATATTTTATAAGAATTTAAAATATTTTTTTTTATAAATTTTACTTCGACTTTGTTGGTGGAAATTATTATCAATTCTGATTTTATCTTAATAAGTTAATATTTGAATTATTCAAGGATTGTTATCCTGGTTTGTAGGCATGTTAAGGTTAGTGTTTTAGTGGCTGCTAGTTGGCCTATTTTCTAGCATCTGTTAGTTGTTTAATTTCACTATATATTTCTGATAGAATATCAATAAAGTGAGTGTTCCAAATTACGTTTCTGAGCCTCTGTAATACCTGCAATTACAAATTCTGAAAAGCCTACTGTTACTTCTTATTTCATATTTATTTTCTTCAAGTGGTATCAGAGCCTCAGGTTCTGTTATCATGAACAACACTGCCCAATTATCAGTTCCAATCCTTGATGGAAAGAACTACAACAGGTGGTGTGTGCAGATGAGAGTTCTGTTCGATTTTCATGACGTGTGGGAAATCGTGGAGAATGGAGTGCCCTTATTAGCTAACAACGCAACTGATGCGCAACGAGTAGCGCACCGTGAACAGAAGAAGAAGGACAGGAAGGCATTGTATTTCATCCACCAAGGGATGAATGATGAAACGTTTGAGCAGATCGAAGGAGCAACTACTGCAAAAGAGGCCTGGACAATTTTGTCTACCTCTTATAAAGGTGATGACAAAATCAAGAGAGTGCGTCTTCAAACTCTAAGGCGTCAGTATGAACTGTTGCAAATGGAGACCACAGAAACTGTTGATGCTTACATCAATAAGGTCCTTGCCTTGACGAACCAAATGAAGACTAATGGTGAAGAACATTCAGAGCAAGCAAAGGTGGAGAAGATTATGAGGTCTCTAACTCCCAGGTTTGAGCATATTGTTGCTGCAATTGAAGAGGCCAATGACTTATCAACGATGACGGTGAGGTTATTATCTGGTTCTCTACGGGCACATGAACAACGGATGAATGATAATAAGATTGAAAAGCCAACTGAACAGGTTTTACAAGCTCAAGCCTCAATTGGTGCCTCTCGTCAGAAACGTGATCGCTCGAGAGGAAGAGGACGAGGTCGTGGTGGCAGCCATTCCAACAGAGGTCGTGGTGGCCAGAACCATGGAGATAACAACAATGGTTCCAATCACAATCCGAGTTCCTCTTGGCAACAAAGGGGACGTGGTCGAAGGGGTCGAAGAGGTGTGGATAAATCGAATGTGGAATGTTACAATTGCCACAGACGAGGCCATTATGCAAATGAGTGTAGATCGAAGGGCGATAATCAGGTTGCAAATTGTGTTCAAGGAGACAATAATCACGAAGAAGATGAAACGGATCATGCTTTGTTAATGGTAGCCACATCAAATGAAGCTCCAAGTTATCAAACTTGGTATTTGGATACAGGTTGCACTAATCATATGTGTGGACATAAGGAGTTGTTTGCTGATTTGGATGAATCGTTTCGCACGAGAGTCAAATTCGGCGACGGGAGGTTCGTTCCAGTGACCGGAAAAGGCAGAGTTCTTATCACTTTGAAAAATGGTGATCATAGGTACATTTATGATGTTTTTTATGTACCTGATATGAAAAGTAATCTACTAAGTATGGGATAATTGGCTGAAAAGGGCTATATGATGCACATCTCTGGAAACCAATTCTCGATTTTTGATAAAGAAGGTAATCTGATTCTCAAAACCTTTTTATCAAAAAATCGTATGTTTCCAATAGATATTAATGCTAGTGATTTCAAGTGCTTGAGTGTGGCGGTGAATGATGAATCATGGTTGTGGCACTTACGCTTCGGGCATTTGAATTTCCAGAGTTTGGAAAATCTTTCCAAACATGATTTGGTGAATGGTTTACCTCATATTAATCACCCTGACCAGCTGTGCGAGGCTTGTATTTTTGGAAAGAATCACAGGATGCCCTTTGTTAAGGAGGCTTGGCGTGCAAAATCTCCTTTGGAGCTGGTTCATACAGACGTTTGTGGCCCAATGAACATATCATCAATTGGAGGTAATAAGTATTTTTTAACCTTCATTGATGATTTTTCGAAGAAAACCTGGATCTATCTATTGAAGAACAAGGATGAGGTGTTCCATTGCTTTAAAACTTTTAAGGCATTTGTTGAAAGACAAAGTGGTAGACTAATCAAGATGATGCGTAGTGATGGAGGAGGCGAATACAATTCCAATGATTTCAAAAATCATTGTGAAGAGCTCGGGTTGCAGCATAACATTACTTCTCCCTACACTCCTCAACACAACGGAGTTGCCGAAAGAAAGAATAGAACAATCATGGATATGACAAGGAGCATGCTTAAAGCGAAAGGTATGCCAAATGATTTTTGGGCTGAAGCTGTTTCTTGTGCGGTGTATTTGTTGAACAGGTCACCGACTCGAAGTGTTTCTCACAAAACCCCTATTGAGGCATGGAGTGGATTCAAACCCAATGTGCAGCACTTGAAGGTATTTGGGTCAATTGTCTATGCTCATGTCCCTAAGGCAACAAGATCGAAGTTAGATGACCGAGCTGTGAAGACTATTTTCATTGGATATAAGAATGGGGGATACAAGCTGTACAATCCAATGACAAAGAAGGTGATTGTGAGCCGAGATGTTACATTTGCAGAAAATGAGGCATGGGAATGGAATAATGCAGATGAAATGGACTCAAAAAGACGTTTTATTTACGTCTTAAATAAGGATATGGCCCCTACAATTCAAAGTGAAGTTGCAGTCCCTGTTGCACAACCTGAAATTGTAGCTCCTATTACATTTGCCATGGAACGACCACGAAGACAGCAACAACAACCTTCACATCTTCGAGATTATGAGGTAAATCTTGATGATGAGGTTGATGACGATGGAGATTTGGTCCATTTTGCTTTTCTGGCAGATTCAGAACCTGTGGGATTTGCAGATGCAATTCAAAATCCCAAATGGAAAGAAGCTATGAACGATAAACTGAAGGCCATTGAGAAAAACAATACATGGCAGCTCACTAATCTTCCAAAAGGACATAGAGCAATTGATGTTAAGTGGGTGTACAAGGTTAAAGTGAAAGCAAATGGTGAGATTGACAAATACAAAGCGAGGTTGGTGGCAAAGGGATTCGAACAAAGAGAAGGCTATGACTACGGAGAAATATTTTCTCCTGTAGCCCGAATGGAGACTGTGAGATTGATAATTGCTTTGGCTGCACAAAAGCAATGGAAAATTCACCAAATGGACGTTAAATCGGCATTTCTCAACGGTCCACTTGAGGAAGAGGTTTATGTGAAGCAACCTCCAGGTTTCACACAATCTGGAAAAGAGGAGAAAGTCTACAGACTTAACAAGGCCTTATATGGCCTTAAGCAGGCGCCGAGAGCTTGGAACAAGCAGATCGATTCATTTCTTCATGATATTGGATTTCAAAAATGTCCATCAGATCATGGCCTTTATATGAAGACTAATGATTATGGAGACTTGCTAATTTTATGCCTTTATGTTGATGATGTGATTTTCACAGGAAACAATCTCAAGATAATTGACGATCTCAAGCATATTATGATGAAAGAGTTCGAGATGACTGATCTCGGCCTTATGTCCTACTTTTTGGGCATTGAAGTCATCCAAGGAGAAGATGGAATTTTCATCCATCAAAAGAAGTATGCTATTGAATTTTTGAAGAAGTTCAAGATGGATGATTCAAATCCAGTCAAGACCCCTGTTGAAACCGGACTAAAACTCTCCAAAAATGGCGATGAACGCTTAGTAGATGCAACACACTTTAAGCAAATTGTTGGAAGCCTTCGATATCTCACGTGCACTAGACCCGACATCTGTTATGCCGTGGGATTGGTGAGTCGATACATGGAGTCACCTCGGCAGATTCATTTACAAGCAGTGAAGAGGATTATGCGCTACATCAAAGGGACTACAGCTCTTGGTCTGTTTTATGCTACATCCCAGAAGATTGAGATCGTTGGTTACTCAGACAGTGATTGGGGTGGAGATTCAGATGAGAGGAAGAGCACAAGTGGTTACTGTTTCATGTTTGGAAAAACCGTTTGCATGTGGTCATCAAAGAAGCAGTCAATTGTTGCATTATCCACGTGCGAAGCTGAGTACATAGCTGCAGCATCAAGCGCATGTCAATTATTTTGGCTCAGCAACGTAATGTCTCAAATTGGCTTTAGTTTTGATGTCCCAATCAAGATTTATGTTGACAATGTTTCTGCAATTAATCTTGCGAAGAATCCCGTTTTGCATCAGAGGAGTAAACATATTGATATCCGGTACCACTTTTTGCGAGACCAAGTTGGGAAGAACATGATCAAATTGGAGTACTGCAGGTCTGAAGTTCAAATTGCAGATATTCTGACCAAGCCATTGAAGATTGAAGCCTTTATCAGACTTAGAGAGTTGCTGGGCATGAAGAACGTCCCATATCAGAATTAAGGGGGGATGTTGGTGGAAATTATTATCAATTCTGATTTTATCTTAATAAGTTAATATTTGAATTATTCAAGGATTGTTATCCTGGTTTGTAGGCATGTTAAGGTTAGTGTTTTAGTGGCTGCTAGTTGGCCTATTTTCTAGCATCTGTTAGTTGTTTAATTTCACTATATATTTATGATGGAATATCAATAAAGTGAGTGTTTCAAATTACGTTTCTGAGCCTCTGTAATACCTGCAATTACAAATTCTGAAAAGCCTACTGTTACTTCTTATTTCATATTTATTTTCTACAGACTTAATATATATATATATATATATATTGAAAATTAAATACATTTGATTAAGCCTATTAAGTGGTCTATGTGTCCTCTTATAAGTTCTTTATAGATTTATTCAGTTAGTTTCATGCCTCGTAAATATTATCAAAATAAATTTTTAAATTAAGTGTTTATGTGTGTGAATTTTGTTTGAATATTAAATATATTTGATTAAACGTATTAAATGGCCTGTATCGCTTCTTACAAATTCTTTACTTTATGTTTAGAAAGAGAAATTTAATATTTTAAAAATTTTAAAAAATTTAAAAATTTAAATGTTTTTATTTTAAAAATATTTTATTTAAATAAAAAATTTAAAATTTTTTATTGAGATGGTAAATTTTAAATTTATTAAATTTTTTATTTAAATTAAATAATTTAATTTTTATTATATACAAAAATTTATATTTAAATATAATTTATATATTTTATTTAATTTTATTTTTACTTCTTTTGTTAAAAAAATTAAATATATAAATATTTATATTATGCAACATATTTAAATAAAATAATAATCCAATAAATATACATAATTAAAAGAATAGTAAAAATATGATTACATCATTTAATATTAAAAATATTATATTAACAAATAAGAGATAAAAAATATAAAAGAACAATAAAAAGAAAATAACAAAAAAAATAACATAAAAGGATAATAATAAAAAAATTTATTCATAAAAATAAGTTAAAAAATTTAGATAAATTTTAAATTTTATCTATTGTGAACACTGAATTATGTCCGAGGATAAATTTAAAACCCAAAATAAATCATTTTGTTTTTTAGTCTAAAATCAAAAAATAAGAAAAAAAGAATTGAAAAAGAAAGAAAAAAAATTTTTTAGTTAAGAATTTAGTTAGAAAGTTAGTTGGATTTAGTTAATGATGGTTAAAAATTAGTTAGAGAAAAAGAAAAAAAAAAGAAAAAGAAAGAAAGATAATTTTTTAGTTAAGAATTTAGTTAGAAATTTAGTTTGATTAGTTAATGATGGTTAAGAATTAGTTAGAGAAAAAAGAAAAAAAAAAGAGAAAAAGAAAAAGGAAAAAGGAAATGAAAGAAAAATGAATTTTTTAGTTAAGAATTTAGTTAGAAAGTTAGTTGGATTAGTTAATGATGGTTAAGAATTAGTTAGAGAAAAAGGAAAAAATAAAAAAATAAGAATAGAAAAAGAAAAAAAATAAAAATAAAGAAAATAATGAAAAGAAAACAAAAAAGAGAAAAATTAGAAAACAAAAGGGGAAGCTTCTTTACTTCTAGAAAATTTTTCCCTTTTCTTTTTTAAAATTTTATCTATAAATAGGGACTTTCATTTAGTTTAAGGGGGATTCTTCATTTTTTCTAAAAGATATTCAGAATTTCTAAGGAGAGAGAAGAACACTTTGAGTCATTGAAAGGGAGGTTTTTAGATTCTTTTCTAGGAGGAGCACCAAAGAGACTCTTGAATTCTACATCTAATTGAGCACCTTGGCCTCCATGAAACCCGTTATTCATCACCTTCTAAGATGCTATCAAGTGGCATTGAATAACATCAATGGAGGTTAGATCTTGCTTCTATTTCGTTTAATTTTCTTGCATCTTCTCGGATTTCCGAGTTCATCTTCGTCTCTGTTTTCATTTTAATTTTTGATCGGTCAAATGATCTCCGATTTCAGTGATTTTTGTTGCGTTCTCTTCGTCTTTCTCTCTAGTTTCTGGAATCATATTATTTGTCTAATTTGGATTAGAACTGAAGTCTCTATGACCTGATTACTGAAGGATGTTCATCCTGATGCGCAAATGAACCTAGCTTGTTTGATTTGTGCATACCTGGCTCATTTCTGGTCTGATTTTTGTCAAATTTATTTTGTTTGATTCCTATGATCTATATCTTTCAATTTTTTGGTTTTAATTTTTTATATCTACCAAAAAATATTTTCGAAAAATTCTGAGGTTTGCATTCAAATTTTGGCGCCAAATTTTTGAGTTCATCTTTGTCTCTGTTTTTCGTTTTCATTTTTGATCGGTCAAACGATCTCCGATTTTGGTGATTTTTGTTGCTTTATATTTTTATTTCTTTCTAGTTTCTGAAATGGTATTATTTGTCTAATTTGGATCGGAAATGAAGTTTTTATGGCCGAATTACTGAAGCATGTTTGTCTAGGTGTGCAAATGAACCTATGTTGTTTGGTTTGTACATAACTTGCTCATTTCTGGTCTGATTTTTGTCAAACTTGTTTTGTTTGATACCTATGAGTCATATATTTCAATTTATCAGTTATAATTTTTTTATATCTCTGGAAAAATATTTTTGAAAAGTTTTGAGATTTGAATTCAAATTTTGGCGCCAAAATCTCTTGTGTCTTTGAAGTTCTTTTGTAGATCTTGTTCTTTTAACCTTGTTTAGATATTATTTTTCATGTGTTGATCCTTCTATATGTATTTCCTTCTGATTTGTTCGTGTTTGTATGTCCTCCTTTGAAAAAATTCCTAAGAGTGCATGACCATATACATGCATCCTATATGCTAAGTCTAGCTTAAGTCATGCATGATTAAGTCATTGAACCTAAAGAGTTAAGTGTTTGCTTGAATCAAAATTGAAAAAACTTAATTCTTACCTGTGGACCTTATGACCTAAGCTGGATTGGAGACAATTGAACAAGGAACATCAATGGAGGTTAAATCCAACATTTTATTCCGCTTAATTTTCTTACTTCTTCTAGGATTTTCGAGTTCATATTCGTCTCTGTTTTTTTTAAATTTTCTAAAATTCGTGCAACGGATTCTAACGCGAACGAGTAGCGTTCTCTACCGTCTCGTGTTTTAATTCGTGTGGGATCCAAATACGGCTTACGACGATTTAGGATCTCGCAAGCATGAATTTCTGAAAATCATCACTTTCAATAAAATCTTGTAAAAAACGTCTGTTTTTTAATTTTTCAAAATTCATGCAAACTGGGTTCTAACGCGAACGAGTAGCGTTCTCTACCGTCTTGTGTTTTAATTCGTGTGGGATCCAAATACGGCTTACGACGATTTGGGATCTTGCAAACAAGAATTTCTGAAAACCACCATTTTCAATAAAATCTTAAAAAAACATCTGTTTTTAATTTTCCGAAATTCATGCAAACGGGTTCTAACACGAAGGAGTAGCGTTCTCTACCGTGTCGTATTTTAATTCGTGTGGGATCCAAATACGGCTTACGACGATTTAGGATCTCGCAAGCATGAATTTCTGAAAACCATCACTTTCAATAAAATCTTATAAAAAATGTCTGTTTTTTAATTTTTTGAAATTCATGTAAACGGGTTCTAACGCGAACGAGTAGCGTTCTCTACCGTGTCGTGTTTTAATTCGTGTGGGATCCAAATACGGCTTACGACGATTTAGGATCTCGCAAGCATGAATTTCTGAAAACCATCACTTTCAATAGAATCTTATAAAAAATGTCTGTTTTTAATTTTTCGAAATTCATGTAAACGGGTTCTAACGCGAACGAGTAGCGTTCTCTACCGTCTCGCGTTTTAATTCGTGTGCGATCCAAATACGGCTTACGACGATTTGGGATCTTGCAAGCAAGAATTTCTGAAAACCACTATTTTCAATAAAATCTTAAAAAAACATCTGTTTTTAATTTACCGAAATTCATGCAAACGGGTTCTAACACGAACGAGTAGCGTTCTCTACCGTATCGTGTTTTAATTCGTGTGGGATCCAAATACGGCTTACGACGATTTAGGATCTCGCAAGCATGAATTTCTGAAAACCATCACTTTCAATAAAATCTTATAAAAAATGTCTGTTTTTAATTTTTCGAAATTCATGTAAACGGGTTCTAACGCGAACGAGTAGCGTTCTCTACCGTCTCGTGTTTTAATTCGTGTGGGATCCAAATACGGCTTACGACGATTTAGGATCTCGCAAGCATGAATTTCTGAAAACCATCACTTTCAATAGAATCTTATAAAAAACGTCTGTTTTTAATTTTTCGAAATTCATGTAAACGGGTTCTAACGCGAACGAGTAGCGTTCTCTACCGTCTCGCGTTTTAATTCGTATGGAATCGAAATACGGCTTACGACGATTTAGGATCTCGCAAGCATGAATTTCTGAAAACCATCACTTTCAATAAATTCCTATTAAAGCATCTGTTTTTTTTATCTAAAATCACCCCGTATTCTTTTAGAGATCAAGTCTCTTAACCAGAACTACGTAGCCTTGAGTTTCCCATTGTACCAGGGAATACGTAGGAGCAGGATCAAGTCCTGTCAGGCTATTTTCTATTCTATTTTAAGGGATCAAATAGTTTTCAAAATATCACACACTCAGTTTAAGGGTACCGTTCTTTGGAACGGGTGAGTAGGGTGACTAATACCTTCCCTATTCGTAACCGACTTCCGAACCTAGATTTCTTCCTCAAGTTAGGATTTTTCCAAATGTTTTCCCTTAAAATAAAATTTGGTGGCGGCTCCACAATCAAATTAAAATTCTTTCAAAATGTAGCGAGTTCGTCGTCTCGTCGTAATTACAGTTATGACATCTATTTTACAAAAATTTTAAATTATTTTAATTTAATTTATTAAAATACTGTCTTAAAATTTATAAAATTAAAAATTTTTAAAACAATATTCAAACAAAATTTTTTAATTCCTACAATTTTAAATTTTTTTAAAAATTACTTTTTTCTCTTAAAACATCTCATCCAAATACAAAATTATAAATTCACTTAATTAACTTTATAGATGGTAAATATTCTCAAAATATATTTATTAAATTAGTTGGTTATAACTTTTAACTCATAAAATTTTGTACAATCTGTACTTATTTTTACTTTAAAGTCTCAATAATGGCTTAATTATAATATACTCAGATTCAATTAAACACAGGCAATATATAGGAATTGAAGCCAACACCTTTTAATGCTCTTAGTCGAACTACTCTAATTGGAGAAAGAAAATATATATATATATATATATATATATGAAAATATATATATATATATATATTTAAAAGATAATATGAATTTTTTTATTATGTATATATCACCACTATATTACATATTTGATAGTTTTATATTCTCTGTCCATCTAACCTTTCTTTTCTCAATGCCTATTCCACTAATTCCAGACGTCCTCTATGCATACTGTAGAGGTGCTAGTTGCACCCAATTTACAAATGGATACGCGAATCCCACTGTTTCATGCTTTAACCACGATAACTCTAAATTTGGATTCTGTCTATTATCTAGTCTTTGTCTTTTCTGCTCTGTTGAAATATATTTTTGATTCATCGCAATTCATAAATTCCAAACCGTTGAAAATCAAATCAGTATTCACTTTTGTTTCTTACTTTTGCCACCGATAATTAATCCTTCGAATTGTTGACTGTGCGCCTCTACGTCGTTTGGCAGAGCTTCTTGATCCCTGTTCATTCATCTAAGGCATTTTGACCATATCTCTGCTATCCTTGTGCACTCAAACAACAGTGTGAGGTCGTTTCATTCTGTTGTTTACATTGGGAAGACATTTTCTTCCATTCTAATGCCTTGTCTAACTTTTAGTTACTCTTTAATGACACTCTATTAATCTATTTGTTCCACATGCATTTGGGTGTAGCTATGGGATTCCTACCTGTCGATGATGTTAATGTTTGATACACTGACCTCGCCGAGTAGCTTCCATTTTTATCTTCAATCCACCCCATCGATCTTTCATTTGATCACTAAATTGCACCTGTTGGATGATCATATCCATTTCTGACAGCATTCCCTCCTCCCACCTAAACATCTGCCTCCTCCATCGCCACTGGCCTAATCTCCATGTCTC
Source organism: Canavalia gladiata (assembly GCA_037954105.1). Classification (NCBI taxonomy): domain Eukaryota; kingdom Viridiplantae; phylum Streptophyta; class Magnoliopsida; order Fabales; family Fabaceae; genus Canavalia; species Canavalia gladiata. The sequence goes on from CM075668.1 coordinate 14,418,407, forward strand.
CTCCCTTAGATGTTTTTGTCCCCTGCTAACCTGCATAATCTCGGAGAGACATTGCATAATCATGGACTTTTCCTCCATGAGTCAGTCCAGAATCTTGTGTCCTACCCATCCCCTGTTACTCTTCTTATCTTCGATGCCCACCACCCCCCTTCCACCTATCATCTATGGTATCCAACGATTGAATGTCACACCACCACCCTGAGCTACGACCTTTGTCCTTCCTATGTTATGCTGCTCCGGCTCATATATTGAGTTTAATATCTTAACCCACCAAGCTTCTGGCTCCATAATCATTCTTCACCGCCATTTTTTCCACAGCGCCAGATTAAATATTTTGGGTATCTTAACCATAACTCCCTTCTTCCTTTCTCTTGCCTAGTTTATTTTGTTACTACTATCTAACTCTGTATAACACTGGTCCATACTAAAAAATATTACTTCATTGTCATTCTACCTTTAAAAGAATGGGTGCATGATCAAAGAATTTTTGGAATGAAAAATAATATTTTGTTTTATGAAATTAAAATAATAAATTTTTGTGTTTATGTACATCTGTTCTGGTAGTGATCCTCAATAGCGTTCTTAAGAACCGTATGCTTTTATATATGTATGTATTTGTGTGTGCTATTAATATTTTATTATGTTTGTGTTATGGAAAATATGATATCTTCCATTGTGATTGAGTGGTACATATTAAATAAGAATTTATGAATGATTATATGATGAATAGGTTTAAAATAACAACCGTATGCTTTTGTATCGGTGACAGTATTACTACTTTATATGGTTAAAAGTAAGGGTGTCACATTTTATGCTCTTAACACTATATTCACATAAATTTTTATATGATGCAAAGTCATTAATAATGCAAAATAGCATGACATGCATATTGAAATTTTCATTACCATATCCATCAAACACATCCACACATTCCACCTACAACATTCTTAAATCTTTAATTAAGGAAATCAATTAAACATTTATTTCCTTTCTTAATTGTTGTGGGCCTAAAATCATCATATACAATATAATATATTTGTATTTCATTCACAACTCAAAAGGAAGGTTGTAAATGACCAACAAAATAGGTCATGGACTACGCATACTACTCAAATTACCATAAGGGTTCATTCCATCTGTTGCAAGCCCAAGTCTCAAGTTTCTTGACTCATTTGCAAACTTTAAACATAATTGATTAATTATCTTTCATTACAAATAATTAGCAAGATGATGCAACTTTTCATTGTTTTGTCTTTCATTTGTATGTCACCCAAAGCCTTTTTGCATCATTTGCACTAGTACACAACTATTTAAATGTTGGAATTATTAAAAGATACCGTAATACTTTTGTTGGAGGTCTCTTTTCACTCTTATAAGAATAGTATCACCATCCTTTAAATTATACTGTGACACCTGACATACAAGACATTGATGCAACCTTTAAAACTTTTTTTTTTGTATAATATGCAATCATTTGAACAAATATGTATTTTCTTATACTTCATACCCATCAAATAGAGTACACGATTCATGTTATAATTATGTTTTGCCAATGTATTTCCTTCTGATAACATATCTTTCAATAACTCAAACAATTCAGTGAAAATTTTATCACTCCATTCATTTTTTGTCTTCAGATTGAACAACCTTAATATTGCTAATAGTCTTGTGAATTTAGTACAATCCAGATACAATGACTTATATACATCATTGCACAAATTCTTATACATATTTGCTTGTAGAAAAGACTCATGTCCCATTTCTTGAATCATGCTCTTTAATTGATCTTCTATATCTACATCAGCCTCCATGTTTTGGGGTTAACTTGACATGTCTAATAATTCATCATACCAAATTCATTTTTTATAACTCTTGCAAATCTTACCACAAAGAACATGATCCCTGATTTCCTCAATTCTCAACTATTTTTCATTCAAACAATCAACACAAAGACAATAAAATATTTCATTACTATTAAGAATATTTCATTGTGTAAATTCCAAAAAAGCTTCCACCTCATTTTCATACTCATCACTTGTGCATGTTGTATTTATCCATGTACGATTCATACTACACAAGATGAATTTTTCCTGTCACAAGTTAGAGCTACCTAATAACTTCACCAAACATATCACAACCCAACATCCTTTGTATTGGCATGATCCTATTCTATTCGAGGACGATGTTTTCCAATTATAGATTAAATTTTTCTTCTCAAATTTTGAATATATACTTGGTGAAAATTTGACAGCATTTCGTACTAGTCTCCAGGTACATAACTTGATTATAGTGTCATTACACTATGATCTAGCATGCACCTAGAGATAATGTGAAATGTATTGAATTGAAATTTTATCAAATATAATATAGAGTATTTGGGGTAAAACTTTTAATTAGTAAATGAAAAAAATTATTCCCCAAGATGTCTAACCTGAACAATTCAAGATTGAATATAACCAATGCTTCACTCATCGAGTAACTTTTCCATTATATTCAATCTTAAACAAAAAACTAAGGTTACACTCATTCATACTAAGTTTACTTAATTTACCCTCAAATGCCTAAGTTATAAATTTATGAAATCAAACATATTGTAATCACAAAAATTAAAATCCTACAAATTCATATTTAAGACAAATGAATTATGGACAAAAAAACAAATAATTACATAGGATTAAAACAAATCAAAATCCTAACACATGAAATGGGAAAATTGTTTCTTTAAGAGATATGGATATAATAAGAGAAACAAAAGGTATAAATTATAAGGGATAATAGGTCGTAATGGTTTCATTAAATTTGATCTTGTTGGTGGAACCTCATAATAAGGTGCTTATCGTATAAGGACAACTACTCAACCAATTTATCTTAATGAAGGATGGTAATAAAAGTGATGCGTCGTTAAGGAATAAAATTGAACCATAACCTTTATAGGATTAAGAGACACACTTATTAGGTAAAGGAAGGACCCTCCAAACTCTGGAGGAGCCAATCACTACATTCTTACAACTATTAGGAATAAATCTCTACAAACAACCAAGTAGCCAATAGTGTTGGAAGGCAACCAAATGTTCAATGTAACAAATTAAACCATCAAAATACTTCAAAAGTAAACAATGCTAGTCACAAATGTTACTCCAGCAATGATGAAGTCGATGGTGATGACAAATTGGTGAATATAGGGTGCAACTACCACAATGTCTACTGAATAGGCATAAATAATAATAAGAATGTCGAATTGTAAACTTGAGAACAAGAGTAATAAAAACAATGGTAGCCTTATTTGTGTTCACAATTCAAAGCAATAAATGATGAAGGAAGTCTTAATGTTTAAACGAGAATGAGAAACAACATTCTCACCATTCAAAGCAAGGAATAGGAAATGAAAACAATGTACAATTCTCACTTTTGAGCACCTCATTCACCTGGGATGATGGTGGGAAAAGGAAGAAGAGTGACGACACAAGACGAAAAAGATGTTGCGAGAAGTAGAATGACAAGAAAAAGACAAAAACATACTTAAAAAATAAAACTTTTTACATCAATTTTCCAAACAATTGAGGTAAGAAAGACTTTTTACATCGGTTTGAGAGAACAACCAATGTAAAATCTTCACTTTCAACATCAGTTGAAATAACAATTAATGTAAAAGGTAGATTCTACATATGTTGTAAAGAAATTGATGTAATAAATCTTTTTTAAATCAATTATTTGAAGAATCGATGTAGAATGTACCAGGTTTATTAACAAAAATATTACCGTATTTTTTTCTGCATCAATTCTGGAATAATCAATATAAAATCTTATTATTATTTTTGTACTAGTGTTTAGTGGTGATTACAGTGACGATAAAGTTTGGTAGATTTAATAATGAAAATATTTTAAAATTAAAAACAATAATTAATAATTATTTTTATTTTAAAAATCGAGTAAAAACTGTTTTAAAAATATATTAAAAAATAACTTAAAACTATTTTTGTTAAACAAATTTTGTTTTTAAATTTAATTTAAGAAAATAAAAAATTTCCAACCATCCTAAAAAGGACATTAAGTTTTATTTTTTTATTTTGTTTAGTTTTATAATTATATTAGATTGGATCAATTTATACTAATAAAATTTAAAAATTAAATTTAAACTAAGATTACAATATTTTAAATTTATTTTATTTAAAAAAATTAAATTTATTATATTATATTAATTTTTAAAATTTAAATTAAATTAGCACTTAAAAAAATAAAAAATAAAAATTTATATATTTAATAAAAATAGCAAAGTAACATAACGAGAATGAAAATATTTAAAAATGATAACTCTAATTTACTATATAAAGATAATTATTGTGATTTATATTAGATTGGATCAATTCATGATTACTCGTGATTTAATAAATTAAGATTAATATTTTAAAAATAAATTAAAATTTAATTTATCTAAAAACAAAAACAATTTATTAATATATATCAATTTTATAAAGTTAAATTAAATTAATACTTAAAAATAAAAAAATTCAAAAAATATATGTTTAATATAAAAGTCAAGCAATATAATGAAAATAAAAAAAGTTGGTAAGAATGATTTTATTTAAGAATAATGATTTTAGTTTAATATATAAATATAAATTATTATAATAATTTCAACTAAAAAAATTATGAAACTTCTTTAAAAAAATCTCATTAATATTTTAATAATATTATTATAAATTTTTAAATGAATCAATTTAATGATTATATTTATATTTATATATATATATATATATATATATACTATTTTAACTACATATTGTAAATTCGTTCTTATCTTTTAAAATTATGTAAGTTAATTTTTTACTTTTAAAAATTGGTCTCTTTATATTAAGAATGGAAGTGAATAAAGTCATCGATAAATAAGTTAAGTTTAATCTTATCAAAAAAAATTTTTAAGGATTATTTATCTTCATATATTATATATTTATATTTATTATATTTATTTTAATATATTTTATTTACATATTTTTAATATATATGTTTTAAGTTTATTTAATAACATTTTTATTTTGTAAGCTTTAAATTTGTAAATTTTTTTAATCATTTGTTTATATAAATTTTAAACCTAATTATTGATTTTTTTAAAATGTAGACTTTTAAATAAACATATAGGCTTGTAGGTTTTAAATCAAACCAGCCTTGGTTAAAAAAAAAAAAAGCAAGACTTTGACCTCAAAAATTTTAATAAGGTAGGTTAGGTTTGAACAGGAAAGTTTAACTCGGCTCAATATACTTCCATCCTTTTAATACGAGGAGAGATCAAATTATTTTACTTTCCTTACGATTACTCCTCCTAATAAATCTCATAAACAATCAAATTTCATCAATTCAACCATTAAATTAATAAATTATATTATATAGATCATCGTTATAAAATTTTATAAAATTTAAAATATGTTTGATATTTTATTAAATAAACTTAAATTAATGGATATTATAAGAGGTATATTATCTGTTAATTTGAATTTATTTTTAGAGGTATCAAATATTTTTTAAATTTTATAAAATTTTGTAAAGATGATCTATATAATATAATTTATTAATTCAACGATTATATTGATGAAATTTGATTGTTTATTAAAGTTATTAAGCAAAATAACTCTAAACAAAGTTAGTCGGAATAACTTAATCCCTCCCTCTTCTCTATATATGTATATACGAGAGAAGAGATCAAGTTATTCCAAGAGTAATTTTAGTTAGAGTTACTCTACTTAATAATTTTTATAAACAATTAAATTTCATCAATTCAACCGTTAGATTAATAAATTATATTATATAGATCATCCTTACAAAATTTTATAAAATTTTATAAAAATTTAATATTTTATTAAATGAATTCAAATTAACAGATATTATGAAAGGTAAATTATTCACTAATTTGAATTTATTTTTTAAAGTATTAAACATTTTTTTAATTTTATGAATTTTGTAAACATGATCTATATAATATAATTTATTAATTTAACGGTTGAATTGATAAAATTTAATTGTTTGTGAGAATTATTAAACAAAATAACTTTAACTAAAATTAGTAATTATCTCTCATATATAATTTAATAAATAAAATTCTAATCTTTATCTCCTAAAAATCATTATATACATAATTGATTAATCTTTAATAATTTTATGATTAAGACTAATTTTTAATTAAAATTATAATTTATTTCTTATTATCATTATTATAATTTTTATCATAATAAAATTTTTTCAATTTTCATAAAATATCTTATTTATTAATTATTTAATATAAAAATTTTATAATATTTGTATAAAGGTAAATAATAAAAATTAATGTTCGATAAATTATTGAAAATCACATAATTTAATATATTAATAATATAAATATTACATAATTAAAAAATTTACTACTTTAATTTTTTATATATATCCTTAAACGAATTTAATTAAGCAGTAAATATGATACTATTATCACAAATTTTATCTTATTCTCACATAATAATATGACAGTTTGATATTGGAGTACCTATTTCGTCCCCAACATATCACTTAAACAAATACGAATAAAGTTGTAAATATTCTGAAGGTAGCAATTCACTAATTTTTCACGAAATCTAAAATTGCAATCTTCAAAAGAAAATTTCTCAAATTATGGCATTGTCTCCACCTCATTATTCTTACAACCATTAGTTTCCATAGCACTCCTCTGTACAGTCTTATAGGTGTACCTCTTTGCCAAGAATTGAAAGACACACAAATCCAAAGCATTTATGACGGCCAACATCAAATAAAACCTATCCAAACGGCTAGAATTTATATCCTTCCCAATCCAACTTTTGCTAGTTTTCCCTGTGACATGGTCCACAATGATGATTAAAAAGCTGGCTAGGAAATTTCCGACTCCAATCACACTAAGATATAAAGCCATTCCCAAGCTTCTCATTGAATCAGGAACTTGGTCATAAAAATACTCTTGCAACCCCACAAGAGAAAATGAATTTCCAATGCCAAGGATCAAATATTGGGGTATCAACCACACTACACTCAAAGTCCTTTGTCCTGATTCCCCTCCAACTATTCTTAGTCTCTTTGCTTCTACCAAGGCAGAAGCAACCATGAGTATGACCGAGAATGTCAAGCCAATGCCAATCCTCTTTAGGATGCTGATGCCTCTTTCATTACCAGTGATTTTCCTTAGAATTGGAACAATTATCTTGTCATATATGGTGATAGATATTAAGGTACCAAAAGCTGAAAAAGAAGTCATGGAAGCTGGTGGAATTTTGAAGCCGTCGCTTATGTTTAAGTTCATGGCTGCTGCTTGTTTCACAAAAAGTGTGTAGCCTAGTGATACACATACTCCAACTATTAATGAAGTTAGCCATATGGGAACAACATTCAGAATAAGCTTTGTTTCCTCCACTCTGGTCACTGTTGCTAATCTCCATGGATTGTGATTCTGTTCAACATACTCCCCTTCAACTATTGCAGCCTTGTCAAGAAACCTATTCAAATATTGAATTGATGGTTCTAATTTCATCTAAAATTAGTGGGTAGGTAGGTTCAGGTATGTATGGTAAATTAAAAATCATTGGGGATTCTTACAGTAAAATAAAATAAATATTATTAAAAAAATTATCATTTACTATATTCTAATGTTATATTAATCTTTATTTTATAAATTTAACAAAAATTAAATTATTAATATAGATATTATGAATTTATTTTAACAGTAAAATATCTTAAACTAACAAATAATTCTGTTTTTGTAAAATAATATTTTATACTATTGATAATTAAATATTAGTATAATACATTATTTGTTAATATAGATTTTTGAAATTTATTAAGATGTTTCACATTCTCTAGGAATAGGATCAGGATACTCCTTATAAAGTTTGAGATAATTCTTCTTTCTGAAGTTAATTTTCACCAATAAATTAGGTTTAATTTTCTTATATAATATATAATTTTAATGTTAAGCTACTTATAAATATTCGTCCAACAAACTGTATGCATCAAAACGAATATGAGAAGGATGTGTTAAGGTGTTTTATATTGATTAAGCATATGTAAGATAATTTTTTTATCCTGAAATAACTTTGGAAGTAAATTAGGCCATATGTTCTAGTAAAAAAATTACATTAACAAGTTAATTGTTGTTGGACGAAGTTTATACTAATAAAAAATTATCCTAACACTTGACAAACTTTTGTGTGTTAGTAAATGGAATTTTTTTTAATGTGATAGTTTGAAGTCTAAAATAAGAAGATGCATGTTTAGTACCTGAGTCTGCTAGTATGGCTTAGAAGCCTTCCTTGGGACTTATCTGATTTGGGGACTTCATACAACAGAGCAGGATTTAATGGAAAGGACAAATTCCTTTTCCTTATGGCTGCAATTAGGACCTGTAGAATTGGCATGAAAGGGTTTCTTCCTGGCCTCCTGTACCTGTAAAAAGGCTTTCCCAAATAGAAAGCTATGGTAGAGAGAGCCATGAGAATAGAGAGGATGAGATAAGCAACTCCCCAGCTAACAAAATCCTGAACATAAACAATCACTGTTGTACCAAACAACAATGCAAAGAACACTGTAAAGCTCCACCAGTTGAAGAAAGACATCTTTTTCATCCTTTCTTCCAAATGATCATCATCGAATTGATCAGCTCCAAAGCTTTCCAAGCTTGGTTTGTGTCCTCCAGTTCCCAAGGAGATACAATAAATGGCAAGGAAGAAAACCACTTCATGAATCTTTGTTGGCCGATGACATATTTTGTTGTTGCATGGCTTTAGACTTGGGATTAATTGAGACATGGTCAACATACTAAATCCCTGGTTTGACAACTACAAATCAGACTTATTTTTCATGGAAATAGTGTATAGAAGAGCTTGCATTAGATTTATCAACAAAGAAATTGAAATTTGTTTTCCAGTTTGAGGTATGTCATGAAGTGTAGGAACACTCGTTACTAAGTTGTAATAACATATGTAGCACATTGATTAAAAAAATGTTGAATTTACCATGAACAATACGAGGGAAGAAAACAAGACCATATGAAATTGGCCAGTGTAGGCATCAGCAACAAATCCACCAATCAGAGGCATCAGGGCTGTTGTTCCTGCCCAGTAGTTCACATTCTTGGTCGCTGTTTTGAGGTCTTCATGGATCACTTTAGTCAGATACGTGATAAGATTACTAGATATCCCAAAGTGGCTTATCCTTTCACTAAATTCCATTACTGCTCCATATTTAAACAGAATCTCCAAGTTAAGCTCATATTAATCAAACCCTTATATTATACAATTTTATGACTGCTCCACAGTACCAATAATTAAGAAGACAATTTGTCTAGAAAAATGGAAATTTTATTTTCCCTTGTTTACTTGACATGCCGGAACACATTTTAATAGTTTTTAATGCGAAAGAAGGCTGAAATGAACTAAAAACCATTTGATGAAATAAAACATCATTTTTTGTTGTTGAGAAATTGAATTTGCACAACAAATTCAAACAACTAAGGTACAAAATCAGAGAAAAATAAGAAAGTAATATGTGATAAGATGCATAATGTAATTGAGAGATGCGGAAAAATATAATATATTGTATAAAATGCGGTAGAAATGTGTTATATAAATAATATAATTATTTTTTTTTACAAAGTAGCAAACTTGAAGTAAAATGATGATATATAATAATACTAAAGGAAATAAGTTTCTTACTAATGACAAAAAGTGAAGCTTTCCATACACCAGTGGAAGCACGGTGAGGAACTCTGCCTTTATAATCCACTGATGCATCATGCACCCATTTCTCTTCTTCACTACTACCTTGCTTTCTCTTCTCCATTTCTTGTTCCATCTTTACAGATTGAAGACAGGTTAAAAGGGTCCTCACTTTTCGATGGTATGTTACATAGACAAAGGAAAAGGGTTGGGAATATCTATGATTGGTGACCTCGTCAATGACATGTGAAATGTATGTAGGAATGAGAATGGTTACTTCATATACTTCGCTATTAAAGTCTATTAAGATTGGTCCAGTATAAAAGGATTAAAGATTAGAATAATTTAAACAAAATTTTGAATTCAAGCCTCACCATTTTTTATATCATATCTAAAAATAGTTCGGCATTATTAACTTGTTGGATATAGATCCTGCAAGTGCAAGAAATAAAGTGTATTATTTTGTTAACCACATTTTCCCTGATGAGACACAGAGAGTGCTAATGATTCATTTATTCAAATGACGCTCTCTACGCAGAATTTAATATAATGTGCTGACGTTACAAATGTGGTTAAGTTCTCACCGAGCATTTTATGGGTTAATTACTGATATTAATATATCATTATTTCACCTAAATAAAACTTTTAATACTATTTCATATCTTTTCCCGCAACAAGCTGTACAAGCCATGACTTTTGTAGGCGAAAAAATAATACGACACATATTCTTCCACCTACCGTAAATCTACCTATTTACATTTTAAAATTTATTATTATAAAAAATTATATTTAATTCTACATAAAATGATGATTATTCTATTTTAAAAATTAAATTGGTAATCAATTATTAATTATTAACTAAAATAATCGATTATATAATATTAATAATTAATTAATAATTATATATAAGTTAATCATTTTTACATTGTTAATCATAATTTTTTAATTAATTACTAAATTTTAATAATCGATTACTAAAAAAATAAGGTGTAAATAAATGAATTTATTATAATTATGTTTAAGAATATTTTTAAAAATAATAAAATAAGTGAATTATGTAAATATTTTATCATTTTGTATTTCTTGCATAAGGATTTTTGACAAAGTTTATCAAGAATTTATGAAAATAATTTAATTTTTATATTGTTAACTTGTTTTAATAAAGTTTTTAGTATAATATATTAAAATAATTTTTTAAATTTATCTAGTAATTATAACATGAATTTATATAATAACACAGTTATTAAATAAGCATTTAATTAAGATATTTTTTAAATGTACTCAAATTCCTCTCTCGATCTTCAAAACTTCAAAAAAAAGTCCTCTAATTACATTTTAAAACACACCATACCTAAGTTTTTTTATGTGATATCTCACGGAATTATTAATCTATAGTCAATCATTTTTTTATTATATAAAACTGATGAAAATATATTTACTAACTATAGGTATTGATTCATTGAACAAAAGATTTAATTGAAATGTATTATTAGAGTAAAGAGTTTTCTAGATTATAATTTAATCATAGATTATCATATCAATATAAATTATTAACTTTAATAATAATTATTTTGAAAATCATATTTACTATACTTTATAATTAGTTGACAATGTAAAAATAATGAAAATTACACTCTTAAACAAAACACTATTTATTTATTAAATCATACACAAACTCTTTCATATTTTATAAATGCACTAATACAATTAAGTCGTTTTTATTACAGCAAACAATTAAATTTATTAAATACTTGGACTGTACAAATTTAAATTAATACTAGAATAAAGCAAGAAAATTGAAAACAAGATAAGTTACATTTTCGTATCTTCATAATACAAACACGCATTTTAAAACTATTGCAATAAAAAATTAATAAAAGCTTAATCACACAAACTATTATCGCATATTAATAAAATATATAATTTATTAAGACTAATTTCTCAAGAATTAAATGACAATAAGAATATTAAAATTAAGAAATTTATGCTTGATGAACTATACTTTCTCAATAAATGTCCTTTTATGATTAAGTTTGATTGAATTTTCATTGCAATAATATGTACATTTTTTTAATTCTAAACTATGAAACTATAGCTTATTTTACTCTCTATTCTCTTGTGTATTTTTTTTTTTACATTTTTGTCTAAATCAAAGATATTCCTTTTTGAGGTTAGTTTTTCTAACATAATTTTTTTTTCATACATGAATTTTAGACTTAAACCCTCCAGAACCCTAAACTAACCATTTGTTGGTATCTTTCTTGTGTATTTTAATTTTTTATAGTTTAACTATTTATTAGTTTTAAAAGTTTAGTATGATAAAGGTTATTTAAATGTAATATATTTATTTTATAAAACATGAATACATTTGTGTAAGGTTAAAATATTTAATTTTTATATAATAAGGCCAATCTGTAAATAAGATAAGAATTTTCATTAATCTTACATAAAAAGTAACAATTAGACTTATTAAATATAACATTCATAAATAGGATCTAGCTGCTATAAAGTGATGAAATGCATTTTAAAAAGATAAAATATATTCACTATGGCTGATTAAAGTTAATATTATGTTAAAATAGTAAATTTTAAAATTAATTACAATCTCAGCTACTAATTTAAAAATTAATAGTTATCAATATAAGTGCGCTTTATTCTTTCAGGAGAAAATAATTGTGTTTGGTTGGATCATGGATGTTAAAGACAACGGCGAATTTGGCAACACAAACAGAAACTCAAAATTTCCTTTTAAATTTGTTTGCTTTCAGGTTGAGGAATAGTCTCCAACGGGATCTTCAAAATCAGTTATATCTCTATGTACATGAATATAAATATTTTAATATTTTTAATTAAAATTAAAATGTTATGTTGACAACTAATATAATTTTGATAACTGGTATTAATTTTTAATATAGATCTTTAAAAATTTTATTTTTTATTATAAATAATACTAAAAACATATATGATAGTACATCTAAATTTTATATGTAAAAAAATCTTAGCTTTATGATGAAACAATGGTAATTTTATTTTCAATATTAAAGTATAATAACATATTTTAAAATAATGATGATTTATATATAAAATTATCCTATATTTATTTATATTCTAAATTTAATAACTAATAATTTTTTATTTTTTTAAAATATAAAAATTGTATAATTATAAATCAGATAAAAATTAATGTAATAGATTTTATATATATATGATAATTATTTGACAATATTTTATTTTAAAATTATTTTTATAAAGTTGATTATTTAAAATTAATCTTGTAAAGTCTAAGTCCACTCACATACACTAATTTGTACACGATAATATAGTTGGGGTAACTCTTGATTTGAATCAACAGGTGCCACATATACTAAATTATATATACACGAGAAAATAGTTGAAGTAACTTTTGATTTCAATCAACAGCTATAGACACCGAATACCTGAAATGAAAAATGTGGCTATGTAAATGGCAAAGAGCCAGGATAACTAAAGCAAGTAACCTTGGACTTCTGCACTTTATTAAGTTAAAATATTGTGCCGATACACTTTTTTCTCCAAATTAAAATCATATTCTTTTCATAAATTTAAAACACATGTACCATTTTACCATACAGGGTTTAAATTTTAAAACACAACATTTGAGTCAAAATCAGATATCTCACATGTCACCCAAAATAATATGATAAAATCAGATACCTCACATATGTCAAGCAAATAACTATTTTTATCTTACAACAAAAGAAAAACTTCACCAAGTAAATAAAAACAGGAAAAAGTTTTCTTTTTGTTTCCAAAAAAAATTACTGACTTTATATTCTGATGTTCTCATCGCATTTAAATGTTTAATGTTTACATGGCAATAATTCCAATAAATAATAACATTGGAAAAAAAGAAATTTTTCTTCTATTAATTGAAGGATGCATTTTTTAGGGTAAAGAATATAATTATAATTATCAAATATCTCGTACATTACACATATATTTTTTAATTTAAATGAAACTAAAAAAACATAAATGTATAATATATTTTATAAAAAATTAATTAAAAAATTGATTAAAAAAATCAATTAAATACTTTAATAATTATAACTGTATGCATAACTTTTATGCATATTAAACTCTTTTTATTTCAATCTCAATATTTAATTTAATAATTATAACTCTACGTTTTAATCTCAAGATGTCCTATCTCCATTTCAAAGGAGAAAAAAAAAGGACATATGAACATGTAAATTTTAAACCTACAATAAGAAAAATGATCTTAAAACAGGATTCGGTAACTAAAAAACGGACTTCTCATGCCTATAAAATTATCAAAGACTTAATGATAAAAATTATATTTAATAATATATCAAATTATTTATCTTATACATTAATTATTAAATAATATAAAATATAAAATTATGTGATTATATAATATTATTCGTATTATAATAATAATAATAATAATAATTATTATTATTATAATTTATCTTTTATCTTTTAGTATTTTAAAAAATTAATTTTTTATTTATTTAATTTTTATATGTTATAAAAAATTAAGATTAATTTATATATAAATTATATTAAATATATAATATTATAATATATATTATTTTTATATAAAATAAATATTAAAGAATATAAAAATATTATAATAATAATATACATAAAAATTATTATCTTAAATATTAATAATTAAATAATATATAAAATATAAATTTATATAATTATATAATATTATTTATATTATAATCATCATATTATTATTATTTCATAAAAAATATTTTTATTTTTATTATTATCACTACTTTGTTACTATCATAATTATTCTTATTATTATTATTATTATTATCATTATTATTATAATAATAATAAAATTTAATTTATTATTTATTAAATTTTAAAATTAATATAATTTAATTTTTTAAATTAATATTTTTTTTATATATATATTTTAATTTGTAATAGAATTATAGAATAGAATGACTTAATTTATTTTTATAATAATTTTTAAAAATTAAAAATAAAAATTAATTTTAATTTTTAAAAATTAAAATTAGAAAAATAAAAATTAATTTTAATTTTTAAAATTTTTAAAATTAAAAATTACAGATTATTTTGAATGAAAGTTTAATTTTTGAAAAAAAAATGTGTATTTTTTATTTCTTATTTTTTAAAATAATAATAAAAAATATTTTATTTTATTTTATTTTTTAAATTTATAAAAAAATGAAAAAAAAAATGAATTTTTTACAAATCACACCAGAGAACTAAAAAAAATGTAAAAGCAAACAGATCATGTCCACCGGTGGCAACAATGGCACATGGTAAAATGCCAAAACAAAAAACCAAATTTCAAAAGATGTCTAACACAGATTTATTGAAACAAAAATATTTTATAAATTTTTTTCTTATTTTGTGTATATAAGAATACTAAATTTAAATGATATAATAAAAAGGAAAGTTGCAATATTTCACCAATTAAAAGTCTATTTTCTTTTATTTAGAACATATAATAGAAATCTAAATCTAATCTAAATTCTCAATGTATACTTGAGTATATCAGATTCACTCAAATCTTATTATAGAAAAAATTCAATTAGATTAAATCCAATAAATTTAGAAAGGATTTGATCCTAAAATTTAATTTCAAGCTTTATGTTTTAGTAAACATAATAGATTGTCATTTTGTCATCCCTATAATCATGACTTGATCAAAATTTTAATTTTATCATAAAATTTATATTCATTATCATGAGTTAATAATTTTTTTATTAATTATTAGTTATATAAGTATCTCATTATATCCGATATCAATTTATCATGATGGATTAATTATTTGGAATCAAAATATTATAAATAATTTGTCTCAAGTCAAAGAAATTGTTACACTTAAAAAAATCTTATCAACAATTTAATGTTATTATTATTGTTGTTCATGATTTTTTTTAGTAGGTAGAGATATTTTGCCTCAAGGGTCTAGTTTGGCCTTGCAGCAAATAATTTTTAATTTTAATGATTTAATTTTAGCTTAAATTTAAGTTAAGTAAACCATTTTGAATAATATTTTTAAAATTTTTATCATAATTACATATTTAAGATTTAAAGTTAAAATTACTAATTAAGCTAGATCAACCTTTTATCAACTAATCCAAATCTTTAGTGATATCTTTATATGTAAAAAATAAACAAGATATATTAATCTAATGATTAACAACAACTTTTAATTAAAATCTTAACTGACTTTGTTTCTCATAATCATAATTGATAATAAGTTGCTCATTCTAAGGAAAGACCGTATTGTATTAATTATTTAATTAAGCAGTAAATGTGATAGTGAAACAAGGAATTTCACACCAGCATATCGCTTAAACAACTATAAATAAATATGTTAATTTTCTGCAGGTAGCTCTTCTAAATCTGACAGAAGCAGTTCACTAATTTTTCAGCGAAATCTAAAATTGCGTCTTCAAAAGAGAAAATTTCCCAAATTCAAAGCAACTCTCATTATTATGCCATGATCTCCACCTCATCACTCTTACAAACATCACTATCCATAGCTCTCCTCTGTACAGTCTTATAGGTGTACCTCTTGGCCAAGAACACAAACACACACAAATTCAAAGCATTTATGACACACAACATCCAATAAAACCTATCCAAACTACTTGAATTTATATCCTTCCCAATCCAACTTTTGCCACTCTTTCCTGTTACATGATCCACAATGAATATTAGAAAGCCACTTAAGAAGTTTCCCATTCCAGTCACACTAAGATATAAAGCCATTCCCAAGCTTCTCATTGAGTCAGGAACTTGGTCATAGAAATACTCTTGCATGCCAACTAGAGAAAATGAATTTCCAATGCCAAGGATCAAATATTGAGGTATCAACCACAACACACTCATACTTTCACCTCTTCTCATTCTTAGTCTCTTTGCTTCTACCAAGGCTGAAACAATCATTAGTATGACTGAGAATGTCAAGCCAATGCCAATCCTCTTTAGGATGCTGATGCCTCTTTCTTTACCAGTTACTTTCCTCAGAATTGGAACAATAATTCTGTCATATATTGGCACAGATATTAGGGTACCAACAGCTGCAACAGAAACAAGGGAAGCTGGTGGAATTATGAAACTCTCACTTATCATTAAGTTCATAGCAGCTGCTTGTTTCACAAACAGTGTCGTGGCTTATGCTACACATACTCCAACTGTTAATGAAGTAAGCCATATGGGAACTACATTCAGGATAAGCTTAGTCTCCTCTACTCTTGTCACTGTTGCTAATCTCCATGCATTGTCTTTCTGCTCTATATATTTCTCTTCAACTATCGCAGCCTTGTCAAGAAACCTATTCATTGAAGTGATGAGTATTAATTTCAATGAACCAGGTACTTGGTACATTCAAGTCTATCCTTATTCGTAAATTAACAATCATTCTGAAAAAATATATACATTCTATTGAATTGTGAATTTAATCAAAATATTTTATATTGTTTATCTAATCACAGATCGTTATATAAGTGAACATCATTGACTTTTTGCAATAATTATTTTAAAATACCAATGATGTATCAAAATTAAACTCTTAAATTATAATAATACAAAAAATTAGTTTGTATCTAACCAGGTGCATGTGTTATACCTGAACCTGCTAGTATGGCTTAGAAGCCTTCCTTGGGACTTCTCTAATTTTGGGACTTCATACAATAGAGCAGGATTTGAAGGACATGACAAATGCCTTTTCCTCATTGATGCAACTATGACCTGTAATATTGGCTTGAAAGGGTTTCCTTCTGGCTTCCTGTACCTGTAAAAAGGCTTTCCCAGATAGAAAGCTATAGTTGTAAGAGCCATGAGAGTAGTGAGGATAAAACTAGCAACTCCCCAGCCGACAAAGTCTTGAACATAAACAACCATTGTTGCACCAAGCAGCAATGCAAAGCACACTGTAAAGCTCCACCAGTTGAAGAAAGACATCTTCTTCCTTTCTTCCGAGTGATCATCATCAAATTGATCAGCTCCAAAGCTTTCCAAGCATGGTTTGTGTCCTCCAGTACCCAAGGAGATACAGTAAATGGCAAGGAAGAAAACCATTTCATGAATCACCTTAGGCTGGTTACATATCTTACTGCTGCATTGCTTTAGACTTGGGATGAATTGAGATAAGGTCAATAGGCTTAATCCCTGGTTTGACAACTACAAATGAGGCTCATTTTTTTAAGGCAACATTATACAAGACCTTGTATTAGGTGTAAAAAGGAATTGAAAATTGTTATCTAGACTGAGGAATCTCAAACTAATCAAAGACAGTATCTACGAGGAGTGAAAGTAAAAACACAAGTTACTGAGTTACAATAAAATATGTTATACATTGATTAAAAAAATGAATTTACCATGAGGTATATGACGGAAGAAAACAAGACCATATGAAATCGGCCAGTGTAGGCATCAGCAACAAATCCTCCAATCAGAGGCATCATGGCTGTTGTTCCTGCCCAGTAGTTCACATTCTTGGCCGCTGTTTTGAGGTCTTCATGGATCACTTTAGTCAGATACGTGATAAGATTACTAGATATCCCAAAGTGGCTTACCCTTTCACTAAATTCAAGTACTGCTCCAAAATTGAAACAGAATCACCAAGTTAAGCTCATATTAATCAAACACATTTATTATACAATTTCATGACTGCTCCACAGTACCAATAAATAAGATAACAATTTGTCTAATATTGGGCAGAGGACCAACACATAAAAGGGGGAACTTCAATTTTCTCTAGTTTTTGAACGCAATGTAACCTTACTTTGAAGATCATTTGGCTGTTTATCCTGCTACTGTGACTAATGTGACTCTATGTTAACCCAGATAATTGATCTGTTACACACTGTAATTAGTTTTTGTTATTTCCCATTTTTTTCAATTACTCAGATGTGGGAGTAGCTGTGTATACAAGTCTCTCAATACTAATGAAAATAGCTACATGTGCTACTTGTTGTGTAATATCCTTGAACGTTTTTTTAATAACTATTAACTAGAATAAGGATAAAAATGAACTAAGAACCATTGCTGAAATAATTATTTTTGTCCCTTTACTTGAAATAAAATAATGATACATAAAGTTCAAGTATGTATCTTACTAAGGACAAAAAAAGAAGCTTTCCATGCACCCGTAGAAGCACGGGAAGGAACTCTGCCTTTATAATCCACAGATGCATCATGCACCCATTTCTCTTCTTCACATTCTTCAATCCTACCTTGCTTTCTTTTCTCCATCTCTTGCTCCATCTTTACAAATGGAAGACACAGGTCAAAAGGGTCCTCACTGGGATAGAATACTGCATATGCACAAAGTCACAAAGGAAAAGGGAATGTGATATCTATAGCTGGTGGCCTCATAAGTGACATTTAAAATGAATATAATGAAGAAAATTGTTACCACATTTGTTTCTGCATTATCAACTTCTTGGAAGAGAACCTGAAAGATAAATTTTGTTAAACGAAATTTCCCTGAGATACACAGATTTTGCTAGTAATCCGTTTATTCAAATGACAGTCTCTACTACAGAATTGTATAGACATGTGCGGACATCACAATTATGGTTAATTTCTCATTGGGTATTTTATGGATTGATTATTTATATAAAATATCATTATTTCAGCCAAATAAAACTCTTTGTATTTTTTCCTGTTTCTTTTACAATATCGACCGGGAAAAGCTGTCAAGGTCATGAGCTTATTTAATCCTAAGTTTTGATCTTATATTATGTAGAAGTAGAACTTTTTAAAGTCTAATCTATATGATCCTTATCTTAAAGGCCTTAGTTAGGTCGGTCCTAGAGCCAGCCCTAACTTTTTTTTTTTTTTGAATTTTATAATTTATCTTAAAATATAATTTTTAAATCTAAATTCATATAATCTTTAAATTTAATCTTTTTTTTAATTTTTTTTATTTCTTTATTTTTCTCTTTAAATAATGTTCAATATTTTTTATTATATTAAAATATTATTTAATTTATTTATTTTTTTTGTAGATTTTTTATTTTTTTTAACTATTTTATCATTTGTCTTTAGAATTTTTCTCTTTCTTTCTTAAATTTTTCTCAACTTTTTTTATACTTTTATCTTTTCTTAATTTATTTTTTCTAATATATTTACCTCTTTATCTCTAAAATTATTCTTTCTTTATATTTTTTTCTTTTTTCTTTGTCTAAATTTTCTTATTTATTTTAATTTTTTATTACTACTTTATTTTAAGAGAGGAAAAAAAACTAGAGAGAAAAAACAATTTTATAGAAAAAAATAAAAATATTTGAAAAAAAAAATGAAGCTCATAGGTAATCAAGCTATTTTGACCTTAGCCCACATGGGTTAAAGTTGAGTTAATTTGAATGAGTCAAATTGACAACTCTATCAACAAGAACACTTCTTATCAGAGTAATAAAAAACAACTCCAAATTTAAGCGATTTTTAGTCAAAAATTTCATAGAATAGAAAATATAATTACATAAGTTTATAAAGTTAAACAAACTTTATCTAAGTTTACTGGTAGAACCTGTTGTTAAGGAAAACTCAAGTGAGTGGCCATCTATATTAGATATAACATCTTGGTTTGAGAAAATTGTTAAAGATGAATTGATCTTATAACATTGGTCATTGTTACCGTGTGACAAAGTTATTTTGATTCTTCACATATAATTATGTTAGTAATGTTCTTTTAATGTTGTAAATTGTTTTGAACTTGTATATTGCTAGGATGGAAGTAGGTCGAGTCGAGTTTGAGTGTTCAAACTTGTCTTGTTTAAAATTTTGAGGCATGAGACTAAGCCTATTAACTGTTAAAGGTGTTTTTTTTTTTTCAAGGTCTGGCCTGATTTAAAACCTACTAGACCTACAAGCTTGTTTAAAAGTCTACATTACAAAAAGATCAATAAATAAACTTAAAAACTATATAAATAATTAATTAAAAAAGTTTACAAACTTAAAGCCTAAAAGATAAAAAGGCCATTAAATAGGCCTAAAACATATATATATATATATATATTAATATTATGTAAATAAAATATAAAATAATTATTATATAAATATAATATATTAAAATAAATATAAATAGGTTCCTGAATATGTTAAATAAACTTTTTTATAAGTCTAGGCCTAACTTGTTTATCTAAAAAGGTTTTTTAACAAGTCTGAGCCTAAACGAGCCGAGCCGTAGACCCCTGTTGGACGACTTTGTTAACTTTCATCATGTATATTGCTTATCATTTGTAGTTCTTTGAAGTTTATTTTTCCTAATCTTCATGAAGTAAAGGACATGACATCAATTATATTTTTTCCATTTAATACAAATTTTTTTATTTTTCTTGAAATATTTTCGTTGTTAAACTTAAGGTGAACGACTTGGTTCGACTCGCTAGCTCATTAACTCAAGTCACATAAACTAAAAGTTAATAAATGTAAAATATTTAAAATTTTTAATTTACTAATATATTTTTGATAAAATGGTTGTCTAATTAAAAATTATAAATATAATTATAGTCTATATAAAATATAAATATTTACATTTAAATTATTATTAATAATTAATAAATCAAATAACTAATTTGTACATTGGACATTTTAAATTTATATTTTGTTACCAATTTTAAAATTAAAAAATTTTCTAAACATATAACTTATAATATTATATACTACGATTAAATTACATATTTTATCTATTTTATACAAAAATAATAAAGATTATATGAATTTAATGTATATATAACAAGCTCGTTCATGAACCAAACGAGTAGAGTGATATATAACCCAGGTTGAACTGGTTTAGTTAACAAGTTTAATTTTTAACTCAAGTTTAGCTTAGTTTATTCATGAACTAAGTTCAAAAAATAATTATTGAATCAAGTTTCGAACTAATCTTGAGTTGGTTTGGTCTATTGTCATCTTTAGTTAGAATTATTTTCAAAAGTACAAGCGTTCGTAATTTTATTCGGTAAGATATTAAGAGCTTTTTAGACCCTAACCCATACGATTAGGTTAAATAGGATAGAGCTGTCTCATTTAACTGCTCTATCATGATTTATATAAATAAAAAAATATTTATAACAAAATAATAAATAAAAATAAATTATGTAAACCTTTCCTCTTCTATTAGATAAAGTTCTCTCTGTTTTTAAAATATACTAAAAACCTTCTTGTATTTTTAAAAGTACATTACATTTTTAAGTCTTTTTTATCTATTCTTGTATCTTGCATAATTATTAGCCAATAATAAATATTTTTTTGCCAGGAATTTACGAAAATATTTTTATTAATTACAAGTTTTGGCTCATTAAACAAAACCTAGTCTATTTCTTAAATCATATACAAAAATTTTCATATTTTATAATTTCATTATAAATATTTTTCCATCATAGTTAAATTTTGAAAATTTTAAATACTTAAACCATAAAAAAAATAATATTGGAATAACACTAGAAAATAAATAAAAAATTAAATTATAATTCCATATTTACAAATTAAAAATTATTATAATCAAAATTTAACAAAATTTTGAGGACATGAACTTCTTCGTCCTAATAACATAGTTTTTATTTATCTTATTAATATACGATATTAGTTCGTGTGATTAAATTCTGCTTCAATTTTTACTACAATTATTTTCTAAACTACTTTATTTAAAGAATATAAAATTATAATCATCAAGTATGTAAATTAAACTGATGGAGTTCATCTGACTTAATTGATCTTGAATTTAAATTTTTAAATATGCATCTAATTAAATATTTAAAAAAATTGTTACCCATAATAATTCTATCTAATTTAACAAAATTATCTTTCATAAACAATACATGTAATTCCATACTTAGAAAAGAAAATATGAAATTTTAATTATTTATTTTATACCTTTTCTCATGTTACTCTAATGTACAAACACAAAATTTTGTGGTATAAGTATTTAATATTTTTAAAATTTTATTTAGAGAAGAGTATTTAAATGTAATGCATTTATAAAATAGGAGTAGGTTTGCACAGTTTTAGAAGAAAAAAAGTAAATAGTTGTGTGCGACGAGTGGAGATCTAATATTATAATGGTATTTTTTATAATTTTGCATAAAAACTAACGGTTGACTATTGACTCAATGTTCCATGAAATGTCTCATAAAAAAATAACATATTTTAAAATAACATAATTTTGTTAATTAAAAGATTATTTTTTAGTAGATCAACTAAATTTTAATATACACTAAAAATATCTCAAATTAATATAAGCAAAGATTAATTTATGTTGAGTTATAGAAATTAGCGAAAATAGGGTAGCTTTTAATTTCAATCAATGGGTGCCGATTTTTCCTCCTACTAAAGCTGCACAATCAAATATGTGACTTTGTAAAGATGTAAAGAGGCAGGCTAACTAAAGCAAGTAACCTTGGAGTAGTATGGTGCTTCACAGTTTTACATTATGACTTCTGTTGCATTAAAACATTGTTGCATTAAAACATTGTTGCTTGCTTCACAAGAGATTCCTCTTTCTCTCATGGATGCACTTAGGTTCTTCCTTCCAATTGAATCAGGTTCTTTCATAAATTTAAAGCACATCTTTTGATGTATCATATACGATCTACGTCATTTGAAAATTAAGCACTCAAATCAATTCCCGTACCTCACTTTCAATCAATCACTATCATTATAATTGAAGAAAAGAAAAAATTCACCCAAAAAACTTTTTTTTAAATGAGATTGAATCTTATAAAATATGTTTATTTTCCCATCATGTTTAATGTTCTCATATAAATAATTTTAAAGTTTAACTTTTTTAAGATGAGTGATTTATTTTAAAAAATAAAATAAAAAACAAAGTAGCTTTATTAGAAGAAGAAATAATAAAAGATATGTTAATTAGAAAAGTGAAACTATAAAAAAAGTTTAAATGTTTGACAAAGAAAAAAAATAAAAAAAATAAAATTGGTAAGAATATATGACACCTGATGGAAAGAAAAAAAAAATTGGTTTTGTATGAAGATATAATATAAAAAATAATAAAAATATATTTTAGGTGCATTTTGATTTGGCTTAAGTCAATTTTAATAAGGAAAAAAATTAAACTAAATTAAAAAAAATAATACAATTTTATAATTTTTAGTTTGATCAAATCTCTGTTATTTTATATTGGTTTAGCAGTTTAAAATTGGTTTGATATAATTTTAATTATCTTTATTTTTTTTCGAAGTAAATTGAACACTTAACTTACAGGAGGCATCAAATCCATAATTTCAATAGTTAAAAATGTTTCTGAAACATGTAAATTAAATTTTCATTTCTAATTAATATATATGAATAGAAATAGGTTAAATCGTTCATTAATTATTTTTTATCTAATCTACATTACTTTTAGGTTAGAGAAAACCTATTTATTAAATGAGTTAGGTAAGGATTATTTTAAAAACTTCTTAAATATTTTTGACCTATGCTTCAAGGCTTCTTAATTAAGGTTAAAGAAAAGTTCAGATAAATTAAGCTAAAAAAATTCAATATTTTAGACTAAATCAACTCATCAGGCTAATTTTAGATAACATTATGATCACAATATTTAAACCATGCTTAAGGAGCTTAAAAGATATGACATTTTCTTATAAGCCGAACCTAGATATTACTTAGCTGCATATATCATTAAATAGGTGAAACTTGGTCCCAGAAATACTCTTGCAAACCATAGAGAAAATACATCTCCATTGTCAAGGATCAAATATTGGGATATGAACCACAACACAATCGGTCTATTATCAATTTTCATTGCTGTCTTGGGGGTATCAACCACATTCACAGTCTGTTTGCTTTAATGAAGGCTGCAACAACCATTACTATGAATGAGAGTGTGAAGCCAATGCCCAATGGTAATCCTCTTTGGGATGCTGATACCTCTTTCATTACCAGTTTACTTTCCTCAGAATTGGAACAATATGGGACAGATATTATAGTACCAACTACTGCTGAAAAAGACGCCATAGAAACTGATAGGTTTTGAAACTATCGCTTATGTTTAAGTTCATAGCAGCTGTCAGTTTGAGAAAAAGTGTCGAGCCTTGTGCTACACTAAGCTCCAATTGTTAATTATGTTCGCCATATGGGAACTATATTCAGAACAAGCTCCCTCGCCTCCTCTCTTGTCACTGTTGCTAATTTCCATGAATTATTTTTTTTACTTTACATATTTTTCTTATGTTTTATTTGGATGAGGTACGAAATGAAAAAAAAATTTAATAAAAATAAAAAAAATAAGTTATTTGTATAAGTTAAAATATAAAAAAGAATTGTTTGAATGACTATAAAAATAAAATAAAATTATATCAATAAAATTTAATTTTAATAAAATCTATAAAAATTAATTCCACCACTTATATTTTTATGCGAAAAAAATCAAGAAAAAATCTTCTAACACTTTTTATTTTCTTTCACCCTCTTTTCCTCTTTCACCTACTCCACTAAGCATTCAAGACTTCAATTATTCTTTCACCTTCTCTCCAAAGCATTCAAGACTTCGATTAGTGCAGCCTTATCAAGAAACCTGTTCATAGAAATGATGTGAAATAATTTCAGTCAAATCAGTAGGTAGGTTCCTTCATGTTGTTGGTATATTAGCAATTATTTAAAAAATATAAATTATTTTCGCATGTCTTAATTTTAATAATATTTTATTTTTTATTATTATAAAAATTATCTCTAATTAAGATTATTTGATTATAACGTAAAATTTTTTATAAAAATAAAATTATCTTTTATGTAATTATATAAATGCAAGTGTAATAAATAATTATTATATTATTTTTCAGTAAAAAGATAAAATTAGAGTATTATATATTATTATTATTATAACGGTAAAAATAAAAATATTTTTTATAAAATAATATTAATGATACGGTGATTATAATATAAATAATATTATATAATTATATAAATTTATATTTTATATATTATTTAATTAATAATATTTAAAATAAATAATTTTATATATATTATTATTATATTTTTATATTATTTTAATTATTTATTTTATATAAAATTAATAAATATTATAATATTATATTATAAATATTTATATAATATAAAATTATATTATAAAATTATCAATTTAATATAATTTATGTATCAAATAATATTATTTATATTTTAATATATAAAAATTAGATAAATAAAAAATTATAAATTTAATTTAATTTAAAATAATAAAAAATATATTATAATTATTATTTTGATGATAATTATGTTAATGATACTGATTATAATTATAATAATAATAGTTAAAATATAAATAATATTATATAATCATATATTTTTATATTTTATATATTATTTGATAATTAATATATAAGATAAATAATTTATATATTATTATTATAATATTTTTATATTATTTAATATTTATTTTATATAAAATAATATATATTATAATATGATAAATTAAATATAATTTTTATAGATTAACAATATTATTTATTTATGAATTTATAAAAAATAGATAAATAATTAAAATTTTAAAATAATAAAATAAAAAATTTAAAAATAAAATTTATTATTATAATGATGGTGATAATGACAATAATAATGATAAAAGTAAAAATAATATTTTTAAAATAATAATAGTAGTAGTCATAATATAAAAATATATAATTATACAAATTTGTATTTTATATCAATTTTTTATTATAAATTTTTAGTTTTTGATTTTCAAATTAATTTTAAAAACAAAACTTGTTCATCAAAAATGATTTTTAGCATATTTCAAAACAATTTTAAATTATATCTTAAAATCAACATTCAACCGTCATCCTCACTATTATGATTACTATCACATCATTACTCTCGCCATCATCATCATTATTATCAAATTATTATTTTCAATATCATCATCATCTTATTACTACCATCATTATCATTTCTATCATAATTACCATTATCATCATCTTCATTACTATAATTATAATAATAATAATAATTTATTTTTTATTTTTATTATTTAAAAATTAATGTTTTATTTATCTAATTTTATATAAAAACTAAAAGAAATAATATTATTTAATATATTATATTAAATTTATAATATTATAATATAATTTTATATTATATAATTATTTATAATATATATTATTTTTATATAAAATAAATACTAAATAACATAAAAATATTATAATAATATATTAAATTATTTATCTTGAATAGTAATAATTAAATAATATATAAAATAAAAATTTGTATAATTATATATTTTTTATATTATAACTACTATTATTATCTCAAAAATATTATTTTTATTTTTACCATTATTACTATCAATATCATTATCATCATAACTATTTTACAATTATATAATATTCTTTATATTATAGCTATTACATAATTATAAGTATTTTATAAATATTATTTTTATTTTTATAATAATAATAATAATATTTTAAAAGTATTTTTACAATATTAAAGACAAGAGTATTTTTTAAACAAAATTTTATTAATAGATATGTGCACATTATATGATTAAATTTTGTTTAATTTTTTAACATCGTGAAACATAGATAGATACATGTAACAAAACTTAGATAATTAGAAGAGTTTTTATAAATGTTAAAAAGATAAAAGTTTTAAAATAAAAGAGGTGCAAATGTAATTTGTACTTTAAAAATATATGACTTTTCTTTTTTTTTAAAAAAAATATAATGTTTTTTAAATTATTTACTTTTAATTTATCCTTTATAAATTTTATTTTTATTTTTTATTTGTTATAATTTCAATTTATTTTTATATAAAAAAATTTAAATATTAAATATAATAATTTTTTAAAGTTGATAATTACTAAATAAATATAAAACTATATATAGTAATTAATATTTTTAAAAATAAAAATAAATAGACAAATAAAAAGAATTTGTTTAAGCACATTCTACTAACAATGTGTATGTCTTTGTCCTCAAGCATTACTACATATTGGAATAGTATATGAAAACTTTAAATTCCTATAAAAATTTTTAGAGTAATCACTCTTATCTTACTATGTGAGCAAAACTCAATCAAAGAGGCATGGTGATAGATTCCTCTTTGTGCTGCTCCTCATAGGAGGAAGAGATCCAAGATCATCTCTTCCTAAGATGTCAATGGTCTCAAGCAATATGGGCATACTCACAAGTGCTATTGATATTTTTTATAGATGGGTTGACCATGTAATCCTCCAATGACAAACACAGGTAACCAAACATATTGCTATGCTCACATAGGCTATCGGAAAAACTAGAAATGACATCTATTTCAAGACACACAATCCCACTATTCATGACATTAGAATGTTAATAACAAACACCTTGCATGCCTAAAAAAAGAATAGTATGAAAAATCGAATAGTCAAAGTCTTCCCTGTCGTACATGTTAGGCCCTTAAACTCTTCCATTGCATTAAAGTTAATATTGATCTAATAAGAATTATCGAGGTAACTTTTTATGTGTTTCAACAAATTATATAGAAGAAAAATTAGATTCTCTATTAGGGGAATGACTTGCCCTACAATTGAGCCTCCACTTTACATGAAAGAATGGAATTATAAAATGATCATCAAAATCAATTCACACCTTACTTATCTTACTATGCAAAAATCGTTCATTCAATCTTTATGATTTAAAGTGATACAAAGCAATAAATTAATCATAAATAACTTTCTTCTATATTTATTATCTTTTATTAATAAACAATATAATCACATAACTCACTAGTTTGCATTCATTACCGTTGAATATCTAAATATTATTTGATAAATTGAGCTATATAATTTTATTTATCTAATATCAAATTTCTATTTCATTAATTCATAAACTTTAATTTCTTTTAACTTAAAAAAAAAAGGTATTTGCGTGGTACATTGTTAGTTGAGTTTATAGGATGCTCAAAAGTCTTTCTTAAAATTTTTAATTAATTTTTAGATTATATAAATTTTAAATTTAATAAATAATAAAAATTGATAAAATATTTTTAAAAATTTATTAAAAATATTATTTATTAAATTTGATATTTGATACAATCTAATTTTATTATAGAAGATATAATTGTAAACAAAATCTGTATAAATTAAATATATGTATATGTTATATTATTTAAATGAAATATAAAGGCTTTACCTTTTAATTTTAGTTTGATGTTTACCCTCAAAGAATAAATTAAAAATAAATTTATAATATTATGCTGTTTAAATTTTGTATGTATTATAAATTTCAAGAAAAAAATGTAATATTTGTAAATTAAAGTTTTTTCAATCTTGAAGTTTATTGATTACATGTAAAACAACGTAACATAGATTATGTAATATATGCAAGATCGTACAATTAAACTATATTATGTAATATACGCAAGATCGTACAAATAAACTATATTATATGTATGATTTTATGTTTTTATTTATTTTTAGTTATTTGTAGCAAATAAAATAAAATTTAACTAATTCCATACAAAAAGCACAATAATCCATTAATATAAAATTTTAACATATAAGACAATTGAAAATAATTTTGAAATATTATTAATATACATTATATTTCTTTAGTTTAATATGTTTTATAAACAAAAAAAAATGAAAATAAAAAAATATTCTATAAATATTTAAATTTAACATTAATTAAAATATTTTATTTTAAATAATGTTAGACTTAAAAATTAGGAAATAAATTATTATATGAATTTATTATTTTATGATTTTTTATATTAATGTGAATTTGAATCAATTATTTCAAAATGTGTTTATTGACTAAATTTATTTTAAATAATAATGAAACTAGTAAAATTTTTATAGCATGTATATATTGTTACCTAATTACTAATAATTACACTTTTTTATAATTAGTGATATAACAATTAATTATATTTTTAACATTTGATGTAATACTATTTTATTAAATTAATTATATGAATTTTATTAAATTATTATCTTCATTTTTATTTATCTATTACAAAAGAAAAGAAGAATTTTTTTATTTATCTTTCTGTTTTTTAGGACTATTTATCTTTCCATGTTAAAATTAAATAACACAATACTTTTTAAAATTACACTCATATTTTTAAGTTTTAATAAAATTTTACTTTATTTTTTTTATTATTACATCGCAAAAACCTTTTTTATTTTTTTAACAATATAATCTTCTAGATTATACAAAGCATCTTTACTTTTTTATATAAATATGAATAAAAAATATTAAATAAAATGTTATTGAATCTTAAATCCGGATCTAATTTGTTCTATTAATTTTTATTTTTCATTAATACACTTTTATCCAATTAAAAAAAATTACATAAGAAAATAGATAAAGGATAAATAACGATATTTACTAATAATTTTAACATATGACTTTATTTCTTAATCTATGTAATATCTTCTATATTTAGATAAATAAATAAAAATAGAGACTATAGCATTAAAGATTAGTGAGCAGCCAATTTTGCTTATATATATATATTATAATTATTGACAAGCAGTATCCTTAGCTCTCCTTTGTACACTCTTATAAATGTACCTCTTTGCCAACAACAGAAACACACACAAATCTAAAGCATTGAATATAACATTAAAACAATACTTTTTATTAAGAGAATATATCATCTAACTAACATAACAAAAAATAAAAATAAAAATAAAAAAATCTGTCTGTACTCTTCTATGTTATTGGCGTTATGGTTTGGTCTGCCACAACGTAAAAACAATCCAAATACAAGGAAACAATATATTAAACATTTTGTTCAGCTAAAAATATAACATCAAGCCCTCATCTCCACCCCTTCACTCTTAAAACCAGCAGTATCCTTAGGTCTCCTTTGTACAATCTTATAAGTGTACCTCTTTGCCAACAACAGAAACACACACAAATCTAAAGCACTTAAGACAGCTAACAACCAATAAAACCTATCCAAACGACTTGAATTAATATCCTTCCCAATCCAACTTTGGCCATTCTTCTCTGTTACATGGTCTACAATGATAATTAGAAAGCTGCTTAAGAAGCTTCCCACTCCAATCACACTAAGATATAAAGCCATTCCTAAGCTTCTCATTGAGTCAGGAACTTGGTCATAGAAATACTCTTGTAAACCAACTAGAGAAAATGCATCTGCAATGCCAAGGATAAAATATTGGGGTATCAACCACAACACACTCATAATCCTTTGTTCTGTTTCCCCTGCAATTAGGACTTCATGTCCAACCATTCTCAATCTCTTTGCTTCAATTAATGCTGAAACAACCATTGCTATGGCTAAGAGTGTCAACCCAATGCTAATCCTCTTTAGGATGCTGATGCCTCTTTCATTACCAGTTACTTTCCTCATAATTGGAACAATAATCTTGTCGTATATGGGGACAGTTACTAAGGTACCAACAGCTGCAACAGACCCCATGGAAGCTGGTGGGATTTTGAAACTGTGGCCTAACTTTAAGTTCATGGTAGCTGCTTGTTTCACAAAGAGAGTGGAACCTTGTGCTATACAAATTCCAATTATTAATGTAGTTAGCCATATAGGAATTACATTCAGAACAAGCTTAGTCTCCTCCACTCTTGTCACTGTTGCTAATCTCCATGGATTATCTTTCTGCTCAACATATTTCTCTTCAACTATTGCAGCCTTGTCAAGAAACCTATTAATTGAATTTATGTGGAATAATTTCAATTAAATTATTAGATAGGTTCAGGTCTATCATTGTTGATAGATTAACAATAATTAAGAGAAATATATACATTTAATTAAATTGTAACAATTAAAAATACTAAAAAAAATCTGACAAGGTCTATGTTTGATACCTGAGTCCGGTAGTATGGGTCAGAAGCCTTCCTTGGGAATTCTCTGAGTATGGGACTTCATGCAATAAAGCAGGATTTGAAGGATAGGACAGATTCCTTTTCCTTATTGCAGCAACTAAGACCTGTAAAATTGGTGTTAAAGGGTTTCCTTCAGGCCTCCTGTACCTGTAGAAAGGCTTTCCAAAATAGAAAGCTATGATAGTGAGAGCCATTAAAATAGTGAGGATAAGACTAGCAACTCCCCAGCTGACAAAGTCCTGAACATAAACAACCACTATTGCACCAAGCAGCAATGCAAAGCACAGTGAAAAGTTCCACCAGTTAAAGAAAGACATCTTCTTCTTCCTTTCTTCCAAATGATCATCATCAAATTGATCAGCTCCAAAGCTTTCCAAGCTTGGCTTGAATCCTCCAGTTCCCAGAGAGATACAGTAAAGGGCAAGGAAGAAAACCACTTCATGAACCTTCCTAGGTCGCTGGCATATCTTAGTATTGCAAGCCTTTAGTCTTGTGATGAATTGAGACATGGTCAACAGGCTTAATCCCTGGTTTGACAACTACAAATTAGACTTATTTTTCATGCCAGCGATATATAAGTGCTTGTATTGATAATTTGATATATACACACAAACAAATTGATTTTTGTTTTCTTTCAAGCCTGAGGTGTGAAAAATTTATCAAACATAGGATATAGAGATGAGAAAGGACATTTTGCAAAGTAATAATAAAAATATGTAGGGCATTGACTAGGAAAATGAAAAAAAAAAGAAAAAGATCTTACCATAAGGTATACAAGGGAAGAAAACAGGATCATAGGAAATCGACCAGTGTAGGCATCAGCAATAAATCCTCCAATCAGAGGCATCAGGGTTGTTGTTCCTGTCCAGTAGTTTACATTCTTAGCGGCTGTTTTGAGGTCTTCATGCATCACTTTAGTCAGGTACGAGATAAGATTACCGGCTATCCCAAAGTAGGTTACCCTTTCGCTAAATTCAATTGCTGCTCCAAATTAAAACAAAATCACCAAGTTATGTTATGCTCATGTTAAACACTTTTTATTACACTTTTTTATAACTGATACCATGCACAAAGAAAAATCATAGAATTTTCCTGACATTGCTCAGAGGAGCATACTAAAAAGATTAAATTTGATTATTCTCTAGTTCTGTAATGCACCTTTACTTTGAAGATTATTTGGCTGTTTCTAGTGCCTACTCTGACACTTATCCCCGAAAGCTGGTCACTATTTTTGCCCCTAGATTTTTCACATGGGTACCCAATAATAATCTTAATATAGGTTGGTCACTTTTTTTTGACATTCTAGAACATGTTTTATTAATTTATGATGAAAGTGAAGATAAAAAATGAACAACAAACCATTTTTGAAGTATACTTTTTAAAATTTTTAACCATAGAAGGAAACATGAAATAAAATGCTGATACACAACTCATGCAAACAGTTATCTTACTGAGGACAAAGAAAGAGGCTTTCCAGACACCAGTGGAAGCACGGAGAGGAACTCTGCCTTTATAATCAACTGATGCATCATGCACCCATTTCTCTTCTTCACTTTTTTCAACACTACCACGCTTTCTCTTCTCCATTTCTTGCTCCATCTTTACAAATGGAAGACGCAGGTTATGGGTCCTCACTGTGATGGAATGTTATATAGACAAAGGTAAAATGTCTTACCTATGGTTGGTGACCTCATTCGTATATTTAAAATGTATGCAGTCAAGAGAATTATTATTGAGCAGGTTCTGCATCAATGATTGTGATAAAACTATTGATGTGCTCCTAATTATATATTAGAACATTTTTAAGTAGTTATGGCTTCCAAGTTTGTTCTCCTATTTTTAAATTAATTAAAAATTTTAATTTTTATATAAAACAAAGCGAAAATATTTATTAAAAAACCCGTGCTTAAATACATGTATTAAATATCAAGTTATTCATTATTTATGTGCTTTCGTCTAGTTTTTAGTCTATTATTAAAACTACTAACTTGCTGAAAGATAATGAGCAAAATAATGAGTCTTCTTTCTGCTGATCAAACTTCCCTGTCTTTTTCACACCACAGTCTTTTTGCATGGTTCAGTAGAACCATGCTACTGTGGTTAATTTCTTAATACGCATTTTATGGACTAATTTTTGGGCAATTATCTAACCTTTGAAAAATCTCATGCACAATTTTAGAATAGAACATTACATGCATGTCATGCCTCTCAGTACAATTAAAGCAACTAACCCTGTAGGAGTGCGGTGCTGTGCTTAAGATTTCTCTTGTTGAGTACTAAGACATATAAAGGAGAAAAAAAAAAGATGACTTTTATCAAATATAAATAGTTTTTCTTACACTCATCTATGATGAATTTTTATTTTTATAATAATAAAAGCGATAAAATTGAAATGCAAGATATCATATAAATTAGTTTGATGATGAATTTTTATTCACAAAAGTTAAGAATACTTTTTCTTTTAATATGATCCTATCTTATTATTCAATAACAATAAATTATCCCAGTTCAATTAGAAGAGGTTCCTCTTTCTCTCATAGTAAATGCACTCGTTGTTCTCCCACCAAATTGAATCGGATTCGGTTCTTAAATTTAAAGCATATCGACTCTTGTACCATATGGGGCCAAGACCATTTAAAACATATGGCACAGAAGTCAAAACTAGTTACTTCATATACATCCAACAATATCACTGTCCTTAGTCATGTTACCAGAAAAGAGAACTTTCCCAGGTGAAACAAGGAAAGGAAAAAGCTGTTTTTGTTTGGTTTTTAAGTCCAAACAAGACAACTCCAGGGGAACAGAGAATATAAGAACTTTTTTTTTTTTTTACAATTTAAAAAGTGATCATGTTTATATTTAATAAAACTAATCCAATATTCACCTTCACCATTAGATTAATTGCAGTGGCTTATAAGAGTCTTTAAAAACAAAACTGAGTATGTAAATCAATATTAGGAAATGGGTTTTAAAAATTAGACTGCACTGAATTGTCTGTTTGTGTTCATTAACATTTTTCTAACCGACTTACTCCTGTATTTATAGAATGTTAGAGAGATGGTAAAAATTCATATTACACTAATAATACGCTTCGAAGAGTTTAAAGAAATTATTTTATAATATAAAATTTTATTTTTAAAATTCTTACTATTTGGGTTTAAATACATATTAGAAAAACTGTTATATTTTTAAAAATGATTAAAACAATTTTTTCAACTTTCTTAGAAAAATAGAAACAAATGGGCCCAAAATTAAACCAAGTTGAACTATTATAATATTTTAATCTTTTCTCAAGTTTTAATCACCTCTGCAGGATCAAAAAAGAAAAAAAAAACTACCTATGTAATATAAAGTTAAGTCTTTGTTTTTTAACGAAGGAGCATTTTTAGGAGTAACTATCACCCTTATTAAGTTATTTAATTTTTATATAATTTTTTAAAATTTATTTTTTATTTTAACTTTACCTAAATTTTAGATCTTAATATATCAAATTAAAGATATTTTACTTTTTTAGATAATATAAATTTTAATTTTCAATATATCATATATGTATAAAAATAATAATTTTCATTTTGATAATTTATTTTTTTAATTATAACAGTATTATCTTTTTAATTTATTGTTAGTTAATAAATATAATATTTATTAATAATAATAAAATATTTACTATTTTTAATATATTTTTATTTACAAATTTTTATACTTAAAAGCACGTATAAAATACACCAATAACTTACTAATTTTATATATCAAATGCATATTTTATAATAAAGCTATTTTCATTATTTGAAATATGAAAGTATGTTCCACTGATCGGTGCTATCTAAAAAAACGACATGAAAGAATCTACATGAATGAACATTGGTATAAGTTATATTTTTTTTATTTTATCAATAATTTAACATAAAATATAACTTTTATTAATATAATTTTCATTCATTTGATTTTTAAGTTATAATTATGAGTTTTTTTTATTATTGTATCAAAATTTGCCAAAACTTGCAACGATAAAAATATAATCATATGGATATAGTTTTTTAAGTGTGGATCTACTAACTCTTTTAAAAGTACGAGAAGAATAGAAAGTGTGTTCTAGGGTTGTTCAGGAAAAGAGTTTTAGAAGAAAAGAAAATGAAAAGAAAAATGTTTTATTTTAAATAAATATGTTCTAATTTAGTAATTTTAAAAATAAAAAATTAGCATGAATTTAGTATATTAATAATTTATTTATTATCATAAAATAATATATAAATTTTTATTTATAAATAAAAAATTTACTTTTCTCTCACTTCCCTCTTTTTAAACCAGTCAAATCCTTTTACAAGTGGATGTCGCATATTATAGACAATCCAAATGCGTTCTATCATGAAACAAGGATCCTATAAGAAGAGATTATGAGTTTCAAAAAACACATTAAACTTTAGATTATACATTATTATTTATTATTGTTACATGATTCGAATAAACACTAATTTCTTGCAGAATATGACGCATAATAGTAGGTAGGGACCATGATTGTTGAATACCAATGTGGTTCACACTTAATATTCTGCTCTCGAATGATGAATTCATTATAATAATAACTTTCTTATCAGAAAACGTGGGCCAGGTCCAACGGTGCCTTCGTTTATATGAATTTTTTAAAATTCAAAATTACAGATAAAATTTCAGTATCACAGAAATATATTTTTTAAAAATAATAATAATTAATTTTATATGATTCTTAATCTTTAATTTGTTTTTAATTTAAAAAATTGCTAAATAAAAATAATAATAACCAAACATTTACTCCTAAATTGCCTATATCTCCTAATAACCTCCTTATTTTAGAAGAGTCAAATACTTCTGTTTGAAATAGTTTTCCTTGAATAGATAATATCTAAATTATGATGGAATTAACATTTTTATAAAAAAAAATTATACAAAATTTAAATCTAAATTTTTACTTTAAGAATATATATATATTATCCAAATCAATAGTTAATCTTCGTTCATGTGATTAAAATGTCAACAAACATTTTAATCAATTTTCAAGGGGCTTCCTAAATTCTTCTGCCTGCCATATTTACGTACTTGAATATTCATAAATATATTTTTATATAGGGTTTGGTTTAGAGATGATGAAGGAATGAGATGATTTTTAAAAGGGGAAAAAGGGAGTTTAACTGATGAAGAGAAATATTTAACTTCATAAGAGAAAAAGATACTATTATATTATATATAATAGTCAAATAGAATTATCAAATTACGAAATAATTATCTAATTGATAATTTAAAAGTTTTTCTTTTTTTTTTAATTTAAAATTTTAAAATTTGCAGGAAATTTTTAATTCCCTCGTTTTTCTTGCTAAAATTATAAACTAAACATAAAAAATTATAAAAATATTTTTATCTTTTTTTATTATTTTTCTCCAAATAAACACTGCATTGGGTTGACATTTCATAGAGCCATATCAAGAAGAATTTATTTGATTCTTGACAATTGCGAGCCACAGAATATGAATTATATTTTATTAATTATATAATGGTCTAGGCAAAAGGAGCAGATATGAATCTTGATATTTTATTGGGAAAAAGAATGATTTTGGGAAAACATTTTAGCTATGGTGATTATTTATTTTTATGCTATGTGGCATATATTCAAAGCGTTGAGAAAAGCATTGGCACCAGATAGTCCACAACTGGACACCAACAATTTGGGGGCAGTGTTGCTAAAATAGTAAAACCACACGGGTTATTAAATCCATAAAGACACTCATTTTCTCTATCATTAGTTATGATTAGATATGAGAAGTGAATAATTCTCTATTAGAACATGTTTGTAGCCGTTTGATAGAAAGCATTTCGGATGAGTCAGAACAATACAAGGATAATAATTTTAAGTTTGACAAAATGTTTATCAAATCCCAGATTTAACTTTAGTGCCATTTTAATATATTATTAATATAAAAAGCATATTATTAATCATGTTAAGTATAATTTTTAATATTATTATAAAATTAATAATTTATATTATCAATATATTTTAATTAACTTTTTTTCTAACTTTAACTTTTATTTTCGTCTTACAACTTCTTGTATAGCTTTCATCTTAAATTTTATTAAAAATCATCAAATTTATAAAAAAGTATTAACCCTATTAAAATTTTAACGAGATTTAATAATATGAGAGCATATTTGTTAATATATTACATAATTTATAAAGAAAATTATGTACAAGTTTTACTTTTCATCTTTATACTTTACTATATGTAGGTATTTTTGTTAGAATTTTTTAATTATACTTTTATTAAAATATTCTCATAAAAAAGTGAGAATTCAAAAGTTTCATAAAAAGTGAGAAAATTTAACTATACTTAAATTTTGAAAAATATGAATTTCCAGAATAAAAAAAAAATCTGTATATAAGAAAAACTGTTGAGAATGTTATAAAACGTATGGTAGCTTTAAAATATTTAAGGATTGTTATGAGTATGGTTAAAAAAATTATTTTTGTGGAGAATTTTGTTTTTCATTAAATATTTTAAAGAAAATATAATTAAAAAATACCTTACAAATATTAATTTTGTAAAATATTTTTTTAATTTTTATCAGACATAAGAAACTAACATTTTTAAAATCATATTCATATAAAAAATAAAAAAATTTCCTACCAAACATCACTTAATTAATTTCATCTCTATCACACGATAATGTTATATCATTTTCTTAATATTTTCAAAATGCACCCTTACATTATTAATTTCAAAGAAAAAAAATGTTAACTGAAAAATGTCTACTATGAATTAAAATTAAAATTATGTATTTGAATTTTCTATTTTCAAAAACATTAAAACTGAATTTTGTTGTTAAAAAATTATTTTATCATAATTTACAAATATTTCATTATGATCAATATTGATTAAATAAATTAAGTATTGATTAAAAAATTAATAAAAATAAAATCTACCTTGATTGAATAATTAATTAAGAGGAAAAAAATGTTGATTGAAAATGAAAGTTTAGAATATAAGTGTCATAAAAAAAATATATATATAAGACTACACAAGATTAAAAATACATAATAAATTTATTTTAAAAAATTATAATATAGATAACAATTTTTTTTAAAAAAATCATTTTCGACAATTGTTAATATTCTGTTTCTGTTTTTAGTTTTTACTTTTAAAATTTTTAAAAATTCAAATCAATTTTTGTTTTAAATTTTTAATTTTTAAAAATTGTTAAAAAGAAAATTAAATTATTCTATTATATTACTTTATTATAAATTTATAAAAAATATATAAATAAAAAATATTGATTTAAAAATTAAATTATTTTAAAATAATATAAATTTAAAATTTAAAATTAATACATTTAATATTATTATTATTATTATTATTATAATTATGATAAAAATTATAATAGTAATAACAATAAGAACAATAATAGTGTTAACAAGATAATGATAATATTATGATAATTATAATATAAAAAATATTATATAATTATATAAATTTTTATTTTATATATTATTTAATTATTATTATTCAAAATAAATAATTATATATATTATTATTATTATAATATTTTTATATTATTTAATTTTTATTTTAACTAAAAATAATATATATTATAATATTATAAATCTAATATAATTTATATATAAAATAATAATATATTATTTTAATATATAAAATTAGATAAATAAAAAACGAACTAAAAATTTAAATTTTTTAAAAATAAAATAAAATATTATTATTATTATTATTATTATTATTATTATTATTATTATTGTTATAATATAAATAATATTATATAAATGATATAATTTTATATTTTATATATTATTTGATAATTAATATATAAAATAAATAATTTTATATATTATTATTATAATATATTCTTTATATTATAACCTTTATCATCACTACAATTAGTATCATAATCACGATTATTATTATTAGCATAATAATAATATTTTATTTTTATTTTTTATTATTTAAAATTTTGTTAATTTTTTATTTATTTAATTTTAATAATAATATTTTATTTTTATTTTTTATTATTTAAAATTTTTTAAATTTTTATTTATTTAATTTTTAATATTAAAAAATAATATTATTTAATACATAAATTATATTAAATTTATAATATATTTTATATTATATAATTATTTATAATATATATTATTTTTATATAAAATAAATATTAAATAATATAAAATATTATTATAATAATAATATATAAAATTATTTATTTTAAACACTAATAATCAAATAATATATAAAATTTAAATTTATATAATTATATAATATTTTTTATATATAATTAACCTATCATTATCATTATCTCATAAATTTTATTTTTATTCTCATCATTATTACCATTATTATTTTTGTCATAATTATTATTATTATAATAATAATATTTAATTTTATTATTATTATAATATAATATAATATTTATTTTATTAATTAATATTTATATTTATATTTTTAAATTCATAATAACATAAAAAAAAAGTAACTTAATTTATTTTTTAACAAATTTTAAAAATCAAAAGTAAAAATAACAAAAACTTATTTTAATTTTTAAAATTAAAACCATCCAAACGTAACTTGGTTATTTTTTTTATTTTTGCTATCTTCGAATCTTGTATCATAAACATAGCCATCGATCAATGAAGAATTTTATGTTTTATCGTTTGATGCAATTTTACCCCGTTTGATCGATCATTAGTTTTCTTTTTAAAAAAAAGTCAAATAGATATTTGACAGGCACAAAATATCATTTTATTTTATTTGATTTTTGCTGAGAAACATGTTAAACAATATTACTAAAAAGTAACATAAACAAAAGCAGGTGTGCTATCAGTTCGGGCTGGATTGCATGGGGCCAAAACAACGGCAGTTAAAATTTGGGAGTTAGCTTTTTGCCTTTTTTCTTTTTATTTTTCATATTTTTTATTTTTGATAAAATTAAATATAAAAAATATCATTTATTTTTATTTATTGAAATATATTTTTTTAATAAATTTTTAGAAATGTTTTTCTGGAAAAATTAAATAAATCCCAAAAATACTTATTCAAGAAATAATTAAATCTATTTTAAAAAACATCTTTCAATGTATTTTTGTAAAGTTATCTACTGCAATATAAAAATGTTTTTTTAAATATATATTTGTTTAATCTTTTTTTAGAAAAAAATCTAAAAATTCCTATTCTAATTCTAAATATACCTTTTTAAATTTAATAAATAATGTATAATTTATTTTCTAAATATATATTTTTAAAAATAAATTTAAATCTCCTGAATTTATATTTTCAAAAATTATCTATTTATATATCTTTTACATAAAAAATATGTAAAAAGTCTTTTATTAATTTTTTTACTACATTATTAATTAATAATAATTGATGAAAAACTATGAATGATATAATATTAACATATAATATTTATATTAAAATATTTATTTTTTATCAAATATAATTTAATAATAATATTATCATATCCTTATATTAATAAATTAATTATAAATAATTAAACATTTAACATTTGAGCCAGCGAATCAATCCAGCTTGTCATGGACTAACATGTTTTGGACCAACAATTGTACCAATTTAGATCATATTTGTTTTAGACTAATGAGGCCGATCCATCAAACTCAACCCATTAGATATTCATTCATAAAAAAGGTTAACAAATAAATTGGACTTTTTTTTTCAAAAATAAAAACAAGTCAAGGATAAATGAGATTTTAAAACATTTAACAAATCATAAGTAGACTAATGACTTATTCTGGACTCGTCCGATTCAATCCAACACACAAAATTTATCCGAACCACTCATTTTATACCTTATAACATTATGGAGCACATTTGTATTGGAATCTAGTACTAGTATTTAACTTTATTGCACTTCAATTTCTCAACCCACTATTGAAAGTTACTGTAGCTAGACCGGTTAACTTTTCAAATGAATGAATTAGATTCGCTTAATTTACAAAGAAGAAAGAAAAAAGTAGGAAAGAAAAAGTTCTATTTAAGGATTTCAGAATAATTTTATTTTTCTAATAACAAAACAAATTGCTACAAAATGACGAGTTTTGCTGTTAGGCCGAGATTTTGGATTACTAATGCTCTGAAGATCACAAACCCTCCGAGATTTTGGATTACTAATGCTCTGAAGATCACAAACCCTCCGAGATTTTGGATTACTAATGCTCTGAAGATCACAAACCCTCCATCTTTGTCAATAATGAAAGAAAGAAAATTACCTCTAAACTAGAATGCACTCTATAAATGTTCACCAAAAGAAAGAAAGCTCTGACCATATTTTATACGTAAGTTGTTCTGTACTAATTCTTTTCGGAGCAGCAATAATATCCTTATGATTTAAGAACTGTCAAACATTTTTTTTATTGATAATTACAAGACATTTTATCAACTAATTAAGATATTATTTTTTTTTATAACAGACAGATTCCCATTTTATACAGGGTTTTATTAACAAACACTCATAAAAGATTAGAAAAACATTAAAAGAACATTTTTAAAACTTGAATATATTAAATATTTTATTTAATTCTTTTTTAGATTATTAACTAAAGAACATTAAATACACTCTATTAAATATTTTTAATTGTTTTTAAGAAAAAATAGATACGTTTGTGTTTTTCATATAATTAATATTATTTTAATAAAAAGTTTTTCTTTTGCTTTTTTCTTAATTACATTTTTTATCATTTGCCTTTTTCTTCTTGATTCATTAACAAGAGCACAATCAAACAGCCTGAATAAACAATTTTCTATCATCTTTTGTCAATATCAGCAAAAAATCATGCATAGAATAATAAACAGGTAGATACCTAGATACAAAAACAAAATAAGTGACTGATGAGAAACTACACTTACAAGTTGCTCAATTACCTGAAAACATGCATGGATTTTTCAGAATCACTATGCCAAAGCGAGGACTATAAATTGTTAACACTATGGTATATTCAGTTTGAGTTGTGCTTGTCAAAGCCTAGAGATGTGCCTCTCCTGCTTCCAGAAGAAAAACAAAAAGGAAATCTGGCAGAAGGTGTCAACTATTGCTCATGTCATTTGTGTTTTCAAACACAGAGAAGATTCCCTGAGAAAACTAGCTCCTCCCCCTCCTCCTCTTTACTACAGTTACCCTATTAATTTGAGCAACAAGTTTTCTTCTCCACATTACTTGACATGTTTGAGACATTTATGGTAGTCCCCTGAGGAAGACTAGTAGTAGAAGCTGCCTCTTGTGCTGCCAAAGCCTTTTTACT
This sequence comes from Canavalia gladiata, assembly GCA_037954105.1. Taxonomy (NCBI): domain Eukaryota; kingdom Viridiplantae; phylum Streptophyta; class Magnoliopsida; order Fabales; family Fabaceae; genus Canavalia; species Canavalia gladiata. Next base: position 14,461,210 of record CM075668.1, read on the forward strand.
TATAATTTGATATATATCAAACAAAATGGTTTGAAATGCCTTCTCAACATTAAAGGCCTCCAATGCTGAAGTCTCTAGGAATGACAAACCCTCCTTCTCAGCCAAATTTTGAGCATCTTCAGTAGAGACTGCTCTCAGATGATTAAGGTCAGACTTATTTCCAGCCATCATAATAACAATGTTAGAGTCTGCATGATCCCTCAGTTCACGAAGCCACCTCTGTACATTGTCAAATGTTTGCCTCTTTGTTATGTCATACACCAACAAGGCACCAACAGCTCCTCTATAGTATGCACTGGTGATGGCTCTGTACCTCTCTTGACCAGCAGTATCCCATATTTGTGCTTTCACAGTCTTCCCCTCCACCTGTCTCAAACAAACATGTATTCCAAGGATTTAATTCTCCATGTTGGGCACAATATAAATACTACGCAGTAACATTGCATGTGCTCTCATATATATATATATATATATATATATATATATATATATATATATATATATATATATATATATATATATATATATATATATATGAGCATTGCAAATTTGATTCCTTTTTTTTTCCCTTCACATAGCTAAATCATGCAACGTGTAAGAGATCCTTTTCTTGACATGGACAATTCATGGTATCAAGTGTTTTTCCTTTTTTCTTTTCTTATGATATCAATCTTTGTGGAACTGTAATGTATCAAATGTAGACAAAATTATAAGTGAAGTGAAACCATTGAAAAGAATTTAGAGCAAAATTATCGGCATTGTTTAGCCTGTTGCTTAAATTTTCTGCTATCCATATGTTGGATCGGTTGCTAGTACAAACGATGTTCCTTAACTTGAAATAAGTGAAATTTCATTTTTTTTGTTTGTTCTAACACATTGAAGGAGCACGATTAAAGATGCTCTTAGAGGTTAATAGAGTTTGTGGACATTTTTCACAATAGAATATCATACTATCACTTGATTCACAGTTGATTCCACCGAGTGGAAAAATACTTTATTATTTTAGGTGTATTGTATCTATTTTATGTCTGTAAATTTTCTGTTATGCTTATTTATATTAGGATAATACGACTTAAATGCTACCTTACACATTTAATTTCCTCTTTCTTGGGAACTTAAATTCATCAATTTTGAAAGGTGCACATCCTATGTGAGATTAAGCATACAAAATTATCTTACCTTGTCCATCAAGCTACATGCTTTTCGTTTATATCACATTAACATGGTGATCACCAAACTAAAAGGGTAATAACAAAAATCCCAATATATGATAAACTTATAGAAAAGAAAGTTTCAGAAGTACAGCCACCATCTCCAAATAGAAGATAAACAAAAATGTAGTTGATATCTGAAAAATAAAAAAGAGGGGAAAAAGAATGAACCTGTAATGTTCTGGTAGCGAATTCAACCCCAATGGTGGACTTAGACTCCAAGCAAAACTCGTTTCGGGTAAAGCGGGAAAGAATATTGGATTTTCCAACACCAGAGTCCCCAATGAGTACGATCTTAAAGAGATAGTCGTATTCATGGTCCACTTTGTATGCCATGATGCTTCCAACACCCGACACCACCCGAGACCTGCCTCATTGGAAAGTACACATCCATGTTAACAATCACAGGATCAAAATCAAAATCAAGAAGAGAAAGAGAGAGAGAGAGTTAATTACTAACCATAAAAAGATGGTTTTTGCAAATTGGGGTGACGATGATGGATGAATGCAGGGATTGAAAATTCAAAGTTGGGAGAGAAAGAGAAAGAAAGAGAAGAAAAGGCATTTTGAAAGGCCAACAATGAGTGAACACAAACAGAATAAACGAACGACAAGGCACTTTGAACGGCCATTCCTGTGGGAATACAATACGCGAACCTCGGCTTTAGTCTTATTTTTCCATTTCCTTTATTATTATTATTAAACTGCCTGCATTATCTATTTTCATATTCTCAAAACGCCTTCATCATACCAATAATTATCTGCACAGGATTCACACAAATATATTTTTTAAAATTTATTTTGTGAATGGTTATTTTTTAAACAATAAAATAAATTCTAAAAGTATTTATTTATGAGATAAATATTTTATTTTGAATTAAGGATTTATTTTATATACATATATATCCTTTGTTTAAAATTGTTACTTTTGTTACGAATTATTATTTGTAAAAAATTATCTAATGTATAGTTTAAAAAAAGAAGAAGAAGGAAGAAGTAATGATGAGAAATAATTAAGAATATGCCGCATAACTTTAATTCGGATAATTTTATTATTATAGAGATTTGATCATCGTGAGTTCGTAACTGCCAAGGAAGGAGACAATGCGCTGTTTAGTGTGGGGTACTAAAATGTGTTTGGATTAGATAATTATTTAGATCTAAAGTAATTTCAAAAATAAAAATATTTTAATTAATAAAATTAATTTACTAAAGTTATTATAAGTTCACTTATTTTTTAAACATTTTAAGATGCAAAAATTAGAAAATTAGGCCAAGTTATAAATAGCATTTATATATATATATATATATATATATATATATGAGTTTTATAATTATATTTAAAATTATTTTCTAATTTTAAAATTTTAGTTTAAAAGCTTCAAAAATTATCTTATCTAATTTTCTATATATTTTCTTCGTTGCAAAAATACATATTTTTATCTTTCTAAAATTTTTATAGTTATATTTGACACAATTTTTTCTTTTAAAAAGAAAATTTTAAAATAAGTTAGATCAAATACTATTATAATAAACTATTAGGATTATCTAATAATAGAAAATTTAGATAGTTAATATAATATTTTAGATTTAAATTTTAATATTTTATTGTATAAAAAATATTATTATAATATAATAGTATGAAATTTTTCAGAAAATAAATTAATTAGTAATAATAAGATAATATTATTTGTAAGACAAGTATTAAAATTTTTATTTTTTAATATTAAAAATAAATAATAAATAGAGAAAAAAATTTGTTGTAAGGATATTTAAAACGAAACAACTCCGTTAAATTGATATAAAAATATTAAGTCAATTAAATTGAAAATTATAAAAATTAAAATTTTAAATAGAGCCATTATTATTATTGCAAAATAATATAATTTTTTTATCTATCTCAACTTTTTAATTTTGCAGTGGTTTTAAATGATACAAATTATATTAAAACCATTATAAATAAATATTCATGAGAATCAAAATTGTCAAATTTAAAATGTAGGATGGATTAAAGTGTATGCTAGTATTTGATAGGAGTAATTATTCTTTACATACACATCTATATATTTATTTTTTTCATTTAAATAATTAACAGATTTTAATAAAAAATAAAAAAATCTAACAGTTTATACTTAAATATAAATAAATAGATTTTAAAACATAAATATAACTAGAATGTTGCTATTTATATATGAAAGGAATTTTTTCTTTAAATAGGATTAAAAGAGATTTTTGTTTTTATTATTAGTTTGTTTCAATTTTTATTATCATTATTAAGATAAAAACAAATCAAACTACATTGTAGCTATAATATATTTATATTTATATTGTTTTTTATTAAAATATCCTATAAAAAAAATACTTTTTCTGTTTTTATCTATTCTATTACTTTCATTTTTTTTTCATTAATTTCGTACTTTTTTTTTATAGTTTTAGTCCTCTAATTAATTTTTTTTTCTCTATTATTTGTTTACTTAAAAAATTCACTTTGACTTTTTATTTTAACAAGTTAGTAGTTACCCCTCTAATTTTTTATATTCTTATATAAACATGTTTATTTTTGTTATCTACTTTATTACTCTCATTTCTTTTATATGTTTTATTTCTTTTTTTATCAACAAATTTATTTATTTTTGTAGTTTTAGCTCTCTAGTTAATATCTTTCTTTTTTACTATTTAATCTCATAATGAATTTATTTTTGATTCACCATATTATCACTTTCCAATCTAAATTAAAACTCATCCAAATCAAAATTAAAAAAATAATTTAATTTTAACATTTTATATAAAAAATAATTTAAACTAGATCACAACATCTTTAATTTATCTAGGATTCGTCAATCGGTCAACTCTATTTTATTCCTAATTTGAAGAGAGGTGAGTGCTGGTCCACCTGAACAATTATCTGCAACAACCATTAAAAAATATTTTTTACGGTTATTTTTATAATTATATAAATTAATATAAACTATATTAAATTTTAATGATGACATTATTAAAATATATTTTAAATTATTTTTTTAAATTGTTACTAAAAAAATTTAGTAAACTTTCATCTCGCTAACTTATCTCTGCTTATATAATCAAAGTAGAAAATGAATAATAATACCATAACTTTTTTTTTTCTAACTTTGAACTGTAATTTTTAAGATTGTTGCATGGCTAAAATTTAATTTGCAACGTCTACTCAATTATTAAATTATTATTTTTTAATTCATTAAAATTTTCTTGATTTCTTACTTGACCAAGTTCAGTATTTTGTTAGCAACATGAATATTATGAATATTATTAAATTATGACAATTGATTTTTATTATAGAAGTGATTAATAATTGAAAGAAGAAAAAAATATAATTGAAGAGAAATTGAGGTAATCCCAAGCCCGAGCACCTAAGTACTTTTATAATTGAACTTATGAGGCTTGCAAATTGATTCCCTAACCACATTTACTTGCTTTAATATGCTTTTTAATCACTATTCTTTAATTGCTTGGATTTGGGTTTATAACGAGATAATTCAAGATAAATCTGGTTTAGCTTAACTCAACTTAATATAAACTATTTTGGTTCAGGCTTAAAAATAATTTATTTAATCTATTAACTTGAATTGCATGAGTCGATAAAATAATATTAGATTTAAGATACTTAATTTACATTTACACTCTGTTGATAGGTTTTAGATAAAAAAATATTAATAAAATTTAAAATTTATTAAAATTACAATTATGATTTAATATGTTATTTTTAATTTATTTAAATTAAAAAATAAAATAAATTATATAATAACATTATCAGTAATAATAATAATACTAATAATTATCATATGAGTTTAAAAAATTAATAATACAACTTTAAAAAAATATTATTTAGTTTAAAATTTTATTTATATAAAATAATATTATTATATTTTTTATATTATATTTTTATTTAATAATATAAAGATTATTATAATTGTAGTGATAATAATTAAAATTATGATGGTAACAATATAATATTAATAAAATAATGATAATAATATGATGATTATAATATAAAAGATATTATATAAATTTATAAATTTTTATTTTATAAATTAATTAATAATTAATATAAGATAAATAATTTATATATTATTATAATTTTTATATGATTTAATATTTATTTTATATAAAATAATATATATTATAATATTAAAAATTTAATATAAATTTATATAAAATAATATTATTTATTTTTTATTAATTTATAAAAATTTCTTCAAATTTTAGATTTTTTAAATTAATAAAAATTAAAAATATATATCAATATTTTTATTATAAAGATAAATTAATGATAATAATAATAATTTTGATAACGGTGATTATAATATAAAATTTTTTATATAACTATATAATATTATCTTTTATTTGATAATTAATATATAGAATAAAAAATTTATATATTATTATTATAATATTTTTTAATATTTATTTTATAAAAAATAGTATAATGTATATAATAAAAAATTTAATTAAATTATAATATTATAAATTAAATATAATCTTATATATTAAACATTATCATCTAATTTATTATAAATTTTTAAAAATTATAATAATAATAATAATAATAATAATAATAAATTATAACAATAATAATTATAAGATTTATAACATGTTATAATGGTATAGATAATAGTTTGGTGGTACTTATGATGATAAAATAATAATTTAATGGTAATGAAAATGATGATTATAATATTGATTTAATTTGATCAAAAATAAAAATATTTTAAAATTAAAAATATTGCAATCATTTCAAATATTTGATTTTGAATATATTTTAATTTTTGATTTTAATTTTAAAATTAAATTAGTTTTAAATTTTTAAAAATTGTTGCAAAAATAAATTATACTACTTTTTTATATTATTTTATTATAAATTAAAAATGTTAATTTAAAAATTAAATTATATCAAAACAATATAAATTTTAAAAAATAAATATAATATTTAGGAAATAATAATAATGACATAGTGATTATAAAATAAAAAATATTATATAATTTTATAAATTAATATTTTATTTATTTTTTAATTATTAGTATTTAAGATATAAAATTTTATGTATATTGTTATAATATTTTTATATTATTTTATATAAAATAATATATTATAATATTTTATTATAAATTTAATATAACTTATGTATAAATTAATATTATTTTTTAATATATAAAATTAGATTAACAAAAAATTTAATTTTTAAAATAAATTATTATATTATATAACATAAATTATATTATAATATTATAAATTAAATATAATTTTTATATATCAAATAGTATTTTTTATTTATAAATTTATAAAAATAAATAAATAAATAAATAATAATTAATTAAATTCTTTTAAAATAATAGAAATAAAAATTTTAAAAATAAAATTTATTATTATTATTTTTATTATTATTATTATGATATTGATAGTAATAAAAATAAAGATAATATTTATAAGATAATAATAATGATATCATAATTATAATATACAAAATATTATATAATTATATATATATATATTATTTAATTATTAATATTTAAAATAAATAATTTTTGTATATTGTTATATTATTCAGTATTTATTTTATATAAACTAATATATATTATAATATTATATTTTAAATAATTATATAATATAAAATTATGTTATAATATTATATATTTAATATAATTTATATATGAAATAATATTATTTATTTTAATTTTATATAAAAATAAAATAAATAAAAATTAGTTTTTAAATAATTAAAATATTGTTGTTATTATAGAATGATGGTGATATTATATAAATTTAAAAATAAACATTTTTAAAATTAAAATAATATTTAATAATTTTTTTAAAAATTTAAATTAAAACTATTTTAAAATATGTTAAATTTTTTTAAAATTATTTTTATCGAATAGATTTTATTTTAAAATTAATTTAAAAAACAAAAATGAAACTTCAGAACCATCCTAAACGGATCTATGATTTCCATTCTTATATTACTTGTTTGATGACATTTTCCTATGGAGTGATTTGTGGCAACGATTACTCAAAGGAATGAACCATAATGATTCAATCCTCTGCGAACCTATATATTATTTTCTACCTAGTTGAAAACTTGAGTATTAGGATTATAAATTAAGCATCAGTTTATTTTGCTGTAAACATTGTTTTACTGGTATATTTTCTTTTTCACCGAGCTTCTTTGGTTTGTTTAGAAGATAAGGAAAATATCTCGTTAGCAAGAATTATACAAAAATATTTGATTTTTTTTTTTACCAAAATTTGAAAATTGAAACAAGGCATTGTAAAGGAAAATATAGAACATATATTTTCTTGTCTTAATTATAAAATATTTTAATTACTTTTATGATTATTTATTTTTAAAATACATATTTATTAAATATATTTAATATTATTGTATAAAAATTTCAAAACATTTGATAACTAAATAAAAATTTAGATTTCTATACAATTTTAAACCTCCTAATCATTTAGTCTTTATATTTTTTCAATTATTCAAATTAATTTTCTCATAAAAAATCATTTAATAATTAATATAAATGTAAACATAAATATGGTATATTATTGATGTGTATAGACTTGTAATGAAACTATATATAAAAGTATTAAAATAAAAATAAAAATGGATTTTTTTATATTTATACATTTTAACATTTATTTTTATTTAATTATTTTATGTATTATAATTTTTATTTATTATTTTATATAAATAAATGATATATCACACATCTATTACTTTTTTAATAATTATTAGATAGAATTTGAAATGTAAAAATTTAATTTGAACAATTAAAATTATAAAAAATAATTAAAAATAATTAAAATTACATATAAACTCAGATATAATTAAGGATCAAAAGTTTGGGTAAACCTATATTTTTTCAGTTAATTTTTTCATTAAGCTTATAACGCGTAGGTTCCGCATTTGAATTGAGCTGTACTGAAAGATTGGGAAAAAGCTGAAAACGACCTTTGTTTTGGAAAAGTATTGAAGAAGACCGAAGGTCAAGGTTACAAATTTACAATTACAGATCAAAACTCATAGGAACAAAGCGCTAATCCACTAAAGAGTGCATCAATCTGAGACAAAAAATATTGAAAAGATAAACAAACACCTACTCCTATAATTTAAGAAACAAATCTTAAAAGTGTGGCGTTTACTTATAAAATAAAAAATCAACTCAAACAATGCTTATATTTGAATATAATTATCAAATTTAAATAACTTTTTAAAATTAGGAAAAAAAAAGTGCATATCTAAACCTGCAAGAATTAACCGAAACCATGACATGGATGGCAAACTTATGCAGTTTAAATTAATTTAAATTTACTCTAGCCTTGAATGAAATGTTCCAAATCATATATTTTATTAAGTATATTTGAGTTAGCCCGATGCTAACTCTACTAAATAGTCAAATAATGAAGAAGTTAACAAGTTGCCATGTTGGTAGGAGAAAATTTCAATAATCTTGAAAGATTACATAGAATATATACATCGCCAGAAAATTAAACAAGCAAGACTAATCGGTTATTATGAGATATATACCAAAATAAAAAAGAGTATTCCGAAAAATACAAATAAAAAATTTAAATTATTAAAATAAAAAGATAAATAGATTTTTTAAAATCATATATTTATTATTTAATTTTAATTATTTATAACTATATGATTTAAATTTATAATTTCAACAATCTTAAAATCAACTAATACATTTCACACTATTTATTTTTTTAATATACAATAAAACTAATAAAATTTAAATTAAAAATCTTATTTAAATTACCAATTTTTTTATCATTACATCAATCATAATGTATATATATATATATATATATATATTATCTACTCTATAAAAAATAATTAAATAATTTATTAAAAATATATAATTTCTTAATATATTCCCTACGTTACGTAGTCTATACTTTTTTAAATAATTAATCATTGCCTAACTTTTCTATTTATATAAATAGCTATATGATATAGACTTACAGTTCCAATAATCTTAAAATCGACCACATAAATCCCATACGTTACCTATCACTCTATCAGAAGTGGTCCGAATTCCAACTTTAATTGCTTTTAGCCTTTCACAATGGGGGAGGAATCTTGCCTTTCCATGATATTAAAATGTTTTCTCATGAACCAGCCAAGACTTTATGAATGTTCGACTCGACTTTTTAATAGAAAATATATTTTTAAAAACTTTTTGAACATTGTCAAAAATTAATTATTATTTTTAAAATAAACTATATAATAAACAATTATTTAAAACCTTTTGTTTTAGGTAATCACTCAATAAGGATAAATAATTAAGATGACTTCTTGCACATATCTTAAAAACAATCAATATAATTTGAACATAATTTTATTCAACAAGATATGTAGGATATGTTTAAATATCAAGATAAAAAATTATTTTATTTTTAATATTTGTACATTTATAGAATATAATAACTTATTCAGTTGAATTGTCTTATCTTATTCCCGATAGTTTAAATTTTATTATAAACAAAATGATGGGTTACAAATTATCAAAAATATGATAATTTTTTATTTCCTTTTTTATCATTTATACGGTATCATCTTTAATATTTAAAAAATAATTTTTATAAATTTTATTTCTATAAAATTATTATATAAAATTTTTAATAAAAAATATTTTTCTCATTTATAATCAATTTTTAAATACAAAAAATATTTCAAATTTTAAGTATAAAAAATAAATTTTAAGAAAAGTATTATAATTTTAATATTATTTGTACATGAAAAATATTTTTTAATATTCATATAAAAGTCCAGAAAATTAATATTACAAGTTATATTAATTTTAATAAAAGGATAATTTTTATTTTAAAATAATTTATATTCTAGCTTATCATTATTTATTATCTACTAACATCTTGTTATCTAACTTGGTTTAATATCTCGTTATGCATCAAAGATAAAATAGTATGTGATAACATTCCATCATGTTCTTCAATAAACAAACCCTTAATATGTATGTTAATACTTATTTTAGAAATAAATTGTATATAATTTGTTTTACTTAATAACTTTTTATAAATATTAAATTTTATTAATTCAATTATTTGTTTGATAATTTTAATTTTTATTAAATCATATAAATTTATATAATTTAAATATGATTTAATATTTAATTAAATAATTTAATTTTAATATATATATTTTTATAATAAAAATGATAAAATTTAAATTTAAAACCTTATATAAGTTACTTAAACTCCTCATCAATAAATCAACCTAATAGCTTAATATTTAAATATACCTTAGATGTATAATATATTTTAATGACATAAATGTTTTAAACATACTTTTAAATTAAATACACATCTATATAAAATTTGATATTATAAATACCTATTTAATCTGGTTTTAATTCTGTTTAGGACAACTTATTCAAATCAAGTTTAAAAAAAGTTTAAATTCAAATTTAAACTTAATTTACAAAGATGGAGTCATATTTGGGATCATAGATATCCATCTTCACTGTCTCTATTTCAAATCAAACTCAATAATTATAATAATAGTTATATAATACTTCTTTCGTTTATTTTATTTGTAAAGAAAGATAAAATTAATTATTTATATATATATATATATATATATATCATTATATTTATGTAATTATTATAAATTTTAATAAATAAAAAATATAAAAATAAATGATAAATTAAAAAAGTAATTGTTTTAAAGAAAATTAACAATAATAATTATATTTTTTAACCTTTGTATTTATTCTCTTTTTAGCTGATAGAAAAAACAAAAAAGATAGAATTAAGTTTTCATATTTTGTAAAAATAAAAATTTATTATTAATTTTTATATTATTTCATATATTTTACATTAAAATAGATTGATATATTATCTAAAAATATATACATAAATGAAAAAATTATTAAAAATTAAGAAAAATAATATATAAGTATCTTGGAGTTTGTCTGGATTTTTTTAAAACTCATCCCAAACTTGTTTCATTCCATGCTTAGCAAGTAGCCAATAAAAACAAAGTATATACTTTCATAATTTTTAGTTTTTCTGGACTAGACCACATGTATCGACATCGTCTATTGAAGGCAGCTTTGCTTGAGGCAAATAGGACCACAATGGATGATAAGATTCTTCCAAATTTTTAATATAATTCCATACTTAAAATTCAAACTCAAAACCTCTTATTAACCTGAATCAATCCTTATAGATTAATTAGTTTAATGAGTATTTCATAATTTTTAATTATTTAACATCTAAATATAATTTATTGTACTAAATTTGCCAAATTATAAAAAGTTCATTTAATATATTTTATTTAAGTATATAAATTTTATCAAGGAGATATTGCGTTATTATATGATATATTTGGTAGGAAATTTAATTATATTAGTTGAAAACTATAAAAAATCAAGTAAAAATGTTTTTTCAAAACAAAAACATATCTTGAATACATTAATATTTTTTCATTGTTGGGTAAAGTTCATATAAAACCTATTAAATAATATGGATCTTACTTGTGACCTATGCATCTAAGACATTCCCTCCAATATGACTCTACGCTTTATATTTGGTGAGATTTGGTTGTTGGATGCTAAATAAATCATTCAAGCAAGCAAGAAAAATTAGTTAACACTTTTACACTTTTTTTCCTTATTTTTCATTTTAAAAATTTAAGATAGTATTTATTATTATTATTATTATTATTTAATTATATCTTTGTACTTTTAAAAAAGTAGTATAATTATGTTAAAGTGTAATAAATAAGAAAAAATAAAATATAAATTAAGACAATAAAATATAATTTTGATATAAATATAATTATTAATTATATTTTAAAACCTTCATTTTTTACATAATATAAAAAATAATGATGATCAAATCCAAAATCTTCATGTAAAACTATTTTAATTAACTTCCTTACCATAATAAAAAAAACAAAAGAAACGGAAATAGTACTATGTATGTGTACAATTGGGTGAAATTTGAAAGAAATGAATTCTTAAAATTAAAATTATGTAAGGATAAATTTAGGTATTATATTTTTACTATTAATAATATTATGTTTGAATTAAAATTAAAGTTCTATTTTAGTAAACTTAAGTCAATTTTTCATGCCAACTTATAATGTACAGGTTAATTAAAATAAAAATCTAATATTGATTAAAAAACAAGATCATGAATAAAAAAAGTAATACTACACATGATAAACTTTAAGATGGAAGCAAGTCTTCTTAGGTTTTGATATTGTTATAATGAGCTATTGGTGACCGTGTGTGCTCTATATCAGTTTCTATTTTCATATCTAGTTGGTAAACAAAACAGAAAAATAACAGCTATCATTTTTTGTTCTTATTTATATATTTATAAAAAGAAGATAAATTTTATTTTTATTTATTAGTAATATAAAAGTTTAAAATATTATTAATTATTATTTTTTATTAATATCTTTTAAATCATATGAAAAATAAATAAAAAAGGAAAACAGTATAATTATATGAAAAGGTAGACTAAAATTATATAAATAAAGAATTTTTTTTTTCTGTATTGACAAATAGGAATAGAGAGGTATTCTATATGTAATAGGAAGCTGCCAACAACTAATTTGGTCTTTCGTTACTTGGAAATTGGCAGGGTCCCACGCTAACATCAAATTCCAGTGTTAATCAACGTAATTTTCCATTCATTATTGACGAGGATGTTTAGGTCGCTAGGCAAATTGGTAGTAGCAAAACACCATTTTAGGGATCTCATCTTTAAATAGCTTCTTCAATGTACATGAATTAGAACAAAACCAACTGCAGTGTTTCAAGTGTTTTGGTTCCGTTGGTAATAATTTCTAATCAAAATTGAACTTCTGTTGTGGTTAACTGTGTAATAAAAATAGCATTAAAATTAAACGGTGATCTTGGAGTGAAACTTCCATTTTAATTAGAGAATAAAAACACTTGAGGTTTTACACAAAATTTTGTCATATTGTATCTACTACGCACTAAGCATGTTCCAAGCTAACAAACACGGAAGTTTCCAGCCAAAAATTCCGAGGAAATGAATGGAAAATTTTAATTTGTTTAGATGTGGATGGACTTAGGTGTCTGATATTGATTTCAGCCCCACTTTGGACGCAAGCTGAACATGCCATGTGCTTGCAGTTCAAAAAGAATGCTTTTCCTTACTATGATTTGTAATTGAAGTTAAAAGTGTATTAGAACGGTAGTAGACAAAAAAAAAATCCTTTACTTTGCTATGATTTGAAGTGGAAGTGTATAAGAATAGGTAAACGTAATCAACAGAGTACGATTGTCATGGTGTAATTGTGGGATTGGTGTCACTTTCAATCAGTGGTGAGCTTGAATGCTAGTTTCCAAGAGCCACAGTCCAGTGGCCAATTTATCCTTCCTTTATGTGTAGACTTTTCAATTTGAGGTTTGAACCATTCAACCAAAGATATAAACCTTTCAAATTTTATCTGAAACACGTCTTGCTTGATTGGTGGGAGATTCCTAGCGAGAGAGAACTCATAATGCAAATGTATCCAGCATGGATAGTATCATCAGTATGTCCCTCTCAATGGACGTGTATTTAAACAGACACAGCACCAACAACGAGGCCACAACCTCCTTACTCCTAACTAACTTGACAATGGGTAGTTATACATTCTTTGCCCTTTCTCTCCTCCTACTTTGCTTTACTTCATCTCTTCCAATATGTCACTCAACATCCTCAACCAAGGTAAATCTGTCACTCTCTTCATCTTTGTTTATCAATCATGTTATTTTAGTTTGCTGTTATCAGCCTTCTTCTCTTCTGCTTTTGTATTGATTTCAAATTCTTATGGTTCATGTTATGAGCCTTATTTTTTATAACTACGTTCTGAATGCAGAGTTACATTGTCTACACTGGCAACAGCATGAATGATGGAGCTTCTGCGTTGACGCTTTACACAAGCATGCTACAAAAAGTTGCAGATAGGTAAAAATTCCAACAACAAACAAAAAAGGTTTAAACACGACAAATTTTGAATCAGCTGGTTGGTCAGTTCCTAAAGGTAGCATCAATAGGTTCCTTCAAAATTCACCTGCTGATAGAAGCAAAATTGAAAGGCACAATTCAAAGAACATGTCTGTCAAAAAGTATTTTCTAGTGTTGAAGACTCTATCAAGTTAAATTTGTGTTGAAGTGCAGGCTGAAATTTCGATTGAAAAGAAAAATGAAAACTGAGCACGTAATGTTCAAATTTTGACTTTAACTATTACCTAAACGACTTGATCAATTTGTTTTTGGTACATAAAGAAGGCTTCATTTTCTTAAGGAAGGAAGGAAGGAATCTACATTGTTTTTGGTACATAAAACTTCATTTTATTGTTTGGTCATCAATATTTGGCTGCTGTATATGACACTATCACGTGAAACAGAATCCTATCTGTTCATTATATTGCTGTTTATGTTTATAGCAATAGCACGAATCTATAGCCACATCTATCTTACACAATGTTATGATATCTTAAATATTACTAATGGTACTGATAGGGTATAATGTAAGTGAATCACACCATCCACAGTTGCTAAGCCTATTTTTCATTGTAAAATTTTGTTTGGCTGGACAAATGTTACAGGAGATAAAAGAATGAGTCAAAAGTCAAAACCAAGTATCACTTCCTCCTTGTTTCTGCATAAACGAAAGTAAAAATATAATGTAGTCAATGTATGGTGTCATTATTTGGAGTTACCGAGACAGTGATCTAAAATGCATCTCTGGCTTCTTTGTGTTGATCTCTTTCTTGATTTGTATTCTTAATTTCAGCAATGCTGAGCCCAAGCAGGTGTTCCATCACTACAAACGTAGTTTCAGTGGCTTTGTTGCTAAGCTAACAGAGGAGGAAGCCAAAAGAATGGCTGGTTTGCCCAAGAACTATTCTATTTTTCAATCCTCTTTGAAACCCTCCTGTCCTTTATTTTTGGATTCATAAATTTGCCAACCAAGGAAACTCTCAATGCAGGACTTGATGAAGTGGTGTCTGTCTTTCCTAATGAAAAGAAACAACTCCATACAACAAGGTCATGGGATTTTATTGGCTTTCCATTACAAGCAGAAAGAGCAGCAGCTGAAAGTGATGTCATCATCGGAATATTTGACTCAGGAGTCTGGCCAGAATCTGAGAGCTTCAATGACAAAGGATTTGGTCCACCACCAACTAAATGGAAGGGCACTTGCCAAACTTCTAATTTCACATGCAATAAGTATGTAGTTTTAGTCTGGTACACATTGATAACTTTCAAAAATATTCAATACAGGCATACTGAATTCCACACTATTATTAATAGATGTTGTTATATTCTTGTAGTAAAATCATTGGGGCTAAGTATTACAAAGCTGATGGATTTTTTAGCGATGAAGATCCAAAAACTCCCAGAGATACAGATGGTCATGGCACTCATACTGCATCAACAGCAGCTGGGAACCCAGTTGGCACAGCTAGCATGTTAGGCCTTAGACAGGGAACAGCAAGAGGAGGCGCAACCGCAGCACGCATTGCTGTGTATAAAGTGTGTTGGTTTGATGGTTGTACTGATGCAGACATACTAGCTGCATTTGATGATGCAATTGCAGATGGGGTTGACATAATATCTCTTTCTCTTGGAGGGTTCAGTGATGAAAACTACTTTAAAGATGGAATAGCCATTGGAGCATTTCATGCTATGAGAAATGGAGTATTGACAGTAACATCAGCAGGCAACAGTGGGCCAAGACCCTCCTCCCTATCAAATTTTTCACCTTGGTCAATTTCTGTGGCTGCTAGCACTATAGACAGGAAGTTTGTTACCAAGGTTGAATTAGGTAAAAACATTACTTATGAGGTAAAGTACCTTCTCTTTACAATGGTAGAGCATGCTTTATATGTGGAAATCAAGCTAAGCTAAACCGGCCTGTAATTTGACAAACAATATGCATAATGACTTCAAAATTCTTGAAAATAAATAAATAAATTATTACATAATGAATAATGTTAATTTCTTCATTCCATGTTTAGGGTACCTCAATAAATACATTTGACCTCAAGGGGAAATTGTATCCCATAATTTATGGTGGTGATGCTCCAAGCAAAGACTATGATGGATCTACATCCAGGTAACTAGCCCTTGTATCCTTTAAGATGTATATCAATCATCATGGCCAAACAAACAATTATTCAAGTACAAATAGTTCTTTTGTGATCAAAACTATGTTCTAAAATACTATAATTTGTAAATGAAAATGTTTCCAATTTGCAGGTTTTGCTTCGACGGTTCATTGGACAAAAAATTAGTTCAGGGTAAAATTGTTCTCTGTGACGGCAGAAACAAAGCGTTAGGCACATTAGATGCTGATGCTGCTGGGGCCTTGATACAGGGTCAAAATTTTAGAGATCTTCCTCCATCTCTTCCTTTGCCTGGATCATACCTTGACCTGCAAGATGGTCTCTCTGTATATGACTACATAAACTCTACAAGGTATCAACTTAACATGCCACTTACATTAACAAGAGTCTAGAAAACCATACTTTCTAATGTGGATTCTGCTTGAGACAATTTGCAGTACTCCAACTGCAACCATATTTAAGAGCGATGAGATAAAAGATACTTTGGCCCCTTATGTGGCCTCTTTCTCTTCAAGGGGTCCAAGCCTTGTTGCACCTGAAGTTCTCAAGGTATCTAAATTATCTTTTCTATAAATGACATCAATAACGTTTAAATATATTTTTAGTTGTTGTAAATATAATTAAATTTGATTTTAAATTTTAATTTTTTCAACATTGCCCTGTAACCATATTGCAATGATATATTAATAATTATTTTAAAATGACAAATGATATTATGTTTAAACGTATGTTATGTCATTGACAAGTGGTAAAAAGACTATTTTCAAAAGTTTTAAAATCTTTACAAAAATAAAAAATAAAAAAATATTAACCAAATCTAACCATATTTATAAATACTAAAAATGTTGCAGCCTGATTTGGTGGCTCCCGGTGTTGCTATTCTAGCTAGTTGGTCTCCAGTTTCCCCTCCTTCTGATGTTGACGGTGACAACAGAACATTACAGTTCAATATTCTCTCAGGAACTTCAATGTCTTGCCCACATGTTGCTGGGGCTGCAGCATACGTTAAATCATTTCATCCAACCTGGTCTCCTGCTGCAATTCGTTCAGCTCTAATGACAACAGGTGACATAAATGAACTGAATGATGATACATATGATCCAGAATTAAGCGTAATGTGGATAAATTACTAAACAAGTAATTATTCAGGAGAAAAAAATGGGAAGTAAAGACATTAAAAAGGTCATATTCATAAGTTAATCTTAACTTAAGAAAGAAATTTAATTTAATTTATTTTAGTTTCTTGTTTTGTTCTCCTACATGTAATTATTGAAAACTTTCTTCTTTATGCACCTTGCAGCTAAACAGCTTAGTCCAAAGATTAACCTTGAGGCAGAATTTGCTTATGGCGCGGGCCAAATTGATCCTTCCAAGGCTGTGAACCCCGGTTTGGTGTATGATGCTGGTGAAATAGATTATGTAAGGCTTTTATGTGGACAAGGTTATAGTTCAAGGAGTTTACAACTCATCACAGGGGATAACAGTAGCTGCTCTGAAACATCATATGGTACATCAAGGGATCTAAACTATGCCTCATTTGCTCTTAATGTCCTACCCTCAAACTCTAGTATAAGTGGCAGTTTTAAGAGGACTGTTACAAATGTTGGGTCATCAACGTCAACATATAAAGCTACTGTGACTGCTCCTCAAGGACTAAAAATTGGAGTGAACCCCAGTGTTCTTTCATTCACTTCTCTTGGTCAAAAGCAGACATTTGTGCTCACAATTGAGGGAACAATAGAAAAAGCCATAGTGTCAGCATCTTTGGTTTGGGATGATGGTAAAGTCCAAGTGAGGAGCCCTATTATTGTGTTTACTACAGCATAGTCACCTGGGTTGATGCATTAAATAAGTTGGAAATTTTTTTTTGCATGTTTTTCATTTATAAATCTAGTATTAAGCAGCCAAATTTGGCTGTTCTCATTTTCTTGGTACTAAAATATTTACTGAAATATCATAGTGCTGAGTTATTGAAACTAACCGCCAAGAGTTGAATAAGGCATATAATAAATCTATGAATGAGACATCACAGGCATAAATAATTACTAGAAAGAAGGAAGTTGATGGTCAAGTGATGGGGGAAAACTCAACAAATATACAAAATCATGTAAAGAAATAAAATAAATATGAACATCATTCTCATGATAATTATGTTTCAACTATCAACTCGCTAAATTATCACTATTTAAACTCATAATTGGGATGGAAAAATATATTTGCATCAAATAATTTGAAAATAAAAAACAAAACAAAGATAGAAAAACAGAGCAACAAACACAAAAAATCACAATAATGAAATGAAACGAAACAATTGAAACAATCGATTGAGGGATTCGGTTAAAATCCTCTCACTCTTTCTTACACAGTCTAATTAGTTTCTCAATCTAAAGATATATTCTCCAATTAAAGATGAAATTCACAAATGTAAATTAAATTCTTTAATAATTAACTCTTTGTTTAAGTGTAATAAAAAAAATCTCTTTTTAAGTAAAGAATCCTAATCCTTAGATGTTCCAGATTCAAATAAGCATTAAGCTTAGGAATTTATAACTTCTACCAGTTATTAATGCTATGTTTGGGTGAAGTAAGAGAAAAGAAATAAAAAAAAAATAAAGGTAAAAGAAATATTTTTTTGTTATTGCTTGACCATAAAAATAGAAGAAATTATTTTCGATAGAGTTTCTAGGAAAATAATTTCTTAAGTAGAGGAGAATTAGAGAGGAAAAGTTATTCTATTTTTTGTTTAAATTAGTAAAAATATTTTAAATAAATAAAAATAAAATTTTAAGTAAAAATTTATTATATTAATAAAATAATTTCATAATAAAAAATTTAAAAAATTAATTTAATTTAATTTATTTATAATTTTTTTACTTATTTAAATAAAAAATTCTTTAATTTTATTTATTCAAATAACTCATTTTTTCATCTTATTTTTATTCTATTTATTATTCTTATATTTTTTTTCATCTTTTTTACATCATAAAAAAAAAATTTATTCCCAAGATCTTGGAAATTATAATGATTCGAACTCAAAACGAAGTTTTCAATTATGCAATTGATTCCAAAATTATTTCAAAGGTAACTAATCAAAGAAACATTAGCATATAAAAGCAATTATTTAAACAAAAGATACAAAGATAGAAGAAATTAAATCATACAAAAATTGGATTCGTCTTTTCCTAGTCTGAAGATTTAGTTATATATAATACAAGAAATGAAAAAAGAAAAAAAATTGTTAAAATTTGATAAATCTTACAGTTTGATTCTTTAAAATTGAATCGCAACCAATCCTTATTTCCTAAGAGAGAAAAAGTTTAAATAAAATAAAATAAAATTTGAAACTCAAAAGATATAAAATCTAATTAAATATAAAATAGTTTTTAATGTATATTTAAAAGTATGTGATAAAATTTATATAATAATTTTTATTAAAAATATATAATTTAAATATTAATGACATAAATACTATATTTTTAATTAAAAAATATTATTTATTAGTTTTTTATTATTTTACTTTATACATACATTAAAAAACTGATCTAAGAGCATATGCAGTAGAGCATTTCATTGCTTAAGTCCATTTTTTAACCCTCTATTATACGTAATTTCTCTTTATTTTCTACAATTTGAATAAAATTTTCCCTCAAATCCAGCAATCTAATAGAATTTATTAAATAGACCCACAAAATTTTCCAATGTTCCTTCCTCTCGACCCACTCTCTTTCATTCTCTTCTTTTACTTTTTCCATTCCTCGAACCAGTTATTTATGCAGTTACCCGTTCCTTATTTTATTTTTGTGACATCACTCTTCTCCAACACAGTATTTTAATAAACAATAAGTGTTTAAGTTAATAACTCGCATAAAAGAACTCCCGTTGGATACTATCTAAATATTTATAGGGTCACAATCAACTCCAAATATCCAATAAACTTGAGCTTCCCAATGCATTTCTGAGCATGGTAATGCGCAAGTGACAAAATGGTTACTCCAAAAACACCTCCTTTCAACGTCCTAATGCTCCACTTCAGCTTGACAGTGCTTGATCTCCTTCCAATTAAATTTAAAATTTCTTCTCTTTAATTCACACAATAAAAATTAACATTAGATATTGATATACATTATGAAGGTGAAACATTAAATTTGATTGGAAAACTATGATAAAAATATTATTAATATTATATCCGAATTTTATCCATTTATTTTAGACTTTTTTTAGAAACAGCTTAATTAAAAAGATAATGTCTATCATTATTTAAAAAATCTTTTAGATATAACATACGACCCTATCAAATAATCATAATATAATAATATCATTATATACTTATAATATTCTGGTTGTTATTATTATTTTTATTATATATTTATATTAATTTTGTAATATAATATTTTGATATTATAAATTAATATTAGATTTAGTTAAAATTTTAAAAAATTTAAATTAAATGTTAAAAATTACCCAAATCAGATAAGTAAGACAAGATTGAGTCTTAGATTCAAAAAAATAAGTCAAGGTCAAAATATATATAATCTAACTTAACCTATTTTCTGAAAAATTACAAAAGATACAAAGTTTAGCTGTCTCTTTAGCGATGAATAGGCCCGGATTCAATATAACACAAATTGGGCTGTCCATCTTAATTATTAGGCAACAATAGTTGATTTTTGGACAAATGATAAATAGCTTTTCTTTTTTTTCAGTTTGACAAAATAATAACTCAATAAACATGGTTGTGCTGGCGGTTTTTTGGTCTTGGGTTTTGCTTTTTATTATTATGTTTAAATCCTCTCATTTTTGCTGTTTGTCCCACGATAATTTCTTGTCTCATTTTTTATTTTGTTTTCACCCCTACCTTTTTTAAATATCTTTTTAAAAATTATTCTTCTAAAAATTATAAAATATATTTTCAAAAAATAATTTGCAAAAATATTATTTGCACATACTTTAAAAATAATTTTTAAAAGTATATAAAATATATTTTTAAAAATTATTTTCCAAAAAATATATTTTATAAACTTACAAATAATTAAAATTTCAAAAAAAAATTAAAAATATATTGTATACCCTCCAAAAATTACTTTATGAAAGTTACAAGTCGATTCTTAGTCTCCAAATTATTGGTGTTTTTCCGGAATTAACCATCACATTTGCGCTTGCAGGCAAACATCCAGAAGCAAATTATTAGTGTAAACCATCACATTTTGCATTTACACGTTTCATGTATGTCACACTTACATGTTGGAGATAGCAGTGGAACGTGTGGTGATTTATTGGATGTTTTTATTTTATTTTATTTTTAATTTTTAACTATGGTAGTTGCGGTGGATATATAGTGAAAATATCTTTTATAATATAAACTAGAAGTTATGTCTATAGTGTTTTTTCTTGAATGCATCCAACATTACCTTTCATCAATGTTTGACATTGTTCTATTTTTTATAAAATATCTAGAGTTACAATGTTTCGTTCAAAGTTTTTTATTATACAAAGTTAGTTGAAGTATTTTTGTCAATTCACTTAATTATTATACACGGTTTGGGCTCTTTGTTCATCTAATTACTTTGCACATGTTTCTCTCTCTATTCATTTTTTCTTCTTCTTTTTTTTACCTTCCTCTTCTCCTTTTTGTGTTTTAATATGCTTGTTTCCATCCATAAATACTTGCATCAACTTTCTCTGAGCGGTTAGTGTTTCTAAAACATTTCTTCATTTCGATAAATGTTACTAATTATTTTGATTATTCATTATTAGATGCATGTTCTTCTAATATCTTTTCTTTCTATTGTATATCTAACATTTTCATCGTTACACACCTATAATCTCTTATCATTTATATATATATATATATATAATATATATATATATATAATATATATATATATATAATCTTTTTAATTTTTTTCTCTTTTTATTTTCGATTTTATTTCAAAGTTTCGGCTTATGAAACGAACATAGGTAACCAGTAATTTTTTTTTTTTCATTTCTTATTTTGTTCCACATTTCTTTTTCTTACTCCTTAATTAGTGATTCTAACCCCTTTTCATAAATGAACTGTGACCTATTTTTGAGATATTTAATAATTTTTTATTTCTAGTTTTTTATTTTGTTCAATAAATACTTTATTTACTATAACCTTTTTTATTCCTTTAATAAGAAATAATTTCCACACATATGATTCTATTCCTTAGTTGGTGAGAGATAACTACTACCCAATTATTTTTAAGATGTTAATAATCCTAACCTTTTTTCATATTTGGATTGAACTGTATTTTATATTTTAAGAATATTTAATAAATTTTTTATTTATCATCTCATATTTTGTTTAAGCTTTTTATTTACTCTTTCATTTTTCCAATTCCTTGGCCATTGATTCTAAAATTTTTTCATGTCTAAATTGAGCTGTAATTTAATTTAGGGATTAATAGGTCCTGTATTTACTTTTTTATTTGGTAACCACTTATTCAATCATGTACCCAATTATTTTGTTACAGGTGACTATTGATTCTCACCCTTTCATGCTTGAATTGAACTATATTTACCATCTTTTTTTATTTGTTTAGTGGAAACTAGCTTCTACTCATAGATTTCACTCGTAGGTTAGATAAAGATAATGGTCATCCAATTATTTACGACATGTTACTAATTTTAACCATTTTCTATGTGTGACTTAAATTGTATTTTATGAATATTTGATAATTCTTTTATTTTTTATTTTCTATATTATTTAATAAGTCTTTCATTTACTCTTGCCTGTTAGTTTATATTCATTTTGATAAGAACTAACTTCTATTCACACATTTAACTTTTGGTTGGACAAAAATAATCACTTCCTTAAGACTGATCTAGTTATTTTTTCATACATTAATAACTCGGATCCCTTTCCATCTTTGAATTTAGATATATTTTAGGAATATTATTAATTTTTTTTTATTTTTCATCTCTTATTTTGATCGATAAGTTTTTATTTTACTTTTTTTCCTTAGTGACTCTAACTTTTTCCATGTCTGATCTAATCCTTTCCACATCTAATTCGAGCTCTATTTTTAAGGATGTTTAATAATTTTTTATTTCTAATTTCCTATTTTTTTAATAAGTTCTTTACTTATCCTTACTTCTTCTTCTTTTATCATTCCTTCTATAGAAACCAGTTTTACTTATAGATTTCACTTCTTGGTTTTGGATAAAGGTAACCATTATGCAATTGTTTTTGCAATTATCTTTCACATGTGATTAACGTTGACTCATTTTCACGTGTGAAAAGAATTATATTTTAAGAATCTTTAATAATTTTTTCTTTTATTTTTTTTCTATTGCTTAGTTATTGACTCTAACCTCTTCTCATATATGAAGTATTATAAAGATATTTATTGAATTTTGGTTCTTATCTCTTATTTTGTTCAACAAGTCCTTTATTTACATTTGATCTTGTTTTCTGTTCCTTTGGACGATAGTTACCTAATTATTTTTCACATATTACTATATTGCTGACTTTAACTCTTTTCTTTAACTTGTATATTTAGGAATGTTTAATAATTCTTTATATTTTATCTTTTATTCTGTTCAACAACAATATGTAAATATTTTGTTTAATAATAGTATATGTGTGAATTTTGTACAATATGTAAATATGAATACAATCTTCATGAATATTTGATTTCAAAGCGAGCGAAGAAAAAATACCATACTCTTTTAACTTAAAAAATGCTAAGATAATTAAGCATATATTATCATCTTTGTTATTGATCATGTTTTAAGTTTTGAGTTTCTTAAAATTTATACTTTTAAAAATAGATATTAATTTACAAATAAAATCTTATCTAAACCAAGTGATAAGTGTTAATAATACGATCCTTAACTTTTAATACCTTTCATGTATGATTTAGTAGACAACAAATGATTATTCTCATACCGAATAACCTTAGCCAAGGAATTGTGGCTAGCTGGCATATGACATTAACATATGTTGTGACAAAATTGTCTTAACTTTGTCATATTTTTTGTGCTTTATTTGCTATAATAGAATGATTTAGTGTGTATATTTGATGCATGCAAAATTGAACGCAATCTTTAATTTGGTTAAAAATATTTTTTTAAACTTAATAATACATAAAATTAAACACATGTTATCTTTTTTTTTTTCACATGTTTCTTCTGGCTTGGAGTTTCTTTCTATATATGAATTGAACTACATTTTAGTAATATTTAATAATATTTAATATGTGAAAAATTCTCAAAAGCTTTTTTCTGTTATCTTTGTTTTGCAACATTTTCTTTGTAGTGTTTATGTTCGTCCAGTATTACTTCTCTTACTATATGGTGATAAGATTTTAAATTTTATTATATTTTTCATTCTCTTCATTATCTTTTTTCTATTTTCATAGACAATTTACTTTCTCATGCAACACTAACAAGAGATATGTACAACTTATTATAGGTCAGACCAACAACACAGATTATTTAAAAAGCTACAATCTTTTGGTATCAATATGCAATGTTTTCATATACTTTATTTTTACATTATGTTTAATTGTTTATACTACTAGTTTTTATTGATGATTTTTCTTCTTTTTTCTTTCGTGACTTTGTTGTGAATCGATGGAAAATGTTCCAGATTGAGATAATTTTAAATAGATAGCTTTTTAACTTTATCAATTTGTCATATGTTGGAACATTGTTGTTTGTTACTCTTTTCACATTCCACTTTCCAGTTTTCTTCCTTTATTTACCCTTCAAGCCTTTTTTTTTTTTTTCCTATTTTGATCTACTTAACATAATATGTTATAATTTCTTTTTTTTTATGTTAATTTTTGGGATTCATGAGTTATCAAGTTTTAAGCTCTTTTGGGGTGTAAAGTTATGATTTTTAGGTTCTACTTAACATATTTCTATTTTCTACTATTTGTATCAAGTATTCATTGATTTTTAATTGTTTATACTATTATGTGTTTTTTTTTTTACTTATGATTTTTTTCTTCATAAATTTGTTGTGGATCAATTGGAAATGTTGTAGATTGAAATAATTTTCTTCTTACAATTTTTCATATGGTTTATTTTTTCTTACCGCAAGTAACATAATCTTACTTCCTATCTTTTTTCTCATGTCTCCATTTCCTCATTTTGTTGATACCATAATGGATGATACAATGGTAATTTCCCCTGTTTTGTTTTAAATGTCTTTAAACTTCTAACTCACAGTTGTATATTTAGTACTTTTCTGGGATATTATCCAATTGCTTCTACTTGCCTAATTGCTATATGTTCGTTACTTCTGTTATTTATTTATTTCTCTTTCTATTTCTTTGTTACTAATTTTAATCCATTTCTATATCTTTTCTATGTTTGAATTTAACTATATTTTAGAAATATTTACAAATTTTTTATTTTCATTTCCTATTTTATTCAATAAGCCATTTATTTACTCTTACCATTTTTTTTATTCCTTTGTTAGGAACTAACTTTCATTCACATATTTCAATCCTTGGTTTGAAAATGTAATCACTGTCCAAATATCTTTTGACCATGTTCATCTGATCATTTATTTGTTAAAAGTAATATCTTGTGCATGAAAGTTATGATATTTTTATAATAAATTTTATTTAGATCAATTCAAATTATTGGTTTATAGTAATAATTAGTTTAGTATTTTGAAGTAAACATAACAATGACATTGTTATATTACAAGAAAAGATGTGGTTGATTAATATGATTGTTGAAAAATGTATCCTGCTTTAACATTACACAAACAACAAATGTATTTAAAAATGAGTTTATTTGATTATTTTTTTAAATTATTTAAAGTTATTATTATTTTTAGATAATGTTTTATTTTATTAGACAAGTAATGTGTTTATTACTTATGATTAATCCTTTATAACATAAACTATAGACAAGTGATATGTTTATTATTTAAGATTAATCCAATATAAAGTAGCAGCGATTATGACATATTTCTTTTCTCCAAACCCATCTCCTCTGTCCCTTATTACCGGGTAAGTTGTGCATTACATTTAGCATAAAGTTACAATATTTGGGGCTCGAATTTTTCTATCCAAATGTCATTTTATTATAAAGACTATTTTCATAATTATGTAAAATAAATTTGATTCAATTTTACATAAATGATTAATACGTTAATGTAGTTTCACTTGCAAAATATTGAAGTCGAGTATAAATAGGAGATATAAGGATCATTACACTCTTCAATGGTCAAAGTATGACATAGTTATGGTCTTTGTTTCCTACATGTGATGAACAAAAGAAAAAAATACATGAATATTAATGAGGAAAGATGTTAATTATTTATAATTATATAGTTATGGTCTGTTTTTTCTATTTTAGTAAATTTTATTATTTTAATTTTTTTTTACCATTTTATAGTATCAATAGATTATTATGAGTTAAGAGAAAGTTTTTGGATATTATACGTAAAAAGATATATTTAAAAAATAGGTTATTTTGGAATGTGAAGTTGATTGATAAAAGTTTCCATATATAACATGATTTTTTTTATCTTTTATCTTTTTATTAATATTTCACGTGCTATTTATTTTTTATTGTTGAAATATGTCATATATCAATTCTTTAATTTTTTTTTAATTTGAGCATATTTCTATAATTTTTGTCAAGTTGACCTGTAGCAAGTGAGTTTCTATAATTTAGAATTTTATGTCATGTAAGTTTTCTTCTTACAATTTCTCATTTGTTCTTTGTTTGCTATAGGTGACATTGTCTCAATCTTTAGTTTCTTGCTATAGGTTACATAGTCTCAATTGTTATATTTCTTTCTTTCGTTCTTTTTGCATTCCATTAATAGATAACTATTGAAGTCTTTATTTAATTTATAAATACTCTATTGGTTCTTACTTCTTTTTATTTGACTCTTGTTATTTTCTGTTATGATTATATTTTTTATATTGAATTTGGAATAGTGAATTTCTATTTTTTTTTTAAAAAAAAAATGAGTCATGTGAGAAGGAGAGAATTCAGAACCAGAAGAATTTAGAGAAGGAACATCAAAAGCAACAACTGTCCAACAAATAAATAATTTTTGATTGAGATACACTACTAACAGTCCTTTAATATACTATTAGTAATATGATATACGATGATAGAAGCGTAAATTTCTCTTTTATCTTCTTTGCAAATATTTTTTATTACATTTTGGATGATTTGTTAATATTTTTTAATTTATTATTTTATTTAATATTTTAACTGTATCATGAATAAATTAACAATATTTATAAATTTATAATTTTTATTTAATATATACACAAATTTTACATAATATTTAAATTATATTATAAATATATTAATATACTACCAAATTTTACATATTGTATATATATTGATGAAACTTTCATATTTGTAAGAAAAAATAATTTTAAAATATTTTTATTAATTATAAATCATTATAGGTATGAAAATTTTAATAATGTTTTAAATGTATTAAAATTAAACATAAAAAAAACAGAAAAATAATCAAAATATTAAATATTAAGATTTTTAACGGCTGTTACATAATTTATCATTATTTTGTATCAATAATTAAGATATATCTTCAAATTTATAAAATAAACTAAACCCCGCGCATGGATCAAGTTACTAGGTTTCTTTATAAAGGAGGTGCGGTAAAAAAAAGGGTCATGAAAATAAAAACCCTTATACCATTCCGTTCCGGTCTGCTTTTTTTAGTCTTTTAGTTCGTCCAAAGCTGTTTGTTGGCCTTTTCTTTTGGGCCTTTCTAGCTTGTATCTTCAGAACCATTAGCCCAAACAAAAACTACTCCCAATAAACATAGGCTGTTATCTTTGCTTCCTAGTTCCTAGCAAGCTATCAACGCCGTATCTTAAAGTTGGATTACGAATTTCTTCCAATATCTCAAAAGCGGATTTTGATGCATATCTACTATATTATATTCTTAGTGAATTTTAGTTTGTTGTCCAAAAATTCACGTGTAAGTTATGAAACAAGTGATATTTATATGTTACTGAACTCAAGATGAACATTACCACTTGCTCCCTATTCACATTTCTTTACAATTAAATTTTATTTTAACTTTTACAGATATCTTTAGTAATTTTTTTTCTTATCATGAAGCTCAAATCTTTATTATTGTATTATAATTTTAAAATAATATTCTTTAGTATTTAAAAATAAATTTTAAAGTAGTTTCATATATTTTGGATCCATTGCGTTTCAACCAATCAGCATCAGTCCACATATCCAATCGAGTTTGAGCAATAGGAGATTCCATCTCAAGATTCAAATCACATTTCTCTTCTCTTTTATCTTTTTTTTTTGTCTCAATTTAAAAAATGGCATATCTATAAGAAAAACTAACAATTAAGAGAGAAAAATTCCTACTCATATAAGACGAAGAAATTTTATTATTTATATATGTGCGATAAAAAAAAAAAAAACACAAGCGATCGATTTCATTCCCCATCCTAACCCACCTAACAAAACTCCAAGAACAATGCATGATTCAAGATTCTGTCCAAAATCCCGTGTCGGCTGATGAATCTTGTCTCTTTTAGACTCTCAGCTTAGATCGCCATGCAAATATGTCTTCTCTATTTGAACAATGAACACTATGAAGGTATCTTCTTAGGTATGTTCATTCTAAGCACAAACACCTACGTACCCTTTTTTTGCTAAGCTAATTGCAGTGCCTGTTGCAAGTATTCCCGCTATCTCAACCATTCATTTGAAGTGTTCTCAAGCATTTTAAAGGAAGGAGAGCATCCACTATAGGAGGAACAGATTCTTTACCCACTTAATCAATATGAACCTATTATTTTATTTTTTTTCACTTTAGAACTAAAGTGGGGTAGAGTATTTGAGTTGAACAGAATTTGATTCTTTAGAAACAAAGAACTATGATTAAACCAATATTCTTGTCCAGGATCCATATTAATGTGTCTGGATGATTTAAGTGCTCGATTTCTAGCATGTTTACATAGGTTGCAGAAGACGACCTTCATCCCCAAGGAGCAAAAATGAGTTAACAGATTATTTACCCATAAATGAGAATAAGAATTATAAATTAAGACCTATAATTTTATATAAATAATGAAAATTAAAAGTTTTTCTAAGTTACAAGATTGATCTCTAAAAAAATGTGATTTTTTTAAAAAACATACTTAACTCATCTTTTAAATTTTATCATTTATTATAAGATTTAATAGTTAAGTTTTTTTTTAAATTCTTACGTAACATGACCATATTTTTAGTTGAACGAATTTGATTCTCCAGAAACAAATTAAAAAACTATGATTAAACTAATAATCTTGTCTAGCATATCCCCAAGTAAATTTGGTCCAAAAAATTTAAAATTTTGACTAGTTAGGTTCTCCAATGTCAAAAAGTTAACCAAGGAAAATTTTTCTGATAAACACTTTAATTTAAATAAATATATATATATATATATATATAATTATGTGAACATAATTAAACTATATTAAAAACACATCTATCTTTCTAGATTTTACATACATGGACTATTGAATTGAGCGGTAGAATGTGTCTAATAATTTCTCCACACGTCTAATTAGTCTACCCCATCTCTAGGGCAACCAAAGCAATTACGAATGCATTACTAGAAAAGGCCAAAATACATTGCATGCAAACAGTGTCAAGCTTAGCCAATTGCTGTGCTACTTCGTTTTCCTTATGAAAAGAATGACCAGACCAGCTCAACCTTATAATTGTGACCCAATAAAGCCAAATTGTCAACAGTGACTATTTAATTATTATTTTTTAAGGAAGAAATAATTATTTTATTTTTTAAAAGATTAAAATAAATTATATTAGTTTATTAAAAATGAACATTATCATTCTTGTTTTTAAAATATGAATAGATTGGTTATGTTGATCCTTAAAAAAATCAATCATTTTAATTTTTATAAAATATTAAAACAATTAATTTTTTAGAAACAATGATGATAATTTTTAATTTTTAGAAATTAAAATGATTATTTACTATTTTTATCATATATAATGTAATATTTTATTTAAAATTTGCCTGCCGCTCCTTTTGTTTCTGTTATAATTCCTTTGACAGTATCAGTACACTCTTGTTTTATATATATACATGTTTCTTCTGTGTCATTTTCTTCTCTCTAAGAACCCTTAATATGGATTCCATTAGGCTGCCAAATAAGAAATTGTAGGATATCAACTGCATAAAGGCATCGGGTCCAACGAAGATTTGCACCAAAAATTTTCATTAGTAACTAACGCTAATTACAAATTCATTATTATATGGACAGGCTGATTAAGTTATTTTAAAAATAATTTTAGCAAAAATTATTTAATTTATATTTTTTAAATTATTAAAATTTTATTAATTTAATAGTTAAATTAATATTTTATTATATAATATTTTATTTTATAACTTTATTTTAACTAAAATTAACAGAGATATATTATTATAATGTTTTATTCAACGCTGGACTTCATAAAACATGTTTTCTTTATGAAAATTTTCCAGAGCAAAAACTTTTATTATTAGGTAGTGAAATCACTTATTAATGATTTTATTAATTAGTCGTTCATCCTATAATCCACGATGTAGTGTATGTCTGCATCATGTTGGAAGTCTGTATGTTGTTTTATTTTTTCTTTACGGACGTTCACAAACAATTTTCAACTATGACATTGAGTCATATTATTATCTTCATAGTTTTTCCTTATGAAAAATCGTACTTTCTCTCGCTCTTTTTTTTTTTCTTCATCTTTCTTCTCATTCTAGCAAGATTGGAATTTTGTCGGTGTGAACTAATTAATCAGTTCAAAATTTATGTTTGATAATTCATGGAGGCGTTATACGTTGAATTAGCGAACTTTTACAAGGAAATAAAAGAGTGACAAGAACATTAGAATTTAGATTTTCAAACATTTGAAAATAATGAACTTTTATGTGCTGGAGCTGTTTTTCTTAATTCGGTTAAATAATAATAAGTGAATTGTTATGGTATGTTCGTGGGTATTATATTTAAAATATAAACTGTTAAGTACTCGAATGCTGATATTCCATAATGAATATTCTTTAAGATTTTGTTAAAAATTATCATACTCAATGTTTAGCATTTTTTTAATGCTTATTAGAGTTTCATAAGTTTTATAAACAGAGGATTAATTCTTTTTAACAATGAGACACAAAAGTATCATAATATTTTTTTTACAATACGTGTACAAATAAATGATGAGATAAAATGATATTAGAATCTTAATTTTATTATTTAGGTAATATTTTTTTTTAATTTTTTTTAGATTTCTCTTCATCTTAAAAAGTAAAGTTGGGCCAAATATAATTGTATAAAATTCCTTACAAATAAAAATAATGGGTTTTAATAAATAAATGATAAAAAGTAAAGTTTTTATATAAGCTAATTAAAAGAATCTTTATTTTAAAAATAAGATAAATTTAAAATAAAATTTATTAATTAAATTAATTTAGGATCATTCATGTAAGAATAGATTCTCTCGTATGCACATACTTTTGTGCTTTTTTATATCTTAAAATAGTTTATTTTATTGATAATATTACTTATTAGAAATATTAATACTATTGATCATAATGATTTAAAATTATTATTAAAAAAAATTAACATTTTAATAAATTTTATTTTTGTTACACTGAAGCTAAAAAATCAAAGAAATAGATCATCTTCCTTTAAAGTCATGATTGTTAGGTTTTAGTGTGGTCGGAATGGAGGAAGTAAATGTCGAGAATCATATATGGTAAAACTTATTTTAATTCTAACTCCAACTTTCTGAGTCTCCTCTCAACTTGCTTATCCTCATAAACTTCAATTGATTTGTTCTTTGTATGCTCATCACTTGTTTGTTTTAATTTTTTTATCATAAATTTTATATTACAACCTAGTTACCATAACCTATTCTTTTCTTTCTTTTATAATTATATATCCCACTATACATATTTCGCATTTTTTTATTCTCTTTCCTCCTCTATTACAATTCATTTTCCCATTTATAACTTGTTTCTCTGTTAATTATACTACCAACCTCAAACTATTTATTATCTTATATGTGCATTCATATTTAGGATATGACTAAAATTTTAAACAATTATCTCTATACTCTTAAAATCATAATAAATAATTGGCAATTATACCAAATTAAGATTTTTTTTTTCATAGGAATAGCCATATTTTTTTGACATTCTAACTCAAGGTTGATAAAAATATGCATTTTTTTTGTGATATATGATCATCATATACTAATATAGTTATATATTAATAAAAACTAATAATGTCTTCTTACAACTATTATGTATTTATGTGAAATAACAATTATTGTGTTGTTGGTTATTATTATTGGTCATTGGTTTAAATTGTATGGAAATAATAATTGCAGTTTAACATGCCAAATACTCTTTCCTTAATATTGTTATTGCTTATTGTCTTATATATGTATATTTCTTTGGCTGTTGTATTTTGGAAAGTTTTTTAAAATTTAATTTTATTTAAATAGTAGAATATTTAGTACTTCTATTACAATTTACTCAATGAAATATATATTTATTATAGGAAAAATGTTATAGGGAATAAATTTGATTTAATGAATTTAGTTAGTAATGTTACTTGAGTATGCAACATTAGTTTAGGATAGATGAGTTTCTTTTGGGGTAGAAGTTTTGCATAACTTGAACTACTTGTTTACTTTTTATATCTTGAATAATCAAATAATTTGATAACTTTAGTCGGAACTTGATTTATCAAAATGCAATGGTGAAATTATTTTTCCCTTCTTGATGACAAATTACAATGCATATTATATTACTAAATTTTAGGAAAATAATTCTTCTTTATTTGTGTGAAGTTAATGGGATTCAAGTTAATGAGTTTCATTTCTATTCTTTATATGAAAAGCCAAGTGTAAATTATATTCTTTTTGAAACAACTCAAAAATAGTTGAAGTGTAAATTTTTGCAAGATGATGCAACATAGGCAAAAACTCACATTTCAATCTCGATACTTTTTGTCACGACTCAAACTCTTACTTCAACTAATTGTACCATTTTTCTTTTACCATCCTTTTAAAATGTTTAAAGAATTGAATTATGTCCAGGTTTGATTTCATGAAAATTTTAAAGGCTGACTTGAAGCTTTCATTAACTTGGGTGCTTCGCATGCTTAATGTGAAAGATTTTTTCATGTAACAAGCAATCAATTTTTCTTTTAAATTGTAAATTGACTTCAGCCATGAGTTATCATGCACATTATATCTTGTAAGCAACCTACTCCAAGTCATCTCAAACTTGATTTCTTCCGTGTATTGAAATATACATGCCTTAAAGTCACTTAGAAAATGGTCCTCATTCTTAATCAAGTTCCCTAACTGTTTCATTCCATTTTGCATCTAATTCCATGTACATAGTCTATGGAAAGTATCAAGCATCACCTCACATAATTCTTTGGCCATCTCTTGGTCTTGATTAGTAAAAAAAATTTGTGGTCCTTTTTGTCTATGAGTCTTTAAAAAAGTTTCAAAATCAACTTGAATGACTCTACAATTTTGTTATACATTAGTTGATGCAAAGGTGTAAGGACTGTATCAACGAAGGATTCAATTTGGTGGAGGATGGAAGAAGAAATGAACTGAACTATACCTTGACAGGGAAATGTCATCTCTTTTGGAGGATGAGCTTCTTATCTGTCACCATAAGCAGCCATGGATGAGGAGGTTTCTCAAACCCAAGTTTGATTCTAAAGGAAAGATAGAGAGAGAATTGCTCTAAAAAATATGGGTGAAAAATTACAATTTCATTCAAAATTAACTAAGTATTGAAAATTACACAAATAATGTTTTTATATAGGTATGAAGGAAGTGAAAAATGAAAGGAAAGAGGAGGAAACTTTTGAATTCGAATTGGGCTTGGATTTTAGTCTAATAATGGTGCCTTCTTCACTCTTTAAGGTAGTCTTAAATTGGTTCAGAGAAGGCCTAAAAAAGCTAAAATACAAGAAAATTGGGTCCAAGTCTATACATATTTAGGTCCACTAGAACCTAAAATATAAAAAAATTCTAAGTCCTAGTCTAAAGTGTGAAGAGTCATATAAGAGGTGTTTGGAGCTTTAGGGAGCTCCTCCTAAAGATCCAAGAATACTTCCACCTCCTTTTGCAACTTTCGGCCTCTTACTCTAGTGATGAACCTAGTAGGTCTCTACAATTGGGCTACTTCTATGCTACTAGGACCTTTACATCATCTTCTCTCCCTTTTCAAGCATTCATCATCAAATATGTAAGCTCAACTTTATTTGCAACAAATACAAAGTAAATA
Source organism: Canavalia gladiata (assembly GCA_037954105.1). Lineage (NCBI taxonomy): Eukaryota > Viridiplantae > Streptophyta > Magnoliopsida > Fabales > Fabaceae > Canavalia > Canavalia gladiata. The sequence goes on from CM075668.1 coordinate 14,495,896, forward strand.
TAGGAGATGTTATTAATGAATGGAAACAATAAGAATACTAGGATCAAATACTAAATCTCTTAAATTTTTCAAGAAACATGTAAGTACAATCAATTAAAAATAAGAGATAGTCGAGAACTAGAAACTTATAACAAGCATAAGAGTAAATTAGAGGATCAGAAACTGCAAATAGATTTGAGTTTTTATCCGTGGTAGTTTCTATAGAAGATATCTGGGATGCTTTCTAAGATTTTATCTAATGGACTCATGTCTAGCATTATCCTAGGTGTGGCATGATACCCACCAATCTGTGGAGGCGATATCTTGAGCCCTTTATACAATAGTAAAGAAGGTTGATATGGTATTGAAGTGCTTACTAAAATATTAGTTGGTTGACCATCTTAGTCATGGGTGTTTCCATTCCCACTTAATTTAGACAACCTAGAAGCAAAGTGATGAGATAAATATTGATGCATACTAGGGATCTTAAGAGGTGCAATCATACCATGAAACATACAAAAAGATGAAGGGATAAATAAATGGATTAAGGTAGTGATGTAGCCCTCATCATGTAATATAACCACGATGCTCCAAGTATCAAGAGTTGATTGAGAAGATTGAGTTTCTAAGATGGTCATCTTTTGGCTTTTTCCCAAGGGAGATGTTACTTTACCTTCAGGGATATTAGAACCTACCTAAATGGTGAGGTTCAAGGGGAAGAAACTTACCGGAAAATATTTCCTTCCTCTCAAGCCTAACTTCACCTTCTTTTGTAAGGGAGGTGATGACCTCATTTTCCTTAACCCATCTTTTTTTAAAATTATTTTTAGTTTTTTTTATTTCTTTCAACTTTTCTTTTTCTAAGTCCTGTCTCTCTGCGTCCTTTTTCTATCTCATATGCATTTAGTCTTAATAGACTTTATTAGAGGACAAAGACATTAGGGTAATTTTATAAGAGTTGAATAGGAAGAAATACCCATTGGTATGTTCTATTATGATGGACATCCCTATCATATTTACATGGTCTTCCCAAGAGTACATGAATGGTCTTCATGGAAACAACTTCACAAGTAACATTGTCCTCATACATTCGAATGGTAAATGTGAGAAGGACTTGCTAATCAACCAACAAGTGTCCATTATCACTAAGTCATTGAAGCTTATATGGCTTAGGATAGGGGTGGTTTCTAATCCTAACTTGATAACTAGCCTAATACTAGCTACATTAGTCCAACTACCTCCATAAATAATTAAAGAACAAATATATCCCTTGATAAAAAACCTAGTATGGAATATATTCTCTCTCCAAGTTTCTTCCTCCTCATTAACAACACTATCTAGTAACCTCTTAATCATTAGGAGATCTTCCTCAAGTGCATAATCTAGGGCTTCATCATTACATGAAGAGGAAGAGGAACTAAATCCAGTGGATTCTAAAGATGAATAATTACCATTATCCTTAAGGATCATGATCTTTTTATTTGGACATTGGGAAGTAACATGCCCCCTTCCCAGACACTTGAAATACTTAATTGAGGATTCTTTTCCTGAGGGAAAGTTTGAGATTCTACCTCTAGACTCTTTAGAGTTTTTAGCTTCTTTTCTCTAGCTTTGAAACTAGAATCTTTCTTGCTTTTACAAGTGTCCTATGTAAATGACCTATATGCAGTGGATTTCCTTTTACCTTTCCTATTGATTTGAACTTCTACCTTGAGGGGTGATAAAGTTTATTTAGACTTAAGTATTGATGGAGTTCTATCATAACTTTTACATCATGCTTAAGTCCATTTAAGAACCTAGTTATGGTGGCTTCTTCACCCTTTTTCAAATTAGCCCTAATCATTGTTACCTTTATTTAGATATGCCTTTGGATTGTTCCCCCCTAGGAACTTAGATAGTTTTACTTTAGGTAGTTCTAAGGATTTTAGGTGCTCTCTTTTCCTTGAGTCTTTATTTCTAACACTACTATCTTCTAGGTTATCCCTATAAGAACTTCTACTTCTATCTCTATGGTTCGTAATCATATGGGTCCTATGCCTAGAGCGTTCTCTATGACTTTAAGGTTTTTTATGCATGTGACCCCTATCTCTATCTCTATCTACCATTTGTGCTTGGTCATAGGAGGTTGGTACCCTCATTTGTGGGTGTGACTTATCTCTTTATGAAGGTCTTTCTCTTTGTGGAGGGTGTCTTCTCTTTCCCCTGGGGTCTATGCAACTCCCAAAAAAGTTAATATCTTCACTTGATGTTTCCTCCTTATTATGATTGTCCTTATTTCTAGATCCACTAGTTTCAATAACCCTTTAATTCCTTGATTTCCTTTTAGATTTTCTTTTTTCTAGGTGATCTAGTCTTTATTCTATGATCTTAGTTTGGGTTTGGAAAACCCTCTCTAACTTATTAATCAGTTGCTCCATTTGACTTATAGGGGATAAATCATGAGTACTCATTTGCAAATTAGAAAAGTTACCTCTCCATTCCCGGATTTCTATGCTAGGAATTTAAATCACACAAATCCAAAAAACTTCTCAAGCAACTCGGTTTTAAGACACACAACACAAGGGTTAAGTAATATACTTAGTCCCATGACCTTGCAAAATAAGGTAATGTTAGTGCTACCAAATAGTTATAAGAAAAGTTACACAATACGTAGCACCCCCTTATACTTCTTTCATGCATAAATCACCAAAAAGATTAGAAATTACCAAGGTGCAAAGTCCAAAGTCCTTCTTACAAACAAATTGCAAAGGCAAAATTTGAATTTCACCAAAAAGAAATCCTACTACAAAACACTAGAATTTACAATTCAAATCAAATGTTTAATGTTATAATTAGCCTTTACTTTAATCTTCAATTCGACATTGAGTCTAAGTCTTCAATTTAACCTCAAAGTCCAAGTTTTAAAGCCTTACTCCTTGAACTCTTGGTAATCTTTCCTTGTGATTAGGCCTCACCAAAATACCTACAAAATCATGCATACAAAAAAAAAAGACACTTGTTGCTCCACTTGGTTAGTGTTAGAAAATTAAGCCTAAATTCAATTAAACCTCACCAAGTGTTTCTAATCTCTCCCTCTAATATATTCACCATGCAATCCACCTTATCACACCATTTCACTCTGAGCAAACAGCCTCCAAACCAAACTTGAGGCCAATGAATAACTTAATTCAAGCTCATGTTGCTTAGTGTCAACAAGGTGGGGAATGAGTGTTCATTTTGGTGTAGGTGATAGGTGACAAAACTAGAGGAATTTTAAAGATAATCAAGAAAATATAAGCATAAAAATAGTACACTCAAAATAAATTTAAATATGACAAAACTTAAAAGATAAGAATTAAGATAAACTAGAATTAATGCTAAGACTAAAGGTAAACACATAAAAGGAATCCTAGAAACCTATGAGAAACATGCATATGCTCAAGAAAAAGATGAATGTTATTCGTCCAAGCTATATGAATCATACACAAAGTAAGTATTAAAACCTAATTTGGGAACCCTATGACCGAACATGAATTCATGATTACAGAAGCATACTTCACTTGAATAATGGACCTTATGCATATTTTTTTCCTATATGTTTTGCTTGTTCATTTCTTTGGTTTTCTTTATTTTCTCTTCAAGTATTTATGTATTTTATTACTCTTTCTATGTTGATTTTATTTTGTGTCTAGTTCTTGACTCAAGTCCAGAATTCAAAATCTTCCAATAGTCTTCGCATAGGTTTTTTTTTTTTTTTTTTTTTTTTACGGTTCTAAGTCTCATAGTCCAACTAGTGCATTTGCACTCTTCCTTTTAAAGGTAGGATAATCTAAGTCAAGTATGTTTGTCCAATTTGTCTTCAAATCTAGATTAGATCATAGAAGGTCCAAAAGTGTTTAAATGTCTTTTAATGTTTCTTAAGATGTTAATTAAGCTTACACTTAAGCAACTAATCTGAATTACTTAGATCATGCATGATTTAAGTCTAACTAGCATTATATTGCATGCACATATATTTCATTGGACATTGAAAGAGACAAATCACATAACATTCAACTCAAAATAACACAAATAAGGATCAAAACATAATGAATCAAACCTAGACAAATTCTAAAAAAAAAAATCAAATCAAAAGGATGAACTCAAGATCACCTGGTTCTTGGCGCCAAAAATTAGATTTAAATTTCAAATTTATTTTTTAAAAATTTTTCATAGATCTGCTAAATCCATACTAATTATTTGAAGAATAGAGATTAGATCAAGCAATCTAAAATAAATTTGATCCAAATCATACCAAAATTTATGCTCACTTTACTTAAGTTAGGCGTCTTTGTGCGCTAGGATAAACATAATCTAGTAAATTGATGATCACAAATTCAATACTCAATCAATTAAAGCAAATAGTAGCATTCCATAAAATAGAAAGAAAGAATAATCTAATACAAAAATAGTCACAAAAATCAGAGCCTATTTGTTTGATCAAAAATGAAAAAGAAAGTAGAAGATGAACTCAAAAGAACAAAGAAAACCTGAAAATTTAAACCAATTAAAGACGGGATCTCACTTCCATCGACCGAGCTTTGATACCAGTTGATGCGGAGATGGAAGGAGATGATTCTTTTAGATCAATGGAGGATTCAATTTGGTGGGGGGTGGAAGAGGAAATGAGTTGAACTATGCCTTGACTTGGAAGTGCCACCTTTTGTGGAGGATGAATTTCTTCTCTGCTACCATGAGTAGCCACGATGAGGAGGTTACCCAATCCTAAGTCTGGTTCTAAAGGAAAGATAGAGAGAGAATTTCTCTCAAAAATCTAAATGGAAACTCATAATTTGATTCAAAATGAACTAACTGTTGAAAATTACACAAGTGATATCTTTATCTAGGCATGGAGGAGGTGCAAAATAGAGAGAAGGGGGGAACTTTTGAATCCGAATTGGGCTTGGATTTCAGCCTAAAAATGATGTTTTCTTCACTTCTAAATGAAGCCTCAAATTGGATCAGAGAAAGCCCAAAAAGTTTAAGTTAGAATACAAGAAAATTTAGCTCAAGCCTATACATATTTGGACCTAATAGAATCTAAAATACAAGAAGCATCCTAAGTCATAATCTACGGTTTGAAGAGCTATGGGAAAGGTATTTTGGACTTGAGAGAGCTCCTACTGAAGGCCTAAGAAGACTTCTACCTCCTTCTGCAGCTTTCGAGCTCTTACTCTAGTGATGGATCCAATGACCTAATATGTATCTGCAACTGGGCTTCTTCTTTGTTGCTAGGACCTTTACATCATTAGTATAGCCTCAAAAATATCCTTGATCTATAATAATTGAATCCTAATAACATAACAAGTGATCTATTGCATTATTAGTACAATATGTTGTGTCAAAAGATATTACATCATCAAAATAGTTATAATCAATAAGCATTCTTACATCTGCCCAAAATACATTGGTTATTTATTCTTATGAATTCATTTGATATACATGATAAAATGTAGGATCATCCAACAGTTGTTGTTGGAAGTAATGCAATAAATAACTTGCCTCTTCATATACCAAGCTCTTCTGTTTTCTAGTCCAAAGATAATTCTTAAGATCCACATGAGTATAGTCAAGATTAGATTTCTCGTGCTTCCTTACTCATCAGCTCAAATGATGCTCTTTATTGAAGACTAGCATCATCGACAAAACTCATTGCATGACCTTTAACTTCAGATACATTGCATTGTGATGATAATATATGAGTTTTATCTAGTAGATGAAGAATGTGATTATGTTCTTGTACAAAGTTGTGCAATCTAAAATTTTTATTTTTCATTACAACATTTATCCTTACTTTTGCAATTAGTCCTAGTCTCAGATTGTGAATTCTCAGTTAGAAAATCCATCTTATCTTCTTTTCACTTATCTTCTTTGCAACAAACAAATCTAACTCATATTATAGAGATACCATCTTTCTTACTCTTATTAATATATTGTTTTATAGTCACAAATTCAACTCTTCCTGCATAGTTTATCCAAAACTTTCAAGTAGGATCTAAGCTTTCAAATTTCATCCTCTGTCTAGGTTTTACATTTACATCCAAATTAATTTTTTTGATCAATAAAAAATTAGAATCACTTATTTTCTTAAAGAATCAAAAATTAAAATAATATAAATGTTTAAAAATTATACTTATAAAAATAATAATAAATATTTATATAATAGAAAAATCTTTATAATATAAAAGATTACCTTCAACATTCATTTATAAGCTCTTAAGAAAGTGTTTTTATTTTTGCAAGCTTTCAAAACCATCTTTAAAATACTTACATAAAAATAATATCATAATTAGCTTGTATTTTTTTTTAATTATAATAAAAAAAATTTATATTACTGCATTTAATTTTACTATTTTTTTATGATTGTTCTATTTTAGTAACTAATAATATAATATTATTTAAAGATGTAATAATTATGTAACATAGCATAAGAGAAGACCATAAGGGATGGACGATAATCTCCTTTCAAGTTAAGAAAAACGGCGTCAAAATAAATGAAAAAAATATAAGAGAAGAGAAGAACAACTTGAAAAGAAAGTAACATGAATGGTAATCTTCTCCGTTTAGAAATCCTATGCATGTGGACTGTGTTTCGTTTTTGCAAAGTTGCGTTTCTGTCATTAGCACAATAGTCAAATGTTCATCATCACTGTTCATATTATCAATGGTTATAATTCAACCACGTGACAATTAAAACGTTGCATTTTAAAACACAGGACAACACTAGAAAGTCATGGAATGGGAGAGGATCAATTCCCTCATTTATTTAGACTAGAGTATGTAGCAAATAAAAAAAATAAAAAAGAGAAGAGAAGAAAAAATGAAACAAATAAAAAATTGAGTAAATTTATTTATATAAACAAAAATTAGTAAGAAAAATGAAAAAAGAAATTTTTTTACTTATTTGATTGAATAAAAATTTAGAAAATATTTTATTAAATGACATTTAAATCTTTGTAGTATATATAATAACGTAAAATTAAAATTTGGGTATATAAATTTCTCTCTTCTCTCTTGTAGAATTATTCCCATTTTGAAGAGAACAAGTTGTTGGCGAGTTCCAGAAATATTTTATTCTTTCTTTTCTCTTTTCTTTTGTTCCAAATGGATGATAAAGTTTAGAGAATCATGTTTCCCTCATTTTTATCTTCTTGACTTAGCCGTTGTGCACGAAAGGTTAAAAAGAAAGGTAAAAATCTGGTCTAATAAGAGCCTCAAATTCTTGTAAAATAATAACAATAATATATATATATATATATAATAGTATTTTATATTGAAAATTATTTAAATTAATAGATTAAAAACTCTAGATTGTCATTCGAAATTAGTATATTAATCTGTTAGCTAGGATAGATTGGTATTCTACAAATTAGAAATTAGATATCAAGAACTGGAGTTATAGACAGGTATTCGAAAATTTTCATTGAATTGAAGAGGGTGTACAGGGACATTATTTACAGACATTACAAACAAATTATCATTTATTAATGATTTTATGTAATTGGATTAACTTTTATTAATGTATTTTAATAAAAATAAATTATTAGTATAAATATGATGAACTTATGATACTGATAGTATAATAAAATATATTAACAAACAATTTCATTAATGTAGAATATCAATATATATTATCGATATATTAGTATAAATCTTTAAAAATATTATTTACAGATTAATTTTGGTTAAACAAAACTTATATTAATAAAAATTATTCTAATACTTGATAATTTTTTATAATAAATATTTTTTTGTTGTAAAAGAATCATAATAAAAAAATGAGAAAATTACTAAAAAAAAAGTTATTATCTCTTCTTGAGCTTATACAAATTATTATTATTATTATTAAAAAATGTCATTATCTTCCCTTACCATTATTATCTCTTTCTTTTGTAAGATCTACTGTAAACCTCTTGTTAAAAAGAAAAAAATGGATAGGTTGAACAAATGGGTTTCTGGAGTCAGAGATTAGAAAAGGGAAAAAAGTCATTCTTCAAGTTTAATTACAAAGTGACAAAGCTCTTTCGATCCCCGATGAAACCACTTTTTATTTTCCTCATGGACTTAGGAAGACAAGAATGAATTTTCCTTGACTAAAAAGTGATTCTAATTCAATTATTCTCTTATCAAATTGACGGAACATTGGAGTACACGCATGTGCAAGTCCCTTGGATTGGGGTAATTTCCGGACAAAATTATCAATCAGCTTCAGAAATTTTTTTTGAGTGGAGTAGGTAATGATGATGAGACATTAAATTAAATTTTTATAAGTTAATTTTTTAGTTAAAAAAAATTTATAAAAAGAAAATATTTTTAAAGATATGATTTTATATTTTTTATTTAAATTTAATTGATTAAAACGTTAAATTATTAAAATATAATTTATTTATAATTTATTTATAATTTAATTTATTTTAACTTATTTAATAAATAAATAAATTTATATTTTTAAAATTAAATAAACAAAAAAAATTTAAATTTATAAAAATATTTATTTAATTTAAAATTTTATTTATTTTATATATTATATATTATATTTATTTTAATATATTATATTAAATAATATTTATATATTTACATTATTTATTAAAATTTTAAATTTTAAATAAAAAAATTTAATTAATTTTTTTTCTTATTTTTAAAATAAAACTTCACAAAATTTATTTAAATAAGTTATATATACAGATTTTAAATATATTTAATAATTATTATTATTATTTATTATATATTTTTATTAATTTTTTTATATTATAAATTTTTAAATAAATTTAATAAAAATTTTAAAATAAAATAAATCTTAATAAAAAATATTAAACTTTAAAAATTTTAAATAAATTAAATTTAAACATTCAAAATTTAATTTAATATATTTTTATATCCAATTGAAATATTCTGCATTTTTCACTTCTCTTTATTGACCTTATTTTGTGGGCATTTTAAACATGGATGAAAATGGAATATGACCTAGCTTTATTCGGGTAAATCTTTTGACTTTTCCCCAGCGCAACCGTCTCCTTTTTGTTTTTGTATACTTTGCATTTTTCTATTTTTTTTAATAAATAGATGAAGACTTTAAGAAACCATTGAGAATTTGAAAGCAAAGAAATTAAAATTCAGCGAGACACTTTTAGGAAAAAAAATAGAATTCAGTTTATAAAAATACTCGGTGACTCTCATAATTTTTTTTTAATTATTTTAATAAAGTTCTTAACGCATGTTATTAAGATAATAATTTTACTTTCTTTTAATAAATTTTATGACAAATTTATATTATAGATTTCTTGTGCTAAGGATTTATTAATTAAATATTTAATTAGATTCTTTATCCACACATCCTAAATCTTTAGTTTTTTCAAATTCCTTCGCAACATGACTATGTTTTTAAATATACTTCATAATTAAACATTCTCTAGCTAGGATCTGAAAATATGGATCAAACCAATTAATTACACAATAAACTTATTTAATTTTTATAGATAAATATCTCTTATTCTCATTTTTCACTCCCATACTACATCACACCTCAATTAAATCAAAGAACAAGCAGAAATGAGCGTGACAGGTAACATGTTAACGTTTTGGAAGGGGTATAAACAAAGTTCTGGTAGAAATGAAGTGCTACGCTTTAGAATCCTTTTTGTAATGTTATCAATAGTACAGAAATTATATTTGTATAGATTTTTATATAATAAAAATATATAGAAAAATAAAAGATCAAAGATCAAAGAAAAAAGAATTGATATGATAAAAAGGAAAAATTATAGTAAAAATATTATAAAAAAACTGTATATAAATTTTACAGCTATTTTTATTTTCACCTTAAATCATATTGGATAACGCACCTGAAAAATCTTATTAAATGGCTAGCAAGCGTCTGTTTCAATTCACTCAACAAGAAGTGAGAGTATTGGAAATTCCATCTTCACTAAGTAACACTAACCTCCTCTCTAGCTCAGTTAGGTATTTTCTCTTCAAAACAAATAAATATAATATTTAATGTGTTGTTGAAGTTCCTTTTTTTTTTTAACTAAAATTAGTTTTTTTCTTTGATAATTCATACGATAAAAATAGTATTGAAAATGTTATTAATGTGAAATTTCAATTTTCTTTAAAAATAGTATTAAAAAACTGCATCTAAGTTTTATAATAATAAAAAAACAAATTCATAGTTAATACATGTAATCTACAACAATGAAAAGGATAGCTTTGGAAGTCTTCTAACGTGTTTTGAACGTTTGATCAAGAAAAGGACATATTGGAAACAAACATTATAATTTACATTAAAGAGAAGTTGTCCGTGCTGATTCTATTTCTATAACACCTAACAAGAGATTTCTCTGATGTATAGATCATGGAAGGTTTAAATTTTTAATTAATTTCTCTTCCAACATAACCTCAATACATAAAAAGTTACATGTCATGTATTAAAATATAATGAGACTCTACCTTAATTATATATCAAAAAAATTAAAACCATAGACTTCTTAAAACCAAAAATTTACGCACTATGAATCTTAAAATATTAAAAATAATTTGGGCTTAACCGATTTTTTAAAGTTAATTTTAAAAAACTATTGATCAAGCCATATAAAACTATTAATCATTTTTTTAACTAATATAAAATATCTTAACAGACTTCTATGTGGTGGATTAAATATCTAATATGTGAAAATTGTAAATTGAGATATTAGTAGTTTAATATTAAGACTATATAGGTTTTTATATTAGGATAAAAATTTATTCAAGTCCTTTAAGAAGATATATATTGATCTTATTTTTAACTAATGTAAAAATATATTAACACATATACATAAGAATGAATATTTGGTGCATGAATTATAATGATTCAATATTATCAAATAGATGCTAATATCATATTAAAAATATATTAGAATTAACTTATTTCAAAAAATTAGTTAAAAAAAATAATTGTCCAATTTTTATAGAATATTCTAATCATATTCCTACTTAATATAAGATATATTAATACACATCTCTCATGTTTATGAGTAGACATTATATGCATAAAATTTGCATGATCATTTTAAGGCCATCTTCTTAGTTAATATAAGATACTTCACTTTTATGATTAAAAATCTAGTACGAAAAATTTATAAAATTAAATATTGTGAATGATCTACCATTAAAATTAAATAGCTTTAAATATATTATATATAAAATTTTTAAAATTAAACATTTGTAAATAATTCAACATTAATATTAAACAACTTTAATTTTATATTAAAAATAACTTTATCTAACTTATTCACGGAAGCTAAATAAGGGAGGTAAATTGTATAAATCTTAAAAGAATATATTGGTATTGTTTTAATTAATGCAAACTATTTTAACATATAATTATCTTGCAAATAATATCTTGTAAGTTGTAAGAGTAACTTCAATATTAATAATTGAATGTGTATTTAGTTATGAGTTACCAAATTAATTCTTATATTTTTAATAAAAAAGTATAAAATTAAAATTAATTTTAGCATATATATATATATATTAATTATATTCAATAATTTAAAATAATTTTTTTAAAATGAATTCTATTTAATTTTAAATTAACTAGAGCTGAAAAGGATGAGGAAGTACATAGGTGAAAATTCAAAGAAAGCAAAGCATCTTCAATTTCAATGTCACTTCCTAGCGGACCCAAGACGGTGAAGGGAAAAGAGACGGTTCGAACCCCGCATATGACAGAAAGCAAACGCGTGGCTTTTGACTATCATATCAATCCAATTCTAGAAGTTCTTCGATGTTTCATTGACTCCAATGGGACAAAGGAATCAGAATGTGCATTCCCCATTTTATAAACAACTCACCTTCAAGTGTTCATTTTGTTCCCAGTTTTCTCTTCATCCATCCCTCACTCGTTTCGTCTCTACTAATTCTAACTTATGCCGTTTTACTCTATTTTCCTCTTTAACGTGTGGTCACTGTAGGTTCCAAAAATGCTCCCTCAAAAGTGGTTTATGCTCTTCTTTGCTTCTCTCCTAATAGTTGCTCACCCAAATGGTGTAGAAGCCACACAGCTTCTAACCATCCACAGAAACGATAATCATTTTAAAGGTGAATATATCTCTCTCTATATGTATGTGTTCATACCTTTTTTTCCTAACTTATATATATTTTTTGCTTCAAGATATATGGAAAGCCTACATATAATTATGTAAACACAAAATGCATGTTGGTTAAAATATAGGGTACACAAAGCATCAAGCTTATTCGAATCTGGGGCTCGTGTGCAAATGCTGTGATGGTAAAGGTGGCGAATGTAGAAGCACATGGGATGCTGCTTGCTCCAACCTCGTGTGCAAACCTTGGAAATATTAGGGATTGAGCTATATACATATTAAATTTCATCAATAAATAATCGATAATTAATATGCCCGATGCACTATGATCATCATATAGCAGAACTACCTCGCCCCAGCACACAGCTCCTGCACTTCAATATATCAAACTTTAATATAATTGTTATCATATATTAATGTCTTACCAATATATATATAAGTGATTGTTAGAGTGACTTTCTTAAAGCACTTACAACAGCTCAACTCTAGGCAGTCATAGATTTTGGTCTTAAAGTTCAACCTAGCTCTAAATGTTTCAAATTTATCTTTTCAATGGAAATACCCGGAAGTCATAAACTTAAGGGCACAGCCAACTTTCCACAACATTCAACTATATATAAAATTTAATTTGTAAATTAACATTTAATAATGGTTCTTTGATAAGGTTTTTTCAGTTAATGAATTGTTTGATAATTCTAAGAATAATGATAAATTCTCCTACAACATATTCCTATATAAATTTCCTACCTATTAAATAAAAATTGAATATATTTATGTTTTTATGATATCAAATATATTTTTTAGTTAGTACTTATTTTATAAAATATTAAAGAAATAATTTTTTATATACTCCTGTATTATTTATTCTCATGATTTTTTTATTTAAATGCTTTCTAATTTTTATTTTTTAAAATTTTAAAAAAATTGATTATATTTTTTTATCCGAAAATAGAATTTATTAAATGATTATACACGACAGATGCTTCCTTTAAGGGGAAGGGGAATACGTATTTAAAAAAGTTTTAAACTAGAGAAAAAATTATTATACATAGTTGATGTTTTTACTTTAAAAGGGAAAAAGTATAGATTACAACAATACTTAAAAATTAATATTATTAGATATATAAGGGTAGGTAAGATATTAAATAATAATACGTTTTAATTCATAAGAAAAGAAATAACTTTTAATCATTAAATTTTAAAAAATGGTGAAGATATTATTTTTTATATTTTTCTATTTAACAGCTGAAAATTTTTTATTAAATAAAAAATGTAAAAAAATAAAAATTTATGTTAATATGAAATTTTATTATTTTTTAAAATTTAATTATAAATAATTAAAAATAAAATATAAATTATATGTAATATTTAATATAATTATATAATTATAATAAAAATTAAATATCATTATATATATATATAATATAGTAAGAAAATATTTTTGTATTAAAAATAAAGCATCAATATATAATAAGAGAATATAGAAATACTCTAAATTTAATTAGTTATCCAATATTGAGAAAGGTTCTTATAATACAACTCTAATTATCTAGTATTTTCTTATATCAAGAATTTTTTAAGTCAAGAATGAATTGTCAAATTAAGAAAACAAACTATACACCTAGGACAGAAAATTCCATCTCCTAACTGAAAGCCTTTTGTAAGATGAAGATAATTTTACGTCATTACATGAAACAATAAAGTTAGGAAGCGAAAAAAAAATCAACTAGTCTTTGTTGATTATCTTTATTCTTCGTCCATGATTTGTTCATCAAATATTGTAATGAAACATTCTCACTTGTTTTTTTTGTTCTATCATTTTCTAAGGACCATTTTCCAAATGTTAAAGATGGCTCTGAACCTCAAACGGCTTTGTTACAAACGGCTATAATACCACTGTAGAAATTAAAATTATTTTGTTCTTTTTTAATTTAAAAGTTTACTTTGAATTGTGCAAAAAAACATGTATAGAAATTATAATTATGTTGTTTTTAGATTAAATAGTAGGATGAAATTAATTTTAAGGATTTGTCAGTTTATAACATATATTTTAAAATATAACAGTTTGATTTAGAAAATAGAATTAGTAAAAAAAATTTATATTTAACCCAGCAAAAAATAGTGTTATATATAAATTTTTTTATACAAACAACATGATTAAAAATTAAATTTCGATCAAAAATTAAATATATTACGACAAGAAATAAAGTTATAATAATTTTTTAACAGTCAAATTTTTAAAACATAATAAACTATTAATAGATAATTAAAATAATTAATTTATAATTTAAATTAAAAATAATTAGTAATAAATTCTAAATATTTTAAAATTATAATAATAATTATTTAAATTAATTTAAATATTTAAATTTAAATTAATAATATTAATTATCATTTTTAAGATCCTTTTGAAATACCTAATTTTTTTTAAAATAATCCCCATATATTTCAAAAGGATTAAAGATAAAATAAATTAAAAAAAAACTTTTTACTGGGTTAATACAAATGTAAATGCATTAAATTTGGTGTATTTAGGACTATGAACTGGATTCTAAATAAATAAACTTAACTTAACAATGTTTGGGTGAAGTAGAGATTGTGAGTGTAGCTCAATCATATACAAGCGGCCCCATTTGACACTTATACAAGTGACTTCATCAATTATATTCTGCATTTCATACACCGTATACAAGGAATATGATAGTTATTAAAAGGTTTAGACTTAACCTCTAGTTCAATACAACCTAACACCTCTCACACCATAAGAATGAACCTTAACACTGTTAGAATGATCAACAATAATTTGTTGTTACCTATACAAACCTTTTTCGTTCTTCAATCACAAAAGTTAGGTTCCCATCGTTGTTGATTTTATTATGACTAAAATTTCATTTTTCTCTATATCATTTACTAAGCTTTTACTTGTGAGAAATATAATGAAATTAATAAATTTCTTTCACATGATCACATCATTAATCATTTCACAATATATATATATATATATATATATATATATATATATATATATATATGTAAATATCTTGAGTTATAGTTGTGAATAAATTTTTACAATTTTTTCTTAGCAATCACAATGTATGCATACAAGAAATATATGTTTTCACTCATATAAAATGTTTAATAAAAATTTCTTAATCATTAACTTCAAACTCTTCCCCAAATAACTAATAATAACTTGATCTCTATAATATACTTTATTTTATATTTAGATAATCTAAATCACGATATCTCTTTTAAGATTAAAATAAATCCAATCTTGATTTATTCTCGTATAACTATATTATTTTAATATAATAAAAAAATCTTTTAATACCATAAATCATTACATCTCTTGAATATTTTAAATATCGCATGTACAATAAAATATTTTGCAACTAGCATAACATATTTTTAATAATAATCACTTTCTTAATAATTTGAATATACTCAAAAAAATTACTTATATAATTTATTTTATTAAGTGTTAACATCAAAAAAATTATCAAGAATATAATTCTAAGAGATTTAATCTTTAAAAAAAAAAAAATAATTCACCATAGTATAATTTCGTGATATTTTTATATTTATCACTTTCCATAAGATTTAAAAGTACTTGTTATACCTGTTTCTCAAACTTTGACATGAATAAAATTCTGTTGGTATAAAATCTCAAATATCACAAATTATATAAATTTATCTTTGTTACATAAAACATAAATCACAGTAATAATGATTAACTAAAAACTCTTTTTTATTACCATATTATATATATATATATATATATGATCTTATTCAAACTTGCAATATAAGAATATAATTTATACTTTATAAGAATAACATGTTACAACACTCAAATATTTTGTTATGCATAAGGATATCTTAATGACACCAAAATTATTTTAATGGTCATGACAATTGTTTTTTTAAATTTAAAATATTCATACCCAGCATCATTATTAATAATGGTTATGTCAAATATTTTTAAAATATGACATTATAATCATTTATTACAAATTCTATTTTACATATAATCATTTTATTTTATTTTATTTTTTTACGCAATTCTTCAAAGTTTGATATGATAATATATTACATGTTAATAAGAAATTATTAACTTATAACTTATCCAATTACTCTTCTTACATTTATATTTATTATACCATCCACATTAACTGAAAAATTATCCTCTCCTAATTTTATTTACTTATTTTTTGCTTAAGAAAAGGTTAAAGAAATGTATAAGATTACAAATGATTGATTATGCAAGCACCAATATACAAAGAGGATTAGTTTACTATATTGCATTAGTTTACTATATTGCATTAGTTTACTGTGTTGCCACGATAACTCAATACTTTCCACAAGAGAAACCACAAATTATCTAATGTCACTAGAAGTAGTATTACGAAAATTAAAGGAAAACATATCTTTATGTTCAAAATTTACACTAATATAATTTACAGGAAGCATAACTGACTACATCAAACAAGGATTAGTCACATACCTTGATGACACGATGTAAACTCATAAATAATAAGTAAATAAGAAAAAAAAAGTTATACAAAACTTCATGTCAAGTTACAATCTAGTATGTGAAAATGGAATTAAAATAAAATTATAAAAAAATGATATTAATTAATAGATCTAATATAAAAAGATGGTAAAAAGTGAGATGCCTAAATTGTAAAATTTCATAAAGACAAAAATTTGAAGCTTAAAAAGTACTTGTCTTGGATGATAAACTTGAATTTAAAAATTGCAAGTCCTCAAATGATAATTCAATAGCATGAAATCCTTGAAATTGTTGAACAATTTAATTACTCGTAGGTTGAGGTGTGTGATGATACTGGCATCAAGAATTTGTAAGGATATGTTTGCCTATAGCATGAGCATCTTATGAATGATTCAAAAAACGGACTAGTAAGAAATTTATATATACAATCCAGTAGAAAATAGTGTTATATGTAGAAAATTTTGGTGCAAGTTTTTCAACAATCAAATAAATTTCGATCAAAAATTAAATTCATAACAACAAAAAATAAAATCGTAATAATTTTTAACAGTCAAATTTTAAAAACATAATAAATCATTAATAAATAATTAAAATAATTAATTTATAATTTAAATTTAAAATAATTAATAATAAATTCTAAATATTTTAAAATTATAATAATAATTATTTAAACTAATTTAAATATTTAAATTTGAATTAATAATATTAATTATTATTTTTAAAATCATTTGAAAATATTTAATTCTTTTAGAACAATCCTCTTCTAGTTTAAAAGTCTACATACTTTTACTTTTACCGTACAATTAAATTTCCACTTTTTCTATCCTATTTGTGTTTAGTTATAGCTTTTCATTCAAGATCAATCTATTTCTTTTTTACCAAAAGTTCATTCTAAAACAATATATAGAAAAATGATTATTTTCTCAAAATAAATTAATTTAATACAGACTACATTGTGACCCAAAATAAATGTTTATTGCATCAAAGACACTACGAGAGAAACTCTAATTAGCGGCGGTTAATAGTTGCAATATTATTAGTAAAACACATTGCGACCAAGGAAACGTTAAGAGTTGAATGTTCAAGTAATCGTCAGAACCCACTGAGCTATTTAGCGGCAGGTCAAAACTGCCTCCAAAATTACAATGAATATATCTCACCAAAATTATTAAGGCAGTTTAAAATCGTCAAAAAAATTTGTAAATCTAATTTTAAAAAAGATCACACTAACTTTTAACTGCAGAAGAACTGTGCAAAAATGATTACAACATTTTTTAAATTCTACAAAATAATCATTTTTTTAAAATTATTGGTGTCATGAAATATCTGTACAAAATTGATAACATGAGTCTAACAAAAGCAGACATTAACCAAGTAAAACACAAAAGCATTATTTCCAATATATAATAATATCTCTCAGCATATATAAGCATTAATTATTATAATATATTATTTTTTTAATATTTAAAAAATATTATCTATTAATTTTAATAAATATTATATTTCATCTAATATATATAATATATTTAAAAAATATTATAAAAATATGTATTAATTTTAATAAAATTTTTAAAAAATATTATATTTGATCTATATTAAAAAAATATAATAGATTATAATAAACCTAAATATATTTAACATTAAGCAAAATATCATCTACATCATAGATGATATCTCTAAAAAAACATATATAACCGTGACATTAACAATAATAATTGAAAATTGTTTCAACCATCTTCCAACGTATGCCAATTATTTTAAGTTTGCCCATGATGATGCTCCATTATCTTCAAGTGCATGACTAAAGGTTGAAGAGCGTCCTACATTCTTTTTTATGAATTCAAGAGCAACTATCTAAAATCAAAATTAAAATTAATTACATATTTATTATTTTACTGCAAATCCGTACATTAAAATTTACCTTACATTTGAATGAATTTTAAAATTTTAGTAATTTACAAATAAAAAAATGATTGATGAATCAATTAAAAAAGAGAAAAATTTATGAAAAGAATTGTGAATGATGATAAAAAAATACCACCATAATATAAATTTTATAAATCCACTTTAAAAAATGTCATTTAAAATATTTTATTTTTGATACAAAAATTATTGAAATAAAAATCAGTAATAGTTTTTAAAAAATATCATTTAAATATATACAATCTAACAATTTTAAATTATTTTGTCCAAGCACAGAGAAATTCGAAACCACTCTAAATGTCTTTCAAAGAATTTGAAATCAAAATAAATTGACTTGAAATGAAAAAAGGGTTTTAGAATATGAAAAGAACTATAATGAAAGAAGAACATAACGTGAATTAAGGAAAGAAAGATACACTTCAAGAAATTGCAAAGTCATGGAATTTGTCATCATGAAGAAGGAAAGAGGAAGAGGACTTTTTTGGAGAAGGAAATTTTTTACTAAATGGCCATGCGTTTTACCAACTGGCAACTGCATAATAAATGGTAATGTGTTTTACAACCGGAGTTAGTTTTTAGAAATATAGAAACTTAATTTCAGAAAAATATTGGAGTATACATTTCAACTGCAATGAGTCGAAAAACTCATCAAGCAGTTTCATATATTGGAATAAACACTTATTAGATTGAAGACAACTCTTTGATATTGATTAGGAATATCTTAATTCAGAATTCAAGATCAAATCAGAATGTAAATCAAATGTTTATATAGCCAACAGTTAGACATGGAGGTAATCATCCTCAATTTATTTAATATTGTTACCATGTTCGCTAACGAGGAAGGAAGAAAGATGAATCCCTCCTTATCCTTGATATACAATACTACTCTTAATCTGTTATTGATTTATAATAAAATTTTCTATAATGTGTATTTTGAATATTAAGTTAATATAAATATTAATTGTCCTATTTAATTATATATTTGATTACTAATTAAATTTCATTCTTAAAGCATTGTTAAATAGCAATTTTTTTTTACCTTATATTTGGATGAGATATTTTAAAGAAAAAAAATAATTTTTGGAAAGAATTTAAAATTTTAGTAATTAAAATATCTTGTTTGTATGTTATTTTATAAAAATCTTTAAATTGATAAAATTTTTAGAGAGTATTTTAACAAATTAAAATAAGATAATTTTAAATTCTTTTAAAATAGATAAAATTTAAAAAATTTTCATGTATCTTTCTCTCGTTATTTTATATTTGTGCTATTTTATTTTTTTATTCTTTTTATTCTCTCATATTTTTTTCCCTCATCTCATTTTTCGTATTTAGACATAATATTTTTAATATCAAATAATATAATTATATATTTTTATCATTTTAATTATGTATATTTGTTGGATTATTATTCTGATTAATTATGTTGTATAATAAAAATACTTATATATCTAAATTCTCTTATAAACAAAAAAAATTAAGATAAATATATGAATATTTAAACATAAAATTTTGTATATAATAAAAATTAAATTATTTAATTTAAATTTAAAATTTTAAAATTCAATAAATTTAAATTCTACCATCCAAATAAAGAATTTTAAATATAATAAATTAAATTTTTTTTATTTAAATAAAATATTTTTAAAATAAAAATATTTAAATAAAAGTTATTTAAATTTTTAAGTATTTCAAAATCTTTAAAATGTTAAAATTTTTAACATCCAAACAATAAGTTAAATATTTTGAAGTGTTGAATTGTCAAATGGCTTCTACTTGAAGTGTTCGTTGAATTCAAACATTGAACTCTGAATACGAACGAGATAATATCATCTATTTGAATATCAAACTTCAAATTCTCTTTAGCAAGATAACCTTGTAAACAAATTTACAAAATTTAATTATGACAACGTTTGGCCTTTTTTAAGGGTTTCTTTAACTTAAAAAAAATGCACAAGCACTATTTAATAAATTGAATTTGTTAATCTTAATATTTAAAATGATATTTTTTAAAATATTTATTATATTTTTTAAAAATATTTATTATATTTTTAGATAATAAATACTTTTTAATAAAAATATTATTTTTAAATACCTAAAATAAAGTTCAATTTTGAGATTAATATTTTTCAAATTAATTAGATAAAGTAACTTAGTTTTAACTAAGAAAAAGTAGAAGAACAGTAACTTTGGAAAAGATGAGATGATCACTTGAGAAGCTTTTCTTCCCTTCACCTTCTTCTCCGCCACCCTTCAAATTCGACAAATCACTGACGTTATTCGCGCTGTCACCATGAATTAAATCACAGACCAAGCTTTTGTGAATCGCATCAAAAGTCAAAACCGCATCCACAGCCGTATCTAAGGGGCACAAATTTGTAGCAAGTTCTGCTTTGGAAACAAGAGCAGTAATAATTTTAGGTTCTAAAACGCATTATTAGTTAAAACGAGAAAAGATGAAGGAAGGATTTTAACTAAAACCAAGAAAAGAATGGAAATTTTTTTAATTCATACAATTTTTTAAGAAGAATATGAGAAATTTTAAAATAAAATTTATTTTTAATATTTTTATTTTTAAAATACTACTATTTTAGGAATAAAAAGTTAACTAAATTATTTTTTATTAAAATCCTCGATTTTGAAAAAAACAATCAAAATTAAGTTAGGGAAGATTTTAATTTTTCTCTTTTTTTTTTCAAAAATTTGAATCAAATCAAATAATTTTTTTTAAAAAATTCTTTTCATTTAGATTTTAAAACGCATTATTAGTTAAAACGAGAAATGATGAAGGAAGGATTTTAACTAAAACCAAGAAAAAAATGGAAAATTTTTTAATTCATAAATTTTTTTTAGAAGAATATGAGAAATTTAGAAAAAAATTTATTTTTAATATTTTTATTTTTAAAAAATGATTTTAGGAATAAAAAATGACTAGATTATTTTTATTTAAATCCTCCATTTTAAAAAAAAATCAAAATTAAGTTAAGGAAGATTTTAATTTTTCTCTTCTTTTTTTTTCAAAAATTTGAATCAAATCAAATAATTTTTTTTAAAAAAATTCTTTCCTTTTTCCTCCAACCAATCAGAATTGAAAATGTTAACACAAGTATGCGAATGTTATAATTGAGGAACTTTGAAACGGGAGGTGATGATTTATTTCCTCGCGTGAAAAAGGGTGCTCCATGTTTCGTGTATGGTGTGAAGAAAGCAATTAAAAATAATTTTTAACTTCGAAAAAAATTAAAAATTGTCGAATAATTTTTAACTTTATTTTTATACCCTCATATTTTTAATTCTAAAACAGCTTTTGAAATATAAAAAAATAAATAAATTAGACCAACCAGTACGTAAATATTTAAGAGTGAAATTCTGTCACAATATACATTAATAGGACTAAGGAATTAAGTTATCCTTTAGGAAGGGTGGGCAAAAGTTTGTTTGCAAAGAGAAGCTTCCAGGCCTTGTGGCATATTCCATATACTAAACCCTCCAACAATATTTAATGTGAAAAAGTACTTTTACTTTGTTCCAGAATATATTACCCTCCATGAAATTCTCCCATGCAGGTCCTTATCCTTAGTTATCCAAAACGAACCTGAAAGAATGAAGGGAATTTTTTAAGTACACCAATGCATACTCTTCATAAAATTCTCCTACATCCCTTCCATATATATGTTCTTCCGTCCACTTTAGACCTTCTTTAAGACCATTCCCCATGTGACCTCTTGCAAGGGTATTAATTTACAATGGCTGCTGATTAACAATAGAGTATGGTCTTATCGTTAATTAAGGATATAAAGGTGATCTAATCATGCATATTTTTCTTTTTGGATACCTTTCCAAACTAACAATCTTATAAAGCACTCATGCATATCAAGTTCAATGCATTTAAATTGTTCCTTTACACGGAAGATTCTAGGCTATAATATCTATTGTCAAGATTATTCACAAACTAGTGGTATCTAAATCCCACCATATTGATTGACCATTTATATTGGAACTAAGTTGTAACAAATCATTAATCCATGAGATATCCATTTAGTGTATCACTTTGTATATAACTATTAATGCTTCTCCTATGGCAAACGAGCCATGTGGATCATTTCAACGCCACAAACTCTGGGTTAAAAGTTGAGCCACAAATCTGTGATACATGAGCAATTTTGGTATAAACACAGTATTTTAGAAGTATAATTAATTAGAATAATTTTAAATTTTTTATAAGTTTTTAATTATTAAATAAATAATTAAAGAAAATATTAAATTTTTTATTTTTAAAATAATAAGTATATAAAAATTTTATTTAATAATTATTTTTAAAGTAATAAAAATTAAGTAGAAAAATTTATAAAAATATAACAAAACTCAATTAATTAAAATTGAGACGTGAGTATCTTATATAATGATTTTGTTAATTAATTCATTAACGTTACTAATACATAATTTATGGTTGCTTTTGAATATTTAAAAATGATAAATTTTTATTGAAAAAGTAATTATTCTATTTTTATATATTTTAATATAATAAATATTTTCATTTTAATAAAAATTTACCATTTTAAATATTTAAAATTAGTCCTAAAGATTTAAATTAATATTTTTATAATTTTTTCTTAATCATTACTCTTAGGAAAATTGGTAACAAACCTTTGTATAAAGGAAAATGTTCCCTTGAAATTTTAAATATTTAAAAATGATATATTTTTAATAAAAAATTCATTTTTAAATATTTAAAATAATATCTAAGGGGATGAAATTAACAAATCCTTATATAAAACCATTGGTTAAAGAAAATTCATTACACTTTATTAAATATTCACAGTTAAATGCATACCTTAAAATGATTTTGTGTGATTTTAATATAATATATGTTTCTCTTCAATATTTTTATTTTTAATTAATATTTTTATGACACAATTGGGTATTAGTTATTAAAAGTCTAAGATAATTTAAAGATACTTTATTATTTATCACGTGGTGTATAGAGCAACTGGCATAGGAAAGTTTCAGCCTAATCAAGAATTTAGAATGAGTATATATTTGGGATTGATTATACTAATTTTTACAATATAGAAATAATTATTTTTATTTTTAAAATAAAAAAATATTCATTTTATTTTTTAAAAAATTTATCATTTTAGAATTTATAAAAGAGTTAAAATAATTTTTTTATCTTTCAAAAATAATAAAAAAAGTTATCCTCAAAACTCAACATAAGTTATTTTTAATCTTTTAAAAATAAAATAAAATTTTACTCAATCTAAAATTTCAATTCACAAAAATATTAATTGTTAAAATTTACCAAAAAAAAAAGTTATCATCCACAATAATTTACTATTCAACTCCTGTTATTCAAACAGGTAACAGAATTTCTAACTACAAACATAGTGACGTGACTAAAATGACATATTTTCATATTTTTATTATTATATTAACAAATTTTAAGTTTGAAATGGTTCATGTTTAAAGATACTGTAATGCAAAAACTACTCATGCATTTGACAAATCATAACCTCCATGATGAATAGAGATAATACCAACTTTTTTTCTTTTTTTCATTTCAATAGTTATGCACAGCTAAAATTTGTGGGCCTGTTTGACTATTTCCATTTAGAGAACGAAAAAATATTGCTTTTGCATGTTGAGTGTGTATCTACTCTTTTTCTTATTATATCCGGCCAAACCTTTTTTTCAAGAATCTTCATACCATGTTGAAGAATACCCATTTGTGTTTGCGTATAATAAAATACCGCTAATATTATGATGTATACGATTCCCATGTCACTTAGGCCGACATTTTTAATAGACAAAATAGAAAAATCTGTAACTGCATCCAACCAGAGAATTGGTATCTTTGGCCAAAAAAATCACAAAGATTCTATGAAAGATTTGATAGAACATAACTTAGCCATAGGTTTGGGTTTTTCTTTTATTATTATACAAAAGTAGGAGAATACACTTTACAGAGAGAACAAATGAACAAATGATAGTAAGTTTTGCAAAAAAAAAATTATAAATGATTTTACTTGTTTAATTTAAAGAATTCAAGTTGTTCTTTGGATTTTTCTAAATTATTTTTAAAATTTTTAAAATGGACTCAATTAAAATTATAGTCTATAAACATTTTATAATTTTCTTATTTAATTCTCATTTTTATTTTTTAAACATTTTTCATAAAATATTTTTTTAACAAAAAATTTCTATGTAGTTTTCATTTTTCACCCTCTCTTTAAATATTATATAAATTTATTTTACTCCATCTAAATATTGTGTGTTTTATATTTAATTTTTTAAAAATATTGTAAGTTTCTCATTAAAATAAATAAATAATTATAATACTTAAAATGGTCAAATTAAAAAGGCAGTAAAAGAGATATTTTTGTTATATAAAAAAAGATAAAGAAAGCACATATGTAAATAAATAGTTCCAATTGCATCAACCAACAACCAATGATTTAGTCCAAACAGAAAATTCACAAGCAACCAAAGCATATTAAAATAAGAAGATATAAGTTTAGCTAAAAAGTTGTTGAGAATCGGAAAAAAATATTTGTGAAAGCTAAACATAACTACTTTCAACAATTACTATAACAAGAATCTTTGGATATGTTGTATTTCAGTAAGATTATGAAGTAAAAAAAAATCACTTTATCATGTCATGAAGTGAAAAAGATCATTTAATAACAAAAAGTATTTTATAGGAGATTCATTTAAAACAAATTAAAAATAAAATAAAAATATTTTTGAAGTGTAAAAATTTTAATTAAACCTAGAAAATATTGCCATAGTTAAAAATGCTTTTTTAAAAAATAACCTTTCAAAAATATTTTGATATTTTTTCATATACGACCAATTAACTTATAAAAAAGCTATTATAAAAAATAGAGTGAACTGCCTCTTTAGTTCTTGAACTTGTTACGAAAGTTCATTTTAGTCCCTGAAAAACGTAAATTAACCTGTTAGTCCCTAACTTTGTTAATCGTGTTTCACGTTAGTCCAAGGAGGCAATTTCCGTTAATGACGTGCTTACGTGTGGCGTTAAATGCCATGCTGGAAGATCAAATGCTGATGTGTGACGTTAAATGCCACGTTGAAATGCCAGATGTCATAAAACGACGTCGTTTGAAAAAATAAATAATAAACCATGTACACATCATCGTCGTCGTCATCTTCATCACTCTTGTCTCCTTCCAGATACTCGAAAATATAATGTGGCAAAGGTAAAAACGAACCTTGGAAGATTGAAACTCAGTGAGTAAGGTTCGAAATTTGTAAGCAATTCGTTAACTTTGCGAAGGTCAGAGTTCAATCAATGGGGGTCAGAGTTTGAAGCTTAAGAATTTGGTGAAACAACGGGGGTTTAAATTGGTGTAGTGATATAATGTTCGCTTCGTGCTATTTAAAACAGCCATGGTGTTTCAAACCCAGGTTTGGTGATTCAAACTTAGGGTTTTGATATGCCATTCAATTCAATTAATTTTAGTTTGATTTGCGGAATTTTGCGCTCAGAATTGGGGAGTTCCATTGCAATTCGATCTTTAGGGTTTTGGTGTTAGGAAGATGGGATTAAGTTTTGCATTGCATGTTCTATTCATTGCTGGATTTGGTGTTTTTTGGGGCGTAAGGGTAACCCCTTTTTTGTTTAGAATTGCAAGTGTTTCTTTGGATTACTCTATCATTAGTCTAATTCATGCATGTGGTTGTTGACATATGCACAAATTGTAGTTAGTTGATTTGTAATAAGCAAACATGGAGGGGGAGTTTTGTGTTATTTGGAAACGGAAATAACTGCAATTTGGCTTAATTTGAGAGCATTGATGGGTGGGTCTTTTTCTGATTTGTTAGATGCTTGTTGTTGCTGTATGAATCTGTCCAATGAAAAACGCAACCCCAACAGGTTTTGGTGTTGGGAAGACGGGATGAAGTTTTGCATTGCATGTTCTATTCATTGTTGAATTTGGTGTTTTCTGGACGTAAGGGTAACCCCTGTTTTTGTTCAGAATTGCAAGTGTTTCTCTTAATTTGAGAGTATTAATGGGTGGGTCTTTTTTTGATTTGTTGGGTGCTTGCTGTTGCTGTATGAATCTGTCCAATGAGAAACGCAACCCCAACAGAGCTCAAGAATTGATTTGGATGAATTGAGAGCACCTGATAGGAAGAAGACTGAATCAAAAGTCCAAGTAGCATTCCAACGCCACACATCAGCATTTGACCTTCCAGCATGCTATTTAACGCCACACGTCAGCATGTCGTTAATATAAATTGATCCTTAGACTAACGTGAAACACGATTAACAAAGTCAGGAACTAACGGGTTAATTTACGTCTCTCAGAGACTAAAATAAATTTTCGTAACAAGTTCAAGAATTATAGAGATAGTTCACTCATAAAAAATACCCATAATAAACAGATTTTAATTTTTAAAAACAGAAAAGATGAGTAGGAATTGACATGTTTACAAGGTCAACTGTTCGTAGTATATTGAGATTGCCGCCTAAAGACCTTGTTCATTTTTCTTCTCGTTGTGCGAGTCATTATTACGACTTCAGCTTTTGCTTTCAACCCTTCTCACTTCTGACTTCTCACTTCTCACTTCTCACTTCTCTCTCACTCAATCACTTCAAACTTCAAAGCTATCAAATTCGTACCGTATCAAATTGGTCAGAATGTCAATTTGTCTGTTTAGAAGTTAGGATTAAGAAAATTCAACCAGATAATATTTTTTTTAAATAAACTAACTGAAAAATTGGCATTAATTTAGTGTGTATCTAAATTAATTGTGAAAAATAAATTCTGTTAATAATATAATCAAATGAACAACATAAGGCAATTATTTAAATATGATAAAAAAAAGTGTTTTTTAAGAAATTTATATGTTTCTTAAAAAAAAATTCTTAAGAATCATTTATATATTTATATAATGAGATAAATCTTGGTTTAGAAACCTCCCACATGGACGCGAATGGAACACATGAAGAGCCGTGTGACACGTGTCCATATTAGTTATGGAGGTGAACGAGCAAAGCATGAATGATGCTCAACCCAAAGTGTAACTAACAGTACCTCTAACAGAACCATCTGTGTCGCATTTCACCCACTAGTTTCGAGCTTGCTGAATGATGCGATCGATGAGCAAAAAAAGTTTCATGAGAAGAAATATTTAGTGTTTCCTTCCGCCAAAATGTACCGATCGAATAGAAGACCAAGAAGACGTGGCCGGCAACTCACTTCTTTGGATTTGTGGCATTCCCTCTCAAGACATGAAGAACCGTTTCAGGCTCAGAGCCACACAAGGCACTCATCACTAGAACATATTTGTCTTTTACCTAAAAAACTATTAGTTTTCAGATCATCCACAGAAAACAGTGTGTCCGATATGATTCTAAAGTTTTATTTAATTGATTATTATAATCTCATTTTTTCATTGAGATTATATTTGTTTTATCGTAATCTAAATTATTAAACACATTCAAATAATAACATTTAACCTTTTATCCATTAAATTATAATTTTAAAGTTATCTAATCTAAACATAATCTTAATACAAAGATTGTGAACTAATTTTCATTGGACCAATCAAAACCTTTATGATCACCAATTTATTTGTGAAAACAGACATGAATATTTTGGCAAGAATATTAGAATAATATTGGTATAGGAGATGGAAATGATTTAATATTTTTTTTCTATAATTATAAGTATCTTTATTTAGTTTTATAGATTTTATTATTATTCATTGTAATTTATAATATTTAAATATTTATTATTAAAAATCAGTTAGTAGACTAGATAAAATTCTTCATAAGCTTGCGATGTTGCCATTTAACAAAAACATAATATGTGTTTTGTTAGCTATCTCTTTCTTATTCTAAAGTTTTCATGAGTGTAATACTTAATATGATATGAAGTATCATAATAATATTTAATAATTTTAATAAAAATTATTTTTTAAATATCACTTAAAAATTTAATTATAATATTTAGTTTTTAATTATAGCTATACTCTTCATAATAATATTAATTAATAAAAAATAGAGAATATGATAAATAAAAACAATGATATTAATTAATTTTTTAATTTATATAAAATAAACTTAAACAACATATAAAAAATAGAGAAATTATTTTATAAATAAAATTATATTGTTAAAATTATTTTAAATCTAAATTGCATGCTAGTTATTTTTAAAACTATTAAAAAGTTGTAGTGACTACCTCCGTTACCGTTTAAGATTTCAATTATTTACTCAAAATCAATCTTTCACTTTTATGTTCAACACATTTTGATAATTTCTTATTTTTATAAAATATTTATATTTATATTTATTTAATTTTATAATATTTAGTTTAATTATTAAATATGTTATTCAAATTATTTATAATAAATATTTTATTTTTATTGATAAAATTATAAAGATAAAGTAAATATTTTTGTGATAAAAATGTAATTAAAAAATTAAAAACATTTTTAATTTTAAAAATAAAAATTTATTTAATAATATATTTTTTATTATAAAAAAGAAACACAACATAAATAATAAAATAAATAGATAAATAAAATTATTAAACCTTATTTTTATAATATAAAATCATTAAAATAACTATAAACTTATTTATATATTAATTTTATTTAATAGAAAGATATATAAATAGAAATAAATTTAAAAAATTTAATATTTTTATTTTTAGTATAATAATTTAATTTAAATAAAATTAAATATTTAAAATTATAATTAATAAAAATAATTATAATAATAATATTTCAGTATAGTGATTATATTTTTGTTTATAATTTTATTTTTATCAGCTAATTTTAATTTAATTTGTAAATTTTTTACCTTTGAATTTTTATCAAATACACCTTAAAAAACTAATTAATGTTCTTAATAGGTTAAAATTATTATGTAATTTCCTATTCTATCCTCAATTTTTAATTAATTTATTTTTTTATCAATTAAGAGTTTATAAAAAAATATATAGTAGATAAAAAATAATAAATAATATCTTACGCTTTTAAAATTAATACAGAAAATGAACATGTTTTTCTGAAAGGATATTACTATTCAATATCTTAAGTCCACTGGTTAAAGAATAAAAAAAATGATGAAATTATATTGGAATATACTAAAAATCATGAGGATATAAGGTTGTTTTATAACAAAATTTTTATTTGTAGTTCTTTAACCATTGTTCTCAACTCTCAAGATAGTGGTTAGCATTTTATTTTATTTTTAAATGATAACATAAAGAAATGGAGGGAATATCTTATAACTTTAAACAATATAGAAACAATGGAGAAAGTATTTGATAAACCATATAAAATTATTTGAATTACATAAAAAATTCCTTTTTTTAAAATGGATGTGTGTCGCAACCGTAATTCCGACGAGACGACGAACTCGCTAGAATTTTGAAAATGTATTTAATTGTATGTGGAGCCGCCACCAAATTTTATTTTAAGGGAAAACATTTGGAAAAACCCTAACTTGAGGATGAAATTCTAGGTTCGGGAGTCGGTTACAAATAAGGAAGGTGTTAGGCACCCTATTTGTCCGTTCCGAAGAACGGTACCCTTGAATTGAGTGTGTGATTTTCTTTAAAAATTGTTTGATCCCTTAAATATAATTAATAAAAATAAATAGGTTTGTATGAAAATAGCCTGACAGGACTTGATCCTGCTCCTACGTATTCCCTGCTGCAATGAGAAATTCAAGGCTACGTAGTTCTGGTTGTTTGGAAGAGTTTTTAGAAGAATTTTGAGCTATTTGGTTTTCAAATATGCTTTCAGTTCCACATATGCACAGAGTCTAAGGCAAACGAGGGTTGCACTTAGACTCATATGACTCTCTAAATGTCAAACAGTAGGGTATGCTACCAGTTCGCACTTAGAGTTCATTGCGTGAGAACAAAGGTTTTGGAAGAAGTTTTTAGAAGAGTTTGGGACGATTTTAGCCTTTAAACATCCTCTCAGTTCCACCTATGCACAGAGTCTAAGATAAACGAAGGTTACACTTAGACTCATATGACTCTCTAAATGTCAAACAGTAGGGTATGCTACCAGTTTGCACTTAGAGCTCATTGCGTGAGAACCAAGGTTTTTGAAGAAGTTTTAGAAGAGTTTGGGACGATTTTAGCCTTTAAACATCCTCTCAGTTCCACATATGCACAGAGTCTAAGATAAACGAAGGTTACACTTAGACTCATATGACTCTCTAAATGTCAAACAGTAGGGTATGCTACCAGTTTGCACTTAGAGCTCATTGTGTGAGAACCAAGGTTTTTGAAGAAGTTTTAGAAGAGTTTGGGACGATTTTAGCCTTTAAACATCCTCTCAGTTCCACATATGCACAGAGTCTAAGATAAACGAAGGTTACACTTAGACTCATATGACTCTCTAAATGTCAAACAGTAGGGTATGCTACCAGTTTGCACTTAGAGCTCATTGTGTGAGAACCAAGGTGTTTGAAGAAGTTTTAGAAGAGTTTTGGATAATTTTAGTTTTCAAAAGTCTTCTATACTTTCAACTTTGAAGTTCATTGCATGAGATCTAGGATCGTTTAGGGCTTTGAAATTTCTTTAAAGACTGAGTTTAACAACGATGTGCATCAATACTTTCAATGATATCAGCTGTGGAATTGTATGCTAGTACGTTCATATATATGGATCCAAGTTGTTTCCATCTCTTGTCTCCATTCTCCACTCTTGAGCCTGGTGAGCCTAAGATTAAACAGGGTCCTTATTCTAGTGAACCTGCTGCCCTAGTCTAGACGTTGTTCCAGATTCTAGGTCCTAGAAATTAATTTTTCTGACATGCCAAATTCAAATTTAAGAGCTGTCATTTTTAAAGAATAGTGGTCTTTTGCTAACCTGCGCATGAATTTTACTAACCGGATTTGCTGCCTTAGATGTTATATTCCAGGTTTCAATAACTCACATTGTTATTTTGATTCATCTGGACTGATTGTGAGGGAATTTTACAGCACCTGAATTAATCTTCCTAGCAACTTCCCCAACAGTCAGTCATTCCCCTGGATGTGTGGCTAGTGTCTACTTCAAGACCCAACCTGCAGTGATTATGGGAGAGCTAGGGGATGTGACTCGGGGTGTAACATTTAAATTGCTAACTCACCAATCCTGTTTATTCCTTAAGTCATTTTAATCAGCTACTAAATGTATCAGGATGGGTTGCCCAAACTGTTCCTCCAGCAAGGCCTACCAAGGTTTAGTTTGGCTATGATCCTTTGCTGAACTTTACCTATCAGAGCCAACCATGTCCAGAGTTCTAAAACTGATTTAGCGACCTTAAATTCTTTTAAACAAATAGTTTTTACCCACACAGTATCAGGTAAGATACACATAAGGCTACTGATTTCAATCCTATCTTGTAACTCCCGCAGGTTTTTCAAGTCTTTCTTACATAATACAACATAGTTTATTTAGCCTGATACTTAAACTGGTTGTTGCTATGGCTGCTGTTAATACAACAGGACCTGGACTAAACCTTATAGACCCTAGATTGAACTCTTGGCTGCCAGGATCTGTAGTGGGGTTTGACAGCTACTGTGAACCTAAATAAATGGTTGCAATTTGTGCAGATAAAGTGTAGACCTATGGCATCTTCTGCTGCTGTAAGGTCTTGAGAATGTGAATCAAAGCATGATCTTGTGGAACTAGCCTAGGATTAACTGCTCATGTCTCTAACACTATAATTAGTGATGATGATTAAATTAGAAGGCTTTTATCCCGAGACAACTCTGGTTGCATGTCTTATGGTTAAATTTTCTGGTGTTGGTCTAAATGACGTTTCATAGCATTTGCTCAGAATTGTCAGCCAAGGTTGTTATGCTGAAACATCTATAAGGGAAAAGGCTAATTATGTCCTGCCTATAAGATGGTTTCTGGCCAATTGTATGTGTCATGAGGGATAGGATATTAGGGGTTTATCATTTCCACACCCAATAGGTCTTATTCTTCAAAAGAAAATCCCCTATTTGGTTTCCTTTTGGCAATTAAAATTCTGCCACCTAGAATCAGGGCTCATATCAGTGACAGACCAAGCCAATGACCAACCTCAAAATTAATTTGGGCTAGGATGCCCACAGGTGCATGACCTAGTAGGGCTTGTTGTTATGACAAGTTTGGGATATGGACCAGTTTTTTGGGTTTCTTATGGTTTTACTGTAGTTTATAAGATGCTAGTCCTAAACTGAGAAAAGCAAACTGTGAAGCCATATACCAGAATCTTACAAAAACATAGTTCCTAACTGTCATGATATGGCTCCTGCCCAACCTTTATGAGACTCGGATCCTATGCGGCTAGTATAAACTCTGCTGACACAACCTCACCATAATTTCCAGAACCTATCTTGATTCTCAACCACGCAAAGTGATTTCAATTCCTGATTAAAGCTCATTCTGGTTCTTCCTAGCTCCTGTTTATTAAGGATTTGTAACATTCCTGGCCTAAGACTTTAGTGTTTAAGTTTACAGTTTATGTACCAAGGACATGGGAGTCTATACACCAATCTATTGATGCTAACCTGTCTCTGGCCGATTGGCTCTTGACTTGTATGTGATCAATGGTTCTTTGTCAGCTAATTTTGATTAGGCCTGTTATAACTCCCAGAGCACATCATAATCTCCCAGAGCACATCACAACTTAGTTTCATTTTCCAGAACTAAAAACTCTCTTTCTAGGGTGAGTATAGATTCCTAGCTTGGATTTCTCACATAGATGTATAACTCGATGTTAAATTTGTAACTTAACCCTCCCTGAGCCACTTTCGCTTAAACCACTGTATCCTCCCAGTCTAAGTTGAGCTCTAGTGAAAGCTTACTATAGGTTATTCTTATGTAGACCTCTAGTTGGTGTAGGTATTGATCCTAACTAGTCTGCATCTAACCAAATAATGACATCATCTGCACCTTAGTCATGAACACTAAGTCTAAGAAAAACATATCCTTTCTCTCAAAGCCAATCGTGGTTGTTATTCCTATCCAAGATGGTTGATGTGCAACAGGATATAGCTTAAAAACTCTAATACCCAGTGCAGCATCTGATACTGCTACATGTACTGTCTAAGAGGCTGGAGATATTGGGCAGGAGTAATCTGGTGCGGATTCCAGGTACTGCTAAATACCAATTCAAAAGGTAACTTAAAACCACAACTAAACCTTAAGGTTTTTCTGGAACTTGTGAGGAAAGAAAGGCAAGCTTTTAGATATCTGTTACAGACTAGGGGCAGACTTTGGCACTCAAGGCTTCAAGTCACCTATTTCATGGACCACTCATTCAGAGACAACAACTTAGCTTATCAAAAAATTCATGAAAAGTGCATGGTTTTTAGGCATACTTTGCAGACCAGACTGAGATCATCATACTTGAATTAGTTGAAACAGGAATTTAGCCAGAAAAGCAGAAACTTCCTAGAGGCGTGTCATGGACCAGACCTCTAAAGCAACTTATTAGTAACCTGTTGACACGCTCGTCGCAAACGTGCAAAAATAATTTCCAGATTTCCCCCAAACTATTGGTATAGTATAAGGTGCAACCTAGGTCATCTCCCAAAGACCATTTCATATTCTTAAGCAAATTAGGAGAAAGTTAGAAAAAAGGGGATTTTGTAAATATATGATATTAAGTGCGAAATGCAAAATACAGACTGAAATTAATTTGACTTAACAATTATCAACTCAAGGAATTCAGAGGCTATTTTCTTAACTAATCATTGATCACTAAAATCATGCATTGTGGTTATCAACCTAGGATCATCTGGAACCCCTAGAATGATCCTTGAATTCTCTACTGAGAAACCTCTCAGAATTTAATTGATTATGATCAATAAGATTTAGTAACCACTTAATCTTTTATCTAAACCAATTTCACAATCAGAATTCAGTTGAAGTAAGTAATAAAATGAAAACCTTCAATTCAATTACTTAATTTCTACTCTTCAAACTTTTGGAAAATGATTTACCAATCAAAAACCAATTATAAATCAATTATACATTAATCAAAATACGTCAACCGATCAAACTTTGATTAAAAGAATAAAATTGAAGAACATAGTAAAGTAGAGTAGAAATCACTCAATAAGCATGTAAATAAAGATCAAGACCTCAAAGTTAAAATGAAAATAGCTTGAATCCTTGAATTGAAACTACGAACCTAGCCTTCCATGAAGGAGGCAAACTAACAACAAAGAAAGAGGAAAACTAACAACAAATAAATCCTAAGCCTTCCATGTAGGAGGCAACTAACAACAAATAAATCCTAAGCCTTCCATGTAGGAGGCAACTAACAATAAAGAAAAACTAAGCCTTCCATGTAGGAGGCAAACTAACAAGAAAGAAAACCTAAGCCTTCCATGAAGGAGGCAAAACTAACAAGAAAGAAAGAAAGAAAGGAAGAAAATGGTATTGGAGTTAATCTCCAAAATGGTGTGTGTCTCCTCTTGCAAACCCTTCTATTTATAGAGGATTTTTGAGGCATCATCTTCAGAAAGTCACCAACTAGGATATTACTTTTCTACCCTTTTCTTGCTTTCACATGGGCTTTGTTGAAATTGCAAAACACTTTTGAATTTTTGCCACCAATGAGCACAACAATTTTGACTTTCTTGCACCGCAATTTCGGATGTTCACATGTCCGAATTAGAGCTTGACTTCTGAAGAAAAGTTGTAGCCCTGGATCTTAGCTGTCCAACAAATTTGATTTCATCTCAATATGACTTCTATATCTCAAGATATGGTCGGATCGTTTCACACTGTTCAAATTCCACGTCAGCAACACTATCTCATCTTTTGAGATATTTTCGGAGTCCTAAACATCCCATTTAGAATCTGCTCTTGCTTTGTAACTATGGACACTTATTTAAGCTTTCATTCAAGATAGATTTCATGATTTTTGGATGTCTACAACTCCTATTATGCTTAAAATACTATAATAGTGTCATTTTAATCGGGTAAGCAAAGAAATTCAATTAAACTTCATATGAACCCAAACTCATAAAATATGACAAAGATCACTTAATTGAACATATAAGAAGTCTTAATGAGATAAAAGTGAGAGATAATTATTTATGAAATCTATGCTTATCACCTGTACAATGAGGTAGAAGGTTTCTAATTAAACTTCATGATCGAAACCAGACTTAAGTTTTAACCTCAAAGATCCTGTATTGATACCCAAAACAGCAGTGGCAATACTTTATACAGCAACCTAATTTATCACAGTATTCTGAGACTCAGAATCGGTTATTGACAACCAGCTCCGTCATGCCTATAAAGATAGTTCCTGATCAGACATGCATAAACTGAAGGAAAGGTTATAAGAAACTCATCATTCCTATACGCTACTGACAGTGAACTAATCAAAGCCTATATATCTCATCATCCACCTGAAAGTTTCCTACTCGATCCCTTTTGACCAGCAAAGTTCTGTCACCTGATGTACCAGGTTTAGGAAGCTAGCCTATTTCTCGAAATGTTTCTAGGTAGACATACATTTAAACAGAACAGATATGATTTATAGGATAGCAATATCTAGAGAATGAATTGATGTTTGATATGAAATCAATTACAGCACAGTGAAACACAGGTTCTCCTTTCCTAAATTCTGACTATACTTATGTAAGCAAATTAATTCTCAAATTCGGCAAATATAAGTAGCTTCTTAACATCTTAATAACTGAAACTTTCAGGTAAAAAGACGCTGCTGTAATTGACGCAGAAATCAATTCTCATTGATTTTAAAGAATCTTGACCTCATTTGAGCCTAGAAACTTTAGCTAGCATATACACTTGAACTATCAATTCTGAATCAAGAATTAAAACAGGTATTGTAATCATCGAAGTATATGAATTCTACACATTCAAAGTTCAATCATAATGTGGAGAAGATGAAACAGCGAATTTGCGCAGATTCGAAAGAGAGAGAAAGATGAAAGATGCAAGTCTAACCTGTGAGTATCGAATTAAAACGAGAGAACCTTCGTGGTTATGCAGAAGAAGTTGAACAATAGCAGAGATGTCCAAGAACCAGAACCAATTCAACTTCCCGCGCCAAAAATCTGACAGAAGAGTCAAAGCTCCTTCTCTGAATTTTGCACAAAAATGCTTCCAATCCTAAGCCCCTTCGATTCTCCTATCCCTCTGTTCTCCTCTTCTTCTCCTCTTCACTCTGTTTCTACAGTTTTTCCTCTCCAAAAAGCCGTCCCCCTCCAATTCTTCCAAAAAACCTTTTATACCCTTCTTTTGCTAGTGTCATACCTTCACCCCTTTGGTTTCTCACTAACCCAACAAAATACCCATCCTAACTAACCTCTAACTACCCTAACTAATTCTTAACTAACCCTAGCCTATTAGGATGGGGACCAATCCCCTCTCAATTTTCTCTTTTTTTCCCCTTTTTTATTTATTATGGTTATTATTATTATTATTTTGCACTTCTTCTTATTGGCCCTCTTCTCTTTTCCATTAATTTAGCCTTGGTGATTCAATTAAGACTCCCCGGACGGAAATTGGTGTTCACAGTTTCCCCCTCTTTACTCGGTTCTTACCAAATAATACGAAGATACCATTCGTATTATACAGGTAAGAAGTGAGTAAAGACGTGAACCAATTTCGTCTGGAAGCCGCAAAGTGCGTTGATACCTTATTGTGCGTCTTGAAAATTTGCCCCTACATAGTCTTGTGTGATAGACTAAAATGCATAAAATAAACTTGGAGAGCCTTGTGTGATAGGCTGGAAATGCAGAGAAATTAAACAAGCAGAGCCTCGTGTGATAGGCCGAAATGCAGAAAAATAAACATGCAGAGCCTCGTGTGATAGGCTGGAATGCAGAAATTTAAACATGCAGAGCCTTGTGTGATAGGCTGGAAATGCAGAGAAATTAAACAGGCGGAGCCTCATGTGATAGGCTGAAATACAGAAAATAAACATGCAGAGCCTCGTGTGATAGGCTGGAATGCAGAAATTTAAACATGCAGAGCCTTGTGTGATAGGCTGGAAATGCAGAGAAATTAAACATGCAGAGCCTCGTGTGATAGGTTGGAATGCAGAAATTTAAACATGGAGAGCCTTGTGTGATAGGCTGGAAATGCAGAAAAATTAAACAGGCAGAGCCTCGTGTGATAGGCTGGAATGCAGAAATTTAAACATGCAGAGCCTCGTGTGATAGGCTGGAATGCAGAAATTTAAACATGGAGAGCCTTGTGTGATAGGCTGGAAATGCAGAAAAATTAAACAGGCAGAGCCTCGTGTGATAGGCTGGAATGCAGAAATTTAAACATGCAGAGCCTCGTGTGATAGGCTGGAATGCAGAAAATAAAACAGGCGAAGCCTCGTGTGATAGGCTAAAATGCAGAAATTTAAACATGCAGAGTCTCGTGTGATAGGCTGGAATGCAGAAAATAAAACAGGCGAAGCCTCGTGTGATAGGCTAAAATGCAGAAATTTAAACATGGAGAGCCTCGTGTGATAGGCTGGAATGCAGAAAATAAAACAGGCGAAGCCTCGTGTGATAGGCTAAAATGCAGAAATTTAAACATGCAGAGCCTCGTGTGATAGGCTGGAATGCAGAAAATAAAACAGGCGAAGCCTCGTGTGATAGGCTAAAATGCAGAAATTTAAACATGGAGAGCCTTGTGTGATAGGCTGAAAATGCAGAAAAATTAAACAGGCGGAGCCTCGTGTGATAGGCTGAAAATTTGACATGAATTAAAATACCACAAAAACTTCATTTGATTTTTATTTAATGTTGCAGCCTCTGAATCCACAGCTTCCTTATAACACACTTCTTATGTCTTTTTGAATGAGTTAGAGCCTGCAATGGGTCTTCCATTTTGCTCTTGTTGGCAAACTGTGTGTATCGCAATGCCTATTCTGTAGAGAAGAAATCATTCATGTTATTAGATGACCATTACTTGCGAAATTTTCGATTTCACTATGATTTGAACAGTCTTAGTATTTAATAATTGCTGTGATATGCTTAATTTTGTATATATGCTTGATCAAGGAATACAACTGAACCCATGAAATGGCTGAACTTTTAAAGGTACAAAGAAAAGAAGAATTAGAAGACTAGGTATTTGGAGGTGTAGTCTTGGATGTTCTTGTGCCTTTGAGACGACCGGTACTAGTATTGTATTTTCATAACCTTTCCTGCCTTATCGCCCATGCTTATTAGGAAACAAAGTTTTGCCCCAGTATCAGCCTAGCTGAACGACTTGCCCCAATATCAGCCCAACCCTGTTCCAATCGGCCCTAAACTAATTTCAATGTTGGCCTATTTCTCCTTTATCCATTCCTGGCCCTTTCATCGATTTTCCCCTGTACCACATTCTTGTCCCCACTCATTCTTGAAGATCATCTCGTGATGGTAAGAACTTTTCTTTTATTTGTCTAGGGCGCCCTCGTGGATCCTAGCGCATTTTTGATGCCCTAACTTTTGCCTAGATCGCCCTTGCGGGTTTTCGACCTAGCGGGCTTTTCAGATGCCCTAACTTTTGCCTAGATCGCCCTTGTGGGTTTTCGACCTAGCGGGCTGTTCAGATGCCCCAACTTTTGTCTAGATCGCCCTTGCGGGTTTTCGACCTAGCGGGCTTTTCAGATGCCCTAACTTTTGCCTAGATCGCCCTTGCGGGTTTTCGACCTAGCGGGCTTTTCAGATGCCCTAACTTTTGCCTAGATCGCCCTTGTGGGTTTTCGACCTAGCGGGCTTTTCAGATGCCCCAACTTTTGTCTAGATCGCCCTTGCGGGTTTTCGACCTAGCGGACTTTTCAGATGCCCTAACTTTTGCCTAGATCGCCCTTGGGGGTTTTCGACCTAGCGGGCTTTTCAGATGCCCTAACTTTTGCCTAGATCGCCCTTGCGGGTTTTCGACCTAGCGGGCTTTTCAGATGCCCTAACTTTTGCCTAGATCGCCCTTGCGGGTTTTCGACCTAGCGGGCCTTTATTAAGCATAATACTTTTTTACAGCATTGGCGTTGGTTGGATTTGCCAGGTCATTCCCATCCATATTAGTTAAAATCAACGCTCCTCCCGAGAAGGCCTTCTTCACTACATATGGCCCATGATAGTTTGGGGCCCATTTTCCTTGTAACGCTTTTTGCATTGGTAATGCCCTTTTAAGAACCAAATCTCCTTCTTGAAATACTCGAGGACGTACTTTCTTTTCGAACGCTTTTTTCATCCTTTTTTGATATAACTGACCGTGGCATAATGCCACCAATCTTTTTTCATCAACCAAGTTCAATTGATCAACCCGGGTCTGTACCCACTCTGCCTCTTCCAACTTTGCATCCATTAACACCCTTAACGAAGGGATCTCTACTTCAATAGGAAGGACAGCCTCCATCCCATAAACAAGCGAGAATGGAGTTGCTCCAGTAGAAGTACGAACTGAAGTACGATATGCGTGGAGGGCATAAGGGAGCATCTCATGCCAATCTTTATATGTGAGCACCATCTTTTGGACGATTTTCTTGATGTTTTTATTGGCTGCCTCCACAGCTCCATTCATCTTTGGCCTGTATGGGGAGGAATTATGATGTTGGATCTTGAACTGGTCACACAATTCTTTCATCATTTTGTTATTAAGATTGGTACCATTATCTGTAATGATTTTGTTGGGCAACCCATACCGGCAAATGAAATCCCTCTTTACGAATTTTACCACCACACTTCAGGTTACGCTGACATAGGAAGCAGCCTCGACCCATTTGGTGAAATAGTTAATAGCAACCAATATGAAACGATGCCCGCTGGATGCTTTAGGCTCAATTGGTCCAATGACATCCATTCCCCACATAGCGAATGGCCATGGTGAAGATAATACATTCAAGGATGTAGGCGGCACATGGATGTTGTCAGCGTATACCTGACATTTATGACAAGTCTTAACATACTTATAGCAATCAGTCTCCATGGTCAACCAGTAATATCCTGCTCGGAGGATCTTCCTTGACATCGCGTGTCCGTTAGCATGCGCGCCAAAAGACCCCTCATGGACCTCTTTCAGAATTTTACTAGCCTCTGCCGCGTCTACACACCTGAGCAGGACCATATCATGATTCCTTTTATATAAAATTTCTCCATCGAGAAAGAAACTGGCAGCTAATCTCCTTAAAGTTCTTTTGTCATTTTCTGAGGCATGATCAGGATACTCCTTATCTCTCAAAAAGCGCCGGATATCATGATACCAGGGCTGCCCATCCTGTTCTTCTTCAACTGACTGGCAAAAGGCCTGCCGATCTCGACGTTGAATCTGGATGAGGGGCATATCCTCCTCTTTACCTATTTTAAACATAGACGAAAGGGTGGCTAGGGCATCAGCCAATTGATTGTCCTCTCGAGGTATATGTGCAAAAGTGACGTCCTCAAAGTGCTCCAATAATTCCTTAATATAAGCCTGGTATGGGATTAACTTTGCATCTCGAGTTTCCCATTCACCTTTAACCTGGTGGATAACTAGAGCTGAATCACCAAAGACCTCCAAGTTCTTGACACTAGCATCAATTGCTGCTTGTATTCCCATGATGCAGGCTTTGTATTCGGCAACATTATTAGTACAATCGAAGCCTAATCTAGCCGTGATAGGTACATATTGTCCCTCTGGGGAAATTAATATGGCTCCTATGCCATGACCCATTATGTTGGATGCCCCATCAAACAACATTATCCACTTCTCTTTTACTTCTTGTTCCGGCTCACTAAACACTGCCATTAAATCCTCATCCGGAAACCCTTGTCTCATCGGCTGATAATCACTTAGGGGTTGTTGAGCCAAGTAATCTGCAAGCGCACTACCTTTAATTTCCTTTTGCGTGACATACACAATATCATATTCTGATAACCAAACCTGCCATCTGGCAATTCGTCCAGACAAAGCGGGCTTCTCAAAGATATACTTAATCGGATCCATCCTAGAGATCAACCAAGTAGTATGACTCAACATATACTGTCTTAATCGATGAGCAGCCCATGCCAATGCGCAACAGGTTTGTTCTAACAAGGTATACTTTGCCTCATAGTCGGTAAATTTTTTGCTCAGATAGTAAATGGCATGTTCTTTCTTTCCAGATGCATCTTGTTGACCAAGCATACATCCCATGGCGTTACCCGTCACTGCCAAATATAGAATTAACGGTCTCCCTGGGACTGGAGGGACTAAAACTAGAGGGTCTCACAAATAGAGCTTAATCTTTTCAAAGGCTTCTTGGCAATCCTCATTCCAACTGATGGACTGATTTTTGCGCAAGAGTTTGAAAATCGGTTCACAGGTGGCTGTCAACTGAAAAATGAACCTAGCGATATAATTTATCCTTCCGAGAAACCCCCGTACTTCCTTCTCTGTTTTTGGGACTGGCATTTCTAAGATTGCGCGGACCTTATCAGGATCAACCTCAATTCCCCTTTCACTAACGATGAAGCCTAGCAGTTTCCCTGACTTTACACCGAAAGTGCACTTAGCTGGGTTCATTCTCAACCTGAACTTTCGGAGACGCTCAAATAGTTTTTGCAAATTATCGAGGTGCTCCTCTTCTGTTCTTGACTTGGCGATCATGTCATCCACATATACTTCGATCTCCTTGTGGATCACGTCATGAAACAATGTCACCATGGCTCTCTGATATGTTGCCCCTGCATTTTTCAAACCGAAAGGCATGACTTTGTAACAGAACGTTCCCCAAGCCGTAATAAAAGTCGTTTTCTCCATGTCCTCTTCAGCCATCTTGATTTGATTGTATCCCGAAAAACCGTCCATGAACGAAAAGTAAGAGAACTGGGAAGTATTATCGACTAATACGTCGATATGAGGCAGAGGGAAGTCATCCTTCGGACTGGCCCTATTTAGATCCCTGAAATCTACACACATTCGCACCTTTCCGTCTTTCTTGGGGACTGGTACTATGTTTGCAACCCACTCCGGATATTTTGCTACGGCCAGGAAGCCTGCATCGAATTGCTTTTTTACTTCTCGGATTTTTAGGGACATCTCCGGCCTCATTCTTCTCAATTTCTGCTTCACTGGTGGACAGTCAGGCCTTAAAGGCAACTTATGTTCCACAATCGACGTGTCTAATCCCGGCATATCTTGGTATGACCAAGCAAAAATGTCGCTATATTCATTTAATAGTGCCACTAACCAAGAACGGTTTTCGAACGCGCCTATCTTCACCTCTTTTTTATCCTCCTCAGTCCCCAGATTTATTAGTTCGACAGTCTCTTGGTGAGGTTGTATCAATCTAGATTCCTGTTCTACAAGGCTTAATAATTCTCCAGAAGGCTCAAATTCAAATTCTGTTTCCTCATCCGCTTGATTAACAAGACAGTCAAAATTATTCAATACAATACTAGCGTGATCGTCATTAGGCAAGTTGTTTTCGGATCTGCAAATATGTGAAAAAGGATAAGGTATGGGTGTATTGAAAGGGGAAGAAAATATTGCTGAAAGAATTCTATGATATTTATTGATCAAACATATGTACAAAATTTCACATCAATTACAAATTACATGTAAACTGAATTTAAAATCACAGGAAGCTCGATGATTTCCCAATTTTTTAGCTCCTGTCCCAGTGGGCAGACCATCACCAGGTCATCTATGCTGAGCAGCTCTTCTTTATCAACAACTGCTATCATATCTGGAGTCTCGAACCCGGCACTCCAGAAACTTTCTGAGATATGGCGCAGAGGGACCCTTTTAATCTGGGGTTTCCT
This sequence comes from Canavalia gladiata, assembly GCA_037954105.1. NCBI lineage: Eukaryota > Viridiplantae > Streptophyta > Magnoliopsida > Fabales > Fabaceae > Canavalia > Canavalia gladiata. The sequence goes on from CM075668.1 coordinate 14,539,130, forward strand.
TTTTTCCAATCTAGCCTCCTTTTTCTCTTCCTCAGTGAGTTTGTACCCTAGCCCATACCTGTGCTTATTCTTAATCAACTGCAAAGGCTGGACTAACCCCCTGTTGTTTTGCCCCAGTTTATCTCCGGGATGAAATCCACTTTTCAACATGGTTTTGGCCATCATTAACAAAGCTTTTGGGGGTCGATATTGGTTCACCACCTCTCCTTCTTTAACAGTAGTAACATTAGCAATTTCTAAAGCTTGGAAATGAGTTTCCAAGGCTTCTTCAGCAGCCTCGATATAAGGAGTACTAGATGGTTTGCTGACCAGAAAGTCTTCTTCCGCGGAGACAATAACCAGCCTATTGTCTATAATGAATTTCAATTTCTGATGCAGCGTGGAGGGCACAGCTCGGGCCGAATGAATCCATGGTCTTCCGAGAAGGCAGCTATATGCCGGCACAATATCCATCACTTGAAAGGTTATATTGAACAAAATTGGACCAATTTGAACTGGCAAGTCAATTTCGCCCAATACCTCTCTCCTAGACCCATCAAAGGCCCTCACCACCATAGAGCTTGGTCTCATATGAGCTTCTTCATGTGGTAGTTTAGCTAAAGTGATTTTAGGCATCACATTTAGCGAGGAACCGTTATCTATTAACACACGGGCCAAGATATGATCCCTATACTTCACAGATATATGCAAAGCTTTATTGTGCCCTGCTCCGTTATCAGGGACCTCACTGTCTGCGAAGGTAAGGAAATTGTTGGCCGTAAGGTTATTAGCAATGCCTTCAAAATTCTCTACTGACAAGTTGTGAACCACATGGGCCCCATTCAATATTTTCAGTAATACTCTTCTATGGGGTTCAGAATTCATCATCAACGCTAGTAATGATATTTTAGCGGGGATGCGGTTTAACTGTTCAACAACCGCGTATTCACTCTGACTGATCATTTTTAGGAATTCACAAGCCTCCTCATCAGAAACTGGTTTTTTAAGTTCCCTTCTTTCTTCCTTTTTGCTAACTTCGGGCTTGGGACCTGCCAGAATGGCTTCTCCACAAGGTCTTTCTCTTTTATCCTCCATAGGCGTATAGATACGACCACTCCTGGTCATCCCCCCGATCCCTGCTATGTTTACCACCTCATATGTAGGTTCTTTAGAATTCTCGGATTTTTCTTCTTCCTGTTTTCCCCCAAGAACTTCAGCATTATACTTCCAAGGCACTTCTTTGTTGCTCTTGTATGGGAATGGTCCAGGCAGTTTTATTGTGATAGGCTTTAGGCCATCAGGTGTTGGGACAGCCGTGTTATCTGTATAACGGATAATCAGAGGCCTTGGACATCCCGAGAATGCTTTGTTGATCATATCAACCTCTTCTTCTATACAATTCACCGTAGGTCCTTCATGACTTGGCAACGGATTATTCCCTATATTAGGAATATCCTTTTCAAAATTTAGCCACTTCGCATTTATCAAATTCTGCACTTTTTATTTGAATCCTTGGCAATTCTCAATTGAATGCCCAACTGCCCCAGCATGATATTCACATTTAGCAGACGGATCATACCATTTTGGGTATGGTGGTTCTATAGGTTTCATGGGACATGGGGCTATCAAAGAACTTTGAATCAAATGGGGAAAAAGCTCGGTGTAGCTCATGGGTATTGGGTCAAATTGTACTGGTTTTCTTTCATTGTTATTTGGCCTTCTTTGGTGGGGGTTAGTGTTTGGGCCAGGGTTTTGGCTCCAAGCTTTTTGTGGAGGTTGGGGTATGGTTGGTTGTGGCTGTGTCATGGATGGGGTTGTTTGTTGGAAAACTGTGGGGGGTGTGTATGGTGGTTGATAGTTAGGTTGGGAGGCGGCCACCATCTGAGGGTATGGTGTGTACTGAGGGTGGTAAGGTGTTTGGTAACTAAGTGGTGTAGGTGTGGAGCGATTTGGATCGAACGTGACATGGTGGGCTTCTCCTTCCTTCTTTTTCCAGGAATTATTGGTTGGTTTCTTCATATTTACATTACCAACTGTATTATACATGATCCGTTCTCGGCGCAAACCATTTTCAATCCTTTCTCCGATAAGTACCATATCAGAAAAATTTACTAACACACTGCCGACCATCTTATCATAAAATGGTGCCGGTAGAGTATCCATGAACATCCCAATCATTTCTCTCTCAAATAGAGGGGGTTGAACCTGAGCAGCCAATTCCCTCCATCGTTGGGCATACTCCTTGAAAGTTTCCTCCTCTCTTTTGGTCATATTTTGCAATTGGGATCTATCAGGTGCCATCTCTATGTTGTATTTATACTGTCGGATAAAAGCGTAAGCCAGATCTTTCCATGAGCGAATGTGAGTTCGCTCCAATTGAGTATACCAGATAGCTGCAGCCCCTGTAAGACTGTCTTGAAAACAATGAATCAACAATTTATCGTCATATGCATGAGATGCCATCTTTCGGCAATACATTGTCAGGTGACTTCTTGGGCAGCCGATCCCCTTATATTTTTCAAATTCTGGCATCTTGAATTTGTGAGGAATGATCACGTCGGGCACTAAACACAAGTCGGGTGCTTCTATTGCGCCATAACTACTGCCTTCTATAGCCCGGACCCTTTCCTCTAAATGCTTCCACCTTCCACCTATTTGAGCCTCACCATGGATAGGATTATGTGATTGCATTCCAACTGCTTGATTATCGGCTGTAGGCATCCCGTATGGACCATGATGCCTTAGTATGTGAGTGGAGGGAATTGGTGGATGAGGTGGTTGATAAGGGTTGGATGGGTGTGTGCCTTGTATGTTAGAGCCTGATGGGTTTTCGGTGACGGCAAAATTGGTGTAGTTTGGATTGGTATTTTGTGGTATGGATGAAGGGTTTGTTGGGTTGATAGCAACGCCTTGGACTGGCAGCAGGTTGGATAAGGGGGGTACGTAGTTGGGTGGTAGCCCGTAAGGATGCCATTCAGGATCCACGACCTCTTGTAGAGGCATTGACACACAGCTGTGCCCTGATTTTCTACCCCAGCGGGTCCCTCTGCGCTCTTTTTTTCCAACAATTTCATCATCTGAGCCATCTGTTCCTTTAACTGAGCCACTTCGTTGCGCAGCTCTTCATTCTGTGCCTCTAACTCATTCATGATCCTGACTTTAGAGCGTGTGCTATAAGGATGACGTGGAATTCGTGAATCTGCAATCTTGTTTTCTGTGACAAAAATATGTTAGTTAATTATAAGTATTCTTTATAAATTTAAGTATATGCTAGATGTGTGCCTATGATGGAGGACCCGTTATCTTGGCGAGTATTTTAACCGCGAGCGTGCTTTGGGTGAGTGTGAAATGGAAATTAATGCAGTATCAGACACAGGTATGTAAGAAAGCAAATTCATCATTCATATCATAGAATTTTTCAAGGTATAACTTGCTCCTCCTTTTCAGCTAGAGCGATGTATTTGTTCATTCTCAAGATCAATTCTTTACAAAAATGAAGAAATTCTTCAACTTCGGGTGGAGTGTGCAGCGGATGTAATGATGCTTCGGCTCTCTTAAGCAACGGCGGGATTTCTTCAATAGCAGTATTTGCCAAACTAGCCAATCTCCCAAAGCACTTGGTCCAGTGATCAGCCGTATCTTTGTACCATTGCATCTCATCTTGTAAGTCACTGATACCCCTTTGTTGCATCCTGATTACTTCAATAACCTTCCATTTTTCTTCGTCGACTTCCTTTCCCCATTCAGCTAATAAATTCTGAATTTGTTGATTCAAGTCTTCTATATGTCTTTGCAGCACCCTCTTTTCATCTAATAGGCGACTTGTTTCTGCTTGTGCCCTATTCTTTTCATTCGTGGCTTGGTCCTTTTCCCGCTTGAGCTTATGAACACGATCCCTCAGTTGCTCGACTGTATCTCTCATCCTCTGACTCCCTTGCAGAGCTATGTCTCTTTCCTGCGCCCTCAGTCCTAATTCTTTATTAGCTGCCTGGAGACTCATATGGACTTTAGCTGCGTATTCTCGTTCCGACTTCTGTTGCTCTCTATGATTTTCCATGGCAACTTCTTTTTCCTGTTTTTCTCTTTTTAATTCTGCGTTTTCTTGTTGGGTCTTTAATAGCCTTTCTTCTAGCTTGTTATTTTTTATGGTCATGCTTTCTAACTTTGCCCTTAATTCTTTAACAACTTCATCCTCGATAGCTGCTGGTTCTGCCTGACTCCCTGAAGTAGCTCTTTGAGGTTTGAAAGGTAATTTAATTTGCTGCACTCTTTCTCGGACCCATTGCTTGTATTCCTGTTTGGCTGCACAACTTCTAACCCCCAATTCTTTTCCTTTTATTGTAATTATATTCCAGGCTTCCCTAACTCTTCGAAGTGCTTCGGCGAACTCACCTTCGTAACTCAGAATGAATGGGGTTAGTAACTCGTCTGACGGAGGTTTTAGGATAGGGTAAGCCAACTGCCTTTGCCCCAGTGTTGGATTGTAATTGATACAACCTCTGATACCCATGAGCGGGACGTTTGAGAACCCTTTGCAGTGATAGATTAAGGAAGCTCTTCGTTGCCAAGCCGGCTGCCACCTGATTTGTTCTTCCGTTAGACTGGCAAAATGTACCGCCCATTCTCGGTCACTCCAAAGTTTTATCGGGTAACACAGCAAGTCAGCTATGGGACATTGTACTTTAGTATTTCTTTTGAACACATGTGCGGTTAACCAAACATACAACACCGGCAGACAGCAAACAAGTTTCTTCCCTTTCTTCTCATAGCAGAAATCAAGCGTGTAGTAAACGTCTGCGAGTAAAGCTGTAACAGGATTTTCCCCCTTGTTCTTTTTTGCCAGGAATACATCTATGGCAGCTTGATCAACAAAGCCATCTATAAGAGGGAAAAGCACCAATCCGTATATTGCCAAGGCTAGTACGTCCATAAAAACAATCCACTGATTATTGTCAGATAGATATTGCAAGTAATTTTCTAAGAATTCCCTGGTAAATCCTCTGGCTTGGTTCCTTTCTTGGAAATCCTTTAAAAGATCGTTAGACTGTAACCCTAAAGCTTGTGCGGCGGTTCGGAATGAATGACGGTGCTCTAGGTGATTGTATGGCTTGCAGCCTTCCAAGGGTAGATCCAAAATTTGTTCGAACTCTTCCAGCATAGGTGCCATCTGAAAATCTGGGAAAGTAAAACATCTGAGGGGAGGATCATAATATTGTACTAGAGCTGTGATGGCATTTTCCTGTACTTTAATTTTCAGTAATCCCAAAATATTCCCGTAGATGAGTGCATAGTAAGGTGGATATGCATGCAGGATGTCATGTGAATTTAAAACATGCACGTGATATGCATATAGGCAGGGCTCTTGCATTGTACTCTGCCCCTCTTCTTCTTTTTTCTCTCTCTCTTTCTTATCTTTTTTTTGCTTTCTTTCTCTCTTTTTTTTTTGTTTGCTTTTTTTTTTGTCACGCCATGCAAAAGACTTGATTTATTTATCATACAATAAATAAGTAGAAAAGAATTGTGTGCCCTTTTAGTGCCCTATAACAGGTATCCTGTCCTAGGGAGCTAGGCTTCTCTAATGCATGAACCTCTCATAAGGGTAGTTTGTATTCTTAAGGTATCAAGGTCACTAGAGCCAAGTTCCAGTTTACGATGCTTGCTACAACAGTAGGGAATTCTACCAGTTGTAGGGCATTGTAAATAGGACGCACTCTAGCTGGGGTTTTCGTGGTTGTCAAACAGGACGTGCATCCAAAGTGACACCACTAGACCCCTCTATCCTAGGCTTCACTCAGACCCGGGTATAGGGCCCCTCTCGTGAGATGAAATGCATTAATGTAATTTGGAGGGCACACAAGTATTTGGGATGCCTGCAATTGGGGAAATCACAGCAGATATATATAGCAATTTATTGTTCGTCTACCCTAAGGTTTACACAATGAATAAACAAACAACAATAGATAGATAAGCAAATGAATAAACCGTGCAATAAATAAATCATGCAAATAAACAAGGAAGGGATCAATACAATGCACGCTCAATTGTACGGGCTTGACTCTCAAATGTCCCCAGTGGAGTCGCCATCTGTCGCAACCGTAATTCCGACGAGACGACGAACTCGCTAGAATTTTGAAAATGTATTTAATTGTATGTGGAGCCGCCACCAAATTTTATTTTAAGGGAAAACATTTGGAAAAACCCTAACTTGAGGATGAAATTCTAGGTTCGGGAGTCGGTTACAAATAGGGAAGGTGTTAGGCACCCTATTTGTCCGTTCCGAAGAACGGTACCCTTGAATTGAGTGTGTGATTTTCTTTAAAAATTGTTTGATCCCTTAAATATAATTAATAAAAATAAATAGGTTTGTATGAAAATAGCCTGACAGGACTTGATCCTGCTCCTACGTATTCCCTGGTGCAATGGGAAATTCAAGGCTACGTAGTTCTGGTTGTTTGGAAGAGTTTTTAGAAGAATTTTGAGCTATTTGGTTTTCAAATATGCTTTCAGTTCCACATATGCACAGAGTCTAAGGCAAACGAGGGTTGCACTTAGACTCATATGACTCTCTAAATGTCAAACAATAGGGTATGCTACCAGTTCGCACTTAGAGTTCATTGCGTGAGAACAAAGGTTTTGGAAGAAGTTTTTAGAAGAGTTTGGGACGATTTTAGCCTTTAAACATCCTCTCAGTTCCACCTATGCACAGAGTCTAAGATAAACGAAGGTTACACTTAGACTCATATGACTCTCTAAATGTCAAACAGTAGGGTATGCTACCAGTTTGCACTTAGAGCTCATTGCGTGAGAACCAAGGTTTTTGAAGAAGTTTTAGAAGAGTTTGGGACGATTTTAGCCTTTAAACATCCTCTCAGTTCCACATATGCACAGAGTCTAAGATAAACGAAGGTTACACTTAGACTCATATGACTCTCTAAATGTCAAACAGTAGGGTATGCTACCAGTTTGCACTTAGAGCTCATTGCGTGAGAACCAAGGTTTTTGAAGAAGTTTTAGAAGAGTTTTGGATAATTTTAGTTTTCAAAAGTCTTCTATACTTTCAACTTTGAAGTTCATTGCATGAGATCTAGGATCGTTTAGGGCTTTGAAATTTCTTTAAAGACTGAGTTTAACAACGATGTGCATCAATACTTTCAATGATATCAGCTGTGGAATTGTATGCTAGTACGTTCATATATATGGATCCAAGTTGTTTCCATCTCTTGTCTCCATTCTCCACTCTTGAGCCTGGTGAGCCTAAGATTAAACAGGGTCCTTATTCTAGTGAACCTGCTGCCCTAGTCTAGACGTTGTTCCAGATTCTAGGTCCTAGAAATTAATTTTTCTGACATGCCAAATTCAAATTTAAGAGCTGTCATTTTTAAAGAATAGTGGTCTTTTGCTAACCTGCGCATGAATTTTACTAACCGGATTTGCTGCCTTAGATGTTGTATTCCAGGTTTCAATAACTCACATTGTTATTTTGATTCATCTGGGCTGATTGTGAGGGAATTTTACAGCACCTGAATTAATCTTCCTAGCAACTTCCCCAACAGTCAGTCATTCCCCTGGATGTGTGGCTAGTGTCTACTTCAAGACCCAACCTGCAGTGATTATGGGAGAGCTAGGGGATGTGACTCGGGGTGTAACATTTAAATTGCTAACTCACCAATCCTGTTTATTCCTTAAGTCATTTTAATCAGCTACTAAATGTATCAGGATGGGTTGCCCAAACTGTTCCTCCAACAAGGCCTACCAAGGTTTAGTTTGGCTATGATCCTTTGCTGAACTTTACCTATTAGAGCCAACCATGTCCAGAGTTCTAAAACTGATTTAGCGACCTTAAATTCTTTTAAACAAATAGTTTTTACCCACACAGTATCAGGTAAGATACACATAAGGCTACTGATTTCAATCCTATCTTGTAACTCCCGCAGGTTTTTCAAGTCTTTCTTACATAATACAACATAGTTTATTTAGCCTGATACTTAAACTGGTTGTTGCTATGGCTGCTGTTAATACAACAGGACCTGGACTAAACCTTATAGACCCTAGATTGAACTCTTGGCTGCCAGGATCTGTAGTGGGGTTTGACAGCTACTGTGAACCTAAATAAATGGTTGCAATTTGTGCAGATAAAGTGTAGACCTATGGCATCTTCTGCTGCTGTAAGGTCTTGAGAATGTGAATCAAAGCATGATCTTGTGGAACTAGCCTAGGATTAACTGCTCATGTCTCTAACACTATAATTAGTGATGATGATTAAATTAGAAGGCTTTTATCCCGAGACAACTCTGGTTGCATGTCTTATGGTTAAATTTTCTGGTGTTGGTCTAAATGACGTTTCATAGCATTTGCTCAGAATTGTCAGCCAAGGTTGTTATGCTGAAACATCTATAAGGGAAAAGGCTAATTATGTCCTGCCTATAAGATGGTTTCTGGCCAATTGTATGTGTCATGAGGGATAGGATATTAGGGGTTTATCATTTCCACACCCAATAGGTCTTATTCTTCAAAAGAAAATCCCCTATTTGGTTTCCTTTTGGCAATTAAAATTCTGCCACCTAGAATCAGGGCTCATATCAGTGACAGACCAAGCCAATGACCAACCTCAAAATTAATTTGGGCTAGGATGCCCACAGGTGCATGACCTAGTAGGGCTTGTTGTTATGACAAGTTTGGGATATGGACCAGTTTTTTGGGTTTCTTATGGTTTTACTGTAGTTTATAAGATGCTAGTCCTAAACTGAGAAAAGCAAACTGTGAAGCCATATACCAGAATCTTACAAAAACATAGTTCCTAACTGTCATGATATGGCTCCTGCCCAACCTTTATGAGACTCGGATCCTATGCGGCTAGTATAAACTCTGCTGACACAACCTCACCATAATTTCCAGAACCTATCTTGATTCTCAACCACGCAAAGTGATTTCAATTCCTGATTAAAGCTCATTCTGGTTCTTCCTAGCTCCTGTTTATTAAGGATTTGTAACATTCCTGGCCTAAGACTTTAGTGTTTAAGTTTACAGTTTATGTACCAAGGACATGGGAGTCTATACACCAATCTATTGATGCTAACCTGTCTCTGGCCGATTGGCTCTTGACTTGTATGTGATCAATGGTTCTTTGTCAGCTAATTTTGATTAGGCCTGTTATAACTCCCAGAGCACATCATAATCTCCCAGAGCACATCACAACTTGGTTTCATTTTCCAGAACTAAAAACTCTCTTTCTAGGGTGAGTATAGATTCCTAGCTTGGATTTCTCACATAGATGTATAACTCGATGTTAAATTTGTAACTTAACCCTCCCTGAGCCACTTTCGCTTAAACCACTGTATCCTCCCAGTCTAAGTTGAGCTCTAGTGAAAGCTTACTATAGGTTATTCTTATGTAGACCTCTAGTTGGTGTAGGTATTGATCCTAACTAGTCTGCATCTAACCAAATAATGACATCATCTGCACCTTAGTCATGAACACTAAGTCTAAGAAAAACATATCCTTTCTCTCAAAGCCAATCGTGGTTGTTATTCCTATCCAAGATGGTTGATGTGCAACAGGATATAGCTTAAAAACTCTAATACCCAGTGCAGCATCTGATACTGCTACATGTACTGTCTAAGAGGCTGGAGATATTGGGCAGGAGTAATCTGGTGCGGATTCCAGGTACTGCTAAATACCAATTCAAAAGGTAACTTAAAACCACAACTAAACCTTAAGGTTTTTCTGGAACTTGTGAGGAAAGAAAGGCAAGCTTTTAGATATCTGTTACAGACTAGGGGCAGACTTTGGCACTCAAGGCTTCAAGTCACCTATTTCATGGACCACTCATTCAGAGACAACAACTTAGCTTATCAAAAAATTCATGAAAAGTGCATGGTTTTTAGGCATACTTTGCAGACCAGACTGAGATCATCATACTTGAATTAGTTGAAACAGGAATTTAGCCAGAAAAGCAGAAACTTCCTAGAGGCGTGTCATGGACCAGACCTCTAAAGCAACTTATTAGTAACCTGTTGACACGCTCGTCGCAAACGTGCAAAAATAATTTCCAGATTTCCCCCAAACTATTGGTATAGTATAAGGTGCAACCTAGGTCATCTCCCAAAGACCATTTCATATTCTTAAGCAAATTAGGAGAAAGTTAGAAAAAAGGGGATTTTGTAAATATATGATATTAAGTGCGAAATGCAAAATACAGACTGAAATTAATTTGACTTAACAATTATCAACTCAAGGAATTCAGAGGCTATTTTCTTAACTAATCATTGATCACTAAAATCATGCATTGTGGTTATCAACCTAGGATCATCTGGAACCCCTAGAATGATCCTTGAATTCTCTACTGAGAAACCTCTCAGAATTTAATTGATTATGATCAATAAGATTTAGTAACCACTTAATCTTTTATCTAAACCAATTTCACAATCAGAATTCAGTTGAAGTAAGTAATAAAATGAAAACCTTCAATTCAATTACTTAATTTCTACTCTTCAAACTTTTGGAAAATGATTTACCAATCAAAAACCAATTATAAATCAATTATACATTAATCAAAATACGTCAACCGATCAAACTTTGATTAAAAGAATAAAATTGAAGAACATAGTAAAGTAGAGTAGAAATCACTCAATAAGCATGTAAATAAAGATCAAGACCTCAAAGTTAAAATGAAAATAGCTTGAATCCTTGAATTGAAACTACGAACCTAGCCTTCCATGAAGGAGGCAAACTAACAACAAAGAAAGAGGAAAACTAACAACAAATAAATCCTAAGCCTTCCATGTAGGAGGCAACTAACAACAAATAAATCCTAAGCCTTCCATGTAGGAGGCAACTAACAATAAAGAAAAACTAAGCCTTCCATGTAGGAGGCAAACTAACAAGAAAGAAAACCTAAGCCTTCCATGAAGGAGGCAAAACTAACAAGAAAGAAAGAAAGAAAGGAAGAAAATGGTATTGGAGTTAATCTCCAAAATGGTGTGTGTCTCCTCTTGCAAACCCTTCTATTTATAGAGGATTTTTGAGGCATCATCTTCAGAAAGTCACCAACTAGGATATTACTTTTCTACCCTTTTCTTGCTTTCACATGGGCTTTGTTGAAATTGCAAAACACTTTTGAATTTTTGCCACCAATGAGCACAACAATTTTGACTTTCTTGCACCGCAATTTCGGATGTTCACATGTCCGAATTAGAGCTTGACTTCTGAAGAAAAGTTGTAGCCCTGGATCTTAGCTGTCCAACAAAGTTGATTTCATCTCAATATGACTTCTATATCTCAAGATATGGTCGGATCTTTTCACACTGTTCCAATTCCACGTCAGCAACACTATCTCATCTTTTGAGATATTTTCGGAGTCCTAAACATCCCATTTAGAATCTGCTCTTGCTTTGTAACTATGGACACTTCTTTAAGCTTTCATTCAAGATAGATTTCATGATTTTTGGATGTCTACAACTCCTATTATGCTCAAAATACTATAATAGTGTCATTTTAATCGGGTAAGCAAAGAAATTCAATTAAACTTCATATGAACCCAAACTCATAAAATATGACAAAGATCACTTAATTGAACATATAAGAAGTCTTAATGAGATAAAAGTGAGAGATAATTATTTATGAAATCTATGCTTATCACCTGTACAATGAGGTAGAAGGTTTCTAATTAAACTTCATGATCGAAACCAGACTTAAGTTTTAACCTCAAAGATCCTGTATTGATACCCAAAACAGCAGTGGCAATACTTTATACAGCAACCTAATTTATCACAGTATTCTGAGACTCAGAATCGGTTATTGACAACCAGCTCCGTCATGCCTATAAAGATAGTTCCTGATCAGACATGCATAAACTGAAGGAAAGGTTATAAGAAACTCATCATTCCTATACGCTACTGACAGTGAACTAATCAAAGCCTATATATCTCATCATCCACCTGAAAGTTTCCTACTCGATCCCTTTTGACCAGCAAAGTTCTGTCACCTGATGTACCAGGTTTAGGAAGCTAGCCTATTTCTCGAAATGTTTCTAGGTAGACATACATTTAAACAGAACAGATATGATTTATAGGATAGCAATATCTAGAGAATGAATTGATGTTTGATATGAAATCAATTACAGCACAGTGAAACACAGGTTCTCCTTTCCTAAATTCTGACTATACTTATGTAAGCAAATTAATTCTCAAATTCGGCAAATATAAGTAGCTTCTTAACATCTTAATAACTGAAACTTTCAGGTAAAAAGACGCTGCTGTAATTGACGCAGAAATCAATTCTCATTGATTTTAAAGAATCTTGACCTCATTTGAGCCTAGAAACTTTAGCTAGCATATACACTTGAACTATCAATTCTGAATCAAGAATTAAAACAGGTATTGTAATCATCGAAGTATATGAATTCTACACATTCAAAGTTCAATCATAATGTGGAGAAGATGAAACAGCGAATTTGCGCAGATTCGAAAGAGAGAGAAAGATGAAAGATGCAAGTCTAACCTGTGAGTATCGAATTAAAACGAGAGAACCTTCGTGGTTATGCAGAAGAAGTTGAACAATAGCAGAGATGTCCAAGAACCAGAACCAATTCAACTTCCCGCGCCAAAAATCTGACAGAAGAGTCAAAGCTCCTTCTCTGAATTTTGCACAAAAATGCTTCCAATCCTAAGCCCCTTCGATTCTCCTATCCCTCTGTTCTCCTCTTCTTCTCCTCTTCACTCTGTTTCTGCAGTTTTTCCTCTCCAAAAAGCCGTCCCCCTCCAATTCTTCCAAAAAACCTTTTATACCCTTCTTTTGCTAGTGTCATACCTTCACCCCTTTGGTTTCTCACTAACCCAACAAAATACCCATCCTAACTAACCTCTAACTACCCTAACTAATTCTTAACTAACCCTAGCCTATTAGGATGGGGACCAATCCCCTCTCAATTTTCTCTTTTTTTCCCCTTTTTTATTTATTATGGTTATTATTATTATTATTTTGCACTTCTTCTTATTGGCCCTCTTCTCTTTTCCATTAATTTAGCCTTGGTGATTCAATTAAGACTCCCCGGACGGAAATTGGTGTTCACAGTTTCCCCCTCTTTACTCGGTTCTTACCAAATAATACGAAGATACCATTCGTATTATACAGGTAAGAAGTGAGTAAAGACGTGAACCAATTTCGTCTGGAAGCCGCAAAGTGCGTTGATACCTTATTGTGCGTCTTGAAAATTTGCCCCTACATAGTCTTGTGTGATAGACTAAAATGCATAAAATAAACTTGGAGAGCCTTGTGTGATAGGCTGGAAATGCAGAGAAATTAAACAAGCAGAGCCTCGTGTGATAGGCCGAAATGCAGAAAAATAAACATGCAGAGCCTCGTGTGATAGGCTGGAATGCAGAAATTTAAACATGCAGAGCCTTGTGTGATAGGCTGGAAATGCAGAGAAATTAAACAGGCGGAGCCTCATGTGATAGGCTGAAATACAGAAAATAAACATGCAGAGCCTCGTGTGATAGGCTGGAATGCAGAAATTTAAACATGCAGAGCCTTGTGTGATAGGCTGGAAATGCAGAGAAATTAAACATGCAGAGCCTCGTGTGATAGGTTGGAATGCAGAAATTTAAACATGGAGAGCCTTGTGTGATAGGCTGGAAATGCAGAAAAATTAAACAGGCAGAGCCTCGTGTGATAGGCTGGAATGCAGAAATTTAAACATGCAGAGCCTCGTGTGATAGGCTGGAATGCAGAAATTTAAACATGGAGAGCCTTGTGTGATAGGCTGGAAATGCAGAAAAATTAAACAGGCAGAGCCTCGTGTGATAGGCTGGAATGCAGAAATTTAAACATGCAGAGCCTCGTGTGATAGGCTGGAATGCAGAAAATAAAACAGGCGAAGCCTCGTGTGATAGGCTAAAATGCAGAAATTTAAACATGCAGAGCCTCGTGTGATAGGCTGGAATGCAGAAAATAAAACAGGCGAAGCCTCGTGTGATAGGCTAAAATGCAGAAATTTAAACATGGAGAGCCTCGTGTGATAGGCTGGAATGCAGAAAATAAAACAGGCGAAGCCTCGTGTGATAGGCTAAAATGCAGAAATTTAAACATGCAGAGCCTCGTGTGATAGGCTGGAATGCAGAAAATAAAACAGGCGAAGCCTCGTGTGATAGGCTAAAATGCAGAAATTTAAACATGGAGAGCCTCGTGTGATAGGCTGGAATGCAGAAAATAAAACAGGCGAAGCCTCGTGTGATAGGCTAAAATGCAGAAATTTAAACATGGAGAGCCTCGTGTGATAGGCTGGAATGCAGAAAATAAAACAGGCGAAGCCTCGTGTGATAGGCTAAAATGCAGAAATTTAAACATGCAGAGCCTCGTGTGATAGGCTGGAATGCAGAAAATAAAACAGGCGAAGCCTCGTGTGATAGGCTAAAATGCAGAAATTTAAACATGGAGAGCCTTGTGTGATAGGCTGAAAATGCAGAAAAATTAAACAGGCGGACCCTCGTGTGATAGGCTGAAAATTTGACATGAATTAAAATACCACAAAAACTTGATTTGATTTTTATTTAATGTTGCAGCCTCTGAATCCACAGCTTCCTTATAACACACTTCTTATGTCTTTTTGAATGAGTTAGAGCCTGCAATGGGTCTTCCATTTTGCTCTTGTTGGCAAACTGTGTGTATCGCAATGCCTATTCTGTAGAGAAGAAATCATTCATGTTATTAGATGACCATTACTTGCGAAATTTTCGATTTCACTGTGATTTGAACAGTCTTAGTATTTAATAATTGCTGTGATATGCTTAATTTTGTATATATGCTTGATCAAGGAATACAACTGAACCCATGAAATGGCTGAACTTTTAAAGGTACAAAGAAAAGAAGAATTAGAAGACTAGGTATTTGGAGGTGTAGTCTTGGATGTTCTTGTGCCTTTGAGACGACCGGTACTAGTATTGTATTTTCATAACCTTTCCTGCCTTATCGCCCATGCTTATTAGGAAACAAAATTTTGCCCCAGTATCAGCCTAGCCGAACGACTTGCCCCAATATTAGCCCAACCCTGTTCCAATCGGCCCTAAACTGATTTCAATGTTGGCCTATTTCTCCTTTATCTATTCCTGGCCCTTTCATCGATTTGCCCCTGTACCACATTCTTGTCCCCACTCATTCTTGAAGATCATCTCGTGATGGTAAGAACTTTTCTTTTATTTGTCTAGGGCGCCCTCGTGGATCCTAGCGCATTTTTGATGCCCTAACTTTTGCCTAGATCGCCCTTGCGGGTTTTCGACCTAGCGGGCTTTTCAGATGCCCTAACTTTTGCCTAGATCGCCCTTGTGGGTTTTCGACCTAGCGGGCTTTTCAGATGCCCCAACTTTTGTCTAGATCGCCCTTGCGGGTTTTCGACCTAGCGGGCTTTTCAGATGCCCTAACTTTTGCCTAGATCGCCCTTGCGGGTTTTCGACCTAGCGGGCTTTTCAGATGCCCTAACTTTTGCCTAGATCGCCCTTGTGGGTTTTCGACCTAACGGGCTTTTCAGATGCCCCAACTTTTGTCTAGATCGCCCTTGCGGGTTTTCGACCTAGCGGGCTTTTCAGATGCCCTAACTTTTGCCTAGATCGCCCTTGCGGGTTTTCGACCTAGCGGGCTTTTCAGATGCCCTAACTTTTGCCTAGATCGCCCTTGCGGGTTTTCGACCTGGCGGGCCTTTACTAAGCATAATACTTTTTTACAGCATCGGCGTTGGTTGGATTTGCCAGGTCATTCCCATCCATATTAGTTAAAATCAACGCTCCTCCCGAGAAGGCCTTCTTCACTACATATGGCCCATGATAGTTTGGGGCCCATTTTCCTTGTAACGCTTTTTGCATTGGTAATGCCCTTTTAAGAACCAAATCTCCTTCTTGAAATACTCGAGGACGTACTTTCTTTTCGAACGCTTTTTTCATCCTTTTTTGATATAACTGACCGTGGCATAATGCCACCAATCTCTTTTCATCAACCAAGTTCAATTGATCAACCCGGGTCTGTACCCACTCTGCCTCTTCCAACTTTGCATCCATTAACACCCTTAACGAAGGGATCTCTACTTCAATAGGAAGGACAGCCTCCATCCCATAAACAAGCGAGAATGGAGTTGCTCCAGTAGAAGTACGAACTGAAGTACGATATGCGTGGAGGGCATAAGGGAGCATCTCATGCCAATCTTTATATGTGAGCACCATCTTTTGGACGATTTTCTTGATGTTTTTATTGGCTGCCTCCACAGCTCCATTCATCTTTGGCCTGTATGGGGAGGAATTATGATGTTGGATCTTGAACTGGTCACACAATTCTTTCATCATTTTGTTATTAAGATTGGTACCATTATCTGTAATGATTTTGTTGGGCAACCCATACCGGCAAATCAAATCCCTCTTTACGAATTTTACCACCACACTTCGGGTTACGCTGACATAGGAAGCAGCCTCGACCCATTTGGTGAAATAGTTAATAGCAACCAATATGAAACGATGCCCGCTGGATGCTTTAGGCTCAATTGGTCCAATGACATCCATTCCCCACATAGCGAATGACCATGGTGAAGATAATACATTCAAGGATGTAGGCGGCACATGGATGTTGTCAGCGTATACCTGAAAATTATGACAAGTCTTAACATACTTATAGCAATCAGTCTCCATGGTCAACCAGTAATATCCTGCTCGGAGGATCTTCCTTGACATCGCGTGTCCGTTAGCATGCGCGCCAAAAGACCCCTCATGGACCTCTTTCAGAATTTTACTAGCCTCTGCCGCGTCTACACACCTGAGCAGGACCATATCATGATTCCTTTTATATAAAATTTCTCCATCGAGAAAGAAACTGGCAGCTAATCTCCTTAAAGTTCTTTTGTCATTTTCTGAGGCATGATCAGGATACTCCTTATCTCTCAAAAAGCGCCGGATATCATGATACCAGGGCTGCCCATCCTGTTCTTCTTCAACTGACTGGCAAAAGGCCCGCCGATCTCGACGTTGAATCTGGATGAGGGGCATATCCTCCTCTTTACCTATTTTAAACATAGACGAGAGGGTGGCTAGGGCATCAGCCAATTGATTGTCCTCTCGAGGTATATGTGCAAAAGTGACGTTCTCAAAGTGCTCCAATAATTCCTTAATATAAGCCTGGTATGGGATTAACTTTGCATCTCGAGTTTCCCATTCACCTTTAACCTGGTGGATAACTAGAGCTGAATCACCAAAGACCTCCAAGTTCTTGACACTAGCATCAATTGCTGCTTGTATTCCCATGATGCAGGCTTCGTATTCGGCAACATTATTAGTACAATCGAAGCCTAATCTAGCCGTGATAGGTACATATTGTCCCTCTGGGGAAATTAATATGGCTCCTATGCCATGACCCATTATGTTGGATGCCCCATCAAACAACATTATCCACTTCTCTTTTACTTCCTGTTCCGGCTCACTAAACACTGCCATTAAATCCTCATCCGGAAACCCTTGTCTCATCGGCTGATAATCACTTAGGGGTTGTTGAGCCAAGTAATCTGCAAGCGCACTACCTTTAATTGCCTTTTGCGTGACATACACAATATCATATTCTGATAACCAAACCTGCCATCTGGCAATTCGTCCAGACAAAGCGGGCTTCTCAAAGATATACTTAATCGGATCCATCCTAGAGATCAACCAAGTAGTATGACTCAAGATATACTGTCTTAATCGATGAGCAGCCCATGCCAATGCGCAACAGGTTTGTTCTAACAAGGTATACTTTGCCTCATAGTCGGTAAATTTTTTGCTCAGATAGTAAATGGCATGTTCTTTCTTTCCAGATGCATCTTGTTGACCAAGCATACATCCCATGGCGTTACCCGTCACTGCCAAATATAGAATTAACGGTCTCCCTGGGACTGGAGGGACTAAAACTGGAGGGTCTCACAAATAGAGCTTAATCTTTTCAAAGGCTTCTTGGCAATCCTCATTCCAACTGATGGACTGATTTTTGCGCAAGAGTTTGAAAATCGGTTCACAGGTGGCTGTCAACTGAAAAATGAACCTAGCGATATAATTTATCCTTCCGAGAAACCCCTGTACTTCCTTCTCTGTTTTTGGGACTGGCATTTCTAAGATTGCGCGGACCTTATCAGGATCAACCTCAATTCCCCTTTCACTAACGATGAAGCCTAGCAGTTTCCCTGACTTTACACCGAAAGTGCACTTAGCTGGGTTCATTCTCAACCTGAACTTTCGGAGACGCTCAAATAGTTTTTGCAAATTATCGAGGTTCTCCTCTTCTGTTCTTGACTTAGCGATCATGTCATCCACATATACTTCGATCTCCTTGTGGATCATGTCATGAAACAATGTCACCATGGCTCTCTTATATGTTGCCCCTGCATTTTTCAAACCGAAAGGCATGACTTTGTAACAAAACGTTCCCCAAGCCGTAATAAAAGTCGTTTTCTCCATGTCCTCTTCAGCCATCTTGATTTGATTGTATCCCGAAAAACCGTCCATGAACGAAAAGTAAGAGAACTGGGAAGTATTATCGACTAATACGTCGATATGAGGCAGAGGGAAGTCATCCTTTGGACTGGCCCTATTTAGATCCCTGAAATCTACACACATTCGCACCTTTCCGTCTTTCTTGGGGACTGGTACTATGTTTGCAACCCACTCCGGATATTTTGCTACGGCCAGGAAGCCTGCATCGAATTGCTTTTTTACTTCTTCTCGGATTTTTAGGGACATCTCCGGCCTCATTCTTCTCAATTTCTGCTTCACTGGTGGACAGTCAGGCCTTAAAGGCAACTTATGTTCCACAATCGACGTGTCTAATCCCGGCATATCTTGGTATGACCAAGCAAAAATGTCGCTATATTCATTTAATAGTGCCACTAACCGAGAGCGGTTTTCGAACGCGCCTATCTTCACCTCTTTTTTATCCTCCTCAGTCCCCAGATTTATTAGTTCGACAGTCTCTTGGTGAGGTTGTATCAATCTAGATTCCTGTTCTACAAGGCTTAATAATTCTCCAGAAGGCTCAAATTCAAATTCTGTTTCCTCATCCGCTTGATTAACAAGACAGTCAAAATTATTCAATACAATACTAGCGTGATCGTCATTAGGCAAGTTGTTTTCGGATCTGCAAATATGTGAAAAAGGATAAGGTATGGGTGTATTGAAAGGGGAAGAAAATATTGCTGAAAGAATTCTATGATATTTATTGATCAAACATATGTACAAAATTTCACATCAATTACAAATTACATGTAAACTGAATTTAAAATCACAGGAAGCTCGATGATTTCCCAATTTTTTAGCTCCTGTCCCAGTGGGCAGACCATCACCAGGTCATCTATGCTGAGCAGCTCTTCTTTATCAACAACTGCTATCATATCTGGAGTCTCGAACCCGGCACTCCAGAAACTTTCTGAGATATGGCGCAGAGGGACCCTTTTAATCTGGGGTTTCCTTTTTTCCAATCTAGCCTCCTTTTTCTCTTCCTCAGTGAGTTTGTACCCTAGCCCATACCTGTGCTTATTCTTAATCAACTGCAAAGGCTGGACTAACCCCCTGTTGTTTTGCCCCAGTTTATCTCCGGGATGAAATCCACTTTTCAACATGGTTTTGGCCATCATTAACAAAGCTTTTGGGGGTCGATATTGGTTCACCACCTCTCCTTCTTTAACAGTAGTAACATTAGCAATTTCTAAAGCTTGGAAATGAGTTTCCAAGGCTTCTTCAGCAGCCTCGATATAAGGAGTACTAGATGGTTTGCTGACCAGAAAGTCTTCTTCCGCGGAGACAATAACCAGCCTATTGTCTATAATGAATTTCAATTTCTGATGCAGCGTGGAGGGCACAGCTCGGGCTGAATGAATCCATGGTCTTCCGAGAAGGCAGCTATATGCTGGCACAATATCCATCACTTGAAAGGTTATATTGAACAAAATTGGACCAATTTGAACTGGCAAGTCAATTTCGCCCAATACCTCTCTCCTAGACCCATCAAAGGCCCTCACCACCATAGAGCTTGGTCTCATATGAGCTTCTTCATGTGGTAGTTTAGCTAAAGTGATTTTAGGCATCACATTTAGCGAGGAACCGTTATCTATTAACACACGGGCCAAGATATGATCCCTATACTTCACAGATATATGCAAAGCTTTATTGTGCCCTGCTCCGTTATCAGGGACCTCACTGTCTGCGAAGGTAAGGAAATTGTTGGCCGTAAGGTTATTAGCAATGCCTTCAAAATTCTCTACTGACAAGTTGTGAACCACATGGGCCTCATTCAATATTTTCAGTAATACTCTTCTATGGGGTTCAGAATTCATCATCAACGCTAGTAATGATATTTTAGCGGGGATGCGGTTTAACTGTTCAACAACCGCGTATTCACTCTGACTGATCATTTTTAGGAATTCACAAGCCTCCTCATCAGAAACTGGTTTTTTAAGTTCCCTTCTTTCTTCCTTTTTGCTAACTTCGGGCTTGGGACCTGCCAGAATGGCTTCTCCACAAGGTCTTTCTCTTTTATCCTCCATAGGCGTATAGATACGACCACTCCTGGTCATCCCCCCGATCCCTGCTATGTTTACCACCTCATATGTAGGTTCTTTAGAATTCTCGGATTTTTCTTCTTCCTGTTTTCCCCCAAGAACTTCAGCATTATACTTCCAAGGCACTTCTTTGTTGCTCTTGTATGGGAATGGTCCAGGCAGTTTTATTGTGATAGGCTTTAGGCCATCAGGTGTTGGGACAGCCGTGTTATCTGTATAACGGATAATCAGAGGCCTTGGACATCCCGAGAATGCTTCGTTGATCATATCAACCTCTTCTTCTATACAATTCACCGTAGGTCCTTCATGACTTGGCAACGGATTATTCCCTATATTAGGAATATCCTTTTCAAAATTTAGCCACTTCGCATTTATCAAATTCTGCACTTTTTATTTGAATCCTTGGCAATTCTCAATTGAATGCCCAACTGCCCCAGCATGATATTCACATTTAGCAGACGGATCATACCATTTTGGGTATGGTGGTTCTATAGGTTTCATGGGACATGGGGCTATCAAAGAACTTTGAATCAAACGAGGAAAAAGCTCGGTGTAGCTCATGGGTATTGGGTCAAATTGTACTGGTTTTCTTTCATTGTTATTTGGCCTTCTTTGGTGGGGGTTAGTGTTTGGGCCAGGGTTTTGGCTCCAAGCTTTTTGTGGAGGTTGGGGTATGGTTGGTTGTGGCTGTGTCATGGATGGGGTTGTTTGTTGGAAAACTGTGGGGGGTGTGTATGGTGGTTGATAGTTAGGTTGGGAGGCGGCCACCATCTGAGGGTATGGTGTGTACTGAGGGTGGTAAGGTGTTTGGTAACTAAGTGGTGTAGGTATGGAGCGATTTGGATCGAACGTGACATGGTGGGCTTCTCCTTCCTTCTTTTTCCAGGAATTATTGGTTGGTTTCTTCATATTTACATTACCAACTGTATTATACATGATCCGTCCTCGGCGCAAACCATTTTCAATCCTTTCTCCGATAAGTACCATATCAGAAAAATTTACTAACACACTGCCGACCATCTTATCATAAAATGGTGCCGGTAGAGTATCCATGAACATCCCAATCATTTCTCTCTCAAATAGAGGGGGTTGAACCTGAGCAGCCAATTCCCTCCATCGTTGGGCATACTCCTTGAAAGTTTCCTCCTCTCTTTTGGTCATATTTTGCAATTGGGATCTATCAGGTGCCATCTCTATGTTGTATTTATACTGTCGGATAAAAGCGTCAGCCAGATCTTTCCATGAGCGAATGTGAGTTCGCTCCAATTGAGTATACCAGATAGCTGCAGCCCCTGTAAGACTGTCTTGAAAACAATGAATCAACAATTTATCGTCATATGCATGAGATGCCATCTTTCGGCAATACATTGTCAGGTGACTTCTTGGGCAGCCGATCCCCTTATATTTTTCAAATTCTAGCATCTTGAATTTGTGAGGAATGATCACGTCGGGCACTAAACACAAGTCGGGTGCTTCTATTGCGCCATAACTACTGCCTTCTATAGCCCGGACCCTTTCCTCTAAATGCTTCCACCTTCCACCTATTTGAGCCTCACCATGGATAGGATTATGTGATTGCATTCCAACTGCTTGATTATCGGCTGTAGGCATCCCGTATGGACCATGATGCCTTAGTATGTGAGTGGAGGGAATTGGTGGATGAGGTGGTTGATAAGGGTTGGATGGGTGTGTGCCTTGTATGTTAGAGCCTGATGGGTTTTCGGTGACGGCAAAATTGGTGTAGTTTGGATTGGTATTTTGTGGTATGGATGAAGGGTTTGTTGGGTTGATAGCAACGTCTTGGACTGGCAGCAGGTTGGATAAGGGGGGTACGTAGTTGGGTGGTAGCCCGTAAGGATGCCATTCAGGATCCACGACCTCTTGTAGAGGCATTGACACACAGCTGTGCCCTGATTTTCTACCCCAGCGGGTCCCTCTGCGCTCTTTTTTTCCAACAATTTCATCATCTGAGCCATCTGTTCCTTTAACTGAGCCACTTCGTTGCGCAGCTCTTCATTCTGTGCCTCTAACTCATTCATGATCCTGACTTTAGAGCGTGTGCTATAAGGATGACGTGGAATTCGTGAATCTGCAATCTTGTTTTCTGTGACAAAAATATGTTAGTTAATTATAAGTATTCTTTATAAATTTAAGTATATGCTAGATGTGTGCCTATGATGGAGGACCCGTTATCTTGGCGAGTATTTTAACCGCGAGCGTGCTTTGGGTGAGTGTGAAATGGAAATTAATGCAGTATCAGACACAGGTATGTAAGAAAGCAAATTCATCATTCATATCATAGAATTTTTCAAGGTATAACTTGCTCCTCCTTTTCAGCTAGAGCGATGTATTTGTTCATTCTCAAGATCAATTCTTTACAAAAATGAAGAAATTCTTCAACTTCGGGTGGAGTGTGCAGCGAATGTAATGATGCTTCGGCTCTCTTAAGCAACGGCGGGATTTCTTCAATAGCAGTATTTGCCAAACTAGCCAATCTCCCAAAGCACTTGGTCTAGTGATCAGCCGTATCTTTGTACCATTGCATCTCATCTTGTAAGTCACTGATACCCCTTTGTTGCATCCTGATTACTTCAATAACCTTCCATTTTTCTTCGTCGACTTCCTTTCCCCATTCAGCTAATAAATTCTGAATTTGTTGATTCAAGTCTTCTATATGTCTTTGCAGCACCCTCTTTTCATCTAATAGGCGACTTGTTTCTGCTTGTGCCCTATTCTTTTCATTCGTGGCTTGGTCCTTTTCTCGCTTGAGCTTATGAACACGATCCCTCAGTTGCTCGACTGTATCTCTCATCCTCTGACTCCCTTGCAGAGCTGTGTCTCTTTCCTGCGCCCTCAGTCCTAATTCTTTATTAGCTGTCTGGAGACTCATATGGACTTTAGCTGCGTATTCTCGTTCCGACTTCTGTTGCTCTCTATGATTTTCCATGGCAACTTCTTTTTCCTGTTTTTCTCTTTTTAATTCTGCGTTTTCTTGTTGGGTCTTTAATAGCCTTTCTTCTAGCTTGTTATTTTTTATGGTCATGCTTTCTAACTTTGCCCTTAATTCTTTAACAACTTCATCCTCGATAGCTGCTGGTTCTGCCTGACTCCCTGAAGTAGCTCTTTGAGGTTTGAAAGGTAATTTAATTTGCTGCACTCTTTCTCGGACCCATTGCTTGTATTCCTGTTTGGCTGCACAACTTCTAACCCCCAATTCTTTTCCTTTTATTGTAATTATATTCCAGGCTTCCCTAACTCTTCGAAGTGCTTCGGCGAACTCACCTTCGTAACTCAGAATGAATGGGGTTAGTAACTCGTCTGACGGAGGTTTTAGGATAGGGTAAGCCAACTGCCTTTGCCCCAGTGTTGGATTGTAATTGATACAACCTCTGATACCCATGAGCGGGACGTTTGAGAACCCTTTGCAGTGATAGATTAAGGAAGCCCTTTGTTGCCAAGCCGGCTGCCACCTGATTTGTTCTTCCGTTAGACTGGCAAAATGTACCGCCCATTCTCGGTCACTCCAAAGTTTTATCGGGTAACACAGCAAGTCAGCTATGGGACATTGTACTTTAGTATTTCTTTTGAACACATGTGCGGTTAACCAAACATACAACACCGGCAGACAGCAAACAAGTTTCTTCCCTTTCTTCTCATAGCAGAAATCAAGCGTGTAGTAAACGTCTGCGAGTAAAGCTGTAACAAGATTTTCCCCCTTGTTCTTTTTTGCCAGGAATACATCTATGGCAGCTTGATCAACAAAGCCATCTATAAGAGGGAAAAGCACCAATCCGTATATTGCCAAGGCTAGTACGTCCATAAAAACAATCCACTGATTATTGTCAGATAGATATTGCAAGTAATTTTCTAAGAATTCCCTGGTAAATCCTCTGGCTTGGTTCCTTTCTTGGAAATCCTTTAAAAGATCGTTAGACTGTAACCCTAAAGCTTGTGCGGCGGTTCGGAATGAATGACGGTGCTCTAGGTGATTGTATGGCTTGCAGCCTTCCAAGGGTAGATCCAAAATTTGTTCGAACTCTTCCAGCATAGGTGCCATCTGAAAATCTGGGAAAGTAAAACATCTGAGGGGAGGATCATAATATTGTACTAGAGCTGTGATGGCATTTTCCTGTACTTTAATTTTCAGTAATCCCAAAATATTCCCGTATTTCTTTGTTAGAGTCATTTGCTGCATACCAGACAACTTGCTTCCCCAGACTTCCAAACTAGCCAAATCCACCGGTTTAGCCCCGACTCTTCTCTTCTTTCTTAACTGTACTGTTTCTACATTAATTTCCATTTCACCCTCTTCTTTTATACTCTTCAAGAATCTGGGTCCTCAAAAAAAAGGAAAACAAAAATAGGCGCACAAGTCAGATATTTATAAAGTAGATGAGTGCATAGTAAGGTGGATATGCATGCAGGATGTCATGTGAATTTAAAACATGCACGTGATATGCATATAGGCAGGGCTCTTGCATTGTACTCTGCCCCTCTTCTTCTTTTTTCTCTCTCTCTTTCTTATCTTTTTTTTGCTTTCTTTCTCTCTTTTTTTTTGTTTGCTTTTTTTTTTGTCACGCCATGCAAAAGACTTGATTTATTTATCATACAATAAATAAGTAGAAAAGAATTGTGTGCCCTTTTAGTGCCCTATAACAGGTATCCTGTCCTAGGGAGCTAGGCTTCTCTAATGCATGAACCTCTCATAAGGGTAGTTTGTATTCTTAAGGTATCAAGGTCACTAGAGCCAAGTTCCAGTTTACGATGCTTGCTACAACAGTAGGGAATTCTACCAGTTGTAGGGCATTGTAAATAGGACACACTCTAGCTGGGGTTTTCGTGGTTGTCAAACAGGACGTGCATCCAAAGTGACACCACTAGACCCCTCTATCCTAGGCTTCACTCAGACCCGGGTATAGGGCCCCTCTCGTGAGATGAAATGCATTAATGTAATTTGGAGGGCACACAAGTATTTGGGATGCCTGCAATTGGGGAAATCACAGCAGATATATATAGCAATTTATTGTTCGTCTACCCTAAGGTTTACACAATGAATAAACAAACAACAATAGATAGATAAGCAAATGAATAAACCGTGCAATAAATAAATCATGCAAATAAACAAGGAAGGGATCAATACAATGCACGCTCAATTGTACGGGCTTGACTCTCAAATGTCCCCAGTGGAGTCGCCATCTGTCGCAACCGTAATTCCGACGAGACGACGAACTCGCTAGAATTTTGAAAATGTATTTAATTGTATGTGGAGCCGCCACCAAATTTTATTTTAAGGGAAAACATTTGGAAAAACCCTAACTTGAGGATGAAATTCTAGGTTCGGGAGTCGGTTACAAATAGGGAAGGTGTTAGGCACCCTATTTGTCCGTTCCGAAGAACGGTACCCTTGAATTGAGTGTGTGATTTTCTTTAAAAATTGTTTGATCCCTTAAATATAATTAATAAAAATAAATAGGTTTGTATGAAAATAGCCTGACAGGACTTGATCCTGCTCCTACGTATTCCCTGGTGCAATGGGAAATTCAAGGCTACGTAGTTCTGGTTGTTTGGAAGAGTTTTTAGAAGAATTTTGAGCTATTTGGTTTTCAAATATGCTTTCAGTTCCACATATGCACAGAGTCTAAGGCAAACGAGGGTTGCACTTAGACTCATATGACTCTCTAAATGTCAAACAATAGGGTATGCTACCAGTTCGCACTTAGAGTTCATTGCGTGAGAACAAAGGTTTTGGAAGAAGTTTTTAGAAGAGTTTGGGACGATTTTAGCCTTTAAACATCCTCTCAGTTCCACCTATGCACAGAGTCTAAGATAAACGAAGGTTACACTTAGACTCATATGACTCTCTAAATGTCAAACAGTAGGGTATGCTACCAGTTTGCACTTAGAGCTCATTGCGTGAGAACCAAGGTTTTTGAAGAAGTTTTAGAAGAGTTTGGGACGATTTTAGCCTTTAAACATCCTCTCAGTTCCACATATGCACAGAGTCTAAGATAAACGAAGGTTACACTTAGACTCATATGACTCTCTAAATGTCAAACAGTAGGGTATGCTACCAGTTTGCACTTAGAGCTCATTGCGTGAGAACCAAGGTTTTTGAAGAAGTTTTAGAAGAGTTTTGGATAATTTTAGTTTTCAAAAGTCTTCTATACTTTCAACTTTGAAGTTCATTGCATGAGATCTAGGATCGTTTAGGGCTTTGAAATTTCTTTAAAGACTGAGTTTAACAACGATGTGCATCAATACTTTCAATGATATCAGCTGTGGAATTGTATGCTAGTACGTTCATATATATGGATCCAAGTTGTTTCCATCTCTTGTCTCCATTCTCCACTCTTGAGCCTGGTGAGCCTAAGATTAAACAGGGTCCTTATTCTAGTGAACCTGCTGCCCTAGTCTAGACGTTGTTCCAAATTCTAGGTCCTAGAAATTAATTTTTCTGACATGCCAAATTCAAATTTAAGAGCTGTCATTTTTAAAGAATAGTGGTCTTTTGCTAACCTGCGCATGAATTTTACTAACCGGATTTGCTGCCTTAGATGTTGTATTCCAGGTTTCAATAACTCACATTGTTATTTTGATTCATCTGGGCTGATTGTGAGGGAATTTTACAGCACCTGAATTAATCTTCCTAGCAACTTCCCCAACAGTCAGTCATTCCCCTGGATGTGTGGCTAGTGTCTACTTCAAGACCCAACCTGCAGTGATTATGGGAGAGCTAGGGGATGTGACTCGGGGTGTAACATTTAAATTGCTAACTCACCAATCCTGTTTATTCCTTAAGTCATTTTAATCAGCTACTAAATGTATCAGGATGGGTTGCCCAAACTGTTCCTCCAACAAGGCCTACCAAGGTTTAGTTTGGCTATGATCCTTTGCTGAACTTTACCTATCAGAGCCAACCATGTCCAGAGTTCTAAAACTGATTTAGCGACCTTAAATTCTTTTAAACAAATAGTTTTTACCCACACAGTATCAGGTAAGATACACATAAGGCTACTGATTTCAATCCTATCTTGTAACTCCCGCAGGTTTTTCAAGTCTTTCTTACATAATACAACATAGTTTATTTAGCCTGATACTTAAACTGGTTGTTGCTATGGCTGCTGTTAATACAACAGGACCTGGACTAAACCTTATAGACCCTAGATTGAACTCTTGGCTGCCAGGATCTGTAGTGGGGTTTGACAGCTACTGTGAACCTAAATAAATGGTTGCAATTTGTGCAGATAAAGTGTAGACCTATGGCATCTTCTGCTGCTGTAAGGTCTTGAGAATGTGAATCAAAGCATGATCTTGTGGAACTAGCCTAGGATTAACTGCTCATGTCTCTAACACTATAATTAGTGATGATGATTAAATTAGAAGGCTTTTATCCCGAGACAACTCTGGTTGCATGTCTTATGGTTAAATTTTCTGGTGTTGGTCTAAATGACGTTTCATAGCATTTGCTCAGAATTGTCAGCCAAGGTTGTTATGCTGAAACATCTATAAGGGAAAAGGCTAATTATGTCCTGCCTATAAGATGGTTTCTGGCCAATTGTATGTGTCATGAGGGATAGGATATTAGGGGTTTATCATTTCCACACCCAATAGGTCTTATTCTTCAAAAGAAAATCCCCTATTTGGTTTCCTTTTGGCAATTAAAATTCTGCCACCTAGAATCAGGGCTCATATCAGTGACAGACCAAGCCAATGACCAACCTCAAAATTAATTTGGGCTAGGATGCCCACAGGTGCATGACCTAGTAGGGCTTGTTGTTATGACAAGTTTGGGATATGGACCAGTTTTTTGGGTTTCTTATGGTTTTACTGTAGTTTATAAGATGCTAGTCCTAAACTGAGAAAAGCAAATTGTGAAGCCATATACCAGAATCTTACAAAAACATAGTTCCTAACTGTCATGATATGGCTCCTGCCCAACCTTTATGAGACTCGGATCCTATGCGGCTAGTATAAACTCTGCTGACACAACCTCACCATAATTTCCAGAACCTATCTTGATTCTCAACCACGCAAAGTGATTTCAATTCCTGATTAAAGCTCATTCTGGTTCTTCCTAGCTCCTGTTTATTAAGGATTTGTAACATTCCTGGCCTAAGACTTTAGTGTTTAAGTTTACAGTTTATGTACCAAGGACATGGGAGTCTATACACCAATCTATTGATGCTAACCTGTCTCTGGCCGATTGGCTCTTGACTTGTATGTGATCAATGGTTCTTTGTCAGCTAATTTTGATTAGGCCTGTTATAACTCCCAGAGCACATCATAATCTCCCAGAGCACATCACAACTTGGTTTCATTTTCCAGAACTAAAAACTCTCTTTCTAGGGTGAGTATAGATTCCTAGCTTGGATTTCTCACATAGATGTATAACTCGATGTTAAATTTGTAACTTAACCCTCCCTGAGCCACTTTCGCTTAAACCACTGTATCCTCCCAGTCTAAGCTGAGCTCTAGTGAAAGCTTACTATAGGTTATTCTCATGTAGACCTCTAGTTGGTGTAGGTATTGATCCTAACTAGTCTGCATCTAACCAAATAATGACATCATCTGCACCTTAGTCATGAACACTAAGTCTAAGAAAAACATATCCTTTCTCTCAAAGCCAATCGTGGTTGTTATTCCTATCCAAGATGGTTGATGTGCAACAGGATATAGCTTAAAAACTCTAATACCCAGTGCAGCATCTGATACTGCTACATGTACTGTCTAAGAGGCTGGAGATATTGGGCAGGAGTAATCTGGTGCGGATTCCAGGTACTGCTAAATACCAATTCAAAAGGTAACTTAAAACCACAACTAAACCTTAAGGTTTTTCTGGAACTTGTGAGGAAAGAAAGGCAAGCTTTTAGATATCTGTTACAGACTAGGGGCAGACTTTGGCACTCAAGGCTTCAAGTCACCTATTTCATGGACCACTCATTCAGAGACAACAACTTAGCTTATCAAAAAATTCATGAAAAGTGCATGGTTTTTAGGCATACTTTGCAGACCAGACTGAGATCATCATACTTGAATTAGTTGAAACAGGAATTTAGCCAGAAAAGCAGAAACTTCCTAGAGGCGTGTCATGGACCAGACCTCTAAAGCAACTTATTAGTAACCTGTTGACACGCTCGTCGCAAACGTGCAAAAATAATTTCCAGATTTCCCCCAAACTATTGGTATAGTATAAGGTGCAACCTAGGTCATCTCCCAAAGACCATTTCATATTCTTAAGCAAATTAGGAGAAAGTTAGAAAAAAGGGGATTTTGTAAATATATGATATTAAGTGCGAAATGCAAAATACAGACTGAAATTAATTTGACTTAACAATTATCAACTCAAGGAATTCAGAGGCTATTTTCTTAACTAATCATTGATCACTAAAATCATGCATTGTGGTTATCAACCTAGGATCATCTGGAACCCCTAGAATGATCCTTGAATTCTCTACTGAGAAACCTCTCAGAATTTAATTGATTATGATCAATAAGATTTAGTAACCACTTAATCTTTTATCTAAACCAATTTCACAATCAGAATTCAGTTGAAGTAAGTAATAAAATGAAAACCTTCAATTCAATTACTTAATTTCTACTCTTCAAACTTTTGGAAAATGATTTACCAATCAAAAACCAATTATAAATCAATTATACATTAATCAAAATACGTCAACCGATCAAACTTTGATTAAAAGAATAAAATTGAAGAACATAGTAAAGTAGAGTAGAAATCACTCAATAAGCATGTAAATAAAGATCAAGACCTCAAAGTTAAAATGAAAATAGCTTGAATCCTTGAATTGAAACTACGAACCTAGCCTTCCATGAAGGAGGCAAACTAACAACAAAGAAAGAGGAAAACTAACAACAAATAAATCCTAAGCCTTCCATGTAGGAGGCAACTAACAACAAATAAATCCTAAGCCTTCCATGTAGGAGGCAACTAACAATAAAGAAAAACTAAGCCTTCCATGTAGGAGGCAAACTAACAAGAAAGAAAACCTAAGCCTTCCATGAAGGAGGCAAAACTAACAAGAAAGAAAGAAAGAAAGGAAGAAAATGGTATTGGAGTTAATCTCCAAAATGGTGTGTGTCTCCTCTTGCAAACCCTTCTATTTATAGAGGATTTTTGAGGCATCATCTTCAGAAAGTCACCAACTAGGATATTACTTTTCTACCCTTTTCTTGCTTTCACATGGGCTTTGTTGAAATTGCAAAACACTTTTGAATTTTTGCCACCAATGAGCACAACAATTTTGACTTTCTTGCACCGCAATTTCGGATGTTCACATGTCCGAATTAGAGCTTGACTTCTGAAGAAAAGTTGTAGCCCTGGATCTTAGCTGTCCAACAAAGTTGATTTCATCTCAATATGACTTCTATATCTCAAGATATGGTCGGATCTTTTCACACTGTTCCAATTCCACGTCAGCAACACTATCTCATCTTTTGAGATATTTTCGGAGTCCTAAACATCCCATTTAGAATCTGCTCTTGCTTTGTAACTATGGACACTTCTTTAAGCTTTCATTCAAGATAGATTTCATGATTTTTGGATGTCTACAACTCCTATTATGCTCAAAATACTATAATAGTGTCATTTTAATCGGGTAAGCAAAGAAATTCAATTAAACTTCATATGAACCCAAACTCATAAAATATGACAAAGATCACTTAATTGAACATATAAGAAGTCTTAATGAGATAAAAGTGAGAGATAATTATTTATGAAATCTATGCTTATCACCTGTACAATGAGGTAGAAGGTTTCTAATTAAACTTCATGATCGAAACCAGACTTAAGTTTTAACCTCAAAGATCCTGTATTGATACCCAAAACAGCAGTGGCAATACTTTATACAGCAACCTAATTTATCACAGTATTCTGAGACTCAGAATCGGTTATTGACAACCAGCTCCGTCATGCCTATAAAGATAGTTCCTGATCAGACATGCATAAACTGAAGGAAAGGTTATAAGAAACTCATCATTCCTATACGCTACTGACAGTGAACTAATCAAAGCCTATATATCTCATCATCCACCTGAAAGTTTCCTACTCGATCCCTTTTGACCAGCAAAGTTCTGTCACCTGATGTACCAGGTTTAGGAAGCTAGCCTATTTCTCGAAATGTTTCTAGGTAGACATACATTTAAACAGAACAGATATGATTTATAGGATAGCAATATCTAGAGAATGAATTGATGTTTGATATGAAATCAATTACAGCACAGTGAAACACAGGTTCTCCTTTCCTAAATTCTGACTATACTTATGTAAGCAAATTAATTCTCAAATTCGGAAAATATAAGTAGCTTCTTAACATCTTAATAACTGAAACTTTCAGGTAAAAAGACGCTGCTGTAATTGACGCAGAAATCAATTCTCATTGATTTTAAAGAATCTTGACCTCATTTGAGCCTAGAAACTTTAGCTAGCATATACACTTGAACTATCAATTCTGAATCAAGAATTAAAACAGGTATTGTAATCATCGAAGTATATGAATTCTACACATTCAAAGTTCAATCATAATGTGGAGAAGATGAAACAGCGAATTTGCGCAGATTCGAAAGAGAGAGAAAGATGAAAGATGCAAGTCTAACCTGTGAGTATCGAATCAAAACGAGAGAACCTTCGTGGTTATGCAGAAGAAGTTGAACAATAGCAGAGATGTCCAAGAACCAGAACCAATTCAACTTCCCGCGCCAAAAATCTGACAGAAGAGTCAAAGCTCCTTCTCTGAATTTTGCACAAAAATGCTTCCAATCCTAAGCCCCTTCGATTCTCCTATCCCTCTGTTCTCCTCTTCTTCTCCTCTTCACTCTGTTTCTGCAGTTTTTCCTCTCCAAAAAGCCGTCCCCCTCCAATTCTTCCAAAAAACCTTTTATACCCTTCTTTTGCTAGTGTCATACCTTCACCCCTTTGGTTTCTCACTAACCCAACAAAATACCCATCCTAACTAACCTCTAACTACCCTAACTAATTCTTAACTAACCCTAGCCTATTAGGATGGGGACCAATCCCCTCTCAATTTTCTCTTTTTTTCCCCTTTTTTATTTATTATGGTTATTATTATTATTATTTTTCACTTCTTCTTATTGGCCCTCTTCTCTTTTCCATTAATTTAGCCTTGGTGATTCAATTAAGACTCCCCGGACGGAAATTGGTGTTCACAGTTTTCCCCTCTTTACTCGGTTCTTACCAAATAATACGAAGATACCATTCGTATTATACAGGTAAGAAGTGAGTAAAGACGTGAACCAATTTCGTCTGGAAGCCGCAAAGTGCGTTGATACCTTATTGTGCGTCTTGAAAATTTGCCCCTACATAGTCTTGTGTGATAGACTGAAATGCATAAAATAAACATGGAGAGCCTTGTGTGATAGGCTGGAAATGCAGAGAAATTAAACAAGCAGAGCCTCGTGTGATAGGCCGAAATGCAGAAAAATAAACATGCAGAGCCTCGTGTGATAGGCTGGAATGCAGAAATTTAAACATGCAGAGCCTTGTGTGATAGGCTGGAAATGCAGAGAAATTAAACAGGCGGAGCCTCATGTGATAGGCTGAAATACAGAAAATAAACATGCAGAGCCTCGTGTGATAGGCTGGAATGCAGAAATTTAAACATGCAGAGCCTTGTGTGATAGGCTGGAAATGCAGAGAAATTAAACATGCAGAGCCTCGTGTGATAGGTTGGAATGCAGAAATTTAAACATGGAGAGCCTTGTGTGATAGACTGGAAATGCAGAAAAATTAAACAGGCAGAGCCTCGTGTGATAGGCTGGAATGCAGAAATTTAAACATGCAGAGCCTCGTGTGATAGGCTGGAATGCAGAAATTTAAACATGGAGAGCCTTGTGTGATAGGCTGGAAATGCAGAAAAATTAAACAGGCAGAGCCTCGTGTGATAGGCTGGAATGCAGAAATTTAAACATGCAGAGCCTCGTGTGATAGGCTGGAATGCAGAAAATAAAACAGGCGAAGCCTCGTGTGATAGGCTAAAATGCAGAAATTTAAACATGTAGAGCCTCGTGTGATAGGCTGGAATGCAGAAAATAAAACAGGCGAAGCCTCGTGTGATAGGCTAAGATGCAGAAATTTAAACATGGAGAGCCTCGTGTGATAGGCTGGAATGCAGAAAATAAAACAGGCGAAGCCTTGTGTGATAGGCTAAAATGCAGAAATTTAAACATGCAGAGCCTCGTGTGATAGGCTGGAATGCAGAAAATAAAACAGGCGAAGCCTCGTGTGATAGGCTAAAATGCAAAAATTTAAACATGGAGAGCCTTGTGTGATAGGCTGAAAATGCAGAAAAATTCAACAGGCGGAGCCTCGTGTGATAGGCTGAAAATTTGACATGAATTAAAATACCACAAAAACTTGATTTGATTTTTATTTAATGTTGCAGCCTCTGAATCCACAGCTTCCTTATAGCACACTTCTTATGTCTTTTTGAATGAGTTAGAGCCTGCAATGGGTCTTCCATTTTTCTCTTGTTGGCAAACTGTGTGTATCGCAATGCCTATTCTGTAGAGAAGAAATCATTCATGTTATTAGATGACCATTACTTGCGAAATTTTCGATTTCACTGTGATTTGAACAGTCTTAGTATTTAATAATTGCTGTGATATGCTTAATTTTGTATATATGCTTGATCAAGGAATACAACTGAACCCATGAAATGGCTGAACTTTTAAAGGTACAAAGAAAAGAAGAATTAGAAGACTAGGTATTTGGAGGTGTAGTCTTGGATGTTCTTGTGCCTTTGAGACGACCGGTACTAGTATTGTATTTTCATAACCTTTCCTGCCTTATCGCCCATGCTTATTAGGAAACAAAATTTTGCCCCAGTATCAGCCTAGCCGAACGACTTGCCCCAATATCAGCCCAACCCTGTTCCAATCGGCCCTAAACTGATTTCAATGTTGGCCTATTTCTCCTTTATCCATTCCTGGCCCTTTCATCGATTTGCCCCTGTACCACATTCTTGTCCCCACTCATTCTTGAAGATCATCTCGTGATGGTAAGAACTTTTCTTTTATTTGTCTAGGGCGCCCTCGTGGATCCTAGCGCATTTTTGATGCCCTAACTTTTGCCTAGATCGCCCTTGCGGGTTTTCGACCTAGCGGGCTTTTCAGATGCCCTAACTTTTGCCTAGATCGCCCTTGTGGGTTTTCGACCTAGCGGGCTTTTCAGATGCCCCAACTTTTGTCTAGATCGCCCTTGCGGGTTTTCGACCTAGCGGGCTTTTCAGATGCCCTAACTTTTGCCTAGATCGCCCTTGCGGGTTTTCGACCTAGCGGGCTTTTCAGATGCCCTAACTTTTGCCTAGATCGCCCTTGTGGGTTTTCGACCTAGCGGGCTTTTCAGATGCCCCAACTTTTGTCTAGATCGCCCTTGCGGGTTTTCGACCTAGCGGGCTTTTCAGATGCCCTAACTTTTGCCTAGATCGCCCTTGCGGGTTTTCGACCTAGCAGGCTTTTCAGATGCCCTAAGTTTTGCCTAGATCGCCCTTGCGGGTTTTCGACCTAGCGGGCCTTTATTAAGCATAATACTTTTTTACAGCATCGGCGTTGGTTGGATTTGCCAGGTCATTCCCATCCATATTAGTTAAAATCAACGCTCCTCCCGAGAAGGCCTTCTTCACTACATATGGCCCATGATAGTTTGGGGCCCATTTTCCTTGTAACGCTTTTTGCATTGGTAATGCCCTTTTAAGAACCAAATCTCCTTCTTGAAATACTCGAGGACGTACTTTCTTTTCGAACGCTTTTTTCATCCTTTTTTGATATAACTGACCGTGGCATAATGCCACCAATATCTTTTCATCAACCAAGTTCAATTGATCAACCCGGGTCTGTACCCACTCTGCCTCTTCCAACTTTGCATCCATTAACACCCTTAACGAAGGGATCTCTACTTCAATAGGAAGGACAGCCTCCATCCCATAAACAAGCGAGAATGGAGTTGCTCCAGTAGAAGTACGAACTGAAGTACGATATGCGTGGAGGGCATAAGGGAGCATCTCATGCCAATCTTTATATGTGAGCACCATCTTTTGGACGATTTTCTTGATGTTTTTATTGGCTGCCTCCACAGCTCCATTCATCTTTGGCCTGTATGGGGAGGAATTATGATGTTGGATCTTGAACTGGTCACACAATTCTTTCATCATTTTGTTATTAAGATTGGTACCATTATCTGTAATGATTTTGTTGGGCAACCCATACCGGCAAATCAAATCCCTCTTTACGAATTTTACCACCACACTTCGGGTTACGCTGACATAGGAAGCAGCCTCGACCCATTTGGTGAAATAGTTAATAGCAACCAATATGAAACGATGCCCGCTGGATGCTTTAGGCTCAATTGGTCCAATGACATCCATTCCCCACATAGCGAATGGCCATGGTGAAGATAATACATTCAAGGATGTAGGCGGCACATGGATGTTGTCAGCGTATACCTGACATTTATGACAAGTCTTAACATACTTATAGCAATCAGTCTCCATGGTCAACCAGTAATATCCTGCTCGGAGGATCTTCCTTGACATCGCGTGTCCGTTAGCATGCGCGCCAAAAGACCCCTCATGGACCTCTTTCACAATTTTACTAGCCTCTGCCGCGTCTACACACCTGAGCAGGACCATATCATGATTCCTTTTATATAAAATTTCTCCATCGAGAAAGAAACTGGCAGCTAATCTCCTTAAAGTTCTTTTGTCATTTTCTGAGGCATGATCAGGATACTCCTTATCTCTCAAAAAGCGCCGGATATCATGATACCAGGGCTGCCCATCCTGTTCTTCTTCAACCGACTGGCAAAAGGCCCGCCGATCTCGACGTTGAATCTGGATGAGGGGCATATCCTCCTCTTTACCTATTTTAAACATAGACGAGAGGGTGGCTAGGGCATCAGCCAATTGATTGTCCTCTCGAGGTATATGTGCAAAAGTGACGTCCTCAAAGTGCTCCAATAATTCCTTAATATAAGCCTGGTATGGGATTAACTTTGCATCTCGAGTTTCCCATTCACCTTTAACCTGGTGGATAACTAGAGCTGAATCACCAAAGACCTCCAAGTTCTTGACACTAGCATCAATTGCTGCTTGTATTCCCATGATGCAGGCTTCGTATTCGGCAACATTATCAGTACAATCGAAGCCTAATCTAGCCGTGATAGGTACATATTGTCCCTCTGGGGAAATTAATATGGCTCCTATGCCATGACCCATTATGTTGGATGCCCCATCAAACAACATTATCCACTTCTCTTTTACTTCCTGTTCCGGCTCACTAAACACTGCCATTAAATCCTCATCCGGAAACCCTTGTCTCATCGGCTGATAATCACTTAGGGGTTGTTGAGCCAAGTAATCTGCAAGCGCACTACCTTTAATTGCCTTTTGCGTGACATACACAATATCATATTCTGATAACCAAACCTGCCATCTGGCAATTCGTCCAAACAAAGCGGGCTTCTCAAAGATATACTTAATCGGATCCATCCTAGAGATCAACCAAGTAGTATGACTCAAGATATACTGTCTTAATCGATGAGCAGCCCATGCCAATGCGCAACAGGTTTGTTCTAACAAGGTATACTTTGCCTCATAGTCGGTAAATTTTTTGCTCAGATAGTAAATGGCATGTTCTTTCTTTCCAGATGCATCTTGTTGACCAAGCATACATCCCATGGCGTTACCCGTCACTGCCAAATATAGAATTAACGGTCTCCCTGTGACTGGAGGGACTAAAACTGGAGGGTCTCACAAATAGAGCTTAATCTTTTCAAAGGCTTCTTAGCAATCCTCATTCCAACTGATGGACTGATTTTTGCGCAAGAGTTTGAAAATCGGTTCACAGGTGGCTGTCAACTGAAAAATGAACCTAGCGATATAATTTATCCTTCCGAGAAACCCCTGTACTTCCTTCTCTGTTTTTGGGACTGGCATTTCTAAGATTGCGCGGACCTTATCAGGATCAACCTCAATTCCCCTTTCACTAACGATGAAGCCTAGCAGTTTCCCTGACTTTACACCGAAAGTGCACTTGGCTGGGTTCATTCTCAACCTGAACTTTCGGAGACGCTCAAATAGTTTTTGCAAATTATCGAGGTGCTCCTCTTCTGTTCTTGACTTGGCGATCATGTCATCCACATATACTTCGATCTCCTTGTGGATCATGTCATGAAACAATGTCACCATGGCTCTCTGATATGTTGCCCCTGCATTTTTCAAACCGAAAGGCATGACTTTGTAACAGAACGTTCCCCAAGCCGTAATAAAAGTCGTTTTCTCCATGTCCTCTTCAGCCATCTTGATTTGATTGTATCCCGAAAAACCGTCCATGAACGAAAAGTAAGAGAACTGGGAAGTATTATCGACTAATACGTCGATATGAGGCAGAGGGAAGTCATCCTTCGGACTGGCCCTATTTAGATCCCTGAAATCTACACACATTCGCACCTTTCCGTCTTTCTTGGGGACTGGTACTATGTTTGCAACCCACTCTGGATATTTTGCTACGGCCAGGAAGCCTGCATCGAATTGCTTTTTTACTTCTTCTCGGATTTTTAGGGACATCTCCGGCCTCATTCTTCTCAATTTCTGCTTCACTGGTGGACAGTCAGGCCTTAAAGGCAACTTATGTTCCACAATCGACGTGTCTAATCCCGGCATATCTTGGTATGACCAAGCAAAAATGTCGCTATATTCATTTAATAGTGCCACTAACCGAGAGCGGTTTTCGAACGCGCCTATCTTCACCTCTTTTTTATCCTCCTCAGTCCCCAGATTTATTAGTTCGACAGTCTCTTGGTGAGGTTGTATCAATCTAGATTCCTGTTCTACAAGTCTTAATAATTCTCCAGAAGGCTCAAATTCAAATTCTGTTTCCTCATCCGCTTGATTAACAAGACAGTCAAAATTATTCAATACAATACTAGCGTGATCGTCATTAGGCAAGTTGTTTTCGGATCTGCAAATATGTGAAAAAGGATAAGGTATAGGTGTATTGAAAGGGGAAGAAAATATTGCTGAAAGAATTCTATGATATTTATTGATCAAACATATGTACAAAATTTCACATCAATTACAAATTACATGTAAACTGAATTTAAAATCACAGGAAGCTCGATGATTTCCCAATTTTTTAGCTCCTGTCCCAGTGGGCAGACCATCACCAGGTCATCTATGCTGAGCAGCTCTTCTTTATCAACAACTGCTATCATATCTGGAGTCTCGAACCCGGCACTCCAGAAACTTTCTGAGATATGGCGCAGAGGGACCCTTTTAATCTGGGGTTTCCTTTTTTCCAATCTAGCCTCCTTTTTCTCTTCCTCAGTGAGTTTGTACCCTAGCCCATACCTGTGCTTATTCTTAATCAACTGCAAAGGCTGGACTAACCCCCTGTTGTTTTGTCCCAGTTTATCTCCGGGATGAAATCCACTTTTCAACATGGTTTTGGCCATCATTAACAAAGCTTTTGGGGGTCGATATTGGTTCACCACCTCTCCTTCTTTAACAGTAGTAACATTAGCAATTTCTAAAGCTTGGAAATGAGTTTCCAAGGCTTCTTCAGCAGCCTCGATATAAGGAGTACTAGATGGTTTGCTGACCAGAAAGTCTTCTTCCGCGGAGACAATAACCAGCCTATTGTCTATAATGAATTTCAATTTCTGATGCAGCGTGGAGGGCACAGCTCGAGCCGAATGAATCCATGGTCTTCCGAGAAGGCAGCTATATGCCGGCACAATATCCATCACTTGAAAGGTTATATTGAACAAAATTGGACCAATTTGAACTGGCAAGTCAATTTCGCCCAATACCTCTCTCCTAGACCCATCAAAGGCCCTCACCACCATAGAGCTTGGTCTCATATGAGCTTCTTCATGTGGTAGTTTAGCTAAAGTGATTTTAGGCATCACATTTAGCGAGGAACCGTTATCTATTAACACACGGGCCAAGATATGATCCCTATACTTCACAGATATATGCAAAGCTTTATTGTGCCCTGCTCCGTTATCAGGGACCTCACTGTCTGCGAAGGTAAGGAAATTGTTGGCCGTAAGGTTATTAGCAATGCCTTCAAAATTCTCTACTGACAAGTTGTGAACCACATGGGCCTCATTCAATATTTTCAGTAATACTCTTCTATGGGGTTCAGAATTCATCATCAACGCTAGTAATGATATTTTAGCGGGGATGCGGTTTAACTGTTCAACAACCGCGTATTCACTCTGACTGATCATTTTTAGGAATTCACAAGCCTCCTCATCAGAAACTGGTTTTTTAAGTTCCCTTCTTTCTTCCTTTTTGCTAACTTCGGGCTTGGGACCTGCCAGAATGGCTTCTCCACAAGGTCTTTCTCTTTTATCCTCCATAGGCGTATAGATACGACCACTCCTGGTCATCCCCCCGATCCCTGCTATGTTTACCACCTCATATGTAGGTTCTTTAGAATTCTCGGATTTTTCTTCTTCCTGTTTTCCCCCAAGAACTTCAGCATTATACTTCCAAGGCACTTCTTTGTTGCTCTTGTATGGGAATGGTCCAGGCAGTTTTATTGTGATAGGCTTTAGGCCATCAGGTGTTGGGACAGCCGTGTTATCTGTATAACGGATAATCAGAGGCCTTGGACATCCCGAGAATGCTTCGTTGATCATATCAACCTTTTCTTCTATACAATTCACCGTAGGTCCTTCATGACTTGGCAACGGATTATTCCCTATATTAGGAATATCCTTTTCAAAATTTAGCCACTTCGCATTTATCAAATTCTGCACTTTTTATTTGAATCCTTGGCAATTCTCAATTGAATGCCCAACTGCCCCAGCATGATATTCACATTTAGCAGACGGATCATACCATTTTGGGTATGGTGGTTCTATAGGTTTCATGGGACATGGGGCTATCAAAGAACTTTGAATCAAACGGGGAAAAAGCTCGGTGTAGCTCATGGGTATTGGGTCAAATTGTACTGGTTTTCTTTCATTGTTATTTGGCCTTCTTTGGTGGGGGTTAGTGTTTGGGCCAGGGTTTTGGCTCCAAGCTTTTTGTGGAGGTTGGGGTATGGTTGGTTGTGGCTGTGTCATGGATGGGGTTGTTTGTTGGAAAACTGTGGGGGATGTGTATGGTGGTTGATAGTTAGGTTGGGAGGCGGCCACCATCTGAGGGTATGGTGTGTACTGAGGGTGGTAAGGTGTTTGGTAACTAAGTGGTGTAGGTATGGAGCGATTTGGATCGAACGTGACATGGTGGGCTTCTCCTTCCTTCTTTTTCCAGGAATTATTGGTTGGTTTCTTCATATTTACATTACCAACTGTATTATACATGATCCGTCCTCGGCGCAAACCATTTTCAATCCTTTCTCCGATAAGTACCATATCAGAAAAATTTACTAACACACTGCCGACCATCTTATCATAAAATGGTGCCGGTAGAGTATCCATGAACATCCCAATCATTTCTCTCTCAAATAGAGGGGGTTGAACCTGAGCAGCCAATTCCCTCCATCGTTGGGCATACTCCTTGAAAGTTTCCTCCTCTCTTTTGGTCATATTTTGCAATTGGGATCTATCAGGTGCCATCTCTATGTTGTATTTATACTGTCGGATAAAAGCGTAAGCCAGATCTTTCCATGAGCGAATGTGAGTTCGCTCCAATTGAGTATACCAGATAGCTGCAGCCCCTGTAAGACTGTCTTGAAAACAATGAATCAACAATTTATCGTCATATGCATGAGATGCCATCTTTCGGCAATACATTGTCAGGTGACTTCTTGGGCAGCCGATCCCCTTATATTTTTCAAATTCTGGCATCTTGAATTTGTGAGGAATGATCACGTCGGGCACTAAACACAAGTCGGGTGCTTCTATTGCGCCATAACTACTGCCTTCTATAGCCCGGACCCTTTCCTCTAAATGCTTCCACCTTCCACCTATTTGAGCCTCACCATGGATAGGATTATGTGATTGCATTCCAACTGCTTGATTATCGGCTGTAGGCATCCCGTATGGACCATGATGCCTTAGTATGTGAGTGGAGGGAATTGGTGGATGAGGTGGTTGATAAGGGTTGGATGGGTGTGTGCCTTGTATGTTAGAGCCTGATGGGTTTTCGGTGACGGCAAAATTGGTGTAGTTTGGATTGGTATTTTGTGGTATGGATGAAGGGTTTGTTGGGTTGATAGCAACGCCTTGGACTGGCAGCAGGTTGGATAAGGGGGGTACGTAGTTGGGTGGTAGCCCGTAAGGATGCCATTCAGGATCCACGACCTCTTGTAGAGGCATTGACACACAGCTGTGCCCTGATTTTCTACCCCAGCGGGTCCCTCTGCGCTCTTTTTTTCCAACAATTTCATCATCTGAGCCATCTGTTCCTTTAACTGAGCCACTTCGTTGCGCAGCTCTTCATTCTGTGCCTCTAACTCATTCATGATCCTGACTTTAGACTGTGTGCTATAAGGATGACGTGGAATTCGTGAATCTGCAATCTTGTTTTCTGTGACAAAAATATGTTAGTTAATTATAAGTATTCTTTATAAATTTAAGTATATGCTAGATGTGTGCCTATGATGGAGGACCCGTTATCTTGGCGAGTATTTTAACCGCGAGCGTGCTTTGGGTGAGTGTGAAATGGAAATTAATGCAGTATCAGACACAGGTATGTAAGAAAGCAAATTCATCATTCATATCATAGAATTTTTCAAGGTATAACTTGCTCCTCCTTTTCAGCTAGAGCGATGTATTTGTTCATTCTCAAGATCAATTCTTTACAAAAATGAAGAAATTCTTCAACTTCGGGTGGAGTGTGCAGCGGATGTAATGATGCTTCGGCTCTCTTAAGCAACGGCGGGATTTCTTCAATAGCAGTATTTGCCAAACTAGCCAATCTCCCAAAGCACTTGGTCCAGTGATCAGCCGTATCTTTGTACCATTGCATCTCATCTTGTAAGTCACTGATACCCCTTTGTTGCATCCTGATTACTTCAATAACCTTCCATTTTTCTTCGTCGACTTCCTTTCCCCATTCAGCTAATAAATTCTGAATTTGTTGATTCAAGTCTTCTATATGTCTTTGCAGCACCCTCTTTTCATCTAATAGGCGACTTGTTTCTGCTTGTGCCCTATTCTTTTCATTCGTGGCTTGGTCCTTTTCCCGCTTGAGCTTATGAACACGATCCCTTAGTTGCTCGACTGTATCTCTCATCCTCTGACTCCCTTGCAGAGCTGTGTCTCTTTCCTGCGCCCTCAGTCCTAATTCTTTATTAGCTGCCTGGAGACTCATATGGACTTTAGCTGCGTATTCTCGTTCCGACTTCTGTTGCTCTCTATGATTTTCCATGGCAACTTCTTTTTCCTGTTTTTCTCTTTTTAATTCTGCGTTTTCTTGTTGGGTCTTTAATAGCCTTTCTTCTAGCTTGTTATTTTTTATGGTCATGCTTTCTAACTTTGCCCTTAATTCTTTAACAACTTCATCCTCGATAGCTGCTGGTTCTGCCTGACTCCCTGAAGTAGCTCTTTGAGGTTTGAAAGGTAATTTAATTTGCTGCACTCTTTCTCGGACCCATTGCTTGTATTCCTGTTTGGCTGCACAACTTCTAAGCCCCAATTCTTTTCCTTTTATTGTAATTATATTCCAGGCTTCCCTAACTCTTCGAAGTGCTTCGGCGAACTCACCTTCGTAACTCAGAATGAATGGGGTTAGTAACTCGTCTGACGGAGGTTTTAGGATAGGGTAAGCCAACTGCCTTTGCCCCAGTGTTGGATTGTAATTGATACAACCTCTGATACCCATGAGTGGGACGTTTGAGAACCCTTTGCCGTGATAGATTAAGGAAGCTCTTTGTTGCCAAGCCGGCTGCCACCTGATTTGTTCTTCCGTTAGACTGGCAAAATGTACCGCCCATTCTCGGTCACTCCAAAGTTTTATCGGGTAACACAGCAAGTCAGCTATGGGACATTGTACTTTAGTGTTTCTTTTGAACACATGTGCGGTTAACCAAACATACAACACCGGCAGACAGCAAACAAGTTTCTTCCCTTTCTTCTCATAGCAGAAATCAAGCGTGTAGTAAACGTCTGCGAGTAAAGCTGTAACAAGATTTTCCCCCTTGTTCTTTTTTGCCAGGAATACATCTATGGCAGCTTGATCAACAAAGCCATCTATAAGAGGGAAAAGCACCAATCCGTATATTGCCAAGGCTAGTACGTCCATAAAAACAATCCACTGATTATTGTCAGATAGATATTGCAAGTAATTTTCTAAGAATTCCCTGGTAAATCCTCTGGCTTGGTTCCTTTCTTGGAAATCCTTTAAAAGATCGTTAGGCTGTAACCCTAAAGCTTGTGCGGCGGTTCGGAATGAATGACGGTGCTCTAGGTGATTGTATGGCTTGCAGCCTTCCAAGGGTAGATCCAAAATTTGTTCGAACTCTTCCAGCATAGGTGCCATCTGAAAATCTGGGAAAGTAAAACATCTGAGGGGAGGATCATAATATTGTACTAGAGCTGTGATGGCATTTTCCTGTACTTTAATTTTCAGTAATCCCAAAATATTCCCGTATTTCTTTGTTAGTCATTTGCTGCATACCAGACAACTTGCTTCCCCAGACTTCCAAACTAGCCAAATCCACCGGTTTAGCCCCGACTCTTCTCTTCTTTCTTAACTGTACTATTTCTACATTAATTTCCATTTCACCCTCTTCTTTTATACTCTTCAAGAATCTGGGTCCTCAAAAAAAAGGAAAACAAAAATAGGTGCACAAGTCAGATATTTATAAAGTAGATGAGTGCATAGTAAGGTGGATATGCATGCAGGATGTCATGTGAATTTAAAACATGCACGTGATATGCATATAGGCAGGGCTCTTGCATTGTACTCTGCCCCTCTTCTTCTTTTTTCTCTCTCTCTTTCTTATCTTTTTTTTGCTTTCTTTCTCTTTTTTTTTTGTTTGCTTTTTTTTTTGTCACGCCATGCAAAAGACTTGATTTATTTATCATACAATAAATAAGTAGAAAAGAATTGTGTGCCCTTTTAGTGCCCTATAACAGGTATCCTGTCCTAGGGAGCTAGGCTTCTCTAATGCATGAACCTCTCATAAGGGTAGTTTGTATTCTTAAGGTATCAAGGTCACTAGAGCCAAGTTCCAGTTTACGATGCTTGCTACAACAGTAGGGAATTCTACCAGTTGTAGGGCATTGTAAATAGGACGCACTCTAGCTGGGGTTTTCGTGGTTGTCAAACAGGACGTGCATCCAAAGTGACACCACTAGACCCCTCTATCCTAGGCTTCACTCAGACCCGGGTATAGGGCCCCTCTCGTGAGATGAAATGCATTAATGTAATTTGGAGGGCACACAAGTATTTGGGATGCCT
Source organism: Canavalia gladiata (assembly GCA_037954105.1). NCBI lineage: Eukaryota > Viridiplantae > Streptophyta > Magnoliopsida > Fabales > Fabaceae > Canavalia > Canavalia gladiata. Next base: position 14,584,052 of record CM075668.1, read on the forward strand.
GCAATTGGGGAAATCACAGCAGATATATATAGCAATTTATTGTTCGTCTACCCTAAGGTTTACACAATGAATAAACAAACAACAATAGATAGATAAGCAAATGAATAAACCGTGCAATAAATAAATCATGCAAATAAACAAGGAAGGGATCAATACAATGCACGCTCAATTGTACGGGCTTGACTCTCAAATGTCCCCAGTGGAGTCGCCATCTGTCGCAACCGTAATTCCGACGAGACGACGAACTCGCTAGAATTTTGAAAATGTATTTAATTGTATGTGGAGCCGCCACCAAATTTTATTTTAAGGGAAAACATTTGGAAAAACCCTAACTTGAGGATGAAATTCTAGGTTCGGGAGTCGGTTACAAATAGGGAAGGTGTTAGGCACCCTATTTGTCCGTTCCGAAGAACGGTACCCTTGAATTGAGTGTGTGATTTTCTTTAAAAATTGTTTGATCCCTTAAATATAATTAATAAAAATAAATAGGTTTGTATGAAAATAGCCTGACAGGACTTGATCCTGCTCCTACGTATTCCCTGGTGCAATGGGAAATTCAAGGCTACGTAGTTCTGGTTGTTTGGAAGAGTTTTTAGAAGAATTTTGAGCTATTTGGTTTTCAAATATGCTTTCAGTTCCACATATGCACAGAGTCTAAGGCAAACGAGGGTTGCACTTAGACTCATATGACTCTCTAAATGTCAAACAATAGGGTATGCTACCAGTTCGCACTTAGAGTTCATTGCGTGAGAACAAAGGTTTTGGAAGAAGTTTTTAGAAGAGTTTGGGACGATTTTAGCCTTTAAACATCCTCTCAGTTCCACCTATGCACAGAGTCTAAGATAAACGAAGGTTACACTTAGACTCATATGACTCTCTAAATGTCAAACAGTAGGGTATGCTACCAGTTTGCACTTAGAGCTCATTGCGTGAGAACCAAGGTTTTTGAAGAAGTTTTAGAAGAGTTTGGGACGATTTTAGCCTTTAAACATCCTCTCAGTTCCACATATGCACAGAGTCTAAGATAAACGAAGGTTACACTTAGACTCATATGACTCTCTAAATGTCAAACAGTAGGGTATGCTACCAGTTTGCACTTAGAGCTCATTGCGTGAGAACCAAGGTTTTTGAAGAAGTTTTAGAAGAGTTTTGGATAATTTTAGTTTTCAAAAGTCTTCTATACTTTCAACTTTGAAGTTCATTGCATGAGATCTAGGATCGTTTAGGGCTTTGAAATTTCTTTAAAGACTGAGTTTAACAACGATGTGCATCAATACTTTCAATGATATCAGCTGTGGAATTGTATGCTAGTACGTTCATATATATGGATCCAAGTTGTTTCCATCTCTTGTCTCCATTCTCCACTCTTGAGCCTGGTGAGCCTAAGATTAAACAGGGTCCTTATTCTAGTGAACCTGCTGCCCTAGTCTAGACGTTGTTCCAGATTCTAGGTCCTAGAAATTAATTTTTCTGACATGCCAAATTCAAATTTAAGAGCTGTCATTTTTAAAGAATAGTGGTCTTTTGCTAACCTGCGCATGAATTTTACTAACCGGATTTGCTGCCTTAGATGTTGTATTCCAGGTTTCAATAACTCACATTGTTATTTTGATTCATCTGGGCTGATTGTGAGGGAATTTTACAGCACCTGAATTAATCTTCCTAGCAACTTCCCCAACAGTCAGTCATTCCCCTGGATGTGTGGCTAGTGTCTACTTCAAGACCCAACCTGCAGTGATTATGGGAGAGCTAGGGGATGTGACTCGGGGTGTAACATTTAAATTGATAACTCACCAATCCTGTTTATTCCTTAAGTCATTTTAATCAGCTACTAAATGTATCAGGATGGGTTGCCCAAACTGTTCCTCCAACAAGGCCTACCAAGGTTTAGTTTGGCTATGATCCTTTGCTGAACTTTACCTATCAGAGCCAACCATGTCCAGAGTTCTAAAACTGATTTAGCGACCTTAAATTCTTTTAAACAAATAGTTTTTACCCACACAGTATCAGGTAAGATACACATAAGGCTACTGATTTCAATCCTATCTTGTAACTCCCGCAGGTTTTTCAAGTCTTTCTTACATAATACAACATAGTTTATTTAGCCTGATACTTAAACTGGTTGTTGCTATGGCTGCTGTTAATACAACAGGACCTGGACTAAACCTTATAGACCCTAGATTGAACTCTTGGCTGCCAGGATCTGTAGTGGGGTTTGACAGCTACTGTGAACCTAAATAAATGGTTGCAATTTGTGCAGATAAAGTGTAGACCTATGGCATCTTCTGCTGCTGTAAGGTCTTGAGAATGTGAATCAAAGCATGATCTTGTGGAACTAGCCTAGGATTAACTGCTCATGTCTCTAACACTATAATTAGTGATGATGATTAAATTAGAAGGCTTTTATCCCGAGACAACTCTGGTTGCATGTCTTATGGTTAAATTTTCTGGTGTTGGTCTAAATGACGTTTCATAGCATTTGCTCAGAATTGTCAGCCAAGGTTGTTATGCTGAAACATCTATAAGGGAAAAGGCTAATTATGTCCTGCCTATAAGATGGTTTCTGGCCAATTGTATGTGTCATGAGGGATAGGATATTAGGGGTTTATCATTTCCACACCCAATAGGTCTTATTCTTCAAAAGAAAATCCCCTATTTGGTTTCCTTTTGGCAATTAAAATTCTGCCACCTAGAATCAGGGCTCATATCAGTGACAGACCAAGCCAATGACCAACCTCAAAATTAATTTGGGCTAGGATGCCCACAGGTGCATGACCTAGTAGGGCTTGTTGTTATGACAAGTTTGGGATATGGACCAGTTTTTTGGGTTTCTTATGGTTTTACTGTAGTTTATAAGATGCTAGTCCTAAACTGAGAAAAGCAAATTGTGAAGCCATATACCAGAATCTTACAAAAACATAGTTCCTAACTGTCATGATATGGCTCCTGCCCAACCTTTATGAGACTCGGATCCTATGCGGCTAGTATAAACTCTGCTGACACAACCTCACCATAATTTCCAGAACCTATCTTGATTCTCAACCACGCAAAGTGATTTCAATTCCTGATTAAAGCTCATTCTGGTTCTTCCTAGCTCCTGTTTATTAAGGATTTGTAACATTCCTGGCCTAAGACTTTAGTGTTTAAGTTTACAGTTTATGTACCAAGGACATGGGAGTCTATACACCAATCTATTGATGCTAACCTGTCTCTGGCCGATTGGCTCTTGACTTGTATGTGATCAATGGTTCTTTGTCAGCTAATTTTGATTAGGCCTGTTATAACTCCCAGAGCACATCATAATCTCCCAGAGCACATCACAACTTGGTTTCATTTTCCAGAACTAAAAACTCTCTTTCTAGGGTGAGTATAGATTCCTAGCTTGGATTTCTCACATAGATGTATAACTCGATGTTAAATTTGTAACTTAACCCTCCCTGAGCCACTTTCGCTTAAACCACTGTATCCTCCCAGTCTAAGCTGAGCTCTAGTGAAAGCTTACTATAGGTTATTCTCATGTAGACCTCTAGTTGGTGTAGGTATTGATCCTAACTAGTCTGCATCTAACCAAATAATGACATCATCTGCACCTTAGTCATGAACACTAAGTCTAAGAAAAACATATCCTTTCTCTCAAAGCCAATCGTGGTTGTTATTCCTATCCAAGATGGTTGATGTGCAACAGGATATAGCTTAAAAACTCTAATACCCAGTGCAGCATCTGATACTGCTACATGTACTGTCTAAAAGGCTGGAGATATTGGGCAGGAGTAATCTGGTGCGGATTCCAGGTACTGCTAAATACCAATTCAAAAGGTAACTTAAAACCACAACTAAACCTTAAGGTTTTTCTGGAACTTGTGAGGAAAGAAAGGCAAGCTTTTAGATATCTGTTACAGACTAGGGGCAGACTTTGGCACTCAAGGCTTCAAGTCACCTATTTCATGGACCACTCATTCAGAGACAACAACTTAGCTTATCAAAAAATTCATGAAAAGTGCATGGTTTTTAGGCATACTTTGCAGACCAGACTGAGATCATCATACTTGAATTAGTTGAAACAGGAATTTAGCCAGAAAAGAAGAAACTTCCTAGAGGCGTGTCATGGACCAGACCTCTAAAGCAACTTATTAGTAACCTGTTGACACGCTCGTCGCAAACGTGCAAAAATAATTTCCAGATTTCCCCCAAACTATTGGTATAGTATAAGGTGCAACCTAGGTCATCTCCCAAAGACCATTTCATATTCTTAAGCAAATTAGGAGAAAGTTAGAAAAAAGGGGATTTTGTAAATATATGATATTAAGTGCGAAATGCAAAATACAGACTGAAATTAATTTGACTTAACAATTATCAACTCAAGGAATTCAGAGGCTATTTTCTTAACTAATCATTGATCACTAAAATCATGCATTGTGGTTATCAACCTAGGATCATCTGGAACCCCTAGAATGATCCTTGAATTCTCTACTGAGAAACCTCTCAGAATTTAATTGATTATGATCAATAAGATTTAGTAACCACTCAATCTTTTATCTAAACCAATTTCACAATCAGAATTCAGTTGAAGTAAGTAATAAAATGAAAACCTTCAATTCAATTACTTAATTTCTACTCTTCAAACTTTTGGAAAATGATTTACCAATAAAAAACCAATTATAAATCAATTATACATTAATCAAAATACGTCAACCGATCAAACTTTGATTAAAAGAATAAAATTGAAGAATATAGTAAAGTAGAGTAGAAATCACTCAATAAGCATGTAAATAAAGATCAAGACCTCAAAGTTAAAATGAAAATAGCTTGAATCCTTGAATTGAAACTACGAACCTAGCCTTCCATGAAGGAGGCAAACTAACAACAAAGAAAGAGGAAAACTAACAACAAATAAATCCTAAGCCTTCCATGTAGGAGGCAACTAACAACAAATAAATCCTAAGCCTTCCATGTAGGAGGCAACTAACAATAAAGAAAAACTAAGCCTTCCATGTAGGAGGCAAACTAACAAGAAAGAAAACCTAAGCCTTCCATGAAGGAGGCAAAACTAACAAGAAAGAAAGAAAGAAAGGAAGAAAATGGTATTGGAGTTAATCTCCAAAATGGTGTGTGTCTCCTCTTGCAAACCCTTCTATTTATAGAGGATTTTTGAGGCATCATCTTCAGAAAGTCACCAACTAGGATATTACTTTTCTACCCTTTTCTTGCTTTCACATGGGCTTTGTTGAAATTGCAAAACACTTTTGAATTTTTTCCACCAATGAGCACAACAATTTTGACTTTCTTGCACCGCAATTTCGGATGTTCACATGTCCGAATTAGAGCTTGACTTCTGAACAAAAGTTGTAGCCCTGGATCTTAGCTGTCCAACAAAGTTGATTTCATCTCAATATGACTTCTATATCTCAAGATATGGCCGGATCTTTGCACACTGTTCAAATTCCACGTCAGCAACATTATCTCATCTTTTGAGATATTTTCGGAGTCCTAAACATCCCATTTAGAATCTGCTCTTACTTTGTAACTATGGACACTTCTTTAAGCTTTCATTCAAGATAGATTTCATGATTTTTGGATGTCTACAACTCCTATTATGCTCAAAATACTATAAGTGTCATTTTAATCGGGTAAGCAAAGAAATTCAATTAAACTTCATATGAACCCAAACTCATAAAATATGACAAAGATCACTTAATTGAACATATAAGAAGTCTTAATGAGATAAAAGTGAGAGATAATTATTTATGAAATCTATGCTTATCACCTGTACAATGAGGTAGAAGGTTTCTAATTAAACTTCATGATCGAAACCAGACTTAAGTTTTAACCTCAAAGATCCTGTATTGATACCCAAAACAGCAGTGGCAATACTTTATACAACAACCTAATTTATCACAGTATTCTGAGACTCAGAATCGGTTATTGACAACCAGCTCCGTCATGCCTATAAAGATAGTTCCTGATCAGACATGCATAAACTGAAGGAAAGGTTATAAGAAACTCATCATTCCTATACGCTACTGACAGTGAACTAATCAAAGCCTATATATCTCATCATCCACCTGAAAGTTTCCTACTCGATCCCTTTTGACCAGCAAAGTTCTGTCACCTGATGTACCAGGTTTAGGAAGCTAGCCTATTTCTCGAAATGTTTCTAGGTAGACATACATTTAAACAGAACATATATGATTTATAGGATAGCAATATCTAGAGAATGAATTGATGTTTGATATGAAATCAATTACAGCACAGTGAAACACAGGTTCTCCTTTCCTAAATTCTGACTATACTTATGTAAGCAAATTAATTCTCAAATTCGGCAAATATAAGTAGCTTCTTAACATCTTAATAACTGAAACTTTCAGGTAAAAAGACGCTGCTGTAATTGACGCAGAAATCAATTCTCATTGATTTTAAAGAATCTTGACCTCATTTGAGCCTAGAAACTTTAGCTAGCATATACACTTGAACTATCAATTCTGAATCAAGAATTAAAACAGGTATTGTAATCATCGAAGTATATGAATTCTACACATTCAAAGTTCAATCATAATGTGGAGAAGATGAAACAGCGAATTTGCGCAGATTCAAAAGAGAGAGAAAGATGAAAGATGCAAGTCTAACCTGTGAGTATCGAATCAAAACGAGAGAACCTTCGTGGTTATGCAGAAGAAGTTGAACAATAGCAGAGATGTCCAAGAACCAGAACCAATTCAACTTCCCGCGCCAAAAATCTGATAGAAGAGTCAAAGCTCCTTCTCTGAATTTTGCACAAAAATGCTTCCAATCCTAAGCCCCTTCGATTCTCCTATCCCTCTGTTCTCCTCTTCTTCTCCTCTTCACTCTGTTTCTGCAGTTTTTCCTCTCCAAAAAGCCGTCCCCCTCCAATTCTTCCAAAAAACCTTTTATACCCTTCTTTTGCTAGTGTCATACCTTCACCCCTTTGGTTTCTCACTAACCCAACAAAATACCCATCCTAACTAACCTCTAACTACCCTAACTAATTCTTAACTAACCCTAGCCTATTAGGATGGGGACCAATCCCCTCTCAATTTTCTCTTTTTTTCCCCTTTTTTATTTATTATGGTTATTATTATTATTATTTTGCACTTCTTCTTATTGGCCCTCTTCTCTTTTCCATTAATTTAGCCTTGGTGATTCAATTAAGACTCCCCGGACGGAAATTGGTGTTCACAATGTGTATTTATAGTATTTTATAACAATTTTTTATTTATAACTTCTTAAACAATTTATATAATACAATGGTTAGCATTTAATTAATTTTTTTTATTTATTTAAAAAAATTTAAAAACCATTTTAAAAATGAAAAAAATATTTGATAAATAAATTCAAATATTTTTTTAAAAAATATTAATTCTATTCACTATTAAAAATAAATTTAGTTATTAGTTATCTATTTGTTTAATTTAAAGACAAATTAAATATTATTTTGTTATTTTCTATCTATTATTTAATATTGTTGAAAAAATAAGAAATATAATTAATATTATGATTATATTAAATTTATTATTTTATTTTTTATTGTATCTAATTTTTTATTTATATTAAAAAAATTATTTTTCTAATAAATATTTTTTTAATTGTATAGATTGATATTAAATATATTAAATTAACATAATCATATCATTTAAATTATCACTAAATTTTTTTTTATGAATATATTTTGATAAATATAAATTAATTAAAAAAACTACTAAATATTAAAATTTATTATTTATCTTTTAAAATTGTTTCTAAATTAATTTTTAAATATTATTTTACCTTTTTATCAATTAATATTTTTATATAATGTAAAGATATAATAAATAAGAAAAATATTAAATGGTTCCTTAAAATGTTCAAAGTAACAATTAAAAGAATCTTTTAAACAAATCTTACTATTCAATATCTTTAGAGCGCTAGCTAAAATAATAAAAAATTATTAAAAATTGCACTAAAATATATTAAAGTTCACGAGAATAGATATTTATAATATTTTATTTATGAATTTTTAATCAATATATTTAAGATAAAGATTAAAATTATTCGTTTTGAAATGATTATATATAAAAAAAGAAATAGAGTATTTGATAACTTCACACAACAAGTAAAAGATGAAAAAAGTATTTAATCAATCACATTAAATGTTTTTAATTACATGAAAAAATTTCCTTTTTAAAATGTAGGTGATTTTATAATATTTTTTATTTGTACTTCCTGAACCAATATCCTTAAAGCAATGGTTAGCATTTCTTTTAAATGATAATATGACAAAATGGAGGGTATATTTAATAATTTTAAACGAAAGATAAAAAAAAAAAGTATTTGATAAATCACATTAAATTTTTTTAATTATCTAAAAAATTATTCCACAATTTTTGCCACATTTTAAAAAATAATAATTGTCACTTTAGAAAATTAATATAATATTTATTTTTAATTACACCTTTAATTTTTATAACAACATTAATTGATAAAAAAATAATAAAAAGATTAAAGATATAATAAAAATTATATATAATCTTACCATAAATAAAAATATTAGTTAATTTATTATTGATATAAAATTACTTTAAATAACATATAAAATAAAAGGATGAAATATTTGATAAATCACATCAAGTTTTTTTAGTTATATAAAAAAATTATTAATTTTTTTTTAATTTTAAGAATAAATTTAGTTCTTAGTTATCCATTTTTAAGAAATTTTAAACAATATTAATCATTACTCTACTCGTTTTTTATGTTGTTTAATGTTTTGTATAGTGATTAAGTAAGCTGGTTAGTATTTTTATTATTTAGTTTCCTATTATGTTTTTAATAATTTATTTTTTATTAAATAACATTTTTATAAAAAGTAAATGCACAATAAACAAGAAAAGTAATGAATGATATCTTAAAATTTTAAGGTAACAACTAAACTGGAATAAAATTGTTTTAAAAAGATGTTATTATTTTGATTTATAATAATAAAAAGAATAAAGTTTGAATTCAAAATCTTATATAATTTTTCAACTCTTCACTATTATTTAATGTGATCTATTGCGTTTTGAAAGAAATAAAATTAATTGAAAATATTTTACTATTTAATATCTTAAGAGCACTGGTTAAAAAATTTAAATATTATGTTGAAATGTATGAAAAATCAATACGAGAAAGTGCACTTATAATATTTTTTATAATAAATTTCTTTATTCTATAATTCTTTAACTAATATTCTTTAGAAAATGTTTAGAATTATTTTTTTGAAATGATAATATAAAAAAAAATGGAAGGAGTAAATTTTCAATTAGGTTATTATTGTTACTTAATTCCTAAATATTTTACCCACGAGAGGGGAAAAAGTTAAAATTAATTTAAACATAAATTAGGATACTAATCATAGTTTCTAATTTCCGTCTATCTTATAATGATTTTTAAAATATGAGATGTGTTTTTTAAATTAATAAATTTTACTTTTAAGTAATTAATTAAGAAGTTGCCATTTATCAGAGTCCTGGATTTTTAATGAACGGTTACTATCCTCTTATGTGTTATTTTTCAAATGTCTAAAAAAATTACTAGAATAATCTAATAATAAAATATTAGGATAATTTAACAAAAAAATAATAAATTCAAATCTTATGTTTTTCTTATAAAAAAAAAAACCTCACACAAAATGATAATACAACAAGTAACATTTTTTCTTTTTTTGTGAGCAACATTCTTTTTCCTTTCATGCCAAAATGGGTCAGTTTGACTTGGCTGATTCAGTAAAATTTGCTAAAATATGGAGTTTATATTTTTAATTGTAGATCTAAATTAATTTTGTATCTTTCTATTTTTTATCCATATAATATATTTTTTAATTTGACTTGAATAGGTGTAAATACAATTCAAATTAGATTTAAACTTTAAAGTTGTATTTTCATAAATTAAATAAAATAAAAAACTTGTTTTACCTGATTGAGTAGAAGTGGAAGGGTGAAAGAAAATGGTAGAGAAGAATGGAGTGGGTAAAATAGAAGAGAAAGAGTGAAAGATAGAGGATGATGACAGATGGCAGAATGGGTTTGGATCTGAACATAATGTTGGACGTGGGGCCCAAGAAGAGAGCCATGTGTCAAAGAGAGGGAAAGGGATGGAAAATGAATGAAGGGCACATGGGCGCAGCATATTTTTGGGCTTATAAATACCCCTTTCTGCGTTTGATGTTCTACACATAACACATTTATCTATCTATCCATCTGCAACCATCACGTGCTCTTCACTCTGCCCCTTTTCCTTCCTCTTTATCTCTTTTCTTGGCTCCTTCTTGTTGGCCTGCAAATCTTATCCAATCTTTTGGTCGTTACTCGATACTTATCAAACTAGCTAGTAGTTTTGTTCGTTGGTTCACAAAGAAACAAACCTTAGCTAATTACTAAGTCGTAAGTAACACACACCAGACATGGAGAACAACAAAAAGAAAGTGCCAGCACCTTCTTCCTCATCACGCACCAACTTTGATCAACTTTTTGGTCCCAAGGACCCCTCCACCACTTCTTCTTCATCCACCAGCATCTTTGGCTCCATTTTCCCTCCTCCATCCACTGTATGCATCCTCTTCTCCAACTTTCCTTTTCTTTTCTTTTTTCTAATTGTATTTGTATATATTTGCATGGTTTTCTCAATCTTGCATAGAGTCTGCCCTACATGTTTTTTTCTTTTTCTTTCTGATATTGTTATTAGCTTTGGTAATATGACATAGTTATTGTTTCTGACTTGACCTAGAGGTCTTTTTCGGGAATATGATAGCTTTAGTGTGTTGGTAGTAACTAATAGCAAAATGAACTTTTATGGTTTAAGGTGCTTGAGTGTTCGTTTGAGTCAATATATATATATATACACACACACACCTCCTTTCACTTGATATATAGTTATTCAGCGCATTATATGGTCAAACTCTTCTATCTAGGTAACTAACTATAACTACAAGCACACATAACAACTTTTTCATTTAATTACCATGATCTATTCTTGGATATGATGGAGTATAATAATATATAGATGGGGTATTTGAGCAAGCAAGCAACTTGATGAGTTTAAATTACTATTTATCTTTTTGGTCTCTACTCTGTGTCAACTAAAGTTTCACATCAATCTGAACCTAACTTTGAACTAATGCTTATACTTTTGCATAAGTGTGGAGTCTTGGACTAAAGTTAACTAACAGCTTTGATCTCTGAGCAATATATATATATATAGCATATACTTGTTTGTGAAAAATAATTGACATATCACATATACTTAACCCTGTTACTTTTATGGGAATAACTTTAGGGTGGAGGGAGAGATTCAACAAAACAGGACATGAAACACAATACTTATGGAGCACCAGGTTCGTGAGACATATACTACTTTGACTTGAGTACTAAATATGCTCGCTTTCATCAGTTTCATCTCAAATCTTGTCGACATATAGGGAACATATAGCTTTTTCAATCCAATTTTAATGTCTGGGCTTATTTTGTAAAGCCTCGGTTGGATTCGTTTCAGGAAATTACAGCACCAAAGGTGAAAGCAGCGGTGTCACCAACAAGAATACTAGTACCAATTATCTGAATGAGGCAGTGGAGCCCAGCTACTATAGTTCATCTATCTATTATGGTGGTCAAGAAAATTATTCCCCAAGAACCAGGACCACTGAATCCCACCATATTGTGAGTGCCTTAATTCCCATCCTTTATCATGATGGTCCATGCTGTTGTTTGACCACAGGATAATTATATAATATTATTAAGTAGAACCATTCATTTTCTTTAACAAAAATGTTACACATACTTTATTTTTTTTACATTTCCCTTAAGCTTGGCCTTTATATGGTAAAGAAAGAAATTTTCACTCTTTCTCATTTTTTCTCTCTTCCCTTTTTTCCAATACAAGATAAATGTACGTAAAAGAAAAGTGGATAACTTTTAGTATAAAAATGGTATTGCTATTTCTTTAATCAATATACACTAACTAAATTCAACCCCATATATATATAAATACACACTTAAATTGATGGCCATCAATTGAATATATTTTCTTATGGTTTATTTATATAGTCTATATAACTTAACTGCCGTATACACGTGGATTTTTTTTACTTATATGCAGCAGATTCATTAGGTATAAATAAATTATTGATTAACCATACACATGCAATGGTGTAGAAACTAATATTTTATAGTTGTTACTTTACATACGTACTACATACATACATGTCTTGTATTTTTGTAATTAAGCATATAACATCTGGTATCTTCGTAGATCAATAAGGATAAGAAGGATGATGATCCAAATGGTAATGACTCAAACAGTGCTTCAAGAGGGAACTGGTGGCAAGGTAGGACAATCCTGGTTTCCCAGTAGCAAAAAATTAAATAAAACAGACATCCTAAGTGAACATAGTTTACTCATTTTGATGTTTTTTTGTTCTTTTCGGTTTCCGCAGGTTCTCTTTATTATTAACATCTGCAATGGTATGAAAACTCGCCATCCTGTAGACCAGGTATTTGAAATTTAATTTGACTTCTGTATCTTTTCCTTCTACGTTTAATTGCCTACAGGCGTAGAATTGATGAAGCTGAACATGATTATTTTATTTGATACCCATTTAATAAAAGAAACGGGAAATTCAAACTGAGGCAATTGATGTTAAATTTAATTAGTAACTGACTAGGAAACTAGATTCATAATTAACTCTTCTAAAACAAAGCGTGCATTCATAATTCTTACATTTGTTTAAGTAATAGTTTAAATTTTGAATAATAAAGTTGATGTTTATATTTTAACAATGCTTCACATCCTGCCTCAGCAGTCAGCACCACTTTTTTTTTCTTCTTTTATAAATATATTTCCTATTTCTTTGACGTGTGAGGAGGAACATTACAACTTTATATCCAAATTCTGAATTTAAAAGAAAAAAATTGAACTAAGCATGGCAGATTCTAACGGAATTTGTTGACAACGTTGCAGGAAGATTATCGACCACGAACGTTTACGCGGTAGCAGAAGTCTACTCTAATTAAACTAAATGGAAATAAGAGATGGTAACGAATAGTACGAGTCTAGCTAGTGTGTAGTGTGTAGTCTCTTTTGGCATGTGTTGGGTACTTTTAGTTACAGCTCGCACATATAAGTTAATTGAACAGAAGTCAACCGTCAACATATTACTCCCTCTTGTATTTTATAGTTTATATGAAAGGCTTCATGTACTGAACGTTTAGACTCTAGTGGTGTTTTATAATCATGTGATCGTATTACATGTACTTTGTCGTTGCTGGTTCTATCCGCTGTACGTAATACAAGTATATATATATATATAGATGTGTGACTTATAAAACCACATCTTAATCTCGTGAGTATGCCGCGAACATATATAGTAATTTTTTGTGAATAAATTCGTCATTTGTTTCACTTTATTTATCAGACACTTGAGAAAATAAGACACACTGCATGAACTCCATTTTTTAAGTCAAATCTATTCAACGCCTTAATTAAGACCTTAAAAGAAAATTGAGTGGTTTGGCACTTTGGCTGTTTCAATAAAGAAGAGTCAGATCGATATTGCAGACCTGTGATCCTTCAAACTCAAATCCAAAAAAGAGTACAGGCTAGAGGACAAACGAGGGTAGAGACTAATTGTCTTCATTGATAAGAGGATAAAATAGGGTTATTTTATTTTATTTTATGTTTATAAAATTAATAAAATATAATTTATTATGTTTAATTATTTTATTTTATTCAGATAGTTTAAATTTTTATTCAAGAAGATATTGGATTAGAACTTATTACGATAGTATAATTTTTTTTCTTATTTTTTATATCATATCATCTTTAATATTTTGTAATTATTTACAAATTTAATTTTGATTAAAATTATTTGAAATTTTTAATAAGAAACTATAAAAAAATCATTTATTTTATAAAATATAATTCTAATTTTTTATATTATTATTTTTAATTATAATTTATTACAAAAAATATTTTATATTTTAAGTGTAAACATAAATTTTAAGAAAAATATTATATTTTTAATATTTATATATTTCTATTAAAAATTAGTGTCTCTTACCATTAAATATATATTAATTTTGATAAAATAATTTTTTATTTTAATATAATTTATATCTTATCTTATCATTATTTATTCATGTAAATGTTAGATAAAATAATATCATGTAATATACTTTATTTTTATTGTGTATTATAGAATAAAATAAAATAAAATAGAATAACAATCTATCATATTTTTATTATATTTTATTATTATTTAAATTTTATATTTTATTTTATTCTATTTTATTATATTATATCTATTAAACAAGTTTTTTAAAGTAAATTTTATATAATATTAAAATTATAAATGAGTCAAATATAAAAATTATAAAATTGAAATATATTTTTAAATTAATATATTATATTTAACCATTATATTATGGGAATAGTTATTAAATTAAAAATAAAATAAAAAATTATTAAAAAATTTGAAATGTTAAATTGATGCATGTACTAAATGCAATAATTTTAATTTTAATTTTTTATTTAAATTTATATGTCACATGTATTTTTAGATTTTTTTATTTATTAATTTTTTTGTTTAAGAATTGACTTATTTGAGTTTGCATTTGATAGGAAAGAAAAAATAAAAAGATTTGAAGACATAAAATATAGTAAAAATAAAGAGAATTAGTAGTTTTTAAACTCTAAAGACATAAAAAAAAATACTAGCAACCAATGGTTATAATCATGACCATGGTTAAGTGAAAAAAAAGAAAGCATTATATGACCCTCCCCTTAGATAGAATCACAAACTCCTGTGGTGGGTACAATGGTCGTGGTTTTTTAGAAGTGTTAAAATTTTTCTTCCCAAAGAGAATCATAAGCTGCTCGTAATTATCACCACGGTCGTTGTTTAGGAAAAAGTAGACATTTTATTTTTCTCTTCTTTTTAAATAGAAAAGAGCCCATAAAAAGGTATTGGGAATTAGAGGATTGAAAATCGTTCTTTTGTCCTATACTTTTCTTATTTTTAGAGGTTTTTTTTTAATTTTTTAATTCATGATAATTTTTGTATTAGCTCTATGTCAAAATGGAGTTTTTACGATATTCACATGTGTCCTTTTACAATATTTACGTATGCTATTAAAGCTTCTAATGTAGTAGATGTCAAACATATTACTATGTTTGTCAAATGCTATAAAATCAACTCTTTTATCATGTTTAATAGACGAAGATGTTATAAAAAAGTATAATTTTAAGAGCATGTATTTATACCATTTTTGTAATGTAAATGTTGTAGTAATTAATTTTTGTACAGCAATTAAGAAATAAAAATGTTGTAAAATAATATGATTTTTACAACATTTCTATCTTCTAAACATTATAAAAGAATATGTATTTACAACATTCTTGTAATTTAAATGTTGTTATAAGGATAACTAGTTTAGTGTGTTTACAATCTTTAAATGATGTAAAATTATTAATTCTTTACAATATTTCAACCTTTTAACCTTATAGTAAAAGTAATAATTTTGGAACATTTTTCAATTTTAAATGTGAAAGAATGAAATGTTTTTTATTAAAACTATTCAATATTTATTGACTTTCATTCATATTTCACTTAATTCCATATTTTTTTAATATACATTTTAGTTTCATTCTTCATTTTTATTAGAATATTCAATATTTTAGGTATACAATTCAAGTTATATTCGTTCAATTTCCATATCCACTATTTTTTATAAATCATATGAAACATATATACCAACAAATACATTAAATATATATATATATATATATATATATATATATATTTATATATATATATATATTAATGTTGCAAAATAATGTCTAAGATATATAGAAAAAATTTAACAGAATTTTTCTATTTTGTAACATCCAAAAAATTATCAAACACTTGTTAGAGTCATAAATTTACCATCCAAGTATAAGGGAATCGTTAAAATAAATATAGAAACATATTACTAAATATCTATCAGAATCATAACATACCATGCAAATTTAAGATATTTACATAAATTTGACAGAATTTTCTCTATCTTTTTAATTTTTCAAAAATTATCAAATATTTGTCAAAATCATAACATACCATCCAAGTCTAAAGGAGTCATTAAAACAAAAACATGAACCTATTACCATAATCAAATATTACAAGGGACTAACTAAATATGATATTAATTACATATCAAATTCAATTTTTTTTACATCTTACTAAATTATTCAAAGTAGTAAGTATGACACATAAATTCAGAAAAATACTACAAAATAAAACATAAACAAAGTTATCATTTCAATAAAAAAGTTCTAAATATGAGAGTAAGTTTAGATATAAGATATATAACTATAACTACATACCTCCGGTGGAATGTTCCTTAATTTGTAAAATAATTTCTTTCATGAATTTCATTACATAATACTTACAATCAAATTTATTACTTTTTCAAGAATACTATAATAAAAATTGAAAATAATTAGTTGATGATAATTTTTATTAATAATTAGTTTGTAAATACCTTAATAATGGACTAATTTATAATATTTATTTTTAATTTTGGCAACCTAGATCCTTTATGAGTGTGATAAATGATCATATCCTTAACAAAATAAAGCAAAATTCTTATACATGTATTATGAAAGTTACCATAAGCTTATTGATTACATGTAAGCATAATGTGAAGGTACTATTTTGGATCACCATGCATTGAATCCAAAAGGTATTAACGTTTGTTGTGAGATTAATCACAACTAACAGCCAATGTGCTCTACAAAATTATCAAGCTAATTTAAAAATATCTTTAAGTCAAATACAACCATTAATTTATAAGAAATCATTACTCACCCTATATTGTTAGGAGACAAAAATAATTTATCCCTTTCTTGATTCTTAAGTGAAGATCTATGATGTGAGGACAAAATTAAAAACCTACTTGATTTTTGAGTTAGAAACATGAACTCAAAGTACAAGTACTTTAAATAAAGATGAAAAATTCTATTTTCATTAACATCAATGAGATATAAAAAAGAAAAAAAATAATAGTTTGATTAAAAGATAATAATTATGAAGTAACTCACACATACAAATCATAAAGGTATTTAACCAATCATGGTAAAAGATTTCATTTTGTTATACCCCCAATGAATTTTGAGCTTTCTTCACCAAATAAAGCCATATCTATAGATATATCTCTACATCGATCCTTTCTAAGATGAATATGCATATGAAATAATTTGCATCATTGACCAAGATCTTCAACTTTTGCATTGGAACAAGACTCATCACAACCATTTTTTATTTTTTGTGTGTGATGTAATTGACTACTTTGTTTGCCTTGAAACTTTACTTTTTTCTTTAAATTATGAGGGTTCTTTATATTAATTGCATTTGATCAATTACTACATAATATACCATCAAATAAATGATCAACGCATTCTTTAAACATTCATACCATGGGATTTAAACCAATTAAGTTGATTGATTATGACGTAAAGCTATTGATTGCTTCTCCAACTTTACTGATGTCACCACAATTATCAACTACAGGAAATGATGCTTCTGGCCAATGGCAATCTCAACCATAATCTTTATAAGGTTGGGTAGTAGTGGCTTATTATCAGTTTCGGTTCCAGTGAATTATGTACCTTTCCTTTTCCAATTATGTGATTTCCCCCCTTTTCCAATTATGTGATTTGGGGGAAATGATAAATAAAGGAAACATGGAGAGATTTTCTAAATCCAAACAAAATAAGTAAATAATCTACGGTAAAACATGAACGCTTTCATTCAAGTGTGATTATAATACGAAGAAAGGTTAATAAATTATCATGGGAAAGTTGCAAGTTGCAATTGTACAACTATCATTCACATTAGGGGTGATAAGAGCTTGTTGTTTCTCTACTTCCCCTCTCTCTCTGCTGCCTCTTTCTTGGCAAGTCTAGATTTGGCAAGTCTTCTTATGATACAGATTGTGATAGAATCTCCTACATACATAATGTGAAAAATTTATATTATGTTAATAATTAATATTATAACAAAAAAATAATCTAAAGAGTAAATTAACATATTAAAATGCTTATACACTATTTCCACACTTGCGCAACATCATCCCCTACCTTGTTAACTTAAGAAGACTACCACAAAATATAACGAGCTAATGAAGTTGCATTTGAGTCCTGCCCTTGCAACTATATATTCAAGCAATTAGTTGAATTAAATAACATTAAGTTTTTTACTAACAACTACACTATGAAAATAAACTTACAAATTTTTTTTTTGAAGGAAAGCATATCCCACATGTGATTTCTGTTTAGGATTTATATATATATATATATATATATATATATATATATATATATAGGATTTGATGCTATTTTTTTTATTCTTTTCACTTTTTTTCTTATTTAGTATATATTGTGAATACTAAATTATGTCCGAGGATAAATTTAAAACCCAAAATAAATCATTTTGTTTTTTAGTCTAAAATAAAAAAAATAACAAAAAAAGAATATAAAAAGAAAGAAAAATAATTTTTTAGTTAAGAATTTAGTTAGAAAGTTAGTTGGATTAGTTAATGATGGTTAAGAATTAGTTAGAAAAAAAAAGAAAAAAGAAGAAAGAAAAATAAATTTTTAGTTAAGAATTTAGTTAGAAAGTTAGTTGGATTAGTTAATGATGGTTAAGAATTAGTTAGAGAAAAAGGAAAAAATAACAAAAAAAGAATAAAAAAATAAAGAAGAATAAAAATAAAGAAAATAATAAAAGGAAAACAAAAAAGAGAAAAATTAGAATACAAAAGGGGAAGCTTCTTCACTTCTAAAATTTTTTTTCTTTTTTTTTTTCAATTTTATCTATAAATAGGGACTTTCATTTATTTCAAGGGAGGATTCTTCATTTCTAAAAAAATTTCAGAATTTATAAGGAGGGAGAGAGAGGAGCACTTTGAGTCATTGAAGGGGAGGTTTTTAAATTTTTTTCTAGGAGGAGCACCAAAGAGACTCTTGAATTCTACATCTAATTGAGCACCTTCTGGGCCTCCATGGAACCAGTTATTCATCACCTTCCAAGATGCTATCAAGTGACATTGAATAACATCAATGGAGGTTAGATCTTGCTTCTATTTCGTTTAATTTTCTTGCGTCTTCTCGGATTTCCGAGTTCATCTTTGTCTCTGTTTTAATTTTCATTTTTGATCAGTCAAATGATCTCCGATTTTAGTGATTTTTATTGCCTTCTATTCATATTTCTCTCTAGTTTCTGGAATGATATTATTTGTCTAATTTGGATCTGAAATGAAGTCTCTATGACCTGATTACTGAAGGATATTCATCCTGATGCGCAAATGAACCTAGCTTGTTTGATTTGTGCATACCTTGTTCATTTCTGGTCTGATTTTTGTCAAATTTGTTTTGTTTGATTCCTATGATCTATATCTTTCAATTTTTTGGTTTTAATTTTTAAGATCTACCAAAAAATATTTTCTAAAATTCTGAGATTTGCATTCAAATTTTGGCGCCAAATTTTCGAGTTTATCTTCGTCTCTGTTTTTCGTTTTCATTTTTAGTCGGTCAAACGATCTCCGATTTTGGTGATTTTTGTTGCGTTCTCTTTGTCCTTATTTCTAGTTTCTGAAATGATATTATCTGTCTAATTGGGATCTGAAATGAAGTTTTTATGGCTGAATTACTGAAGCATGTTTGTCTTAGTGTGCAAATGAACCTATGTTGTTTGGTTTGTGCATAATTTGCTCATTTCTGGTCTGATTTTTGTCAAACTTGTTTTGTTTGATTCATATGATTCATATATTTCAATTTATTAGTTTTAATTTTTTTGAGATCTCTGGAAAAATATTTTGAAAAATTTTGAGATTTGAATTCAAATTTTGGCGCCAAAATCTCTTGTGTCTTTGAAGTTCTTTTGTAGATCTTGTTCTTTTAACCTTGTTTAGGTATTATTTTTCATGTGTTGATCCTTCTATATGTATTTATTTTTTATTTGTGTGTTTGTATGTCCTCCTTTGAATAAAATTCCTAAGAGTGCATGACCATATGCATGCATCCTATATGCTAAGTCTAGCTTAAGTCATGCATGATTAAGTCATTGAACCTAAAGAGTTAAGTGTTTGCTTGAATCAAAATTAAAAAAACTTAATTCTTACCTCTGGACCTTATGACCTAAGCTGGATTGGAGACAATTGAACAAGGAACATCAATGGAAGTTAAATCCAATATTTTATTCCGCTTAATTTTCTTACTTCTTCTCGGATTTTCGAGTTCATATTCGTCTCTATTTTTTTAAATTTTCTAAAATTCGTGCAACGGATTATAACGCGAACGAGTAGCGTTCTCTACCGTCTCGTGTTTTTAATTCGTGCGGGATCCAAATACGGCTTACAACGATTTGGGATCCTGCAAGCATGGATTTCTGAAAACCACCATTTTCAATAAAATCCTATAAAAAACGTCTGTTTTTTTTTTTAACTTTCCGAAATTCATGCAAACGGGTTCTAACGCGAACGAGTAGCGTTCTCTACCGTCTCGTGTTTTAATTCATGTGGGATCCAAATACGGCTTACGACGATTTGGGATCTTGCAAGCATGAATTTCTGAAAACCACCATTTTCAATAAAATCCTATGAGAAACGTCTGTTTTTTTTAGCTTTCCGAAATTCATGCAAACGGGTTCTAACGCGAACGAGTAGCGTTCTCTACCGTCTCGTGTTTTAATTCGTGTGGGATCCAAATACGGCTTACGACGATTTAGGATCTTGCAAGCATGAATTTCTGAAAACCATCACTTTCAATAAAATCTTATAAAAAACGTCTGTTTTTAATTTTCCGAAATTCATGCAGACGGGTTCTAACGCGAACGAGTAGCGTTCTCTACCGTCTCGCGTTTTAATTCGTGTGGGATCCAAATACGGCTTACGACGATTTAGGATCTCGCAAGCATGAATTTCTGAAAACCATCACTTTCAATAAATTCCTATTAAAGCGTCTGTTTTTTTTATCTAAAATCACCCTGTATTCTTTTAGAGATCAAGTCTCTTAACCAGAACTACGTAGCCTTGAGTTTCCCATTGCACCCGGAAATACGTAGGAGCAGGATCAAGTCCTGTCAGGCTATTTTTCATAAACCTGTTTATTTTTTATTCTATTTTAAGGGATCAAATAGTTTTCAAAATATCACACAATCAGTTTGAGGGTACCGTTCTTTGGAACGGGCGAGTAGAATGCCTAATACCTTCCTTACTCGTAACCAACTTCCGAACCTAGATTTCTTCCTCAAGTTAGGGTTTTTCCAAATATTTTCTCTTAAAATAAAATTTGGTGGCGGCTCCACAATCAGAATTAAAAAATTATTAAAATTTTTCGAGTCCGACGTCTCGTCATAATTACGGTTATGACAGATGGCGACTTCACCGGGGACTTTAGAGAGTCAAGCCCAGCTATTGAGTGTGCCATATTGATCCCTTTTCTCGTTTGTTTGCATGATCCCTTTCTTATTACTTGTATGTTTTATTTATCTGTTATCTGTGTGGATGTTTATTTTATAATCTTAGGATAGATGAACAATAAATTGTTATATATATCTGTGCAATTTCCCCAATTGCAGGTATCCCAAAAGATCTGTATACCCTTCACACACTGCACATGCATGCATAATCATGAGGGGGCCCTGTACCCGGGTCTGAGCGAAACTTAGGAATAGAGGGGTCTAGTGGTGTCACCAGGGATGCACGTCCTGGTTGGCTATCACGAAAACCCCAGCTAGAGTACGTCCTTTTCCAGTGTTCTGTAACCAGTAGTGTTCTCTACGATTGCAGTCAACACTATGGAATTAGAACTTGGCTCTAGTGACCTTTATACCGCAGGATTATGGCTTACCTTTTGCAAGATACATAAATTAGACATCCTAGATCCATAGGACAGGTAACCTCGGATTAGGACACGTAAAGGGTACACACTCCTATTGTAATGTTGGTATATACTAATCCATGCATATATTGCTTGTATACAATTATTCCGAATAAGGGAGCGTAGTGAAAAGAGAAGTGGAAGAAAATGATTTAAAATTAAAAAAAAAAAGCAAAAGAAAATTAGAAACTAAAAAGGAAGGAAAAAAATTTGACAAATAAAATCAAAAAATCAGGAAAATTAAAAAAAAATTCTCAAACTAATGAAGAGGAAAGAATTAGATAATTAAAAAATATATAATAGAAAAAATAAAAATAATTTCTAAAATTAATGGTTTAAAATGAAAATTTGAAAATCTAACACAACAACTTCTCATTCAAAAAGGGAGAAAATTTTGAAAAAATCCAAAGAAGAAGAAAAAAGAAAAATTTAAAGAAGCCAGAATAAATAAAGCAACAAATCATTCAAAATGATCAACTTCAAATCTCTAATTATTTGTGCATTCCAACATACATTCATTCTTCAAAGGATTTTATCGTTAAAGATCATCTCATACCTTCTTTATATTAACACTCATTAATGTTTTTATCACATAATTAATTTAACAAAAAATTGAAGAAACATAATTTTCTTCATACCCAAAAAACAATTTCCAAAAACAAAATCAAAAAATCAAAAATCAAAAATCAAAAAAATCAAAAAAATCAAGAAATCAATTTTTGCTGTAAAAGAGTAAACCTAAATATTGGAGAGAGCATTTGATCATTCCAAAAGATGGTCAACATTTAAATCTATAAATTATTTATGCATTTCAAAACATTACATTCATTGAATAAATTTATCATCGAAAAAAGAAAAATTTTGAAAACTATCTCATATCTTTTCCATTTCATACTCATTGAAGCATTGGTATTCATGCAGTCATCAGTTTATCAAAACTAATTTCAAATTTTACAGAAAAATAAAAATTAAAGAAAGATAGTTTTCTCGACATCCTTATAGGACTCATTCCCAATCAAAGATCATGGATGAGTTGGAAAGACAAAATGAAGAGTTGAGAAATGAGGTGAAAACTCTGAAAGATCAAATGGCCAAATTGATGGAAGCTATCCAATCATCAAAACAGAAGGACATAAGGGTGTCCTATCCAAAGGAACCAGTTGGCCCATCATATTCTCCTGGCTACAATCCACCAAACCCTTTACCATCGACCATGCCTTCACAAACTGAGTGGGTCCACTATGGGTTCCCTCATGGGCATGCACCCTCATTCAGCCAAACACAAAACCTACCTTCAAACCCTACAGAAATCCCTCATATTACTCCAAACACCATACAACAACCTGTCCAAGCTCACCGAATAAACATTGGGGAGACGAATCCTATGTTCACCCAAGGACTTCATCCAATATACATACCTTCCCATCTTCACAATAGGCCAGGAGATTACCCAAGCGATCCTTCTAACGAAAATGCTGAAAAATGGAAAATCTTGGAAGGAAGAATCCGGGAAATCGAAGGAAGTGCTTACGATATCAAAGACGCATCTGATCTATGTCTAGTCTCAGATGTGGTTATCCCTCCGAAGTTCAAGGTTCCTGAATTCGAGAAATATCAGGGAACTGGTTGTCCGAGGAACCATTTAACCATGTATTGTAGAAGAATGGCCGTCTGTGCTCATGATGACAACTTGCTCATCCATTTCTTCCAAGACAGTCTGACCGGGGCAGCTGCAAATTGGTACACTCAGCTGGAACGGACATATATCCGTTCATGGAGGGACCTAGCTAATGCCTTTCTGAAGTAGTACAAGTATAACCTGGAGATGGCTGCTAGCAGAACTCAACTCCAGAATATGGCCAAGAAGGGAGATGAGACCTTCAAGAAATACGCCCAACGATGGAGGGAGTTGGCTGCTCAAGTACAACCTCCCTTGTCTGAGAAAGAACTGGTCAGTATGTTCATCGACACACTCCAAGATCCTTTCTATGACAAGATGATCGATAGTATGATTGCTAGCTTCTCTGATGTCGTCATCATTGGAGAAAGGATTGAAGGTGGCATGCACCGTGGAAAGATTGCGCATAAGCTTACAGGGGCAGACAACGCCATCGGATCAAGAAAGAAGAAGGCAGGCAAAGCTTATAATGTGGCTTCTAGTCAAGGCCAGTACACTCCACAGGTGGCACATTATGGTCCAGCCAGTTACCAACCATCACCATACACATCCTATACACCATATCCTTATATCGCCACTACCTACCAAACACCCTACCATCCTACTTACAACTATCCAATGCAAGTACGACCACCAACACCATACACGATACAAACACGAGCCACGAGCCAAAACCCTAATCAAAGCCTGAAAAAAATAGAAGAAGCCTATCCAATTCGACCTTATTCTGATCTCCTACACTGAGCTGCTACATCGCTTAATTCAAAACTCGCTAGTCGCTCCTTATCCTCTAAAGCCTCAAGAACCACCATATCCTAAATGGTATGATGCAAACACTAGATGCGATTACCATGCACGGTTCATTGGTCATTCCACAGAGGATTGCCTAGCACTGAAGCGTAAAGTACAAAACTTGATTGATGCAAAATGGGTGGATTTTGGGAAGCTTGCTCCTAACACTGAGAACAATCCATTGCCGAGTCATGAGAGCTCATCAACTAGTTGAGAAATAGGAGCAGCATAATGAGTTGCCTTGTATAAGCTGATATGCCGAGGAAATCATCCAAGATTTTTCATACTTTTCAAAATCAATCTTTTGTAAATAAATCTCAATGAGAAATATAAAATTACATTTTTCATGTTGCTTAAGCATGTACCTTACCAGGTTAACTTTACTTCTTGAAAGTTTCCATTTCTTTTCATCATTCAACCTGCTTCTTATCCTACACCTAAACAATTAATACCTGTTGGAGACAATGCCAGTGCTGTAATAAATAATTTTGAACGTCTGATTAATCAAACTCAAGGAGAAAAATTAAATGAGGAAACAAAATAATCAAAATCCAACTAGAGATTTCAAATCCCCATTCAAGGAACGCTTCTAACAGGAGTAACAAATATCCCGTTGGATCGAAAGTTCAAATCCAGGCAAAATATAGGGATGCCAAATAGATCCGCTGAATTGAGAATCAAAACAATTCAGGCAAAATTAGGGTCAAAATGAGGGCCCGCTAGGTCGAGAACCCTCGAAGACGGCCTAGGCAAAAGTTAGGGCACACAAACAAAGGCCCGCTAGGTCGAAAACCCTCAAAGGGCGGCTTAGGCAAAAGTTAGGTCATACAATCAAGAGCCCGCTAGGTCGAAAACCTGCAAAGGCGGCCTAGGCAAAAGTTAGGGCACACAAACAAAGGCCCGCTAGGTCGAAAACCCTCAAAGGACGGCTTAGGAAAAAGTTAGGGCATACAATCAAGAGCCTGCTAGGTCGAAAACCTGCAAAGGCGGCCTAGGCAAAAGTTAGGGCACACAAACAAAGGCCCGCTAGGTCGAAAACCCTCAAAGGGCGGCCTAGGAAAAAGTTAGGGCACACAAACAAAGGCCCGCTAGGTCGAAAACCCTCAAAGGGCGGTTTAGGCAAATGTTAGGGCATACAATCAAGAGCCCGCTAGGTCGAAAACCCGCAAGGGCGGCCTCAGCAAAAGTTAGGACAAACAAAAGACCTGCTGGGTTGAAAAATCAAAAGAACAACCTAGGCAAAAGTTAAGGTCAACCAAGAATCCCAGTACAATCTGACATTTCTGCATCTCATACTTTCCAAAACTGGGGCAAAATTTTTGCCACTTCTTAAGTTTGGTTAATTTGACAATCAAGATTATGAAAAGCAGCATTGGCATTTTTCACCAAAAGGTGCCATTTGGGCAATCAAACCAACATCCTTCGCCTTTTCCTTTCAAATATACTACCTTAAACATCATTTGCAAAATTTTGCATTTCCTTCCATTAATTATCCAAGATCACTTTGCATACCTCAAAGGTACACAGGCCAAAAAGGAATATGAAAAATGTAAAAATAAAAAGATAAATTTCGAAAGGTCATGACAAATCGGATGAGTCCTCAACCATCACAACACGACATGACTGTTTCCCAAAAAGTCATCCTTTTACCAGCCATAATGCTGTTAAGACAAAAGGAGTGTGTCTCATCCAATAATGCTGACTATTGATGGGTCTCAAAGATCCTGGAAAGAAGGTAACAAAGTTGACCAAGAAGCCAAGAGATTGAGTCAATCCAGCTCATCCTGATTTTTGGTTCCTTTCACACCAACTATAAGGTTGTCAAGAAAGAACCTATCGAAAAAATAATAAAATAATAAAATTAAGAGAAACAAAAAGTTTTTCACCATCTTATGGCATGCATTCATTCCATAGCATCTATTAAATAATTATGTCGAGCATTAAGAAGCAATAATCAAGTTAAAGCATCACATCCTTCTGCATTCATTGAAACATCATGATAAGCATCCGGCATCTCTTAATCCATTGTCAATACTAATTAAGACCAGGGAAAATTTCCCGTATCAAAATCAAAACTGGGGTAAATGCTTGCCCACAAAAATTCAATTTAAGGTCATCATCAAATCTTGAGTCAAGCTCAAATTGGGGCAAACGCTTGCCTACTGATAAGCATAGATTTCATAAATAATTATCTCTCACTTTTATCTCATTAAGACTTCTTATATGTTCAATTAAGTGATCTTTGTCATATTTTATGAGTTTGGGTTCATATGAAGTTTAATTGAATTTCTTTGCTTACCCGATTAAAATGACACTATTATAGTATTTTGAGCATAATAGGAGTTGTAGACATCCAAAAATCATGAAATCTGTCTTGAATGAAAGCTTAAAGAAGTGTCCATAGTTACAAAGCAAGAGCAGACTCTAAATAGGATGTTTAGGACTCCAAAATTATCTCAAAAGATGAGATAGTGTTGCTGACGTGGAATTTGAACAGTGTGCAAAGATCCGGCCATATCTTGAGATATAGAAGTCATATTGAGATGAAATCAACTTTGTTGGACAGCTAAGATCCGGGGATACAACTTTTGTTCAGAAGTCAAGCTCTAATTCGGACATGTGAACATCGAAAATTGCGGTGCAAGAAAGTCAAAATTGTTGTGCTCATTGGTGGCAAAAATTCAAAAGTGTTTTGCAATTTCAACAAAGCCCATGTGAAAGCAAGAAAAGGGTAGAAAAGTAATATCCTAGTTGGTGACTTTCTGAAGATGATGCCTCAAAAATCCTCTATAAATAGAAGGGTTTGCAAGAGGAGACACACACCATTTTGGAGATTAACTCCAATACCATTTCCTTTCTTTCTTTCTTTCTTTCTTTCTTGTTAGTTTTGCCTCCTTCATGGAAGGCTTATGTTTTCTTTCTTGTTAGTTTGCCTCCTACATGGAAGGCTTAGTTTTTCTTTATTGTTAGTTGCCTCCTACATGGAAGGCTTAGGATTTATTTGTTGTTAGTTTGCCTCTTTCTTTGTTGTTAGTTTGCCTCCTTCATGGAAGGCTAGGTTCGTAGTTTCAATTCAAGGATTCAAGCTATTTTCATTTTAACTTTGAGGTCTTGATCTTTATTTACATGCTTATTAAGTGGTTTCTACTCTGCTTCACTATATTCTTCAATTTTATTCTTTAATCAAAGTTTGATCGGTTGACATATTTTGATTAATGCATAATTGATTTATAATTGGTTTTTGATTGGTAAATCATTTTCCAAAAGTTTGAAGAGTAGAAATTAAGTAATTGAATTGAAGGTTTTCATTTTATTACTTACTTCAACTGAATTCTGATTATGAAATTGGTTTAGATAAAAAATTAAGTGGTTACTAATCTTGTTGATCATAATCAATTAAATTCTGAGAGGTTTCTCAGTAGAGAATTCAAGGATCGTTTTAGGGGTTCCAGATGATCCTAGGTTGATAAACACAATGCATGATTTTAGTGATCAATGATTAGTTAAGAAAATAGCCTCTGAATTCCTTGAGTTGATAATTGTTAAGTGAAATTAATTTCATTTTGTATTTTGCATTTAGAACTCAATATCAATCTTTACAAAATCCCCCTATTCTAATTTTCTCCTTATTTGCTTAAGAATTTGAAATGGTCTCTGGGAGATAACCTAGGTTGCACCTTATACTATACCAATAGTTTCGGGGAAATCTAGAAATTATTTTTGCGCGTTTACGACGAGCGTGTCAAAATTTGGCGCCGTTGCCGGGGACCATTTTAATTTCCTAGGCTCATTTAGGAGTTTGTATAAAAATTTTAATCTTTCTAACAATTGTTTTTACTTTAGGTATATCATTCTTGAATTTTCTGTATGAATTCACCTTTTTGTGTATGACCCGATCCAATCTTGAAAATTTATATGCATATGATCCTGAGATTGATAGAACATTCCACCATTTGAAAAGAGCACATAGAAGGCATTCATCCAGTAATAACCAAGAAAGTAACAGTAGTGATTTTTCATCTTTAAATTTTGATAGTTTTAAATATTTTGCTAAGAACATGGCTGATAGAACCTTAAAAGAATTAGCTGCACCTGATGTTGCTTATCAACCATTGTGTATTCAATACCCTGATGTTGATGCACCATTTGAACTGAAAACTGGACTAATACATTTGCTACCTAAGTTTCATGGCCTTGCAGGTGAGGACCCTCATAAACATTTGAAGGAATTTCACATTGTGTGTTCCACAATGCGGCCACATGGAATTCCAGAAGATCATATCAAGTTGAAGGCATTTCCTTTCTCCTTAAATGATGGAGCTAAGGACTGGTTGTACTATCTACATCCAACATCTGTTACAAGCTGGAATGATATGAAAAGATTATTCTTGGAGAAATTCTTCCCTGCATCCAGAACAGCAGCTATCAGAAAAGAGATTTGCGGCATCAGACAGAACTCCCAAGAAACTCTCTATGAGTATTGGGAGAGATTCAAGAAACTATGCGCCACTTGTCCACACCATCAAATCAGTGATCAATTACTGATTCAGTATTTCTATGAAGGACTCATGCCAATGGACAGAAGCATGGTTGATGCAGCTAGTGGTGGAGCACTTATGGACAAAACTCCTACAGCAGCTCGAGATTTGATTGGCAACATGGCAGAAAATTCTCAGCAATTCAATTCTCGAACTAATTCCTTGTCTAAATGAGTCCATGAAATGACCACCAAGACAGACCATACACGATTGGAGAACAGAATTGAAGAACTAACCTCCATCGTAAGACAGTTGGCGATCGGACAACAACAGCAACTTAATGTTGTTGACAAAACCAAAACATGTGGCATCTGCACTTCTGCAGATCATCCTACTGATACATGCCCAACATTGCAAGAAAGTGAGACACCTGAGGCTACAGTAAATGGTATTTTTGGCACAGGACAACAATACAGGCCTCCTCAACATTATCAGCAACAGAAGTTTGAACCACCTTCTGGATCATACAATCCTAGTTGGAGAAACCATCCTAACTTGAGATATGGTCCTCCACAACAACAAAGGATTCAAACATCTGACTCCCAAAATAAATACCAACCACCGCCATTCAGACAACAACAACAGCATATGCAGCAATCTGTACCCTCTAATGCTTCTGAACCCTCTCTTGATGATTTGATGAAGCAATTAGCAACCAACAATCTTCAGTTTCAACAAAATGTAAGTTCTACCATTCAGGATTTACAAACTCAAATTGGGCAGTTGGCTACCACTGTCAACCAATTGAAATCTCAAGGTTCTGGTCAACTACCTTCTCAACCTGTCATAAATCCCAAAAGTGTGAATGCCATGACCTTGAGAAGTGGGAAGAAAGTGCAGACAGACCCTACAATTTTAAAGCAACAAAGCTTCAATCAGACTAATCCACACCAAAAAGAAGCATTTATCTCTACACCTGGAGATATCTCTGATGAGCCATCTGAATCAGAGGGAAAGTCTGATGAAAAAAGTACACCAGCCTTCGATAAGACATCGAATGATCAACAAAAAGAAGCTTGCCATAAACGATCTGCACTTGAAGCATCTGATGAGAAGAAAACCCCAAATTGTGCTGATCAGAAGGTATCTTTACCTTTTCCAAATAGAATGGTTCAATCCAAGCCCAATGTTCATGCAGAATTGGATAAGGAGCTTCTAGATACTTTCAGGAAAGTGGAAGTCAACATACCACTTCTAGATGCTATCAAGCAAATTCCCAAATATGCCAAATTTCTAAAGGATTTGTACACGCATAAGAGAAGACTCAAAGGGGATGAGAAGATTAGTGTGGGACGCAATGTTTCAGCCTTAATTCAACCCAGCCTCCCTCAGAAATGTAAAGATCCAGGAACTTTCACCATTCCTTGCACAATAGGAAACTCTACATTTGGTGATGCATTGCTGGATCTAGGTGCTTCCATTAATGTTATGCCCTCATCAGTTTATAAATCTTTGAATCTGGGAGAATTGAAGCCAACTGGTGTGGTGATTCAATTAGCCAACAGAAGTACAGCACATCCAGCCGGAGTACTTGAAGATGTGCTAGTTCAAGTGAATAAGCTGATCTTTCCAGCTGACTTCTACATTTTGGATATGAAAGATGAGTCATCCATCAATAGAGCAACCTTGATCCTAGGGAGACCTTTCCTCAAAACTGCAAAAACAAAGATAGATGTGCATACGGGGACTCTCTCTATGGAATTTGGAGATGATATCATCCAATTCAACATATTTGAAGCCATGAAGCATCCCATAGAGAATCATTCACTCTTTCAACTTGATGCCATAGACCTTCTTGCGGATGATTATTCTATTGACAATTGACACGCTCGTCGTAAACGCGCAAAAATAATTTCTAGATTTCCCCCAAACTATTGGTATAGTATAAGGTGCAACCTAGGTCATCTCCCAAAGACCATTTCATATTCTTAAGCAAATTAGGAGAAAGTTAGAAAAAAAAGGGGGTTTTGTAAATATATGATATTAAGTTCAAAATACAGAATGAAATTAATTTACTTAACAATTATCAACTCAAGGAATTCAGAGGCTATTTTCTTAACTAATCATTGATCACTAAAATCATGCATTGTGTTTATTAACCTAGGATCATCTGGAACCCCTAGAATGATCCTTGAATTCTCTACTGAGAAACCTCTCAGAATTTAATTGATTATGATCAACAAGATTAGTAACCACTTAATCTTTTATCTAAACCAATTTCACAATCAGAATTCAGTTGAAGTAAGTAATAAAATGAAAACCTTCAATTCAATTACTTAATTTCTACTCTTCAAACTTTTGGAAAATGATTTACCAATAAAAAACCAATTATAAATCAATTATAAATTAATCAAAATACGTCAACCGATCAAACTTTGATTAAAAGAATAAAATTGAAGAATATAGTAAAGTAGAGTAGAAATCACTCAATAAGCATGTAAATAAAGATCAAGACCTCAAAGTTAAAATGAAAATAGCTTGAATCCTTGAATTGAAACTACGAACCTAGCCTTCCATGAAGGAGGCAAACTAACAACAAAGAAAGAGGCAAACTAACAACAAATAAATCCTAAGCCTTCCATGTAGGAGGCAACTAACAACAAATAAATCCTAAGCCTTCCATGTAGGAGGCAACTAACAATAAAGAAAAACTAAGCCTTCCATGTAGGAGGCAAACTAACAAGAAAGAAAACATAAGCCTTCCATGAAGGAGGCAAAACTAACATGAAAGAAAGAAAGAAAGAAAGAAAGAAAGAAAATGGTATTGGAGTTAATCTCCAAAATGGTGTGTGTCTCCTCTTGCAAACCCTTCTATTTATAGAGGATTTTTGAGGCATCATCTTCAGAAAGTCACCAACTAGGATATTACTTTTCTACCCTTTTCTTGCTTTCACATGGGCTTTGTTGAAATTGCAAAACACTTTTGAATTTTTGCCACCAATGAGCACAACAATTTTGACTTTCTTGCACCGCAATTTCGGATGTTCACATGTCCGAATTAGAGCTTGACTTCTGAACAAAAGTTGTAGCCCTGGATCTTAGCTGTCCAACAAAGTTGATTTCATCTCAATATGACTTCTATATCTCAAGATATGGCCGGATCTTTGCACACTGTTCAAATTCCACGTCACCAACACTATCTCATCTTTTGAGATAATTTCGGAGTCCTAAACATCCCATTTAGAATCTGCTCTTGCTTTTTAACTATGGAAACTTCTTTAAGCTTTCATTCAAGACAGATTTCATGATTTTTGGATGTCTACAACTCCTATTATGCTCAAAATACTATAATAGTGTCATTTTAATCGGGTAAGCAAAGAAATTCAATTAAACTTCATATGAACCCAAACTCATAAAATATGACAAAGATCACTTAATTGAACATATAAGAAGTCTTAATGAGATAAAAGTGAGAGATAATTATTTATGAAATCTATGCTTATCAAATTCCCCCACACTTATCTTTTGCACGTCTCGGGCAAACTTAAGTTAAGGATTGGTGACTATTTTTTTTTTTTTTTTTTTTGAAAGAACATCAAAGTTTTGAGTTGATTTCTCAAGAATTCACAAAATTTCATGAAGCATTATTTCATCACATTTTTGAAATTACTTAGAAAGGCAACTTTAATTTGAAAAACATAGATTGAGAAAGATAAAACCTCACATGATATACTCTGAATCTCTCAAGTGTTTGATTTGGTAAGTGTTTCTCTCAAATTCAATCCATGAAAGATGAACTATCATAGGCTTGCATATCTTCTACTTCTCTACTACTATGTACACATGCAATGCACAAATCAAGAGGTCTTTATTTTGGTTCTAACGAGATTAGAAAGATGAAATGATATATTGAAGAGATACAATGTTAGACCAAGGAAAATGGTGAGGATTGAAAATTGATTGTAAGTGCAAGTGTAAGAAACAGATATCACTTCTTCAATTTTATTTTTTTTTTTATTTTTTTATTTTTTTATTTTTTTCAATATAATAGTTTATTTATTAATTTATTGCTTCAGTTTTTTTTTTCAACCATGATATTGATGAACACAACAATAATCTCCCCTACACTTATTGAAACACTTATGGTATGATAAATCCAGTATTCCTCACCTTCTATGGTCAGACTCAGTTTTTTTTTTTTTTTTTTTTTTTGATTTGTGGTGAGCTAAAAAGAAGAAAAGGCTAATCGGCTCAAAGGGCTGATCAAAGGATAAAATTTTATGGTTTGGTTATTTGGCCAAGTGATTTGTTCAAGAAAAACAGTGCCTCAATCATTTTTGTACAAATCATGTGAAAATGTAGCTTCAAAAAGAATCAATGCAAGTTCTGAAGTAACATATTCCATGGATGAAAATCACACAAGAAAGAAAATAATAATAAGGCTCAAAATCTCACAGGTAATATATTTATCAAATCTAATCTATCCAGTTCAAATATGTGTTGCCAAACTAATTAATCTCGAAATGTAAATCATTTTGCTTCAATTATTTTATGAAATCTAAAGAAAAACGTACTTCCACATTCAAATTTTTTTTTTTTAAATCATAAGATGCGTATCAAGAGTCAAGTGTAACTCCTTACTCAGCCATCTTACTCAAAGCAAGTTTATGAATCTAACCTAATTTTTTTTGTTTTTTTTGTTTTTTTTTTTTTTTAATTTTAGATATCGAACCATCTTCCCCCCAACCTATCCAAGACATTGTCCCCAATGTCTTAGATGGAATTGCATATAACAGGAAAAGAAATGTAAGAAAACCATCAAAGTAAGGAAAAGTTATAACCGAAGAGTGGTATCTGGTTCTCTTTTATCTCTGCCATCCTGATTTGGTTGGTTCACCAGCTGCATTGCTTGACTGAGCTCAGATGTAGGATTTTGCAAAATCTCAAGAAGCTGTTCAACAGTTGAAGCAGATACTATGATGTTGCGCATGGATTGTGGCATGAACTCCTGCTCTACTGCATGATCTAAAAAGGATATCAAACCATTATAAAAGCCATTAATATTCAATAAGCCCAAAGGTTTTTTATGAAAATTCTGATAGGCCCAAAATATAATGGTAAAAATTTCTTCCATTGTTCCAAGACCACCAGGTAATGCAATAAATGCATTAGAATTAACCAACATGTGTCTCATACGGTCATGCATGGTTGCAACCTTCAATTCAGTACCCAGGGTGAAGTAGGAGGTGCTCCCATTTTTTAAGCCAACACCTAAGATGTTACACCCCTTTGTGAGTGCAGATCCTGCAACACATCCTTTTAAACCCTGAATCCCTCCCCCATAAACAAGATTGATTTTTCTTGCAGCTAATGCCTTACCAAGGGTATAAGCTGCATGTTGAAATTCTCCATCCTTTCCAAGGTTAGACCCACCAAAAACACAGATAGTATTGATCTTATCCATATACGGTGTTTCTATCTTTTTTGAAAAAATATGTCATAGAGGTTGATAATTTATAGGGACTCAATATCAGACAAGGAGATCGCTTGAATAGTGTGGGATCAGGATTTGGTAGCAAAAGTTTGAATTTTTGTTGCAAAAGTTTGAATTTTTGTTGCAAAAGTTTGAATTTTTGTTGTAAAAGTTTGAATTTTTTGTTCAAGGAAAAGGTGAATGTCAGAGGGGAAAGACTTTAAGCAGGGGTGAAAATTTCAAAAAAAAATGGTGGCCCAATAAATTGAAAAGACAATGTAAATGACAAACATACACGCATGAGAATGAACAGTAGTTGTGATTGTGGCTCACATCTTCCTCTGGTTTTACGTCCAGTAACGGCTGAAACGCCTTCTAAGAGTCGAGGATGTGCTTCCCATTCAGTTTTCTTGTAAACTGACAACAGGGTCTTTTAAAGTCAGATTCCCAAGACTATAACGTGCTTTTTCCTTACGGAACAGTTCAAACAAATCAAGAAGGACTCCTTGTACATGCCCACTAGGATGCGTCTCAAGAGTCTGAATGATATCATCCAATGACTCCTTACTCAGTCCATCCTTTATGAATTGAATTTTGTCCTCTCGATTTCTTGAAACCATTCCAGGGTTCTTGCATCTTGTGTTACAGGTCCATCTTGCACACCTGTAGCAAACTCCAATTCTTTTTGCCCTTCTCTTCTTTGCATAGGAACTTCTTCCCATACCTGGCATGTTTTTAACAAATGATTCTTGAAATTCACCTGCTAAACGTACCTTAGCTTCAATGATCCAACGGACATCTTCTGGAAGGCCTAAGAGTGTTAATGCTCTCAATCGTTCAAGTCTGCAATTGTAAATGTCTTTAAGAAAATTTCTGGGGAGAGTAGGGAACAAAATTTTGATCCTGGTGAGAGCTTTCTCCGTTTTTTCTTAAAACACTCAAGTTATTATTCCTGCAAGCTCAATGTGGTGTAATAGTTGGGATGATTTAAGAGGTGAAGAAGGAAGTTGAGAGATTAGTTGAAACTTATAAGCGAGGAATGTGAGAGAGGGAGAGGGAGAAAGAGAGAGAGAAAGAGAGAAAGAGAGAGAGGGAGAGAGAGAGACTTCTCTTGAATTTATTGCAGGTATGTGGCATTGTGCAAATGCACTTCTTCTACCGTGTGCTTTTGAAAACCTTCGAAAAATGGTTTAAGACGATGTCCATTCACCTTGAAGATTTTTTCAGTTACCTCATTTTTTATTTCCACTGCACCATAAGGAAAAACATTAGTAACTACAAATGGTCCTAACCATCTAGAGCGTAGCTTACCAGGCATAAGCTTTAGCCGAGAATTGAAAAGGAGAACTTTTTGTCCAACGAAAAACTCCTTTCTTGCCAACTTTTTGTCATGAAAAGCTTTGACCTTTTCTTTGTAAATTTTGGAGTTTTCGCATGCTTCCAATCGAATTTCTTCAAGTTCCTACAATTGAAGCTTCCTATGGATTCCTGCTTGGTCTAGATCCATGTTGCATTTCTTTACTGCCCAAAATGCTCTATGCTCTAATTCAACTGGAAGATGACATGCTTTACCAAAGACAATCCTGTAGGGAGACATGCCAATGGGTGACTTGTAGGCTGTCCTATATGCCCATAATGCATCAACAAGGCGCAAGCTCCAATCCTTCCTGTTAGGCTGAACTGTTTTCTCTAAGATTTTCTTGATCTCTCGATTAGAAACTTCAGCTTGACCATTTGTTTGAGGATGATATGGGGTGGAGACTTTATGTATGACTCCATATTTGCGGAGTAGGGCTTCCATTGTGCGGTTGCAAAAATGAGTACCTTGGTCACTAATTAGAGCTCTAAGAATGCCAAACCTGCTAAAAATGTTAGACCTGATAAAATCTGCAACAACTCGAGCATCATCAGTACGGGTGGCTTTTGCCTCCACCCATTTTGAAACATAATCAACAGCTAGCAGAATGTAAACAAAGCCAAAAGAGACAGGGAATGGACCCATAAAGTCTATACCCCATACATCAAATACCTCACAAAAGAGAAGTGGTTGTTGGGGCATCTCATTTCTGCGCGAAATACTCCCTATTCTTTGGCACTGCTCACAAGTTATGCATAATCTGTGTGCATCACGAAATATTGTAGGCCAATAAAAGCCTGAGTCTAGTACTTTTCTAGCTGTCCGTTGTGGCCCAAAGTGTCCACCACAAGCTAGGGAATGGCAAAAGGTAAGTACAGACTGCACTTCATGATCTGGAACACACCTTCTAATGATTTGATCACTGCATGTCTTCCAAAGGTATGGTTCATCCCATATGTAGTGTTTGGCATCACTTTTCAACTTGGCAAGTTGCGATTTGGTGAAGTGTTTGGGTATTTCTTTAGCAACCAGATAGTTTACCAAATCTGCATACCAAGGATCCTTCCCGTGCAAATGATAGAGATGCTCTTCTGGGAATGAATCTGAAATTGAAGTTTCTTCACAAGGTTGCTGGATCCGACTTAAATGATCTGCTACAAGGTTCTCTGCACCACTCTTGTCTTTAATCTCTAAATCAAATTCTTGCAACAGAAGCATCCAACGAATCAGTCTTGGCTTAGCATCTGCCTTCTTCAGCAAGTATTTCAAAGCTGCATGGTCAGAGAAGACAATAACTTTAGATCCAAGCAAATATGAGCGAAATTTATCTAATGCAAACACAATTGCCAAAAGCTCCTTCTCAGTAGTTGTGTAATTGGATTGGGTTGCATCAAGTGTGCGAGAGGCATATGCAATGACATGAGATCTCTTGCTAACTCTTTGAGACAGTACAGCACCAAGGGCATAATTAGATGCATCACACATTAATTCAAATGGAAGCGTCCAATTAGGTGGTTGAATGATGGGAGTGGTTGTCAACCGCTTCTTTAGTTCATCAAATGAATCCTTGCATGCTTGATCAAACACAAATTTGGTATCTTTTTGTAGTAGTTTAGAAAGAGGTTGTGCAATCTTGCTAAAATCCTTGATGAATCTTCTGTAAAAACCTGCATGACCAAGTAAAGAACATACTTCTCGCACAGAAGTGGGGTAAGGTAGAGAAGTAATAATGTCTATCTTGGCCTTATCAACCTCTAAACCTTTGCTAGATACCAAGTGTCCTAAGACTATACCTTCTGTTACCATGAAATGACATTTTTCAAAATTCAAAACCAGGTTAGTCTCAATGCATCTGTCCAAAACTTTAGAAAGGCTTTCTAAGCATGCATCAAAAGAAGAACCATATACAGTGAAGTCATCCATAAACACTTCCATGCAACTTTCTAAGAGATCAGAGAAAATGCTTACCATGCATCTTTGAAAGGTTCCAGGGGCATTGCATAGACCAAAGGGCATCCTTCGATAGGCAAAAGTACCAAAAGGACAAGTGAAGGTGGTCTTATGCTGGTCTTCTGGGGCTATATGTATTTGACAATAACCTGAAAAACCATCCAGAAAGCAATAGTGAGATTTTCCTGCTAATCTTTCCAAAATTTGGTCTATGAAGGGCAAAGGGAAGTGATCCTTGCGAGTAGCTTGGTTAAGCTTCCTATAATCTATGCACACTCTCCAACTGTTTTGTATTCTGGTAGGGATTAGTTCATCATTGTGATTTTTGACTACAGTCATGCCAGTCTTCTTAGGAACTACTTGCACCGGGCTTACCCAATCACTGTCTGAGATGGGATAGATGATACCAGCTGCCAAAAGCTTACCTACTTCCTTCTTTACCACATCTAGGATGGTTGGATTCAAACGCCTTTGTGGTTGTCTAACAGGTCTGGTGTTTTCCTCCAGCAGTATCCTATGCATACAAGTAGATGGGCTAATACCTGGAATATCAGCCAAAGTCCATCCAATTGCTTGTTTATGGCTTTTTAAGGTTTGCAGTAACCTTTCTTCCTGTTGTGGTAGAAGGTTCTTTGCTACAATGACAGGAAGCTTCTCATTTTCCCCCAAATAAGCATACTTTAGATGTTTAGGCAAAGGCTTCAACTCTAAAGGAGGTGGTTGTATTATGGAAGGAAGAGATCTATCTGAGATTGAAATGTCTGCAACACTTGCATCTAACATGTCATCTTTCAACGAAGGTTGGTCTGCAGCATTAATCCTGGAACACACAATACATGAATCAAATTCATCACATGTGCAAGTAAAATTATCTAAGTAATCTAAATCAAAATCAAAAAATTTAAAAAGTAGATTATTAATAGAATAATCATCCGCAAGAAGGTCTATGGCATCAAGTTGAAGGAGTGAATGATTCTCTATGGGATGCTTCATGGCTTCAAATATGTTGAATTGGATGATATCATCTCCAAATTCCATAGAGAGAGTCCCCGTATGCACATCTATCTTTGTTTTTGCAGTTTTGAGGAAAGGTCTTCCTAGGATCAAGGTTGCTCTATTGATGGATGACTCATCTTCCATATCCAAAATGTAGAAGTCAGCTGGAAAGATCAGCTTATTCACTTGAACTAGCACATCTTCAAGTACTCCGGCTGGATGTGTTGTACTTCTGTTGGCTAATTGAATCACCACACCAATTGGCTTCAGTTCTCCCAGATTCAAAGATTTATAAACTGATGAGGGCATAACATTAATGGAAGCATCTAGATCCAGCAATGCATCACCAAATGTAGAGTTTCCTATTGTGCAAGGAATGGTGAAAGTTCCTGGATCTTTACATTTCTGAGGGAGGCTGGGTTGAATTAAGGCTGAAACATTGCGTCCCACACTAATCTTCTCATCCCCTTTGAGTCTTCTCTTATGCGTGCACAAATCCTTTAGAATTTGGCATATTTGGGAATTTGCTTGATAGCATCTAGAAGTGGTATGTTGACTTCCACTTTCCTGAAAGTATCTAGAAGCTCCTTATCCAATTCTACATGAACATTGGGCTTGGATTGAACCATTCTATTTGGAAAAGGTAAAGATACCTTCTGATCAGCACAATTTGGGGTTTTCTTCTCATCAGATGCTTCAAGTGCAGATCGTTTATGGCAAGCTTCTTTTTGTTGATCATTCGATGTCTTATCGAAGGCTGGTGTACTTTTTTCATCAGACTTTCCCTCTGATTCAGATGGCTCATCAGAGATATCTCCAGGTGTGGAGATAAATGCTTCTTTTTGGTGTGGATTAGTCTGATTGAAGCTTTGTTGCTTTAAAATTGTAGGGTCTGTCTGCACTTTCTTCCCACTTCTCAAGGTCATGGCATTCACACTTTTGGGATTTATGACAGGTTGAGAAGGTAGTTGACCAAAACCTTGAGATTTCAATTGGTTGACAGTGGTAGCCAACTGCCCAATTTGAGTTTGTAAATCCTGAATGGTAGAACTTACATTTTGTTGAAACTGAAGATTGTTGGTTGCTAATTGCTTCATCAAATCATCAAGAGAGGGTTCAGAAGCATTAGAAGGTATAGATTGCTGCATATGCTGTTGTTGTTGTCTGAATGGCGGTGGTTGGTATTTATTTTGGGAGTCAGATGTTTGAATCCTTTGTTGTTGTGGAGGACCATATCTCAAGTTAGGATGGTTTTTCCAACTAGGATTGTATGATCCAGAAGGTGGCTCAAACTTCTATTGCTGATAATGTTGAGGAGGCCTGTATTGTTGTCCTGTGCCAAAAATACCATTTACTGTAGCCTCAGGTGTCTCACTTTCTTGCAATGTTGGGCATGCATCAGTAGGATGATCTGCAGAAGTGCAGATGCCACATGTTTTGGTTTTGTCAACAACATTAAGTTGCTGTTGTTGTCCGATGGCCAACTGTCTTACGATGGAGGTTAGTTCTTCAATTCTGTTCTCCAATCGTGTATGGTCCGTCTTGGTGGTCATTTCATGGACTCCTTTAGACAAGGAATTAGTTCGAGAATTGAATTACTGAGAATTTTCTGCCATGTTGCCAATCAAATCTCGAGCTGCTGTAGGAGTTTTGTCCATAAGTGCTCCACCACTAGCTGCATCAACCATGCTTCTGTCCATTGGCATGAGTCCTTCATAGAAATACTGAATCAGTAATTGATCACTGATTTGATGGTGTGGACAAGTGGCGCATAGTTTCTTGAATCTCTCCCAATACTCAGAGAGTTTCTTGGGAGTTCTGTCTGATGCCGCAAATCTCTTTTCTGATAGCTGCTGTTCTGGATGCAGGGAAGAATTTCTCCAAGAATAATCTTTTCATATCATTCCAGCTTGTAACAGATGTTGGATGTAGATAGTACAACCAGTCCTTAGCTCCATCATTTAAGGAGAAAAGAAATGCCTTCAACTTGATATGATCTTCTGGAATTCCTTGTGGCCGCATTGTGGAACACATAATGTGAAATTCCTTCAAATGTTTATGAGGGTCCTCACCTGCAAGGCCATGAAACTTAGGTAGCAAATGTATTAGTCCAGACTTCAGTTCAAATGGTGCATTAACATCAGGGTATTGAATGCACAATGGTTGATAAGCAACATCAGGTGCAGCTAATTCTTTTAAGGTTCTATCAGCCATGTTCTTAGCAAAATATTTAAAACTATCAAAATTTAAAGATGAAAAATCACTACTGTTACTTTCTTGGTTATTACTGGATGAATGCCTTCTATGTGCTCTTTTCAAATGGTGGAATGTTCTATCAATCTCAGGATCATATGCATATAAATTTTCAGGGTTGGATCGGGTCATACACAAAAAGGTGAATTCATACAGAAAATCCAAGAATGATATACCTAAAGTAAAAACAATTGTTAGAAAGATTAAAATTTTTATACAAACTCCTAAATGAGCCTAGGAAATTAAAATGGTCCCCGGCAACGGCGCCAAATTTTGACACGCTCGTCGTAAACGCGCAAAAATAATTTCTAGATTTCCCCCAAACTATTGGTATAGTATAAGGTGCAACCTAGGTCATCTCCCAAAGACCATTTCATATTCTTAAGCAAATTAGGAGAAAGTTAGAAAAAAAAAGGGGGTTTTGTAAATATATGATATTAAGTTCAAAATACAGAATGAAATTAATTTACTTAACAATTATCAACTCAAGGAATTCAGAGGCTATTTTCTTAACTAATCATTGATCACTAAAATCATGCATTGTGTTTATTAACCTAGGATCATCTGGAACCCCTAGAATGATCCTTGAATTCTCTACTGAGAAACCTCTCAGAATTTAATTGATTATGATCAACAAGATTAGTAACCACTTAATCTTTTATCTAAACCAATTTCACAATCAGAATTCAGTTGAAGTAAGTAATAAAATGAAAACCTTCAATTCAATTACTTAATTTCTACTGTTCAAACTTTTGGAAAATGATTTACCAATCAAAAACCAATTATAAATCAATTATACATTAATCAAAATACGTCAACCGATCAAACTTTGATTAAAAGAATAAAATTGAAGAATATAGTAAAGTAGAGTAGAAATAACTCAATAAGCATGTAAATAAAGATCAAGACCTCAAAGTTAAAATGAAAATAGCTTGAATCCTTGAATTGAAACTACGAACCTAGCCTTCCATGAAGGAGGCAAACTAACAACAAAGAAAGAGGCAAACTAACAACAAATAAATCCTAAGCCTTCCATGTGTGAGGCAACTAACAACAAATAAATCCTAAGCCTTCCATGTAGGAGGCAACTAACAATAAAGAAAAACTAAGCCTTCCATGTAGGAGGCAAACTAACAAGAAAGAAAACATAAGCCTTCCATGAAGGAGGCAAAACTAACATGAAAGAAAGAAAGAAAGAAAGAAAGAAAGAAAATGGTATTGGAGTTAATCTCCAAAATGGTGTGTGTCTCCTCTTGCAAACCCTTCTATTTATAGAGGATTTTTGAGGCATCATCTTCAGAAAGTCACCAACTAGGTTATTACTTTTCTACCCTTTTCTTGCTTTCACATGGGCTTTGTTGAAATTGCAAAACACTTTTGAATTTTTGCCACCAATGAGCACAACAATTTTGACTTTCTTGCACCGCAATTTCGGATGTTCACATGTCCGAATTAGAGCTTGACTTCTGAACAAAAGTTGTAGCCCTGGATCGTAGCTGTCCAACAAAGTTGATTTCATCTCAATATGACTTCTATATCTCAAGATATGGCCGGATCTTTTCACACTGTTCAAATTCCACGTCAGCAACACTATCTCATCTTTTGAGATAATTTCGGAGTCCTAAACATCCCATTTAGAATCTGCTCTTGCTTTGTAACTATGGAAACTTCTTTAAGCTTTCATTCAAGACAGATTTCATGATTTTTGGATGTCTACAACTCCTATTATGCTCAAAATACTATAATAGTGTCATTTTAATCGGGTAAGCAAAGAAATTCAATTAAACTTCATATGAACCCAAACTCATAAAATATGACAAAGATCACTTAATTGAACATATAAGAAGTCTTAATGAGATAAAAGTGAGAGATAATTATTTATGAAATCTATGTTTATCAACAATCTACTTTTTAAATTTTTTTATTTTGATTTAGATTACTTAGATAATTTTACTTGCACATGTGATGAATTTGATTCATGTATTGTGTGTTCCAGGATTAATGCTGCAGACCAACCTTCGTTGAAAGATGACATGTTAGATGCAAGTGTTGCAGACATTTCAATCTCAGATAGATCTCTTCCTTCCATAATACAACCACCTCCTTTAGAGTTGAAGCCTTTGCCTGAACATCTAAAGTATGCTTATTTGGGGGAAAATGAGAAGCTTCCTGTCATTGTAGCAAAGAACCTTCTACCACAACAGGAAGAAAGGTTACTGCAAACATTAAAAAGCCATAAACAAGCAATTGGATGGACTTTGGCTGATATTCCAGGTATTAGCCCATCTACTTGTATGCATAGGATACTGCTGGAGGAAAACACCAGACCTGTTAGACAACCACAAAGGCGTTTGAATCCAACCATCCTAGATGTGGTAAAGAAGGAAGTAGGTAAGCTTTTGGCAGCTGGTATCATCTATCCCATCTCAGACAGTGATTGGGTAAGCCCGGTGCAAGTAGTTCCTAAGAAGACTGGCATGACTGTAGTCAAAAATCACAATGATGAACTAATCCCTACCAGAATACAAAACAGTTGGAGAGTGTGCATAGATTATAGGAAGCTTAACCAAGCTACTCGCAAGGATCACTTCCCTTTGCCCTTCATAGACCAAATTTTGGAAAGATTAGCAGGAAAATCTCACTATTGCTTTCTAGATGGTTTTTCAGGTTATTTTCAAATACATATAGCCCCAGAAGACCAGCATAAGACCACCTTCACTTGTCCTTTTGGTACTTTTGCCTTTCGAAGGATGCCCTTTGGTCTATGCAATGCCCCTGGAACCTTTCAAAGATGCATGGTAAGCATTTTCTCTGATCTCTTAGAAAGTTGCATGGAAGTTTTTATGGATGACTTCACTGTATATGGTTCTTCTTTTGATGCATGCTTAGAAAGCCTTTCTAAAGTTTTGGACAGATGCATTGAGACTAACCTGGTTTTGAATTTTGAAAAATGTCATTTCATGGTAACAGAAGGTATAGTCTTAGGACACTTGGTATCTAGCAAAGGTTTAGAGGTTGATAAGGCCAAGATAGACATTATTACTTCTCTACCTTACCCCACTTCTGTGCGAGAAGTACGTTCTTTACTTGGTCATGCAGGTTTTTACAGAAGATTCATCAAGGATTT
Organism: Canavalia gladiata; assembly: GCA_037954105.1. NCBI lineage: Eukaryota > Viridiplantae > Streptophyta > Magnoliopsida > Fabales > Fabaceae > Canavalia > Canavalia gladiata. Next base: position 14,628,095 of record CM075668.1, read on the forward strand.
TAGCAAGATTGCACAACCTCTTTCTAAACTACTACAAAAAGATACCAAATTTGTGTTTGATCAAGCATGCAAGGATTCATTTGATGAACTAAAGAAGCGGTTGACAACCACTCCCATCATTCAACCACCTAATTGGACGCTTCCATTTGAATTAATGTGTGATGCATCTAATTATGCCCTTGGTGCTGTACTGTCTCAAAGAGTTAGCAAGAGATCTCATGTCATTGCATATGCCTCTCGCACACTTGATGCAACCCAATCCAATTACACAACTACTGAGAAGGAGCTTTTGGCAATTGTGTTTGCATTAGATAAATTTCGCTCCTATTTGCTTGGATCTAAAGTTATTGTCTTCTCTGACCATGCAGCTTTGAAATACTTGCTGAAGAAGACAGATGCTAAGCCAAGACTGATTCGTTGGATGCTTCTGTTGCAAGAATTTGATTTAGAGATTAAAGACAAGAGTGGTGCAGAGAACCTTGTAGCAGATCATTTAAGTCGGATCCAGCAACCTTGTGAAGAAACTTCAATTGCAGATTCATTCCCAGAAGAGCATCTCTATCATTTGCACGGGAAGGATCCTTGGTATGCAGATTTGGTAAACTATCTGGTTGCTAAAGAAATACCCAAACACTTCACCAAATCGCAACTTGCCAAGTTGAAAAGTGATGCCAAACATTACATATGGGATGAACCATACCTTTGGAAGACATGTAGTGATCAAATCATTAGAAGATGTGTTCCAGATCATGAAGTTCAGTCTGTACTTACCTTTTGCCATTCCCTAACTTGTGGTGGACACTTTGGGCCACAACGGACAACTAGAAAAGTACTAGACTCAGGCTTTTATTGGCCTACAATATTTCGTGATGCACATAGATTATGCATAACTTGTGAGCAGTGCCAAAGAATAGGGAGTATTTCGCGCAGAAATGAGATGCCCCAACAACCACTTCTCTTTTGTGAGGTATTTGATGTTTGGGGTATAGACTTTATGGGTCCATTCCCTGTCTTTTTCGGTTTTGTTTACATTTTGCTAGCTGTTGATTATGTTTCAAAATGGGTGGAGGCAAAAGCCACCCGTACTGATGATGCTCGAGTTGTTGCATATTTTATCAGGTCTAACATTTTTAGCAGGTTTGGCATTCCTAGAGCTCTAATTAGTGACCAAGGTACTCATTTTTGCAACCGCACAATGGAAGCCCTACTCCGCAAATATGGAGTCATGCATAAAGTCTCCACCCCATATCATCCTCAAACAAATGGTCAAGCTGAAGTTTCTAATCGAGAGATCAAGAAAATCTTAGAGAAAACAGTTCAGCCTAACAGGAAGGATTGGAGCTTGCGCCTTGTTGATGCATTATGGGCATATAGGACAGCTTACAAGTCACCCATTGGCATGTCTCCCTACAGGATTGTCTTTGGTAAAGCATGTCATCTTCCAATTGAATTAGAACATAGAGCATTTTGGGCAGTAAAGAAATGCAACATGGATCTAGACCAAGCAGGAATCCATAGGAAGCTTCAATTGCAGGAACTTGAAGAAATTCGATTAGAAGCATACGAAAACTCCAAAATTTACAAAGAAAAGGTCAAAGCTCTTCATGACAAAAAGTTGGCAAGAAAGGAGTTTTCCGTTGGACAAAAAGTTCTCCTTTTCAATTCTCGGCTAAAGCTTATGCCTGGTAAGCTACGCTCTAGATGGTTAGGACCATTTGTAGTTACTAATGTTTTTCCTTATGGTGCAGTGGAAATAAAAAATGAGGTAACTGAAAAAATCTTCAAGGTGAATGGACATCGTCTTAAACCATTTTTCGAAGGTTTTCAAAAGCACACGGTAGAAGAAGTGCATTTGCACAATGCCACATACCTGCAATAAATTCAAGAGAAGTCTCTCTCTCTCCCTCTCTCTCTTTCTCTCTTTCTCTCTCTCTTTCTCCCTCTCCCTCTCTCACATTCCTCGCTTATAAGTTTCAACTAATCTCTCAACTTCCTTCTTCACCTCTTAAATCATCCCAACTATTACACCACATTGAGCTTGCAGGAATAATAACTTGAGTGTTTTAAGAAAAAACGGAGAAAGCTCTCACCAGGATCAAAATTTTGTTCCCTACTCTCCCCAGAAATTTTCTTAAAGACATTTACAATTGCAGACTTGAACGATTGAGAGCATTAACACTCTTAGGTCTTCCAGAAGATGTCCGTTGGATCATTGAAGCTAAGGTACGTTTAGCAGGTGAATTTCAAGAATCATTTGTTAAAAACATGCCAGGTATGGGAAGAAGTTCCTATGCAAAGAAGAGAAGGGCAAAAAGAATTGGAGTTTGCTACAGGTGTGCAAGATGGACCTGTAACACAAGATGCAAGAACCCTGGAATGGTTTCAAGAAATCGAGAGGACAAAATTCAATTCATAAAGGATGGACTGAGTAAGGAGTCATTGGATGATATCATTCAGACTCTTGAGACGCATCCTAGTGGGCATGTACAAGGAGTCCTTCTTGATTTGTTTGAACTGTTCCGTAAGGAAAAAGCACGTTATAGTCTTGGGAATCTGACTTTAAAAGACCCTGTTGTCAGTTTACAAGAAAATTGAATGGGAAGCACATCCTCGACTCTTAGAAGGCGTTTCAGCCGTTACTGGACGTAAAACCAGAGGAAGATGTGAGCCACAATCACAACTACTGTTCATTCTCATGCGTGTATGTTTGTCATTTACATTGTCTTTTCAATTTATTGGGCCACCATTTTTTTTTTGAAATTTTCACCCCTGCTTAAAGTCTTTCCCCTCTGACATTTACCTTTTCCTTGAACAAAAAATTCAAACTTTTGCAACAAAAATTCAAACTTTTGCAACAAAAATTCAAACTTTTGCTACCAAATCCTGATCCCACACTATTCAAGCGATCTCCTTGTCTGATATTGAGTCCCTATAAATTATCCACCTCTATGACATATTTTTTCAAAAAAAAAAAAGACAGAAACACCGTATATGGATAGGATCAATACTATCTGTGTTTTTGGTGGGTCTAACCTTGGAAAGGATGGAGAATTTCAACATGCAGCTTATACCCTTGGTAAGGCATTAGCTGCAAGAAAAATCAATCTTGTTTATGGGGGAGGGATTCAGGGTTTAAAAGGATGTGTTGCAGGATCTGCACTCACAAAGGGGTGTAACATCTTAGGTGTTGGCTAAAAAAATGGGAGCACCTCCTACTTCACCCTGGGTACTGAATTGAAGGTTGCAACCATGCATGACCGTATGAGACACATGTTGGTTAATTCTAATGCATTTACTGCATTACCTGGTGGTCTTGGAACAATGGAAGAAATTTTTACCATTATATTTTGGGCCTATCGGAATTTTCATAAAAAACCTTTGGGCTTATTGAATATTAATGGCTTTTATAATGGTTTGATATCTTTTTTACATCATGCAGTAGAGCAGGAGTTCATGCCACAATCCATGCGCAACATCATAGTATCTGCTTCAACTGTTGAACAGCTACTTGAGATTTTGCAAAATCCTACATCTGAGCTCAGTCAAGCAATGCAGCTGGTGAACCAACCAAATCAGGATGGCAGAGATAAAAGAGAACCAGATACCACTCTTCGGTTATAACTTTTCCTTACTTTGATGGTTTTCTTACATTTCTTTTCCTGTTATATGAAATTCCATCTAAGACATTGAGGACAATGTCTTGGATAGGTTGGGGGGAAGATGGTCCAATATCTAAAAAAAAAAAAAAAAAAAAAAAAAAAAAAAAAACCCCAAAAAAAAACAAAAAAAAATTAGGTTAGATTCATAAACTTGCTTTGAGTAAGATGGCTGAGTAAGGAGTTACACTTGACTCTTGATACGCATCTTATGATTTAAAAAAAAATTGAATGTGGAAGTATGTTTTTCTTTAAATTTCATAAAATAATTGAAGCAAAATGATTTACATTTCGAGATTAATTAGTTTGGCAACACATATTTGAACAGGATAGATTAGATTTGATAAATATATTACCTGTGAGATTTTGAGCCTTATTATTATTTTCTTTCTTGTGTGATTTTCATCCATGGAATATGTTACTTCAGAACTTGCATTGATTCTTTTTGAAGCTACATTTTCACATGATTTGTACAAAAATGATTGAGGCACTGTTTTTCTTGAACAAACCACTTGGCCAAATAACCAAACCATATAATTTTATCCTTTGATCAGCCCTTTGAGCCGATTAGCCTTTTCTTCTTTTTAGCTCACCACAAATCAAAAAAAAAAAAAAAAACAACTCTGTCTGACCATAGAAGGTGAGGAATACTGGATTTATCATACCATAAGTGTTTCAATAAGTGTGGGGGAGATTATTGTTGTGTTCATCAATATCATGGATGAAAAAAAAAACTGAAGCAATAAATTAATAAATAAACTATTATATTGAAAAAATAAAAATAAAAAAAATGAAGAAGTGATATCTGTTTCTCACACTTGCACTTACAATCAATTCTCAATCCTCACCATTTTCCTTGGTCTAACATTGTATCTCTTCAATATATCATTTCATCTTTCTAATCCCGTTAGAACCAAAATAAAGACCTCTTGATTTGTGCATTGCATGTGTACATAGTAGTAGAGAAGTAGAAGATATGCAAGCCTATGATAGTTCATCTTTCATGGATTGAATTTGAGAGAAACACTTACCAAATCAAACACTTGAGAGATTCAGAGTATATCATGTGAGGTTTTATCTTTCTCAATCTATGTTTTTCAAATTAAAGTTGCCTTTCTAAGTAATTTCAAAAATGTGATGAAAGGATGCTTCATGAAATTTTGTGAATTCTTGAGAAATCAACTCAAAACTTTGATGTTCTTTCAAAAAAAAAAAACAAAAATAGTCACCAATCCTTAACTTAAGTTTGCCCGAGACGTGCAAAAGATAAGTGTGGGGGAATTTGATAAGCATAGATTTCATAAATAATTATCTCTCACTTTTATCTCATTAAGACTTCTTATATGTTCAATTAAGTGATCTTTGTCATATTTTATGAGTTTGGGTTCATATGAAGTTTAATTGAATTTCTTTGCTTACCCGATTAAAATGACACTATTATAGTATTTTGAGCATAATAGGAGTTGTAGACATCCAAAAATCATGAAATCTGTCTTGAATGAAAGCTTAAAGAAGTTTCCATAGTTACAAAGCAAGAGCAGACTCTAAATGGGATGTTTAGGACTCCAAAATTATCTCAAAAGATGAGATAGTGATGCTGACGTGGAATTTGAACAGTGTGCAAAGATCCTGCCATATCTTGAGATATAGAAGTCATATTGAGATGAAATCAACTTTGTTGGACAGCTAAGATCCGGGGCTACAACTTTTGTTCAGAAGTCAAGCTCTAATTCGGACATATGAACATCCAACATTGTGGTGCAAGAAAGTCAAAATTGTTGTGCTCATTGGTGGCAAAAATTCAAAAGTGTTTTGCAATTTCAACAAAGCCCATGTGAAAGCAAGAAAAGGGTAGAAAAGTAATATCCTAGTTGGTGACTTTCTGAAGATGATGCCTCAAAAATCCTCTATAAATAGAAGGGTTTGCAAGAGGAGACACACACCATTTTGGAGATTAACTCCAATACCATTTCCTTTCTTTCTTTCTTTCTTTCTTTCTTGTTAGTTTTGCCTCCTTCATGGAAGGCTTATATTTTCTTTCTTGTTAGTTTGCCTCCTACATGGAAGGCTTAGTTTTTCTTTATTGTTAGTTTCCTCCTACATGGAAGGCTTAGGATTTATTTGTTGTTAGTTGCCTCCTACATGGAAGGCTTAGGATTTATTTGTTGTTAGTTTGCCTCTTTCTTTGTTGTTAGTTTGCCTCCTTCATGGAAGGCTAGGTTCGTAGTTTCAATTCAAGGATTCAAGATATTTTCATTTTAACTTTGAGGTCTTGATCTTTATTTACATGCTTATTAAGTGGTTTCTACTCTGCTTCACTATATTCTTCAATTTTATTCTTTAATCAAAGTTTGATCGGTTGACGTATTTTGATTAATGCATAATTGATTTATAATTGGTTTTTGATTGGTAAATCATTTTCCAAAAGTTTGAAGAGTAGAAATTAAGTAATTGAATTGAAGGTTTTCATTTTATTACTTACTTCAACTGAATTCTGATTGTGAAATTGGTTTAGATAAAAGATTAAGTGGTTACTAATCTTGTTGATCATAATCAATTAAATTCTGAGAGGTTTCTCAGTAGAGAATTCAAGGATCATTTTAGGGGTTCCAGATGATCCTAGCTTGATAAACACAATGCATGATTTTAGTGATCAATGATTAGTTAAGAAAATAGCCTCTGAATTCCTTGAGTTGATAATTGTTAAGTGAAATTAATTTCATTCTGTATTTTGTATTTAGAACTCAATATCAATCTTTACAAAATCCCCCTGTTCTAATTTTCTCCTTATTTGCTTAAGAATTTGAAATGGTCTCTGGGAGATGACCTAGGTTGCACCTTATACTATACCAATAGTTTCGGGGAAATCTAGAAATTATTTTTGCGCGTTTACGACGAGCGTGTCACCTACAAAAATTCAATTTCAGGGCATCCTCAAATTTTGAGTCAAGTTCAAACTTGGGCAAATGCTTGCCCACACAAAAATCAAATTTGAGGTCATCCTCAAATTCCAAATCAAAAATCAAGTTAGGGCAAACATGCGCCCTGAAAAATTCAAGATGAAGCAAACCTCGAAGTATGAATCAAGATTCAAGCTGGGGCAAACGCTTGCCCAAAATCCCTTCAAGTTAAGGCATTCCTCGATTGCCAAAAATCTTCCAAACTAGGGCAAGATGTTTGCCCAAAGTCCCTTCAAATCAAGACACCCCTCAATTATCAAGAATTTTCTAAACTGGGGCAAAATGTCTGCCCAAGTTTCTTCAAGAGAATAAATATCAAGTGCTTAAAAAACCCTCAAGTTCAAGGTAGAATAAGTAATAAATAATTTCAAAATAATATTTTCCGAGGCAGTTGACGAAGAAGTCCATATTCCACTCTCGTGCATTCCTAAGGCACATCATATTACTTCCCACATCTGTCTCAATGGGTCATTCTTTTACTTGCACTAACAGGCCATTAATTTCATGTTGCCACACCTGTCTCCACAGGTTATTCTGTCTCGGTAAGACATATCTTTTTGTGTACTTGTCTTTTTGTCTTGACAAGCCTCTCTTTTCCATACCTATCCTAACAGGTCATTCCGCGCTTTTTGTCTGGCATGACAAACCAGCTTTGTCGCTTGTCTTAACAGGCTATCTTTCCTTTACCTGTCTTAACAGGTCGACCATCATTCCACCTTTGCATTGCCTGCACCAACAGATTTCATTCTCGTGCCTGCCCTAACAGGTCACTTCTACTTTTTGCTTGTCTTAACAGGCCACTTCTGCTTTTTGCCTGTCTTAACAGGCTGTTTTTCCTTTGCCTGTCTTCACAGGTCAATCTTCTTTTTTTTTTCAAATGACCTATCTTAATAAGTATGATCATTCTTGCCTTGCCTATCTTAACAGGCCATCTCTGCTATGCCTGTCTTAACAGGCCATTTCTACGTTCTGTCTTTCCTAACAGGCTTGCTTTTTCCTGTCAACAACAGAACCTTTTTCTACCTGTCTAAACAAGTTTCCGTCATCCCGCTTTTCCTGTTTTAACAATTTTTTTTATACCACTCTATTGTTTCTATCTTAACAGACGTCTTCCTTTCATCCTGTGAACAATAGGACTTTTACATTTTCATCTGTCTTAACAGGTTATCACTATTCTGTTGTGCCTGTCTTAACAAGCATCTTGCTTTCATCCTGTCAACAAGAGGACCTTTACATTTTACCTGTCCTAAACAGGTCATTTTGCACTTTTCTTTGCCTGTCTTAACAGGTGTTCATCGTTCTTCTTCCTGTTTTAACGGGTATCTTGTTTCCTTCCTGTTAGCAACAAGATTTTTCTTCATTACCTGTCATAACAGGTTTCTCCTCATTTCAATGCCTGTCTTAACAGGATTCCATCTATATTTTACCTGCCTCAACAGGTCATTTTCATTTCCTTTGCCTGTCTAGCAGGCTTGCATCTTTCCTGTTATCAACAAGACTTTTCTGAATCTTACCTGTCTTAGCAGGTTCCCTTCACTTTACTTTTCCTGTCTTACCAGGTTTACATTTCTCCTGTCAACAACAGGAGTCCATCTACATTTATTCTGTCTTAACAGGATAGTTTTCGTCATTTACTTTTCCTGCCTTAACAAGGCTTGCTTCTTTCCTGTCTTCACTGGTCCTTTTCATTTCGCTTTGCCTGTCTTAACAAGTTTTCACCATTCTGTTGTGCCAATCTTAACAGGCATTTTTCCTCCATCCTATCAACAACAGGACTTTTACATTTTTGCCTGTCTTAACAGGTAATTTTCATTTTCCTTTTCTTGTGTAGCAGGCTTGCATCTTTCCTGTCATCAACAACACTTTTTCTACATTTCACCTGTCTTAACAGGTCATTTTGCATTTATCCTGTCAAGCAGGATTTCATGTTTAAATTTTCGCATACATCCTATCAAGCAAGATTTCATTTGCATTTATCCTGTCAAGCAGAATTTCATGTTTAAATTCCCGTATACATCCTGTCAAGCAGGATTTCATTTGCATTTATCCTGTCAAGCAGGATTTCATGTTTAAATTTTTGTACACATCCTGTCAAGCAGGATTTCATTTGCATTTATCCTGTCAAGCAAGATTTCATTTGCATTTATCCTGTCAAACAGGATTTCATGTTTAAATTTCTGCACACATCCTGTCAAGCAGGATTTCATTTGCATCTACCCTGTCAAGCAGGATTTCATGTTTAAATTTCTGCACACATCCTGTCAAGCAGGATTTCATTTGCTTTTATCCTGACAACAGCAGGATTTCATTTGCATTCTTCTCAGCAACAGCCGGACCTCATTTGCATTTTCCTATCAACAACAGGACATCAAGCATGTTTAAATTTCTGTCCAGCCTATCACATCAGGCCCCTCATGTTTAAATTTCTGTTCAGCCTATCTCATCAGGCACTGCATGTTTAAATTTCTGTTCAGCCTATCACATCAGGCGCTGCATTTTACTTTCTGCATTCTGGCCTATCACATCAGGCCCTTCATGTTTAAATTTCTGTTCAGCCTATCACATCAGGCACTACATTTTATTTTCTGCATTCTGGCCTATCACATCAGGCCCCTCATGTTTAAATTTCTGTTCAACCTATCACATCAGGCGCTGCATTTTACTTTCTGCATTCTGGCCTATCACATCAAGCCCCTCATGTTTAAATTTCTGTTCAGCCTATCACATCAGGCGCTGCATTTTATTTTCTGTATTCTGGCCTATCACATTAGGCCCTGCATGTTTAAATTTCTATCAAGCCTACCACATCAGGCGCTGCATTTTAATTTTCTGCATTCTGGCCTATCACATCAGGCCTTGCATGTTTAAATTTCTGCCCAGCCTATCACATCAGGCGCTGCATTTTAATTTTTTGCATTCTGGCCTATCACATCAGGCCCTACATGTTTAAATTTCTGTCCAGCCTATCACATCAGGCGCTGCATTTTGGCCTATCACATGAGGCCCTACATTTTAATTTTCTGCATTCTGGCCTATCACATCAGGCCTTGCATGTTTAAATTCCTGTGCAGCCTATCACATCAGGCACTGCATTTTAATTTCCTACATTCTAGCATATCACATAAGGTCCCGCATGTTTCAATTTCTGTCCAGCCTATCACATCAGGCACTGCATTTTAATTTTCTGCATTTTGGCCTACCGTATCAGGCCTTGCATAATTAAGCCCGCCAACTCATTACACAAGGTTTGCAAAACTTATGCAAAATTTTCACATTTGAACTACCATCCTCCAATTTATTAGGGCAGGCATTCCTAAGTTTTCGGTCAAGCCCGGAACTTTTCTGGTACCCCGGAAGCATCATTCAATTCCCTGACATGTTCAAGACTTGCCAATAAGGCTCGCACCCATGCCAGTTTTTATCTTTTACCTCAAACATAATTTGTTCACTTCTTTACTCATTTCTTATCGTGATAATCTAGAAACTTGTTTCTTATATCATCTGGTAAGAAAATGAGTAAAAAGGGGCAAACTGTGAACACTGAATTATGTCCGAGGATAAATTTAAAACCAAAAATAAATCATTTTGTTTTTTAGTCTAAAATTAAAAAAATAACAAAAAAGAATATAAAAAGAAAGAAAAATAATTTTTTAGTTAAGAATTTAGTTAGAAAGTTAGTTGGATTAGTTAATGATGGTTAAGAATTAGTTAGAAAAAAAAAGAAAAAAGAAGAAAGAAAATGAAAGAAAAATAATTTTTTAGTTAAGAATTTAGTTAGAAAGTTAGTTGGATTAGTTAATGATGGTTAAGAATTAGTTAGAGAAAAAGGAAAAAATAACAAAAAAAGAATAAAAAATTAAAGAAGAATAAAAATAAAGAAAATAATAAAAAGAAAACAAAAAAGAGAAAAATTAGAATACAAAAGGGGAAGCTTCTTCACTTCTAAAATTTTTTTTCCTTTCCTTTTTTTTTAAATTTTATCTATAAATAGGGACTTTCATTTATTTCAAGGGAGGATTCTTCATCTCTAAAAAAATTTCAGAATTTCTAAGGAGGGAGAGAGAGGAGCACTTTGAGTCATTGAAGGGGATCTTTTTAGATTTTTTCTAGGAGGAGTACCAAAGAGACTCTTGAATTCTACATCTAATTGAGCACCTTCTGGGCCTCCATGGAACCAGTTATTCATCACCTTCCAAGATTCTATCAAGTGGCATTGAATAACATCAATGGAGGTTAGATCTTGCTTCTATTTCGTTTAATTTTCTTGCGTCTTCTCGGATTTTCGAGTTCATCTTCGTCTCTGTTTTTCGTTTTCATTTTTGATCAGTCAAATGATCTCCGATTTCAGTGATTTTTGTTGCGTTCTCTTTGTATTTCTCTCTAGTTTCTGGAATGGTAATATTTGTCTAATTTGGATCTGAAATGAAGTCTATATGACCTGATTACTGAAGCATGTTTGTCTTGGTGTGCAAATGAACCTATGTTGTTTGGTTTATACATAACTTGCTCATTTCTGGTCTGATTTTTGTCAAACTTGTTTTGTTTGATTCCTATGATTCATATATTTCAATTTATCATTTTTAATTTTTTTATATCTCTGGAAAAATATTTTTGAAAAATTTTGAGATTTGAATTCAAATTTTGGCGCCAAAATCTCTTATGTCTTTGAAGTTCTTTTGTAGATCTTGTTCTTTTAACCTTGTTTAGGTATTATTTTTCATGTGTTGATCCTTCTATATGTATTTCTTTCTGATTTGTTTGTGTTTGTATGTCCTCCTTTGAAAAAAATTCCTAAGAGTGCATGACCATATGCATGCATCCTATATGCTAAGTCTAGCTTTAGTCATGCATGATTAAGTCATTGAACCTAAAGAGTTAAGTGTTTGCTTGAATCAAAATTAAAAAAAATTAATTCTTACCTCTGGACCTTATGACCTAAGCTAGATTGGAGACAATTGAACAAGGAACACCAATGGAGGTTAAATCCAACCATTTATTCCGCTTAATTTTCTTACTTCTTCTCGGATTTTCGAGTTCATATTCGTATCTGTTTTTTAAATTTTCTAAAATTCGTGCAACGGATTCTAACACGAACGAGTAGCGTTCTCTACCGACTCGTGTTTTTAATTCGTGCGGGATCCAAATACGGCTTACGACGATTTGGGATCCTGCAAGCATGGATTTCTGAAAACCACCATTTTCAATAAAATCCTATAAAAAAACGTCTGTTTTTTTAACTTTCCGAAATTCATGCAAACAAGTTCTAACGCGAACGAGTAGCGTTCTCTACTGTCTCGTGTTTTAATTCGTGTGGGATCCAAATACGACTTACGACGATTTGGGATCTTGCAAGCATGAATTTCTGAAAACCACCATTTTCAATAAAATCCTATGAGAAACGTCTGTTTTTTTTTAGCTTTCCAAAATTCATGCAAACGGGTTCTAACGCGAATGAGTAGCGTTCTCTACCGTCTCGTGTTTTAATTTGTGTGGGATCCAAATACTGCTTACGAAGATTTAGGATCTCGCAAGCATGAATTTCTGAAAACCATCACTTTCAATAAAATCTTATAAAAAACATCTGCTTTTAATTTTCCTAAATTCATGCAAACGGGTTCTAACATGAACGAGTAGCGTTCTCTACCGTCTCGCGTTTTAATTCGTGTGGGATCCAAATACGGCTTACGAAGATTTAGGATCTCTCAAGCATGAATTTCTGAAAACCATCACTTTCAATAAATTCCTATTAAAGCGTTTGTTTTTTTTTATCTAAAATCACCCCGTATTCTTTTAGAGATCAAGTCTCTTAACCAGAACTACGTAGCCTTGAGTTTCCCATTGCACCCGGGAATACGTAGGAGCAGGATCAAGTCCTGTCAGGCTATTTTTCATAAACCTGTTTATTTTCTATTCTATTTTAAGGGATCAAATAGTTTTCAAAATATCACACACTCAGTTTGAGGGTACCGTTCTTTGGAACGGGCAAGTAGGGTGCCTAATACCTTCCTTACTCGTAACCAACTTCCGAACCTAGATTTCTTCCTCAAGTTAGGGTTTTTCCAAATATTTTCCCTTAAAATAAAATTTGGTGGCGGCTCCACAATCAAAATTAAAATTATTTTAAAATTTTTCGAGTCCGACGTCTCGTCGTAATTACGGTTGTGACATATATGTATCATAATTAACAAATATAGCTTATCAATAAGGAATTCAATTAATATAAATAAGTAAATTACCAAGAAAACATCAAAGGTACGTTGATTGATAAAAACACTTCAAACATTTCTAATTTTTTTTTATGATGCTAATGATCCTTTATCAAATAAGTCCTAAATTTTTGTGTAAGTTGCCAACTTCCATAAAAACAAATATTTTGGGAATATCATCATTATTAAAGCATAATTTCAATATAATATAAATAAATTTTTAAGATATATATTTGCATAAGAGATGTCAATTATTCAATGATTAGGCTTAATACTTTACCTATACATCTAACCAAATATTTTCATTGATAAAATCTAAATCTTAATCTTTCCAGTTGAAAATAGTAATTGGTACTAATCATTTTACTAAAGAACCAACATAGCTTGTTAATGTTTTGTTATCTGGTTCAATTGGTTAATCATCTTCATTCGATGCAATCTAATAAAATAGAAACCTAACATAGCTTATAAATGTGTTTAAAAAATAGTAGTCCAATTTATTTCTTGCATGTACAACCTTGTTCATAATAGTCACCCATGCTTAGACTTTTTAATTTTGGGATCATTATCACTAGGAGCTGCCATTTTTGCCGAAACTTACATAAAATAGATGTCAAATATGTTATTACATAATAAATAATGTATAAGAAATGAATATAAGTAATATAAAAATAAAGGAAATCATACATGTTAAGGTAATCTTTTTCTTTTTCTTATGGGATTAAGGCTTGTCTTTCCTTTATGAACATGAAAGGATGGTTAACCCTAATTCCATCATGAAGATTATATCTCATGTATAAATCTTCATCCATAAGTGAATCACTCAAAAGTAGTTATAATGTCCCAGTAAAAGGGTCATCTTCAATTTCAATATCTTTATGATCTTCATTGAGATATTCTTATAATTTGTTGGTCAAAAGTACAATATACCACTTCACATTAGCAGATAAAAAAATATAGAATACTTGTTATGCTTGAAATGATAGAATAAAAGGATCATCTTTACAAGTGGTTATGATGTCCCAATGAACGGGTCATCTTCAATTTCAATATCTTTATGATCTTCGCTGGGATATTCTTGTAATTTGTTAGTCAAAAGTACAATAAACCACTTCGCATTAGCAGATAAAAATATAGAATACTTGTTATGCTTGATAGATAGACTAAAAAGGTCATCTTTATAACCTTGTATATTAAGATCCATTTGAACGAATCCTAACTTATTAACTCGAACATCGTTGTTGTTATCAACCCATCTACTACCAAACACAGACACATGAAAGTTGTTTTATATCTTTAGCACTTGACACATGGACAGATTGTGCTAAAACTGCCACCTCATTATTTTGCATTATGCTTTTTTCATCATATTTTTTTTTGTATAAAATTTGTATCCATTAATAAGATAACTCTTGCATGAAAGGAACTTACATAATGCCTGATAAGCATAGATTTCATAAATAATTATCTCTCACTTTTATCTCATTAAGACTTCTTATATGTTCAATTAAGTGATCTTTGTCATATTTTATGAGTTTGGGTTCATATGAAGTTTAATTGAATTTCTTTGCTTACCCGATTAAAATGACACTATTATAGTATTTTGAGCATAATAGGAGTTGTAGACATCCAAAAATCATGAAATCTGTCTTGAATGAAAGCTTAAAGAAGTGTCCATAGTTACAAAGCAATAGCAGATTCTAAATGGGATGTTTAGGACTCCGAAATTATCTCAAAAGATGAGATAGTGTTGCTGACGTGGAATTTGAACAGTGTTCAAAGATCCGGCCATATCTTGAGATATAGAAGTCATATTGAGATGAAATCAACTTTGTTGGACAGCTAAGATCTGGGGCTACAACTTTTGTTCAGAATTCAAGCTCTAATTCGGACATGTGAACATCCTAAATTGCGGTGCAAGAAAGTCAAAATTGTTGTGCTCATTGGTGGCAAAAATTCAAAAGTGTTTTGCAATTTCAACAAAGCCCATGTGAAAGCAAGAAAAGGGTAGAAAAGTAATATCCTAGTTGGTGACTTTCTGAAGATGATGCCTCAAAAATCCTCTATAAATAGAAGGGTTTGCAAGAGGAGACACACACAATTTTGGAGATTAACTCCAATACCATTTTCTTTCTTTCTTTCTTTCTTTCTTGTTAGTTTTGTCTCCTTCATGGAAGGCTTAGGTTTTCTTTCTTGTTAGTTTGCCTCCTACATGGAAGGCTTAGTTTTTCTTTATTGTTAGTTGCCTCCTACATGGAAGGCTTAGGATTTATTTGTTGTTAGTTGCCTCCTATATGGAAGGCTTAGGATTTATTTGTTGTTAGTTTTCCTCTTTCTTTGTTGTTAGTTTGCCTCCTTCATGGAAGGCTAGGTTCGTAGTTTCAATTCAAGGATTCAAGCTATTTTCATTTTAACTTTGAGGTCTTGATCTTTATTTACATGCTTATTGAGTGATTTCTACTCTACTTTACTATATTCTTCAATTTTATTCTTTTAATCAAAGTTTGATCGGTTGACGTATTTTGATTAATGTATAATTGATTTATAATTGGTTTTTGATTGGTAAATCATTTTCCAAAAGTTTGAAGAGTAGAAATTAAGTAATTGAATTGAAGGTTTTCATTTTATTACTTACTTCAACTGAATTCTGATTGTGAAATTGGTTTAGATAAAAGATTAAGTGGTTACTAAATCTTGTTGATCATAATCAATTAAATTCTGAGAGGTTTCTCAGTAGAGAATTCAAGGATCATTCTAGGGGTTCCAGATGATCCTAGGTTGATAAACACAATGCATGATTTTAGTGATCAATGATTAGTTAAGAAAATAGCCTCTGAATTCCTTGAGTTGATAATTGTTAAGTGAAATTAATTTCATTCTGTATTTTACATTTAGAACTCAATATCAATCTTTACAAAATCCCCTTGTTCTAATTTTCTCCTAATTTGCTTAAGAATATGAAATGGTCTTTGGGAGATGACCTAGGTTGCACCTTATACTATACCAATAGTTTGGGGGAAATCTAGAAATTATTTTTGCGCGTTTACGACGAGCGTGTCAATGTCTTTTAGGAACTTTAACTCCATGAAGGAACTTACACAAAATATTTTTTTTTTACATAGATAAAGTACGAGTTGCTAAAGATAGATATGTAAATTATTTCCTATGTTTTACTCAATTTCTTGTTTATTCTCGTACTTTAGATTTTCCTTACACATTTAGGAAGGTACCAATAAGACTATTACAAAAATTCTTTTTAATTGCATCACATCAAGGAAACATCACACATACAACGATTTCTAATATGAAAATTTTAAAAAAATTGACCTTTTCTTCCACCCATTAGTGGCATGCTCTTTTGCAAAAGGTTTATTAAAATTAATATTAAGATCTTTTAACTTTTCCAACAATTTATCACCTGTCAAAGAAAAAGGACATCTATCTTATTATTGTTTAATATCAAATGTTTTTCTCTACCATGAATAACAATGATTTGGGGGTAAAAATCTATGATGACAAAAAAAAACGTTCTTTATATAATGCTCTAATCGTGGATAATAAGTATTGATATGATTCACCCTACGCAAATGAATCGGAATGCGGAAACGATAATGGAACGTCTTGAGAATCAGGGTAAAGTAAGATAAGATAAGGTAATATTAGGATAAGATAAGATAAAATGAGATGAGATAAGGTAAGATAAGATAAGATAGATAAAATGTGATAAGATGGGTAAGGTAAGATAAGGTGAGATAAGGTACAGGAACTCGACACAAACCGCGACCTACCGGAGAGCACCGAAGTTATCAAGAGGAACGTGACCCTTACCGTGACCTGCCAGAAGAACCAACGTTATCAAAGGTAGTTCTTTGCCCAAGAACCAAGGGAATCAACTCACACAAAGATGAAAAATTCTCAAAGAGAAAATATGATTAATACTCAAAATCTGTCTTTTCACTGAATCCCTAACCCCTATTTATAGTGAACCTAATCGAGTAAAAAAGATAATAAATTATAAATCCTAATTAGATTGCAATTTGAATTGCAACCAATTTAAAACGAATAACTTCTAGATAAATATCAAATCCTAATGTAATCTAAAGTAAATCCTAATGTAATCTATAGTAAATCATAAACTTTATCACTTAAGATCTTCAATGATATGACTACATAAATTAACCCATGTTGGAATTGGGCTTGGATCCACGTAGTCTTTTCCTTGAACTTCTTTGATAAGACCTTCAAGTGCTTGTTCCATACGTTTGGTCCTATTCTGCGTCATAGGACCTTCCATTCCTTGTAGATAATCTTCGAGATGATCTCTTTTGCTTATCGTGGTGACCACGTTCACATCATTCCCTCATTCTCCAAGAGGATTCGTCCTCGAATCTTGATGGTCATCTGCATCAAATAAGGATAAATCAGAAACATTGAAAGTGGCACTTACATTACCATAGCTACTTGGAAGATCGATTTTATAAGCATTATCGTTGATCCTCTCAGTCACTTGAAATGGACCATCTCCTCTAGGATGTAATTTGGAACTTCTTCGATTTGGAAACCGCTCCTTTCGCAAGTGAACCCACACCCAGTCACCAGGGTCAAAGACCACCTTGGTGCGTCCTTTGTTTGCCTGCTGAGCATAATGTTCATTCTTCTTCTCAATATTAGCGCGAACCTTGGCATGTAATTTCTGCACAAATTCAGCCTTTTTCTTTCCATCCAAATTAAGAGAGTCATTAGTAGGAAACGGTAAGACATCTAAAGGTGATAAAGGATTAAATCCATATACAATCTCAAAAGGTGAAAATGAAGTAGATGTGTGAACAACCCTATTATATGCAAATTCAATATGAGGCAAACAATTCTCCCAATCCTTTAAATTTTTATGAATTATAGTACGTAATAAGGTGCCTAAAGTTCTATTCATAACTTCAGTTTGTCCATCTGTTTGCGGATGAGCCACAGTAAAGAATAATAATTTAGTGCCCAATTTACCCCACAAGGTTCTCCAAAAGTGACTAAGAAATTTAACGTCTCGATCACTTACAATAATCTTAGGTAATCCATTCAAACGTACAATCTCTTTAAAAAATAAGTCCGCAATATAAGTGGCATCATTAGTTTTTGAACAAGCAATAAAATGTGCCATTTTACTAAACCTATCTACAATGACAAAAATACTATCTTTTCCTTTCGAGATCCTAGGCAGCCCTAATACAAAATCCATAGAAATATCAGTCCATGGATATTCAGGAACAGGTAAGGGTGTATACAAGCCATAAGGCATTACTTTAGATTTTGCTTGTAAGCAAGTAATACATTTTTCACAAATGAGTTTAACATCATGCTTTATTTTTTGCCAAAAAACATGTTCACGTAAAACATCATAAGTTTTTTGAATGTCATAGTGTCCCATTAATCCTCCCCCATGAGCCTCTCTAATAAGCATTTCTCTTATGCTACACTTAGGTACACAATTTATTTTTCTTAAATAAATATCCATCTTGTCTAAAATAGTCTTCAAAACCATGATCAGAACATGCTGTCCATAATTGTCCAAATTCAACATCATCGGCATACAAGGTTTTTAGTAATTCAAATCCAATTAATTTAGTTTGTAGAGTCGTAAGTAATACATACCTTCGTGACAGAGCATCAGCTACAATGTTTTCCTTTCCCTTTTTATACTTGATAACATAAGAAAACATCTCAATAAATTCTAGCCACTTGGCATGCCTTTTGTTGAGCTTACCTTGGGACTTTAAAATTTTCAAGCTAAGATGATCCGAATGGATGACGAATTCCTTCGACCAAAGGTAATGTTGCCAAGTTTGTAAGGCCCTCACCACGGCATAGAGTTCCTTATCATAGGTTGGATAGTTGAGTGCCGCTCCACTAAGTTTCTCACTAAAATATGTCACAGGTTTGGAATCCTGCATTAAAACAGCTCCTATACCCACTCCAGAGGCATCACATTCAATCTCAAAAACTTTATCAAAATTCGGTAAATTTAATACAGGGGCATTGATTAACATGTCCTTTAATAAATTAAAAGTTTGTTCATGTTTCTCATCCCATTTAAAACCAACATTCTTTTTAACAAGTTCATTTAAAGGGGCAGCTATAAAACTAAAATTCTGTACAAACCTCCTATAAAAACTTGCTAAACCATGGAAACTTCTTACCTCATTAGCATTTGTAGGCCTACGCCAATCTCTAGTTGCCTTAACCTTTTCTTCATCAACACTAACTCCCTGAGAACTTACAATAAACCCTAAAAAGAAAACTGACTCCATACAAAGAGTGCATTTTTCAAGATTAGCATGATTATTTTAAGATATATTATATAAAGTAAATGATTGTTTTAAGCCAACACTACCCCATTAATTAACAAGGAATATTTAATATTAGAAAATGAAGTTCCATATCGGTTGGTAAAGAAACATAGGAAGTGAATATAAATTTTTTTTAAAAAAAGTAAGAGGTTTGTTCTTTCATAATCGACTTCTCTATGTGTGTTTTTTTTTAAATTAATATTTTGTTAAATTATTCTTAAATACAAATATATAAATATAAAATTAGTGATTTTTAATTTAAAAATAAAAAGTAATTTTACTAGTCATTAAATTTAAATATTAATTTTTTAATATTAATAATAATAATATTTGACGATCCCTCAATATTTAATATATATTTTACTAGTAATTCTACTCTAAAAATAGGCAATTCGAGAAAATATTTAGTTGTACCAATTTAATTTAGAGGAGCATGTAAATTAAAAGAAAACTGGTTTAAATGTTAATCAATTTCCGACGATAAAGATTAAGATATCACTGTAACTATACATTATTAGATAACTTAAAAAAATTGATCAGTATCGAACAAATAATAAATACTGTAGTTTTCTAATTTCAATATTAGTGAAATAAAAAAAATTCTATCCTTTAATTTTATTGCGTGAAATATTATTTTTTACAATAAAAGTTACCAAATTTAAACTTATAATTTCATATAAATTATCTCAACCACTAATTCTAGTAGTTTAAAATATTTATATATTATCTTCAAATTATTAATTATTTTAAATTAAAATCCTTTTAATTTATAAAAATTCAGAATAATTAAAAATTGTTAAATGAAAAAAGTACATGAGAAGACACGGTCGTTATGGAAGAAACAAGTTCTCATTAATGTTTTTATATGCGAGTGTGTACGTATTACGAAGTCTTGATTTTTCAAAAACTAATTTCCTAATATGTATTCATATTTCAGAACATTTTGGGAAATAATGTTACAAAAGTAATATTTCGGGAATCAATTATAAAAATACAATAATGCAATGAAAAATCTAAAAAGATGCAGTATTTTTTTATGAAAATAAAATATTCCTTTTTTAGTTGATTAATTAGAGAAAATAAAATTTTTAAGAAGACTCAATTAACAATGTTAATATGCACACTTCTCATTTATAAATTATAATTCATAGTGACGACTATTATAACGAAAATATATTCATGTTACGGTGACTTAAACTTGAATATATTTAGGTGTGAATTGTCTAAATTTTTTTAAAAAGATTTCAGTCGTTTAAAAAGAAGTATAAAAAGGTGTAGGAACTCTTATTATAATTATTGATTTTGCCGTGGGAGAGAGGGAGCAATACAAAGCTACTACAAATCAATCCTTTTGAGGTAGAATAACAAGCAGTGAACGGCATGCAATGATGGTTTCGTTGGGGTAAATGAGAAACGTAATATTTAGCATCATTTACACTTTTAAGTTTTAAGTTTTTTGTTTTTAACAAGAAAAGGAAGGAAAACAATATTTTCAGATCAACGCATATTTCGATTAAAAATCAAAAGGCCAATTAAGGAAGCTATACAAGCAAGAAATTATGATCAGCATATTCACCACGTATATATTAGTAGTCTCATAATGTTATGTGCAGCTAGACCAAGGAAGGTATATCCTCAATCGATATCGTGATTTTATTGCCCACTTAGGTTAACAATAATATTTTTTATAAACACATTCTTTCTTATAACATCTTTGTTGTTTTATATATTTTTTCTTTTCATCATATTTTTTTTTCTATTATTTTATTATTTTTTAAAAATGAATACACCTGATTTCGATATATAGGTGCAAATTTCCTTAGCTGAAAAACCTTGTTACACGAAAATTCATCTTCATTATGATACTACAATTTGTCCAAATAAAGATTAAATTTAACATCAATTTTTTTATATCTCAAACTTCACGGCAATTTCATTCTTTTCTTTTTAATTCATACCTCTCTCTTTCCCCTAAAGATACCTACACTCCCAATGGTCGTAAAAAGTATGTTTTGTAAATTTAAACAACCAAAAGCTATTTAAAAAACATAAATTTTACTTCATAGATAAGAAATTAAGTTGTTATACAACATAACTTGTTTAAGAGCCGCTATAGTGAGCTCATTTATTAACAATATACAAAAACACACTATAACCCGAACTTTGACGACATGTCACAACCTCAGGCCTTTCCCCTCGTTATAAGCTGCAAATAGATTAAAAAAAAATCAATAAGTATATATATATATGATCGCTAAATTATTAATCCTTTACATAACTTAATAACATAGTGGGATATTTATGAGTTGAAGATAAAATATATAGGAATAGAATAGGTACATACCTGATGCACTAGTGAGCGTGATGGCAACGTTTGGGAATGGTGATTGCAATTTCAGGATTGACGCCAACTTTCTTGAAGGCATCGGAAGAGAAGACAGCATAGAGGCAAGGAATGCTCACCTTTGCAAGGTCATTGCAGCACTGTGAAGAAACAGGAACCCTCACATCTCGTGCAGCTTTTTCACAATGACGCAGCTTATGTGTCAACATTCTCTCTGTGCTGAATTTCCCACATGGACCATGTTTCTCATATTCATGATATCCATTTTCTGGCTCGTATTCAGCAACGGCCAATGTGACCAAAAGAAGCACCACCAATGAAATCAACTTGCTCATTGTGATTATTATGATTAATTAGTATTAACTTGAAGCTTGGAAATTGGAAATTGGAATGCGACTCACAAGAATTGCTTAGTGTTACGCTCTATATATATGGCCACATTAGCAAAATAAATAAGTAATTATGTACAAAACCATGTTCTCAAGCATCTGGATTCCGCATTCTTTGATTTATTGGGAGAAGGGTATAACTGTAATATGACCACAGGTTGTTTTTCAAATAAGAAGCACCAGGGAATATCTTGAATCAGGAAGCACAGGGTCTACCTACCTTGGTAGTGAGGAAATAAAACAAGTCTTTCTCTTATAAAAGGATAGGTTCTATGGTTCATTGTTGATTATCATGGAAGTCAAATTAGTGACAAAGACTGAGAATATCAGCAGTGGAATAAATTTATCATGAGCTTCTTCATCAACCTAACTCTCAAGACTATTAAAATAAGTTAATAAGAAATTATGTGAAGGTCACAAGGTACTTTAATAAACTTAAATAAACCTCGTTCTTAATGTAATTTTTTTATAAGAAAAATATATTACTGACTGGATACAAGATATAAGAAATATTCATTATCAATTGCAATAATGCTGTGACTCCCTTCACTGATATTGTAATATTACACGTGATTTTTTATTCTTTAAATGAAATTAACTAGATGAGTATCACAAAACTCAAATCTTACTATTTTCAAACCTACACAAGTAACGCTTCTTCTTTTCTTTTTTCTTTTTTTTTTTAGTTTTAATTAGAAAAATGCAAAAGCTCTCTCAAGTCTCAACAACCATAATCGCACCAGTGGGAATACAAGTTTCGGTATAAAAAAATCGTTATTATGTTTTCTCTTTTGGGGGACAGCTATTCTGTTTTGCTATTTTTTTATGGTCAAATGTTTATATATTTTTTTTTTGTCTTAAGTGAAATGTTTTATACTAATTAATGTGCCCACATGCATAATGCTGCAAAATCACACAATGATGTGGGTATAAAAGATGTTTTCCTAATCCATGAGGATGTACATATATTACACACAATGGAGACACGCTGGATATGACTATGATTGATATTTTATTGTTAGTATAAACTCACTGAGTAAGTGAGTAACAGAGTTCTGAAAAAGCCCGTCTGGTAAAGTGAACCAACGCTGGGCGCACGCTGAAAGCTTTATTCAGACCTCACAGTCTAATCCAATGACCCAAAAACAAATCCAATAAAGGTTGGCCAACTGGTTTGTGTGTAATTAAACAAGTTTACAAGCAATCAACCATAGCTAATTGCATTCAGAGAATCCAGCATGTTCAACCTTGTTCCCTTGCTAATTACTGTTACAACAACAACAAAAAATTATTTTCTAACATAAAAATTTGTCGAAATATTAGGAAAGATTTTGTTAATATAAATTTTATCTAAAAAAATTAAATTGTTAGTATTTACTAACAAAATTATTTGCTAGTATAAGATATTTTATTGTAAGTATAAACTAGATGATAATATATTAATATAACTTAATTTTTGTTAAAAAATTTATATTAACAAAATTAATATAATATTAAAGTTTCAATAATAAGTTTTTATGCACGAGGCATTCCATCGGATTAATCTTGCTAACTTTCAACCAATTTGATGTCATTAGGATCAGAATAAATTAAATATTTTTTTATATACCTGTAAGTTTTTAGTTTTTGATTTTTAAATCAACTTTAAAAATAAGATCTGCTTGTTAAAAATAATTTTAAATTAATTTTTAATATATTTTAAAATAATTTTAATTTATATTTAAAAAATATTATAAATTATTATTTTTAATTTTAAAAAATTTTAATTTTTAAATTTATCAAATTTTATCATTATAACTAAACCATTACTGTCACCATCTTAATTATTACCTTTATCGTTACCATCATAACTATATTACAACCATCATTAATATCACCATCATAATTAACATTATTATAATTTTTACTATTATTATTATTATTATTATTATTAATATTATAATAAATATAATTTATTTTTTATTATTTTTAAAAAAATTTAATTCTTTATTTATCTAATTTTTATATATTAAAAATAAAATAAATAATATTATTTGATATATAAATTATATTAAATTCATAATATTATAGTATAATTTTATGTTATGTATTTATTTATAATATATATTATTTTTATGTAAAATAAATACTAAATAATATAAAAAAAATATAAAAATATTTATTTTAAATAATAATAAATTAAATAATATACAAAATAAAAGTTTATATAATTATATAATTTATATTTTTATTATTATCATAAATATCAATATATTATTCCATAAACACTACTTTTATTTCATAATTATTTTTATCACCTTCATTTTTACTATAATTGTTGTAATAATAATAATAATAATTTTTATTTTTAAAATTTTTGATCTTTTATTATTTTAAAAAAATTATTTATTTATTAATATTTATTTATTTTTTATAGATTCATAAAGAAATAACATTATTTGATATATAAAAATTATATTTAATTTATAATATTATAATATAATTTTATGTTATATAAATTTTTATAATATATATATTAGAGAAAATTATATTGACATTTTCGAAAGTTCATTTAAAAAACATTCCACATCCAATATTTTTTTTAATTATATACAAATTTCTCTTAATTTATATAAAGATATAAAACCATATACCTTTCTTAATTACATAAACTTTTTCTAATCTTTTATGATATTATATACATAATGAAAATCGTAAAAATATTAAAAACGAAATATCAAATATTTTTTTTAATATATCTCAGAAAATGTCAATGTAATTTTTATATATTATTTTATATAAAATAAATATTAAATAATATAAAAAAATATTATAATAATATATAAAATTATTTATCTTATATATTGATTATCAAATAATATATAAAATATAAAATTATATAATTATATATTTTATATTATAATTATTATCATCGTCGTAATTAATATTACCATCATAATTATTATCATTACTATTATAATAATATATTTTTTATTTTTTATTATTTTAAAATAATTTAAATTTTTGTTGATTTCTTATTTATTTAAGTTTTATATATTAAAAAAATAAATAATATTATTTGATATATAAATTATATTATATTTATAATATTATAATATAATTTGATATTATATAACTATTTATAATATAATATTATAATATATTATTTTTACTTAAAATAAATGTTATCATAACCACCATATTATATATATATATATATATATATATATATATATATATATATGACTAAATTTAATTTTAACGAGGAGCAGACGATAAACACATACTAATTTTTTTAAGTGTAGTATACTAATCTTTTTACATGTAGTATTATAAATTATAGAGAAAAAATTTTTAAAAAAATTATTCCTAATGTAGGAGGTAAACACATTTTAAACACACGATTAAACAAAAAGCAGCACATAAGCTGCATTTAAATGAGCTTATCTATAAGCTTTACAATAGGAAAGTTTCATGCTTATGTCATATACGTTACTGGTCATCCGAATACTTTCTCACCTTTTTAATTTATTTTTTATCTATATAAATGTAATGAAATAATCTAAAAATTGGTATTTTTAAAATAATAATAATAATATTCAATTTTTAATTAAAAATTCAATACTAATATCTTGTTTTTAAATATTATAAAAATAAATATTATGAAAAATAAAATATTTTTCTGCGTTGGATGAAAAATTGAAAAAATAATTTTTTTTTAAATTTAAAAGGATAGAATATTTAAAAATATATAAATATATTTTTTAAAATTATTTTTTATTATTTAAAATTTCATATTGTCGTAACCGTAATTACGACGAGACGACGGACTCGCTAGATTTTGAAAAGAATTTTAGTTTTGATAGTGGAGCCGCCACTAAATTTTATTTTAAGGGAAAACATTTGGAAAAATCCTAACTTGTGGAAGAAATCTAGGTTCGGAAGTCGGTTACGAGTAAGGAAGGTATTAGGCACCCTAGTCGCCCGTTCCAAGGAACGGTACCCTTAAACTGAGTGTGTGATATTTAGAAAACTATTTGATCCCTTAAAATAGAATAGAAAAAAAATAGATTCATGGAAAATAGCCTGACAGGACTTGATCCTACTCCTACGTATTCCCGGGTGCAATGGGAAACTCAAGGCTACGTAGTTCTGGTTAAGAGACTTGATCTCTAAAAGAATACGGGGTGATTTTAGATAGAAAAAAAAATAGACACTTTAATAGGAATTTATTGAAAATGATGGTTTTCAGAAATTCATGCTTGCGAGATCCTAAATCGCCGTAAGCCGTATTTGAATTCCACATGAATTAAAACACGACACGGTAGAGAACGCTACTCGTTCGCGTTAGAACCCGTTTACATGAATTTCGAAAAATAAAAAAAAAACAGACGTTTTTTATAAGATTTTATTGAAAGTGATGGTTTTCAGAAATTCATGCTTGCGAGATCCTAAATCTTCGTAAGCCGTATTTGGATCCCACACGAATTAAAACACGACACGGTAGAGAACGCTACTCGTTCGCGATAGAACCCGTTTACATGAATTTCGAAAAATTAAAAACAGACGTTTTTTATAAGATTTTATTGAAAGTGATGGTTTTCAGAAATTCATGCTTGCGAGATCCTAAATCGTCGTAAGCCGTATTTGGATCCCACACAAATTAAAACACGACACCGTAGATAGCGCTACTCGTTCGCGCTAGAACCCGTTTACATGAATTTCGAAAAAAAAAAAACAGACGTTTTTTATAAGATTCTATTGAAAGTGATGGTTTTCAGAAATTCATGCTTGCGAAATCCTAAATCGTCGTAAGCCGTATTTGGATCCCACACGAATTAAAACACAACACGGTAGAGAACGCTACTCGTTCGCGTTAGAACCCGTTTGCACGAATTTCGAAGAATTAAAATCAGATGTTTTTTATAAGATTTTATTGAAAATGATGGTTTTCAGAAATTCATGTTTTCGAGATCCTAAATCGTCGTAAGCCGTATTTGGATCCCACACGAATTAAAACACGACACGGTAGAGAACGCTACTCGTTCGTGTTAGAACCCGTTTACATGAATTTCGAAAAATTAAAAAAAGACGTGTTTTATAAGATTTTATTGAAAATGATGGTTTTCAGAAATTCATGCTTACGAGATCCTAAATTGTCGTAAGCCGTATTTGGATCCCACACGAATTAAAACACGACACGGTAGAGAACGCTACTCGTTCGCGTTAGAACTTGTTTGCACGAATTTCGAAAAATTAATTAAAAACAGAAATTTTGAATTAAAGAGTGAATGAAAAAAAAAAAAGGTTTGAGACAAGAGGCTTAATAAAATCAGAACTTAGATTGGAAGATTGAAATGAGAAAAAGTATAACGATAATACATTCTACATTATTTGGATCTATGACTCTTCTTAGCCCTTCAAACTCGCCCAAGATATTATTATACCTATAAAACAACATTTAAAGCCTACTGCTATTCTTTCACTAACTAAATTTAATGTCGTATCAGCTTCCCACAATCATACTTTAGGAATGTGGAACCTGCACATATCTGATAACGCCAGGAAACGAAATCCAAATGCCACTTAAGATAAAGCCTGGTAGCATTAGTCTTTTCCACAAGGAAACTTACCTGTTTAATTAACAAACCAAAGCCTAGGGATCTGTCACAGTAGTACTAAGTCAAGGGAACCTGGCTAGAGAAAATAGAAGATGGTTTCTGGACCCATTCCCCAGGTTTGGCTTAGAGACCTATGTGTCATTTCTAGGATCTGAATTAGAACCAGATTTGAGGACTTGAAACCCAACTAGACCTCTAATCTTAAGGCTACGTGTTAAATCAACACCATCTGTAGCAGCCCTTAAACCTGCCAAATTGGAAAAAAAAAACCAATCTGGAAAACATACCCAGCTTAAACCAATCAAGATTTGTTTTATGGAAATTTATTTCTTATGTGTCTAATGATTCAATTAAACAGCAGCAAGTTATAGTGAACCAACTTCCATGGCTGGCCTAAAATGATCTATTTCTTGCATTGGCCAAGTGATTCTGGAACAGATTTACCAGAATTGGGGCCTAAACTCTGATAAACTGATGCCTATGGATGTATGCTTCTATTAGTTAAAAATTTAGGCTTGTTTTGCTGCAACTGTGACCTCGAGGAGCATTCACAGTTTTTCCTAGAGGTTTCCTTAGCCTATCAGTTCACATAGAGGCCATTTTAGTCACAACCCTCCCTTGGTTTGGTTGAGGTATGCCCCTTAAGAATGGATGAAATGAACCTGGCCATGTAGGTTCTGCTCCTGTGGCTGTTCTCAGGTTGTTTTATATTTTCCCCTTGCCTTTGCTAAGTGGGTTCGATTCCCCTGATATTTACATGAGTTCCAAACCCACTCCCTATCCTTTGGCTACTGATGTGGCAGATTTAAGACATGCACTAAGTTGTTTCTACCATATGCAGGTTCTGGTTTGTGATATCTTACAGGGGTGAGCTAAAGAAAACTACCAATTTGACATGCTTAAGTGTCATAACAGCTTATTATGTAGTAGATCGAGTGCACATTCCTCAAATCAACACTGAGGCTGGATATCTGATCATAGACTTAAACTTAACTTACCATTTTCAGGTCTGTTATTAGCAATGAGGAGGAGAATGTTTTTTAAGCATCTAGGACAGAATGCTAAACTGACCACTCTTGGATTCAAACAAAGTGCTTGGCCTATATTATCCTGGTGCAATTGTATGGGAGGAGATAAAAAAAACTCCTTTTCAGTCCCTGCTTGGCCAAAGGTTTGCGTTAAGTGCAGCCTAGGACTATCAATTACTTTCACCAGACAATTGGTGAGTTTCTACTTTTAGCTTAAGCTTGACTAGGATAGTTCTAGGCACGAGACCTGTCTTATTTTGTTAGACCTGATTCACTGCCTACTGGCTTGGAAAGGCTAGTTCTGCTATGTATCAGAATCCTTCCTATCAAATGTCACTCCTATCTGATCCCCCAGCTTCTTAGGTTGGTAAGTATTAATCTGAACATGAGCTTTAGACTCACCTACTGGGCTAGGACAGACTTTAATCAAAAGACCAGTGTTGATCTTAACAAAACAGAAAATGTTTTTGCCTGGTCCTGACAAACTAAAGGATGATTGTGAGCCTGCAGTTCAAAACGTGGCCAAAATTTCTCCCTTGACTTTCTCAGAATCTGCTACCTGGTTTAATGCAAGTTCTGACATCCATTGGCTGCCCTAAGCTCACATTAAGGTGACCTAAAACAGCTACAGTATGGTGCTGAATTCCCTATGTTAGATGTTTGGAGAGCCATGAGCAAGTATAAAGCTTAGCCTACTTGTACCTGAGCTGGTGTTCCCTTCTTGGTCTTCTACAGGTTCAATTTCAGGTTCCTTAAAGGTCTCATACTCTGGAACCAGTTTGTCCTATCTGCTGTTAAGGCTAGGCTCAGCCTATGGTTATTGAGGAACCAGAATTTACCCTTGATTCAGTTCCTGTTTTCTTAGGTTCTACCTCAAACATAGCCTAAACTCAAATGAATGAGCTACTCTTGGCTTTGTTATGCATTGAGGTCTGAGCCATTGACCTACTGTCCCGGCTCATCAACCATCTAATCCAGGCTTCTAATATAGATAATGCAGGTTTGAGAACATAGGATCAATATGCAGCATGATTGCTACCACAATTTCGGAGAATTGAAAGGTAAAGATTGCCTAATCCAAAGCTCCATCAGGGCTTTTACTGTTATGCCAAGCCTGAGAGGCAGAGACCAAGTTATACTACAAGATTTCAGACTCGGATCAGTGCCTAGCTGGATAAGGGCAGTTTTTTTAAAAAAGACAGAATCTGATTGGTCAACCATGCTGCTTGCTGATTTTGATCTGATTCCCATTACCTAAACTTCTGAATATATGCCTAATTGACTCCTTTTCAGTCCCTGCCTTGCCACTGGTTTGTACTAGGTGCAGCCTAGGATCATTCCTTGTATTCACTAGCAAAGACTAATTTTAACATAGTAGAAGACAATTGGAGAGCTCTACTTTTGGCTTAAGCTTGACTGAGATAAGTATGGGCAGGGGATCTGTGCTACTTTGTTGGGTTTGATTCATTGCATACTGGTTTGGAAAGATTAGTTCTGCCAGAATCCTAACTTCAAAATGCCACTCACTCCTGATTCAATAGCTTCTCATTTTTAGAGCCAACTTTTGGTCTTGATAAGGGTTAGGTTCTGATCTAGATGATGACTTGACCATGACGTATTTCAAGGTGAGGTTGAGCCTTGAATTCTGGACCTCTTGATCATAATCAACCTAGGAATCTATTTCTGCCTGAATTGCCTGTTTCGGATTTGTGATGGTGAAGTAGGGACTATTGCATAAATGGTTCAGCCTTAGGAAATCAGTGGAACCTATTAGGTGCATGTAGAGATAAATTCACACTTAAGATACTAGCCTGTTTTAATGTTCCAACTTACTATTAATATGGCAAACGTCTAAGTCCAAGTTGATAGTGTTAGGAACTAATATTAAGTATGTGAATAGGGATCCTGCTAAAGTCCTTAAGGATTTTTATGAACCTGATCCCTACCTATCTTAGAGTATAAGTCCCAGCATGACAATGCATTTCACTACTCTCAGCTTAGAAGCACCATTCTGTACCCTGAATGGGAGCTGCTACCACTCTCTTGACTGGCATTCCTAATTCAAACCCCATACTGCTGCCAGGGCAGTATTTTCTAAACAAATCTGTAATATCAGCAGCAAACGTCACTTGGCCTGGTAAGCTTCAATTCTACTATTCTTAGGGACTGCACTTACCCAGAGTACTGACACAACGTTATAACAGTGATGTTATGTATAATCCTAGGGACTTTCTTTAGCTCACTAAGACTCTTGCAAATAGCACTAACCTGGTTCTGACTGACAGGGGGCAAGCTATATCCTGAGGGTGGAACAGAGGACGTTTAGGTTCTGCCTAACAGCTTGAGAAGTGCCTATGTTTTGGATTAGGTTCAGAGCATTCCTAGGAATCCCTTACTGATGAAAACCTTTTTCTAAACCAGCACCAACATCCATGAACCGAATTCAAGTCATAACCTGGACATGCCTAATGCCACTCACAGACCCTTAAGACTATACTCTCAGTACCTAGCTGCCTGTTGATTCTGCTTTTCTGTTTTGTTCCTGTATACCTATACCCTATAGGTCCCCAAACTCCAATATACACCTCACTAAAACAATGTGATTCTGACCCTTTCTACGGTTTCCCTTTTTCCCTCATCATGGTCCTCAAGGTATTAATTTTGAGATCCTACCAACTATTAAAGTTTTCCTCAGATTGAGCCCAAGAAAAACTCCTCTAAGTCACCAAAGGAAACTAAATCTAATAGGTAGGGGAACTGGCTCGCCAGGACCTATTGAGCCAATTTGAATGGTTGGATTCTATTCTTTATAGCCCCAGTCTGCAACCGTAGTGAATTCAGGCAATATTAGGATTGGTGTAACTGATTCATAGCCTGGATTTGATTCAAGGCTTTTCACCCTTTATGTCCCACATATAGCCCTGAGGTGTATGATCATAAGGTTCAATAGTTATCCTGAATAATGGCAAAGAGCCATAAGTCTGATAATTCTCTGCCCTACTTAGCATGAACCAGGAGTTTTACCTACCAACAAGAGTTATTCATAGCCTGCTGTTGCAGGACTGGGGGCATCAATCTAATTCTAAATTCTGCTATTGGTTCAAGAAAGGAATTCCCCTATTGTTTGCCT
The DNA here is from genome assembly GCA_037954105.1 of Canavalia gladiata. Lineage (NCBI taxonomy): Eukaryota > Viridiplantae > Streptophyta > Magnoliopsida > Fabales > Fabaceae > Canavalia > Canavalia gladiata. The sequence continues at coordinate 14,659,746 of CM075668.1, forward strand.
TAACCAAAACTGACATCAAACTATCTTGAGACTAGACATTGGTACTGACTGATGAAGAAATGATTTTACCTTGGCAGCACCATCAGGACGAGCCTATGCTATGGTCCTAAGTCTGGAATACTATTACAGAGACCAAGACTTCCTGCTAGGCGTTAATGCCAACAATCAGATCCATACATTATATTCAGAAAATGATGCTACTGGGTTAATCATTCATTAAGTACTCATCATTAAGACCAAAGGATTGTCGATATAACTTTCCTTTACTAAACCAGCTGATATTTAATCAAAACAAAACACAGAGCAGAAAACCACCGCATTCTTGCTTCCTAAGAGGGCATACATCGCGATTAATGGTCTTTAGGCCAATTGATTCTCAAATCAGCAGAGGCAATAATCTATACAACATGTTTCCAGTATTGAACTTCTCCAAACAAAATAAAATTGACACCACAGAGTTCAGTTTTAGTCTTTAATTTGACCTTGTTCAATCATGGCAACAATACATTCATGCACACCATTCACCATACTTCTGAATTGAACTTCATCTATCCAAAGGTTCAAATCAAGCAAGATGAAATTTTACAGATATAAGGGTAAAACAAAGAACATGAGCCTACCTGTAAATGCGGAACGCAAGAAACAGAACAAGAAAAGCTTAGCAATCTCAATGGGGAAGAGAAATCCCTGAAGAAACTGAATCGCTTCCTGGAACCCAAAGCTTCGAGAGAGAACCCAAAACTTTCCAAAAAAAAAACAACCCTTTTTCAAAGAAAAGACCCAGCTACTTCTTCAGCCACTTTCAATTTTTTGGTGCCAAAAGTCGTAACCGTTTTCTCCCTTTCTAAAATCCCTTTTATACCCCTAGCTTAACCATGGTGGTATTAACCTAATGGAAGTTAACTCCTAACCCTATCCTAACTAACTCTATAACTAACTCCCAACTAACCTAACTGAATTTTATTTTTTTTAGCTTCATTTGTTTCTTATCTATTCACTTGTTTACTTAATTTTGCATCTCCTTTTCTTTCCTTTTGACAATTTAAGCTTTGTTATTTTTTTTAAGGTATTTAATAAATTAATTAATTAAGGAAGATTTTTTACTCGGACAAAAATTGGTGCTCACACATATTAACAAATATTTAATATATTTTCAATCTCTTGCCATGAATTTTTTAGAATGAATCTATTTTTAAAATTTCTCCATTATTATATATATATATATAAATTATTTACTTTTAATCCTTAAAAATAAAAATGCCTTATTAAATTTTAATGGTATCCCTCAAATTCATCCATAAAATTTGTATGAATCATCAAATTGTCCATAACAATAATAAGGTGTGAAAACAAAATAAAGAATAATTTCAAAATGTATCATATTTTCATAGATTAAAATATATTTAAACCATAAAATAGGTATAGTATTAATATTTTATGTCTAATAATAATGTATATATCAAATAATAAATTATGCTAAAATTTTACAAGAAAAATAAATAAATAAAATTAAATTATCAAAATTTTAAGATAAAATAGATAACACGAGTGATAACATACTATTAATGTCCATATAAGTTTAAAATTAGATAGCTTAATTTGAAAATTAATTTATGTTCCGATTTTATTTTTTATTTTACATTTTTTCAGGTTGGTCCTACTTGTTTTAAAAAGTAGTCCAAAATAATTTTCTCTTACTCTAAAATGACAAGAAGTTTAAGAATATGTTTTTTTCCTTCCAATAGCCTTCCTGATCTGTAGTTTGGTAAACGAAACCTTTTAACCCACTCTGAATTGAGATCAACTTGTTGATAAGGTGTGAAGCTTCAAAGCTAATCCAATCCTAGCTACTTTCCCAAGTTCTCATCACCAGCATCGCCGCCGACAAATTATCTATCCATTATCCAATTTGACACTTTTCAAAATCCTCACTCACATGTGATTATTAAAGCACAAACAATTTAATACCTACAAAACTGTTCACCTTCAACCTAAACCTAGCAATTGTTTAAGACACGTAAATTAGTTAATCATATCAAATATATTGAATGTAATTTCACTTAGAATATGTTTGATTGGGATGAAAAGAGAGAAGAAGGAAAAAGAGGTAATAAAAATATTTTCCGTTATTCAATTTTCTTAGAAAAACGGAAAAGAAGGAAACATCTTTTACTGGATTTCTCACTCCAGACGAAAATGTGAGAAGAAAAAGGTTCTGTTTATTTATTTTAAATTATTAAAAGTATTATGTATTTTGATAAAATTATAAAAATTAAAAATTATATTTATAAAAAATAGTAAAAAGTTATTTTAAAAAAATTATAAAAAATAAAAAAACTTTATTTTTTTTCTGTTTATTTAAATAAATTATTTTTTATTTTATTTTATTTTTTTTCTACTTTTTCATCTATTTTTTTTCATAATTCAAACAAATATTAGGAGAATGACACAGAGCCCACCAAATCAAAGCTATAAACAAGAGAGGTACATGAGAATTGAGAAGCGCTTAGGTAACAGAGTTCAGAAGGAGACAGTAGTGGACAGATCCATTTAAGTGAGAATAAGACATAAAATTAAGTATGTGGGATTTGCTCCATATTTAAGAAACAAAAATTATAAAAGATACAAAAAAAATAAAAGATAAAAAATAGATAAATTTCTTTTTGGCTTAGGAGTGTGGGAGCTTCCCAAGAAATGTGCGGAGAAATGTTTGTAATTTTTTATTATTATTTTGTATAATTTTTTTACAATATATAATATGATAATAATATAAAAAATATATATTTTATGCATTGCATAAATTTATATATATATATATATATATATATATATATATATATATATCACATCTAATACGAATTAAAGGGATCCGCTCACAAAACATCAACAAGTGTCCTATGATTTCGTATTCCTCTAGGATAAATTTGTTCAATAAAAATAATTTTAATCAATTGAATTTTAATATATTTTTTAAATAATTTTAACTTAATTTTTAAAATATTTTTTAATTATTATTTTTTATTTTAAAATATTTTATTTTTAATTTTATAAAAATATATTATTATTATAATTATACTATTATTATGATTATTATAATTATTACCATAATTATTATTATTACCATTAATATAGTTTTATTATAATTATTATTATTAATATTAAGATTATCATAATAATAATTTTATTTTTTAAAAATTAATAAAAATTAATAAATTTTAATTAATTAATTATTTATTTATTTATATAAATTTAAAATTAAATAAATAATATTACTTGATATATAAATTATATTTAATTTATAATAATTTTATATTATATAATTATTTATAATATAAAATTATTATATATATTATTTAATATAAATAAATATTAACTAATATAAAAAAATAAAATAATAATATATAAAATTATTTATTTTATATTTTAATTATTAAATAATATATAAATAAAAATTATATCTTTATATTATTATCATTATTATTATTATTATCATTATCATAATAAGAAAATAATAATAATTTATTTTTTATTATTAATTTTTAAAATTTTATTTTTATTATTATAAAAAATTAATTTTTTAATTAATTTTTTAATTATCTATTTTTTATAAATTTTTAATAATATGATTTAATATATAAATTATATTTAACTTATAATTTTATAATATATTATTTTATAAAAATAAATACTAAATAATATAAAATATTATAATAATAATATATTAAATTATTTATTTATTATCAAATAATATATAAAATAATATCTTTTATATCTTCATTATTATTATAATTATAATATTTTTATCATATTATTAATACTATCTTTATTATTATTATTATTATGATTATAACTATCACAACAGTAATAATAATATAATTTTAAATTTTAAATAATTTTATTTATCTATTTTTATAGAATTATAATAAAATAATAAAATAGATTGATTTATTTTATTTTATAATAAATTTTTAAAATAAAAATTAGATTTTATTTTATATTTAAAAATTAAAACTCATCTTACTGTTTAAAAATTTAAAAACCAAAAATCTGAACGGGCCTAAAGAAACATACTAGGTTTTCGGTAAAAATGCGTACAAATTAAGTGTTAATATTGTTGGTTAAATAACAAATTAAAAAATACAAAATATAAAGATATTTGACCAAAATCTACCATGACCGTGGATTACGTCTCTGGTTGAACACGAATTCATACATTTGGCAATTTCCTTTTGATAAAAGTTGATTGTAACTAATACAAGTTCAGTAATAAACCTGTATGAGACTAATTATGAACCTGATATATAGATTTAAGGTTGGAGCCGAAAGAAAAGTGTTTTAAGATGGTCCGTCTAGTTACAGGAAGCCTTGTTCGCAATTTTGTGAAAGATCAACGCAGTATTTCTCCGGGAAAATAAAACTGTATGAAATGTAACAATACCAATCTTTTACGCACATTATATACATGTTTTTTATCTTCTTTTTTTATCAGGTCACATATCATATTTTATTTTTTATTTTTTCATTTCAATATATATATACTCCCAAAATTTATAAAAAAAATTATAAATTTAAAACAACCGAAAAATTATTTTAAAAAAGCATAAATGCTATTTAAGAGAGAAGAAAGTTGTTACAACATAACTTATTTATGAGCCATTATAATGAACTCATATTATTAACGATAAAAAATACCGTACATTATAGCCTGAACTTTGACGAAATGTCATAACCTCAGGCACCGTAAGTACACGTTTTCATTCTTCAACGTATATAAGCTGCAAATAGAAGAGAAAAAACATATGAGTATGTCTATGGTACTTTATCGCAGCCAAATGTGATAATTATACTAGTTAAATTAATCGTTTATATATATATATATATATATATATATCAAATCATATAATAACATATTGGTAACTATGAGTTGAATATTTATATATAGCTGTCTTTTCTTGTCACAATAATACAATTTTTAAAATTTTATTAAAATAATGTAGCTTAAAAATTAATCATAGAGAAGCAATCATTTATATTACTATCAACATATACAAAATATAGTAAGTTGATGTGATATGCAAAATTTTAACCGTAAACTTATAAATAAAGTCAAGTAAGTAACATTATTTTCTAGAATTTATCACGTTGTATCATTTAGACGTGTAATGTGAGATCATTATTAGAACAATATTAAATTAAATAATATAGATAAATTCTTATAATTATTAGATAAATAATTTACAATAATTAAATAAAAAATAATATTTTATAATCAATATAATAATTACAATAAAATTTAATCAATTTTCTAATAAATTAAAAAATTTAAACATACAATATTCAATAAATTAATAATATTTAATTAAAATATTAGATTGAACTTGTTATTTTTGTAAAATATTTTTAAGCAATATTAAATTAAACTTATAAAAAATAATATTAATTTTTAAAAATAATTTCTTTTGCTAAAATAATATTTACATTATAATATTATATATTTTTAAAAGAAAGTGTAGTGTGTAATACAAATATCTTCTAAGAACTATTATATTTTAAAAAATATATATTAGCAGTTACCTATAATTATGAAATTATTTATTTATTTAAATTATTTTTATTATAATTATTAATTTAATATTTTTATAATAGTTTTACGCCATATATGAGATATTATCATATAACAGCATTTAATGTATGGTATGAGGTCATTTGACTTTACTTTTAAGTTAATAATCCTTTGCTGATAATTAAATTTCAAATTATTCTGGTAAATTATTTTAAAAATGCATTATTGTGATAAAAGAAAACTAATATAGCTAGGTAGGTGATGCTGAAGTGAACAGGATGTGATGTAGTTCATACCTTATTTAGGAGACTCATCGAGCTTGTGATGATGGCAACGTTTAGGAATGGTGATTGCAATTTCGGGATTGACACCAACTTTCTTGAAGGCATCGGAAGAGAAGACAGCATAGAGGCAAGGGATACTCACCTTTGCAAGGTCATTGCAGCACTGTGAAGAAACAGGAACCCTCACATCTCGTGCAGCTTTTTCACAGTGACGTAGCTTATGTGTCAACATTCTCTCTGTGCTGAATTTCCCACATGGACCATGTTTCTCATATTCATGATATCCATTATCATGCTCATATTCAGCAACGGCCAATGTGATCAAAAGAAGCAGCACCAATGAAGTCAATTTGCTCATTGTGATTACTTTGATTAATTAGTATTAACTTGTAGCTTGGAAATTGGAATAATGTGACTCACAAACTTTGCTTACTGCTATGCTCTATATATATTGCCATATTAGCCAAATAAATAAACAATTATGTACAAATTAAACCATTCTCTCAAGCTTCCGGATTCCGCATTCTTTGATTTACAGGGAGAAGGGTATAGCTGTAAAATATGCCCACAGGTTGTTATTTAATTAAGAAGCATGACAGGTTAGAAAACAGGAGGGAATATGATGAATGAGGAAGCACAATGTCTAACTTGGTTACGTAGTTGGTATTAGACATTAGTTGTAGGCCAGTGGAAATAAACACCTTGGAGCCTTTCTCTTATAAACAATGGAAAAACAAATGCTTTTTCAATGTAAGTTACTTGTCACGCCTCATGTTATTCTAGGATCCTCTATATAGTTTATTAGTCATAGTATACGTACAATATTTTCTATATTTATATTTTTTAAATTGCTTTTCTGGTACTTTTGTAAATTTGAAGGTAAAAAAAATTTTAATTTTATTAAAAGGTCTTTTCTGTAAAAAATTTTATAATTTATTTATAATTTAAAAAAAATTATTTAACTTATTTTATTTTAGTAATTTTTATTTAAAAAAACTTATACATATTTTTATTTAATATTTTTAAATTCATAATTTATTATAAAATTAAATTTTGATATATAAAAATTATTTAAATATTAAAAATTAAAATATTAAAAATTAAAATAATATTTTATTTTTATCTATTTTTATTTTTTTAAATATATTTGTTTTAATATTTCTTTTTTTCTTTCTCTCTTTATATACTTACTTAATTAAATGTATTTAAAATTTAATTTTTAAATTTTAAAAATTAAATTAAATTTATTTATATTGATATATCTATATTTATTTATTTATATATATATTAAATTTAAATGATTATATTATAATAATATTAATATTATAATGGATTAAACTTATTAAAATGATAAGACAAGTTGAATAATTATAATTAAGGTGTAAAATATTGATTATTTTTTATATTATCATTAATTTTTATTTTTTTTACTATTAATGTGGACATCGAGATCGATTATGACCAGCTTTTCAATAAAGTTAACATTGTTATTTTTATTGTGATTTAACCTATTTTTTTTTTATATGTATAGATTTTGGCTGATCTTTTTCTTGTAATATTTTTTTATTTGAAACTAGTATATATGGATGAATAAATGGAAACAACCTCTCATTTTTAATTGGTCGCCATTCATTTGAATATACACTAACAACATTTTCGATCATATAAACAAAATTTACAAATTGGTAAAATTTCATATTAACAACAACACATGGAGCAATAACATAAGAACATTGATATTTGAATAATTGAAATTTACCATATTGAAAAGATCCTTATGACAACTTTATAACTCATTTGTTACCATCGCATTATGTGATAAAATTGAATGTTTCTTCAAACTCAAAACATAAAGAATGTATGTTCTTTGCACTTTATGAGAACATGCTTCTTGATTATTTTTTTAATGCAATACATTAGTTTACTACAACATCATTGACATGAGTTAAGTTCTATCTTAGAAGTTGTACCCTTTTGCATAAAATATTCAATCAAACGATTATACGTACATTTACATAAGTTGTAATTGGAAGATTACAAGCATTTTCCAAAATTTTATTGACTAACTCTAACGAATTTGTTATCATGTGCCCATATCATCTACCATGTTGGTTATAAGTCAGAATTCATTTTTGATCGGTCAAATGATCTCCGATTTCAGTGATTTTTGTTGCATTATCTTCATCTTTCTCTCTAGTTTTTGGAATGATATTATTTGTCTAATTTGGATCTGAAATGAAATTTCTATGACTGGATTACTGAAGCATGTTTGTCTTAGTGCGCAAATAAACCTAGCTTGTTTGATTTGTGCATAACTTGCTCATTTCTGGTTTCATTTTTGTCAAATTTGTTTTTTTTTTCATTCCTATGATCCATATCTTTCAATTTTTTATTTTTAATGTTTCAGATATACCAAAAAATATTTTCGAAAAATTCTGAGATTTGAATTCAAATTTTCGAGTTCATTTTCGTCTCTGTTTTTCGTGTTAATTTTTGATCGGTCAAATAATCTCCGATTTTGGTGATTTTTGTTGTGTTCTCTTCGTATTTATTTCTAGTTTTTTGAATGATATTATTTGTCTAATTTGGATCTGAAATGAAATTTCTATGGCCGGATTACTGAAGCATGTTTGTCTTGATGCGCAAATGAACCTAACTTGTTTGATTTGTGCATAACTTGCTCATTTCTGATCTGATTTTTGTCAAACTTGTTTTGTTTGATTTCAATGATTCATATATTTCAATTGATCAGTTTTAATTTTTATATCTTTGAAAAAATATTTTTGAAAAATTCTGAGATTTGAATTCAAATTTTGGCGCCAAAATCTCTTGTGTCTTTGAAGTTCTTTTGTAGATCTTGTTCTTTTAACCTTGTTTAAGTATTATTTTTCATGTGTTGATCTTTCTATATGTATTTTTTTCTGATTTGTTTGTGTTTGTATGTCCCCCTTTGAAAAAAAATTCCTAAACGTGCATGACCATGTGCATGCATCCTATATGCTAAGTCTGGCCTAAGTGATGCATGATTAAGTCATTAAACCTAAAGAGTTAAGTGTATGCTTGAATCAAATAAAAAAAAACACTTAACTATTACCTTTCAACCTTATGACTTAAGTTGGATTGGAGACAATTGAACAAGGAACATCAATGGAGGTTAGATCCAACTTTTATTCCGCTTAATTTTCTTGCTTATTCTCGGATTTTCAAGTTCATCTTCGTCTCTATTTTCGATTTCTATAAATTTGTGCAATGAATTCCAATACGAGCAAGTAGCATTCTCTACTGTTTTGTATTCTAATTCGTGCAAATTCAAACACGGCTTACGATGGTTTGAATTTTGCGAGCACGTCTGTTTCCAAATCATTGTTTTCTTAAAAACGTCTGTTTTAATTTTTCATCAACTGTGCAACGGATTCTAATACGAGCAAGTAGCATTCTCTACTGCTTCATGTTTTAATTCGAGAAAATTCAAACACGAATTACGACGGTTTGAATTTTGCAAACACATCTGTTTCCAAAAATCATTATTTTCTTAAAATCGTCTGTTTTAATTTTTCATCAACTGTGCAACGGATTCTAATACGAGCAAGTAGCATTCTCTACTGCTTCGTGTTTTAATTTGTGCAAATTCAAACACGCTTACGACGATTTGAATTTTGCAAGCACATCTGTTTCCAAAAATCATTGTTTTCTTAAAAACGTCTGTTTTAATTTTTCATCAACTATGCAACGGATTCTAATACGAGCAAGTAGCATTCTCTACTGCTTCGTGTTTTAATTCGTGCAAATTCAAACACGGCTTACGACGGTTTGAATTTTGCAAGCACATCTGTTTCCCAAAATTATTGTTTTCTTAAAAACGTCTGTTTTAATTTTTCATCAACTGTGCAACGGATTCTAATACGAGCAAGTAACATTCTCTACTGCTTCGTATTTTAATTCTTGCAAATTCAAACACGGCTTACGACGGTTTGAATTTTGCAAGCACATCTGTTTCCCAAAATTATTGTTTTCTTAAAAACGTCTGTTTTAATTTTTCATCAACTGTGCAACGGATTCTAATACGAGCAAGTAACATTCTCTACTGCTTCGTGTTTTAATTCTTGCAAATTCAAACACGGCTTACGATGGTTTGAATTTTGCAAGCACACCTATTTCCAAAAATCATTGTTTTCTTAAAAACGTCTGTTTTAATTTTTCATCAACTGTGCAACGGATTCTAGTACGAGCAAGTAGAATTCTCTACTGCTTTGTGTTTTAATTCGTGCAAATTCAAACACGGCTTACGACGGTTTGAATTTTGCAAGCACATCTGATTCCAAAAATCATTGCTTCTTAAAAATGTCTGTTTTAATTTTTCATCAACTGTGCAACGAATTCTAATACGAGCAGGTAGCATTCTCTACTGCTTCGTGTTTTAATTCTTGAAAATTCAAACACGGCTTACGACGGTTTGAATTTTGCAAGCATACCTGTTTCCAAAATTCATTGCTTCCTAAAAAACGTCTATTTTAATCTTTCTTAAAGTGTGCAACGGGTTCTAACACGAGCAAGTAACATTCTCTACTGTTTGTGTTCTAATTCGTGCAAATTCAAACACGACTTACAACGGTTTGGATTTTGCGAGCACATGATTTGATGAAATCACTATTTTCACTAATGTGTCCAAACAATCACCTTTTACCCAAGGTTACCGTTTTATTTAGAGATCAAGTCTCTTGACCAGAACTACGTAACCTTGAGTTTCCCATTGCACCAGGGAATACGTAGGAGGAGGATCAAGTCCTGTCAGTCTATTTTCTATAAACCTATTTATTTTCTATTCTATTTTAAGGGATCAAACAGTTCTCAAAATATCACACACTCGGTTTAAGGGTACCATTCTTTGGAATAGGCGAGTAGGAGGCCTAATACCTTCCTTACTCGTAACCGACTCCTGAACCTAGATTTCTTCACAAAGTTAGGGTTTTTACAAATGTTTTTCCTTAAAATAAAATTTGGTGGCGACTCCATAATCCATAAATATTCCTTTTTAAAATTTTTAGCGAGTCCGTCGTCTCGTCGTAATTGGGGTTACGACAATCCCTTTTAATTAGAGTGAAATAAATAACTTGATGGAGGTTAGCCTGACAGGACTTCATCGTGCTCCTACGTATTCCCCGGAGCAATGTGAAACTCAAGGCTTACGTAGTTCTAGTATGTGAAGACTTGACCTTCAAAGGTATCTGAAGAGAAGTATTCGGAAGTAAATTCTGCTCGAAGGCTTGACCTTCGGGGCTACTTGAAAAGGAATATCTGAAAATGGCTAAAGTATTTTGAAAACATTTTAAGGAGAATCCTTAGTCCACATATGCACAGGATCCAAGACAATTACGGCTGCACTAGGATCCATACGAATTCCTAAACCCCGAACAGCAGAAAAAGCTACCAGTTCGTGCTTAAGGTTCGTCGCGTGAGACTTTAGGGATTCTAAAATGAAGTTTTTATTGAAATTTTACAAAAGGATCGTCAGTCCACATATGCACAGGGTCCCAGACAACTACAGCTGCACTTGGGACCTATATGAATTCCTAGGCATCGAACAGTAGAAAAAGCTACCAGTTCGTGCTTAGGGTTCATTGCGTGAGACCTAGAACCAAAGGATTTAATTGACTTGATTTAAAAAGAAGGAAAACAAAAAAAGAAAAAAGAAAAAGAAAAATTGTATTTTTGAAGTTGAAGAATTGAATTAAAACTTGATTCGAGATTAAGGAGAAGAATTGAAGTGAAGTGAACTTGATTTGGATTTTTGAGAAGGAAATAGTTGGGCTTGATCCAATTCAAAAAAGGCAATTCTAGAATAAAAACTAATCGGGCTTGAGGTGGAACTGAATTAGAGAAAAAGGGAGATAAATTGAAAATTAACTTGACTTAAAAACTTGAAAGAAAAAAAATAACTAAATAAACCTGATCTGGATTGAAAAGAATTTATTTTGAAATGAGTTTGATTTTATTTGATATTGATATTGATTATGGGTTTGATTTAATTGGATTGGATTTGAAAAAAGAAATGGACTTGGACTTAATTTAAAGAAGAAGGATTCACCTTGAATTTGAGGAATCTTGACTTGATTTAGATATATATAAAAAATTAAATTTATTTTGAATGATCTTGATTCAATTGCAATTGTAGAAGGTCCATTTAGAATCCACAAAGAGTGCAACCAAGCAGCGATGCTATGCAAACCATGTAATTGCCTCAAAATCTCATATGTAATTGCCACTTGAGGGGATGTGTTGTGCAAACCAATTAACTTATAGTAAACTCACTGGATGTGGTCTATGGATGTGGTTTATGACATGCAGCAATTCAGGCGTGCAAGGCCCAAATTTACGTATGGTATTTATGGCTCAGTTTAGCTGGTTTGCGTGGCCCCTTTGTAGGTAATATTTGGTCATATTAAAGAGGGGTATACACGGCTCAATTGCCTGATGCACAAGGATATTTGCTCTCTTAAAAGGAAGAGCCATTCGGGAGAATCGAACCTGGAAATATGAGATCATATGCCACGAGCTGGTCCGCCAAGTCGGGCCTCCACTATAGGCTCAAATATCATACAAATTAATTTGATTGGAGTTTAAAGGCTAGAATAATTCTATACAGCCGAAGTCAATATACGGGCGTCAATTGGTCAATTCAGGGCCCACAATTTCCATTTCAATTGGTTCAATCTATACCTTTTGGATTTTCGGATTTTATTTATTCCCTACCAGTTGCATGCATGAACCAACGACAAGGCCACATGAATTTCGAATTTCTTCCTTCATCCTATCCAGGACCTGTGCTTAGTTCCTTACTACTCAGTTTTCTCCTCTCAAGCTGATGTTATGCTTATGACCCAGATTAATAGTAACATATACGTGTGGCTGCATGGTGGCTAGGTATTTTTGCTTGATTATACATGAGGCGTGCATGGTAATATATGAGAGGATGTGAGGATTCTGAAGTCAAAAGTGTGATGTGCAGGATTTGAATCTTGGATAGGCATGTCCTGTGACCTTAACCAACTAACCTGGACTTTCATGTGATAGCTCATATATATATATATATATATATATATATATATATATATATATATATATATATATATATATATATATATATATATATATATATATATATCAATTAACTCAAGGCTTAACTTGAGAGGACCCAGAGTGCCATGTGACCACATTGGCGGACACTGCAAGTGCGTTCGCTCTCGACGCAAGATTTCCTTTGAAGGGTTTTTGTCACGCGTCCCAATCTGAAAGCAGGGACAGAGGGATTCGCAATCCCTTTTTGTATATCATACTATTGCTTTTGTTGAGTTGGAAGGATCTCAAGATATGCTTTCCTAAGCCCCCCCCCCCAAGTCGCCGTGAGAAATACCAGAGAAGTTTCTCATTTGAGAAGGATCATCAGAACCACTCATCCCTCACATTGAAGAATCAGAACTTTGCTGCAAGCATTGGATGAAACGTGGATCCAGAGCTGAAGGATGAAGCTCAGGACCAACTGTATTTCCTTGTGTATCCCCCAGACTTTGTCCATCTCTGCAGCTCCTCAAAGCTATCTCAGGATTATTAGCATAACAGTATTCAATTTGGAGCTTATAAGATATGCACGAGAGGCATGGCAACGGAAAGAATGCATTGTTGAGTGGTTATGTGGCAAGTGCACCGAATACACACAGACTCGTTAATTCGTGAACAAATGATCAACAAACCAAGATATCCCGTCTCATACTGGTTCTTGCGATTAATGTTCGATTCATTGCATGAGCATGTTGTTCTCGTGACGATTTGAATCATATCTCACAAAGCATGGTAGTAGTCCATGGGCCAAGGGAACGAACCCACCACTGGTAATAATGTGCCACTCGGGTATCCTAAATGAGGCAAGGTTTTGGGACCCTGTGAGTGTTGCATGACCTCTACATGGCACATTACTACACCCACGAGCTGAAGTCTCGAGAGCCAACGTTCAGTTTTTGTTACACAGCTAGCCGTTAACGTCCCGATTTGCTTGATCAATCAATTTTATCTTGGTGTTGAAATCTGTCCACACTGTGTGCACACCCTTGCTCACCTACTAACAGGTCTCGGCAACATCAACCACCCCATTCGAGCAACATGTATGAGCTTCATAGGTGGTGATATCACTTCCCGATCCATGAGCAGTAAGACTTCATGGCTAGTACCCATCCAAGCTCTGAAATTACTTAGGATAGGTGGTCACTCATTGATTCACGCAAGGATCCGAGATTACAGTAGCCTGGGCGATGACAATCACTATCACCCTATATGGGGTCTTCAGGTCTATATCAGATTTTTCTTAGCAGAACATCTCAAGGGCTTAATGTATTAAAGCCACAAACTTCGCAACACACATCAACTCAAATCTTTGCAAATTAACTAGGGTAGAGCCTTTGTTGTTACAACAACTGAGTTATTTGCTTAAGCGATCAGATGTACCACAATCACGGTGCCAAGACTCCTAAAAGCTAAGGGACCTAAGTCTATTTTCAAGGCATGCATGGCATCAAGCATAACAGTGTTCTATTGGCCTTTCTTGGAACATTCAAAGAAGAAAAACTCCTATATAGCCATTAGTTTAGACACATTCAAGTTTATAAACACCGAAAAGATCACACTACGAGTTTCATGGAGGATGCATGCTACTATTCAGAGTTTGTAAAATATTTTTACGTACCTATATGGGGTCTTTGCTGAGTATGCGTCAAGGTTCTTGCGCAGGGTCCAGGAGAATCCTCTTCCTACTCCAACGATCTATCCTATGGTGTGGAGTTTTCTTTTTGGTGCCAAGCAGCCAAGACCAGTTTCTAAATTTGCCGCTCTCCCCCCACGTCTTTCAGTTATCAACCGCTCTTCCAGCTTTTGTTCATTTTTCTTTCTTCATGCTTACCCCTCTCCTCCAAAAAAAAAATCCTCTTGCTCATTTTTTTTTTCGTTTTTTATTCGTTAGGTTAGTTTTTCTATTTTTCCGTTTTTCTTTCAGTTTATTTTCTGTTATTTTGTTTATACAAAAACGTTTTTCTGTTTATTGCATTTCTCTATCTTTTTGGTTTTTATTATTCGTTTTAATTATATATTTTCAGCTTTTAAAGTTTTAGATTTTGTTTTTTATTTATTTTTCTTCAATTTTGTTTTTATTACTTTTTTCAGTTTTTCGTTTTTGTTTTTATTATGTTATTTTCATAATATTCTATTTTTTACCATGTATATACTTTTAAATTATTTATATTTTTCAACTTTATTATTTTTCTTTATTTATATTTGTTTGTTTATTTCCTGTTTTATTATTTATTTATTTTTCTGGTTTTTAATTTCTACAACTTCAGATTTTATTTATTATTATTTTTTATTTCTTTTGTTTTATATATTTTTCATTTATTTGTTATTAATTTTATACTTAATCATTTTTATTTTCCAGATTTTTATTTTTCACCTTCCCTTATTTTTAATATTTTTTTATTATTATTATTTTTGTTATTTCAGATTCTGTTTTTTATTATTATTATTATTTTTATTATATTTTCCTTTCAAGCTACTTTTCATTATAATTTCTTTATTTATTTTTCTCTTTTTGGTTTATCTAATTATTATTTAAATTAGCATGGGTTTCTTGATTAATGTTACAGTTGGGGGCTTCGGACATGAATGAGTGTTTACATATACATCTATTAACTTATCAAATTGGAGGATAATCTTCTACAAATTCAATATTAAAACCACCATATTATATTAACATTGTCGAATTGTCAACCACATCAATCTCAACATAAATTTCTAATGCTAACATTAACGAATGCTGCTCATGAGCATGAATCATGCATTTAACACCATTATCTTCATATATTTAGAAACCACTACATTCAATTTTGTTAGTTGAAATGAAAAACCTCTCTACTAAAGAAGAAATTACTTGATTTGAAGAAAGTTTTAATTTTTTTTATAATTTTTTGTTTAAGTTTACTAAGACTTATAGCTCGCCTAACATAAATTATTTTTTTAATTTTTTTAAAATTAAGTTCATTTTTTTTCTTTAAAAACTCTACCATTTGAATATAAAACAATAATAATTTCACTCATATTGACAAATTTTTTAAATCACACACATAATAGTTATCTTTTAAACTTTTTTAAATTAAAAAAAATAGTTAATATTCAAAATCAAAATAAAACAATAAAAATTATGATTTCAAACTTTAAATCATATAAATTTAAACTTGAACAAAAAATGAAAATAATACTAAAATTTTGTAAATATAATTTAAACTAAATATAAATCACAATATGTAGAGAAATATCGAACCTAAAAAAGTTTAATAAAAAAATTTAAATACACTTAAAAAGTAACAAAAATTCCACAATATTTGAAAAAAAATTCTCGCCCACTTGTAAACTTGGTTCAACAACTACTATGGCACCTTCTAAGCTGGTCAACTCTATGTGGCACCTCCCATGTTGGTCTATGATCAAAATGGCATAGGGTCCACATGTAATGATACTTTTTCAAATACTTACACATAAGGTTATAACATTTTTTGATACTTTTCCATACTCAAATGTGTCATATTTCCATTTTAATAAACATGTGATACATCTCCAAATAACATACACAATATTGCAACACCTGTTTATCCTTCTCCACATTCTATTGTATCACACTTTTATTTTAATTCATGTACACAACCGAACCTACATCTTAATTAATAATTATTATAAATACCCAAAACATGTTTAATGAAATAAAAGATTCTCTTTCTATAATTATTTTTAATAATGATCTAAATGAGTAAAAATCCGTAAAATTTAAATGATGGCAAGCTACTTTCGATTCGTATTTTAATTATTTCTTAGCATATATGTGTCACTTTTAATATCCCTAGTTTTGATTACTACTGCCACGTCATGGTGTAAAATACAAAAAGATTTGTTTACCACTCCCATGTCATGGTGTAAAGTCAAAAAGATTTGTTTATCATTCTCACGTCATGATGTAAAAGTCAAAGATTTCTCACGTCATGGTGTAGGAACTCTTATTATAATTATTGATTTTGCCGTGGGGGGGAGAGGGAGCAATACAAAGCTACTAGAAACCAATCCTTTTGAGGTAGAATAACAGGACACTTAAATAACAAGCAGTTAACGGCATGCAATGATGGTTTCGTTGGGGTAAATGAGAAACGTAATATTTAGGGTTTAGGGTTTAGCTTCCAAGATGATATCATGTGGCATTGAATAACATCAATAGAGGTTAGATCTTGCTTCTATTTCGTTTAATTTTCTTGCGTCTTCTCGGATTTTAAAGTTCATCTTCGTCTCTGTTTTTCGTTTTCATTTTTGATCAGTCAAATGATCTCCGATTTCAGTGATTTTTGTTGCATTCTCTTTGTATTTCTCTCTAGTTTCTGGAATGGTATTATTTGTCTAATTTGGATCTGAAATGAAGTCTATATGACCTGATTACTGAAGCATGTTTGTCTTGGTGTGCAAATGAACCTATGTTGTTTGGTTTATACATAACTTGCTCATTTCTGGTCTGATTTTTGTCAAACTTGTTTTGTTTGATTCCTATGATTCATATATTTCAATTTATCATTTTTAATTTTTTTATATCTCTGGAAAAATATTTTTGAAAAATTTTGAGATTTGAATTCAAATTTTGGCGCCAAAATCTCTTGTGTCTTTGAAGTTCTTTTGTAGATTTTGTTCTTTTAACCTTGTTTAGGTATTATTTTTCATGTGTTGATCCTTCTATATGTATTTCTTTCTGATTTGTTTGTGTTTGTATGTCCTCCTTTGAAAAAAATTCCTAAGAGTGCATGACCATATGCATGCATCCTATATGCTAAGTCTAGCTTTAGTCATGCATGATTAAGTCATTGAACCTAAAGAGTTAAGTGTTTGCTTGAATCAAAATTAAAAAAAATTAATTCTTACCTCTGGACCTTATGACCTAAGTTAGATTGGAGACAATTGAACAAGGAACACCAATGGAGGTTAAATCCAACCATTTATTCCGCTTAATTTTCTTACTTCTTCTCGGATTTTCGAGTTCATATTCGTATCTGTTTTTTTAAATTTTCTAAAATTCGTGCAACGGATTCTAACACGAACGAGTAGCGTTCTCTACCGTCTCGTGTTTTTAATTCGTGCGGGATCCAAATACGGCTTACGACGATTTGGGATTCTGCAAGCATGGATTTCTGAAAACCACCATTTTCAATAAAATCCTATAAAAATACGTCTATTTTTTTAACTTTCCGAAATTCATGCAAACAAGTTTTAACACGAACGAGTAGCGTTCTCTACTGTCTCGTGTTTTAATTCGTGTGGGATCCAAATACGACTTACGACGATTTGGGATCTTGCAAGCATGAATTTCTGAAAACCACCATTTTCAATAAAATCCTATGAGAAACGTCTATTTTTTTTAGCTTTCCAAAATTCATGCAAACGGGTTCTAACGCGAATGAGTAGCGTTCTCTACCGTCTCGTGTTTTAATTCGTGTGGGATCCAAATACGGCTTACGAAGATTTAGGATCTCGCAAGCATGAATTTCTGAAAACCATCACTTTCAATAAAATCTTATAAAAAACATCTGCTTGTAATTTTCCTAAATTCATGCAAACGGGTTCTAACATGAACGAGTAGCGTTCTCTACCGTCACGCGTTTTAATTCGTGTGGGATCCAAATACGGCATTCGAAGATTTAGGATCTCTCAAGCATGAATTTCTGAAAACCAT
This sequence comes from Canavalia gladiata, assembly GCA_037954105.1. Lineage (NCBI taxonomy): Eukaryota > Viridiplantae > Streptophyta > Magnoliopsida > Fabales > Fabaceae > Canavalia > Canavalia gladiata. The sequence goes on from CM075668.1 coordinate 14,678,389, forward strand.
CACTTTCAATAAATTCCTATTAAAGCGTCTGTTTTTTTTTTATCTAAAATCACCCCGTATTCTTTTAGAGATCAATTCTCTTAACCAGAACTACGTAGCCTTGAGTTTCCCATTGCACCCGGGAATACGTAGGAGCAGGATCAAGTCCTGTCAGACTATTTTTCATAAACCTGTTTATTTTCTATTCTATTTTAAGGGATCAAATAGTTTTCAAAATATCACAAACTCAGTTTGAGGGTACCGTTCTTTGGAACGGGCGAGTAGGGTGCCTAATACCTTCCTTACTCGTAACCAACTTCCGAACCTAGATTTCTTCCTCAAGTTAGGGTTTTTCCAAATATTTTCCCTTAAAATAAAATTTGGTGGCGGCTCCATAATCAAAATTAAAATTATTTTAAAATTTTTCGAGTCCGACGTCTCGTCGTAATTACGGTTATGACATATATGTATCATAATTAACAAATATAGCTTATCAATAAGGAATTCAATTAATATAAATAAGTAAATTACCAAGAAAACATCAAAGGTACGTTGATTGATAAAAACACTTCAAACATTTCTAATTTTTTTTTATGATGCTAATGATCCTTTATCAAATAAGTCCTAAATTTTTGTGTAAGTTGCCAACTTCCATTAAAACAAATATTTTGGGAATATCATCATTATTAAAGCATAATTTCAATATAATATAAATAAATTTTTAAGATATATATTTGCATAAGAGATGTCAATTATTCAATGATTAGGCTTAATACTTTACCTATACATCTAACCAAATATTTTCATTGATAAAATCTAAATCTTAATCTTTCTAGTTGAAAATAGTAATTGGTACTAATCATTTTACTAAAGAACCAACATAGCTTGTTAATGTTTTGTTATCTGGTTCAATTGGTTAATCATCTTCATTCGATGCAATCTAATAAAATAGAAACCTAACATAGCTTATAAATGTGTTTAAAAAATAGTAGTCCAATTTATTTCTTGCATGTACAACCTTGTTCATAATAGTCACCCATGCTTAGACTTTTTAATTTTGGGATCATTATCACTAGGAGCTGCCATTTTTGCCGAAACTTACATAAAATAGATGTCAAATATGTTATTACATAATAAATAATGTATAAGAAATGAATATAAGTAATATAAAAATAAAGGAAATCATACATGTTAAGGTAATCTTTTTCTTTTTCTTATGGGATTAAGGCTTGTCTTTCCTTTATGAACATGAAAGGATGGTTAACCCTAATTCCATCATGAAGATTATATCTCATGTATAAATCTTCATCCATAAGTGAATCACTCTAAAGTAGTTATAATGTCCCAGTAAAAGGGTCATCTTCAATTTCAATATCTTTATGATCTTCATTGAGATATTCTTATAATTTGTTGGTCAAAAGTACAATATACCACTTCACATTAGCAGATAAAAAAATATAGAATACTTGTTATGCTTGAAATGATAGAATAAAAGGATCATCTTTACAAGTGGTTATGATGTCCCAATGAACGGGTCATCTTCAATTTCAATATCTTTATGATCTTCACTGGGATATTCTTGTAATTTGTTGGTCAAAAGTACAATAAACCACTTCGCATTAGCAGATAAAAATATAGAATACTTGTTATGCTTGATAGATAGACTAAAAAGGTCATCTTTATAACCTTGTATATTAAGATCCATTTGAACGAATCCTAACTTATTAACTCGAACATCGTTGTTGTTATCAACCCATCTACTACCAAACACAGACACATGAAAGTTGTTTTATATCTTTAGCACTTGACACATGGACAGATTGTGCTAAAACTGCCACCTCATTATTTTGCATTATGCTTTGTTCATCATATTTTTTTTTTTGTATAAAATTTGTATCCATTAATAAGATAACTCTTGCATGAAAGGAACTTACATAATGCCTTTTAGGAACTTTAACTCCATGAAGGAACTTACACAAAATATATTTTTTTTTTTACATAGATAAAGTACGAGTTGCTAAAGATAGATATGTAAATTATTTCCTATGTTTTACTCAATTTCTTGTTTATTCTCGTACTTTAGATTTTCCTTACACATTTAGGAAGGTACCAATAAGACTATTACAAAAATTCTTTTTAATTGCATCACATCAAGGAAACATCACACATACAACAATTTCTAATATGAAAATTTTAAAAAAATTGACCTTTTCTTCCACCCATTAGTGGCATGCTCTTTTGCAAAAGGTTTATTGAAATTAATATTAAGATCTTTTAACTTTTCCAACAATTTATCACCTGTCAAAGAAAAAGGACATCTATCTTATTATTGTTTAATATCAAATGTTTTTCTCTACCATCAATAACAATGATTTGGGGGTAAAAATCTATGATGACAAAAAAAAACGTTCTTTATATAATGCTCTAATCGTGGATAATAAGTATTGATATGATTCACCCTACGCAAATGAATCGGAATGCGGAAACGATAATGGAACGTCTTGAGAATCAGGGTAAAGTAAGATAAGATAAGGTAATATTAGGATAAGATAAGATAAAATGAGATGAGATAAGGTAAGATAAGATAAGATAGATAAAATGTGATAAGATGTGTAAGGTAAGATAAGGTGAGATAAGGTACAGGAACTCGACACAAACCGCGACCTACCGGAGAGCACCGAAGTTATCAAGAGGAACGTGACCCTTACCGTGACCTGCCAGAAGAACCAACGTTATCAAAGGTAGTTCTTTGCCCAAGAACCAAGGGAATCAACTCACACAAAGATGAAAAATTCTCAAAGAGAAAATATGATTAATACTCAAAATCTGTCTTTTCACTGAATCGCTAACCCCTATTTATAGTGAACCTAATCGAGTAAAAAAGATAATAAATTATAAATCCTAATTAGATTGCAATTTGAATTGCAACCAATTTAAAACGAATAACTTCTAGATAAATATCAAATCTTAATGTAATCTAAAGTAAATCCTAATGTAATCTATAGTAAATCATAAACTTTATCACTTAAGATCTTCAATGATATGACTACATAAATTAACCCATGTTGGAATTGGGCTTGGATCCACGTAGTCTTTTCCTTGAACTTCTTTGATAAGACCTTCAAGTGCTTGTTCCATACGTTTGGTCCTATTCCGCGTCATAGGACCTTCCATTCCTTGTAGATAATCTTCGAGATGATCTCTTTTGCTTATCGTGGTGACCACGTTCACATCATTCCCTCATTCTCCAAGAGGATTCGTCCTCGAATCTTGATGGTCATCTGCATCAAATAAGGATAAATCAAAAACATTGAAAGTGGCACTTACATTACCATAGCTACTTGAAAGATCGATTTTATAAGCATTATCGTTGATCCTCTCAGTCACTTGAAATGGACCATCTCCTCTAGGATGTAATTTGGAACTTCTTTGATTTGGAAACCGCTCCTTTCGCAAGTGAACCCACACCCAGTCACCAGGGTCAAAGACCACCTTGGTGCGTCCTTTGTTTGTCTGCTGAGCATAATGTTCATTCTTCTTCTCAATATTAGCGCGAACCTTGGCATGTAATTTCTGCACAAATTCAGCCTTTTTCTTTCCATCCAAATTAAGAGAGTCATTAGTAGGAAACGGTAAGACATCTAAAGGTGATAAAGGATTAAATCCATATACAATCTCAAAAGGTGAAAATAAAGTAGATGTGTGAACAACCCTATTATATGCAAATTCAATATGAGGCAAACAATTCTCCCAATCCTTTAAATTTTTATGAATTATAGTACGTAATAAGGTGCCTAAAGTTCTATTCATAACTTCAGTTTTTCCATCTATTTGCGGATGAGCCACAGTAAAGAATAATAATTTAGTGCCCAATTTACCCCACAAGGTTCTCCAAAAGTGACTAAGAAATTTAACGTCTCGATCACTTACAATAATCTTAGGTAATCCATTCAAACGTACAATCTCTTTAAAAAATAAGTCCGCAATATGAGTGGCATCATTAGTTTTTGAACAAGCAATAAAATGTGCCATTTTACTAAACCTATCTACAACGACAAAAATACTATCTTTTCCTTTCGAGATCCTAGGCAGCCCTAATACAAAATCCATAGAAATATCAGTCCATGGATATTCAGGAACAGGTAAAGGTGTATACAAGCCATAAGGCATTACTTTAGATTTTGCTTGTAAGCAAGTAATACATTTTTCACAAATGAGTTTAACATCATGCTTTATTTTTGGCCAAAAAACATGTTCACGTAAAACATCATAAGTTTTTTGAATGCCATAGTGTCCCATTAATCCTCCCCCATGAGTCTCTCTAATAAGCATTTCTCTTATGCTACACTTAGGTACACAATTTATTTTTCTTAAATAAATATCCATCTTGCCTAAAATAGTCTTCAAAACCATGATCAGAACATGCTGTCCATAATTGTCCAAATTCAACATCATCGGCATACAAGGTTTTTAGTAATTCAAATCCAATATTCAAATCCAATATTTTTTTTAAAAAAAGTAAGAGGTTTGTTCTTTCATAATCGACTTCTCTATGTGTTTTTTTTTAAATTAATATTTTGTTAAATTATTCTTAAATACAAATATATAAATATAAAATTAGTGATTTTTAATTTAAAAATAAAAAGTAATTTTACTAGTCATTAAATTTAAATATTAATTTTTTAATATTAATAATAATAATATTTGACGATCCCTCAATATTTAATATATATTTTACTAGTAATTCTACTCTAAAAATAGGCAATTCGAGAAAATATTTAGTTGTACCAATTTAATTTAGAGGAGCATGTAAATTAAAAGAAAACTGGTTTAAATGTTAATCAATTTCCGACGATAAAGATTAAGATATCACTGTAACTATACATTATTAGATAACTTAAAAAAATTGATCAGTATCGAACAAATAATAAATACTGTAGTTTTCTAATTTCAATATTAGTGAAATAAAAAAAATTCTATCCTTTAATTTTATTGCGTGAAATATTATTTTTTACAATAAAAGTTACCAAATTTAAACTTATAATTTCATATAAATTATCTCAACCACTAATTCTAGTAGTTTAAAATATTTATATATTATCTTCAAATTATTAATTATTTTAAATTAAAATCCTTTTAATTTATAAAAATTCAGAATAATTAAAAATTGTTAAATGAAAAAAGTACATGAGAAGACACGGTCGTTATGGAAGAAACAAGTTCTCATTAATGTTTTTATATGCGAGTGTGTACGTATTACGAAGTCTTGATTTTTCAAAAACTAATTTCCTAATATGTATTCATATTTCAGAACATTTTGGGAAATAATGTTACAAAAGTAATATTTCGGGAATCAATTATAAAAATACAATAATGCAATGAAAAATCTAAAAAGATGCAGTATTTTTTTATGAAAATAAAATATTCCTTTTTTAGTTGATTAATTAGAGAAAATAAAGTTTTTAAGAAGACTCAATTAACAATGTTAATATGCACACTTCTCATTTATAAATTATAATTCATAGTGACGACTATTATAACGAAAATATATTCATGTTACGGTGACTTAAACTTGAATATATTTAGGTGTGAATTGTCTAAATTTTTTTAAAAAGATTTCAGTCGTTTAAAAAGAAGTATAAAAAGGTGTAGGAACTCTTATTATAATTATTGATTTTGCCGTGGGAGAGAGGGAGCAATACAAAGCTACTACAAATCAATCCTTTTGAGGTAGAATAACAAGCAGTGAACGGCATGCAATGATGGTTTCGTTGGGGTAAATGAGAAACGTAATATTTAGCATCATTTACACTTTTAAGTTTTAAGTTTTTTGTTTTTAACAAGAAAAGGAAGGAAAACAATATTTTCAGATCAACGCATATTTCGATTAAAAATCAAAAGGCCAATTAAGGAAGCTATACAAGCAAGAAATTATGATCAGCATATTCACCACGTATATATTAGTAGTCTCATAATGTTATGTGCAGCTAGACCAAGGAAGGTATATCCTCAATCGATATCGTGATTTTATTGCCCACTTAGGTTAACAATAATATTTTTTATAAACACATTCTTTCTTATAACATCTTTGTTGTTTTATATATTTTTTCTTTTCATCATATTTTTTTTTCTATTATTTTATTATTTTTTAAAAATGAATACACCTGATTTCGATATATAGGTGCAAATTTCCTTAGCTGAAAAACCTTGTTACACGAAAATTCATCTTCATTATGATACTACAATTTGTCCAAATAAAGATTAAATTTAACATCAATTTTTTTATATCTCAAACTTCACGGCAATTTCATTCTTTTCTTTTTAATTCATACCTCTCTCTTTCCCCTAAAGATACCTACACTCCCAATGGTCGTAAAAAGTATGTTTTGTAAATTTAAACAACCAAAAGCTATTTAAAAAACATAAATTTTACTTCATAGATAAGAAATTAAGTTGTTATACAACATAACTTGTTTAAGAGCCGCTATAGTGAGCTCATTTATTAACAATATACAAAAACACACTATAACCCGAACTTTGACGACATGTCACAACCTCAGGCCTTTCCCCTCGTTATAAGCTGCAAATAGATTAAAAAAAAATCAATAAGTATATATATATATGATCGCTAAATTATTAATCCTTTACATAACTTAATAACATAGTGGGATATTTATGAGTTGAAGATAAAATATATAGGAATAGAATAGGTACATACCTGATGCACTAGTGAGCGTGATGGCAACGTTTGGGAATGGTGATTGCAATTTCAGGATTGACGCCAACTTTCTTGAAGGCATCGGAAGAGAAGACAGCATAGAGGCAAGGAATGCTCACCTTTGCAAGGTCATTGCAGCACTGTGAAGAAACAGGAACCCTCACATCTCGTGCAGCTTTTTCACAATGACGCAGCTTATGTGTCAACATTCTCTCTGTGCTGAATTTCCCACATGGACCATGTTTCTCATATTCATGATATCCATTTTCTGGCTCGTATTCAGCAACGGCCAATGTGACCAAAAGAAGCACCACCAATGAAATCAACTTGCTCATTGTGATTATTATGATTAATTAGTATTAACTTGAAGCTTGGAAATTGGAAATTGGAATGCGACTCACAAGAATTGCTTAGTGTTACGCTCTATATATATGGCCACATTAGCAAAATAAATAAGTAATTATGTACAAAACCATGTTCTCAAGCATCTGGATTCCGCATTCTTTGATTTATTGGGAGAAGGGTATAACTGTAATATGACCACAGGTTGTTTTTCAAATAAGAAGCACCAGGGAATATCTTGAATCAGGAAGCACAGGGTCTACCTACCTTGGTAGTGAGGAAATAAAACAAGTCTTTCTCTTATAAAAGGATAGGTTCTATGGTTCATTGTTGATTATCATGGAAGTCAAATTAGTGACAAAGACTGAGAATATCAGCAGTGGAATAAATTTATCATGAGCTTCTTCATCAACCTAACTCTCAAGACTATTAAAATAAGTTAATAAGAAATTATGTGAAGGTCACAAGGTACTTTAATAAACTTAAATAAACCTCGTTCTTAATGTAATTTTTTTATAAGAAAAATATATTACTGACTGGATACAAGATATAAGAAATATTCATTATCAATTGCAATAATGCTGTGACTCCCTTCACTGATATTGTAATATTACACGTGATTTTTTATTCTTTAAATGAAATTAACTAGATGAGTATCACAAAACTCAAATCTTACTATTTTCAAACCTACACAAGTAACGCTTCTTCTTTTCTTTTTTCTTTTTTTTTTTAGTTTTAATTAGAAAAATGCAAAAGCTCTCTCAAGTCTCAACAACCATAATCGCACCAGTGGGAATACAAGTTTCGGTATAAAAAAATCGTTATTATGTTTTCTCTTTTGGGGGACAGCTATTCTGTTTTGCTATTTTTTTATGGTCAAATGTTTATATATTTTTTTTTTGTCTTAAGTGAAATGTTTTATACTAATTAATGTGCCCACATGCATAATGCTGCAAAATCACACAATGATGTGGGTATAAAAGATGTTTTCCTAATCCATGAGGATGTACATATATTACACACAATGGAGACACGCTGGATATGACTATGATTGATATTTTATTGTTAGTATAAACTCACTGAGTAAGTGAGTAACAGAGTTCTGAAAAAGCCCGTCTGGTAAAGTGAACCAACGCTGGGCGCACGCTGAAAGCTTTATTCAGACCTCACAGTCTAATCCAATGACCCAAAAACAAATCCAATAAAGGTTGGCCAACTGGTTTGTGTGTAATTAAACAAGTTTACAAGCAATCAACCATAGCTAATTGCATTCAGAGAATCCAGCATGTTCAACCTTGTTCCCTTGCTAATTGCTGTTACAACAACAAAAAATTATTATTTTCTAACATAAAAATTTGTCGAAATATTAGGAAAGATTTTGTTAATATAAATTTTATCTAAAAGAATTAAATTGTTAGTATATACTAACAAAGTTATTTGCTAGTATAAGATATTTTATTGTAAGCATAAACTAGATGAAAATATATTAATATTAAAGTTTCAATAATAATTTTTTATGCTGCATGAGGTATTTGATTGGATAATCTTGCTTTCAACCAATTTGGTGTCATTAGGATTGGAATAAATTAAATATTTTTTTATATAGTTGTAAGTTTTTAATTTTTATTTTTAAATTAATTTTAAAAATAAAATCTGCTTGTTAAAAATAATTTTAAAATGAATTTTAATATATTTTCAAAATAATTTTAATTTATATTTAAAAATATTATTAATTTTAATTTTAATTTTATAAAATTTTAATTTTTAAATTTATTAAATTTTATCATTATCACTAAACTATTACTATCACCACCTTAACGATAACTCTCATCGTTACCATCATCATTATATTACAATCATCATTAATATTACTATCATAATCAACATTACTATAATTTTCATTATTATTATTATTATAATAATTTATTTTTTATTATTTTATAAAATTTTAATTTTTTATTTATCTAATTTTTATATATTAAAAATAAAATAAAATATTATTATTTAATATATAAATTATATTAAATTCATAATATTATAGTATAATTTTATGTTATGTATTTCTTTATAATATAATATTATAATATATATATTATTTTTATGTAAAATAAATACTAAATAATATAAAATATATATAAAAATATTTATTTTAAATAATAAATAAATAAAATAATATATAAAATAAAATTTTGTATAATTATATAATTTATATTTTTTATTATTATCATAAATATCAATATATTATCCCACAAACACTACTTTTATTTCGTACCTATTTTTATCATCTTTCGTTCTCACTGTAATTGTTTAATAATAATAATAATAATTTTTATTTTAAAAACTTTTGGTTTTATTATTTGAAAAAAATTTAATTATTTATTACTATTTATCTATTTTTTATAGATTCATAAATAAATGATATTATTTGTTATATAAAAATTATATTTAATTTATAATATTATAATATAATTTTATGTTATATAAATTTTTATAATATATATATATATAGACACCCTCTGAAGTTCATTGAAAAAAATATCTAACATTTTATATATTTTTTTGTTATATATAAATTTCTCTTAATTTATATAAAAATATAAAATTATATACCTTTTTTAATTATACAACTCTATGTAAATTTTTTCTACTCTTTTATCATATTACATGCATAACAAAAGTCGTAAAAATGTTAAAAACAAAAAAGTATATATCTTACGAAATGTTAATGTAATTTTTTTATATGCTATTTTTTATAAAATAAATATAAAAAATATAAAAAATATTATAATAATATATAAAATTATTTATCTTATATATTGATTATCATATATATATAAAATATAAAATTATATAATTATATACTCTATATTATAATTATTATCACCGTCGTAATTAATATTATCATCATAATTATTATCATTACTATTATAATAATATATTTTTATTTTTTATTATTTTAAAATAATTTAACTTTTTGTTAATTTTTATTTATTTAAGTTTATATATTAAAAAAATAAATAATATTATTTGATATATAAATTATATTATATTTATAATATTATAATATAATTTTATATTATTTAACTATTTATAATATAATATTATAATATATTATTTTTATTTAAAATAAATGTTATAATAACCATCATATTTTATATATATATATATATATATATATATATATATATATATATATATATATATATATATATATAAAAAGAACTTCTCTAAAGTATAATAGAAACTAAATTTAGTTTTAACGAGAAGCTGACGATAAATACATACTAATCTTTTTCCATGTAATATTATAAATTATAGAGAAAACATTTTTAAGAAAATTATTCCTAATGTAGGAAGTAAACACATTTAAACACACGATTAAACAAAAAGAAACACATAAGCTGCATTTAAATGAGCTTATCTATAAGTTTTACAATAGGAAAGTTTCATGGATGTTTAATATGTCACATATGTTACTGTTCATCCGAATACTTTTTCACCTATTTAATTTATTTTTATCTATATAAATGTAATGAAATAATCTAAAATTTGGTACTTTTTAAAAAATAATAATATTCAACTTTTAATTAAAAATACAATACTAATATCTTGTTTTCAAATATTATAAAAATAAATATTATGAAAAATAAAATATTTTTTCGTGTTGGATGAAAAATTGAAAAAATAATTTGTTTTTAAATTTAAAAGGATAGAATATTTAAAAATATATAAATATATTTTTTAAATTATTTTTTATTATTTAAAATTTCATATATTAACAAATATTTAATATATTTTTAATCTCTTGCAATGAATTTTTTAGAATGAATCTATTTTTAAAATTTCTCTATTATTATATATATATATATAAATTATTTATTTTTAATTCTTAAAAATAAAAATGCCTTATTAAATTTTAGTGGTATCCCTCAAATTCATCTTAACATTTGTATGAATCATCAAATTGTCCTCTAAATATAAAATGATAACAATAATAAGGTGTGAAAATAAAAAAAATAAATAAAGAATAATTTCAAAATGTATCATATTTTTATAGATTAAAATATATTTAAACCATAAAATAGGTATAGTATTAATATTTTATGTCTAATAATAATGTATATATCAAATAATAAATTATGCTAAAATTTTACACGATAAATAAATAAATTAAATTAAATTATCAAAATTTTAAGATAAAATAGATAACACGAGTGATATTATACTATTAATGTCCATATAAGTTTAAAATTAGATAGCTTAATTTGAAAATTAATTTATGTTCCGATTTTACTTTTTATTTTACATTGTTTTAGGTTGGTCCTACTTGTTTTAAAAACTAATCCAAAATAATTTTCTCATACTCTAAAATGACAAAAAGGTTAAGAATATGTTTTTTCCCTTCAAATAGCCTTCCTGATCTGTAGTTTGGTAAACGAAACCTTTTAACCCACTCATTAACCAATTTATATATGCCCACAATTAAATAGCCCAATTTTTTTGAAAATCCAAACCCACGCCAATGTGAGTTGTGGAGACCACAATCTAATCAAGCTCTGTACTTATAAGGGGCAGCCAACAATCTCGTCCTTTTCCTTCCATGTATTTTAAGGTGTTTGATTCATTTCGTGAAGTAAGAACAATAAAACAGTAGAAGATAAATACTTAAAAGATAATATATATATATATATATATATATATATATATATATATAATATTATTGAAAGAGGTTGATGAAAAAAAAAGATGTATAAGAAAAAAGATAAAAAAAAATATTATTATTAAAAATAAATATTTTATTTTTTAAAAATTTTATTTTATGAAAAAATAACGATATTTTTTATATATTTAATTTAATAATTAAATATATTTTTTAATAATCTAACCGTTTACGTTTAGATGTAACAAGTTATTTTTATGTGAAGAAAGAATTTTTAAATGAAATAAAAAAATTAATTTAATGAAAAAAAAATATTGAGATTTTAAATTTTGTGCTATTCTATAGTTATTTCTAAAATTAAACAAAATTATAAATTTATTTTGTAGAATATTTTAATATTAAGAAAATTAAATCGGTCCTAAGCCTCAAAAGAAAATTTCCTTCTCAATTTATTTTATTAAATCATCCTTTCGGAATATCCTTATTTAAGAAAAACAATCTTATAATAATATCCTTTTAGATAGATCTCGAGTTTTGTGCTATCCTATTATATATGATATCGCATATATAGTTTAGCAGTGATATTAACAAACATGACTTTCATTTTAGATCATATTTAATTAACAGTCATTAACTGTGAAAATATTCAAAAATCTGAATTGAGATCAATTTGTTGATAAGGTTTGAAGCTCCAAAGCTAATCCAATCCTAGCCACTTTCCCAAGTTTCCATCACCAGCATCACCGACAAATTATCTATCCATTACCCAATTTGACACTTTTCAAAATCCTCACTCACATGTGATTATTAAAGCACAAACAACTTAACACCTACAAAACTGTTCACCTTTAACCTAAACCTAGCAATTACTTAAGACACGTAAATTAGTCAATCACATTAAATATATTGATTGAATGTAATTTCACTTAAAATATGTTTGATTGGGATGAAAAGAGAGATTAAGGAAAAAGAAGAAATAAAAATATTTTTTGTTATTCAATTTTTTTAGAAAAACATAAAAGAAGAAAATATCTTTTACTGGATTTCTCACTCCAGACGAGAAGGTGAGAAGAAAAAGGTTCTGTTTATTTATTTTAAATTAGTAAAAGTATTATGTATTTTGAAAAATTATAAATATTAAAAATTATATTTATAAAAATAGTAAAAAGTTATTCTTTAAAAAAATATATAAAATAAAATTTATATTATTAATTTATTTATTTATTTACAATTTTTTATTTATTTAAATAGAAAATAAAAAAAAACTTTTTTATTTCTGTTTATTTAATTTTTTTTAATTTTTTTTTGTTTTATTTTTCTATTTTTTTCATAATTCAAAATATTAGAAGAATGACACAGAACCCACCAAATCAAAACCGTAAACATCGAGAGAGGTATATGAGAGTTGAGAAGCGCTTGAAGAAGGGAGTTCAGAAGGAGCACAGTAGTGGACGGGTCATTTAAGTGAGAGTGAAACATAAAATTAAGTGTGTGGGATATGATCCATATTTAAGAAAAAAAATTATAAGAGATAAAAAAAAAAAAAAATGAAAAAAAAAATTTTTGGCTTAGGAGTGTGGGAGCTTCCCAAGAAATGTACAGAGAAATGTTTGTAATTTTTTATTATCATTTTGTATAATTTTTTTACAATAAATAAATATATATATATATATATAATATGATAATATATAAAAAAAATATTTTATGCATTGTATAAAATAATATATATAAATATCACATCTCTAATACGAATTAGAGGATCCGCTCACAAAACATCAACAAGTATCCTATGATTTCATATTCCTATAGGATAAATTTGTTCAATAAATTAATTTTAATCAATTGACTTTTAATATTTTAAAACAATTTTTATTTAATTTTTAAATTATTTTTTAATTATTATTTTTAGTTTTAAAATATTTTATTTTTAATTCTATAAAAATACATTATTATAATTATATTATTATTGTGATTATTATAATTATTATCATTAATATAATTTTATTATAATTATTATCATTAATATTATTATTATCATAATAATAATAATTTTATTTTTTTAAAATTGTAAAATTTTAATTAATTATTATTTATTTATTTTTATAAATTTAAAAGCAAATAAATAATATTACTTTTATATAAATTATATTTAATTTATAATAATTTTATATTATATAATCATTTATAATATAAAATTATTATATATACTATTTAATATCAAATAAATATTAAATAATATAAAAAATTTACAATAATAATATATAAAATTATTTATTTTATATTTTAATTATTAAATATATATAAAATAAAAATTATATCTTTATATTATAATCATTATTATTATCGTTATCATTTTTATTATCATAATAATGATAATAACAATAATTATAATTTATTTTTTTATTAATTTTTAAATTTTAAATTTTATTATTATAAAAAATTTAATTTATGTTAATTTTTTAATTATTTATTTTTATAAATTTATAATAATATTAGTTAATATATAAATTATATTTAATTTATAATTTTATAATATATTATTTAAAATAAATAAATACTAAATAATATAAAAATATTATAATAATAATAATATATTAAATTATTTATTTATTATCAAATAATATATAAAATAATATTTTTTATAAATAGATAATATTTTTTATATGTAACCATTATTATTATTATAATTATAATATTTTCATCATATTATTAATACTATCTTTATTATTATTGTTGTGATTATAATTCTAATAAAGTCATAATAATATAATTTTAAATTTTAAATAATTTTATTTATCTATTTTATAGAATTATAATAAAATAATAAAATATCTTATTTTATTTATTTTATAATAAATTTTTGAAATTAAAAATTATATTATATTTTATTTTGTATTTAAAAATTAAAACTCATTTTAATGTTTAAAAATTTAAAAACTAAAAATCTGAACGGGCCTAAGGAAACATACTAGATTTTCGGTAAAAATGCGTACAAATTAAGTGTTAATATTATTGGTTAAATAACAAATAAAAAATACAAAATATAAAGATATTGGACCAAAATCTACCATGACCGTGGATTACAGCTCTTGTTGAACACGAATTCATACATTTGACAATTTCCTTTTGATAAAAGTTGATTGTAACTAATACAAGTCCAGTAATAAACCTGTATCATACTAATTATGAACCTCATATATAGATTTAAGGTTGAAGCCGAAAGAAAAGTGTTTTAAGATGGTCTAGTTACAGGAAGCCTTGTTCGCAATTTTGTGAAAGATCTACGCAGTATTTCTCCGGGAAAATAAAACTGTATGAAATGTAACAATACCAGTCTTTTACGCACATTATATACATGTTTTTTTATCTTTTTTTTATCAGGTCACATATCATATTTTTATTTTTTATTTTTTTCATTTCAATATATATATACTCCCAAAAATTATAAAAATATTGTAAATTTAAAACAATCGAAAAGTTATTTTAAAAAAGCATAAATGTTATTTAAGAGAAAAGAAAGTTGTTACAACATAACTTATTTATGAGCCACTATAATGAACTCATTTTATTAACGATAAAAAATACAGTACATTGTAGCCCGAACTTTGACGAAATGTCATAACCTCAGGCACCGTAAGTACACGTTTTCATTCTTCAACGTATATAAGCTGCAAATTGAATAGAAAAAACATATGAGTATGTCTATGGTACTTTATCGCAGCCAAATGTGATAATTATACTAGTTAAATTAATCGTTGATATATATATATATATATATATATATATATATATATATATATATATCAAATCATATAATAACATATTGGTAACTATGAGTTGAATATTTATATATAGCTCTCTTTTTTTGTCAAAATAATACAATTTTTAAAATTTTATTAAAATAATGTAGCTTAAAAATTAATCATAGATAAGCAATCATTTATATTACTATTAACATATACAAAATATAGTAAGTTGATGTGATATGCAAAATTTTAACTGTAAACTTATAAATAAAGTCAAGTAAGTAACATTATTTACTAGAATTTATCACGTTGTATCATTTAGACGTGTAATGTGAGATCATTATTAGAACAATATTAAATTAAATAATATAGATAAATTCTTATAATTATTAGATAAATAATTTACAATAATTAAATAAAAAATAATATTTTATAATCAATATAATAATTACAATAAAATTTAATCAATTTTCTAATAAATTAAAAAATTTAAACATACAATATTCAATAAATTAATAATATTTAATTAAAATATTAGATTGAACTTGTTATTTTTGTAAAATATTTTTAAGCAATATTAAATTAAACTTAAAAAAATTAATATTAATTTTTAAAAATAATTTCTTTTGCTAAAATAATATTTACATTATAATATTATATATTTTTAAAAGAAAGTGTAGTGTGTAATACAAATATCTTCTAAGAACTATTATATTTTAAAAAATATATATTAGCAGTTACCTATAATTATGAAATTATTTATTTATTTAAATTATTTTTATTATAATTATTAATTTAATATTTTTATAATAGTTTTACGCCATATATGAGATATTATCATATAACAGCATTTAATGTATGGTATGAGGTCATTTGACTTTACTTTTAAGTTAATAATCCTTTGCTGATAATTAAATTTCAAATTATTCTGGTAAATTATTTTAAAAATGCATTATTGTGATAAAAGAAAACTAATATAGCTAGGTAGGTGATGCTGAAGTGAACAGGATGTGATGTAGTTCATACCTTATTTAGGAGACTCATCGAGCTTGTGATGATGGCAACGTTTAGGAATGGTGATTGCAATTTCGGGATTGACACCAACTTTCTTGAAGGCATCGGAAGAGAAGACAGCATAGAGGCAAGGGATACTCACCTTTGCAAGGTCATTGCAGCACTGTGAAGAAACAGGAACCCTCACATCTCGTGCAGCTTTTTCACAGTGACGTAGCTTATGTGTCAACATTCTCTCTGTGCTGAATTTCCCACATGGACCATGTTTCTCATATTCATGATATCCATTATCATGCTCATATTCAGCAACGGCCAATGTGATCAAAAGAAGCAGCACCAATGAAGTCAATTTGCTCATTGTGATTACTTTGATTAATTAGTATTAACTTGTAGCTTGGAAATTGGAATAATGTGACTCACAAACTTTGCTTACTGCTATGCTCTATATATATTGCCATATTAGCCAAATAAATAAACAATTATGTACAAATTAAACCATTCTCTCAAGCTTCCGGATTCCGCATTCTTTGATTTACAGGGAGAAGGGTATAGCTGTAAAATATGCCCACAGGTTGTTATTTAATTAAGAAGCATGACAGGTTAGAAAACAGGAGGGAATATGATGAATGAGGAAGCACAATGTCTAACTTGGTTACGTAGTTGGTATTAGACATTAGTTGTAGGCCAGTGGAAATAAACACCTTGGAGCCTTTCTCTTATAAACAATGGAAAAACAAATGCTTTTTCAATGTAAGTTACTTGTCACGCCTCATGTTATTCTAGGACCCTCTATATAGTTTATTAGTCATAGTATTTGTACAATATTTTCTATATTTATATTTTTTATTGTATCATTTATCTTATCATACTTTTTCCTCTCTTTCTCTCTTTTTTTTTTTTACAAAAAAATCATACACATATATATATATTGTACAAATACAATTTCTCAAAAGATAAATGTAGGTTCCATATTGTATGCTTATTAAAAATAAAATCCTTGATTATCATAGAAGTCAATTGGTTATAAAAAATGGGAATCTCAAGGTGTAATCTAATGCAGAATAAAAAACTTGGTAAAATATTTATTCAACAAATGTAGGTTAAATTAATGTACGTCCCAACATTATCTGGAGATTTTTCACTGGTTCTATACATTTTAAAAGGTTTTTTTTAACTAGGGTTCTGTCAGTTACAGCAATCAAACTTAAAATTTAAATTTTCGAAAATTCAAAGATCTGATGAATAAATAGACTAGTAACTTAATTTTTATTATTTAAAAAATTAATTGGATTTACTTGAAAAAAATTCTAGCTAATTAATGATCCAATTAAAAATTATTTATAAATTTAAGGACACGATTACAAAGTTTTAAAATATTAAGGACATATTTAAAAATTCTCAATTTATTTGAAACTTAGTACACAAAAAAAAAAGGTAAAGTGCACCAAATTTTTTTTTAAAAATTACAGGTTAACTCAACCCATAAATTTATTATAGGAAATGTTATTATATATTTAAGTAATCCTGAAACTAATGATTAAAATTTAATATAACAAAAATTATATAAATTTTATAACTGTCTTTCATAAATATAAGTAAAATTCATATAAAATTTTCAAATGCCGATAACATATTTTCGAATTCTTCAGCTGAAATTGTTAAATTAATTACCCGAGGTATCATAAAATTGAAATCTTGTTGCATTATTTTTAAAATTTAGACCATGTATTTTTTGATACCAACATCCACAATACTATGGGACTGATTTTTTTATGAATATTTTTATATATACAATTTGAATTTAAAATTTTAGTTAAAATAAATTAATGATATGAATATATACTATTTAAATCAATCATATGTTAATAAATTAATGACGTCTACGTTCCGACGAAAAGGAACCTTAGAGGGTGGAGGTTTGGTTGGAGTGACTGAGTAGGGATCTAAGTGCTATATGGATAGGCACGCACATACTTCGCCTCAAAGAGCCTCAGTTTACTTTATGATACTCTAGGTCGAATGGAAAGGTACGCCCACCCACCACAAGTGGCCATGTCACAAACAAAATCTTTAAGGACAGAATGTCGATAATGAGTAAGTTTTACCTTACGTTTATATTGATGGAATTTTTTATCCTTATTATATCTTTAATGGCTTGTTTTGGAATATTATATTAGATTTTTAATTTCAACTTTTGTCTTGGAATTATATATTTAATTATTTTGTTTAAAAATTATGTTTGGATGATAAATTTATTATGGTTATTAAATAATTTTTTATAAAAATAAATTAAATTTAAATGATTATGTCACAATAATATAAAAAATATTATAATAGATTAAATTTATTAAAATAATAAATCAATTTGAATAATCATAATTAAGATGTAAAATATTAAGGTTCTCTACATCATCATTAATTTTTATTTTTTTTATCATTAATATGGAAATCGAGATTGATTATGATCAATTTTTTAATAAAGTTAATATTATTATTTTGATTGTAATTCAACCTAATTTATTTCATTTTTATATGTGTAGATTTTGGTCAATTTTTTTTTATAATCTCTTTTTATTTAAAACTAGTATCATGGATGAATAAAGGGAAACACCTCTCGTTTTAATGTACATTAACAATATTTTTTATGGTATAAACAAATTTTACAAACTAATAAAAGTTCATATTAACAACAGATGGAGCAATAACATGTAAGCATTCATATTCGAATAATTGAAATTTACCGTATTGAAAAGATCTTTATGACAATTTTATAGCTCATTTGTTATCATCGCATTATATGATAAGATTGAAGGTTTCTTCAATCTCAAAACATGAAAATTGAATATTTCTTCAACCTCAAAACATGAAAATTGTATGTTCTTTGCACCTTATGAGAACATGTTTCTTGATTTTTTTAATGCAATACATTAGTTTATTACAATGTCATTGACATGAGTTAAGATCTATCTTAGAAATTGTACCCTTTTGTATAAAATATTCGATCAAACGACTATACATACATTTACAAAAGTTGTAATAGGAAGATTACAAGCACTTTCCAAAATGTTACTGACTAACTTTAACAAATTTGTTATCATGTGCCCATATCATCTACCATGTTGGTCATAAGTCAGAATCCATTTTTCTTTAGAGATATTATCAATCCATTGATAAGCATAGATTTCATAAATAATTATCTCTCACTTTTATCTCATTAAGACTTCTTATATGTTCAATTAAGTGATCTTTGTCATATTTTATGAGTTTGGGTTTATATGAAGTTTAATTGAATTTCTTTGCTTACCCGATTAAAATGACACTATTATAGTATTTTGAGCATAATAGGAGTTGTAGACATCCAAAAATCATGAAATATGTCTTGAATGAAAGCTTAAAGAAGTGTCCATAGTTACAAAGCAAGAGCAGATTCTAAATGGGATGTTTAGGACTCCGAAATTGTCTCAAAAGATGAGATAGTGTTGCTGACGTGGAATTTGAACAGTGTGCAAAGATCCAGCCATATCTTGAGATATATAAGTCATATTGAGATGAAATCAACTTTGTTGGACAGCTAAGATCCAGGGCTACAACTTTTGTTCAGAAGTCAAGCTCTAATTCGGACATGTGAACATCCAAAATTGCGGTGCAAGAAAGTCAAAATTGTTGTGCTCATTGGTGGCAAAAATTCAAAAGTGTTTTGCAATTTCAACAAAGCCCATGTGAAAGCAAGAAAAGGGTAGAAAAGTAATATCCTTGTTGGTGACTTTCTGAAGATGATGCCTCAAAAATCCTCTATAAATAGAAGGGTTTGCAAGAGGAGACACACACCATTTTTGAAGATTAACTCCAATACCATTTTCTTTCTTTCTTTCTTTCTTTCTTTCTTGTTAGTTTTGCCTCCTTCATGGAAGGCTTATGTTTTCTTTCTTGTTAGTTTGCCTCCTACATGGAAGGCTTAGTTTTTCTTTATTGTTAGTTGCCTCCTGCATGGAAGGCTTAGGATTTATTTGTTGTTAGTTGCCTCCTACATGGAAGGCTTAGGATTTATTTGTTGTTAGTTTGCCTCTTTCTTTGTTGTTAGTTTGTCTCCTTCATGGAAGGCTAGGTTCGTAGTTTCAATTCAAGGATTCAAGCTATTTTCATTTTAACTTTGAGGTCTTGATCTTTATTTACATGCTTATTGAGTGATTTCTACTCTACTTTACTATATTCTTCAATTTTATTCTTTTAATCAAAGTTTGATCGGTTGACGTATTTTGATTAATGTATAATTGATTTATAATTGGTTTTTGATTGGTAAATCATTTTCCAAAAGTTTGAAGAGTAGAAATTAAGTAATTGAATTGAAGGTTTTCATTTTATTACTTACTTCAACTGAATTCTGATTGTGAAATTGGTTAGATAAAAGATTAAGTGGTTACTAAATCTTGTTGATCATAATCAATTAAATTCTGAGAGGTTTCTCAGTAGAGAATTCAAGGATCATTCTAGGGGTTCCAGATGATCCTAGGTTGATAAACACAATGCATGATTTTAGTGATCAATGATTAGTTAAGAAAATAGCCTCTGAATTCCTTGAGTTGATAATTGTTAAGTCAAATTAATTTCAGTCTGTATTTTGCATTTCGCACTTAATATCATATATTTACAAAATCCCTTTTTTCTACCTTTCTCCTAATTTGCTTAAGAATATGAAATGGTCTTTGGGAGATGACCTAGGTTGCACCTTATACTATACCAATAGTTTGGGGGAAATCTAGAAATTATTTTTGCGCGTTTACGACGAGCGTGTCAAAATTTGGCGCCGTTGCCGGGGACCATTTTAATTTCCTAGGCTCATTTAGGAGTTTGTATAAAAATTTTAATCTTTCTAACAATTTTTTTTACTTTAGGTATATATTCTTGGATTTTCTGTATGAATTCACCTTTTTGTGTATGACCCGATCCAATCCTGAAAATTTATATGCGTATGATCCTGAGATTGATAGAACATTCCACCATTTGAAAAGAGCACATAGAAGGCATTCATTCAGTAATAACCAAGAAAGTAACAGTAGTGATTTTTCATCTTTAAATTTTGATAGTTTCAAATATTCTGCTAAGAACATGGCTGATAGAACCCTAAAAGAATTAGCTGCACCTGATGTTGCTTATCAACCATTGTGCATTCAATACCCTGATGTTGATGCACCATTTGAACTAAAGTCTGGATTAATACATTTGCTACCTAAGTTTCATGGCCTTGCAGGTGAGGACCCTCATAAACATTTGAAGGAATTTCACATTGTGTGTTCCACAATGCGGCCACAAGGAATTCCTGAAGATCATATCAAGTTGAAGGCATTTCCTTTCTCCTTAAATGATGGAGCTAAGGACTGGTTGTACTATCTACATCCAACATCTGTTACAAGCTGGAATGATATGAAGAGATTATTCCTGGAGAAATTCTTCCCTGCATCCAGAACAGCAGCTATCAGAAAAGAGATTTGCGGCATCAGACAGAACTCCCAAGAAACTCTCTATGAGTATTGGGAGAGATTCAAGAAACTATGCGCCACTTGTCCACACCATCAAATTAGTGATCAATTACTGATTCAGTATTTCAATGAAGGACTCATGCCAATTGACAGAAGCATGGTTGATGCAGCTAGTGGTGGAGCACTTATGGACAAAACTCCTACAGCAGCTCGAGATTTGATTGCCAACATGGCAGAAAATTCTCAGCAATTCAATTCTCGAACTAATTCCTTGTCTAAAGGAGTCCATGAAATGACCACCAAGACAGACCATACACGATTGGAGAACAGAATTGAAGAACTAACCTCCATCGTAAGACAGTTGGCCATCGGACAACAACAGCAACTTAATGTTGTTGACAAAACCAAAACATGTGGCATCTGCACTTCTGCAGATCATCCTACTGATGCATGCCCAACATTGCAAGAAAGTGAGACACCTGAGGCTGCAGTAAATGGTATTTTTGGCACAGGACAACAATACAGGCCTCCTCAACATTATCAGCAACAGAAGTTTGAACCACCTCTGGAACATACAATCCTAGTTGGAGAAACCATCCTAACTTGAGATATGGTCCTCCACAACAACAAAGGATTCAAACATCTGACTCCCAAAATAAATACCAACCACCGCCTTTCAGACAACAACAACAGCATATGCAGCAATCTGTACCCTCTAATGCTTCTGAACCCTCTCTTGATGATTTGATGAAGCAATTAGCAACCAACAATCTTCAGTTTCAACAAAATGTAAGTTCTACCCTTCAGGATTTACAAACTCAAATTGGGCAGTTAGCTACCACAGTCAACCAATTGAAATCTCAAGGTTCTGGTCAACTACCTTCTCAACCTGTCATAAATCCCAAAAGTGTGAATGCCATGACCTTGAGAAGTGGGAAGAAAGTGCAGACAGACCCTACAATTTTAAAGCAACAAAGCTTCAATCAGACTAATCCACACCAAAAAGAAGCATTTATCTCTACACCTGGAGATATCTCTGATGAGCCATCTGAATCAGAGGGAAAGTCTGATGAAAAAAGTACACCAGCCTTCGATAAGACATCAAATGATCAACAAAAAGAAGCTTGCCATAAACGATCTGCACTTGAAGCATCTAATGAGACAAAAACCCCAAATTATGCTGATCAGAAGGTATCTTTACCTTTTCCAAATAGAATGGTTCAATCCAAGCCCAATGTTCATGCAGAATTGGATAAGGAGCTTCTAGATACTTTCAGGAAAGTTGAAGTCAACATACCACTTCTCGATGCTATCAAGCAAATTCCCAAATATGCCAAATTTCTAAAGGATTTGTGCACACATAAGAGAAGACTCAAAGGGGATGAGAAGATTAGTGTGGGACGCAATGTTTCAGCCTTAATTCAACACAGCCTCCCTCAGAAATGTAAAGATCCAGGAACTTTCACCATTCCTTGCATAATAGGAAACTCTACATTTGGTGATGCATTGCTGGATCTAGGTGCTTCCATTAATGTTATGCCCTCATCAGTTTATAAATCTTTGAATCTGGGAGAACTGAAGCCAACTGGTGTGGTGATTCAATTAGCCAACAGAAGTACAGCACATCCAGCCAGAGTACTTGAAGATGTGCTAGTTCAAGTGAATAAGCTGATCTTTCCAGCTGACTTCTACATTTTGGATATGGAAGATGAGTCATCCATCAATAGAGCAACCTTGATCCTAGGGAGACCTTTCCTCAAAACTGCAAAAACAAAGATAGATGTGCATACGGGGACTCTCTCTATGGAATTTGGAGATGATATCATCCAATTCAACATATTTGAAGCCATGAAGCATCCCATAGAGAATCATTCACTCTTTCAACTTGATGCCATAGACCTTCTTGCGGATGATTATTCTATTGACAATCTACTTTTTAAATTTTTTGATTTTGATTTAGATTACTTAGATAATTTTACTTGCACATGTGATGAATTTGATTCATGTATTGTGTGTTCCAGGATTAATGCTACAGACCAACCTTCGTTGAAAGATGACATGTTAGATGCAAGTGTTGCAGACATTTCAATCTCAGATAGATCTCTTCCTTCCATAATACAATCACCTCCTTTAGAGTTGAAGCCTTTGCCTGAACATCTAAAGTATGCTTATTTGGGGGAAAATGAGAAGCTTCCTGTCATTGTAGCAAAGAACCTTCTACCACAACAGAAAGAAAGGTTACTGCAAACCTTAAAAAGCCATAAACAAGCAATTGGATGGACTTTGGCTGATATTCCAGGTATTAGCTCATCTACTTGTATGCATAGGATACTGCTGGAGGAAAACACCAGACCTGTTAGACAACCACAAAGGCGTTTGAATCCAACCATCCTAGATGTGGTAAAGAAGGAAGTAGGTAAGCTTTTGGCAGCTGGTATCATCTATCCCATCTCAGACAGTGATTGGGTAAGCCCGGTGCAAGTAGTTCCTAAGAAGATTGGCATGAATGTAGTCAAAAATCACAATGATGAACTAATCCCTACCAGAATACAAAACAGTTGGAGAGTGTGCATAGATTATAGGAAGCTTAACCAAGCTACTCGCAAGGATCACTTCCCTTTTCCCTTCATAGACCAAATTTTGGAAAGATTAGCAGGAAAATCTCACTATTGCTTTCTGGATGGTTTTTCAGGTTATTTTCAAATACATATAGCCCCAGAAGACCAGCATAAGACCACCTTCACTTGTCCTTTTGGTACTTTTGCCTATCGAAGGATGCCCTTTGGTCTATGCAATGCCCCTGGAACCTTTCAAAGATGCATGGTAAGCATTTTCTCAGATCTCTTAGAAAGTTGCATGGAAGTGTTTATGGATGACTTCACTGTATATGGTTCTTCTTTTGATGCATGCTTAGAAAGCCTTTCTAAAGTTTTGGACAGATGCATTGAGACTAACCTGGTTTTGAATTTTGAAAAATGTCATTTCATGGTAACAGAAGGTATAGTCTTAGGACACTTGGTATCTAGCAAAGGTTTAGAGGTTGATAAGGCCAAGATAGACATTATTACTTCTCTACCTTACCCCACTTCTGTACGAGAAGTACGTTCTTTACTTGGTCATGCAGGTTTTTACAGAAGATTCATCAAGGATTTTAGCAAGATTGCACAACCTCTTTCTAAACTACTACAAAAAGATACCAAATTTGTGTTTGATCAAGCATGCAAGGATTCATTTGATGAACTAAAGAAGCGGTTGACAACCACTCCCATCATTCAACCACCTAATTGGACGCTTCCATTTGAATTAATGTGTAATGCATCTAATTATGCCCTTGGTGCTGTACTGTCTCAAAGAGTTAGCAAGAGATCTCATGTCATTGCATATGCCTCTCGCACACTTGATGCAACCCAATCAAATTACACAACTACTGAGAAGGAGCTTTTGGCAATTGTGTTTGCATTAGATAAATTTCGCTCCTATTTGCTTGGATCTAAAGTTATTGTCTTCTCTGACCATGCAGCTTTGAAATACTTGCTGAAGAAGACAGATGCTAAGCCAAGACTGATTCGTTGGATGCTTCTGTTGCAAGAATTTGATTTAGAGATTAAAGACAAGAGTGGTGCAGAGAACCTTGTAGCAGATCATTTAAGTCGGATCCAGCAACCTTGTGAAGAAACTTCAATTGCAGATTCATTCCTAGAAGAGCATCTCTATCATTTGCACGGGAAGGATCCTTGGTATGCAGATTTGGTAAACTATCTGGTTGCTAAAGAAATACCCAAACACTTCACCAAATCGCAATTTGCCAAGTTGAAAAGTGATGCCAAACACTACATATGGGATGAACCATACCTTTGGAAGACATGCAGTGATCAAATCATTAGAAGGTGTGTTCCAGATCATGAAGTTCAGTCTGTACTTACCTTTTGCCCTTCCCTAGCTTGTGGTGGACACTTTGGGCCACAACGGACAGCTAGAAAAGTACTAGACTCAGGCTTTTATTGGCCTACAATATTTCGTGATGCACACAGATTATGCATAACTTGTGAGCAGTGCCAAAGAATAGGGAGTATTTCGCGCAGAAATGAGATGCCCCAACAACCACTTCTCTTTTGTGAGGTATTTGATGTATGGGGTATAGACTTTATGGGTCCATTCCCTGTCTCTTTTGGCTTTATTTACATTCTGCTAGCTGTTGATTATGTTTCAAAATGGGTGGAGGCAAAAGCCACCCGTACTGATGATGCTCGAGTTGTTGCAGATTTTATCAGGTCTAACATTTTTAGCAGGTTTGGCATTCCTAGAGCTCTAATTAGTGACCAAGGTACTCATTTTTGCAACCGCACAATGAAAGCTCTACTCTGCAAATATGGAGTCATGCATAAAGTCTCCACCCCATATCATCCTCAAACAAATGGTCAAGCTGAAGTTTCTAATCGAGAGATCAAGAAAATCTTAGAGAAAACAGTTCAGCCTAACAGGAAGGATTGGAGCTTGCGCCTTGTTGATGCATTATGGGCATATAGGACAGCTTACAAGTCACCCATTGGCATGTCTCCCTACAGGATTGTCTTTAGTAAAGCATGTCATCTTCCAGTTGAATTAGAGCATAGAGCATTTTGGGCAGTAAAGAAATGCAACATGGATCTAGACCAAGCAGGAATCCATAGGAAGCTTCAATTGCAGGAACTTGAAGAAATTCGATTAGAAGCATACGAAAACTCCAAAATTTACAAAGAAAAGGTCAAAGCTTTTCATGACAAAAAGTTGGCAAGAAAGGAGTTTTTCGTTGGACAAAAAGTTCTCCTTTTCAATTCTTGGCTAAAGCTTATGTCTGGTAAGCTACGCTCTAGATGGTTAGGACCATTTGTAGTTACTAATGTTTTCCCTTATGGTGCAATGGAAATAAAAAATGAGGTAACTGAAAAAATCTTCAAGGTGAATGGACATCGTCTTAAACCATTTTTCGAAGGTTTTCAAAAGCACACGGTAGAAGAAGTGCATTTGCACAATGCCACATACCTGCAATAAATTCAAGAGAAGTCTCTCTCTCTCCCTCTCTCTCTCTCTCTTTCTCTCTTTCTCTCTCTCTCTCTTTCTCCCTCTCCCTCTCTCACATTCCTCGCTTATAAGTTTCAACTAATCTCTCAACTTCCTTCTTCACCTCTTAAATCATCCCAACTATTACACCACATTGAGCTTGCAGGAATAATAACTTGAGTGTTTTTAAAAAAAAAATGGAGAAAGCTCTCACCAGGATCAAAATTTTGTTCCCTACTCTCCCCAGAAATTTTCTTAAAGACATTTACAATTGCAGACTTGAACGATTGAGAGCATTAACACTCTTAGGCCTTCCAGAAGATGTCCGTTGGATCATTGAAGCTAAGGTACGTTTAGCAGGTGAATTTCAAGAATCATTTGTTAAAAATATGCCAGGTATGGGAAGAAGTTCCTATGCAAAGAAGAGAAGGGCAAAAAGAATTGGAGTTTGCTACAGGTGTGCAAGATGGACCTGTAACACAAGATGCAAGAACCCTGGAATGGTTTCAAGAAATCGAGAGGACAAAATTCAATTCATAAAGGATGGACTGAGTAAGGAGTCATTGGATGATATCATTCAGACTCTTGAGACGCATCCTAGTGGGCATGTACAAGGAGTCCTTCTTGATTTGTTTGAACTGTTCCGTAAGGAAAAGACACGTTATAGTCTTGGGAATCTGACTTTAAAAGACCCTGTTGTCAGTTTACAAGAAAACTGAATGGGAAGCACATCCTCGACTCTTAGAAGGCGTTTCAGCCGTTACTGGACGTAAAACCAGAGGAAGATGTGAGCCACAATCACAACTACTGTTCATTCTCATGCGTGTATGTTTGTCATTTACATTGTCTTTTCAATTTATTGGGCAACCATTTTTTTTTTTTTTGAAATTTTCACCCCTGCTTAAAGTCTTTCCCCTCTGACATTCACCTTTTCCTTGAACCAAAAATTCAAACTTTTGCAACAAAAATTCAAACTTTTGCAACAAAAATTCAAACTTTTGCAACAAAAATTCAAACTTTTGCTACCAAATCCTGATCCCGCACTATTCAAGCGATCTCCTTGTCTGATATTGAGTCCCTATAAATTATCAACCTCTATGACATATTTTTTCAAAAAAAGATAGAAACACCGTATATGGATAAGATCAATACTATCTGTGTTTTTGGTGGGTCTAACCTTAGAAAGGATGGAGAATTTCAACATGCAGCTTATACCCTTGGTAAGGCATTAGCTGCAAGAAAAATCAATCTTGTTTATGGGGGAGGGATTCAGGGTTTAAAAGGATGTGTTGCAGGATCTGCACTCACAAAGGTGTGTAACGTCTTAGGTGTTGGCTTAAAAAATAGGAGCACCTCCTACTTCACCCTGGGTACTGAATTGAAGGTTGCAACCATGCATGACCGTATGAGACACATGTTGGTTAATTCTAATGCATTTATTGCATTACCTGGTGGTCTTGGAACAATGGAAGAAATTTTTACCATTATATTTTGGGCCTATCGGAATTTTCATAAAAAAACCTTTGGGCTTATTGAATATTAATGGCTTTTATAATGGTTTGATATCCTTTTTAGATCATGTAGTAAAGCAGGAGTTCATGCCACAATCCATGCGCAACATCATAGTATCTGCTTCAACTGTTGAACAGCTACTTGAGATTTTGCAAAATCCTACATCTGAGCTCAGTCAAGCAATGCAGCTGGTGAACCAACCAAATCAGGATGGCAGAGATAAAAGAGAACCAGATACCACTCTTCGGTTATAACTTTTCCTTACTTTGATGGTTTTCTTACATTTCTTTTCCTGTTATATGAAATTTCATCTAAGACATTGGGGACAATGTCTTGGATAGGTTGGGGGGAAGATGGTCCGATATCTAAAAAAAAAAACCCAAAAAAAAAAAAATTAGGTTAGATTCATAAACTTGCTTTGAGTAAGATGGCTGAGTAAGGAGTTACACTTGACTCTTGATACGCATCTTATGATTTAAAAAAAAAATAAAAAAAATTGAATGTGGAAGTATGTTGTTCTTTAGATTTCATAAAATAATTGAAGCAAAATGATTTACATTTCGAGATTAATTAGTTTGGCAACACATATTTGAACTGGATAGATTAGATTTGATAAATATATTACCTGTGAGATTTTGAGCCTTATTATTATTTTCTTTTTTGTGTGATTTTCATCCATGGAATATGTTACTTCAGAACTTGCATTGATTCTTTTTGAAGCTACATTTTCACATGATTTGTACAAAAATGATTGAGGCACTGTTTTTCTTGAACAAACCACTTGGCCAAATAACCAAACCATAAAATTTTATCCTTTGAGTCGATTAGCCTTTTCTTCTTTTTAGCTCACCACAAATCAAAAAAAAAAAAAAAAAAAAAAAAAAAAAACAACTTTGTCTGACCATAGAAGGTGAGGAATACTGGATTTATCATACCATAAGTGTTTCAATAAGTGTGGGGGAGATTATTGTTGTGTTCATCAATATCATGGTTGAAAAAAAAAAAAAAGCTGAAGCAATAAATTAATAAATAAACTATTATATTGAAGAAGAAAAAATGAAGAAGTGATATTTGTTTCTCACACTTGCACTTACAATCAATTCTCAATCCTCACCATTTTCCTTGGTCTAACATTGTATCTCTTCAATATATCATTTCATCTTTCTAATCCCATTAGAACCAAAATAAAGATCTCTTGATTTGTGCATTGCATGTGTACATAGTAGTAGAGAAGTAGAAGATATGCAAGCCTATGATAGTTCATCTTTCATGGATTGAATTTGAGAGAAACACTTACCAAATCAAACACTTGAGAGATTCAGAGTATATCATGTGAGGTTTTATCTTTCTCAATCTATGTTTTTCAAATTAAAGTTGCCTTTCTAAGTAATTTCAAAAATGTGATGAAAGGATGCTTCATGAAATTTTGTGAATTCTTGAGAAATCAACTCAAAACTTTGATGTTCTTTCAAAAAAAAAAAATAGTCACCAATCCTTAACTTAAGTTTGCCCGAGACGTGCAAAAGATAAGTGTGGGGGAATTTGATAAGCATAGATTTCATAAATAATTATCTCTCACTTTTATCTTATTAAGACTTCTTATATGTTCAATTAAGTGATCTTTGTCATATTTTATGAGTTTGGGTTCATATGAAGTTTAATTGAATTTCTTTGCTTACCCGATTAAAATGACACTATTATAGTATTTTGAGCATAATAGGAGTTGTAGACATCCAAAAATCATGAAATCTGTCTTGAATGAAAGCTTAAAGAAGTATCCATAGTTACAAAGCAAGAGCAGATTCTAAATGGGATGTTTAGGACTCCGAAATTGTCTCAAAAGATGAGATAGTGTTGCTGACGTGGAATTTGAACAGTGTGCAAAGATCCGGCCATATCTTGAGATATAGAAGTCATATTGAGATGAAATCAACTTTGTTGGACAGCTAAGATCCAGGGCTACAACTTTTGTTCAGAAGTCAAGCTCTAATTCGGACATGTGAACATCCGAAATTTCGGTGCAAGAAAGTCAAAATTGTTGTGCTCATTGGTGGCAAAAATTCAAAAGTGTTTTGCAATTTCAACAAAGCCCATGTGAAAGCAAGAAAAGGGTAGAAAAGTAATATCCTTGTTGGTGACTTTCTGAAGATGATGCCTCAAAAATCCTCTATAAATAGAAGGGTTTGCAAGAGGAGACACACACCATTTTTGAAGATTAACTCCAATACCATTTTCTTTCTTTCTTTCTTTCTTTCTTTCTTGTTAGTTTTGCCTCCTTCATGGAAGGCTTATGTTTTCTTTCTTGTTAGTTTGCCTCCTACATGGAAGGCTTAGTTTTTCTTTATTGTTAGTTGCCTCCTGCATGGAAGGCTTAGGATTTATTTGTTGTTAGTTGCCTCCTACATGGAAGGCTTAGGATTTATTTGTTGTTAGTTTGCCTCTTTCTTTGTTGTTAGTTTGCCTCCTTCATGGAAGGCTAGGTTCGTAGTTTCAATTCAAGGATTCAAGCTATTTTCATTTTAACTTTGAGGTCTTGATCTTTATTTACATGCTTATTGAGTGATTTCTACTCTACTTTACTATATTCTTCAATTTTATTCTTTTAATCAAAGTTTGATCGGTTGACGTATTTTGATTAATGTATAATTGATTTATAATTGGTTTTTGATTGGTAAATCATTTTCCAAAAGTTTGAAGAGTAGAAATTAAGTAATTGAATTGAAGGTTTTCATTTTATTACTTACTTCAACTGAATTCTGATTGTGAAATTGGTTAGATAAAAGATTAAGTGGTTACTAAATCTTGTTGATCATAATCAATTAAATTCTGAGAGGTTTCTCAGTAGAGAATTCAAGGATCATTCTAGGGGTTCCAGATGATCCTAGGTTGATAAACACAATGCATGATTTTAGTGATCAATGATTAGTTAAGAAAATAGCCTCTGAATTCCTTGAGTTGATAATTGTTAAGTAAATTAATTTCATTCTGTATTTTGTGTTTAGAACTCAATATCAAATCTTTACAAAATCCCCTTGTTCTAATTTTCTCCTTATTTGCTTAAGAATTTGAAATGGTCTTTGTGAGATGACCTAGGTTGCACCTTATACTATACCAATAGTTTGGGGGAAATCTAGAAATTATTTTTGCGCGTTTACGACGAGCGTGTCATCCATTTAGCAATCCTAAGGCTACTTTGTCTAAATTTTTCTAACTTTTCATCAAATATATGTTTGAAATGGTGTGTATCATGTTAAAGTTTAATAATATCATTAACAAAATATCCATTGACTAGTATTAATAATGTAAGACATGATAAACATAAAACATACCTAATTTAAGCAACTCTTGATTTAATTTTTTATTCTTGAGCTGATGATTAAAATTACTTACAATGTGTTTAATACAGTGCACATGATAAGCATGTGGAAGTTGTCATCTCAGGTGCCAATTATTAAAAACATTTATGTCACATGCTTGTGTAAAGAGGCTAGAAACCAACTTCATGCATCCAAAGTCTCACCATTTATAATAACAAATGCAACCGATAACAAGGAATTATTATCATATTGAATTTTTACTATTAATAATGTACCTCTATATTTTCTATACAGGAATATGCCATCAATTTGAATTAATAGCTTGCAGTACTTTGAAAGTTTCATAATACTTCTTAAATGCTTAAAAAACTTAAAAAAAAAAAAACTTCTAATACTGCTTATCAACTTGTTGATCAATAACAACCTCAATTGTTTCAACTTTATATATTGATCCTGGGAAAAATTAACTATGTAATATAACCATCTTAGTAATATTGCGTAAGACTTGTCTCAATTACCAAAAATATGGATAATCAATTTCTGTTTAGTAATCTATGCTTTCTTATATGAAATTTTACACTCATATTGATTTTGTATTCTTTCTTATATCAAAGATATGGATACATCATATTCTTGATTTATCATTCTTAAACAAAAATAATTAAAATTACATTAGTTTAACATACTGTATTTTATAATAAATATATATTTGAATATATTTCATACCTAAAATGCATAAACATATAAAATCTAAGTCTTCTTTATTATGGTCCTCTGAAAGTGATGCATTGAGACATGTGTGTTGTCGGCCCCATTTTGTTACAAGACATTTATCTCTTCTTTTATATTTGATTGCTCACATTCGTCATGGACAACCATGCACTTGATTGGAACACTTCACATATAAAAAACTTAACTTTACACTACAAAAAATTTGACATATACTTACAACTACTTCAAGTGATGGTTGTTAAACTATAGACATAGATATCCTATACCAATAGATATTAAATTTTGTCACTGATTAATTTTATGACATTTGTTAAACTATAGACATAGGTATTCTACACTAACAAATAAAAAAAAAACTGTAAGTATAACTATCATATATTATAGATGTTAAATTTTATCATATTTAGTTTAATGATACTTATTTAATTCTAAGTCAAGGTACCTATACCTATGATACTTATTTAATTCTAAGTAAAGGTACCTATACCTACGGATACAAAATAAATTATAAGTATAACTATTATGTATTGCAATAATTAAATTTGATAATAATTTATTAAAATAAAATATTTATTTTAATTAAAAATAATATTATTGATATAATATATCTAAGTGTAGTATGGAAATAAAATTAATATCTTAAAATTAATTATTTTAAGTTTATTTTTTAAAAATGAAATAATATTCCTTCTAAAATAAAATATTAAAAAATGTACTAAATTTAAAATTTGTAAAAATAAATAAATAAAATATGTAATAAATCTAAAATCTGTAAAAAAAAATAATAATAAAACATGTGCACCTACAACGTTGCAAGTCATCTACCATGTTAATAGAAAGTTTTCATAAATTATAATCATAATTTTGTAACTAAAAAATTTAATTGTAATTTTAAAAAGTAAGTTTTCTCCGTAGTTAATCATGTAACTTTTTTAAACAAAACCAGATTTCGTTTTTTACATTAAAAAAAATGAAAAGTAACATTGTTTTCAATCGTTCTCATTTTTAATTGGATAAATTTTTTGTGCTTGATCCCCACTTCACTTTTCTTGTCTGCACCTTTGTATCTGTCCATTTTCTTTGGGCATACTTTTCTTTCCTTTAGTCCATGTTTTATGTCCAAAAATACTGCAGAGTTTTAATTTTTCTTAAGCAAGAAAGAGAATGAATATTACGATGCATAAGGTTTTCAAATCTTAACTTGTTAACATCTATTATATTTTCTAACCAATTTCTTTTTACTTTTCCATTTGAATTTCAATTATTCACATTTCCACTAAGATTTTTCATTGAAATCTAACATTTAACTTCCAAATACATATTACGTGATGTAATTATGACTTAATTAACTCAGGTTTTTATTTTTTTCATTTAATTTTCCTGTTTGATTTGAAGGAAAATGGAGAGACTAAGATCAAACTAGAATGTCAAGAGTATCATTGTTTGAATCTGTTTTGATGCGTCTGCAATGCAAATGCTCCTGGTGAGAATGAGACAATCTTATTTAAGCTTACAAGATGAAGGTAGGTGAAGTTTAAAATTTTGGATAAAAATAAATTACTCCTTTTCTCTTCTTACTTGTAAGGTGTTTGATAATATTCCTGAGTCAATTTTATTTTCTTGTTGAAATAATAATATTTCTGATTAAGTGCTTAAAAATAATAATTACAAATTTGAAATATTATTAGTCATCAGCTCTTCGACGTGAGCATTATAATTTAGCTAGTACTTGCTTGATGATTATTTGCCCTACAATTACTCTCTTATCCGTTCTCAACTTGCTTCATATGCTAGTTTTCAATCTCTCTCCTTGCATAATGACTAATCATCACAACTTCCATTCAGATAAGAACTCACTTATTCTTACTTTTTTTTGAGGTTTACATTTTTTTGTTTAGATCTTCCTCTACATTCTTGTTGAGAAAACCAATAACTCCATCACAATAGAGGAAACTCTCCTATTTTGTAAGGAAAAATTTTCTTTTCAGTTATTAATTTATTTTCTTTTCTATGCACTATTTCATTCATATAATTTTAAT
The DNA here is from genome assembly GCA_037954105.1 of Canavalia gladiata. Lineage (NCBI taxonomy): Eukaryota > Viridiplantae > Streptophyta > Magnoliopsida > Fabales > Fabaceae > Canavalia > Canavalia gladiata. Next base: position 14,712,965 of record CM075668.1, read on the forward strand.
ATTGAACCACTTGATATTTAGCTTAGGATAAAAAGGACCTACGTAAAGTAAGATGTAGTGTTCATCTAGTATATGTTTGTGTTTGTGTTGGGACAAAGTGGACATAGAGACAAGAGGGTGTGAGGGAGGGATTGATAGATAATTCTCAAAGCTCTTTTATCCTTCAATATTCTTTATCTTTATGCCTAAATTTTTAAATCAATTTTCTTAATTTATTTTAGTGTTTTATTTTTAAAATTTTTATTTTCGTTTGTTCTATTGGATGTTGTTTATGTACTACATGCATTTGTACACATTGTTGTTGCCATATTGATTAAATTTCTAGATTCATTGATTTTCTTTCATTTTTGTTTTATTTTTAGATAAATTTGATTATGAAACTTTATTTTTTGGTTCCAAATTACACAATTCAGATGCACTTTATTTATTATGAAACTTTATCTTGTACAAGAAATTATATCTTAATCAGAATATCATATTGAGCTCTTTACTTGTACAAATCAATTATGGAACAATTGATTAATAGAAAAAATAATTAAAAAATCCCATTAAAGTTACTTTAAATATCATCGAAAGAAATGTGGTAACATTGATTCATAATGAAATAAAATTCAATATTTTTATATTCAAATTTTAAATGAGGTTTTAGTAATGTAAATATAATATAAAATGGATCCAATTTTCTTTTTATTATTTAACGAGCCATATAAAATTAAGAATTTGATCATTGTATTTCTTTTAGATTACTACCAATCATCAAAGGAGAAAAATGATAAAAAAAATTACTAATACCCATGAACATGGTATATGCACATTTTTTTATTCATACAAGTTAATTTAGCATTCTCTGAAAATATATGATGCAGGTTTAGTTAGAACACTAAATCAATGTTGATATGGTTGGATATTTGTATATTTTTATATTATAAATTTTTTGATTAAGTTAAATAATTACAACAACTTTCTTAATGTTAATGATTTAGTTCCGCATATAACTCACAACTTCTTCAATTTGTTTATGTAAGAGGTTAATCAAATGATACATCCTACAAACATAATTGTAAGCTTTTTAATTTTTTTTTTATTTTTTCTTTGAATGAAAAAATCAATTTTTTATTATTTTGAGTAAAAAAAAATCTTGATTATTAATTGGATGGCATTCATTTCCTTATTTTTCATAATATAATTTATTCTTTTTGAGTTCAAGAAACAAAGTTAGAAATTCAATCCTATCTTACCCAAGTATCTTGTTAACTTGATCTACTTTTTTGCAGGCCTATACCACATGGAATTGGACTATATACATGTAAAGACAACTTTATGCGATGTTGCTAATTTTAAGAAAATTGAAAATTTTATATTTTGGAAATATGGTTTATGCAATAATTTGTTACGGATGTTATAGTTATTTTTAAATTTTGATTGCTATAAAGATTTGAGTAATGCCTTGTATGTTTTTATTTTTTTTGTTAAATTTTTTTTATTCATATTATAATTATATGAGTGAGCAATATTATATTTTAAATTTTTATGTTTAATTAGAAGGAATATAATCTTACAAGTCTCTCAATTTTCTCGCAGTTTTACATTTAATTATATTATGGATTTGTCAATGAATAGATTAATAATTTTTCTATGACATAAAAAATAATAAATTTAGTACAAATTAATTTTTCTTTTATCAATATACATAAAAATAAAATTAATTTAAAATATTATTAAAAAAATTAAATAATTTAATTTCAATAATTGAAAGATAAATTTATATTTTGATACCTAGGTTTAATATAGAGGAATAATAGTGAATTGCTAACTTTTACCTACATGTACATGAAACTGTAGGTAAAAGTCACAACCATAGATAAAAGTGTATGATTATAGTTATATCTAATAATGACGACAAAAGTTTCATAGCTATTCGTCTTACATAATGGACGACCAATTTGGTTGTAGGTCCATGTAAAGTGAACGTATACTTATATATGTTGCACATTCAGTGATAATTTTTGTTTGTCAGTACAGGTAAGATTTCTTGTAGTGTTAATTCAATAACAATAACAATAACATTATGATGTATCTTCATTGAATAATGTTTAACTGTCATCTTGACCTCAACTTTCATCTCAAATTGTAGTCCAACATATAACCTATCTCATATACACCAATTGAAAGATGTATCAAATCTAGAATAATTGCTATCTTCATCCTTATGTTTCATATCAATGTTAGTACAGTGTGAAGAACTATTTCAAAAAGGTTTACCTCTTGCACAAATTCAAATTTAAATATGTTAATATAAACAATTAATTTTTAAGATATATTACATGTTTACCATTACCTTATTATGTCATTTGTTCAAATCCAAGTAAAGATAAAACCAATTGGAGAAGATATCGGACTAGCCCTTGTTGGATTAAGATTAGAACTTGTATTCATTATTAAATTCGTTTATTCTTCTTCATTGTTCCAATTAACACCTTTATCAATATCATCATTATTCTCACTGTTTGACCATGTTGATGAAAAATCATAATTTAGATTATCACAATCATTATTTAATAAGTGTACACATTCATAAGAAAATGCTTACAAAAATAACATTCGAATTAGTAAAATATCTTCAAAAAATTTAACAAAAAAATGCCAATATTTATGTATATATACATCTATTAACTTATCAAATTAGAGGATAATTTTCTACAAATTCAATATTAAAACCACCATATTATATTAATATTGTCGAATTGTCAACCACATCAATTTCAACATAAATCTCTAATATTAACATTAACAAATGTTGCTCATGAGTATGAATCATGCATTTAACACCATTATTTTCATATATTTGAAAATCACTATATTTAATTTTGTTAGTTGAAATCAAAAATTTCTCTACTAAAGAAAAAATTGCTTGATTTGAAGAAAGCTTCAATTTTTTTTTTAATTTTTTGTTTAAGTTTACTAAGACTTATATCTCGTCTAACATAAATTGCTTTTTTAATTCCTTCAAAATTAAGTTCATTTTTTTTCTTTAAAAGTTCTATCATTTAAATATACAACAATAATAATTTCACTCATATTGACAAATTTTTTAAACTACACATACAATAGTTATCTTTTAAACTTTTTTTTAAATTAAAAAAATCAATTAATATTCAAAATCAAAATAAGACAATAAAAATTATGATTTTAAACTTTAAATCATATTAGAAATAAATTTAAACTTGAACAAAAAAAATATAAAAAATACTAAAGTTTTGTATATATAATTTAAACTAAATACAAATCATAATATATAGAGAAACATTGAGCCTAAAAAGATTTAATAAAAAAATTTAAATACACTTAAAAAATAACAAAAACCCCACAATATTTAAAAAAAATCTCATTCATCCATCATCCAACAACAACAGTAACAAACCATTTTATAGAAGCTGAAATTTTAATTTAACACATTCTAAAATAAAATGATAGTAAATGTAGAGTAGAATAGATCTAGCTCACGTGTGAACTTGGTCCAACACCTGCTATAGTGCCTTCTCAGGCTAGCCAACACCATGTGACATCTTCATGTTGATTTATAATCAAAGTGGCATAGGTTGACATGTAATACTTTTTCGAATGCTTTTACTTAGGGTTGTAATATTTTTTCACACTCAAATATATTATATTTCTATTTTAATAGGTATGTGATACATTTCCAAATACCATACACAATGTTGCAACACTTTTTTATCTTTTTCCACATTCTATTGTATCACACTTTTATTTTGATTCAAGGCAACTTCATCTTAATTAACAATTATTATAAATATTTTAATTAAAAATTATTATAAATAACCGTTTAATGAAATAAAACATTCTCTTTCTATAATTATTTTTAATAATGATCTAAATGAGTAAAAACACGTAAAATTTAAATGATGGCCAGCTACTTTCGATTCGTATTTTAATTATTTCTGAGCATATATGTGTGTCACTTTTTTAATATCCCTAGTTTTGATCACTACTGCCACGTCATGGTGTAAATACAAAAAGATTTGTTTACTACTCCCATGTCATGGTGTAAATATCAAAAAGATTTGTTTACCATTCTCACGTCATGATGTAAAAGTCAAAAAGATTTCTTATTTAATAGGATAATCCCATCGGAGAGAGGGAAAGACAAAAGAAAAATATAACTACTGAATTATATAATCAATCGTGTTGATAACATATGTTATTCAATAATAGAAGTGAATCAAATCATTTCTTTTTAATATAAAAGAAAATCGTTTTTCTCTTTCGAGAGACAACTGTTATGCTTTACTATTTTTTTATACGAAGTTATGCTTTACTAACTAGAAAATGTTTGGTAGACATCTTTAGTATATTCATCTTAAAAGAGATAGAAAAAGAAGATAGATATAATAAATTATGTGATTATAAAAATATTAAATAGGTATGATAATTTTGAAATGTCAAAAAAATCATAACTTTACTAATTGATGTGCCCACAGGGACACTGGAGAGTAGCTGAGTGCTGCAGAAGCCCACAATTGACGTGGATACAATAGATGTTTTCGTAATCAACGAGGGGTTTTACTTGCAACTCTTTTTTCTTTTTATATTTTCTGTTTTTTTTTCGATATTTAGATATTTTTATTTTATTTTTTATGTTTTTTAATATATTTCATAAATTAGTTTACGGAATGTAAAAAATATATTCCGTAAACTAGTTTACGGAATGTATTTTTACATTTTGCAAATTAATTTGCAGGATATATTTTACGAAATATATTTTTACTTTTTACAAATTAATTTACGGAATGTAAAAATATATATTCCATAAACTAATTTACGGAATATAAAAATATATTTTATAAATTAGTTTATAAAATATAAAATATTTATATTCCGTATTTACAGAATATATTTGTTAAAAGATATAATTAAAAGATATAATTAAAAAAAATTAGGAGGTGTGAAAAGAAAGAACGGAGTGGAAAAAGAAGTACATATATTACACGCAATGAAACAGGAGAGTAACTAAGCCCTGAAAAAGCCCATCTGGTAAAGTGATCCAACATTGGGCGCACGTTGAAAGCCTTATTCAGACTTCACAGTCTAATCGAATGACCCTAAAATAAATCCAATAAAGGTTGACCAACAAGTTTGCGTGTAATAAAACAAGTTTACAAGCAACCCACCCTTGTTAACTGCTTTGAGAGAATCCAGCGATCAAATCTTGTTCCCTTGCTAATTACTGTGAGGCATTCCAGTGAATCAATCGTGTTTCAAGATTCTCAATCTCCCGTCTACTTGATATCACTTGGATAGATAAACATAAAATTTGAGCATAAAATCCGTATTATATAGATTAGAGTTATTAGAGTGTGGAGTGGCTATTAAACCTTTTTCAATTAACTTTTACACAACCTACGAATTATTATCTTCATAATTCAAATTTAAATATTCAACCCATGAGTACATTTATTTTTAAAATTTAAACCAATTATTCATCAATATATATTAAAATTTCATTTTAAACATTATTTTCAAATAATAATAAGATAACGTCAATTTAACATAATAGAGTATTTAATTAAATATATCATAAAAATTAAATTTAATATAATAAGATATTTATTATTGATAACAATATTTATTATTCTCTTTAACTTTTTATTTATAAAATTTATTTAAATTTTAGTTATAGAAAATTTGTTTCTGTGAATAGGTCTAATTGTTCAAAAGGCAACCCAAAATAAATTTTTTTTACTATAAAATGATTTAAAAGTAAAAATATAAATATAAGCTTACGTTTATATTTCATACGCAGATTATTGGGTTGCTCTAAAGGTTTATAAACAAAACCCGTCTAACTAATGTTTCCCGAACCAACCTCTATGGATCCACAATTAAATAGACCAATTTTTATCAGTTCAAAGTAGGTTACGCAGACCACAACCCAAGTACCCAATTATAGTTCCATAGACTAAAAGAGGAGTTTAGTCTTTAAACAAGGGTGCAATGCAGAATAAAGGTATGATGTTACTATACTTAAATTTAATCAGAAACCAGTTAACTTTAACAGGGAGAGAAGGATAATCTGCCCCTAAACAAGGATGGACTTAACAAAGCTGTTAAAACATACTAGAGCAATCGAAAAGAAAAATGGAAGTTCGGATGGATGTGAATGACCAAAAGCTGGATCTTAATTCTTACATCCATCACACTCAATTGCCTTCAATTTACTAGCTTATAGAGAGAGAAATTAATATTTAGATCAGGATTATGATGAAGAATGATTTTTGGAACTAAAGTCTAAGCTCAATTTCCAGCAGAAGAGTTTAGAATGCAATTGAAAAGAACCCTAGTCTATCCTTATCATTACTATTGTCAAACACCAATTGTACAAATTCCTTCACACGGCAAACACAACATACATACTTGTATAGTCAAAGATGACAATCTCATCAGTCATCATCGATTCAGAAGTGATACTCCAAAAACATCACTTCCATTTCAAAGCATATCGGGGTAGTCAGATTTCACATTCGAATGTGAAAATATTTCAAATCTGAATGGACAATTTGTTGGTAATGTTTCAAGATAACTCCAATGGCCAATCGAATCCCACTTTCACAAATTCCCGTCACCTCCTGCAAATTACAAAACCTCTCCAATTTCACTGCGATCTAAACCTTGCAATTGCAATAAAGACACATAAATTAGTAGACGACATCAAATCAAACAGAGCAACGGCGTTGAACGCAATTTCACTAGGCAGAACGACACAAAAACCTAGCGAGTAAAAGCGTAGAGAACGAGAGAGACGTAGATGAGAAGCGCGAGCGGAACCAAGATCAAGAGCGGGACGACGGCGGCGAAAGTGTGGGAGCTTCCACAGGCGAGGGTTCCGAGCTTGATCTGCGCGACATTGACGAGAGCGAGCATGAGGAAGAGGCAGCCACCGAAGGAGCCGATACCGGAAACGAGCATGCCAACGCGGAGGGCGGAACGGTTGACGTGAGCGACGAGGAACTCGACGGCGTGAGGATAGTGGATGGAGGGAGGAGAGAAGCGGGAGAGGCGAATAGCCTGCTTGAGAGCGAGAGCGATGAGACTAGAGAAGAGGAAGGAGCTGAAGGAGTAGACGTGGAAGGCAACGAGGTTTTCGGCGATGGCGGCAGAGGGGGCACAAACTGGATCGGAATTGAGACTGTTCTGTGGATCGTTGGGGTTCCATGTTAAGCCGATGAAGACGGCGAGGGTGAAGAGGGAGTTGACGTTGACGATGGCATCTAAGGCGGTGATATGGAGACTGGTGAAGGAAGAAGACATTCTGCAAAAACTAAGATGAATCGTCCCAAGCTGCAAACTAATAATCGGAGCCTGTCTTAAACTTTACCCAGATGCTTCTTTATTTTTGTACACAGAGGAAATTCAGAGGACTAAATAAACGGACTTACCAACATGCTTTAAGCTTTTTTTAACATAATACAGACTTAATAAATACTTCCTCCGTTTTATTTATCTATCATGTTAGATATTGAAAAATATATTAATTAATTTTTTTTATATTTTTTATATTTACTTAATTATTATTAATTACAATAAATGAAAATAATGAATAAATATTGAAAATTAAATATAAAGGAGTTTAAATTATAAGAAATAAGAAATAGAAGTAAATAAAATGAATAATAAATTTAAAAATTACTATTACTATTTAATTTTTTTAATATATGTGTTGTTTTTCTATTTAGAGAGATAAAAAATAATGAAAAGAGAAATAAAATTTTATTAAGAATTATCATATTTAATTTTATTAATATAATTCATCATGTTATTTTAATAAAAAAATTATTATTTAAATGATTAATTTAACTGAAATATATTAATTATGTAAAAAAAACTTATACTATTATTTAATTATAAATTATTAATTTTTATAATAATTATTTTAAAAGTGATATTTATCGTGATTTCTAATTTGTTAACTATATAAAAAGATCATATTAAAATTAATTTTATATATATATATATTAAAATTTATTTTATTCAAAGAGTAATGTTTGAAAGTACCAAATAAAAAATTAATTACAAATATTTATACTTTCATAATCATAATTTATTATATTATTATAGATTATTGATTCTTGTAATATTTATTTTAAAAATTATATTTATTATAGTTTTTAATTGATTAATAGTAATATTGATATTATATTAAAGTTAAACTTTTTTTTTAAATGAGTAAATTTGCATTTTAGCAATCGATGGTAATGAAAAGAAAAATTGTAAGGAAAACCAAAATAGTATTTAAAGTACAAATAAATGAGTAGATGTAACGTTTAAAAGATGTAACATTAAAAGCTTGAATTTGGAGTTTAAAACTTGAAAATACAATTTTTTTAAAATTTGTATAAATAAAAGCATAAGTTTAAAACTTTAAATTTTAAAAAAATGCTCATAACGGACTCACTTGACTCACAATTTGCATAAGATTGGATTGTATTAGCAAATCTCTAATCTGAAAAAAAAAATTAGCCCAACTCAGTCTGACTTGAGATTATCTTAACCCGCACTAAGTCCAAATAAGTTGGTTAACTTTATTTAACAACTTTTGTATATTTATAAGCATATAATAAGTAAAAAAATGTTTTTTTTACAAAAGTAATTATTACAAAAGTAAAAAAATCGTTTAAGCTTTATTGTTTTAAATAGTTTAAAACATCTAACAAGATGGGTTGAATGTTTTTTTAGCATGTGCCTGCAAATGTATAATAAATAATTTTTTATTTTTTATATAATATAAAAAATAATGAAGTTGAAATTTAAGATTTTATATAAATTGCTCAAGTTCATAACTTTTTATTATTAAACTATTTCTAATAGCTTTAAATAATCTCTTATTTGAAGATTGGAAAAATATTTTTTTCATATTTAAATTAATGCACCAATTTATACAATCTGTAGAAACAATTTTTTAAAAAAAAAATATTAGCGTCAATTACTTGAGCCTAATTCCTTGTAAATAAAATTTAAATTCAATTTATAAATAAAAAAATATAACCAAGAAAGTTTTACGCCTCTAAATTCACCTAACTCAATATAAGCTCGAAAAACTTGTACCTCTGAGATTTTAAATATATAAATAAAAAATATAAACAAGAGAAACATGATCAAGAATTTAGTATGTAGTTATTAAGGATAAAATTGTAATCTAATAATTGTAAAAAAGGTTTCATTCCATTGCATACCCTTTAGTTGAAGGGAAGTAAAACTTGAGGATTTGTATGGAATACAATGTGACCAATTATATCAAATACCATTCTATTGTATCGATATTTTTTATAATTAAAAAAAGGAACTGAATAAAATCTCACTCCATTTCATAATAAATTATTTTTTCTGGACTGTTAAAAAAATCATTTTACATTCTTAATAAAGGATTATTTAAATATCAAAATTAAAAAATAAGCATAATAACGTTTTGGTTTTACATTTGTGATGTAATATGACCTACATTGTAAAAGATTATTACATCAATATAGTTCTTAAGTTAGAAATCTGCTTCTGCCAACAAGGCTGATCAATTGTTGCCCACCGCTAAGTTTAAATTTATATTTAGCATGCGGTTATTTGGTAAAAAAAAGTAATTGAATAAGAATTATTAAATTATACATTAATAACTACAAAATTTAAATTATGTGAAAAAAGTTTATATTTAAAAAATAATGTATGTCTAAGAATACATATTAAAAAATTAATAATAATAATTTTTGTTAATATTTATATTCTTAATATATTAATATTTTTAATAAATATCTATCATATATAATTTTTTTGGATAGATATTAAGAAAATTTTACTATTTAATAATATATTATCAGTTTATCACCTTGTAAGTTTGACATTATACAACTTATTTAACTCATAAAATAATAGAACAAATTAATAATACTTTTTTTAAAATTATAAGTCTATTGTAAAAAATAATTCTGCTTAAATAAAAAAATATTTATATTATAATAGAATTAATTTTTCTAATAAATTTTTTTATACGTAACATTTGAATCTAAAATTAAATATATAGCATTTAAATGAACTGTTTCGGTAACAATATTACATTCAATGAAAATGTAAATATTTTTTAAACTAATAGTAATTCAGAATTAACCTCTGACTAATATGAATGGCAGACAAATATTGGAGTCATGAAATATGCGTTAGGTGACCGCGTGGAATAAATTGAACAAGTAACTGGTAATCAGAAATAGCGTAAATAAGGCATAACCAATCTTTGAAGTAAGCCATAACCAATCGTTGAAATTTTCTAGTTATGCAGTGTGATCATTAGTAATAGATAAAACAACTTTTGAAAAGCAAACCAAACAGGACATTTGGTCTAGTGGTATGATTCTCGCTTAGGGTGCGAGAGGTCCCGAGTTCAATTCTCCGAATGCCCCCTTTTAATATTTTATACCCTTCTGTCACTTGGTATATGAACTTTTGATGAAGGCTTCATTGGTCACTTCCTAGTTTTTATTACCCATTTGCCATATCTTATATACACAATCAAGCTCCATCATATAAATGAATTCTACACATTGATCCAAAGAAGAGATGGTTTCAATTAATTGACGAAATATCATTAAATGTGAAAGTGATTTCCAGCATATTTAAATTCAAAAATATGAATACAACCAACTGCTTCAGATCTCAGTAAGAGACTGAAATACCACTATGAATTTGAATTCTCAACTACCTATAAATATATTCGTGAATGATACAAATTAAAAAAAATCATAAATGCTTATGTAAGTTTGTGCTCCCCAGAATATCAACTACCACAATGAGTGCTCTAACGGATAAACTATGCTACAACTTATTTGGTCTTGTTTTTCAGGGCGCATGGCTCCTTGTGACGATGTTCTGGATGTTGAGTTTTCTTGGTACTTGGGTTCGAACAATTCACCTCAGTTGAATTGCTGCATATCTTTGTCTTAGTCTCAACTCCAAGATAATTTGACAATACTCTCCTCACTCCAAATCCACGACGGTGAGGTTTGATGCTGTTGTTATTATTGTTGTGAAGGAAAGGGGTTCTCTCCCCTCTTGCAGGACTAATTAGTGGTGCAGGTGAAAAGCTAGGTGTGCCTATAGGTGCTTTGCGTGGTGTAGTGGCCGAGACAGACACTTGAACCTTCTTCTGCTGAGAAACCAAGTTAACTGTAGTAGGAACCAACGGAAACCTCTCTGAATGTTTGGTCAGGTCATCCACATATAGCAAATCATCAATCCGGGCCACAATGTTAAAAGCCATGCTCTCCAAAACTCTTGAGTAGCTTTCTAGTACGGATTTTCCAACATCCTGAAATGTTTGTGTGAAATGTGTCAATAGTATATGAGAAACATTGCACTAAGTTATCGTGTGATAAAAACATATTGAATAAGAGTATGATTAAGTGTAAAGAAAATGGCATTGAACCAACCTTGTTGCACTGGATCTTGCTGGTATCAAGGGTAGTTTGACTTAAGCCTGGGAACCTTTGCTTCAAGGAAACTAGAATGGTTTCAGCTCTATCTGCAAGTAGTTCTCTCTTATCTCCATCAATCATAAAGTCCTTGACCATTTCCCATGATGATTTTGTAGTAGAACGGTTGGGATTAGGTGAGGACCTGGAGTGAGCTCTTCTACGCCATACATATATCGCTGCTTCCACACGGTTAGCAATCTCTAGTGCAACATGTTCAGAGGATATGTCTAAGCAATCAAGCAGGCACTCCGGGGAAAATTGATCTGATGTGATGTATCGGTAAACAAAATCCCCCAGACAAGTTCTTCCATTCTGTAAAAGCAAAATTAAGTAGATAAATTTAGCAATCTGAAATAATCGCTCTTTGTCAAAACCCAAATTAATATACTAGACAATGTCTTAACTAGATAAATTTCGAGTAAAACCTCAAATTGGTCCTTCAAATAGTTTATATGATTTTAAAAGTCCTTGTTAAACTTTTACTTTACAAAACAACATTTAGTCCTTTTTAATGTAAAACGACAGTAAGAAAAGATTAAAAATAAATGATTTTTTGCAAAATTAAGAACTAATAAAAGGTTTCCAAAATTTTAGAGACTAATATGTCTTAATTAAACAATTTGGAGGCACAAATCTCACTGCAGATAGTGTACATGTTTGCAGGAGAAAGATGTATGCTAGGCCCTTAAGTTGCAAGCAATGTAATAAATAGTGTAATCAATCATATGATGACCTAAAGAGAAAGTGTTTTTAGGTTAGAATGAAGACCTTAGGAAGGACTTCCAAATATGATTCAGGAACTTCCATTTCTGCTAAAGCAATGCTGTTGATAGCCATGGCTGCTTTCAGTATTTGGTTGGCACATTCTCTAGAGTGATTCAACTGCTTTCTAGAGTCCTCACCGAGACCTGCAGGGGGGACACGGGGCACGGGAAGCCACCACTTCTCTTCTTGTCTCTGAATTGTTTTGCGAAAAGAGGCCGAACCATCAGCATCTGGGGCTACAATTCCTTGGTCAACATACCAAAATTCTGTGGCTGTGAAACTGTCTAAAATTTCCTGTGATAAGAAAGAAAATTGTAAATTAAAACCTCAACCATTCAATGATGTCTCAACAAATTACTAGAGTGCCGAGAACAGAAATATCCAATACTCACGAGAAGCATGTTGTCAAGTTTGCGTAGAGCTGGAAGATTGATAAAAATATCTGTCCTTGGCCTACAAGTCATTACCTGCGTAATGCACCATATTATAAAGATCATAATTCCACTTCTGAATAAAATCAGAGTTCCACATTAGGCTTAGGAGTATCCAATTTCACCTCAAGCTTACTCCCATCAGGAAATGTTTGCCAAGAAGGTATTAACTCAACAATGTGATCACTAACGCTAACAAGCCACTCCATCTCTCTTTGCCACATTTCTTTCTTCTCACAAGGTAGAGGTTCTAGTCTCCATAATTGCCCAAATACAGTGGCTACACGTAGCATAAAACCCAAATTTGAATAACTTGTACAGCTTAAATTTATAGCAAAACATAAAAATTTGAAACATTTGCCCACAAAGACAAACTAAACAATTTCTCATAAATTATAACATGAGCCTTTGTCAATGTGTGCAAGAGAGAAAGCATACCACACAGATTAGTAATGGCATTTGAAATGGCCAAAGCAGTACAAACCCCTTTTCCAGAACCTGACATATCTTCACCAAGCAACAATTTTGCAAACCTTTCCTTCATCATGCCAACTTCTGTTCCAATTTTTTTATAAAAAAAATGTCTAATAATTAGCACTAATTAGACAGCAAACAGACGGATATTAATGAGTTAAAAAGGGATTATTAACTGCAACCAACCAATTTAAATCACAACATATGGAGAAAACAAAATAAAACTTTTAAAAAAATTAAGAAAAACTAACCTGACAATTTTAAATCAATAGAGGTAAATTTTGTATTTTGCGAGTGGGATTTATGTTTATTTTCTTTTTCATCAGAATTTGAGCGTTTGGAGAGTGTAGCATTGAGAATAGGCCAACCAAGAGGTGGAGGTGAAGATGACCCTTTTCCCTTTGCTGTTTCTTCAGTAGAAACTGAGGAGCTGGATCCACTGAAACTGGTTTCTCTAGACTCTGCACTCGAATCTGTGAGACAAGACCGAGACCCATCTCTTTTATTCTGCGAATCTTCGTTCTTCTTGGGTAAAGCATCCATCTTGGAGAAACACTTTCCACAACAACGGGAAGAAAAGTCCTTTGAGTCCCAAAAGGCAAATGGGGTGGTCACCACTCAACCAGATAAGAAGAAACTGAGAACATAGCTGCTTCAGACATAACACTGAGACAAAATTGAAAAATCAAAGCAGGGAAAAATGTGAGGTGAGTTTAAGGATATATGAAGGGACCGCTAGCTAAGGTTGTTTCATGGAAAAGACGATGTAATGATGAAGACGTGTGGCTTTTTCTGTGAAAAGGGTTGTTGTGAGATACACATGCAAACACACACACACACTCTCACAAACAAATTTGATTTCAAGTTTGAAGCTATCACCACCTGCTACGCCAACGTCTCTCTGGCTTTCGCTCTCACACAAGAGAACCGCTACGTTCAAAAATATATCAATAAAAAAATTTGAATATGGTAGATGTGGCAGTAAGGCAGAGAGTGTGCTAAAAGACGCTGAACTACCATAATTACTTTTTCGCCCTTTACCTTTTCATACTCATTAACTATTATTATTAGTCCTTCATCCTCTTTTATTTGTCGTAACCTTCTATACGTGTACTTTGCGGAACGAAAACACATTAACATGTTTCTGATTAGGTTTTGCATCCACTTATTGTTCTTCTTACTTACTATGACAAAGTACTTAGAATTTTAATTTAATCCTAATGGAATGACATGATTTAAAAGATCTTGCATACTAATTTAAGAACTAACGGGTTCGATTTTGTGGGGCTTGGTGAAGTTTGTAGTGTGCTAATTAAAGAATTTGTATAGTAATAATAACATAATAATTTAAGTGGGCCGATCATGTTTATGTTTTTAAATTTGAAAATTGTGAATAAAATAGCTTATTTATAAGCTTTAATTGAGAATGCCACCATAATAAGGGCATAATTGGTCCATCTTTGTCTCTATCTGCCAACTGCTCCTATCAAAGATCTTGATGCCATTTATCACCATTGAATTTTCGTTTGATTCGATTGCATTAAAAGGAACAGCATCCTTATTTAAATTCGAATACGGATTTAAGAGCTATAGTTTTTTTCTCTACAGAAGATATTAATTTTTTTGGTTTAATATCAAGCTATTCCGGTAGTAAATTTTGCACATAGATTTTTTTCGGGGTACAGTTTAGTTAGGTCGTTTATTGAAATTAAGCACGTTATCAATTTTTAATCAGTTAAATATTCGTCGCCATAAAATGATCTTCTTACCAAAAGAATTTCTTACCTTCTTAAAAGTGTTTTTCAAACAATAATTTAAAAAAATCCCAAACATGCACAATATTCCACCAAATATTTGAAGATAGGCACCTAGTGGTAAATACGTCCACAAATTGGCCTATTCTACTAACAATTTATCACTGCAATTAATTAGCAGCAGGCAAGATGTTAAATTTTTGGACCTATCTTTATGTATGGATATAACCAATACTTACTTACCATTTGAGAGATATGGATACAGCTTGTCTTTATATATCTTTCTATAATATAATCTTTTCTTTTAAAAAAAAGCATGTACAGTATTCTTTTCTATCATATTATATTATTATATATATTTTTCTTCTTATATTTTCATAGGTATTTATCAGAAAGGTGTCAATTAAATATTTTCTAAATTATTAACATTGTTTACTATAAGAGATATATATATGATGAGGTATGTTGCGTTGACCGGTTACAGGATCCTTATACATATAATAAATTTTAGAAATAAATTATTTAAGAATAATATATATATATATATATATATATTATTAATTTAAATGGTATATAAGCTTAAAAAGATCTTAGATCCAAATTTTTTGTATAAAAAAATCATGCTGAACCTCATCATAATAAGAATGTTCCTCACTCAAGTAAAATTGTCTTGTGATCTAGACTAATATATATATATATATATATATATATATATATATATATATATTAATTTACGAATTAGGTGTAGGAATATAGGTTAAAAGGTTACAAAAATTGTATAATAAATATTTTTTTTGTTATCAATGTAATAATGTATTTTACAAATACTTTAACATAATATCTCGTACTTAGGATTAAAAAAAATGGATCGTAATTTTACACTATTTAAAAACATTTCTTTTCCGTCGACTATTGCTTCGTCGGATTTCCTAATCTCCTGACAAAAATCTACATGAGCATAAAATTTGCCTAATAATCAGGGAATTGTAGTAAAATTTAGTATAAACCATGGTTTTTGAATTGTATAAAGAAGGTCTACGGCATAGGTCAGCCGAAAGTGGGAACTCAGGAAAAAAATAATTCATCGAAGTACTTATGCACATCTCATACACTTGATATGAGCATGGATCCTTCCAGTTGATGAGCGAAAAATAATTGGGTAGGTATGCAATCTAATGTATAGGATATAGGGTTTAAAATATGAAATTTAATGTATAGGGTAGGTATAAAATATAATGTATATGTAAGAGAAAGAAAATTATAAAGAAATAAAATAAATAAATAAACAAATGGATATGATTTTTTACCTAATTGATATAACATTTTTTTTAGAAGCTAAATGTTGATATCTTGTTACTTTAATGAAAAAATAAAAATTGTTTCAGCACTACTTTTTCAACTTAAAATCGGAATGAATTTGATATTTTTACTCTTATCCAATATAATTGTTATTTAAAACTTTCAAGCCGACATGTTATTGCTCTTTTGTGAAAAAAGAAAACAATTTAAATATATAACAGAAAAATTATTAATTAAGATACGAAACTTCAATTCAAATCTCTCTTTAGGTTGAAATCCTATAACCTACAAGCCAACCTATGGATAAGAGGTAAAGGCCAAAATGCCTACAACGGCTCGGACGTTGTTTTTGACAATGGATTAGTTAAAGCAAGGTAAAAAGAGCAACTGTTATTATATCCGTTTGTCCACGAAGAAGCACCGTTATTGACTTTTCTCTGTGCATAGCTTCTAACTTTTTCCAAAGCTCATTTTTTGTTGAACCTTTTTAAATCAAAAGTATGTGGTTATAACAGAGGTACTGACATTTTTTTAACCTAAAAGAAAACAAAAAACTTTAAATAAGCCTCCACTTATAAAGCCCAATGATGGTACTATCTTAAGAACAGTTTCTTTGGGCATTCAAATTTCTGATCTGTTAAGATGTAGCGACTTTTTTTCTATTCAATTTTTTTTAAGTGTGAATAATAATATACAATAAAATGTTACTTTTTTATTTTTTTCATCATTTTAATTATTACTTTAAAATTTAAGATAATGCTTATTATCTTTACTCTATATAAAGATATTAATTATAATAAAATAATCGATAAGAAAATAAAAGATATAATAATTTAATAGAAACGAGAAGATTAATGAATTTTCTTAATTTGTATAAATAATTTTAAATGATAAATAAAAATAAATAAATAATATATAATAATTTTTTATTAATCCAATGCCTTACATTCTATAATTCTTAATAGATTTTATTATATCTAGATAGTTATTATATGCCTTTATACGAATACATAAAAAAATTTGACTTCGAACGAACGTATCTTATAAAATACATATAATTCCACTTTGTTTGCTATACAATCACTTACACATTATAATTCAAAAAGTGGTTTTATAGTCGGTTTGTGTCACCATTTGCCGTTTTCATTGAATTAGCAGTGGAGGAGAAAACTTCAATGTAGTTGAAGTTTGTATTTGATACAACTTAATTTAAGGATAAATTATATTAATATTTTTAAATTTTAATCTAATTATATTTTATATTTTAATATTTTTATTATTATATAAATTATTTTTTAAGTGATATTATTTAGTTACGATATTAAATTTTGCTGTGAAGATAAACTTGTTCCTCGTAGAGAGCAAACATTTTGCATAAAGATCTCTGCGATCCTATAAATTACTCATATCTATTTGAATCTGACGTCCAAATGTTTTTTCCTTATCTTGATCATGCTAAAAATTATTTCTATTGTTTGTTTATGGGAATTCAGTTCTTTAATCTTTAACAAGAATACACCAAACTATTTATAAGATAAACTTTTCTCAAACATTATGGATAATTAGAGGATACACTTATTTAGTCATGAGCATGTGAAATTAGAGGATGATGGTGAACAACATGGATAATTCAAATACTTTGTAACGGTATATAGAAGAAAAAATATACTTTCATTAGCCTAGTTAAACAAGTCGGAACAACTCCCTTAATTATGTTAATTTCAAATTGATTGATAGGTGAAATTACTTATCATAAGTGATGGGTGATAGCTAAATTCATATAATCTGTTGAAGAAGGTCTTTCAAAATCATGGAAATTACATCATTCAAGTGTATACATGTATTGTCATCTTTCAACGGGACTTCAAGTTTCTAACTTAGATTACACAATTTTTAATGTTTTAAAAGATTCTTCGTTTAACTTGGTAAAAAAAACTTCTTTCTTTATTTTTTTCATGTTCTATTTTTTAAGCGTGTGTAACAAGATATATGGATTCAATTTATTGTAAACTTTGTATATAAGAAGAGAAAAGTGATAAAAAGATGAAAATACTTATTCTTTTGTATGATAAATGGATTATGGTGTCGTAGAAATATGTTAAGAGGATAAAAAAGAGTGATAAGGAGGAAAAATGAAAAGAAAGTGTCTAAATTAAAGATAAAAATATTTTTGGAATAAATTTTTGTAATAGATATAAGCTAATTAAGAATTTTTTTGTAAATCTTAAAAAAGCAAAAATATAGTATATAATTATGTTAAAATTTAGAAAATTTGTGTAATTTGTTCGTTAATTAACTATTTAAGCAACATGTCGATGTATATATATATATATATAATAATAATAATAAAATATTTTATTAATTTTAAATTGATTTTAAATATTTAAAATAATAAATTTTATTAAGAAATTATTACATACATATTTATAATTTAATATAATAATTTTATTTAATAAAAGATTTATTTTTATAAACTTAAACCTGCATAGTGCAATAAAAAATATAAATGTGAAAGTTTAGATAAAAAAAATTATAACAGAATCCAAAATTATTTAAAAATTTAAAATAAAAATAAATAAATTAACTTATAAAAAAATTTTAAAGTACTAAAATTACTCATAATTTAAATTAAAACTGAAAATTTAATTAAGTCATTAAAATTGATTTAATGGTAAAAAATTAAAAAGTAGAATAATTTTATATAAAAATCTAAAACTCAAATTTTATTATTTTTTATATTGTATAAAAAAATTAAAAATTTAATTAAACTTTCAAATTTAATTTCTACCTTATATATAATGAATTTTGGCCCAATTTTAAAATCAAACAAACAACAACCAATTTTAAATTAATAAAATTTCTCTTGATCCTTATTTTCTTTCAAACAAACATAGGTTCACTAGTTAATATTTCCAATCGTTGCATACCTTGTACATAATGATCTTTTCTAATAATCAATTATAATCTTTTCTAATAATATTCAACAAACAGAATCCTTTTTTTTTTTAATTCAAATTAGTAACTAATATATATAATTTAAATTCTTATTCCAAGAAAAAATATGCGGTTGAAATTCAAGTAAAAGGTTATTTTTAAGAAAAATATTTAAAAATAAAATAGGTATATATTTGTTATTTTTAAATAATATGTTAAAATAAAACAATTAAAAATATAAAAAATATATAATTAACATTTTATTATGTAAAATTTAATATATCATTTGTTTTCTCATGTGATGTAGAAAATAATATGCTCTAATGTTAAGTTTCTATCGCATGGTGATGTATATATTTATTTTTATGATTTACATATTAATAAATTTTTATGTAAAAACTTTATTTTATTGTGATGTTAAATATTTACTTTTAAAATGAAATTTTTTATTATGGTGTTACTTAAAAAACTGTTCTTATTATTTAGATATCAATACGCTTTTTATGTTATGATTTTGTCATCATGTAGTGTAAATATGTATTCATTATGATTTAAATATTTTGTATCCCATTTAATATTGTAAACATGTGTGATATGATGCATTGACTTCCAAGTTCCACTCAATAAACTTCGGATTGGGAACTTTCTTCTTTATGTTTAACCAAAGTTGTCTTTTGAATACAGGATGTTGCTTTTTATTTTTTCTTTTCAATTTTTTCTTTTATTTTTTTAAATTAAATATTAAACGTGCTTTTGAAACCTTATGTTTGAAGAACATACGCAGTTACACATTTTTCACGCAACATTTTAAAAATTTATATTTTTATTTCAGAAACATCTTTCTAGATCTAATGAACACATTGCAATTTACCTTTCGAATACATATTTTAAAAAAAATTTAAATCTCCTAAATTTATATTTTCGAACACTAAATCTATAAGAATAATTTTATTTTATTTTTTTACATAACAGCACAGATATAAAAAGTAAAATGAAAAAAACGTAAAATGCATCTCATGGATTTAATATACATTTTAGATTTAAAGAAGTTATTAATCATTACAAATATCATAATATTTTAATTTAATTTCTATTATAAATTCAAACCATATAATTTTATTAAATATAAATTTAAGGATCAAAATAAAATAAAATAAAACTTTCATAAAAATTAATTAAAACTAAAAATATTCGTATTTTATAAGGAAAAATAAGTTAATTAAATATATTTTTTTATTTAGAACAAAATCATCCATCATTATTTTAAAAATGAATTACATAATATTATCTTTAATATATATATATATATATATATATATCACTACTTTTTAATATATATTTTAGATTTAAATAAGTTATTAATAATTAAAAATATCATAATATTTGATTTCAATTTCTATTAAAAAATTCAAATCATATCATTTTTATTAAATATAAATTTAAGAATTAAAATAAAATAAAACTTTCACAGAAATTAATTAAAACTGAAATTTTTTATATTTTATAAAGAGAAATAAGTTAATTAAATCTTTTTTTTATTAAGAACAAAATCATGCATCATTATTTTAAAAACGAATTACATAATGTTATTTTTAATACGCAAAAAATAATAAATTTAAAAATTTATATAGATTATCAAAAATATTCAATCAATTTTAACAATATCTATTAATGTAAAATAATATTCTTTTCGTTTATTTTTGTTTAAAAAAATAAAAATTCCTATAGTTATTCTAGTAAATTATTATATTTAACATTTTTATTTTTTACATGAAAAGTAAAATTGTAATAAACAGAGAAAGATAATAATAAAATTTATAAAATATAAAAAAATAAATAAAATTAATTATATTTCTATATGTGTGCTTTTTCATAAATAAAAAGACAGAGTAAATAGTAATATAATGTGTTAAAATAAGGCATGCTGAAACTGCATTAAAAGAAAGTCACGGTTTGACTTTTAAAACGGAGCTCCGGCATGTGACCAACCCCAATTAAAAAATAATAAATCATTAATGAGTTAGATACGAAAATCAACCTAAATTCAACAGCTAATAAATTTTTAAAAATTATTTTAAAATAAATAAAAATAGATGAAATAACTATATATATATATATATTAAGACAATAATTTTTATTATTAATTATGGTATGATACCAATTTTCCTTGTTATTTTTCATAAACTTCGATTTTATTTATAACACTTTCTTTAAAAATATATATAATTTTTGATATAAGATTTTGTATAAAATATTAAAAACATATTTTTATATTTTATATTCATAGTTGTTGTGTTTTTATAATTAATATAATAACAATAATGATTTTTTTAAATAAATTTAAATATAAAAGAGTATAGTAATTTTTTTATAAAAAAAATAACATATTGACTTATTTTGACATTTTTTAATTTATATAATTTAATTGAAAAAATCTTACATATAAGACTAGAAAATATATAATACAAGTACTTTATTATTCACTAGACTAAAGAAAACTTGGAATGGTTGATTAAAATAATATATTTATTAAAAGATAACAAAATAATGAGATTTTAAAATATAGTATTAAATTAGGGTAGTCATTTTTTTTAAGATTTTGAAGTACCGTAAAATTTTTTTTACCGCTGTAAAGAATTTTAATCAGTTAAAAAATGTATTAAAAATGCCACAACAAAGCATGAAGAAAAGATTATGTCTATATTTTCCAACGGCTATAAACCACAGTAACACTATGTTTGACAATTTTAGACTGCCATAAAGTTTTAAAAAGAAAAATAAACTAGTTTGATGATATATTTTAAAATAATACTATTTTAATATTTTATTTTAAAATATATTATTTTTATGATCATCTATTTTGGCTTGGCTGCCTGTTTGCAAAAATTTAAGGTTATGAACAGGAGCCGAATAGGATGAATTACCCTAAGCTTAACGAGACTAGAGAATTTAACCTATTCTCTAAAATTTAAGATGCACGTATGATAAATTTATTGAATATGTAGGCTTTATTTATATCAAAGTTTTATATAAATATGTCTTGGAAACCATGTTTAAAATTTTACTAAATGAAAACAATAGTTTAGATAGGTTAAAACATTACCTATAAATAGATTAATAAATTTAATTTATAAATAAATTAAAAATTAAATATTTGAATAAATATAAAATTTTAAAATACTACAATATAAATTTATACGACAATAAATATGAACATATATATTATTATTATTATCATTATTATATTCATTCAACTAGATATGTTTGTTAATATTAACAAAAATTAAAATTGTCTAAAGTTTATTTTTTATAATTCTAAATAGATTTATAAAAAAGTTTGATTTATTTTTTATTTAGTATATAAATGTGTGTTTGGATAAATAATTACAAAAGTAACTTTAATAAATTTAATTTTATAAAATTTATTTACTTAAAAATAATTTTGAAGTGATATAATTTATATTTAATTTTTTTTCAAAAATGAGAGTTTATTAGTAATAAAATATATAAAAATAAATAAAATATAATAAAATAAAAGTAAGATTAATTTTTTTTCTATATTTGATATATATTAGATAATAAATTAAATAATATTAATTTATCTTATTATGTATTTAAGATAAATTAATATAATAATAAGATAAAATATAAATTATATATAATAAAATAAAAAATTATAATTATACATAAATACAGGACATATATTTATTTATATTTATAATTTAACAATTTAATTTTTTTAAATCTAAAGATTTATATCCGGATATATTTGGATACAGGTCACTGTGGTTTATATTGATGCTAATAATAAAATTATAATTTTATTACAATTATGTATGATTTTTATTTTTAATTTATTTTTTAATAAATATATAAAATTAAAAATAAGATAATATTAAAATTTATTTATAAAAAGAAAATGTATTTTACAAAATTATCTTTTATAAAAATATTAAAATTAATATATTTTTTTTATAAAAATACTCAAATAAATTTTTTATTAAATTAATTTCAAAATATTTAACGTGATATGATTTCAAGATATTAAATTATTTTCAGAAAAATAATTTCAAAACACTAAAGATAATATTAAAACTAGTATTTACAAAATCAAATTTTTAATAAAAATAAGGATGAAAATTTGATGGAGGAACGATGGCCGTAAACATTTTGTGTGCTCTAAGAAGTTCCGTAAAGGAAAGGGAAGGCAAACCGCGAGGATGTAAGAAAAAAAAAATATGCATAAGCTGTTTTATAACAAAAACAGATGATTTCACATCAATATCATTAAAATTTTAATAGCACTCTCATGAAATTTACATAAATATTGGAGAGGAAAATGTTAATCCAATTTTAAATTAGTTTTAGGTGATAAAAAATTATAAGTTTTTATTAAAAATATTTAAGTTTTTAATAAAATTTACTATTTTTAAATACAAATATGAAAAATGATGTTAACAAGATCTTTTCACATGTTCCTCTTCAAGCATTGTATATAGAACTACTTTTAAAGACGGTAAGTACCTTGGTTGGTTAAGAAAGGGAACAAACTGCAGCTTCCATATGAAACAGCATATTAGGGAAGAAAATAATCTATTTAGTTTAATAAACGAACCAAACCGAAACTTCCAACTGAAAGGTTAGGTTTGTAAAGAAAAGGACTCACCTTAACAATGATACTCAACATATTATTTTATTTATTTTTTTCTTACCTGGAAAGAGTAATAATCGTGTTAATCGTCGTTACAACATGTATTTCCTAATTTACTCAATATTTGATCATTAAACAAAAATAATTGTTAGACAAGAAAAGAAAGAAGTCCGAGGAGGAGGAGAAAACGTGGTGGGAGTCATGGGGCAGGACATAGCAGGAGGGAAGAAAAGGGGCAAAAGACAGATCAGAATCTGATAGGAAGAGAAAACGTGATGGGGGAGTCATGGAGCAGGGCATAGCAGAGAAGGAAGGGGGCAAAAGACAAATCAGAAACTGAGAGGAGGAGAAAACGTGACGGGGGAGTCATGGAGCAGGACATAGCAGATAAGAAAGGGGGCAAAAGACAAATCAGAAACTGAAAAGGAAATGAACAAAAGCATTCGGATTCGGAAAGGCACCAAACTATTACCTGAACCTGTCTATCTCCGCCCCGAGCACGCGCCTCCTTCACCGTTCGCCCTTGTACGTGCAATTTCTTAATTTCGTTCTATTCTCATGCTATATGTATTACTCTGCTTCAATTTTTGGTTCTGACATTTAATTGCTGCTTCTCGATGTTTACTTGTTTGATGCATGTTCCCTTGACATTTGATCAAATGAAACTCATTCATTCGTTAATTATTATTATTATTTTAATTTTATCTTCTATGTTTATTTCTCTGATCATATCAGATAGTTTAGGTATCGAATTATATCCTGTCGTTGGAGTACACTTATTGTTGGAATTTTATCAGCTTTGTACTTGTTTTGATCAATCATTTCCTTGTAAGAAATAAATAAACAAGTAGACGAAAATCAGAATGAGATTTTTATGTTCTGTTTACCTGCTCTATTACAAAGGAGAATTTTTAGGTGCCAGGCAGAATCCTTTTTCCCATTTGTCAAAATGATCCAGCATCATGTTAATTTGTGTAGGGACACCTAGGTTAAAGACGAAAGACAAAAAACAAAGACTAATAGTCTCGTGTGCATGTTTGGTTTAGCTACCTTGCGCTTATTATCAACTTTTAAAGACCATCCAAGTTTGATGTTGTGCAATTAGCATTGAACATGAACAATTTTCATTGCTTAACTAACCCGTTTTGTGTTTGGATGGAGGAGTTTGGAGGAAAAGGAAGGGCAGGTTAATTTTCTCCTTTTGAATTTAAAGAATTTTTTAAAATAAA
The DNA here is from genome assembly GCA_037954105.1 of Canavalia gladiata. Classification (NCBI taxonomy): domain Eukaryota; kingdom Viridiplantae; phylum Streptophyta; class Magnoliopsida; order Fabales; family Fabaceae; genus Canavalia; species Canavalia gladiata. The sequence continues at coordinate 14,738,030 of CM075668.1, forward strand.
ATTGCCTCTCTCCCTCCCTTCTCTTCCCCACCAAACTTGTCCATCCAAAAATACCTTTAAATAATTCAAATACAGCTTTCATAGGTGTTATGGCCTTAAATGGATTTGGAAATTGGGTAAACTTATGATGAAGAAATTGAAGAATTCTGTGCTTGACTTCTAATAATTTTTTTTGTCAAAGCTGCTGTAGGTACTATATATACTGCAATTCTACCAATTTGGTTGAGACTCACATACACGGCAAGGACCATCCTATTTCTTGCTCTGGACTTGATCCTGAACGTTTGTTTGAAACTAAACGTTTTACACTCACTTTGGTCATTGATGTGGCCTATATACTTGCTATTCAACAAGATTCTCAAGACAGGAAATGAAAGGGAATTAAAAGGAGATAATTTGAATGCAATAGATCCATATCTGTTTCAGCAATCATCAAGTAACATAGATTCCCATCCTCCCTCCTTACGCCGTTCACTGTTCATTGAAGTAAGTGCATGTGATTTGTGTCTGAAATTTTGTTCTTTACATATTAGACTACAAATATTTCCTGTTGGTTATATCTGTAATAAAGTTTATCTAATAATGCTTATAGGTACCGCACATAAACCAAATATATACATGGGATTGCGGCCTTGCTTGTGTCTTGATGGTTTTGGAAACTATTGGTGTCAACAACTGTGATATTGAAGCACTGGCTGAACTATGCCTCACAACTAGGTCTTTCGCTCTTTATAAAGTTTAAAATTGTAGTTACCATGTCTTATGAAATGCTCGAAAATCCTAGAAATACACACATGACTATGTTTAATGCAACTAAGAAGTGTAGTTCAGAGTCTTCAGACTTCTTTAATAGGTTAAGAAAGGTAAAGTCCCTAGAGTAAGCACACTCACAACCTTGTTTGAGACTCTCTTTGGGTTCCACACAAAGTTGTGAGAATATACTTTGTAGGAATTTTCCTATGCTAGTATATCTCCAGTTCTCCTTTCCTCTCTGTCTTCTTTTAATTGAAAATTATTTTAATCAAGTGACAGGGTTTCTTAGTATCTTTATATTATATTTTGGACCAAAGTATCATCAAATTTTGTAGACTAAAATACTCAATGCATGTACTTGCCACATTGTGATCAATATAATGATATTACATATGACTAGCCTCCTCATTGGTCCTTTCCTCTTTTATTAGCCAAGAGTTGTCACTAACTTTTACATCTTGTTACCTAAAGATAATCAGATAATCTCGCTTTTATTGTGTTTTAACAAGTATATTGTATATTCTAATCATTGTTTGATAATTCCATGGTTGTTGACATTATTATTATTATTATCAAATACATTTTCCTTCTAAGGTTTGTAAAAGCAACTATCCTAAAATTTTAAGCTGGTAGGTAAAGTAAAATGAATAATTGGATTACATTCCAAACACCTCTCATGCAAAGCCTTTGTGATTGGCCTTGAAGTGTGGATAATGCACAAGCCCCCTACATTTTGCTCAAATTTAACATAAAATGTTGAGAAGAATGGGATGGCAAGAGGCAATTTTTAGACTACTTAGTCATAGAGGCTTTGATACTTTGTCACAAATTAACTCTCCCAAAAGCTTAAGCTTTTGGGCTTTTGGGCTTTTGGAAGTAGATCTTTCTGGTTTTTTAAGCTCCCCCAACCCAGTAAGTGGTATTAAAGCCAATGGTTCAGATAGGACATGTATGAAAAGAGCATTTGTGGGCCAAAAAGGAGGAGACTTGGCTTTTGGTGACAACGTTGAATACTTGAAAGGCTTCTACTTGAGGGTCAGTATCTTTGTGCAGGGTTCACACTTGAGAGGTAGATAATTGGAAATTCAAGTAAGTTAGATGTGGGTATCAAAGTCCAATAATGAAATGGTATGGACAAATCAAAGGCTTTGTAAGTAGAAAGAACTCATAGATCTAATGCCTTAACTCTTAAGGTTTTGGGTCAAGATCTGGTGTCTGGCCAATTGTGTGATTCTTTGCTTAGTTTGTTGGATGTGGATCTCCCTGGTCCCCAATGCAACAGGTTTTAGAACACTTGGAAAGTATCCTTTTTCTCCTATGGAAGCGTGTGTTCAAATTTGAAGCTTCCATTTGCTGGTGAACATACTAACTAGATTCATTAGAATAAAATTGCCAAAGACTTGATAATCAATTATATAAATGAATTGATTATTTCATCCTCTATTTAGAGTCCAACAGTCAGGACTAAAGGTTGCTTCAGAATCTTTTGTCCTTTTTTTTACCTACACATAAAATCAATCATGAAATCACAGAGACTCCTTATTTTCGCAGGTAAAGTTTCAGAAAGCAACTTGGAAGCTGGTCATCATGTATTGATAGATTTGAAAATATAAGAATTAGGGTAGTCTGGTTCTGCATGTAATTTGTTACACTGCTTGTGATTCAAGTTACAAATTTAATTTTGACAACAATAGCATTTGATTTACCCATCAATCTGAATCAAATGCTAAAATAACTGAATATCATGTACACCAAAAAAAAAGACATGAATATCACAATTCGATATGAAAATATATGATGAACTTCTGACTAGTCTCACTTTTTATCACTGTTTTGCAGCATTTGGACTGTTGATTTGGCGTTTTTATTACAGAGGTTTTCCATTCCTTTTTCCTACTTCACAGTGACATTTGGTGCAAACCCAAACTATTGTGTTGAGTCATTTTACAAGGTGATTGGTTCACTGTCATACTGAAATAGTTACAGCTATAAACTCTTTAGTTTTTTTAGTGACCCCCCAATATGTTCCTCAAAGGATTTTTGAAACATCAATTAAGTCCTCAAATCATGATTTTTGTCATTGAACAGTAACTTTTGGACTATTTTGATGCCACAAAATAAAGTGATGCAGTAATCTTTTAAAGAGCAAATTAATTTTCCTAAAATGTCTTGAGAACCAAAATGGGGCGTTTGTTTTGACTATAATGTCTTTGCTCCTGTCTTTAGTTGAAGAAATTGAAGATATAAAATTTTCTGAGAGTAGTTGAAATATGAATTTGAGATATTTTGGCATCAAATTATTATCCAAGAGAAGGGCATAGAGTTAGGTGATTCACTAGTGTTGACAGAAAAGTGGACTTGTATTGCCTAAAATGTACCCAAGCTTGGCTCTGGGTCTTAATGATTATCATGATTGAGTGGAATGGTGCCAGTTTATAGGTCATATGGCATGTCCAGTTTTATGATTTTCACATTTGATGTTGATTTATTGGAGATTCTGAAAGAACCATGCCAAGCGGATCTTTCTTCTGCATGATTTTAATGCTTTGTCCACTAATTGATTCAAGTTATAAAATTTTGTTTTAAATATTGCACAGGAGGAATTGCCTAATGATCTAGTGAGAGTGGATAAATTATTTCAGAAAGCAGTGGAGGCTGGAATTGATATACAGGTATGCTGCACCTTTTGTATTGGATTTCTTCGGTATCAATTTGAGAGAAGTTGTAAGATTGCCGCCTATTGGAGAAGAAAACGAAAAAGCTACAATAATATATCTTTCAATCTATGTTTTATTGTTACATTTGTCTTGGTAGGAACTAGGAAATAATTGACGGGTGTGAAATCAATTGCAGTTTTACTACATACATTGAGCTATTAGGAAATCAGTTTTTTTATAAAGCTTTTTAAAATGGTGTTCTCTAGCTGATTTGTTGGAAAGGAAGAAATTGACCAGTAGAACTTTATGGTTATTGTCTTTTCTTCTGTGTGGAGACATTATATTTGCTTACGACTTTGTTGTTTATTTATAAGTAGTCAGCAAACCTTTCCTTCTTTTTACAGTGCAGGTCAATTAGTGGAGAAGAGATATCTATTCTCATATTGTCTGGGAAATATATTGCTATTGCATTAGTTGACCACAGCAAATTGAGGTACAGTTTGCTTAAAATCCTTTCTTTTCTTTCTGGATTTAAGCCTTAATTGACAATAGTTATATTCCAAATGCTATTACCAACCTTGGATAACACCTGGGGTAAACCAAGTTCATTCATTGACTCATTTTTTTTTATAAGATAATTTTCTACCCTGTGTGTAATGTAAAATCTTCGCTACTTTGTTTTCTCTTTCCTCAATAATGTCATTTTCTTTGGTGATGGGCAATTCTATGTGCTTCTGAAAAGGTTCTATTTCAGTCATGTCTTGCAAGAAGATTTTCATGTCCCTGGCGTCTTCAGCAACAACCCTGGCTACACAGGTGAACAATTATATTTTAGCTTTAACTTATTTGTAATTGTTTTGGATGTATTCCTTCCAAGTGGAAGCTCCTACCATACAACCGTCCTATACATGTGTGTAGAACTCCATTTGATCTGTTTGCTTTAATAATACCTGTGGTTTGCATGATCTAAATGACTTCTTCATATGATGAGTTTAGACAAATATATAAAACATATTATTGTATTTCAATTTTTTATTAGGGTAATGGGCAGCAAACATTTCTGTGGGTTTTCACTGACCTTCCTTCAAGAAGTGTGTTAAATCTGATTTAAAATATTTTTATTGGTATATCTAACTGGGACGTGCTAGTACTTATAGACAATTCTTCCCTCCTGTAAAAAGCCTTCTGTTAAATTCATGTTGAAGACGTATGTCTTAATTTAACTCAAAAAATATTAAATCCTTTGAAGTATTTTTCTTTTGTAAACAAAAACAATGTGTTCAACCTGAAAAATAAAAAAATAACCAAGTTTATGTTGATGAGTAAGGACCCAGTTGGTTTCTGTTTTTTTTTTCATTTTTTTTTCAATTTCCATTACAAAAATGACATACTGTTTTCATTTTTGTTTTTAAATTTTTTTAGAAAATAATGAAAACAGTTTTTAATTATTTTAATTATTTCCTATATAAAATTTTAGAAATGGAAACCAAAATAAAAATAAAATGACATTTTTGTAATTAAAACAGAAAAGAAGATATGGAGACAGAAACCAAACAAGCCCCTTGACTTGAAGGACGGATGTGACCTGGGTTGTTTGCTTCATTACAAAATCGGACATTTTAATGCAATATATAGGGCCAGTGTTATGGTTGCATGTACGCCATGCACCCCTTTGCCTCATTCAATGAATCAATATCAATTGTCTTAAATAAATGGTCAAAAAGCTTTTACTTTGTGGGACTCTAACATGTAACTTATTGATCCATGACGCACGACTATCATGGAGTATGGTGGAAACATTGGCTACATGTGGTAGGAAGTAAAAAACTGATTTCAAGTTGTTATGTAATGTGTGACTCGTTCAAACAACATATAGGTTTTGCTTTCCTAAAATTTGCTGTATAATAGAAAAAATAAAACTTTTATAACATGAGAAGGAAAAAACCATGGATTTGAACTGCATTGCCATAACTTGTGTTTGGCACATATATAGTTTAGTGCTTGTTAATAATGAGTGTTAGGGACCTATTTGGATCCTAACTAAATTGACTAAATGTATAAATAAATAGTCAAGTCGACAAGGGATAATGCCCATGACTTGTAAGAAGGTATCTTGGTAGGATATGGGTAGGAAATTTTCCCGAAGAGCCTTAGGCCTCAAAATAGGAGATGCCACGGTTATCATAAGATGGAGAAAAAACTCATGACAACTTTTATAATGATGCCTTCGAGTCAATCTCATGACAACTAGACAAAGGATGCCTTTGATTGACTAATGTCTACCTTAGTCCATACATAACTGTTGAATTTAGGGGGAGATTTAAGATGGAGAAGAGAATATTTTATAGAGAATCTAGAAAATGAAAATGGTTTCTTGTTCAGTACTTCTGTTATGCAACACGTCCGTGTATATTATAGACACTATAGACTTATAGTGAATGCTATGTCCAAGACTAAGAGTAAATGAGTGCAACTTCCTAAGTACTAGTTCCTAAGAATATTAAATGCATTTCAACATGTGATACATGAATTGCGCATAGTTCTAACGCTTCCCTTCAAGTTTTTTTTTTTAATTTGTACGCTCCCCTTTAAGTTTAAGATAATTTTTTTTAAGCTTGTTACAATAACCTGTTTTTCTCAATAATATGAGACCTATTAAACTCAGTTGAAAAGACAACATAGGGCTTGATTAGACCAGAGAAGGACCACTGAACACTCTATTAGTAGTTGGAGATTGACACGACTTGAATTTGATGCAGCAGTTGGAGATTGACACAACTGGAGATTTGACAGGGAGTTCACTATAATGATAACTTCTTAGAAGAGGCCATTGTAAAAGCTGTCGGCAAGATTGCCACAAAGTGATTAGAAGGTCATAGGAAAAGGTAACTTGCAATTGAAGGTCATCGAAATGTTACTACAAGTTTGTAAAAAAGTAGCCAAAGTCGCCAGAAGTTTGACAAAGAAGTTGCCAACGGTTGCAGGTCATGTGTCACTAGAATGGTTCGATGGTGTAGGAGAATGCCTGTTGGAAGAAGGCGGAAAATAGAGAAGAAAGAAAAAAGCTACTAAAAATCAGAACAGTTCCACAGTTTAGGAACGTGGTAGCGGAACTATGACAAGACAGGTCACAATGGATGGTACAAGCTTCAATACCATCTTGAATTTAGTGGAAGATTTAAGATTGAGTTGCTAAATGGAGAAGAGAATATTTAGATAGAATCTAGATAATGAAAACGGTTTCTCATTCTACTACCATTATTGTTGTGCGTTTACTGTGCGTACAAAGTTTTACCCACGGACAAGTGCACTCGTCGGTGTAGAAAAGGGTATTTAAAACCCTTAATATCGTTCCCACAGAGACTATTTTAACAATTTTGAAAAATATTAAATCCTAATTTTTGAGCTCACCAGAAAAGAGTTTGTCTAGAAATATCTAAAGTGAATGCAAAAGAGGAACAAAATGAGAGTAAAAAATTTAAAGACAAAAGAGCACAAATACGAGTTCAATTATGAAAAGACACGAGACTTTAGTTTCCCTTGTAACTTTACCCAATTCCATCCTAATTCCCTTATGAATGATTTGAGTCAATTGCTAACCATCCGTTCTAATTCTATTACTACCCAATGATAATGCAATAGCAATATTCTTTCCCTTACGTTACTACCCCCAATGATTATGCAAGGTATATAATGAAGAGAAACATAAAGAACGTAAGGACTTGTTAAATTAATAACTGATTAGAAATCAAGGATTCCGATTGATCCTCCAAAACCCTTAGATTCAGTTTATCTTATAGTTCCGTTAGTTAGGTAATGGTACGATCGCCTATCCCCTAATTAACTTAGAAATTAATTCTCATTAATTAATTATGCATAATAAGGAAAACACAATTGAATAGAAATACGCAATCATTCATAAAAAGGAAAAAGGGTTCAATTGGTTACATACTAATCCCATAGAACAATCCATAATCCTAATTCTAGGAGAGAATGACAAAACCGTAGTGCCAGCAACACTGGCAATAGGACGTTACAACTCGTACTGTAAAAAGCTTCTGCCTCTGAAATCCTACGGGAGGATACTAAAAGAGAGATGAGAATGGAATGGTGTGTCTTCGGGATAATGATATGCCTACGCCCCGGAGAGTGGTGTGGCCTCTGGAGCCTAGGGTGGTTTTATATGATATAGTAGAGTCTCCCTTTTATAGGCGTGGAATAGGGTTTCAATATGGTGGACCTGGCTTGACTTAGCCGCTTCCTTAGCCGTCGTGACCAATCTACGTAATCTTCTAGTACCGTCGGGCTAACGTGTCATTGTCGCATTAAATGTATTATCTTTTTATGTTTCTTTTACCTTCTATTTAGTTCAAAACTTGCCTATTTTCGGATTCTTAGCTTGCGTGAATTTCTACAAAAATAAGAAAAATTAGGTAGAATTACAATTAAATAATCATAAATTATATTGTAATTATAACTAATTTTCTGCAAATAAATCAACAGAATGGTGGTTTATCAATTATGCAAAACATCCATATACAGTAGTGTGTACTATTTCCTTGGCTAAAGCTTGGCTAAAGCGTAAACGCATGCAATCTACTAATTCCTATGAATACTAAATGCATTTTAATTGGTGATACATGAACCGCACATAATTCTAATAGACTTAACATGGAATTAGGGCCTGAGTTCGTGCTCTTTTTGCTTTTACCCAAAATGAACAAAAGCGACCTGTACCCTAAACCCTTCGACCGATCAAAAGCAAATTGACACTTGAAGGCAACCTTACACCTAGAACTTAATTAATGTCTTTTGTCCCATTTGGGTCATCCTGTGGAGCCAAAACATGTGACTTTTCATGGACGGACATGAAACAGATGCCCTAAATGAAGAAACCAAACAAAAGCATCATGAGATTCCCCCGTATCGTTCCGCTAGGTAAACCAAGAACAACCCATCCGCTCATTACAAGCCACATGGACTTGAGAGCCTAGCACCACCATTTATACACACCTCGTAAGTTTGTAGACCCACGGATTTTCCTTTTCTCAATATTTGTATTTCCCCTTTTCTTTTATATCCATCCCAAAAATATAAGTACTGTGAATGTATGTTTTTAAGGACATGGAAGCTAATGTACATTTTATGGATCACCCTGTATTGTAGCTATATTAAGTATTTCTGCTGAAAATGACTTCAAAGACTGATAGTTGTTGATCTCGTTAAGTTCTAATTCCTGATCTCTCCAAGATTATGCTTGCTTGCAACCATGAATAAGAGCTGGCATTTTTCTAACATCTGAAAGACGAGTCAATATTCTAATGACAGATTTATACTTCTATGAGTACTCATCCCAACATTCTAAAATTAATCAGTTTATAAATCAATTAATAAGTAGAAACATTCTATTGACAGGTCACTATGTGCTGATATGTGGCTATGATGCTGGAGCAGATATGTTTGAGATTAGAGATCCTGCCAGCACTAAGTATCCTCTTTTCCCTGTTTCTACTTTTGGTTTTATATTATAACTTAATATTTTATTCTTCTTAAGATCTTTCACATTATAGTTGGATCATAAACTTGACATTTGGATCTATAGCTCATTTAATCATTAAATGAGTCATCTTTTCTTTTTTCTTGAGGAAATAAAATATTTATAAGGCTTATATAAAATTAGATAAAGTTGTATAAGCAATATTTGTTTCTCTGAATGTCACCATTCTTTCCATTTTCATCATTATTTCCATGTTATTGTAACAAATCCACTGAGAATTTCATTTTTCAGTAATTTTGTGTTGCATGAAAGATTATTGTAATACAGGTTCAAAGTGTCATTTAACATAATGGCTTCTAGTTTTAAGTCTTTCACGCTTTGTTTGGATGATTTGAGAAATAGGAAAGAAAGAAAGAAAATAAAAATGTAAATAAAAAGGAAAAATGAGTTATTTGCATGGATAGAAATAGGAGAAAAAAAAGTTCTTTTATTTGGACGGGTGAAAAGAGAACAGAAAAAAAAATATTAGTATTATAAATTTTATTTTATATAAATTTTAAAAAAATAAAATTTAACATTAAAAAATTAATTTTTTTACTATGTTTTTTAATTTTTAATAATATATAATAATTTTAACAATTTAAAATAAATAAAAACAAAAGAAAGTGACATCTTCCCATCCATTTTTTCATCTTTCTTAAGGGGTTTATTTTTTGTGTGGGACTTGCAAAAATTCTTTCCTTCCCTCTTATTTCCAAGCTCAAACCAACATGGAAAACATTTTCATATTTCCTATTTCCTACGAAACAAACAAAGCATTTGGGGAAAAAAGAAAAGAAGCTCATTTTATTTTAGGTAAAATCATATGGCATATTCTATTGCATGGGTATATAGTGAGGTATGTGTGTCCTTAGGATCTTTACAATAACAGAGATTCATATACAGTGGTTTTAAGACAATGTTGCACAAAGTGTGTCTTTTAGGTATCATATGAATCAAACAAGAATTCTTAATATGAAATCTAAAACTTTAGATAATCACTGAGAGGAAAAACTTTTTACGGTAAAGATTTCTCATGAAATCAGTAGGAATAAATATGTTTAACTGGAGCTGGTGCAAGTCATAACTCAACAACTCATTTTTCAAGGCAACCTAAATTTATGCCACATTACTGAACGGAGTTTTTTTAATAGAATTTATTTTCTGCATACTCTCTTTTTTATGCTTTATACATTAAGGGTGCATTTTGAGAAACAACTTCATTAAACATGGATTCGATAAGCTCTTATCATATGAGGGCTTATGGCATACATTTGATTATAAAATTTATTGAAATAAGTTAATAAAAGGCTCATGAGAGTTGTAAGTTATTTTCATAAGCTCCTCATAAGTTCTTCCAAATGCTTTCTTAGTAATAAGATGCTTAAAGTGGTACCTAAGTCATTGGACTCTCCCCCTAATATACTAGTATTTTGGATTCGGCTCTTCTCATGTGTTTAAGTCATAACCACTTATTCATTGTTCCTCATATTGGCTGCGTCTGCGCTGATGAGCATTCATATTAATGTGATTTTTAAAGAAAGTTCTTTCCAGTTCCAATGTTGGATTATACTCATAATGGTTGGATTCTGATTGTGTCATTGTATTGTTTGTTAAGCCTTTGGTTTTACTGGATAAACCATTTGTTTCTATAAGTTATTGTGTGAGCATGCTAAATTGCCAACGTTTGGAACGGTCAGAGTTCTACTGTCAGTTATGGTTACAGTTTTGGCTTATGGGGTTTAAATTATCAAATTTGCGCATACTACTTTTACAACCTTATAGATGATGAAATAACCTGCCAGATCATACTAGTAGCATAGGCAAACAAACTGTCCCTCAACTGAATCAATTTTAGATATCTACGCACACGCTTTAGATGACAAAAACCATTCATGTGAATATTCATAAAATTGTGTTATGCCTCATGGTTCTGGCTTGATTCCTTGATATAGCAAAGGGCACAACCCAGACAAGTAAAATGACATTGGTCAAATCGTCAAATTATTTTATTAATATCATAAACAATATGCTGGAATATGACAGACATCTGCATACCATTGGAGTAGATAAATTATTGCCTTGTTCTTTTTGTGATTTCGATCCTAAAGTAAGTTGATTGGTCATGTTCCTAAATTCACAAGTTTGAAATTCCCGAAAAAATATGCAGGAAACATAAGAGGATCTCTTCAAAGTCCTTAGACGAAGCTCGCAAAGCCTTTGGTACTGATGAGGATCTTCTCTTGGTAAGTTAATGCTTCATATACTTCAAATCATCTTTCACCAATCTCTTTGATATATGCTCTAATAAAGTTTACCTCAAAATAAAGTTTTAGCCGGGATTCTGTTAAACTTTATCTTTTCCGATTGACCTATATTTTAAAATAAGTTTAATCGTAACTTTTATTTACTTTTGGCTAACTTAACGAGAGGTGGAGGAGTGGTCTTAGGTGGGTAGGAACCTGAGATATATTCAGCCTGATCATGGAGAATCTAATGCTAGCAAAAGGCTTGAAGTGATCTAAGTGCTAGCCTCACAGTGAATTAAGGCTAAAATACAAGAATCTCATTTCCAAGTATAGGTCAATTTTAGCGAAACCCCTATTGGTAGACCCTATATCCTTCAACTTTTCAAACCATGTATATTGACTCCACGTAGGAGGTTTTCTTCATCTACACAAGGGACTAATTTTACCCTGCCTTGCAAGATTTGGTAAGTTTAGGGAATCAAGATGTGAAATTTTGAACAGAGTTTTCTAAATCTGACCTGCAGATGGAGAGGGTTCCTCTCTACCTAAATTAAATCCGTCGTTAAAAATTGTAATTTACAAAATTGATTTAAAAGTATCTTGGGTCTATTATACAAAACAAAGGAGAAATAGAGGGTGATGTAAACCATATGATTCAAGTGGGGTGGATGAAAATTGAGGAACGTCTCGTGTGTTATATATGTGACAAAAAGGTGCTGTTCAAGCTTTGGGGAAAGTTCATTGTACAACTACAAGACTTGCAATGTTATACGAAATGAAATATTGGGTGGAGAAGAGCCATCAGAGAATAATTTCACTGTAACAGAGATGAGAATGTTGCATTGGATGAGTGGACATACTATATAGGGTTAGGACTGAATGCATGAGAAAGTTGGGGTAGTACTAGTACCTATTCTGAAAAATGGAAAATTTTTACCTTAGATGGTTTGGTCATTCAGGTTTTTGTGGAGAAGACTTGTAAGAAGACCGAGAAAAACTATATGATATTAGATTTTTATCGCTATTAGATGGATGGTGATAAATATATATATTTATCCTGTATGCTCCTGCATAGAAGGTTTATTGCCCATGGAATTAGCCAGTGAACCATAGTTCTCTGTAAATCCAAGTCAATGTGATTTGTCATCGCAAGTAAGGTTATTTTGTGAAACTGTTTGTTTATTTCTGGTGTAAAATGCTTAATAGACTCCTGTAGGCGATTATATGTTTTGCAGAACAGTGCTAATATCGTCATCTTCGTTTAGGACTTCAAATGGAAGTTTTAACCATCGTTTATCCTATTATATTCATATATCTTGTTTATATCTTAATTTAGTCTTAGGGAATGTTAGAAATATGCTCTCTAACACATTCTTTTATTGTTAGATGAATTTAATATGGGTCTCACTCCGTATTTGAATTTCATCCAATAATAAAGAGGGTATTGAAAAACATGATGAGTCCATGAGTACGTTTTTAGTATTCCTCTTAGTCCTGAATTCCTACCTCTTACTCTAGTCAGTTGATAATGATATTATTATGTGAAATAATGTTTATTTTCTTGAATGGTCAAGTAGATATCTTTGGAGAAGAGCAGTAACCATCATCAACCTTCTCTGCAACTTTCCATCAATATAAATACGGATTCTTGATTTTCCCTTCCCTGTTTTGCAATGATATGCCGGTTATGTTGCTGCATTTTCTTTTATTTTTTTTTTCTTTTTTGCACATATAACATATTCCTTGTGTACTTTAGTTGCTACGTTTAGCTTATTGTGTATTTATATTCCCAGTAGAAACCTCATAAAATGGTTTCTTCTGGGCTGTAAGTTTACTCAAAACTGTATAGTAATTGTCAATTCATCCTAGTCTTATGTAAACCGTGTATTCAGAGAGCTATGACGCGGTTAATGGATTCGGAGTTCAATGGCATTGCTCTACCTGCCCAAAGATATAGTAATGTTTTGCCTGAAATGATTTTTTTTTAAAAAAAAAGTTTATTTAAATTCTGATCACTTGTCTTGTTTTCCATCTTGTAATCTATTTTCTGCTTCTATAAATAACTATCGGATTATGACATTTTTATTAGTCATTTTTTTTCTGTAAGCAGATTGTTCTGCGCAGCTTCCATTTTATTGTAAATCTGAATAATTTCAATACGGCCACTCACAATAGATGAATACAATGTGGGCAGGTTTCCATGATTATAGCAACGTCATCATCCGTACATAGAGGACAATATCGCTGTAGGTATTATCTATTCAATAAATGCATACGATACGACCATTTTTTCAGTGAATTTCACATTCATTCATGACCTGCTTGACGAACCATCAAACATTAAATGCATCCCCTCTCATATAGTGTGGTTACTCTAAATACATGAATGTGTCATATATTATATCACAGTAGACATGTGTACACTCGCACATGCAAGAGATAAGTCGAATGCGGCGCTGGTTTCGGGGCTTTTCGCCATTTGGCACAGCTTTTAATATTAGTATTTCCAAAAATATGGATCTATTTGTGATGCTCATTTAAAAACTGAATCAATTTCATGAGCAAGCATGGTTAAGTTTCAATAATTATATTCCCTATGGCTATGTCATTGCTGTGTTTTTGTCGAATAATTGTTGCCATTAGTGTGATTATTTTTTTGTGAATGACGGTGGTGGAGACATGGTGATGGAAGAAAGAAGTGAGTTGGTCAAAACGGTGATGGATTCTGTCGTGTAAGTGGAACTCACTTTTCCAAGAATCTTCTAAAACAGACTTCCCCGACACACCGTCTCTTTCCCGCGGAACAATGAGACATGTTCGTGCATAACTTGTTTGCATTAAATTAAATATTAGGCTTTCGTTAATAAGTAGTACTTAAAGAAAATAGTGTAAAACAAAAAATATTAGTACATTAATAATAAAATGTTGAAGAAAAAATTATAACAAATATTTTTTATTTTCTTTAACAATAGCCAAACTCTTTTAGTTTGGGAGAAAGAGGGGCCCAAGTCTAAGATTGGCCGCGCTCTGAGTTCATATTATAATGTCATGTTATACGTGTGATTATCATCTAGAAGAAAAAAAATAATAACTAAATAGAAAACAATAGCTTATTTTATTCTGCTTAACATTTACTTGTTGAATCAGACACCCCTTCTGCTTGTCACTCTTGCTGGTGTCTTTAACATATCCGCTGTTAAATAGTAACATATGAATATAACAGAATAAAGAATTTTGTATATAATATTCTAATTGGTAGGAGGAAGCAATGGTCGAGTGCGCGTCTCTCACAATCCTTAAGATAAAATTCTCAAATTATGATTTAGATGAAAGTTACAAGATATGAAGAGACAAAGTTCTATTCAAACATGATTTAGTAGAATTTTACAAATAGAAAACCAAACATGCATAAGTGTTAGGAACATCATCATCGTGATCCATTTCATGATAATATCAAAAGTTGCCAACGATAAGTGCGAATCAATCGTCAAGCGTACCTAACCTAAACTTGGAAACGGAGGGAGCAAAATTATTTTTTGCTTAATCCAACCTTGTCCCAATTCTGGATCAGAATAAATTATTCAAACTTTACGAGTTTTGCTTCGTACCTATAAATTAAAGAATATGTTCATTTTCACTTTAAAAAATAAAATTGATATTTTATCTTCTCAATTTAATTTAAATTTTAGTTTTATTCTTTAATTTATTTTACGGTTGGTTGTTAACTTATTTGTTTGCTTCGGACATTTTTTTACCATTGCTTTTGCCTTTCAACATAACAGAAACATTTTACATGGTGTTAAACATCGTTAATTGAGTTCCAAACAAAATGCTATTATTTGGGATCAGAATTCTCTTTTTTCTATTATCCTTAGTTTGGATAAAATAATTTAATATTATTAGATTTTATATCTCTAAATGATAAAAAAAAATATTTAAAAATACCAAAAATTTTAATTAAGTAAGTTTGATATCAAATAGTAAGAATTTTAAATTATCTCTATTGAGAGAAGATTTCTAAAATTCTCTCTTCTATTAGTTTTATATTGATTACTATTTATAATTATTCTCATAATTTATTTATTTTTATGTAATTACTCATTTTTTATTCACAAATTTTTAAATTTTCAAAATTCTCTATTATAACACAAGGTTATAAAAATATTAATATTAATTTTGGATGCATATAGATATATCACTATAATATTTTAATATAGTTATTTTTTGTATTTATGAAAATAAGCCGATGTATAAATTTGAAAGTAATTTTTAAATAATTTAAAATTTTATTTCTTTTTCACTTATTAACTTTAGAGAAGTTTTAAATTAACTAATTTCATGAATAAGTTTAACTCAATTAAAATTTAATGTGGTCATAAGATTCTATTTTTTATATATATAAAGCTATTGAATGTGTTTGTAAGTATGTTAGAAACTTTATTTGAAAGATCATATTTCTGTTTGGTAAGATATTTCAACGTTAGTTTAAAAGTTTAAATTATCACTTGAACATTTTATTAAATGTTTTAATTTTGTTTACTAAAGTAAGTTATTTTAATAACTACTATTTTTTCCTAGATAGTTACTAATGTTTTTTGAAAAGTTATTTCAAATAATTTTATATTTTCAATTTTTAACTGAAATTATTTTTTTAATATATTTTTATAATATAATCTTTTGTTGATCTATTTATTTTTATAAATTTAATATTATTTGATTTTTAATAATAATATTATTAATTTTGATAGATTTATTCTTATTTTATTTATTTTTATTTTTATTATTATATTATTTATTTTA
Source organism: Canavalia gladiata (assembly GCA_037954105.1). NCBI lineage: Eukaryota > Viridiplantae > Streptophyta > Magnoliopsida > Fabales > Fabaceae > Canavalia > Canavalia gladiata. Next base: position 14,754,025 of record CM075668.1, read on the forward strand.
TTTTATTAAAAATATTAAATTATAAAAATATTATTTTAAAAAATTATTTGAAATATATTTATATAAAAATTAAAAATAAATATTTTTATTTTAAAAAATGAAATTTTATTTAATTAAATTTTAATATATTTTTTTGTTAAAAAATATAACATATTTATCATGTTAGCAGCTAGTTTTATCAAATATTTTTTATTTAATTGATATTTTATTAACTTTTAAATTTCAATTTTCAATTATCTTTTCAATTTTTAGTAAATATATTCACTAATTTATTAAATACATCTTATATTATTATAAACTGATTATTTTAATATATAGTTTTTAAATAATGATCATTAAAAAGAGATTAACAATTAAGATAAAATTTTCAACTTTGGATTATATTATTACTAAGCTATAGACATCCACAAAAGCTAGTTTGAGTGTAAATAAATTTGAACCAACTTGTTACGGGGTCTTTGTAATATCGAATGTACTTGACTTAAAAAATTACATAAAAGAAAATACTAAGCTGTCATTAATTTATACTTACCATTCTAATGAGAAAAACGTATGTTTCTGCCATGAAATCGTTTCATCAAACACCCTAAAAAGATATCGGTCATTAATACAATATAAAAAGTAGAAAAAAAAAGAAGAAGAAGCAAATGGTAATAAGTTGTTGAAAAAATTAGCTTTTTTTCTTTTATTGTGTACAAAAAAATTTAAATGCTTGCAATGGCTAATAAAATAAGAATGAAATGAAGTGGATAATGAAAGTGGAGGCATGTGCAAGCTTAGGTGCTGCCCATGACTGTAGCAGAGAGAGTACTAGATTTTCATAAAAAAAGTAAAAGCAAGATCACAGTAACCCATGTTACAAAAAGTTTGAGACGAAGACATCTCTCCTTCATCCTAACACGAATCATTGTCCTCTTGCCAGAATTAGTTATCCATTTGTTTATAACATAATAGAATAAGCTGTGATTTCATATAGTAGTGGTCCAAATTCAATACATAAAAAAATATATACATAACCATTACAACATAGAAGATCCAAATATTTGATATTCATAAGTCATAATTGCATCTCTGTTTGGTTGTTTGTTATATAGTCATAACTTTGTAGTTTGTACTATTTTTTCCCCAATCATCCGTGTCTATGCCTTAAACTCAAATGTGTGTGGGTGGGTGAATGGATGAGAAGCTGAATGTATGTGTGTGTGTCCACCAATAAAGCCAAATTCAACGCATCCATTATTCGGCGGATCTATGATACTGCTCTGCTTGCTATGTCTATGTCCTATTCCTGCCATCACCAAATTTGAATGAAAATGACCCTCATAACTTCTAAGAGTATCTCCTTATGGTGTTTTCATTTTTCCTTTACTTTTGGGTAATAATAAAAAATAAATGTGTCATGTGTTTTAATAACATTAACTAAACCTCTGTTATGCCACATTTTGTTGGCAGATAAGAAATTAGTCTTTAGAAAAGGAGGAATGGATTCAATATTATCAAAAATGTTTTTTGACATTATATTTTTTTCACCATATCTCTATACTCTCTTTCTAACAAACCCCTTAAATGATCCCCTAATATTCAAACTATAGTTTAGTCCTCATTATTCCAATTATATTGACACTAAATAATGTCACGCAGTCGAAAGGACATAGGAATACATGGCTATATGGATGTCTATCCCACAGATTGGAGTATCAAGATTATAACATAATAATACATAGCTAAACGGACTTTGAACAATTTTCTATCGCCTTTTTTCACAAAAATATAACAGTAAATTAAAATATGTGTATTCAAAAATTATACAACAGACACATGAGAGTACGAGAAACTTTAAAAAAATAAAATATAAAAAGATTATAACATAATACATAAGGTTAATATAAAATAAATTTTAAATAAAGAATAATATTTTAGAAATATGATGAATTATTATAAATATAATAAAATATTTATATTTATATAATTATTATATTAATCTCATCTAATTATAAGATCAAATAATACTAGATATCAAAATTATAAAACAATATCTTTAAAATTTTTATTAAAAAATATTATTTCAATCATTGGTTCATGTTAAGATAATCGTGTGTATAGAATTTTATTTAATTTAAATATTATAATTATATAATTTGATAATAATTATTTATTTACATTTTAAGTAATATATTACATTATAAAATAAAATATATCATTTAATTTTTAAATTTTGATTTTTTTTAGAAATTAACATGAATTTTAAATTTAATAATTATGTTAAAAAAATTTAAAATAAATTTATTGAAAGTTATTTTATAAAATTTGATACATATTATCATTTCATCTTGACTATATTTATATGCATATATGATAAGAATCAGTTTATTATAGAAAAATTTCATGTCAAAGTTATTATACTTAATAATATTTTATAAAATATATTAAAATTTAAAAATTAAATTTATTTAATATTTATTAAATAATTTTAATTTAATATATAATATATTTTTAAAATATTAGTTATAAAATAATATATAATTTTTAAAATTTGATATAATTAATTATTATATTATTTAATAATTAAAATTTTGAAATTTACATTTTATAAAAAATTATTTGAATTAATTTATTTTAAAGTAATTCATTTTTAAATTATTAGAATTCATCTATTGATTAAAAATTAAAACTTATAAAATTTCGTATTCAAATCTATCTCTTTTCTAATTGGAAAAATAATTGATCTTCGTCTCGCTTATTATTCATTCTTAATTAGTTTAATTTGGTTGATATAGACCTTAATCAATCCTTATCTGGAAAAGCATATCTTCTATTTGATACCGTACGGCAAATCAGATACAGAAGGAAACAGCTGTTATTCTGATTCTGACCGCCGTATACCATTCTCATATCTTATATCTGTATGGAATTATGGATCACACTATTACAGGAGATGATTCTTGCTTTTTCTTTTTCTATTTTTTTTATATCAATCTGTGTTTTTAAAAACATTGATTAACTAGTTATTCTATAAATTAAAATTCATTCAGTATCTGTACCTATTAATAAAATATGTTTAATGCTTAATTAGTGACTCTAAGGCAATTTAAGTAGAATAGTTGTCGTGTTGTGAATCGTTAAAAAATTATATAATTTTTCATTTTTTTGTAACATGACATTAAATTTACGATTTTAAATTTTTAGTTATTTTTTAATAAAAATAAAAAACTGTTAAATAAACCATGTTATCCCGTATTTTTTATTTTAATATGTAATAAATTTTGTTACAAATTTGTAAAAATTAATAATAAATAATTTGTGATACCCATTTAAAAATTAAAATATAAAGAAAAGGTGATGCTAATTGTAAACTGAAGAATAATTTCAAAATATACCAAACAACAAAATTTATCACTTTCTTTCTATATTCTCTCTCCTATTTCTTTCCTTCTCTTTCCAAGGACAACTAAATACAGCCTTAAGTATTGACTTTATATTCAAATCGTTTCTATTCATGATCAGAACCATTAGAACCTACAAGCCTATATTAGTACTAACAATAATAAGTGTTATTTATCGAATACTATTTATTTTAGGAATAATCACAAATGTCCATTTCTATGTGTTGGCAGTAAAAGTTACACACACTCTTTTGTGCTTTCTATATTTTGTTATTTAAAAAAGGTATTAGATATTAAATATATATATATATATTGAAATAAAAGAAACATGTGTAATTTACTTAAAAAACAACAGGTGTCTATAAATAAGAACAATGGATAAAATAAAAATATATAATATTTGATAAAAATGTGTAATTTATATTAAACTGAAAAAGATCAATGAATTTCTTAATTTTACAGTATATTTTTTCCTATCTACCTATTTCCTACTCTTTAGATAAATTATATATCCATTAAAATTATTTAATAAAACATTAAATTATTTTAAATTTATTTATATAATACAATTTTAATTTAATGTTTAAGTTAATAAAATAACTCATCTCAGAGTAAGTTAATTTATATATACATATATATATATTAAATTATGATATGTCTAAAAAGCATGGCTGTTATTGTTTTTAATGTAAGATGTTGCTTTTGGACTTTGTTTAGGTGGATGGATATTGAAAGAAAAAAATTATAAAATATATAAAAATTATTATTATCTTTTGTTTGGATTGAGACAAAATGCTGGGAAAATGGAAATTTTAAATGGGATTCATTAAAAAATTTCTGCCTAAGTCAAGAAAAAGAAACTGTAAGAACCTTTTTATTTTTTGTTTTATTTTAAATAATATTTTATATAATATAACATCATCAACAAAGAAAAATAAAATTTTAGTAAAAAATATTATAAAAACTTTAAACTTTTTTAAAGTTATATTTTTATGATTATTATTAATAGTATTTTATATAATTCATATTTATGTTTTTTATACATCTGAAAAATTTTCATTTTTTATATATTTAAATAATATATTTTATTTTATTCTATTTTTATTCATTTTCCTTTTTTTTTAAGTTTGTGACATGGTGAGGGATTCTCCCTCTCATCCACCCTTCTTGAAAAAATTGGATTTGAGCTTAGATTCAAAGAAAGTGGAAGATTTGAGGATGGAAGGAAAGATTGATGTTTACTCGAACCTTACAATCTTATGCTTATTGTAAACAGAAAAAAAACTTATAATCTTATTAGTGATGGGTAGCTGTCATTATAACTCTTATCTTATTAACCCACTCATCACCTCGCCGCTCTCATTTAACAAATTCAATGTTTAAATCAACAAGTGAAGCTTTTTTTAGTCAACAAGTGATGTGTTTATAAATAAGTTTTATGTAGAGTTTTTTTTTACGACTCCTGGTTTATTACTTATTATCTGTTGATTTTTAATATTCTACAATTAACTTTAAATAAATAAATAAATTGAACATTCCTCATTTTTAAGATGTAAATTTTACTCAAAAAGAATGAAAATTTTATGTTTATAACTGTATATTTAAATTTTATTTTATACAGTGGTTAAACTTTTTGTATTAAGCAATATATATATATATATATATATATATCATTATACAATTTAAAGGGATACATATTTACATCACGAAAAACAAAATTTTATATTTGTTATTAAATTTTATATTACACAAATAAAACTTTTGCGTTAAAATATATAAACAGCTAAATCATGAATATAAACAGGAATAAGAAAAGGACAAAATTTATGTTATTTAGATAGTTAAAAATAGAAAAATTAAAAAACCATCTTTATTTATTTAAATTAATAAAAAATTATATGTATTATTTAAAATTATAAAAATTAATTTTCATTACAATAATTTTTATAAAAATAATTTTTTTATTTTTTATTTTTAATATTAATAAAATACCATTTAAAATAAAAACAATACAAAAATAAACAAATGAAATCCACACATCCTTTTTCCCCTTTCTCACCTATCGACTTTTTTTTTTCATCTTAAAATAAAATTTTATTCTAATAAATTTTATAAAAAAAACCTTTTTATCTTTATTTTTACTTCATCAAAATAACCAAAGAAAATAATTTTCATCATTTTCGAAATTCTAAATCTCTTCATTTATCAATGAATCCAGAGAAAGGGTGATATTGAAATAATATGCCGCCGGATGAAATTTTATATATGAGCACTGATGATCTAATGAGAGTGTGGATCCTTACCGATATTGGAGAGACAACTATGTATGTGTGGTGGTGATATTTGCGGTTTGGTTTTATATAAATATTCGAATGAATTATAAAAAATATTTGTTTTAATTTGACTTAGTTAAAATATATTAGAAAAATTAAATTATATAAAATAATTTTTTATTTAGTTTGTTTAATTTTTTAGCTTTTTTAAAAAAATTAGCAATAAATATCTGTCAATAAAATAGGTAAAATAATAATTTTAAAAAGTATAAAATTAACATTGATTAAATATAAAAAAAAATTTGTATTTAATATATGTTTTAAAATAAAATTTAAATAAATATATTATATTATATTATATATAAAAAAATAATTAAACAAAAAATATAACAAATTATCATAAAAATATTAATAAGATATATAAATTTAAAGTATTAAAAGTAAATTTAGTTAAATTTTGATAAATTTTATTTTAACGAATTAAAAAAATAAAATATATGTGACAAAATATATGATAAATACTGAAACATTTTAAAAATCTCACAGGTAATAATTTTAACTAAAAATTTATTAATATAAAATTATACGTGGTTAGATTTGGTTTGATTTAGTTTTGTAAATTAAATTGAATCGAAAAAATTATATTTTTTAAAAATTATAGTTTTTTTTAATATTTAGTGTGGATTGGTTGGATTTTTAACTATCTTAATATGTAGTATCCATTGTATATGAAAGAAGAAATAATAATAATAAAATAAGAGAAATTTTACCCGGCTAAAAGCACCACATGATCATGCATGGTGTCATCCATTCTTGATGTCACATGCACATGCACGTGCCATTGGTGTTGCAGTGTCAGTTGTAACTGTATAATGATTTAGTTTGAACTTAATTATCATTTCATTTTATGCAAATCTGCAATTCATTTCTCTCGCTAGAAGGGACTCTCTATCATGGACGCATTGAGACTCCATATTTGTGAGGGAAAATTGAAGACAATAATTGAGTATATGCTTACATATTTTAAAATTGAATAAAAATAATTTTTAACATGTAATTAAAATGTATATATATGATAAAAGCAATCATTTCTAAAATAAAAAAAAGCAAGTCCTAAAAATTCTCGACCATAGGTAGGAGGAAGCCATTGTCATGAAATAAATTGACTTTGGAGTAACAAACGTAAGAGAGAGATTTTCGAAATTTGGATTACATGGCAACGTTTATCATGTAACATAGAGAACTTCGATTTTTTTAATATATTTTTAAGATGTTAAATAAGTTTTTTGTTTAATGTTTTATGAAATGTTAAGTAGATTTGTACGAAAATATTATAAAAAGATAGGATATTACTCATTTATAAGAGTTTAATTTAAAACGTCAATATAAATTTTTCTGTATTATTAATTAAACTTTATGATAAATATAAAATTTAAATATTATAACACAATTTAATAATATTATAATTTATAGTCAATAACAACATAAAACAAATTTAAATTAATAATATTTTTAATAAGTTCTTCACTTAACTTTTAAACTAGCCGTTAAAAATTATATAAATTAGAGACTTTTTAAGTCAATATAAATTAGAAATCTTAAACCATAATATTTTTTAAAAAATAATTATTGAATCATAAAAGTTGTTTATTTTATTTTTAAATTTATTTCATCTTTTCATCTTACATTTAAATTTGACTAAAATAAATAACATTTTATAAATTTTAATAACTAATACAAAACATGTAAGATTTTTAAGAATCAAAATGTCTTATTAGTTGTTTTTTATTATAAAATATGTTTTGATTTTTATAAAATAAAAAATATATCATTTTAATAATTTTTTAATTTTTGATTTTGGTTTTATTTTAATAACCTATATCATCATTATCTTCATTTATTATCTATTAATCAAATCGTATAACTTCATATATGCTTAATTTGAGTTGGATATCTTGTAACCTAATTAAATTTGTTGAGATTCGATAATTTCTACATTTTAATATGTTAAATATATATTACATAACTAAATTTGTTATGTTAAAACAAGCACAAGAAAGTTGTTACCGAGCATTTATTACAATTTGCGCTATGCAATGGGTTGTTTATATATATATATACACACACCAATAATTAAGAATTATTTTTCTCTGCTTATTACATTAAAAACTAAAATTCATTCTCAAATATCATTAGACGTTAAATAAAAAGTTGTCTAGTGGAAAAAAATGATGTGTAAGTTCGTTTAACTTACCTTAATTGTTGAAATGTCCGCTCTTAATTTAACAATTTATGTGTTTTAATGATAATAAAAATATTTTATTAAATAATTAAATTTTTAAGTTTTATTAGACGACACACAAAAAGTTATTTAATGAACAAAAACGTGTTGTATAAGTTTATTTAGCTGAATTTTACTGCTGAAACATCTATTGTTTTCTTGATTGATAAAATGAACAATCAAATATTTAATAAAAATTTATCATAAATTAGAAAAAAAAATTACATTTAACACAAATGCGAAAATAATATAAAAGTATAACCGCCATAATACATTAAATTTCAATCATAAAATTGAATAGCCATCTAATATAAAATTATGCATTAGATAAACATATAAAAATGGTGAATTTTTTTTAAATAGTAATATTTATTTTGTCCATATCTATATAAATTTTAAAATATAAAAATAAAATATAAAGGAACTTAATTGCATATAGCTTATCCCCATTTCATTTTTTTATAACATATGCATGAACAATTTTTACTTTCTTTATGTTCATAAAATTATTATTCTTCACTTGTAACATAAGGATTAGATACATCTTTTTAGTTAAAATAAATAAATTAATTTTAGTTTAAAAAAATTTGTAAAAAATAATTTGAAGTATTTGTATAAATTTGTGTAACTTTACATAATAAAAATTCTTGTTAATGGATAACAAGAATTAATATAACTCTTAATGAACTAATATATATTATTTCTATATTTTTTTATTTTTTAACTTGTCTAAACAACGTTTATTAATTGTTTAAAAGTTTATAACACAATATTAGATCCTTATTTTATGTGTTACTTATGGTTATTCAATATAAAATTGCTTATATGTACTTTTGTTTTTTTATTATTTAAAAAATTAATATTAATTCTTACTTTTATTAAAATATTTTAAAAAATTTATATAATTACAAAGGCATCATATTTTTTTAACATATAAATATATATTTACATAAAAGTAAAACCATATTTTGATTATTAACCAAAAAGGAAGAAAGATAAAATAAAATAAAAATCAATCAAGTAGAAGATATATAAAAAAAGGTTCAACAATATTAAAATTATAATCATAATAAATAAATAAAAGGTGATATGTTAATCACCATGTAAATGTAATCATTTTGACGATAATATAATAAATTTGTATTTTTTTTAGAACTAAAATGATTTGTAACATGCAAATTTAATAGTTTAACAATGTATTTAAATATTGATGGCTAGCATTAAGTATGTATTTATGTTAAGAGTAAGAAATGAGAGCATGAGTAAAATAATGTAAACCTGTATTGCCGAAAATGAATACGACCATATCGACTATATTTTTAATATACAATTTAGGAAGTAAAAACAATTTTTTTTTTCATGGAATCAAACACAACATGAATGAATAACAATGGTACGGAAGAGGAACGATTGAGAATAAAAATGACACTAGTAATTCACGTTTTATTTCTTAAACATGTTTAACACAACATTAACTATATCAGACTTACGATCAAAATAAACAAATATAAGCATAAATATAAAAGGTGTGAAATCATAAAACAGTTACATCTCCTAATTTTTATATTTGCATTTCCCCGATTTTGATTGATCTCTTATACGTTCTGAATTTCAAAAAAATAATTTCCACTCCATTTATTTATCTTGATATATATAACAATAATTTTGCAAAATTTTCATCGCTTGCTACTGTAACTTTCACTTATTATCCTTATAGCCGAGCACTACTTGTAACTTCTTCATCCATTAAGTTGTTTTATAATTGCTTCATTACTCATTACCCGTAATATTTATAACTGTCATCGTCACTCAAATCAATTATATTATGTTCGACTAATTCTTTATTATATATATATATATATATATATATATATATATATATATATATATATATATATATTGGTTTTCATCGAGATATAGCCTGGTTATGAAAGAAAAATATGTCCTCTTTCATACATATTAGAATTTCACTGTTTCAAGTGGTGTTTAGGATTTCACTGTTTCAAATAGTGTTTATCTTTTCCATTCAGCTATATTTAACACAGCCTTCTTTCGTTTCTTACTGGAGGCGTAACACACATTATATGTAGTAATGAATAATGTTTCGTTACCTTGTTAGTTAATTAATACTCTACCTTTATCCCTTTTTAAAGTTTTAGTTATTCATAACTAGAATTAAACACTTACAATATTTTCTTTCAGTGGACACGTCGTTCCTTTGATTTCCACATTCGTAGAGAGATATGAGTATATTGATAAAAGAGCGATCTATTTACTGAACTGAGAATGAGTCCTTTTATAATGGTCGGAACTCAAAAACCATTACAATTGATCTAATTAAAAGATTACAATAATGGAAAGACAAGAAGGACGACAAGATAAGATTCTTTCTGACATGTGTACAGTGAAAGGAGGATAAGCTTTTTGGTTGATAAGATGTCTGCGTCTTGTCTGAGTTTTTAAATGTTGTCGATTACTTCCATCTCTAAATCTTCAAATGATGACTTGTCTGTTCTGTTTTCTTCACAATAGTTACATTGGTGTACAGGATATTCCGATAAAAGTTGGCATATACGCTTCTTCGTGTTCGAAGGATTCTCCATCTTGTTATTTTTTATTTTGTCATAAAATTGATTAAAATAATTATAATTCCTTAGTGTTCTTCCAAGAGGAGTAAATCAAGGTTGTTGGGCTCATAAAGTAGACCCATGCAGTTTCATCGTTATTTGCAATTATTCGAACCATTTCTTGAAAAATTATATTGTAATCTTGTGTCCTAATTCTTGAAATTGTCCTTACAATTTCTTCTTCATTGTTTATTAGTTCCTTTTGTTCGAATTCATATTCAAAGGGTTTTTTTGTAGTTCCTAGTCTTATTAGATTTATAGGCTGATAAAATTTATCTGGGTTTATTTGAGCTAAAGTAGAGTAACATCTTATAAAAACGTTATGCTGTGTTACAATTCCAAAATAGGTCTTTACAACTTTCTTCAATGGTTCGGGTAATTCCGAAATTTCTTCCATATTAGTTGAAGGGTAAATTGACTGAATTAGTCCAAATTGAAAAAGAGCTTTTACAATTTTTGGGGGTCTTCCGGGGTATATTACTGCTTTGTTTATAGCAAAATGGGATATAAAATTTAAAGTGTGAATTTTTATATTACATTGATTTAAATTGTTTATAAGCTTCCGAAAATAAGTAAAATTGTCAACTAACTTAAATTGTTCTTTTGTAGATTTCTCAGTTTATTTTTCTACTTCTTGGATTTTTATGATCTCCGTAAATTTTTTCTTTTCTTCTGAAATTTCCTTGACTTCTTTTTCTTTTTCTCTTTCTTTTAATGAGAGTTCTATTTTTTCTATTCTTGTCTAAAAGTTTTCTAACTGGCTGAAAATTTTTGTAAAATTTTCAGTTACTTGTTTTGTCCATAAATTTATATTTAACTCTATGATTTGGAATTTCATTCCAACTTGTTCCAGTAATGAATTACTCGGATGACTCGTTTCTTCCTGAGAAACTTTACATGGCTGAATTAATGTGCTATCTGATTCCATCTGCTTAAAAAATCAGCAACAAGGTTATTTTTCCCTTTAATAAATTCTATTTCATAATCATATCAGATTGTCATTTAATCAACATTTTATTGGATAATTTTTTATTTTTTATTCCTTTATTTAACCAGATTTTTACTTGAGTATTATTGGTTTTTATTATAAATTTTGTTCCTACTATAAATAGTTCAAATTTTTCTACAGCTTTTATTATGGCTAAAAATTCTTTCCAATTTGAATGATATTTTGTTTGTGATTCATTAAACTTACCACTTGCATATCTAGTTATTAATTCATTGTTTTCTTTGTCTTTATAATATAATGCTGCACCCCAAGAATTTTCTGAAGCATCAGTATATATTATTCATTCCTCATTATTCATTGGTATATTTAATTTTGGTAAATTTTGACATAACAATTTTATTTGCTCAACTATTTTATTATTTTCTTCATTCCAATCCCATTTAGTTGTTTCTCCAGCTAATTTTGATATTTTTGAAGTTAATTTTGATAAATGTGGTATATAATTTCTAGCTTGATTTACTAAGCCTAAAAAAGATTGTAAGTCCTTTTTGTTTTTTATATTTTTAAAATCTAAAACTTTTTTGCTTATATGCTCTTGGAGTTCTATTCCATTAGATGTAATATTTTGTCCTAAAAATCCTATTTTTTCTTTTCTTAGTTCCATTTTTTTAGGTGATATATTTAAGTCTTTTTCTTCAATAATTTTTACAAATTTTTCTAAGTGATATTCATGTTCAGTTTTATTGCTTGAGAATATTAATATATCATCTATATATATAACTGCAAAGCTTCTTGTAGAAATTAACATTTTCGAAACAAATTCTTGAAATATACTTTGGCTATTATGAAAACCCATTGGTAAAACATTCCATTCATATAATCCTTCTGATGTACTGAAAGCGGTAAATTTTTTACTATTCTCTTCCAATTTTATTTGAAAAAATCCTGATTTACAATCAAATTTACTAAATATGGTTTTTCCTTTTATTAGATTAAATAATAGATCCATTTTTGGTATTGGATATCTATTTCTTATAGCTAAATCGTTTAATTTTTTATAATTTATTACTAGTCTCGATTTTCCTCGTTTTTCTTCATTATGGTTCATGACTATCATTGCTGGTGAGGAATAATTAGATTGGCTTTCTCTAATTAGATTATACATTTTCATTTCTCTTATATGTTTTTCAAATTCTTTTCTGTTTTCCATAGTCCAAGGATATGGTTTACTGTTTACTTCCTTATCATAATCTTTTAGTTCTATTTTTGTTACCGGTTTTGATTTTTCCCAGTCTATTAAAGGATTTTCACTATAATTTTCGATAATTCTTTCTTCAATAGTTTTGTTTTTTATTGTCTGAATATTTAATACTGCCATTAATTTGTTTATTTCTATAGGTTTATTATTTGGTAGAAATTGAACTTCATTTTTATTTTGTTTTCTTTGAAAAGCTTCGTCCTTTCTTCTATAAGGATTTGTTATTCTTATTCTCCCAAGCTTCATTTTTACATGGTGTTGTAAGGATAATAGCTTTTTGTATAAAATGAACTGGGTAATATTGACTTAAAAAATCTAATCCTAAAATAATATCACAAGTAGGTTCGTTATATAGATTTAATTCTTTTATAACTAATTCGTAATCTCCTATTTGTATTTTTACATCTTTTGATTCTTGTTCGATTATATGGATTTCCTTTCCTACACTTTCCATTCTTAAAATTTTTTCTTTTCTTTTCCATAATTCTGGTGGTAGCACATTATATTTAGCAACACTTAAATTTGCTCCAGTATCTACTAAGGCGTGATATTTTCTAGATCTATATTTTTGGTAATTAAATTTGACTAGTATATAAAACAACTGTCTATTCATTGATATCTAGGGATTATTAAAGCTTGATAATTTATGGTTATCATTATTCTATCTTTATGAATTTTATATGGTTTTAAAAATTCTAATGTATCATTACCAATTATTAATTTTATCTCGTTGCTTCTATTTTCCTCTACCCAAAATTTGATTTCTTTTATATCCCTTTTATTAAATCTTAGAATGGAAACTGTTTTTATACCTTCCTCTATCATTTCTAAATTATCTTTAGTTAAATTTTCTTCAATATAACTTTTATGTAATTCAGGGTTTACTGAAGCTATAACTTCCTTCCATATTGCTTCCTTTTTTATTTCTAATTTTATTAGAATTTGTTCTTGATATATTTCTGACCTTATAGTTGTTAAGTTTGAATTTATTAGTATTTCTGCTAATAAATTTCTTTGATCTATATTACTAAATGTTCTACTTATTACAGGTGTTCTTGGTTTGTGATCTAAACTTCTTCGAGGATTAATATTTATATTTATTGAAGGTGTATTTACTCTTATCATACAGTTTCCTATTTCATCATTTGTAATAATTCTTTTAGGTTCTATTAAGTTTTTATAGTTTATTGTTTTATCAAGTTCAATTTGTAATTGTTCAGGAATTGTAATATTTTTTCTTTCTATTGGTAATTCTCTTAATATTGGTAAAAAGTTCTTTTCTATAGTTATTCTTCCATGCGTTTTTTTATATATAGTATGTTCATTTTGTAAAAATTAATCCTATCATAGCGGTTATACTTATAGTTCTAGCTTTATCTAACATTTTAATTCCATTTAGTTTGTGGTATATTAAAATGGATTGATCTATATGTTCATCTACTCTTGATATAGCAAAATTTGTATTTAAAGTAAATTTTAGTTTTTGGTATATTAAATTTCCAGTTAACATTCCTAGTATACTATCATTTACACTACTTACTATCAAATTGTACTCCTGCTATATAATTGTACTCTTGCTATATAAATTTCGGTAACTTCATCTTTAAAGGGTAATTTTTCAATTTCTCTTTCTATCAAATTTTTGATTATTAATGGTATTCTATGTATACCTTCTGTTAGAGTTGATTCTATTGGATGTTTTCTCTCTAAAACTACACAGGCGCTTTTTTGTTTCCTTTTTTATTTTAATAATCTACTTACTTTTTTCATAAATCCTTTATTTTCTATTTCGTTTGATTTTAAATTTAATTTTATGTCTTTTATTTTATTATATTGTTCTTCATTAAATGTAATTCTTCTCTGAACTTCTGCTTCATTTATATTTCTATATTCTTCATATTCCTCATATTCAGAATTACTAGATAAGAGTTCTTCTATGGATTTCATCATATATATTTTATAATTTTCATCAATATAGTCATATCCTTCTTCTTCTTCTTCTGAACTTTCTATTTCTTTTATCTTATATATTTCTATATTTTCATTTTCTATATCACTAAATTCTGGATTTTCTAATTCTATTGGTTATAGTTCATTTTTGTAAGCAACATTTAATATATTTATTCTTTTTATATTCCTTTTTTCTTTACATTCTGTACTTATATGTCCTATTTTTCCATAATTGTAACATTTACATTGTTTAGGAAATTTTTTATAATTCATATTTTTCTTTCCTTTTTGGAAAAACTTTCTAGGTTTATATTTTTTAAAGTATTTATTTTTTGAATATCGTTTAAATTTATATTTCGGTTTATAATGTTTTTTTCTTATACTTTTATAGTTACATCCCCATTTTTGTGGTTTTTCTATGTCTCTGCATCTTAAAATGGTTTTATTTGTTTTGTAATATTTTAAATTTCTCCATGCCTGTTTACATTTGTCTGATAGATATTCTTTTAAATAGTATTCTCTTCTACCCATTGTGTCTAAATATATCATTAATTCGGCTTTTTCTCCAAAAGCTTTGTTATAATCTACTAAGATTGTTTCTGAAATTAATTTTGGCGATTTTCTATAAAATAATTCTAAATAAAATCTTTGGATTGTGTAATTCTCAAATCTTGCTTCATAAAAGTATTTTTTAAATTCACAAATATATCCATTTAAATGTTCGGGATTTAGAGAACAAATTTCTATTTGATGTAATTTTTCTATAGCTTTTTTTATCTTTGTATTTTCGTTAAGTGTTACACTTTGTCCTATAAATTCATTTCTTAATACTTGCTCGTATCTTCGTATTAATAAGGCGTAAAATTCTCTTCTAGTTATATAAGAGTCTTCAATTTGTCTTACATTTTCCCTAAATTCATGCGTTTTACTTTTCCACCAATTTTGTACATTTCCAGTAAAACTTGCTTCTATTAACATGCTCGTGACATTTATATCTATATTTCTACTTATTAAAGCTATTAGTTGACTTTTACTTCATTCTTTGATGCGTCTTTCTATATCTTGATTACAGTCTATTTCTAACCAAATTCTTGTATTTGGTATATTTCTGGTTTCGTATTGTTCTAGTGGTGTTGGATGATTTTTTTCTCTTTTATAATTTATTTCATATTCTTCTTTTATATTTTTTAATGGTTCCTTGTGGAAGTATTCTTCTATATTTTCATTTAGAACTGTACTGACACGCTCGTCGCAAACGCACAAAAATAATTTTTAGATTTTCCCAAACTATTGGTATAGTATAAGGTGCAACCTAGGTCATCTCCCAAAGACCAGTTCAGATTCTTAAGCAAATTAGGAGAAAGTTAGAACAAGGGGATTTTTTTTAAGATGTGATATTAAGTTCTAAATGCAAAATAGAGAATGAAATTAATTTGACTTACCGATTATCAACTCAAGGAATTCAGAGACTATTTTCTTAACTAATCATTGATCACTAAAATCATGCATTGTGTTTATCAACCCAGGATCATATGGAACCCCTAAAATGATCCTTGAATTCTCTACTGAGAAAACTCTCAGGGTTCAATTGATTATGATCAACAAGATTTAGTAACCACTTAATCTTTCATTAGATCTAAACCAATTTAATAATCAGAATTCAGTTGAAGTAAGTAATAAAATGAAAACCTTCAATTCAATTACTTAATTTCTACTCTTCAAACTTTTGGAAAATGATTTACCAATCAAAAACCAATTATAAATCAATTATGCATTAATCAAAATACGTCAACCGAACAAACTTTGATTAAAAGAATAAAATTGAAGAATATAATAAAGCAGAGTAGAAATCACTCAATAAGCATGTAAATAAAGATCAAGACCTCAAAGTTAAAATGAAAAGAACTTAAATCCTTGAATTGAAACTACAAACCTAGCCTTCCATGAAGGAGGCAAACTAACAATAAAGAAAAACTTAGTCTTCCATGAAATAGGCAAACTAACAAAAAATAAGAACTTAGCCTTCCATGAAGGAGGCAACTAACAATAAAGAAAAACTTAGCCTTCCATGAAGGAGGCAAACTAATAAGAAAGAAAGATGGAAAATGGTATTGGAGTTAATATCCAAAGGGTGTGTTTCTCCTCTTGTAAACCCTTCTATTTATAGAGGATTTTTGAGGCATCATCTTCAGAAGGTCACCAACCAACTTTTTTACTTTTCCATTCTTTTATTGCTTTCACATGGGCTTTGTTGAAAATGCAAAATACTTTTGAATTTTTGTCTCCAATCAGCACAACAAGTTTGACGTTGATTGCAGCGCAATTTCGGATATTCACGTGTCCGAATTAGAGCTTTAAGTCTGAACAAAAGTTGTAGCCCCGGATCTTAGCTTTCCAACGGATCTGATTTCATCTTAATATGACTTCTGTTCCTCAAGATATGGTCAGATCTTTGCACACTGTTCAAGTTCCGCATCAGCAACACTATCTCATCTTTTGAGATAATTTCAGAGTCCTAAACATCCCATTTAGAGTCTGATCTTGCTTTATAACTGTGGACACTTCTTTAAGCTTTCATTCAAGATAGATTTCATGATTTTTGGATATCTAAAACTCCTATTATGCTCAAAATACTACAATAGTGTCATTTTAATCAGGTAAGCAAAGAAATTCAATTAAACTTCATATGAACCCAAACTAATAAAATATGACAAAGACCGCTTAATTGAACATATAAGAAGTCTTAATGAGATAAAAGTGAGAGATAATTATTTATGAAATTTATGCTTATCATTTACCTTCTTTTGTTCCACTTGTTCCTTCTGTTCCCTTATTTTTTGGTTCATCTTTAACTTGATCTACATTAATTTGTCTATCGTCATAATCTTGTATTTTAATCATATCTCTAAATTCTTTCCTTATACTTTCTAAGTTTTCTTCTTCTTTTCCCATTATTTCCTCAATTTCATCATATTCTTCATTTACATTTAGCGTATTTATATCTTACTTCGGTTTGATTATTTCTAAAAGTATATTCATCTCATATCCTATATTACATGTTATTTCTACAACTTTACTATTTTCTATTTGTTCCATTTATATATTTTCCTCAATTTCTACTAAAGCTTTTCCATATCTTTCCTCGTATCTATTTCTTTCTATCTTTTCTATTTCATTAAAAATTGTTCATAAATTTTTATTTATTATTTCTTATCCTTTTTTTATTTCTTCAGTTATAATTCTATTTTGCTTTATATTTTTGTCCATTATTTGTTGCCTAATTTGTTTTTCATTTAATTCTAACTCATCCAATATTTTTATCATTTTTATTGCAGGGTTGTTTATTACAGGCTCTAGTTTACTAATTCCTAGTGCATCTTTTATTTGTTTTAATTCTTCTTTTATAATTTGCAGCTCTTTATTGTTATTTTTTATATCTATTTTTAACTCATATATTTTTTGTTTTAAGGGTTTTGAAAATTCGATTAGTCTCTTTATTTTTGTTTTTTTGGGTTCATCTTCTATTATTTCTCTTAATTCTTTTGGTAAGTCTTTTAATACATCTTCTATACTATAATTTTCTAGTTTTTCTTTTATATTTTTATTTATATAACATCCTAACTGCTTCATTAAATACATGTTGACCCAATTTATTTGGTTAAAAGTACTATCTCCTTCTCCTCCCAAGACAAAAGGAGTTAATAAGCAATCTAAATTTTCAATATTATAATTTATAAAAGAATTTTTTGGTAATTCCTTTTCATCAATTCCATACATTCTCGGTTCAATTATTTTTAGACTATTCATTTAATTCTTCCTTTAGATATTTTAATAATTCTTTCAATTTATTTATAACTTCTAAATCTAAGTTTTCTTGTCTATTTAATATTTTTAAGGTTTCTTTTATAGATTTTATCTCCTTTTTAATTTTCTTTTTTGTTCTAAGCATATAAAGCAAAGCAAAATTAAACTGAGATAATGTATACAGAACGGAATATGTATTCTGGAAAGCGAAAGGGATAAAGGTTTATATTAATTAACTTCCAAGGCTCTTATACCATTCTTCATTGCTACATATAATGTGTGGTTTTGACCGAGATATAGCCGGGTTATGAAAGAAAAATATGTCCTCTTCCATGCAGATTAGGATTTCACTGTTTCAAACAGTATTTTTCTTTCCCCTTCAGCTATATTCAACACAGTTTTCCTTCATTTTCTACTGGAAACGTAACACACATTATATATAGTAATAAATAATGTTTCGTTACCTAGTTAGTTAATTAATAATCCGTCTTTATCCATTTTTAAAGTTTTATTTACTTATAACTAAAATTAAACACTTATAATATTTTCTTTCATTAGACACGTCGTTACTTTAATTTATATATATATATATATATACATATATATATATATATCAACACACACGTAGACACTTCTATAAAATCATAATTACTAGGACAAGAGACATAGCTCCATACTTTCTCGAGCATCCACCTCCAAATCACAAAACTTTACAAAAATAATGAATTTTTTTTTAGTTTGATAAAACTTTTCGCATTGTTTTGGAAAAATAGAAATCACTCAAACTATTTCTTAAAATGACACTGAAATCGAACATAAATTGTTTTATAGAAATTCAAACTAGGTGGTGTATATATAACACGTAAAGTTAATGATCGGACAAAATTTAAATCACTTTTTAAAGATTAAAAATAGACATTTTTTATTTTATAAAAGATGTATTTCATCCTAAAGTTTAAAAATTGAATTAAAAAATCACTTACTAACTTTCACTTTCGCAAGACATGTTAAATTTGAAAGAAAACAAGTAAAGAAAAATTAAGTAAGAGAAAGACTTCTTTTCATCCAACCCTTTCGAGAAAAATTCTCGTAGATTCTTTTATGGTAATTGTTAGGACAATGTATCTACTGTCTAGTCAAGAAAGTTAAGAATTTTCATTTAAATTAAAAAAAAACTGAGTAAAATGATGTCTCACTGAATGTATTTGTTTAAATCATTTTTCTAAATTAAAGATTGATTTTACGGAAAAAATTAAAAATTACTTTTCAAATATGAGTAAAATATTTTCCATAAAAATAACTTTAAATCAGTTTTATTTTAATTACAATTTTTTATTAAATAATTCTCTAAAGTTATGATTAAAAAGTATTAAACTATTTTTCAATCAACTTTAAGTTTTCATTTTATTCTAAAATTAATTATTTTACAAAATCAGCCACTATAAAAATTTCATATTATTTTTATAATTTTATAACATAAAAATATCTTTTTATAGTCTAAATATAATAAGTTATTTTAAATTTATTTATTAATATAATATTTTCACATATAAAAATTACTTTATGTAATCGATTATAATAATAATAAACTATAAAAAAAATTAATTGTTAAATAAGTTAATTTTTTGACCAAATCAAATATATTTAGATAGATAAAAATTAAACAAATATTTATTCAACAAAGTAGGAAAGAGAGTAAAAAAGTAAATAAATTATATAAGTATAGTTGATTTTAATTAAAAACTAAATTTAACTAATAAAACTTGATTAATTTTTGTATTAAATAAATTATCTAATTTTATAAAAAAAGAAAAGAAAACGAAAGACAGAATTGGAAAATAAAGACCAAGAAAGAGGAAGAGAGAGGAAGACAAAAATGGTTATTTACATAGCTAATCACGGAACGGATCCCTCACACAAAATTGCTTCTTAGTTTTTAAGATAACCTTATTTTCTTTTAAAATAAGGTAGATAGATAACCTTTTATATATATATATATACTTTCTTTTTTTGTCTCGATTGGATTTGATTATCCACAAAACAAATCCGACAGTTTAAACATGGTTCATCAACTTCATTGTATTTGAAAAAATTTGTCATCCAATCTATCCACTCAAACAACTAACTCCTGTATATATATAAATTGTTAAAATAAAATTATAAAATAAAATATTTATTAATTTTTATTTAGCGTAAAATTATATATATAATTTTATTTTATAATATAATTTAATAATTAAATATTAAAATTTTATATTTTATATAAAATTATTAAATTAATATAAATATTAAAATTTTATATCTAATAATAATAAATTTTAATTTTAACATATATATATATATATATATATATTTATTTATGTTATTAACAAAATCATATCCATAAAACGAATTCGATCATCTAAACTTGATTTATCGTTTTCATCTATTTGATAAAAATTGCCATCCAATTTGATCCAGTGGAACAACAACTTTTAGATTTCAGTTATTTGTGTCTACTTGTAACAAATTTACTTTATTTTATTTTTTAATTTAATTTAATTAATTTTATAAATATCCTTTTTATTTTTATTCTTCTAAACATATTTAAATAAAAATAAAAGATTAAATGTTTTGAAATTTAAATAAAAAATAAAAAAAAATATAATTTTTTATCTTAAAGAGTCTAATTTTCTCTTTTTTAAAAAAATACAAATAAATTTTGCTTTCCCCTAATCATAGGAGGAATGGGTGGAAAAGCAGGAAAGAAGAAAAATAAAAAAAAGAATAATGACGAAAAAAGAAGCGAAAAATGGTAGATATGGTTGTCTTGTCTTATCGTTGAGTCTTGAAAAGCTAATGTGGCTAAGATCAGAGCAGTTTTTTGATAATGAAGTGATGGCTCAGACGGCACTGCCAAATTTCTATTCTTTTTAGGCGCCAAACTCAAAACAGTTTTGGCGGCAATTCTCTTTGCTTTATTAATTTCTTTTCCATTTAGTTCCTACTTCCTACTTCCTAGTTGCTAGTCCCTTCATCAAAATATTTTTTCTATTCTAAAACCACTTTTTTGCGTGTGCCGTGTACTCAAACATATCCCAATTACGGAATTAGGATAAATATATTTCTAAAGAGTTAAGGTATTTTATATAAAATTCTAAATTTTAAATTTACTGTTTTTATTATATATAATATAAAATTATAATATTTACTATTTATATAAATAAATACTTTTTAATAATAAAGTAAAATGTTTAAGTTTTTAGATTTAATATTATATTTTAATTAGTATAAAATTTTATATAATATATTTATTTTTCTCTCTTTTTTAACATCTAAATAACTGAAGTTTATTTTTATTTTTCTCATTTATATAGGATGGAAAGAAGAGTGGATGTTAAAAAGCTATTACTGTGTTTGGGTTTTACTAACAGGAAGTGTTATTAGTTCCCGCCATCGTGAAATTGAATAACGGTGTTGTCCTTTTCAGCAGGTCATTTAATCCAGGTCCGGCCATGACCACACCACAATAGTATGATGTTTCGTCGTTTTCTTTTTCTTTTCCTTACACTCAAATTTGGCGGGAATTGATGGAATTAGTGGATCATGGGCACACATTTGAATTACCAATAAGGCAATAACTTAAGAAGTAGGTAAATTACATTAATGTCAAAAGGTAAAGTGATTGATGGAGCAATAAAAAATAATATTTTTTAAAATAAATAATTAAATGGGTCACGGGCCAGCGAACTCCTAATGGTGGTGCTAAATTGGTAATCGTTTGGGACAATACTTGCGGTTATTTGCAAAGGTATTTTGACACTTGTGTCAAGTGGAATTTCAAAAACTATGGATAAGGTGAAAAATAGTGCGTGCTTACTAGAAAACAATCTCTATTTATAGAGTTCAAATACGGCCATTTGATAAATGTAGGAAATTAAGGGCGCAAAAGTCTACTGACATGTAGATGGTGAAATTTTTTGGTGGCCAGCTTGCAGGGTTAGCAAAATACACTGACTAACCAAGATTAACTTCGTTAAAAGATAAGATTTAAGGCTTTTCCATCCAATTAAAGGAATTAAAAGGGACTATTTGACTCATTCAATGAAGTTCAAAGTCCAAATCAAATTAGTTTGATTTGGTTTTAGTAACCTATTATTAAAGAAAATTGGAATTAGTACATTACAAATTTTTATAAAATAAATTTTTTATTTTCACATATACTAAAAATATTTTTTAATTAATAAGTCAAATTAATTACTTCACCAATGTAGGTTTTATTTTTATCAACAATTCCTTTTTATATGTGTAATGAGAAATTAAGTTTCTCTTAACATACTTCACAGACACAAATATTTATTTTATCAAACTTTATTTTGGTTTAAATTATAGTTTTTAACTTTTATCTTGAGTATATGAAATTGTTTTGTTTTATTGTTTAGTTTTTATTTTTCCTTTCATAATTTAGAGGGTGTTATTTCAAGCGATGCAAAAATATTTCCAGCAATATATAAGGTGGAAGTGAATCTTTTAGGTTTGTTAACGGGTTAACAAAATTATTTCCAGAAATAAAGTATTTATAGGAAAAAAATAAACTATATATTTTGATTTAAGTTTTTTATATAATAAATTATGGGAATTTCACATTTTATGGAAATAGACATATTTTTTTAAGATAACTTTTCACTTTTATCTTATTTTACAATATTTTAAATTTTTTTAAATTAAATAAATTTAAAAAATATTTATAAATAATTGTTAGAATACTGTTTATTATAAATAAAAAATTATAAAAGATACTTTAAAATTTTTCTATAAAAAAATTATATATAATAATAAATACTTTTAATATATTTCATATGTAAATATTCAGTGCTGAATTATATTAAATTTGTGTAATATTTTTTTTATTTCTTTTATCTTTTTATAATTGTTATATAAAATAGAATAAGTATATGATTTTTTTATATTTTTATAATTTTGATGAATAATTTTTGCTGACTAATAATTGGTATTAAAATTTAAAATTATAATTTACAAAAAAAGAAAATTAGTTAATAAAACATTATCAATGTTTTTTCAAAATAAGATTATTATTTGAGAAAAAAATATATCATATGAAATGGTCTGATAATTAAAGAAAAAATTGTTAGAAAAATTTTATTAAACGATAAACTTTACAGAAAAAAATCCCAAGAACAAATAAAAATTTTAAAATAAAAAGTTCTTAAATAGAAAAAGGATAAGAAATTTTAGAATATGTTAAAATAATTTTTATTTAAATCCACATCTAATAATTAAAAATAATTTTTATAAATAACAATTTTTATATTAATTTTATTATCATATTTATAATATAATATTATTTTAATATTATAATTATAATTATGTAACTTTTTAAAATTTAATTTTATTATCATAACTATAATAATATAATTTTTTAAAATTTACATGATTGTGTGTCAGTTTGAAATCATTCTATGTATCTGAGATTTGAATATTTATATATTAAAAAATTATAAGTAGCCGGACGGTGGCCACAATCATAAACACTAACCAAACATAAAAGTATAGTATTTCAATAGAAGATGATTCTTTTATATAGAAAATAATAAAAAAAATAGATTCAATTACCTCGTCAAATAGATGCTACTATTTACGTTTGGAACAAATTTTTTTCTATTTAATATTTTCAAAATAAATGGTCCCTGAAGCAAAGCCTGAACGAACATTTAATAACTCATTCGTGCAATCGATAACGTACATATTCCTGAATAACTGCTGATGCTTCTTTACTCACTCACGGGATTTTTGTGGATACTTAGGACAGATAGAATTTCCTACAATAAATGCACCATCTCTTTCTTTCTTTTTCTTCAACCAAATCATTTTTCATCTTTAAATAAATATTTTTGCCAAAAAATTAAATAACATTGTACATTCCTTATGTATTCTACAATTGTAATGAGTCAAAAAGTAATTTTTTCTTTCGTTGGTTACGGAGAAAGCTTATAAAAAAGATGATTAAGGGGAAAATAAATAACAAAATAGGTGAAGAAGAATATAAATAAAAACTATTTTTTACCACTTTGTTTGAGAAAATTACGAAGAAAGAAAAACAAACACGAGGTAAATACAAAGTAGGTTTAATCAGGATTTTGTCGTTCAAAAGTTTTTATCTTCTATTTTTATTTTATAATTTAGTCTTTGATAAAATATTTTTTACGAAGATTTTACTCTAAAAAATTGTAAATTTTTATTTAATTTTTAAGCGGACAATATTTTTCTTAAACAAATTGCCACTGTTGAGCTTGAGAGAGGAAGATGATAAACATGTACATAAAATAAAGTGTGGATATAAAAAATAGAAAAATAAAGAGAGTGAGAGGATATTTACGCCAAAGCCCCTTCAGTAACTCAGCAGAGACACAGTGGATATTTATTATTTATGACGTCCCATTTCTATCCCGGCTTACTCGTGTCAAACGTACCACCCATCATGCGTGCAATTAAAACACAACAACTCTTTATATACTTATGATTAATCAGATTTACATTATTAATCAATTACAAATTATCGTTAATATAATTTTTAAAATAACTATTAAAGCTAAACCAGTTAATATTTAAATTTCAATGATGCTATAAAACAAATTAAATAAAATATCTTATATACTGGTATGCATTTATCTAAATTTAAAGTCATCATTATATTTCAAGCATTTGATAGTTAAAGTATTCTATCATATAACGAATTAGTATATAACGAGCTTATCTCTCCTAGAGTTTTGGCGAAAAGATCAGAATTTAAATCATTTTTCATAATTTTTTTTAAAAAATTATTTGATAATTAAAATGTCATAAAACACAAATGAAATTTAATGTTTTGATTATAATAGCTTATAATAGACATATAAAAAAAGCTTTCTATCAAGTGAAAAGAATATGCAGCTAGTATAACTAACGGTCCTATATATTAGGTAAAATGAAGTACAAAATTAAAACTCAAAAGTTAATAGTTAAAGAAGTATAAAAAACTTCACACATTGAAAAAAATATATCTACATGTAAAATTATCATTGATTTTGTTTGATCATATTATATATATATTATTTTTTATATTTAAACATCTTAAATTTATTTTCTCATATTGTAAAATGTAAAAGCTTAAAAAAAACTTATACAAAAATACTGATTTTGAGCTTAGGTTTGGACATACGAAATTTCATTTTTAGTGAATATTTTATTTAAAACCTTTTATTTTTTAAAAAAGAATCTTATAATTACTTTTTTCACCATTTTTAACATCATTGCCTAAAAAATTTGATTCTTACAATCATGAATAATAATTGAATTCAACTTAGATGTTGTGAGTATTGTAAAAAATACTCACAATTGAGAGAAATTTAATGGTTAAATAGGTATCTATCTGAACATAGGTATTTAATATTTACCTACAAAATTTTATAAAAGTATATGCAAATGTAAGTATTTTATTTCTAATTCGCCTACTTGTCCATATTATTTTTAAAGTAAAAACTAATGCTGCACTTATATTTCTATAATCTTACAATTACAACTCGCAGATCTTATAATTGAATAATTGATCACTTAACCTTTTAATCATAAAATAAAATTCCTAATTACTTATTGATGAAGTCTAACTGCTTGGTCTTGTGGCTATACCTGAATGCAATTGCAAATTACTCTGTTTTTTTTTTTATTTTTTTGCCAGAATACAAGGTTACTTTTCAAGTTCATAAGCGGAGAACATCATTGATATTCAGCAACTTTATTTTTACATATGGGAATGAAAAGATATTTATAAAATGCGATGATGGACATTAAAATTATTATCCAAAATGACAAATTTTATAATATAACTATGAAGACGAGTATTATACTATTTTATGAAAATTCACGCAAGTGTCATTCTTACTTATAATTAATTTATAGATAATCATTCTTTACATAAAGATTAAAAAGAACATGGAAATTAATTGAAAAATAATTTTCAGATGTAAGGAATTTTTTTGTGGGCCTTGTTCCCCATCCCCTTTATTATTTCGGAATACATGTATTCAACCTTTATCTCACCCTTCTCCCAAAAAATAAAACCAATGGAGTTGACATTTTACAATTTGTTGTAAGAAAAATCATGATTAATTTATTTAGAAATAAATGATCATTGCATCATTAAAATTATTAATATAACCTCCTTTAATTTTTTATAACATATAAAAAAATTATTTTGATTTTTTATAAGATTTAATTCATATTAATTGATGAACTATTTTTTTATAAATAATTTTTAAGTGTAGATACAGCAATTAATTAGGTTATAAATGATTAAAAGAATATATTTATTAATATTTAGAATAATTTTTAAATATATATAAATTAATAAAAAAAATATTAACTAAATTAATTAAAAATTTTAATTCTTATAAAAATGATTAGAGGAAGTAAAATAAAACGATATTGTCTTAATGAAATAATTGTTTAAATAAATAACCTTTACATAGAAACGAGAAGGATTCACACATGTATATATAAAATTGAGATGGGAAAAAATTATGCAGTGTAAAGATGATCTAAAGACGATATAATGATGATCCTCTTGATTCTCATCCAATTCTAAAATCATTTTTGGGATCATGTGTTACCATCCAAAACAGGATATAAGGAACCGGGCATGCCCCTTAAACCTTGAACGTAAAAGTGGAGAGTTAAAGAAGAAGAAATGTGCAACCGATTATTCCACTTCCACATCTTTGCGGCGTGTGCTGTGATTGGCATGTTCATGGGCATGCGCTCCACGAAAGTAGTAAAATGTAGAATGGGAAGAGGGCCTTTATGTTATCACTTATCAGCAACCAAATGAATATCAACTTATGAAGCTTTGAATGTCAGCAAAGGAACATACAAAGATAAGGATATTTTTTTTAAGTTTCTTTCGACCATTTCACTATGCCTTATTGCCACTGACTAGACAGGAGGAAAAGCAAAACCCAATGCTAATAAGGAGTAATAATACAATGTTCAAGGTCAAATGTTATAATGATTCTGTCCTTTGCTTTTTATTAGTGATGCAGAGTATACTAGTTAAAGTAACAATTAAAGATCCCAATTTATGGGGTCACTAGCATGACCTCCACAACATGATATTTACATGTGGGTTCCATTTTTTTTTTTAATGTCTCAAAAAGAAATAATAAGAATCCCATAGATGGCTTGGAGTAATCTAAATATCACTTACCGTCCAGGCAAAAGAAAATAATTTATAGTTAAACTTGTTTTTATTAATATAATTTTATATAATAAAAATTTATTTATTTGAGCAAATATTACAAGTTTTAATTTGTTAATATATGATATCCCAATGTCTTATATTAATATAATTATCGGTCTCTAATCATACATTTATCTATTACAATATAAAACATTAATATCAATATTATGAGGGTATCATATCGTTGCGTAAATTTATAACATTTATATGCATTAGTTTTGGTTAGACAAATATTGTATTAATGAGAACAAATCCAACAACTAGCACATTTTATCGGATGAGGCATGGCTTTTGACTGTAGTGTTTATTGATTATAGGTACAAAAATTACATTTGGTTTTTTTATGCTATCAATTTTAATTGTTAAGTTTAAATAAATGATTTTTTCTCTCCATACCATATTTGATTAAGTGATGCATTGTTGGACCTTTCATGGTGGAAGAAAGCGAGAGATTAAAATGGAAAAAAACCGGTTGGATCTATTGGATTAATTCATCAAAATAAAGCGGATTGGATTATAGTTTTAAATATGTCAGACAGACAGGATAGGTTAAATTCGTTAGGTTGATTTTTTTTTATACAAAACTAAAATTAGCCAAAAAATTACAACAGTTATAATTATTTTATTTATTTAATTTAATTATTATCAATTTAAGTTAATCATGTTTGATTATATATTTTTTATTTTATAAAATATTTTTTATTTAGTCAATATTTTTTTATTTTAAAATTATTAAATATATCAGGTATCAATTCACCCTTAAAATGAGATAGATTGTTATTTTTAACTCATTTTTAAAATAAGTTTATCTAGTTTAGTTTTGACAAATTTATGTCAAGTTGAATTGAATTATCGATTTTGCTTACTATAGTACGAGCGTTAATATAAGAAATATTTTAACGTTTAAATTAATAAAAATTTTAATAAAAATAAATTATCTATTTAAAAAAGAATTAATTTTTATCTATACATAAATATTGATTAATCATGAACTTGGTAAATCCATTTTGCTTACTATAGAATATTGATTAATCATGAATTTGGTAAATCCATTTTGCTTACTATAGTACGAGCGTTAATACAAAAAATATTTTAACGTTTAAATTAATAAAAATTTTAATAGAAAAAAATAAAAATAAATGATCTATTTAAAAAAGAATTAATTTTCAACTATACATAAATATTGATTAATCATGAAGTTGGTAAAAGGTTCATCCTACTCATAACATAGAAGAAACAACTCTAGTAATTATGTTAATTTTTTATCATTTTACACGAAAAATATGATGAGATGAAGAAGTAGTTTTTGAAATAGCACTAAGGATGAAATGTTATAATTTTTTTTTTTATAAATGGTGTGATTATGATAATTCTAACTTAAATGAAGTGGATATAAGATGCAAGGTCTAGATTTAAGGTAAAACCTAAAAATAATGCATGTACCTTAGTTGGAAGTATACTAGAAACATACCTACAGAAGAAATGTGAGATCAAAGATAAGGTTTAGAAGAAATATTTGAAGTTGTCACAGCTTCTAGATTATCTATATTTTCTTAACCTTATTCTACATTTCATGTATATATGTATAAATATCTAATCAATCATACAAATATGATGTATCTGATTATCAAATCATACATATTTCTAGAAATTCAAACTTAATTTATATACCTATATATGTTATCTTCATAGGTATATCAACCTAATCTCTTTAACATGTAAGCAATCTAAAAAACTACAACTAAGGTGACAAAAGTTGATATATACGAAAATTAAACCACTTTATTATAACTAAAAATCATAGAATTCTCTTCTTCTTGACTTCTGCTCTTTAAACTAGTACTCATGTATTGTAGTCGCTATCTGTTGTTGTAAAACTCGACGAAGGCAAGTGCACCTTATCGTTTTTCAGAGTAAAGAGTGAGAAAGTGTATCGTCTCCATAGGGATTTGGTTCAAGTATTAAATTTCCACTAGTCTACTAATTGAACTCAGTTATGGAAATGCGTAGGCAACGCAAACGTAAAATAACTGTAAATACTAGTTTTTGTTAACTAAAATGGAACATTGTTCCAGTATGCATAAAACTAATTAAAAGTAAATCCAAAACTGTCCAGTACTCAATAAATGATATGAATGCGAATGAAATCAGTTTATGGAAGGTGTTAGGGTTGAATTTCACCAAAACTTCCCTTATGTAGCATTAGATCATTACGTGCATTCAAGATAAAATGTAATTGAAGATCAATCCCTTGACTCATCAATACTTCACTTTAATTAGAAATCTTAATCCCTTAGTAATTTCTAATTTGAGTTAGCCTTAAGTTCAAGAATTCAAACGATCTTACAACCGCAAATCTCTATCCCTAGAGTACCCACAATTATGTAATTCAATCTCAATTTCAATTCTAAATCCAATTTTCCAATTGTGAAGAAGAATTTAATTTCAATCTATAAGTGGCAAAGTTATAGAAACGTTAAGCAAAGAGAAGAATAATCAATTTTAAAGAAAAGAAATCTTGAATGCATATAATATATCTGGATTACATAGGTTCAGCAATGATTTCCTCCTTCCCTAACAGAGTTCTAGTTATACATAAGAATAAAAGAAGAAAACATGGGAGAGGGTGGAAGTCATTCGTATGACAGCTTGTGGTGATTACCCTTCTTCCTCAACCCTAGGGTTCTTCCTTCACCTAGAACAGAACCAAAAACCAGGAGGGTTTGTTGTAATAAACTGGAGGGCGACGACTTTGTTCTCTGTGTCTACGTTCCAAAAATCATACCCTGTTTCGTTCTGTTATGGGCCTTTTATAGGTGTTGTTCTATTACGTCGCGTGTTCAACGTAGTTGCGCTCACGTTGCCAACGTAAAAAACAACAGAAAGAATTTTTTCTCTCAGAATTTCATGTGCTCCACGAATTTCTGGTTGTGTTACCAACGCGAAACATTATGACAGACTACAGATATTGAAAACACATCAGATTTTCAAGAATTTATCACCCAAAAGGCTTTAAAATTGCATATTCCAGATTGTGTATAGATTACTCAGTTTTCTATCATTTTCTTATGCATTTGTGATTATTTATGCTCCAATTGCTTATTATTATATCAAAATATGTACCAAGTAAGTGTCGTGTTGGACACTTATCACTACCTATGGTCACAAGGTATGAAATTCACAATTCAACCTTTTATGTCAATGGTCACCTCAACATCAAGGAGAAGATAACCCACATTATAGGTTCATTATATAACCCACAGCCACATATGAGATATAAAGTAGAAGAGAGTAATATGTTTCATTCAAGTAAAAGTTACAATAAGAGTAGTAATATCATATTCATACGTCTTATTATCATGTAAATCTCGTACACAATTTGCAAGTCTTACAATTTGACGCATAAACTCAGTTCAAGATCTAAACGAATGAAATGAATACACATGAATTTAATCAACATTTTTTCTCTAGTCCCTATGATGACAAACTTAGGATTGGGTTGAGGTCTATTACATATGCATGTGACCAAAATCATCATCACTTTATCGAAACAATTGGGGTTATCAAGATACAATTCTCACACCAATAGTGTACCCACAACAACACTCAAGTCATTATTGTTATTTCACAAATCATAAAATTGTTCAGTCGGTAATGATAGTCTTTAGGGTCTCGTCGAGACAGTTAAATTCGACTAGAGTAGTCTCAACTACAAAAAGCAACCTCAAGCCTTTGAAGTGGTTCAAACCTATCTTGCATATCCTCTAGGCGTAGGAGATTCTATTTCTCATGAATCATGATCTATTTTCATTTAAGCGGTCTCAACTTCCTTTTACAGAAGTGCTTACAGATTATTGCTCACATTAATGATTCACAAAATAATATTTTTATGCATATGATGCATGATCAACATTATATTTATTACTTTATTCATCGTTCTCAACTGAAGGTCACACTTTTTTTTTCTCAAAATATAGGATCTCAATGTCCTTTTTTCATTCATTCATCATTCTCAACCGAATATCACACCTTATTCTCAAAAGATAGGACTTACCTGCCCTTTTCCACTTATCGTGTGGACATTCATCTCAAAACTTCAACAAATTGAATACATAACTCTATATATATTGAATGAGGTTCTTAATCTTCATTCGTTAATTTAATTCATCCAATTACAATACGCATTGTTAATATATGGACTTTTCGTATGTTTTTTACAAATGTGTATGATCCTTAGTCTCCAAGTAAGTTGTACAATGTTGCTTGATATCTTGCATGGTTATATTGATGTCACGTTGTTTAGTTTAATAAACTACAATGTGCAATCGTGTTCTTGTTTTGCATGTCCATGTTGATCTGTGATGAGCCCATGTTAATATCTAGTATGCTCGTATTTCCCTTCGTCTTACCCATCTTGATCTTCATCATTTAGCAAGGTCTCACTTAACGTGTGCATGACCATGGTCATCCATTAGTAAGGATTTTCTCATTCATTAAGTGGGTCATACTTAGTCACTTAGTAGGACCTTGATTTTTCTTTTTGTAAGGCCTTAGTCATTCATTGAGTAGGACCATACTTGCTTATTTTGTTCTTGGTATGATCATGCTAAATTTTAAATTTTAAACATCACTACATATTAATATTAATTTTCTAAGAATCAAATAAATTTAAATTGAGAGCTTTAAATTAAAGACTTGTAATTTTACTAGAGTTTCTTCCTTTACCTTAAATTAAAGATATTTGTAAATATTTAATTTTCTAGACATTTCCACATGATCAATATTTTTGTTCCAAGATTAAAGGTTCCAAGAATTTGTTGAAGGAATTTTTGAAAATGCTACCAAAATATTTGTGTCTTTCTCTTTGGTAGCTTCTCCTATTTTCAATTTTCCAAAAATTGAATGTCATTCACTATCCTAGTTACTCACATTAGGAGGTGTTTGCTTGGCTGGGCAGGTGATGACAATATGGTTTGGTGAGAATTTTTTTTTTTCTAAACCAGAATGTTTTAGAAGTAAGACTTAACTTTGTTTAAAATCTTTGTTTAAGTTGATGATCTAAGGTGAGACTTAACTTTGTTTAAAATCTTTGTTTAAGTTGATGATTTGAAGTGAGATCCAAAATTAAAAAATAACCTATGATCTAAAATATAGACCAAACTTAAATAAATGATATATAATTTAAATAAATGATATATAATTTAATGTAACATTTAAGTTTGGATAAGAGACATATAATAAAATCTCAATCAAGATTATAAAATTTTCATTTGGTATTGGATTCAAGTTTAAATGAATAACATAAAATTTAAGATAACATCTTAATGAAAAATTAGCTTATGGTCCATTTTAACTTTAAAAAAATTGATCCTAATCAAGTAACTTATTAGTGCATAGTTTCATAGTTAATATAGAAAAATTTAAAATTTATAAAAACAACAAAGCATATACATAATAATATTTGCGAGGAAGAATTTAAAAGGTAAAGAAAATAACTATATAATTTTTTTTTAAAAAAAATGTTTATCACATATACACATAATAATCATATCTCCGTTGTATTTAAATAAAATACTTTAATAATTAATTACAAGTTGTGTAATTGTTTATCAATGGTTAATGATAAAAAAATACAGTTAATAGTTGAATATAAATAATAAATTAAGAATGTAATAATAATCAATTTTTAGATATGATTAATTAATTTTTATGTGATTGATGTAATAGAAAATATTAATTAATTAATTAAAGATATGATTAATCAATTAAAAATTAAAATATAATATATTAAATATTGTAAGTAGGTAAGAATGCCACTATTTTTTTTTTATAAAAATATTTGAAATTTTATTATTTCTACTTAAAAAGGAGAAAGTATCACGACATAAAATGGGTAAACTTGTGTTAGGACTAACATTTTAATATAAGTTATGTAAATTTTAATAATGTAAAATAGAGTTCGCATAACAACAATATTGTTTTTCAATGACATTATTACAATAATAAATGTTATTATAACAAACAACTAAAATTATGATAATTTATTAAAAAATTTCAACTTTATTTTTTTTTAACAATTTTCATTAGAATTAAAATTAAAATAAAATCCTTCCCGCATCACCATGGTAATACACTTTTATCATTATTCCTTTAGTATTTTTAGAATAAATGTAGGAACGTAAAATGAGATTTATCTACAAAACAAGCAGATCATTATTTGCCCCGCAATGTAGATGACCATGTTTGATGTAGAGGTAAAGGATATTTAGAATAAATGTAGGAACGTAAAATGAGATTTATCTACAAAACAACCAGATCATTATTTTTTCCGCAATGTAGATGACCATGTTTGATGTAGAGGATGATTTCCATGGTTAGAAAATTTAAATATAAAATGTTTGATTTTATTTTAAATAGTAATAATTAAAAAATATATTATTTTAAAATAATCATATAATTATTTATTAACTTTTAATTTTGATAATATATATATATATTGTATCGTTTAAATTTATCATTCCTCGTTTCCAAAATTAGAAGAAAAATGGTGTTTTGCAGCGGTTTTATGGATATTTAGCGGCGGTTAAAACTAGCTTAAATAAAATTTTGCAACGGTTTGTAAATTCGCAGTTGTTTCTTCCGTCGAGAAGTATTTTGCAGTGGTTGCATAAAAACATCATCAGAACCACCGCAATATTATTTCGGCGGTTAAAAATTACCCTTATAATCACTGTAATATTAGTTTGTCATTTAAAGATCATCCTTGTAAGAATCGTCGTGTTAGGAAACTGCCACATAAACCACCGTAAATTAATATTGTTTGACGATAATTTGACCGTTATCTTACCTGTCGCACTGCAACCTAGAAATTTTTATTAAACCACACCAAAAACGATTTATAACTGTCTCAAAATATATAGCAGGCTATGTATAAGTTTTTTCGGTTTCATTTAGCTTGAATACCTGGTAATCAAATAATTTAGATCCATTTGTACTTCTAATTTTACTATTTTTTACATGTAATAAATGAACAGGCTAAATAACCAAATTATATAAAATGAAGTCCCTTCATTACTTGAAAAATAAATAACATGTTTCGTGTCAAATTTTTAAACAAAAAAAGAAATTATATATTTAAGTGAAAGTATAACATAACATTCAACATTGTCCAAAAATTAAAAATATGGTGGTTCATGCAATCCAAGATCATGACTTGCTGATGAATATGACCTTTCTGCAAGTGATCCTAAATCTACTGCCTGAGATTAATAAAATGTGAAAAGAAATTAAAATTGTTACGAAATAATTTTCTTCACTAGTATTTAAATAGTAAAACAATAAAATTACTAGTCTAGGAAAGTAGTGGGACCATTAGTCCTTATTTGATTAAATTAAGGTGGAAATTGATGCATAAGAAATGCTACTTGAGGTGGAAATTGAGGTGGCGGTAAGGACTACAGTCAAAGTTATAGGTCTCACAAGTTAATCTTGTGTAAGTGTTCCTTCGTGAAAGGGTTCCCAAACCAAAGAAGTCATTAATGATCCACATCAAAGTTTCATGTAATTTAAACATGTCGTTTAATTAAGCATCATATGTATCTACACCTTCAAGCCATAACTCTTTCAACTCCTTGATTAGGGTTTGTAAGTAAACATGTATATCATTTTCTAGCATTTTTTTACTAGGAATTATCATTAACAAGATAAATGATAATGACTTTATATAAACCCATAGAGGAGTATTATGAGGTACGAGAATGACTAGTCAAATGCTATATGTAGTGCTCAGAGTACCAAAGGGATTAAAGTGATCAGTAGCTAATGTAAGACGAATATTTCATGGTTCTGATGCAAATAAATGTTAGTTGAGTCAAAGCTCTTCCAAGCTTAAGAATCTCTTAGATGTCTCATCATGCCATCATTATTTGGAGATATAGCTTGCCATCTCATATCCTTAACAGTCTCTGAACATAAAAGCAACCTCTTCAAATATGGTTTTAGTGGAAAGTAGCGAAGAACTTTTGTAGGCACATTTTTTTTATTATTTCCATCATTGGACACCTCATTCTCACCACCTCTTATCATTGGTTTCCACCTGGACTTCTGACATGTTTTGCATATATCCTTATTTTCATCCTCTCCCAATACAACATATAGTTATTTGGGCATGCACGTATTTTTACGTAGTCTAACCCTAGCTTGGTTATAGTTTTCTTTGCCTCATAAAATGAACTTGGAATCTTTGCATGTGAAAATGCATCATGTTGTAGTTCTAGTATCATTGTCATAACCTTATCAGTCATCTCGGATAAGAATTTGATATGGGGCAACTTACAATAAAAACAAGTTTTGAATATTTTGTACATTCTTCATACAAATGTTGTTCTCCCGCTCTTACTAATTCATAAAACTCCTTATTTTAAAGCCCATCACCCATGACATCTCTCCTTCATCTTGTCCAATATGTTCATTTGATTCGTTTGCATGATGCATATGAACTCCAAAAGCCTTATTGATCATGATTTGAATTGAAATTTCATTGCCAATGGAGTCTTGTGATATAATTGGATTTGAATTTTCATTAGCCAATGATTCTCCATGCAAAAATCAAACGATGGTCGTACACCCCATCTCTTGTTGTCTCTGTCTACAATTACAACGAACACAAAGACATAATATTTTACCATCAATATCATTATGTTCAAAGACAAATTTGATAAATTTCTTAACTCATTGCTTATACTCAAGAGAATTTCATGACATCCTAATCCAAGACTTATCCATTGATTAGAATATCGTTTTTGCTTTAACAAATTTGAAACAAGTTAAGAAGCATAAACAAAAGTATGATAACAATTGAATAAAACACACAAAACCCAAACTTCTATTGCTATAAAACTACCAACAAATAAAATAATTATATCCATCCACATGTATAATTAAAAAAACCTCATTTAGATGCATAAATCATGCATACCTTATAGATATACAACCTCACAATTTCTTGGATCACTTAAATAGATAGAAAGGATAAAATTTCAATATTCTAGCACTACATATTGTACATAGCACAAAACAACATATATTTTGTGACATATTTCGATCTTTAGTTTTTTATTCTTATTTTGTAGATTTTGTTATACAAATTTATTGTCAATTTTTCAACTCAGAATAAGCAAACTAAAGAGAGATTGAAAAAAGAGATGGATAAGTACTTGTTTTGCCCATATATAACTTTAGCTTTTGAAATCATGTAATCATGGTATATATAAATTGAATTACTTAAATTCGAAGAAGGTTAAAGTTTATCCATTAATATAATAGATTATTAGTTGAGATCCAATATTTCAAAATTGAAATACTTTTAATTAAATACAATTAGTTAAACTTTTAAAAGAATGATAAGAAGAATATGAAAATTCCTTTGATATATCAGTGGATCGTATTCAAAATGCAAATGATTGAATTAAAAAAGTTGTGATCTGGTCTAAAATATTATTTCATTTGGTTTCTAACTAATTAACTAACTGCAAATGTAGATGTAGAGAAAATTTACAAGCTAATGGACCTTGAAATCCATTTATTAAAGCATATATTACAAAGCTTATTCATTAATTGTATGCATCTAACTCTTTATTTTTTTGCAAGTTTTACTTAGCAGCCATAAGGTAAACCAAGAAATGACACCATTCATGCAATTTTTCATTTGGGGTGTCATTATTAAATGGTTAAATTATGGTTGAAGTCTTCATTTTCTTAGGCAGTTTCCATTCGAGGATCTGGTTTAACTTTACAAAAAATGATATAATATGCTAGTTCACGTACAAACATCATCTCTATTATTTTACAATAGAAAATTAAGCATAAGATCTACTACATTACCATGTATGACATAGTTAAACCATCATGTTTAAACAAGGAGATTCGTATAGCAAGCAGATTCACATAGAAAATCATCATGCTTAAGAATCATTATTCTAAACTTAAGGTAAAGATTGATAATATGTTAAGGAGGTAGGTATGTTTGCATCCATAGTTGGCATTCAAAGGCATATTAAATGGCATTCAAGCTGCAAAAAGTTGTTCAAATAAAAAAAATAACTTGAAAAGAAATATGTTACTTGGATTTTAAAATAACAAATGAATACTAAAAGAAAATAGTACTTCTTTAATCCTTTCAACAAAGTTGCAAAATCCACTACAGGTTCAATCAAATCAACCAACACAAACGTTGTTTACCCCACCTTCCATTCACAATAGGAACAAATGAAAAAAAAATTGGATTTTCTTGCTTGTTTTTCTTGTCTATATCAAGACCTACGCATCAAACAAAATTGTCATTTTCACGGCTAAAAATAATTCTTTAAAACAATTATTTTAATTAAATGTAACTATATCCAATTATTCTATTTCTAGGTAATAGGTATACGACCAAGAAAGGAAATGATTTCTAAAAAACCTTACATGCTTTTTAGTTACAATTAATATTATCCATATATGTTTTTGAAACTTTTAGCTATTGAAGATATTTGTGAATGCAACGAAATATATTGGTCGAACAATATCCACCAATGCTGCATTTTAAGTAGTCTAACTTATATTGAAATGTTTAGAATTTGGTCCCAAAAAAATAAGCCTATATAGAGGAGGTTTTGTAAATCAAAGAAAAAATAAAAAAAACATAAACCCAAAAAAAAAAAGAGCAATGTAGTTTATCAAACTGGTAAGCAATTAAAAGAGTTTTCTTCATGTAATCAATGTTGTTCTCCAACAAATCATTGCAACAATGGTCATCCCAAACCACATGTTTATCCTCCTCAACCATAGCTCACATTATCATGAAGGTGTTTTCCAAAGCATTGAAAATATGTTGTTCACTATAACATGCATTCTAGGAAGATAAGACAATAAAAGAATATACCTAGCACAAGTAAAGAAGATGATTCAATGTTGTGGTTTCGATGTCAGTGAATATGACTTGTGCCTTCACCTTACAAATGCAATACCTGATGTGAGAAATGTTGAGAATAGTTTGATATTTTGGGTTTGATGAATTGGACAAAAACTTTCACAATTAAGTCAAGGTTGCATAATATTTCTAAGGGTTACAAAATTAAGAAAAAAAAAAAACAAAAATAAAATTTTTTCACAAAGATTCATAACAGGGTAATAAAATTACCTTTGAACATTAAGGAACCACCTCCATCTCTTTGAATATGCGGTGGTTAATAAATCCTCCTTCTCAACCACCGTATAACTCCTACGACGATAGTTATTATTGAACCGACTTACAATGATCTATTAGCAGAAACTTTTTTTTTTTAGTAAAATATAGTTAGATATTATTATAAAATCTTTTTTTACACAAAATATTTTAAAATTAAAATATTTATTTTATTTCATTATAAAAAATAAAAAATTAAATTTTATTATAAAATATAAATTTTAAAACATATAAATTATTTTGAATTTTTTTAAAAAAATCACATTACAATTTTAACATAAGTTGAAATATGAAAATAACTTGCAGTAATCCTAACTGATGTAATCAAAGGTTCAGGTATGTGAATTTTCATTGTAATAGGTTGAAAATTTATTTTCATTGTAATAGGTTGAAAATTTACATTTCATTCAAATACTTAATTTATACAAAAATTTATATTACATGTATTTTTTTATTACATTATTCATTATATTTTATAATTCTCACTGTTTTTTCTTTTTTCTTATTTTTTTATTGTATCATTTTTTTATAAAATGATATTACAAATACAATTATCTGTATAATAATACCATTGTTTTTTATCAGTAATTTTTTTAATTGCAGTAATAATTATAATACAGGGTACTTATAGCTTGTTAATGATTTTAATTTTTTAAAAAATTAGAGATCAGTGACATTAATTTTTAAATGATGAAAAAAATAAATTTAATTATTTTTAAATTCAATTGAATCATTAATAAAAAGATTAAATTGATCAATTTTTAAAAATAAAATAATAATTTTTATTTTTTAGTCACCATTATGATTAATTTAAAATATTTTAAAAATCAAAATAATGATTAACTAAAGCTTCATATAATATATATATATATATATATATATATATTATCATTAAATTTATAAACTATAGATTTTTTAATTTAATAATAGATTCTAAATTGAGATTTTTCATTAGTGAAAAAAATATTCTATTAATTTTTTAAAATAAAATGTATCTTTCATTTTAATTAATTTTATTTAAGACGAATAAAATTATTATGATTAACAATTATTGTTTTTGATTTTTTAATACATTTACATGTTCAAGATTCAAACTTGAAATAATTTATGCCATCAGAATTGAAGTAATTTACATGTTTGATCCTCATATTTTTTATTATAAAAAAACTTGAAAAATTTAATGAAGTTTTATTTTATTATTTGACCTAAAAACTAGATAATTATGAATATAATAAATTAATTAAAAATTTATCCTTTGCAGGAGTAGTAGGTTTGTTTAGTAAAGACCGAAATTAATCTTCGGGACATATTGGTCCCTAAGGAGGGGGGAAATCCTCGTGACTAGATATCTAATAAGTGACATTGTGAGCCACATTTGTTATTCTATTGATTAAACTCCGTTACATTTAACAAATTTTTATACTTAGCATAATAAGTTGTTTAGTTGGAATTGGCGTGTCCAAACTTTTGTCATCTTACAAATTCACCTTATTTTCTTCTATTTGCTTTTTTCATCAACTCACCGTCTTTTTGTTGGCTTGTTTTATTCATTGTCTCCATGTTTTCTACTCCTAAAATCCATAGGGCAATGTTGCATGTTTTTGGAAGAGCATGTGTTGCTCTACTTCTAAAGACTTTAAAATAAAAGCCCCGGCCTTATTCAACAAAGACAAAGCATTCACACTTGAGAGTGAGAAAAACGCATCAAAAGAGAAACGTGAGTGTTCCCCTAAGAAAAAACCCATCCATCGAGGCCTAAAACGAAGTAAATTGTTGTGATTGGAAATAAGAAGGGTAATCATCAAGTCCAAATATTCTTTGTTTTAAATTTATCTACCATCTTCTTCTTTTTT
The DNA here is from genome assembly GCA_037954105.1 of Canavalia gladiata. Lineage (NCBI taxonomy): Eukaryota > Viridiplantae > Streptophyta > Magnoliopsida > Fabales > Fabaceae > Canavalia > Canavalia gladiata. The sequence goes on from CM075668.1 coordinate 14,794,898, forward strand.
TAATTCTTCTTCATTTCGTCGTTTGGTGCGTTCATTGCTTAATTTACCCCTATAATTGTGTAATCCAATGACATTCATCATTTTGAGGAGACTCTCACTGATGCTTTATTTCGATAAGAAGTACAAGAAAATAAAAAAAAATAGTTGTTATTTATTTGGATAAATTTTTTTGCATAAACTCGTTTATAATAATAAGAAAAATTATTTAATAAAAGACAAAGATAAATTTTATTTTTGGATGTTTTCTTCTTCTCTAAAATTTTTCCTTTAAATTTTATCCATCTAAACAAAAAATTAATGTAAATCCCGTCATTCTAATTTCTTCCCCTCAAATTCCACAAAAGCAAACAAACTAATATTCTTCCTTGTAATTCTATCATTTCCTGATCCCCACAAACAAATATATCATAAGGTCATACCATTATGGCTCAAATTGACCTTACTACTAACACTGTAATCTGTATACGATTTTTCTCTAAAACAACGTAAATTGAATCAAAGCTAATATTAATTTTACCAAATTATTGTTCTTAAATCCCTTAAATATGATGCTATGCAAAAAAATTGTTGTTGTTGAAGATGAAAAGCCTGTGAAGGTGTTGGTGGTTACAAGAAAGAGTCCACTTCGATGATTTGGTGCTGATTATAAATATGTTTTCTCTGTTAAGTTTAGATTTTAGTTCGCAAATGAAAGCTGAAAATTGGAAAAATTGGCTTATTGAATTTTAAAAGACTTGGTAAGCTTAGTTTTATAAACTATTTGATTAATATGAAATGATATAGGGCATATCTAATTACTTAAACTATAATTTAAAAATTTGAAATTATATTTTTTTTCTAATGATTATTATTTTATATTTTAATTTAATTTAATTCTTTTATCATCTTAATATCTGGGTAATATTTCCGTTCAAAAAATTTTGGATAATATTTTTTATTTTATTCTCATTTTTTATATTTTTATTAACTAAAACAAGACAATATAAATAAATTTAAATTATATGTTTAATGTTTTTATCTTATAGAAAATACTTTTGATGAGTTTATCCAATCTTCCCCAAAACATATGGAGAATTTAGTTCTTTGGAAAGTAACAATTGTAATAATATTAATTTTTTAATGATGTGTTTTTAACCATTTTAACAAAAAGATATATTTTAACTTAATTAAATAACCTTATATTTTGTAAAAGTTAAACTATTTATGTCTTAATTTTGAATAATTTTTTTTAAAAAACATTATTTTGAATAATGGGAGAGTATGTACTAAAAGTTTGTAAAAAAAAATGACATAATAATAAAGATAAAAATTTAAAAAAGTATAAAAATAAAACTTTAAATGCTGTTCTGTGTGGCATTTAAAAAATAATAGTAATTAGCTTAAACTATTATACGTTTTTAAAATAAGTTAATTTTATAAAAAATCAATTATGATCAAACATATTTAAATTAATTGATAATTAATATAAAACTTTGACATTAACAAATATATTGAAATTTTTTTTCACATAGTAATATTTATTCATTTATATTCGATTTATTTTGTTTTATTTTGTATTATAAAAAATAATTAATTGTGGAATGAAAAATATAGATAAATGGATCACGATATCTAAAAAAATAATTAGTCAAACACATTCCAAAGCGACTAAATTTATGTCAAGTATAATCTAAATGTAGACTCTCCTCCGTCGACGAGTAAAGGTTTGCAAGATAACTTTAGCTTAAAACGGTGGCTTTCGGTTTACTTAATAGATGACTGAATATAGGCTAAGTATGACAAGAGGGTACAAAAGTCATTTCAAATACTTGTGGATCTTGTTTTTCATTTAAAATTATCCCTTTATGAACTTATATATTTTTTTAATATCAGAAAATGCATATACAAATATACGTTATTTTTTCCCCTCGACGTCTGGTTACAATATGCTGCTAGATATGTTTGTGACATGCAATATGCAAATATAATGGGAGCAAATCTTTTGGAGTATACAAAAAGGGAACGGTTGCTTAGAATCCAGAGGAGTGGAGAAAGAGGAACATCGCTGTGGTAGCATTACAAGTTGGATGGGTTTCGGATATATGATTCTTTCTAATGATGTACGATACTCATTCTTATCCCTTGTGGTTCAAATAATAAGTAATTTTGCTAGTTTCACAAGCAAATTAAAAGCAGAAGGTCAAAGGATGTGTCACTAGCTAAAAATATACTCATTATAGTTCATATCACATTACACAATACGTTGGTGAGAAAAGCCATCATCAAGAATCATTACAGCAATTTTAAAATTTTAATAAAGGTCCAAATTGAATCATATCCATATGCGGCCACAGTGATGGTATCAACATGCATCTGCATTAGCCTATTTCTCATTTTCCCAACAAACAAAAAGTCAATCTTCGTTTAATTCGAATATTGTCCAAATCACCCTATATAACGACCCCACCTATCTTTTGAATTTGCATAAAACTTGAAATAAAAGCCAGCATCGGCGGCAGATCTATCACTATTCAAAAAATAACACCAAGAATAATTCAAAATATGAGTCAGAAACCTAAAAGTGTAAATCTGATGGTGAATGTTGCCAAACCCAAAATTTAATCAATTTATTCTAAATAACGAGGGAAAAAAAAGGAAAAAAAAAGAGAAACAGGAGAGCAGGGTTCAGGCATTAATAAAACATTAATGAAGTACTTGAAACTTGGAAGAGTTTATTTAATTTTTTAGAATTAGTTATATGACTGTTACACATACTTTTTTAATAAATTTTACAGTTAAATTTATAAAAATATTTAATTAAGTTATTGATGTAAATACATGGAAGATTTGTTGTTGATGCATAAATGAAAAAAAAGAAAATAAAAAGGTTGGGGAGAAGCAGTGAAAAAAGGGGTATGTGGCATGGTAATGTAATGATATGCATGGAATGGGTGATGGTGAAATAATTTAAGATTGTGGAAACAAAAACACGGACAAATGTCTCCAACCACTGGGCCATTCTTCCAGTTGTTCTCAAATTGCACACCTCCCTCCTTCCACACCCTCTTTCATTTTTATAAATTATTATTATTTTAAATTTTAAATTTGGGAGTGCCTCAAAAGGACCCTGAAACCTTAATAAAAGCAGATTGTCTTCAACATTCTATGCTCCAACTCCCCACTACTGCTACCATACCCTTCTCTCTCTCTCCTTTCTTTTGTTGGGTCATTCATTACTAAACTTTTCCCAACCGTTAACTTCACAACTCGCAACGTTTCCTTATTCCCTTCCAACCTCAACCAACAGCAACATGGCTAACTCCGTGGGTGGTGCAGAGCTATGGCTTCCGTCCAGCTTCCTCGTCGATGCCGACCAAAACTGCAAAACCAACACCGATATGGACGCCTCGTTCGGATTTCCTTCCGAGTTCCCCTACGAGTTCGGGGTTCCCTCGCCGGCGGTGGAGTCGGTGGAGGGGTCCACGGAGACGGAGAGCAGCGACGAGGAGGAGGACTTCTTCGTAGGGTTCACTCGAAGACTGAGTCAGTCTTCGCTTCACGAAACTCGGAAGCAACTCTCTTCTTTGCCTATCAAAACCGATGACGTGGCATTTTCGGAGATTACGACCAAGAGTCGAGGGTTGGCCGGGTCGCCTCAGTCGACGCTAAGCGGAATCGGAAGCTGGTCGGGTCGGAGTGGCATGTCAGGAGACGGAAGCCCGAACGGGTACTCACGCGTTCCGTCACCGTCCACTACGCCGTTTGGTGAAAACAACGACCCCTGGGAAGTGATATACGCAGCCGCAGGAGAAGTTGCAAGGTTGAAGATAAATAACCATGCGTTGCAGTTTAATATTCAGGACAATAGGGGTGTACCTGGTCATCCTCACACTAACCAGAGTTTCGACCAGGTTAGTTCCGAAGACATTTGTTTTGTTTTTGATATTCTTTGTGGTTTCCGATTCCGATTGGTTTATGGTTTTGTAGGTTCAGCAACAGGTGAGACAGAAGCAGCAGTATGGTGCTTCGGTTTGGGGGAGGCAAGTTAAGCCTAACTGGTTTCGGAACAGAGGGTGTGAGTTTGGTTATGAGAGTCTGAAATGCTCTCGTCCTATGCCTTCACCTCAATCTGCGTGGCCCTCTCTGCAACCTAATCGGGTACAGCATGACGGATCCGGGTCTCGAGTTGCTGTTCCGGTTCCGGGTGGTACTTCTGTGAAAAGGGGGTCTGGTGGAACCGGAGTGTTCTTGCCTCGCCATTATGACAGCCCATCCGAACCTCGCAACAAAACTGGTATATTACATGTTTCATTATCTCTTTTTGTTTTCTATGAATCATGTGTTCTTGTGCTGTTCGATTTTGTGGCTTATTTGCTGGTGTGTTGTTTTGTGGTCAGGTTGTGCGCCTGTTCTGTTGCCAGCGAAGATGGTTCATGCTTTGAACTTGAACATTAATGACCTGAATGCTTCTTGCCAACCACGCTTCTCCAATGCCTTTGTTGCGGATTATGGTAAGTGGGGTTTTCAATTGAAATCATTTGAGAATTATTCTGTTTGTTTTCAGACTATTGATCTCACTTGAGTACTCTGGGTTTTCTTTGCTTGCAGATGCCTTGTTAGCCAGGAGAAATGCCCGTCTTACGCACCGGAGACTAAGCCTACGGCGGGATGAGGCACCCAACTATGAAGTTCGCCTACCCCAAGAGTGGACTTACTGACTCTTTTGACTCTTGAAACAAAGCAAGGGTCAATTTTCTCCAAGAAAAGCTTCTCCGGAGAAGGAATTAGTAGAGGCCAATAGTTTGTGGTCCTTTGTTTTGGCTTTTTGACATGAAATTCAAGAATGTGTTTGGCTAGTTTAGTTGCAATAAGATGTCCTGTTTTTCTAGGAAGAAAGGTTGCAGCTTATGGGATCTGGTTTTAGTTGAAGAAATAGTGATAGGATTGCAGTTTAGGACAAAATCTTATTTTTACTTTATTTTATTTTCCTTCTATTCTACTAATTATTGGTTGTAATAAGATATAAGCGGGAGGCCTAAAGGGCAAGGTATGGTTCAAATTGGCTGAGTTTCAAGCAAGAAGGGAAAGTGTTGAGTTGAAAGATTAGTCGATTACCCATGTGCTTTTTTGGGAAATCCTTGGTCCTTATGGTATATAATTATAATAATGTAAGTTATACAATGTAATAAAGGTAGTTTTTAGTACTAATTCCTTAAATTTACCTTTTACTGCTCTCCTATTGAAAATTGGTCATTTGAATTTTTGTTTTCAATTTGTTCTACTTTTATTGTGTACTGAGAGAGAGGGTTTTTGGTGAATGGTCCGTGGAAATTGATAGGGGGACTGGTACATGGATAATGTACGCCAGATCTTAACCAGGGAGGGCTAATTTAAATGGAATGCATGCCTAGACATATTTTGGGTGGGGGATATTTATCCCTCCAATGTTATTTTCATCCAATTATCCATCTAATAATTTATATTTTAGATAATAATAGTGTGTGGATGGAGAGATATATGTTTTGATTGCTTACGGATTTAGGCAATGAATTTTGATTGAAGGAAACGGATAAACAGAGGGGGATGAAAAATGAATGAATTATGGGGATGGATGGATTTATAGTACGTATTTGGTTGGATTTTGATGGGGACTTTGGGCCCATATATATCTGTTACTGCCTTCTTCCATCTGCATCTCTCCCGCCTTTATTTTTTCCTCAAATTAGCAACTAACGAACGCATCTTTCGAAGAAAGTAGCGAGTTGATTTGGCATTGGACCCATTGGACCCATTTGTAATATTTACTTGGTCAAACTTCCCCATCAAACCACTATATATTTTCTATTTCTCAATTCATTTTTTATAACTATTTTATTTCAAATATTTGGGTACATGTGCCCTGTCCCCTTCCCCATCCTTTTTTCACCCCCAGTTATTCCTTTATTTTATCGGTATCACTACCGGTGCGGTGTGGGGTAGTTTTATGCGACCGAATTTATTCACCGTCTTTCACTTTCTGTTAAGAAAATTCAAGTGCTGGCAAGATTGTGTTTTGCGGTTGTTGAAAAAGTTATCTTATTTTTAACTTATTAATATTACTTATATAAAATAACTTTTATGTTTAAATATATTAGATGGGATTTTATTTTAAAATAATTTTTTATTTTAATTGTATAAAAATTAATTTTGTATAATAATATTATAAAGGTCGATATAAAGTTGGATTAATTTTGACAAGTTATCAATATGAAAAATTTAAACATGCTAATTAGTACCATAGGGAATAGGGATACTGATTGATGAATAATAAGTGGGAGCTTTTTATTTAAAATAGTAATACAACTCTAGCATGATGTAATTGGTCAGTACATTCTCGCATGATTTTAAAAAAAAATATTTTATATTTCTTAACTAGTGTCATAGTTAGCAAGATTTTTAATGATAAATATACTAATCAATTGAAAATTAAGATAAATATAATTTTTGAAACAATAATTATAAAAATTAATAATTTTTAATGATATTATAATTTATAATTAGATGATAGTGTAAAAAATATTGCATCCTAATTAAATTTTATAAAATTATTTGTAACAATTGATTTATGTTTAAAATAATAAATTATCAAAGATTAAATAAAAAATAGAAGTTAATTGAAAAATAAATTGATAATATTTAGTCATAGATTTTAATTTTTAACTTTATCTAAAAAATAAATTGATAATGTCTAATCATAAATTTTAAAATTTTACTTATTTTAAATAGATTCTTCCCTTTATAAAACATGATTAAAAATGTTATTTTTCTAACGAATGCCAAATATGGTGAAATAGTACCTCCCTTTTTTTCTGAAATAATCACAAAAATAATTTTTTTCCAAACACTCATAGTGATGTCAAATTGGAATTGTGCCTATAAAAGCGGGTTTACATTAATGGGGTAGTAAAAGTATGACTTATTTCGTTTTTGTACTTTGTAGTTTGACTTACGTCTCATTTTGGTTGTTTAATTTTTTAAAGAAATTTTGATTTTTTTTTATTTTTAAAATTTAACAAATTTCATTCTGACAGTTTTCTTTTATAAAATTATCATTTTTATTAAAAAATTTAGATTAAATTGATTAAAACATTTTTAAATTAAAATTTATCAACCAAAATATTAAATTTTAATTAAATGGTTTTTTTTTCCAAAAACTTTACTTTAAACTTTCATTTTTAATATCGTTGTATTTTTTTTTTCAAATTTTTGGATTAAAGAACATTTTGAGGGTTTCAATTACAAACTAGTTAAAAAAAAATTAAGTTTGTTAAATTTTAAAATAAAAAGGATAAAAAAATTATTGATTTGTTTTTTGACAACCTAAAATAGCACATAAATCAAATTGAAAAGATTATTAAAAGGAGAACTAAACTTAAAAACATCTTATTTCTTTGATTGATAAGTTTTCAATATCAGATTCTGATTATAATACAAGTGCTTTTTCCAAATATGTAGGCAATAAAGTTAAATTTAGTTTGCTTTCACTATAACTTGTGTAATAAGCCACGTTATCATAAGATTCATAGCGGAGATTAATTTCACTAATCTTATTAAAAGACAAAACAAGTATTTTACCGCTTAAACTCAAATGCTCATTGTCACGTCAAGAAAACAACCAGAATCTTGATCATCACAGAAAAGGCTGAATATTCAAGAATTTAGGTTGTCACTCCAGATTAGAAAATGACATATTGCTTGTTTGTTTCGTTCCAAAATTCCAATTGCTGTAACGATAATTGATTTGCACAGTATTTACTTAGATTTGGCTATTTATTTTACGGTGCATAGAATTAACTTCAGGAGAAATTAATTTCAGCTACAAAATCTATAAAACATACTTTAAAATTAATTTTATTGCACAATTCATCTTGGATGTGTGAGATATGATGAAAAAAGCAATAAAAAAAATTAAAAATATATAATATCATTATTTTAAAAATAAAAATAATGGATCATAGTTGATGAGTTGGTGCAGAAAGAATAGGGTGGCGTAATTTCATTGAAATTACATGAAGATTATATTGGGTAGTAAATATGACAGCTGTCTTATAATTTTGGTTTAATAAATTAGATTATTTGTGTTATAATCCTAGTGGTATAGAGTGGGAGTGGAGTACAGCTATAAAGTTGTTGACGTATAGAAGATCTTTTAGGTGGAAATGGAATGAGATGGTACTCGATTAAGGATGGTGTGAGCATGTGATAGAGTGTACGGTCCAGCTTCATTCATTTGGTTTATGCAAAGTAACAAACAAACACATCACATAAGCTCTACCCTAAGTCACGTGTGCCTATATCAGACAACAATAACGCCCAATTAATCATATTTTTATTTAGAGCTCTTTGATACAGACATCTTTCACTGCACCCTCTTCCTTTCTCCTAAATTAATTAACCATTTCCAAACCCATTTTTATTTAATTTGTTCTTCTCTTAGATGGAAAACATCAATGATACTCTCACTCGTTCGTTTGCTAGGGAATTAGGGAACGGTCAGTAAGAAACAGTTAAACAACAATTGGGAATCGCTGGGAAAAAATGAATGCCATAAATTCGTTTGTTTTGTTTGGTTATTGCTTTGTTAATCAAAGCGACTAGATGGGGTGTTAGATTTGTCCCTAAGAGCCAACAAATTTCTGTCTCCGTTAAAAGTCAATAATTGCTATTCAAGCCAATCGCTATAAATGTGTTTTCACTGCGCTACTATTTATCTAACTAAAAACATACACCTATTCTTTCGTTTGATTTTTGAAAGGGATGTGTTGATATATTACACTTTGATTTTGTTAAAATATTCTCACTAATATATTTTATTAACATTTATTTCTTAAATAAGAAATGAAGATTTATTCGCATCCGCAATTGCAGCCGCATGCTCACTTATTTTTTAAAAAATAATATATTAGTATGTTACATTTTAAATACTCTTAAAAGTATAGTTGTTAACATTTTTTATCACTTAAAAGAAACATATTTTTAAAATGATAGGATATTCATAGGTTCAAATAGTTTTTTATTCCTATTTTTCGCATTTTTTGTTTTGATTTCTTATTTGTTTTCCTTTATATTTTTAATTCTTGTCTTGTTCTCTCCTTTTATTTTTAATTGTTATATTTTCTAATAATAAAAGACTGAAAACTTTAAAAAAAAAGTGAAAAATTAGAGCCATATTAAGGAGAATATATGTGTAGTTATGTGTGATTTTAAACCAAATTATTGATCCCCTTTATTGTGTGTTGGCCCTTACGGGTTGAAGAAGGTGTGGATTCTTGGGGATGAAGACAAATTAATGAAGGAATTGTGTTTTGTTCTGTCTCCATTATATGGGTTGGGCTATGTAGGCAAGTGGGAAGTAGGAAGTAGCAATATAGGAAGGAAAACGAGGAAATAAATAGAAGTAACATGCTATAAAAGATGTGTTGTCAACACGTGGAGTAGTTTTTGTGACATCATGATGGTTATGATTTTCTTAGTTCTTTTTATCTATAATTTGGTTTGCATTGGTTTGATAGGGCTGAGAGCTACATATTTTGTGGCCCATGTCTAGCCGTAAATCACGTTTGTTATGGGTCCATTAATGATCCAGATCTTTTTTATCGGTCCATTGTATTTTTATACCATTTTTGCTCTTTCTATGCTACGTACAGAGTAACAACCCTCTCCCACAAAAAACGGAGGAGAGAATAGTGGACAACTTTGCGTACCAATTAATTCTCCCGTACACACTGTCATCAATAATTAAAGCAAGAATTACGTCTATATTTATTCAAAAGTATTTCATATTTTTAATTTTTTATTTATATAAACATATAATATTTTATATCATTTTTAATTTATACAATAATTTTTTAATATTATATACTAAAAAAATATTAAACCAATATGAATAATAAAAAGATCTAATATTTTTTTAATAAATTTTAAAGGAGTGTAATTTTCTCTTAATTAAATTACGGATTTAGGATGAGAAAGACTCTTCGTATTAATTTTTTTTAATCCACCTTTTATTCTATGATTGTTACAATAATGATTATATCAACAAAACTGAAATATTTGTTATTATAAAAATATTTTTCGGTCTTTTTATTGTTCAAATTTATTTTATAATTAAAAATTAATTAATGTTGTAATTTTTATATAATTTTTTAATTTACTTCTTTTATTAACTAATATCATTATAAAGACTAAAAACATAATAATAATAATAATAATAATAATGATTATTATTATTATTATAAATATTATTTTCAACTTTTAAACTAATAATTATAAAAAATATTTTTTAAATGATAACAAATAAGAGGATCTGGGGAAACAATATACAGTGTTATTGATGCATTAAAATCAATTTTTAATATTTTTCTTATTAATTTCTGCTTAATTATAAATTATTATTCTTTTTATTCATAATAAGCATGTTTAAAGTTTATCACATGAATTAAGAAATACAAATAATTAATATTTTTATTTTTATTGAAATTGACGTGTAATTTTTTATTATGCTCATGTTTCATAATTAATTTTTAGTTTACCTAAAAAAATCACAATAATTACCGAAGGATAAAATTAAATAATGATATCATTAAAATTTTAAAATGACAAATAAATTTCTAAACCGACACTTATTATAAATCATATATATATATATATATATATATAATGAAAAATCCATGTAAATTTCCCCGAGTTATATAAATTTTACTCCCTATTTAACAGGGTTCAATAAATTTCAAATAATAAAAAAATAGTATGCTAAAAAAAGCGTTTTAATATTATTTTCTTAAGAATAATTCAAAACCCTCTCATATCCTATAATTTTTTCAATAATTAAAAGAAGAAAATATTTATTAATTTTTATATTTATAAGATGTTAAATGTATGAAAATATTCTAGTAACACATTTTTGGTGACATGATTTTTGTTATTATTTGAACTTTTTTGAGAGTTACAAAATTATGACCAAGGCATATTAAATATGCAATACTCATCAGTTTTGTGACTTTCAAAAAATTTCAAGTTATAAAGAACACGTTAGAAAATTATTTAATTAAAATTTGTTGTTAGCCTTTTTTATAAAATATTTTTTTTATAAAAATTACGAGGGATAGAGAAAGCGAGATAATTTATCATGACGATGATGACTTCTAAAATTTTTAATTTTCTTGATATTATTAGGTAAAAAATCATATGGCACCCCTTCATTTTTATTTGAACCTGATAAATATCATATGTGCATATTTTATGTATTTATATTTTTATTTCTAATAGATATTCAATTTAATAAAATAGAGAAGTAATGTTTACATTTTTTTAGTTATCACCAGTTTAATATGTTTCAACTATTATCAAAACAATAATATATATATTTCAATTAAAAAAGTCAAATTTATTAGAGCTATCAAACATGTTGATGCAGATTTTAAATATATTTACATCTTTAAACTTGATTTTGAGATCCTCAAGTTTTATTTAAACATGCCATTAAAATTGGTTTAATAATAAATAGCTAGAATAATTTATATAAAATTAATATGTTATAAATTTAAACTGCATTACTTTCATTACATTTACATACAAAAAGAATGCCGTATATTAATCAATTTCAATAATGTAAAAGAAATTATTCAAACATTAATAAAGACTCATCAATTACGAGTGTATGAGATAAAGATTGGTTTCCTAATTTGATCATAAAGAAAACAAGAAAAGGAAACTCATTTTCATGAATTAAAAAAAAACAAAAATATAACAAACATATGGCAAAAGGTGAATCTGTAGCTTCCATTCCACTAATAGAGTTGAGGAAACAAAGGAAAGGATTCGGGGGACAGCGTTTGCAAGCTTTTCATCCGTCACTGTTCTAATTTTTTCTGTCTCTTTATAAAATTAAATTTTTTTATAACAATTATTGTTGATAGATAAAAATATAAATTCTTGTCATAATTTTTGCTACCAATAGATATTTTAATTTCGAAAAAGATAATTCAACACAAACTTATATTTAGATATATCTGATAAGCCATTTTTTTAAGCTGAACCGTCCGATCAAAGGTGAATGTAAAAATAACAAAACTCTTTCGATTCATAGAATTGTGATAAATCTACACTCCAACAGTATCCCACATCTTATTACATTTAAGATTGAACGACTGATTTTTTATTTATTTATTTTTTAAATGATTGGAAAACTTACAAGATTAGAGGTAAGCAATTCTTTTGTATATAACCATAGGATTTCCCTTCAAGAGAGGGGAAAGAGATGTGTCTTTAAACTCTTTGGTACTAAAATGTATATAAAATGGTATTCCTATTGTAATCTTGTAAAAATTCCAACAAAGGTGAAGAGAGAAGAATTTAAAGATAATATTTTTTTATGATATTTTTTTGAACTGAAAATAAATAATATAGTGCTATTTTTTTCCTTTTAGTTTTCCTAAAATTGAAATTCAAACTATTTAGTGTTAAAATGTAGATAAAATGATACGTACTCCTCCTATTGTAATCTTGTAAAAATCCCAAACAAGGTGAAGAGAGAAGAATTTGCAGATGAATTTTTTTTTATATATTTTTTAACTGTAAATAAATAATATAGTGCTATTTTTTTCCTCTTAATTTCCCTAAAATTGAAATGTTATCTTTTAATCATATTTAATATTTTTTTTATTTTTTATATGCACCAAATATACAATAGAAAGAACATAATATATATATATATATATATATATATTTAATCAAATTTTTATCTTGTTTTATATTTGATTTTGATTTTAATTTTAATTTTTGTCATTATAATTTTAGTGTATTATTAAAAAATTTATATTTTTAGTCTTCAAAAGAAATGTGTACAATTTAATTTTTGAATTTATTTATTTACTTACATTTTCAACTTTTAGAGAACTATGTAGTTTTCAAATAATGTCAAATTATATATTTTGATCACTAAATAGGATAAATTTGTTTATATTTTTCATATACTGCTTATGTTTTTGTGAAGAAATAGTTAAATTATACACATTGATATTTACTCAAACAATGTTATTATTTAATAAATAAACAGTAGGGGTCAAAATTAATAAATTTTGTAAAATAGACACCAAAGGTATGTTTGTTTCCTATTTTTGAAAATAGTTTTCGATTTTTAAAAACTAAAAGATAAAAAAAAATTGATGAGTGAACTTTCTTAAAACGGTTTTAAAATATAATACCTGCTTTTTATTTTTTAAAATTAAAATAAATTAAGCTATTTTAGGTTTTTTATTTTCAATTTTCTTATATTCATGCTAATTTCATGTACTATTTTATATATTTCTTTACTTATTTTTATTCTCTTTCCTTTTAAAAATAAATCAAGACAACTCCAAAACTATAAAAAATATATATAATGGAAACTAAAACCAAAATAAATATAAATTAACAACAACAAAAATTCGTTAAGCCATATATTTTCTATTCCAATCTAATTCCAGTTATGTTAACAAAAATATTTAATTAACACTCATCTAAGAGATGACAAAGCATAATCATTATTTTGTATTTTTGAAAACCGAACAACGTAAAGATTTACTATATGCGATTCTCCCTTTAATGAAATTTCCTGCCAACGCATCTCACAAGGCTTTGAGCAATAAATAACATTCGGCCACCTTAAATTTAATATCCGAGAATAGTTTTTTTTAAGTGTGTTCTATTCTTTTTTGTAGAAGATTTTACATTTTAAACATAATTTTTACGTACGCTCAAAAATGTCTTTTTGAATAATTTTTTCAATATTTTTTTTTTTGCAATTTAAGCATAATAAACAATCAAATTGACATTAAAAATGTTAATAAAGTATGTGTCAAATAATAAGTATTTGACGAACTTGATGCATTTTAAAAAAAAAAATTGAAAAACTTTGTAAATGAATGGGTAATTGATATGAAGCCATTAGCTCACTCGGTCAATTTATCTGCAATCTGCAAATAATTATTATAACTCTTTTATATCAAATTCTTCCCTTACCTAGTCTGTGAAAAAAAAAATATAAGGAAAGAAGTGTTTGATCGATGTTTAAATCTAGTTATTTTGTTGCTTCAAATACATAATAATGTGAATTTGTCGTTGTCTTTAAATAAACGAAAAGCCTAACATGTTAAATACGACAAATCGATTATATATTTGTACTTTTATTTTAAACTTGGAAGACACCTGAAAATGTTCCTTCCTTAGATTATAAAGGTTTGCAGTTAAATCGTGTAAATATTCATGCTTTGGATTACACTAGATTAACAATGTAGACGCTCATTCTGGGTACATAACTGTGCGAATGTTGAAATGTATCTATTAGCTTAATATGTGTTTCATATGCTTGTGGTTATTATAAGGTTGGTTTTATAATTTGATGCAGGACCATGCCTCTTATTCCAAAATTAATGATTGTTGTGGGTGATTTGTCACAACCAAGCTCCTTTCAGTGATTTGTAGCCCGTAGCCTGTTTATTTTAAAGTTAGATAAGACTAATTTTAAACCGTTAAATATAATTAAAATGTATATCTAAATTGATCTTAATTATAATTTATAATAAAACATATCTTTTTAAAAATATAAAAATTAATTTTTCAATGCAAACAATAATTTGATGTCTTAACTATCTTTTGGAACCAATTATCCACGACGGGCCACACCATGCCCACATACATCCATGATGGATATGTCTCTTTTTTGTTAGTGCCGTCTATTATGCATGCTTAACCGACCTTAATACTCACTAGCGTGCACTAAGTTAATCATTGGCAACTAACAATATATTAAAAATACGAAAAGGTAATCACATTTCTGTTTTATTTTTTTTATAATTTTGATAAATCTAGTGTTGTACCCTTTTTATTTTGAATTTTAATTAAAGATATAATGTCTGATGAAGTATGATTAAAGGTATTTAGCATATATAGCTGATTTTCTTCTCTTGTGTGTTGGTAAACGAAGTTGGTTTCTTTATGAACCAAGAAATTATCATGGCCAAAGTAAAGAAAATGAGGAAACTGGCTTGACACTTATGTCTTATTGGACATTTATTTTTGCTATGATCTACAAAACTGTAGTAGTAGTAGTAGTCATGGTCGTCCTCTTAGAGAGTTGATATGAAAAATCCTTTAGATTTGAAAACAAATGATGCATTATTATTTAATTTCAAATTATTATATTTACCTAAAATAACTTGGCTTGAGCCATATAAAACTGTGTACCGGTCCACATACTATCAGTTTTTAATTTGTTTAAGCGCTAAGGAACTTTTTATATGGGTGTTTCATTGATTGCGAATACGAATCAACTTTAGAGTTGTCATTAGCCAAACCATTTTTTCCGGTCAAGAGTCCTTTCCAAACTTTGTTTTTTGTCAACTGTCATGTCATTTTCATAACCTAAGGAGGACATCTTGCATTTGATTCAGTAGTTTGTGGAGACAACATGAGTCCCATCATACAACAATCAACCCTAAGATTTATAAAAGGTTAATTGAAGTGATGAATTCATTCATATCAATCAGATACTTAGATGGCTGCAATAGAGCTAAAGATAAGAATAACAATTAAGCTCCCTTTCAAAATAATAATAATAATAATAATAAGAAGAAGCTAAAAGTCCTACAAGAATATAAACACAGTCTAGGAAAAATTCTAAAAGCAGTGCATTTAAGACATTCTGAATAATGTCATTAAAAATATTTGTTAAATTAATCTTAAATAAATACCTAATTTGGTTCCTTAAAAAGTTATTAGATCCAATTTTGGGTACTAAATAGTTTCTAAAAATTTTTACCATAAGCATATTAGTTCGTATTTCAAAGACTTTCATTTAACTTAATGAATTGAATTATTTATGTATTTGTTAATTAGTTGAGATGACATTCATAATTTTTACCCTATAAAATAAAATTCAAAATTTTTTAGTAAGAAATTGTGTTGGTTCTATTTCTATAAAAATTATAAAAACAAGCTTTCCAAAGCCTTGTTCTCTCCTAATCTCTTTTTTCATTAATCATATCTCTAAGCCTTTATTTCAATTTTAAATTCCCATTATTTGCTTGCTCATTTTGTTCAAATTCCATACAAATCCTAAAATTACAAAATATCATTCAGGTATTTACTTTTTTTAAATTTTGTGAATAAAAGTCATTAATATCAAGGAGACATTAATTGTGGAACCCATCATATTAGAGATATGTTACTGCTATTATTGTTTGAAATTCTATTATAAAACTAAATTGTGTTGAGTAACTCATATAGGATGCAGTGGATAGCACAAAAATTAGTTTTGTAATAGATTTGAGGATCATAATAACATCAATATATTCATAGTACAGTGGGATCCACATTTGATACTTCCTTCCCTAACAATGGCTTCTAATAATGATTTTGGGAAGCAAATGCTTATAATTGATGTTTCAAAATTTTAGGATTTGTATAAGATTTCAGATAAAAATGTGCAAACAAACAAATAGGGATTTGAAATTAGGATGAGGCCTTACAAACCAATGTCAAAAGATACTAGGAGAACGTAGTTTTTGGAAGCTTTTTGTTTTTCCGTAGAAATAGAAATGTCATTTCTTGCTATAAAAACCTTAAAATCATTTTACAAGGTAAAAATTATAGAAGCTATGTCCGCTAATTAATAGATCATGTACACATTTCTATTAAGTTGAATCTTTTAATAGGGATGTTAAAATGCCCACTGAAATTTTTTTTCTAGAACTATTTAGTAATTTATTTATTCTTGGCTATCTTGGCTAATTAGTAGGTTATGTATGCATTTCTATTAAGTTAAATCTTTTAATAGGGAAGTTAATATATCTAGCTACAGATAATTTTTTTCAAAAATTATTTGGTAACAATTTTTGTGGACAAATTGAATCTAATAATTTGTTGAAGGGACAAATTAAATGCTCACTCTTATTTTCTTTTTTATGGTCCAGATGTTCACTCTTAATTTTTAAAAAAGTAAGATGAACATTAAAATGCAATACTGCACCGAAGATTTCTCAAAAGAAAATCCTATTATGCGATAGATTTTACACAGTGGCTTTTTGGGTGACACAGGTCTGAGTGTAACAGACAACTGCGATTTCTATTGTTAAAAGGAATAGCCCATTTATGTACGGGCCTAACAAATTAATCGATCATGAAATTTTTTTCATGAGTTTACGTTGTTAAAGACGATATTAGGACTAACCCATTTACTTTAAAGAGATTGGATCCTTACCCAAGATGATCTCCTTTTGACATAATGTTGATAATGCAATCCAATCAGCATGAGTTGTGATTTGTTATAATCTTTGTGTTGGGTCCTTCATATTTCCACCAAGTTTTGAAATACGAATAAATTAAAGAAACTTGGGCCCAACAACGTCAGCCCATCAAAAAATGAAAAAGAAATTAATCATAAGATCTTAAAAATATTAAAAATAAAAAAATTTAAAAATTATAATTAACATCCTACAATAATAAAAATAAATTATTGTATTTAAACTATAAAGTTTGTTTGTTTGTTTTTCGAATATTAGGATAAATTTTCTAATTATGCCTCTATATAAAGAAGTTAGAATGTTAAATATCATTTTTACAAGTATTTTAGAAATATAAATAAGATTAAATCATTTTTAAAATAATAATTTAAAATTTTAAATAAAATATAGTACTTAAAAAATATAAGTAACTAATAAAGCTTAGTTTCAATTAATTAGAAAATAATACCATGCTAAACTTTAATTTAAAATTTTAGAACAGTTAATATAAATATTTTAAAGAGATAATCTAGCTCAAGTGAATATTTTAAAATATTTAATCATAATTTTACCGAAAACATACACAAAATAGTACAATTAATTAGTAAAACTTAAAAATTTAATTATAATCAAGGATGATCTAGAAATAAAATAATTTATTACATAATATTAAACCAAACCTAAGATATATGTTTCAAAATTAATTTTAGATTTATTCTAAATTATTCAAATTAAAACATTAAAATAAATTAGCAAAAGCTAGTCAAATATACTAAAACTATCATCAATTGGCCTAGATTTTGGTTAGCCATAATTAGGCCAAATTTCCCTATGTTTTAACTAGGTAATGACAATTGTAATTGGACAATAACTCAACTAGAAAGCCATGACCTGATAAGGTGAAAAATAAAAGTAAAATTTATGGATACATTATCAAAACTCTATTTGGTTACCACCTAATAAAAATAGTGACTTGACCACAGTTTTCTCATCCTTTTTGCCACGTCCATAGCTCAGCCAAAATCTTACTTAGATAAATCTTCTAGCAATTAATGTTTAAGACCTTTCTTAAGGCCACCTCCTGCTTGGTAAAAGCAAGGGTGAAAAATGTTCCTTGCAAATTCGGTTAATTCTTGATTATTTTTAGCCAAAGTTATTATTCCTTTCTTATCTTTATGTCACGTCCAAACTCTACTAAATAAAGGCCAAGATTTTTCACACAAATAGCTCATCCAAGTTAGCCAATCTTACTCAACAGCTTGTCACCACCTACTTGAACCAAAAGTTCAAGAGATGGAAAAGGTAATCTAAAAAAATAGGATCATTTTAACTATTCAGTACATGACTAAGGCTTGCCAAGATATCCTACTTTTTACTCATGTTCAACCAAAATTTAACATCTTGTAATCCTTAAGAAGCCACCGATATAAAGAGTTAACTTTTTAAAATAATTCAAAAACACCATACATGTTACCTATAAATAGATTAGGAATTTTAACATTTTACCACACCAAAATCTTGAATCCTCAGATAAATACGAAAATTGCAAATATAATGTTATTGCCTAAATATTTTTAATTTTTAAAATGTACCATTTTTGTTTTGAAACAATGGATGACTTTAAATACCCTTTTTGAGAGATCCAAACAGTTAAGCAGGAATCAGGGAGCTTTAAATGTGGTTGACTCCAATGACAAAATGTAAGTAACCAAGGCTTCCAAAGAAGAGCTAGAGGAACCACCTTGTTGCAGGCAAATCTTTGTCCCTTCCTTCAATTTTAAAGCTCTATCCCTAATCTCCATCCCTTCATCATTGACTTCCATCAATCTTCTTATGGTCCTCTCTATTTCCCATCTCTCCACTCCCTTATCTAATTGCAAGCCAACCTTCCAAACATGGCTCACATACCTAGCATTTACCAATTGGTCAGTGAAACATGGCATGCATATCATAGGAACCCCTTCACAAATACTCTCCATGGTTGAATTCCAACCATTGTGGGTCCAAAATGCACCCGTTGCTGGGTGGGCCAACACTTTTTGCTGAGGAGCCCATTTCACAATGTGGCCTCTACCTTCCAAATTTTTCATAAACCCACTTGGAAGTGGTTCAAGCCATTCCAAGCCACTGATCAGACCCGGTCGAACCACCCACAAAAAAGGGTGCTTGCTGTTGGCTAAACCCCAAGCTATCTCTAAGAATTCTGTTTTAGTTATTGCAGCAATACTCCCAAAACTCACATAGACCACAGAGTTGGGTTTGTGTTTGTCTAACCAAGAGATGCAACTTTGGTCTTGTGATATTAAGCTGCTAGAACAGGAATTGGGAAAGTACTTGTGAAAGGGGCCTATTGGGAACATTGGGATGGAAAATTGTTGGCTCAGTGTTGCCAATGCAGATGATTCCAACTCTTCAAATGAGTTCCAAATCACTCCAAAGGAGGCTTTAGTCTCGTTGATGAATCTGCATAATAATTCATAATACTTTTCTGGCTCCTTTGTATTAATCATTGGTAAATCTTTCAGCCTGAGTGGTGGTAGCTCTTCCAATGCCTCCTCCAGTTTAGATTCTAAGTGCAATATGCGGAAAAAAGAAAAGGAATAGGTAAGTTGCTAGTGTTAAATTGTAATTCTGTCATTTTCTTAACATATTCTCCTTAATTACATTTTACTTTACTTTCCAGACCTAATAAAAATGCAATAAACTTTTGTAACTTGAAGAAAATAAAATATGAAACAAACATTAAACTTGAAGCGAAGCTTATGCTCTCTATATATTTATCTATCTATAATGTTTATAAAAGAGTTTGCAAACGTGTAAATAAATGATACAACATCAGCTCAACATATGACAGATTTTAAAATTTCTTAAACAAAGTGATATTGTAATGTTATAATAGAAAGTGTAAACTTTACATAAAATATAGATATTAAATTAGTAGAAAGAAATGAGATTTTTTAAAATAAGTATCATAATTATAAACATCATAAAAATGTTATACTTTATTTAGTTATTACGATATTTTTATCTATATCAACATAAAAGTTTAAAATTTTAAAAATATAAGATATAGTTGCATATTAGTACTGAAAGAAGTGTAATAAAACTGCACTCAACTTTTTATTGTGGGTCAACAAACTCCATTCAATTTATTTCATAGTTATTTTAATATAATACTACTGATATATTTGTTACAGACGGTTTAATGAGTTTAATCAGTAATTGACCGGTTGTATGAGTTTATTTCCGATGTACCAACTGAAACTTATTTTAATAAAATAATTAATAAACTTATTTTTTTAAAATCATTTATATAATAATTATTATCATATATAAACGTTTTTTCTATTTGTTTCCTTTCCATTTATATATTTTTTCTCCGTCTCTGATCATTCAAATAATAAGGCCTAAGAGACTTATACAACACCTCTAATTTCAGTAAATAAATTTAAATTTCAGATTCTTTTAAATATTTTTTTTTATGATTGATAATTTAAAAAAAATTATAAAAATTAATCATTTTAAAATAATATTTAACTTTTTTAAAGAAGTAATGAATGACTGGAAATATGTTAAAGGAGGAGAAATGATATTTGTACATCAGCACAACAATTTCATTCTAAAAAAAGATTATACTTTTTTTTAAAAAAAAAAATCCAGCAGGCATAAAAAAGATAAAGCCGCATGCGTCACTGTCTGTGTAATCTTGTTATTTCAGTGCATTACTAACCTTGCTCAATTTTGTTTACTCAGATTAAAATGTACAACTTATTTCAGTGTAAATCTGAAGTGATTTGCATCTATAATTTTACCAATTCAACACAACATAATCCCCTAAAGTGGTTTGAAACCCCGAAAATGAAAATAGAAAACTAATTACCTTGAATAGGGATGTAACCTTTTTGTCTCAAGAATGGAAAGGCAGCAAAAGCAACAAAGGAAGAAACTCCACCAGTTCTCAACACAATCCTTGGGAGCTGAAGGCTGTTAGCAATGGGTTGAGTGAAGTAACAAAGAGCATCCGATATTAAACATGCGATAGGTTCCTCTTTCTCAGAATCAGATAGTAGCTTTTCCAAGCACTTCTTGAAAGGCATTGCACAATTAATGTTGAGTTCAATGATGAAATTCAAGAGATCCGAAGCAGAAGATTGGGTTTGGGAGAAACCATCTTGGATGCAACAGAAGTTGAAGTTGGGGTAGTTTGAAGGGTTAGGGAAGTCAAAACTTGTGTGGATGATAGTGATGGAAAAACCCTTTGAGTGAAGGATGTGTGCAAGCTGAAGCATTGGGGTTATGTGACCTTGGAATGGTAAAGGGATAAGCAACAACCTACGCCTCTTTGTTTGCTCCATTGTTGTCATCTCTCTTTGCATTCATAGAAAGGTCTTTAAATTTTCTGCCTCAACGTACTCGTACCAGCTTTTCTTATTGGGGCCACAATTTTTGGTTTACAACAAAATGACAAATGTTGAATAGGAGGAAACAAAAAGATGAAAACAAAAAAAAAAAAAAAACATTACGACAGCAAAGACATATAACAAAAATATAAATTTATGAAATATTTAGATCTTGATATTATTTTTATTTTTAATATTTAATATATTTTATTTAGAATGTATAATAAATATTTTTTTTAAAATATATGAAAATAATAATATTACTAAAATATATAATAATCATAACTTTTTATTTTATTTACAATAATAGTGCATGGATGATGAATAATTTAAAATAATAATAATTTTTCTAAGTTGTATTTAAAGATAAATAATAATAAATAATAAATAATAAATTTTTATTGAAAATAATAAATTAACTTGTGAGGTTTAATTTGTTTTCAATGTTCTAAAATCTGTTTCTTTTATATAAATGAATTTTTGAAAATACTTTAACTTCACTGACACGCTCGTCGTAAACGCGCAAAAATAATTTCTAGATTTCCCCCAAACTATTGGTATAGTATAAGGTGCAACCTAGGTCATCTCCCAAAGACCATTTCATATTCTTAAACAAATTAGGAGAAAGTTAGAACAAAGGGGGTTTTGTAAAGATGTGATATTGAGTGCTAAACACAAAATACAGACTGAAATTAATTTCACTTAACAATTATCAACTCAAGGAATTCAGAGGCTATTTTCATAACTAATCATTGATCACTAAAATCATGCATTGTGTTTATCAACCTAGGATCATCTGGAACCCCTACAATGATCCTTGAATTCTCTACTGAGAAACCTCTCAGAATTTAATTGATTATGATCAACAAGATTTAGTAACCACTTAATCTTTTATCTAAACCAATTTTACAATCAGAATTCAGTTGAAGTAAGTAATAAAATGAAAACCTTCAATTCAATTACTTAATTTCTACTCTTCAAACTTTTGGAAAATGATTTACCAATCAAAAACCAATTATAAATCAATTATACATTAACCAAAATACGTCAACCGATCAAACTTTGATTAAAGAATAAAATTGAAGAATATAGTGAAGCAGAGTAGAAACCACTTAATATGCACGTAAATAAAGATCAAGACCTCAAAGTTAAAATGAAAATAGCTTGAATCCTTGAATTGAAACTACAAACCTAGCCTTCCATGAAGGAGGCAAACTAACAACAAAGAAAGAGGCAAACTAACAACAAATAAATCCTAAGCCTTCCATGTAGGAGGCAACTAACAACAAATAAATCCTAAGCCTTCCATGTAGGAGGCAACTAACAATAAAGAAAAGCTAAGCCTTCCATGTAGGAGGCAAACTAACAAGAAAGAAAAACTAAGCCTTCCATGAAGGAGGCAAAACTAACAAGAAAGAAAGAAAGGAAGAAAGAAAGAAAGAAAGAAAGAAAGAAAGAAAGTGGTATTGGAGTTAATCTCCAAAATGGTGTGTGTCTCCTCTTGCAAACCCTTCTATTTATAGAGGATTTTTGAGGCATCATCTTCAGAAAGTCACCAACTAGGATATTACTTTTCTACCCTTTTCTTGCTTTCACATGGGCTTTGTTGAAATTGCAAAACACTTTTGAATTTTTGCCACCAATGAGCACAACAATTTTGACTTTCTTGCACCGCAATTTCGGATGTTCACATGTCCGAATTAGAGCTTGCCTTCTGAACAAAAAATGTAGCCCTGGATCTTAGCTGTCCAACAAAGTTGATTTCATCTCAATATGACTTCTATATCTCAAGATATGGCCGGATCTTTGCACACTGTTCAAATTCCACGTCAGCAACACTATCTCATCTTTTGAGATAATTTCGGAGTCCTAAACATCCCATTTAGAATCTTCTCTTGCTTTGTAAATATGGACACTTCTTTAAGCTTTCATTCAAGGTAGATTTCATGATTTTTGGATGTCTACAACTCCTATTATGCTCAAAATACTATAATAGTGTCATTTTAATCGGGTAAGCAAAGAAATTCAATTAAACTTCATATGAACCCAAACTCATAAAATATGACAAAGATCACTTAATTGAACATATAAGAAGTCTTAATGAGATAAAAGTGAGAGATAATTATTTATGAAATCTATGCTTATCATTCACCTAATTAATGTGAATTTATTTTAGATTTTAATAAATTAATTTTTAATTGTTAAAATATTAAAATACAAATTTAAATTAAGTTTAAAATTGGGTTAACAATGAGAGGATTAAATAATTTATATGAAATTAAAGATTTAAGCTTTATTATCACTATCAATTAAATTCAAAAAATAATAGTTTTAATCATAAATTTTATGAATTCATAAATGATAAGGATTAAATTTATAATCTAAAATGTTATGAATTCAAATCATGTTATTAATGTGAGATTTTTCAAAATGAAATAGAATTATGTTAGAATTTATAATTTTTTTAAGAATACAAATTTATAAAAATATTAAAAGCAAATTACATGGTTTGGAAGAAAATTTTACCAAACATTATTTCTAAATATATACGCACTAACTACTAAATTATGACTCTACAATCTACGATTTTATAAATAAACATAATCAAACTTGGATGGATGAAGGATCCTACCTCGCTTGTTACACTAGCAGTGAATTTGTCCCAACTAGTCAGAAAGTTTTTAACTATCTGTTTATGCTCAATAGATTCATGAAATTTAACTTACTTAAATCTAAAAAAAATACATTATCACATGTCATAATAAGATAATTATGATTATAAATCAAACAAGTTATTAGAAAATGCATTTGACACGAGATTTAATAAAAAAAATAAATTGTAAATTTTTTAAGTTGCTTAAACTTAAATTTTTATATAAATTATTCAAATTTTTTTTTATTAGGCAAACTTTTGTAGCTTAGTTATGTTATTTATATATTTTTACAAGATTTATATGATAATATATTTTTTTCTCCATTATATTATCTAGCTTACCTGATTTTTTTTTATATGAATTTACTTGTATAAATCAAATCAGAATTTTTATTTTTTAAGAAGAGCATTTTATAGAGCTAGTATCTTTATTAAAAAGTTTTGGCACTTCTTTTTATATAAAGATTTATTTTTATTAAAATTTTTACTTTCAAATACTTATTCTATTTAAATTTTGAATATTAATATATTATAATAACATTAAAGATATTTTTTCAATTTTAAATAAAATAAATTTAAAATTTTATCACTTTAATTAAAGTTAATTTTTAAAATCCATTTTTTAAATTTTAAGATTTTTTTTAGTTTTTATTAATATAATATTTATTATGATTGATATAATTAAATTTATTTATGTATTTATTTAAAAATAATAAATTTATTATTTATATTTTTTATTTATATATTTTTATTTATTAAATATTAATTTTTTGTTTAATACTCATTTTCTATTTAATAAAAAATATAAAAAAACCACTGAAAAATATTCAAGGTTATATAAAAAAAATTTAAAATTTATAAATTACTTTAGCACAGAATAGTGACCTAACTCTGAGACAGGATCCTTTCGAGTAATTAGAGAGGTCCATTTCAGAGAGACAAAGACATAAAGAGGGTGTGTGTGGGGGTCCTTTATGCATTTAAGAAAGAGAAAAAAATAGAGAGATATGAATAAAAGAAATGGATAGAAGAAGATGGAGAAGAGAAAATGAAGAGAATGTTTACCCTCTAACTCTTCCGCCCAAAACTATCTCAAATCGTTGAATAGAACCGCGCATGCATTGTTAGCCTAGAAAATATTGTTCATATCTTTTATTTAGGGCATTGCAGATTCCATCACACTCCGTAACATTTTTTTATTGATAATCATTTAATTATTTTTAATAATTTATTAATTATATTAATAATTAATTAGTTATAATTGTTAATTAATTAATTAATTAATTTTTTACATTATTAATTATACAAATAATTAATTAACTAGATACATAATCCATTAATGACTATATTTATCATTTATCATTTATAATGTGAAAATAATTCTATTTTTTTTTATATTATTGATAGTAATCGAATTTTTGAAAATAAAAATTAGAATATTTTAACAATTCATAGTAACATTTAAGTTTTACTGTTACAACTTCAAATTAATTATATTCTCTTAACATTATTTACACATTATTTTATATATATATATATATATATATATATATATATACTAATTATAAAATAATTGTACATTCTTGATATACTTGATTCCTCAAATCATATAGATATTCAACTAAATAGACTTTTGGTATACATACATGTGTCTTTATCAAAGTTACATCAATTTCACAATGGTAGAATATAAGTAGTCTAGAATACTATAACTCAAGTGACAAGATAGACATGTACGAAATTAAATTATTTTGCTTAAACAAAAGACTATCCACTTCCTTTCTTCAAACTAGTACTTCTACCTTATAGTCATTGTCTCTAGTCATGGAGTGAGTAATTCTTTGTCTATTCTCTACATTGACAATCATCTCAACGTCGAAAATAGGGTTATTCATGTTGCAGACTAACTAAGAAATCATAGTTACACATACGAAATATAATAGATGAGACTAGTACATTAGATTATACTTTAAAATAAAGAAAAAATAAGTTATTTAATTTTCTCAACAAACTTATAAACAAAAGTTACCATATTCAATGTATGAATAAAATTATTCTATCATTTTTTTCACAAATTTCTACGATAACAAACTCATGAATAAGTTGAGATTGTTGCATCTTATATCATGATAATATTTCTAGAGTTGGTCATCCTTACAATATGCAACAAATGCATGTGTACCCAAACATCATCACTATTTCATCAAAACAATAGGGGTACTGAGATCTAATTTCAAATCAGAATATGTATTTAGCAACACTAAAATCTAATTTCAAATTAGGGTGTGTCTTTGACAACACTAAAATCATTATCATTATCTTTTCACAAGATTATGAAATTGCTCTACCGGTAATGATAGTCTTTAGGGTGTCGTTATCTGGTTAACTTCGACTAGATTAGTCTCGACTACAAGGAGCAACCCTAGGATATTGGGAGGCTCAAACCTAATTCACGTACCCTTTGGCTTAAAAATTTTCATTGTGATGAACTTTGGTTTACTTTCATGTGAGCCAACCCTTAAATTTTCCAGCTCTATTTTATAGAAGGATTCGCAGATTATTCTCATTAAAATTTTTAAAATATTTTTATATGTATGATGGATGACAATTGATTGTTCTAATTCTTATTTTTATCTCATTTGATGGTCTTGACATCTTCTTAAGGTCCAATACTTCATAGTACTCGTTCAATTATTTTATTATTTAATTTAATATATTTTAAAATTTAAATAGGTACTTTATAATAAACCAAATGATATTCCCAACCTCCAATAAATATTTCATTATTTCAATAATTTCTGTAGTAAATTTTTTAAAATTTAGACTAAAATTTTTTATAGAAATTATTCTTGAAAATATAGAATTAAATTATTATTAATAATTTTATTTTATTTTAATTATTAAAAAACCATTTAAAGAGAATAAAAATTAATTATTTTTGCTCTATGTAGTCATAGTATAAAAATTTTATAAATTAATGACTTATATAAATTACTATAATATTTTCATATTTTATCCTCTTATATTAAAGTTTAAATATAGAGTTATATATATATATACCAAATTAAACACTAACTATATTTTTTTATACGTTAAAAATATATTGAAAGAAAAAAATAATTATAAGATATTAAATTTTAAATATTTTTATAAAATAATAAATAATTTTATTTTTAATCAAAATTTTTAGTTGAATACTTTTTTATATCTATTATGTGAAGATGTATCTATATAATTTAAACATTATTAAATAATTTTTTTTTGAAACTTTTATCTAATTGTTTAAGGATTATAACTTTTAAAATTTATATGAAATTATACAACTTTATAATACTTACAAAATTTGTAAACGTAATCTATAAATATATATATTACTAGACACCTAAAATTTTATACTCATAACATCAATCACAAATAAAATTAATAGTTTTAATATACTATTTTATATTAATTTAAATAATTTATTAATTTAATTTATAATCAATTTAATTATCAATCAATAACCATATAAAATTTTATCTAAATTTAAATTTAAATAAAATTTAAAATATTACATAATTGATAAAATGTTATTTTAAAATAAAGAAGTTTAATAACTGTTCCTATAAATAATAAATTTTATTAAAAATTAAATCAAAATATAATTAAATATAATTATAAATTTATTAAATAATTAATAAATTTTATTTTAAAATAAAAAAGTTTTAAAATTATTTTTATATTTTACTTAAATCTTCTTTTTTTTTTTACTTAACATTAAAAAAAATCTAATTTATTTTATATACAAACGATGTGTGTTAACTTTGCTCGTATGACATTGTGGATGCTTTCGCCGAATCTTCCTTCTTTTAAACGAATATTATACTTACCAAGTGAATTCTTAATTTAAATATTCAAATGTTTTGATAAACATAAAAAATTCAAACAATCTCATCATGTCCGGTTTCTTCATTTAAAAATCGTATTATTTAATTTAAGCCCACCATCAATATAATATCTAGATTATATATATTGATAATGGTAAGAAGTTACTACCAATCAAATTCATTCCGGACAATGTATTGAAATTTTTTTAATAAATGAATCAATCATTTTGATAATCAATTATATAACTAGGAATTGATTATCAAAACGATTCCATCAGATGTGATCGTATGTGGATTTTTTTAAAGTTTATTTACATGTATTGGGTGAAAAATAAAATGAAAAATAAAATATAATATGAAAATAAAAATAAAAATATTATTAAATCATGTAACAATCAGAATTATTAACATCAAGTATGGAGTCAACGCATATAGTCGCGGAACAAGGGTGAAGAAACATTGTGGAATAAAATACTCTCCCAGGTTATAACTTCAATCCAACTTGATGGTTCTATCATATCAAACTTCAAAGCTGCTATTAGTGCTGCATCCAAGGTTATACAATTTTTGTTGTTATCCTGTGAATGGAGGAAAAAGTAAGAGGGAAAGAGAAGAGATTGGTGGTGATGACATCACCGTTACAAGGCCACATGACACCCTCACTCCACCTTGCAGATATCCTCTATTCAAAGGGTTTCTCCATCACCATCGTCCACACCATTTTCAACTCTCCAGATTCTTCTGCTTATCCTCACTTCACTTTCCATGCCATCCCAGATTCCTTAACCCACACCGAGATTTCAACAAAGGATCCGGTACACATCACCAATCTCATCAATATCAGATGCGAACACCCTTTGAAGGAATGGTTGGCTCACCAATCTGTTGTTTGTTTCATATCCGATGCTTCACTTCATTTCACTCAATCTGTCTGTGATCACTTTCACCTCCCACACCTTGTTCTCAGGACTGGTTCTGCCTCCTCCTTTATTGTTTTTGCCTCCTTTCCCCTCCTTAGGCAAAACGGTTACCTCCCCATTCAAGGTTCCTTCTTTTCATACCCTTTTCATCAAATATCATTAGGACCATATCACAAAGTTCCTATCTTTGTTGTTTACTTAATACAACGAGGGCTTTAATCTTCTTTATTTTAATTAAGATTATCTAGTGTATGAAAAATTTAGTGAAATAATAGATCATGATACAGTTTTTGTTTATTTCTCATTCATTACTATAAATAGTATAGTAAAAACAAAAACTTTACCTCCCTTTTTTCATTCCTCAAACAAAAAAAAAAACCCTTCCATCTTAACAGTTTTTAAAGGGTTGGATTCTGTCGCAGTTTGAAATTGTTCTGTTTTGTTTGTATATTTTTGCATAAAATGTGTCATTTTGCTTTTATGATTTTTTTTTTCGTTTGTAAGTGCAAATTGAAGTGATGAAAGGGCATAAAAAATTCTTATTTGTTTTTGTTGAAAATCCAGAATCTCGATTGGAAGAGCCTGTGGTGGATCTTCCACCGCTCAAAGTGAAAGACCTTCCCAAGATGCATACCCAGGATCCTGAGGCATTCTATAACTTAGTTTGTCGCACTGTGGAGCAATGCAAGGCATCTTCAGGGGTTATTTGGAATACCTTTGAAGAGCTGGAGTCATCAGCACTGGCAAAACTGAGCCAAGACTTATCCGTACCAATGTACCCTATAGGCCCTCTTCACAAACACATTCTCACAGGCTCAACTTCTTCTACCAGCTTATTGACCCCGGACAAAAGCTGCATGTCTTGGTTAGATAAACATGAGCATAACAGTGTTGTTTATGTCAGTTTTGGGAGTATTGCAGCGATAACTGAGGCTGAGTTCTTGGAGATAGCTTGGGGGTTAGCCAACAGCAAGCAGCCATTCTTGTGGGTGGTTCGACCCGGTTTAATCCATGGTTCAGAATGGCTTGAACCGTTGCCAAGTGGGTTCCTAGAGAATTTGAGAGGAAGAGGGTGCATTGTGAAATGGGCTCCTCAAGAACAAGTGCTGAGCCATCCTGCAGTGGGAGCATTTTGGACTCATAATGGTTGGAACTCAACTTTGGAGAGCATATGTGAAGGGGTTCCAATGATTTGTATGCCATGCTTTGCAGACCAAAAGATCAATGCCAAATATGCAAGTGATGTTTGGAAGGTTGGAGTGCAATTGGAGAATAAGCTAGAGAGAGGAGAGATAGAGAATACCATTAAAAAACTAATGGTTGGGGATGAAGTGAACGAGATTAGAGAGAATATCTTAAACTTGAAGGAAAAGGCAAGTGCTTGCTTGAAAGAAGGTGGTTCATCTTACTCTTTCCTTGATAGCTTGGTTAGTGACATACTGTCGCTGGAATCTTCTACATCCGCTGATATAAAATAAGCGAGCACCGGATGTAGAAGAAATACTTGTGGTTGATTGTTACTCTTTACTTGTTTTTATTTCAAATCGCGGAGGTAGGATATAAAATAAGAGTGTTATGCACGCAATTGACAAATAAAATTAGTATTGTGCTACACTGCATCAATGAATAATATTTCAGTTGAAGCACCGCTTAAATGGCCACCTAGTACGTACGATATCAATGCCTTGTTGAACGTCTTGCATTATGTGCCATTTGTTTGTTGAAGTAATCGTCAAATTAAAAGCTCAAGTTCGTCAAGCATTTTCTGTTTCCCTCTGACCAGAATGTCTTACATTATATACCAATAGCAGTTCGTTGTATAAAAGTGCCAATTGAAAGCAAAAGCTTATCACACTTTCATTACTTTCCTTGACCAGAAGACCAGAACAATAATTATGTTCAGAATAAAAGATTGATGCATGGAGTCACTGCTAGATTGTATATCTATTTATTAATCAACAATGCAGAATCAAATTGCATTTGTTACTGTGTGTCAGGCTCTTTTGCACTGGTGAAATCCTATGATTTTTTAAAATTTAATTGTCTGGGTTTTCATTAATAAAGTTCACTGTCTATTTTCTGGACTCATTTTGAGTATTTTCCGTCCGAGACCCATTTTTTGTTGGACTAAGTGTTAACAGTTTCCATGACTTGAACAATCCACACTATTCCCAATCGCCCCTTCGATCTTTTTTAAGTGATTTATTAAAACTAGAACCCAAATGCTATTTCCTGGCCCAACAATCAAGCACCCAACTCTGTTCCTCTAAATTAGCTTTGGGAGCATGTCAGCAAAAGAAGGAGAAAAACATTGAACTTTAGGAGATAGCTTTGGGGCTCTACCTTTCTTGTGGATGATTTCTTTTTATTTTAGCTTAGTTAGTGGGTGGTTCGACCAGGGTCAATATGTGGCTTAAGCTTTTGCCAAATGGATTCCTACATAATTTAACTTAGATGGTAAGGATCGCATTTTGATGTGGGCCACTTGTGAGTGTTGACCCATTCTGTAGCGACTGCTATTTGGACTCACACTGATTGGAATTCAACAATGATCAATAGAGTAATAGATTTCCTTATACCGCATAATGCTAAAATGTTTACACTTTTGGGCTTGTATTTTCCGTCTTTGAGCCTTTTGAAGTGCCCCCCCGCCCCCCCCCCCTCCCCAAAAAAAAAAAAACATCAGAGAGCATTTGTGAGGGTTTCCCATGATTTTTACTCCCTAGTTTTGGGAAAATGCAAAATACACGAGCCATGCTTGGAGACGAGTGGTGCATAGACAAGGTAAAAAAAATCGTTTTTATTTTTGTCAATAAAAATGGATCGTTTTCATTAGATTGGAAAATAAAATAACATTGCAGAATACAGTAATTAACCATTCGTCCAGCCCAAGAAAAGGTAATTGGACCCATGGATTGTTGGGCTGGGCCTTTCCTTATAAGTCTTATTTTTATCCTAATGCAAATCCTCTTCTTTATTTTAGAAATCCAAATAATCAAAATCAACGATGATTAGATTTATGGCTGGAATACTGTAAAGCCAATTACCCTTGAATTTTCAATTTTTGGTAAAGGAAAAAAGTAAAAATTTGCATTGAGTATTACAAAATTGTTGTGTTTGTAGCGAGGCGAGGAAGAAATGAGAAGTGAAGATTTAGAAAGTGGAGCATGTACTAATATAATAATAAGTATTTACAAAAATGAAGATTTAGAAATCCTCATCGCTCTCGCTAGTACATGAATCATCCAAGTTGATTGCTGCTACTTTTGAAGCGCTAATCCTAAAAGAAGCGGAACGAATCTTGTAGGGTAACTTGGGATTATTACTTGCAACAAGGCCACCACAGTGAGATTCTTGGTCAGTCTTCAAATCACTAGGAGGTAAGAAGCAATCTAAGGACAAACCTTGAATATTAAAGTCGACCTCTTCAACTTGCCAAACCTCTTCCATTCGGGTCCTAGAATGTGTCTCAGGGCCCTCACCAAACCTGAACAATGACACACAAGTGTTCCCACCGTGTGCTATTTGAATCCCATCTATGCTTCTGTACTCTTTTATAAGAGACTCCATGTTGGTTTCCCAGTATATGCTGTCACTTTCCTCCGACTTTAGTTTCAGTAAGTGCGAATCTTCTAGTTGCACCAACAACCCTGTTCTTTGACTGAAATACCCCCACACCGTGTGCCTAACTATCTCCACATTCCTATTGCTTCTTGCCCTTAGTGCCCACGATTCTGCTTCCACTCTCAGTATGAAACACTCTTCGTTATTCACCGTCTTCTCTCCAATGCATATTGAGTTGCTGAATAGATTAGCCGTCGATCTTGGATCAAGACCCTGTTCCAAAATTTTAATAATTAACTATTTCGTCATCATGAAAGTCATTTTTTATCTCTTACCAAACACATACAAATAACAATTCCAATTGCCCATAAATAAAACAGCTTCGGAGTGGATGAGAACAGGTTGTCACACACGGAGAAAAAATTAAGATATTGTTGTCTTAATCGCTACTGCTAACTAGGAAAAATTCCTTATTTGACTTTAAACTTTGAAACGAAGAATTTGTCCCGCGTTCCCCCCTTAGACTGTTGACTTTTCTTATTAAAATTTAGAATTTCTGGTTCTGAGAGGGGCTAAGGGGGCAAATTTCAATGGAAAAGCAACGTGAAAGAAAATCAGCTTTTATGGTTTGCTAATCCTTTAGAAAATGAGAAGCACTTTGTTACGTGGGCTTCTTTTTTTCCTTGTTGACATGTTTTGGTTTGAAGGCTGACAACATCCAACCCACTTTTCTTCTCGTGCTCTTAGACTACTTGAGGATTGGGAAAGCAGCATATGCAAAAGAAAGCAAAAAGAAAAACCGAAAAGATTAAAAGAAAAAGCCAAAAATAAAGTAGCACTAAAATATGGTTTAGACTTGAAGGATTCTTTTGCTCATTTATATTGATCCGAGGAACCCCACCTGGCACACACTAGGTATAGGAGGAAGCTAGAGAGGCAATTATCCTACTACCATGAAAATCAGTGAAAAATATAGCACTCAAGTAAAATGATTCATTTTTTATTACCCCACCCATATCCTAATCATAATAATTAAGCATGCTATATTATGTCCCATACAAACAAAGAATCACATATTGCAAAATCATAATTAAGCATGCTCCTTTATGTCCCATGAAAATTCAACAATCAATGGCTTTGTTAACTTGAGTTTGCAGAACCGACATGAAGCATTTAAAAATACTGTATTGGTATTAAGCAAACAATAATTGGTTATACTTGATAATAAAAAGATAGGATTAAATTTTAAGTATTTAAAATAAAATTGAAGCATTGAGGTTAAGATTGTGATGGAAATTACCTGTAAAAAACGTCTAAGAGGTCTTGGTGGGCCTCGAGAAGCATGAGAATGATGCCAAGGGGTTTGTCTCCATGCCACTTTACCATCACTCCCAGCACTGATTTTGTAGCCTGAAACGACGAGTTCCAAACACCATAACTGTGGCCTCTTCTGCCACACCACAAAACCCCCCATCTCTCCCTTCATCTGCAACTTCTTCATCTTCACCACTTTCTTACTATTCACACTTGCTTCCCCTGCACAAAACTCTGTGGTTCCCATTTTCACCTGCCCCATTGCATACATGCTTTCCACCGAATTCAAAGCGCCTTCTCCTCCCACCGCTGCCACATACTGTTTCACTATATACTTGGCCATCGAAACCTCCTACACAATCATACATACATACATACACAATTAGTAAACATCACAAATTAAAGGGTTTCTCTCTTTTTTACTATGATGAATTCTATTAGAAAAGAGTGAAAGGAATGAAAAGGTGTTTTTACAATGTGTTGGTCTTTAATGCTGCGAGTGATGGGTTGGTTGTCGGAGGTGATAGGTGAAGGAATTAATGGAGCTCCAACAACACCTAACAAAAGCTGAATCTCTGTATTTTTCCCTCCAAAAACAGCTGCCATGGATGCTGATGATGATTTGGATTCAGCATGTGGCTTCATCCAAGACTTCATGTTATGCCAAGCTTTGGTTGTTCCACTCTTATGTGTGAGAATCTCTTCTGGGATAGGCACCTCAAGCACGGTTTCAAGTCCATCCTCACGATCAAGATTGGGACAAAGCTTCTTCATAGTAAGAGAATAAAGCGTGTGTGTTGTAGTTGTGATAGTTCGGAGATAAAAAGAGATGTATTAGCTTAGGATATGAGAAAGTAAAGAGAGGGGAGAAGGAAAACAAGTCTTGAATAGAAAGATAGAAGAATGAAATGAAGTTGTATGTTAGTATTGAGTATCAAACTTTGGAAAAGATTGCCAACCAAACTATCAAGGGTCCCCACCACCCCTTTGTAACGTGCTCCCTCTATGTCTATGTCGTGTTTGCACGCCTCTATTATTCACACTTCACACTTCACACTAACTAACTACTTAATAACCCAATTTAACTTTGTGCTTTCCCTTTCCCCCTAATTTTTAAATTCTTCTTCATCTTCTTTTGTATAAATTATTTCCTTAATTACATGTTAAGGGGTATGTTAAGTTAGGTTGTTTTTACTGTTTTATGTCACATTTTAGATATACTGTCCCTGTCTTCATTTCCCTTGTACAAATAATGAAACTCCTCAAATCCATATATACTTGATTCCATCGGTACGTGGGTAGTCTTTCACATCAATGTTTGTTTCTTAATTACCGTCATTGTTTTATGTTAATTTTCGGTTCAATTTGTGTCTCCAGAAAGAGCGAGTCAAATGTGTTATCATTTTATTGAGTAACGAGATAAAATCAATTAATTAACAATCTAATACTCCCCTTTCAAGCTTCATAACTTGAGAGTTATAAAGTCAGAGTGATCCTTATGAACCTTCTTAATTACTCAATCAGATTAGCTCGATTCCAACCTCTTATTGCAAATAATTGCTCAGAATTTGAGATGTACCTGTACAATAAATATTAGATTCTACTTTCTTTTTTTTTTCTAGTCCTGCTTATTGCGATTATGTTTCAAAGTTTAAGTAACAAGGCGGTAACCGGTCGTTTTCACATTATTGTTGAGGTAGTTACATACAAATTGACAAGAAAAGATACACCAAATTGGTTAATCACTAATTAAGGTACTTTTTATCTTTAGACAAATTAATATACATGTGTACAAATTTAATCTTGTTAAGGCTCAGGATTACCCTTTGGAAATTGACTGAGGGACTCTTTAGTAAAGCCTCTAATTAGTCCTAATGATCAAAGGAAAAGAGAAATTTTACCACCTTAAAGAATGGCATGTGCATCTTTCATTAAACATTTTCCCCCAAATAATTATGAACTAGATAAGATCATGGTTATCCATTATAACTACAATAACCAAAGGAAAATGATAGACACACGCACATATACCAATGAGATGCATGTCCCATAACCACAGAAGATTGATGAAATGCAGCCAACATTCTAATTGTAATTGAACGGATGAGATAGTGGTTAGGAAGAAATGAATCTATCAATGTCTCCAATGGGGAGGGGGCACAAGCATGTGAGCTGTGCCCTGATACTATTAACGATCATTGATCCACAAATTGAATAAGATTACCCAATTGTGAAGCGACACATGTCGGTTTAGCTGACGAGGATGTATTAACCGACAAATTAAGTTGTTGTCGTTTCCAATCATGCCATGCACGTTCTGTTCGGGCTGGAGCCGACGTAACAATCTTCTTGTCACAACTACAAGAAATTTATTTGTTTAATAAAACTGTTTTCATTATTTAATTACTTTATACTCTTAAGGTTATCTTGCCCCCTTTGAAATCTCCGTACGTTGTAAACACACGAAGCAATTTATATAAATAAATAAAAATTAAACAATCCTAACAAATTCTAATTAACTGTTGTTAAACTGATACCATACATGTATATGCATAATAACTTACAAATAAAGAAGGGATGAATTTCATTAAGGTCCTGTTTGTATCATTTTATTTATTTATTGCAAACATTTATGCTTCACATAAGAACAAAAATAATCAATATCTATTTTTTATTGAATAAAGGTGTTTTCATTTATGTTGTTGTTTTTCTAAAAATATCATTATCATTTTAAATAATTCTATTTTTTCACTTGTGATTGATTTCCAAACACTCCCCAATAAGGTATAAAATTAAATTAGGCATAGAATTGAATTAGTTGAGCGCTTGTAGCTTAGAATTAAATTGTGAAAAAAAAAATAGAGACTGTTCAACTTTGTATAATTATTAGCTTAAATTAATTTAAATTTGGACTTGAATTGGTTAAAAGTTATGAAGATTGAACTTGGTTTGTTTAATTCATTGATAATTTAATTGTTTTTATTTTATTAATTTTTAGTTAATTATTTTTAAATTTATCGATCAAATATTTAACAAATATTATTAGAACATCATAAATAAGAAAAAATAAAAATCAAGAGCCACAAATGTGATAGATATCAATAAAGAAAATTATATTCTACTGGCATGTTGTTTGTGCGTATTGCACTAGTATTTTTAAAATTAAATAAAATTATTAAATTTTGTTATAAATACTTAAAAAGTTATTTATGCGATGATTTTTAATTAGTTTTTTACACGGATAATATATCAAATTAATTTCTTAAAAATAAATTAAAAAATAATACATATTTTATTATTAATAAATATTTTTATTAGAAATAATAAATATTATATAATATTAATAAAAATTAAAGTTATAAAACTCTTAAGATTAAAATAAAATAAAAAAATAATATATCAAAATTATATACAATCTTTATTAATTTGATATATTAAAGTTTAAAGATAAAATTTAAAATAAAATGATTAACATTATAGTAATTTTAAGATTTAATTTATTTTAAATTTATTATAACATATCAATATTTAAAATTAAAATTAAATTAATGTTTTAAAATAATTTATTTAATATAAAATAAATTATGTAATTTATTAAAAGAAAAATGATAGTTTCTAATTAAAAATACTCTTATTAACTAATTGAATCTATTCTTTAACATATAAAGATAAATCATTTGCTTACTATACAATTTATTAAGCAATACAATAGCTAGATTTGTATTATCTATATTATGCCTTGTATAAAATTGTATTTTGTGCGTGGTTGTATACATGTGTGCGCAAGCCACGTAAATATATATTACAATTTGTTTTTCTAGAATAAATTATGATTAAAAGCATCATTATCTATATACATCAAACTAAAATTGCACTCAAAGTAATTTAGAATATCTTAATTAAGATAACTTCAAAATGAAAGGAAAGATAGGTATTTCATAATGTTAAGCAATAAGCCTAAAAATTGATAATTATTTAATTACTAAAATTTTATATATATATATATACATATATATCAACCGATCGACAATCAAAGACTATTCTCTTTAAGATTTAAATTATTAAAATAAATTTTATCAACTATATTAATCATCAGCAAAGTTCCAACCCCGCTCCCTCTGGATTAGGCGTAACTCAATCAACTAAGTTTAAGAAAAGATATAATTTAAGATTTATAAATATTTTAGTTATATTCTTAATTAATATAAGATATTTTGAGACACACTGTTTTTACATTTAAGATTGAATATTTAGAATATAAAGTTTGTAAAATTATACATATTTAAATAACTCAAATTAAAGTTGAATAAATTTTAATATCATATTTAAAAAATACGATAATTAATACGTCATTTTAATTATATAGATAAATTTATATGTCAGTTAACATCACATGTCAATGACATATAGGGAAGAATTTATAATTTATAAAAAAGTTAAAAATCAATATATCTAACATTTAGCATCATAGAATTAATTTAAAATTTTATTAAAAATATGTTTCGTAAATATCTCATAACTATATCATCTTAATTATATTTATGTACCGTGCCAAACTCAAAGTCTAAATCACATTAATAGCATGATAAGGATAACACGTTAATGTCTAAAGAATCGGTAAAGATCATTAGACCATTCAAAAAGTGTTGAAATTTGTTAGTAATATATTAAAAATTTTCATGCATACATTGAAGTATGTAATTGTTAATATAATCATATGAGTAAAAAAATTCAAGTTTAAGAAGTAGAGATAAAATGTTTCAAATTTGAATGTGAGAATCTTGGGGAGAGATAGAGTTGAATGTCATGTGTTTAACTTGATGAATTTGTCCATATAAGACCCACAAGCGCTAATTCCGCCGATTAGTGGCAGCAACCGTGCACTAGCTAACTTAAATTCCTTCCGATTAATTATTAATCATTTGATTCTTTTTCGGTGCTATTAATCATGGGATTCTAATTGCTCACTTCGCACTTAAGAAACTAACTTTTTGTCTTATTATGCGCTCTTCGTATTTAAATTCAATTTACTGACTGAATTTCCCTTTACCTTCTCTATAAAATTTAGTTGGATAGGTAATGTTATTATGTTAACACTTATCCATGTTTGTTATTTTCTCCTGAAATTAAACTTAATTTAGATTTATGACTTGACGTACGCACCATGGTAACCGACCTATCACATGGGAATCGTCCAGATAATGTCTTTTACGTTTTCTTGTCCTTTGTTCCTCTTGGTTCTTCACCTTAAATTAAGGTATATTATTTAGTATTCTCCGTTTTCTGGTACATAACTTCCACAAATACGCACCATCCCAGTCTGCTATCAGCCTATCACGTTTGTCTGGAAGAAATTTAATAACAAGAGAAAAAAAATGGGAGAAAAATAATGAAAGAAAATTAAATTTGAACATTTTAAAAAAAAAATGTGACACCTATAATTGCCATTGCTATGACTTGTTAAGAGACATAAATTAATGAGAAGACAAATGTCCTACTCAATCTTCAATTAAACGAATCTCTATTTAATGTTAGGTATATTTACAAACATGTCTTTGGACCTTTGGACCGGGTTTAAGCCTAATTTTGTTGATTGCTCCCTCTCTCATTTCAATTTTTTGTTAATCTCTAAAAACTACGTGTGAAGTAGTTTTACATACATGTAAATATTCTTCAACATTATAATTTTGTTTGGATTGAAAATGAATAAAATAAAATATTATAAATTGTCATTATTTGAACTATTTAACATCTAGACTAGATTTAATAAAATGTATCTCTTTTCAATTAAATTTAAGTAATATGAACCTAAAAAAACCAAATATATACTATTTTATATAACCAATAAACAACATTAATTACACTAATGTTAAATAAGATAAACAATTTCTATAACACACAAATAGATACAAGCTTTTATAAATGTGTTGTTAATCGCATTCATAATAGTAAATATTTACACGAACTATTATTTTTAATGAAATAGTATTGATATTTACATTAAAAAAATTGAAATATACTAACAATTCATTTTGATAGTTATTTATAGTTACAATAAATTAGAGTTGTCAAAGGTAATTTTTATCTATTTAATATTAATTTTATAGATTAGGACTAAAAAAGTTTATAGGATAAAAAATTTTACATATAAAAAATTTATAGAGCCAAGTAGGCAATAGTCAGTTCTAATATAAAAAATTATTACTATCTTAATTCACTAATTATAAATTTTGGTTCAAAAATAAAAAGCTTAAGATATGGAATCATGAACGTTTGTACTTTTAAAGATGACACTTCAAGGAAAATAAAAAAATCAATATTAAGTAAAAAAAATGTAATTGATGTCATGTCTTTCCCTTCGTGAAGATTAAGAAAAGTAAATTCTAAATAATTACAAATGATAAACAATAATATACAATAAGTTCAAAATAATTTACAATATTACAATAACGTTACTCACATATTTGTATGTGAATGATCAAAGTAAGTTTGTCATGAGGGAATAAGATTAATGTTATAAGATCAATTCATTCTTAACAATTTTCTCCAACCAAGATACTATATCTAATATAGGTAGACATTCACTTGAGTTCTCTCTAACAAGTTCTTCTATGTAAGTTTAGGTAAAGTTTGATTAACTTTATAAACTTATATGATTATATTACTTACTCTATCTTCCTACTCATTTAGACATTTTGGCCATTTAAATTTTTGAATAAAGATTGTTTGAGTTTGAAGTTGTTTTTTCTTTGATACTATGATAAGAACTAATCCTACTAGAAGTGTCAATTTGTCCCGTGATCCTATCCAATCCAACCCAACTCTAACCCACGTGGATTAAGATCAAAATGACTCATAAGTTCACAAAAGTCCACATTATAAAGCTCATATAGCTAAAAGTCCATTAAATTCTATAGGTTAGAGTTAGTCCATGAGTTTCATTTTTCTTAATTTTTTTTATTTTTTTCTATAAATTTTTCCCTTTCTAGTTTATTTTTCTCTCTTAAAATAAAATAGTAATAAAAAATTAAAATAAATAAAAAAATTTAGAGAGAGAAGAAAGAAAAAATATGAAGAAAAGATAATTTTAAAGATAGAGAGATAAATATATTAAAAATAAATATATAAAAAATAAAAAAGTATAAAAAAGTTGAGAAAAAATTGAGAAAGAAAGAAAAATTAAAGTAGAAGAAAATTTTAGAGACAAATTAAAAATATTTAGAGAAAAATAGAAAATCTAAAAAGAAAGATAAATAAATTAAATAATATTTTAGTATAATAAAATATATTGAAGAGAATATTTAAAGAGATAAATAAAGAAATGAGAGAAAAAAAAATTAAGAGAAAGAATGAAAATTTATAGAAAAAAAAAAGTTAACTATAAACTAGGATTACATGAGTAAATCTACATCTATCCCACTTATTTTGATAATTATATAGATTAGAGTTTAAAAATTCCTACTTTTAAATGAGCTACAAAATAAAGTTATAAAATATGGAGGAATAAGTTAGCCCACACTCATTTCGTTTAATTTGAAAATTACGTGAGTCAGAGCTTAAAAAGTTTTGCTTCTAAATTAGTTACAAAACAAAATATAAAATAGAATTTAAATTAAAAGTTACGTGAATTAAGATATAAAAAAAAATCTTATTTTTAAATAAGTTACAAAATAAAAGGTTATAAGATAGGAACAGATGAGCTAACTCACACTCATCTTACTTAATTTGGAGGTTATCTGGATTTGGATTTAAAAATTATACTTTAAAATAAATTATAAAATAGAAAAAAATAAAATAGGATTAGGGCTAGCCCTAGGGTGAGCCCACACTAAGCTCATTTAAATTGAGAGTTATGTATGTTAAAGATTAAAAAGCTCTACTTCTAAGTGGACTACATAACATAGGACTAAAACTTATAACCAAATGAGGTGTCGAAGTGCCATGAAATAATTTAAGAGTTATACAATAAATCGTATAGAGTTACATAATTTGTGACAAGAAGGATAGATGACCCAAATTGAAATGCCTGTTAAAGTTAAATTTAGTTTTAGAGGATTTTAAGTCATCAGGACATCACCAACAAATTTTAAAAAATTTGATTTATTTTTTTAAAATATTTTTATTTTTATTTTTCTTTTTAGTATTACATTCATTTTTTCTTTCTTTTCTTCTCTCTATACTTTTACCTTCTCTTACTTACTCTTGTTTGCCCAAATACATAATTTACTTTAGGATTATTCTTTCTGCAGTTCTATTGAAGTTGGTCCTTCTTCCTCCACACCACACGTCATTGGATCCATTGGTGCAAAAATAAGTTTTTATAACAATTTTTTATATTTTTTATTAACTTATCCATGTAAAAAAAAAGTATGATGGAACTTTTGAAATTATAGATCAAGATTTTACATGGGTTAATATTTAATCAATGTAAAAAATATTTTTAAAAATTTAATTGATATAATAAATATTTTTTATCTTAATTAAAAGTTTAGCCGATGTAGATACCACCCACTGTTCCTTACAAAGAAATAATTAGCAGAGATACTGGCGATTAGGGTTATAAAGTGAGGTTTTCGAAAATAGGGATGAAGGGGAGAGGAGTAGCAAGGATGTATCACCAACAATGAAAAAGTAAAGGACAATGGGAATAGAGAGAGAATGAGTGAAAAAAGGAGAGGAATGACCTCATAAAGATTTTCATCGTGGGGAAAAAGGTCAGGGTGGCTATAGCGCAAAGACAATTATGACAATATAATGACATACATTTTGCCATTAAGGGTCATTAATTGGTGGCTGAATAGATTAATAAAGCAGATAAAAAAAGTGATGATCTATTGCTC
The DNA here is from genome assembly GCA_037954105.1 of Canavalia gladiata. Taxonomy (NCBI): domain Eukaryota; kingdom Viridiplantae; phylum Streptophyta; class Magnoliopsida; order Fabales; family Fabaceae; genus Canavalia; species Canavalia gladiata. The sequence continues at coordinate 14,837,734 of CM075668.1, forward strand.
ATTTCCATTTTCTAAAAACAAGTTATTTGTTCTCGCTATTAGTCTTGGGTTGGATGGTATAATGTACCATTGATGGGAGGTACATGACATCTTTTCCTTATCGCACCAGAAGTAATAAATATACTTCCCTTGAATTATTGACCTGAACCTCAAATTTGATTTTCATGGTTGCTGTTTAATTTTGACATGGATTTACTCTTGAGGATGCTAGCGCACTTTCTTTAGGAGGAGATATTGAGGTCCACTCTAAATTTGCAGCCTCTTTGCTTTTGTCCCATCCTAGTTTTGCCTCATAGTAACCCAGTAAATTTTCTACTCTTAGATAACTATGACCTTATTGTGTTGAAAAATAATAATCATATGTGAATATGGGGTGAGTTATTGATTGATTAAAAGTTGATTTTTGAAATGCATTTTTTTCAATGATTTAGAAGATTTGCATTTTTTTATTTTTTATAAAAGATAAGAAGTGCTTTATTGTTCATACTGGTTTTGCTAAGTATATCATGAAAGGTGATGATGAAACTTTTTGTTAGAATGAATGCAATTATCAATGAAATAATGAAGGTTCTAAATGATTTGAGTTTTTATGTAAGGAACATAAATTACAACCACATACGAGTTAATCAAAACTCATTGTAATGTTTTTGGAAAAATTTATAATTCTATTTTTTTTATGTTAATGTAAATTAAGAATATACATGTATTTTGATCCAAAGGCTGCCTTAACTTTTTGTTTTCTTCTAAAATTTATCTTGTCATGCATTTAACCATTAGGTCCTATCTGAGTTGGTGGATATTATTGAGAGGAAAAATATTTCTTTAAAGAGGATAAAGTATCTTGATTTGGATGAGGCAAACCATTTGTTGGGCATAAGGTTTAAGCATCAAATATGAAAAATTATGAACCAAATGCACAAACCATTTGTAATATCTTAGATGCTAGTTATTTTGAAGTGATGTATGTTGGATAATGTATTTAATATAATTCTTTTCTTCAATGCAACATGCTATAACTCTTGTATTCGTTAAAAAAAATGAATGGTTGGTCTAGAAAACTGATTGTAAAGAGTTAGGTTTCTATCCATTGCAATACATGGTGATAGAATTCAAATGGTTAGTACCGTTTTCTTATTATATTTGATTACCTTTTCCATTTATTTCTAAGGTTTATGATGGAGTCTTGTATCTCTATTAATTTTCACTAATTATTATATTAAATTAAACCTTATTTTCATTGCAAGAGTAGATAGAAAGTTATATATGTTATATATAAATATGTACCTTTCTCCAAGACATACTACAATAACTAGGGGTTATAGCCTGTCATAACCAGGGTCATGACGGACAACGAACGAAAATGTTTTGGGAAGAAGGAATTATTTTGAAGAAAAGTGAAGTCACCACCAAAAAATTTTCATTTATTTTAAAAGGGAAATGTTGGAAAAACCCTTTGAAAAAAGATTCCAAGTCCGGGAGTAGATTAAGAATAAGGAAGGTATTAGCATCTTACTCGTCTATCCAAAAGAACGGTACCCTTTACTATATTGTACAACGAATTGATCCTAAATTTAAACGAATGACGAGGTCCAACTATAAAACTAAATGATATAAAAGTAAATCTAAAAATAAAATAAAAAAGTTAGAATAAGATGAATATGTAGTACAAAAAATATTTAATTACACATGAGGAAAATAAATTAAATATGTATACAAAATAACTTGACAAAAATCTAGATCCTGCTCTGAAGTATTCCCAAGTGTGATGGAAACCTCAAGGCAACGTAGTTCTATAGTTAATGATTTGAAAAATAAATTGCAGATACCTTTAAGAAATATTCAAATATAAAATTAAAAAAATAAAAATAGTTTTTCAAAATAATTTTTTTTTGTAAGAATATTCATGCTTAATTTCTCCAAATCCATATATGCACAAGGTTTAAGAGAAATGTAGGCTGCACTTAAACTCATACGATTATTTAATCACGATAAGATAAAGTAATATATACATACACATTTAAAGTTCGTTGCATGAAATTTAGAAATAAAGTATTTAAGTAAAAATAATTTTATTTAAATATTAAATTAATAAATTTAAAGAATTTATGTAAAAGAATTTTTTTTATAATATTCTTAACTTACATATGCATAAGGTTTGGGACAAGCGTTGGACACAAGCTAATCCAACACGTTTGATGAATATGACAAAAAAAACTATTCCAAAAGTCAAAAAGAACTAAGACTCTTTGATTGGTGGTTCTAATTGAAAAGTTAAAATTCTTAATTGAGATTCACTCATTTGAAAAAAGTTAATGAACAAACTAGTTTTAATTTTTTTTCCCACATATTTCTAGGAAGTTATTTTGGAATGCATGAAGAAATTTATTTTTGCTCTTTAATTCATGTTACTAGATGTATGTGCAGTATGTGTTGTTCTCTGCACTCATCACGACCAAAGCTAGAAATGGGCTCTGATCTATTCTGCATTTGACTTGTACTTTGGGTTAACTCAACAATTTGACTACCAACATCCAAGGTACTTTTCTCTGTCTAAACATGAACCACATTTTGTTTCTATTGATCAGCCAAGATTGAAATAAACAATGAGCTAATATTGGTGAACCATTTTATTTATGCTTAAAATGTCTGCCGATAGTTCTAGTACTTAGGATGCTACATAATTAGGAATTATATATCAAAACCAAATTAGGCCGCTCAACAGAATTATATTTTGTTCATGTGTTATTACTTTGAGAAATATACATAAATAATAAAAAAATAAGTAAATTGAAAAAATATGAAATTAAAGGGATAACTATCTACAATTGGAGGATAAATATTAGTATGGTGGGTTTTTATGATTTGACATGTGGATGGATTTATAGTGTGAAACTCGTAAGGTGGAAAAGACATCAAATTAAGATAAAGTTGATATTTTTTATCTAAGAGTATCTGGCACAATATCTGTCTTTTAGTGATATTTGTCTAATAAAAACCTAAGAAGTGTAAATAATGAACACTAATATAGTAGTAAATATTATGCACAAAATCATAGTTAATTTAAAGCACAATCATTGGACCTTGAATTTGAGTTTACAAGCATTATAAGTTATATTTATGCTTATATAATGATATATATATATATATATATATATATATATATATATATATATATATATATATATGTAACAAATGAGGATGTGAATAAAAATAAAAACTTTTTACTAAATCAAAAAAGACATCCAAATGAACCTATAGATCATGATATTGGCTACATTTGGAGTTGTTTATGGGTTGATGTTTCTTCCAGGTAATTAACCTCTTTTCTGTGTTTAGGGCAGGTTTGGGTGTGATTACCAATTATAATTAGTCATATCTACAAGGGTGCATAAATGGATTCTTTATCTATATATGCAAGGTTGAGTTTAATAATAAAAGTTTGTCAGAATTATTTCTCCTTTCATGTATCAAATATTTTTGAGTTGTTGATCCTTATACCTAGTTATAACCTTCTATATTGTCACCCATGAATTTTGCTGAATTAAAAATTTGTATTTGCTTAAGAGGAAATCTAGTATTGTAGAAGATGATAGCATTAGAGTTCAATCAAGGTTGTTAAAATCGATATTTTACATAGGATCGAATGAATGATAAATAATCGTAACTCATAGACTCGTAAACCAGATCGTAAAATTCTATTAACATGAACAATTAATATAAATAATGAAAAGGTATCTTTAATTCATATAATTACTTAAACTTAAACTACTAATAATTCACAAAAAAACTAAAATATCCATAACTTAACTAAAATAATGAAAGTAAAAGTGAAAAACAAGAAGTCAAAAACACAAGAAAGTAGAAATAGTTCTTCCAAGTTTGAAATCCTAATCAAGCATTAAATCACTAATACGCCAAGCTTGAGGATCATCGTCCATGTGATGTTCATCTTCATTAACTTCATCATCAACTACATTAGGAACTTCCAAATTATCCAAAGGTGCACCACTACTAGCATTAGCATTATCATCATCTCCAACTTGAACCAAATTTGCCTTCTCCAACTCTAAATCTGAGTTTTGAATTTCATCATTTCCCATTATCCATTCATCATTAGAAGGAATATCTTCTACATCAAAGTTTTCTTCTTTCCTAAGTTGCTTTTTTTTTTATTTAGTCTTGAATTAGCCATGACAAATACAACATCATTCATTGTATTTTGTTTGAGGTGATTCCTTCTCTTAGTATGGGCCTAAGCAAACAATTATAAAATCATATTATGGTATTAAATTAATAATAGGTATTATTTTTTAGAAATGAAATATGCTTAGTACACTCACCATCTCAAAGGCACTCCAATTGCGCTTGCATCCAGAAGAACTACATGTTAAACTCAAAACACGAATTGCAGACTGACATAACTCTGGATGTTCATAACCATAAGATTCCCACCATTGTGCTGGAGTTTTATTTTTAAGACTAAGTTGAGCCACTTCACTACCAAAATACTTTGATCTACTTTTGAAATTTTCAAGTTGGCCATCAATCTTATTTACTAGATGAATATCTCCTGACATCCGTTTAAGACAGTCATAAAAGCCACGTTTCACTTCAAAATCAGCCTTAAAATTAGAACTGTAAAGCAATATTGGGTTCAGATAGTAGACAGTAGCGTGCAAAGGCCTATGCAATTGGTTTTCCCACCTTTCATTAATAATTTCCCATAAAGGAATATAACTAAATAATAAGAAAACAAGAGTTTAATTAGTTTTCACTTTCTAACATAAGAGACTAAGAGCTATAGTCTATTTATATATAGAGTAAAATTTAAATTATGTTATATATTATATAATTTAATCTATTATATACTATACCTTTTCTTTGTGCCATTGAAAGCTTTTTCTATCCTTTCTTTAACTCAATCCATCTCTTCATAAATGAATCTCATTGCAAGCTTTTCATCTTAGTCCACCAAGCACAACACTTTACTTAAGGGATAAGTGCCCCTCAAACAATTCAAAATATTTTTCCAAAACTCCTTATTTATCACCAAGTTTTCAACATACTTCCCATCCTTAATTTTTTCCAACTAAGTAGATTTCCATTCATCAGATGTGAACATTCTTATCAATGCCCCCTTATGTTCATATAAGCAACCTAAAGTCAAGTAAGAAGTAGCAAATGGGGTGATGATAGGTCTTATAAGATATTTTCCATTAGTAAAATGATGCAATAAGGAAATCAGAATACTCCTAGAATAAATGTAAGTTGTAACTCTTTTACCACTTGTTATTGTCTCTTTATGAACTGGTAACTTCTTCTCAAAATCCTTTAACATTAAGTCAATGCAATGCATTGCACAAGGTGTCCAATAAAGTTTCTTCCTCTTCGCCATCAAGGGTTCACCAGCTGCCTTGTAATTTGCAGCATTGTCTATGACAATTTGGATAATATTGTCCTCACCAACCTTTTCTACAATGTCATTTATCATCTTGAAAATTTTATCAGCAATCTTAGTAATATTAGATGCATCAATGGATTTCAAGAAAATTGTCCCCTTAGGACTATTTACTAAAAAATTGATTAAGGTCCTCCTTTGTTGTCGATCCATCCATCAGTCATGATAGTGCATCCAGTTTTTTTCCATTCAACTTTATGTTGTTCATGTCGTTTTGTATCAAATATTTCACCCTAACATCATGCTAGGATGGTGGCTTGAATCCTATATCATGTCGGGAAATTATTTATCATCTTGAAAATTTTATCAGCAATCTTAGTAATATTAGATGCATCAATGGATTTCAAGAAAATTGTCCCCTTAGGACTATTTACCAAAAAATTGATTATGGTCCTCCTTTGTTGTCGATCCATCCATCAGTCATGATAGTGCATCCAGTTTTTTTCCATTCAACTTTATGTTGTTCATGTCGTTTTGTATCAAATATTTCACCCTAACATCATGATAGGATGGTGGCTTGAATCCTATATCATGTCGGGAAATTATTTCACACATCTTGTGAAATTCTTCGCTTTTTACCACATTAAAAGGAATTGCATTATTGTATAAAAATGATGCAACTTCTAGGCATGCCTCCTCCCTCAAACTTGCCTTGAAAATGGAATTGATAGTGGCTTGAGATTTTGCACCTCATTTCTTGAAAGTTCTGCAAGATTAGTTGCTTCTTGCCTTTTCCTCTTTCCAATTTCATTTAGAGAAGCATCCATCTTGATGCCTCATTCTAAGTTCAAAATCTTTTGTATTTATCTTTTCAATAAGTTTCTTTTGCATTAAAGCAACAATGCCTCACATTTGCTTCTTAACATCATCAAGGACTCCAATGCAAACCCCAACATCCTTCTTTGTCTCAGCCAAATGATGTTTCAATCGATAAACTCCACCTGTGATCCCTTTTTCACAGTATTTACATTTAATTTTTTTTAATCTCCATAAAAAAAACACCATGCTTCCACCCCACATTTGTTCTCATTCTGATAGCATTCTTAGGATTTTTTGAAGCTCCATCAGTAAAGAAAATTGATGATGCACCAATTTGCTTATCTGTTTACCCCCCTTGGCCAACTCCTCCGACTGAGGAACCACCATCAAACATATTTGTACTTTAATTCTAAACTGGACAGAACCCAAAAAACTTCAAAATAGAACAAAGAAGGTAAATTTAGAAGTGAAAAAAATTGGTCAGTGGGTAAGGTTTAGAAACAAAGATACGAGATATTTAGGAACAAAGATATGAACTATGAGGGATAAGTGACTAATTTTATGAAAGAGAGAAAACTTATTATGAACTTAAATAAAGAGAAAGGTGACGCTTAGAAACGAAACATAGTAAAGGTAGTGGGCTAGTGGTTGATTTTCAAAAAGTTACAACCATTAATTAACCATTAGGCTTTGAAAACATGCAAATAATATGACATTGCAGGTTAGTGGAACTTGTTTGTGTGTTCTCAAAGGGGCATGACCCATCTTTGGAGCTTGCTACCCGTTTTTGGAGCTCGTAACCCACTACTTACTCATTCCCAACTCGTTTGGTTATACACAACCCAAATTGTAAGTTATGTGCGACCTAATTTCTCTTTCCTGAACACGTACAAGTCTTTTCGTTCCCACGATTCAACGCTCCGAATCGTCGATTCATGTACGGCCCTACTAACTTGCAATTATGTTCACGTTCTGAATTGGCAAGATATTCTTGAGTTGCAGAATCGTGCAGCTTTACGATGTTAGTCGCGATTTTGACAACATTGGTTCACATTATATATAAAGAGTTTTTTGTCATAATTTGAAGAATAACATCAACCAAACTTCTCATGTACGATTTAATCAATAATTTGTGTTTGGAAAGGAGTACATATTATAGAAGATAAGATTTTTGTACATTCTCAGACATTTTTTTTTTCAATATTTGTATTATTCAATCTGATTATACGTGTATGTTTCACAACACATTATTCATTTATCACTATGGAATTTGTTCCACCCATAAATGGAAACTACATGTATTGATGCATCTTGGAATAACTAAGATTAGGAAGAGAAAAAAAAATATATTAAAAGCTTTGGAATTCATTTATACCTCCTCTAGTACCACCATTAAACTCTAAACTTGCTAATAGGTTTTGGGTTTTTTGCACATTTAAAAATCTAGATAATGAGAATTGAAATATTAATGCATCAAATGGATAAATATTTTTTTTCTTCTTTTCCTTATAGTTTCGGGTCATTTAAGTTTTTATAATTTGTTATCGTAGTGAAATATTCAAATGATATTTAAGTTGTTCTCGTGAAATATGAGTGATTTGGATTGTTTTTGTTATTCACCATTCATTATTATTAATTTAGTTGATAATAATGTTATAAAAAAATATAGAATATAAATGATCTTTATGTAATTCAAAGTTAATATTTATTTTACTTTTTATAATTTCAAGTGTGATAAATTTTAATGGGTATTAAATTTTTATTAAAAATATATAAAATAAAAGTAAACCTTTTAATGTTAGAAAAAATATTGTTGTAATTTTATATATGTTTGTGAAGCTTTTAATTATCGATAAAAGTGAGCATTTTAATATTAGTAAAAAATTTCTAGTAATTTTATATATGATTGTGGGATCTTTAACTACTAGTAAACAATACCAACATTTAAAGAGAAAAAAATATTAGAAACCATTTGTAGCATTCTTAAAATTGGTAATTTTTTAAAACGATGATAGTAATTTTTATAACCATTTTTAACCATCATAAATTATATTTTTAACCATTAGAAATGATAATTATTTTTGTAGTTTTAATATATTTATATAATATAAGAAGATGATAACTTTATATAAAAAAGTATAGATTAATAAATATATTTATAAAATATCACTAAAACTAATTAAAAATATTTTTTATTATAAAATTAATAAATAAATGTTTCACTATGAGATGAGATTTTTTTTAAAATATCTAAACAAAAAAAAACTTTAATAAAAATGTTTGGTAAGATATTTCAACTAGTTGAAAGTTTAAATTATTAGCTGAAAAGTTTGTTAAATATTTTACTTTGATAAAGTAGCTTATTTTAGTAGCTATTAGTTTTTTATTAGATCGTTACTAACTTTTTTGAAAAAATTACTTCGAATAAGTTTTATGTTTTCGGCTTCTAATTGAAATATTTTGTTTATTTTTATCTTTAATATATTTTTATAATTTAATTTTTTTTATCTATTTATTTTTATAAATTTAATATTATTTAATTTTATAATAATATTACTAATTTTGATAGATTTATTTTTATATTATCATAAAATACTATATTTTAAATTATTTTTTTAATATATACTATTTATTTTAATTATTATTTTATTTATTTTATTTTATTAAAAATATTAAATTGTTTAATAAAAAGTTATAATTATAAAATATTACTTTAAAAAATTTAATTTAAAATTTATGATGTAAAAATTAAAAATAAATATTTTTACTTTAAAAAATAAAATTTATTGAATTAAATTTTAATTTATTTTTAAAAAAAGTATAACATATTTATTATATTTTAATTTATTATTTAACCATATATTTATTTGTTATTTTTACATTTATCAATCAGTTCAACAACTAATTTTATCAAATAGTTTTTATTTAATTGATAACTTATTAGGTTTAAATTTTTAATTTTCAGCTCCCAACTATCTTTTTAACTTTCAGCTAGCTTATCCGTTAGTTTATCAAACATACCTAATACGTTACTATTTTTTTAACAAATATTTCAAATATTTTTTAGTACTCATAATTTACGATTAAATTTTAAAATAAAATAAAAACTTTACACAAAATTTATTTTTAACTAAATTGTATTGATAAATATCTCAGTTTTTAAATAATCAATGAAAATATTTTTATCAAATAAAAATAAAAAATTCATATAAAAGTATTAACTTATAAATCTTAAAAGTAAATATTTAATAATTTTATTTTATATCAAATAATAAATAACCCGCTCAACAACTGTACGATAGGGATGTTTAAAAATCTGTCAAAACCGTTTCAAACCACTAAAACAAGAAAAACAAATAATTGAATAAAGTGTTAACCAAAAATTAAAAAAGAACCATTTTTATTATGTAGTTTAAATTTGAATTTTAGATTCTATATTCAAAATTGAAGCAAAGCATACCCGACTACAAATATATATTAATTTTTATATAAATATTAAATTAAAATTTTATGTTTATGATTTATAATAAGGTTTAATATTTAGAATAATTTTTTTGTTCTTATATATTTTGTGTTTGATCATTTATATATTAATTTATATTTTTAAAAAATTAAAATAACCAATTAAATTTAAACTGCAAAAAACCATATCAGACCAACTTGATTTTAATATTATTTTCAAATCAACCAATTCAAATTGAAGTTTCTTTTATACTCAAATCAAATCAGATTTTTTGTAAAAAAAAAACCGCCAAGCACCGAACACCCCTACATAACAAAGAAAGAGCCCCTGGTTTTCTTTTCTCCCCTCAGTAATCGTTGGTTGCGAAAAGCCCAAAAGTAAAAGCCCAAGAATGGCATAAACAAGCCCGCTACAATGGCACAAAGTAGAGCTGAAGTTCATGCTCGTGACCAAACTAGAAGCAAATCTAACTTAGATTGTTGACTAAGACAGAAACTGAGACGATCTCTAACGTATTTCAAGATAACAATGGAGACTTCTTCATGTCAACAAGAAACCTTACTCACCTAAAAGCCCTTCACAGTATTAAGAACTGTTGTGAGACAAACGTTACATCAAGTTTGCTGTGGCACCATGATTCCCAATTCCACTCTATTGTTTAAGTCTGTGACAGAAGACAGCAATTCCGAAATTGAGGTTGAGGGTGACTCCAAATAGTCAACAAATTCAGGACCCAATAGTAAATCGTGAGAATGGATTTTATCCCAATAGCTCTCGCAGCCAATTTCATGAATAGCATACAATGCCGGAACACAACAACTTGGGGGTTCATGTTGCTATTATAGACTAATAAAGGGAAAATGAATAGAGAGGTGGGAGGTATGAGAGATAATACAGATACATCAAAATTAGTTAAGAAGCTTATTAGAGATCCTACAGTTAGCATATATCATTATACTAGTCATTCAGTTAGCAGCATAGTTACTTATGTTTTTCTAATAAGTTTCTGTAGTTCACTTATCCTATAAATACACAGCTGCATCATTTTCTTTTTCAAAAAATAGTTTCTAAATATTATTTTATAAAATAATTTTTAAAAGCTAACAATATAATTAAATACTAAAGAATATTGTGTTTTTTTAGAGGAGTATCGAAATACGCATTAAATGCTTAACCAATATATTAAATAATAAATTTAATTTTAGTGAGGTAGTCCTCAATTATATTTATTTATTTCATTTTAGTCCCTCATTTTACATAAGTTATTGGTTTTTAATTCCATTATTAACTTTTTTTATTAAATGATGATATTATTTAAATAAATATTCAATTTAGTTTCTAATGTTACATCCATATACTTTTTAATTCCAAAAATACCAGTACAATTTAATATTTAAAAACATAAATTACTATAAAAATTAAATAATCAATTATAATTTTTGAAAAATATAAATATTTGATTTAAGTAGAATATAAAAATATTTAAAGTTATAAATAATATATACATGATTAATTTTAAAAATTAAAATATGATATTATTTTCTTAAAGTGAAATTCACGAAGAAATTAGTTCTTTCTTAATAGTTTAAAACTTTAAAGATAAGAGAGAAATAATTGTTATTTACAATAAATATTACCACTCTTGTTACAAACATGGGCTTTTGCCAGAATACATCAATTTTTTGTCAAGTTGGGCTTTGTCCTCAGATTTGACTGTTTAGCTTTTGACCCAATAAGAAATGACCCAATTTTCGTGGGCCAAACAAAAATGAGTAAATTCAATTGTTTTCCATAATTCCACTTACTTTATCTCTTCCAAGACCCCCCCATACAAACTCAACTTTGCTTGTCGTTATATCGCCAATAGAAAGTTTATGTGAATTTTGTTGAGCAAAATTAAAACGGAGAGAGAGAGAGAGAGAGAGAGAGGATATTTGAAGATATTTATTATCTTTCTTTTCTCACACTTTAGCATGCCTTTCATGAATTACATTGTATCTGTATTACGCTTAATTATATAGGATTTAGCTAGTTATTTAGTTATCTGCTGAATTTAGCTATGTTATCTACCCACGCAGCTACGTGATTGTATATAAACATACTAATTCATCGTAATTGAAAATAACTTTATTTTTTGTCTCTAAATACTTCTTGCATTCTAATAACTTGCCAATGGCTCATCACTATATATAAAGATGAACATTAAATTGGACTAGAGTGCACAACAATTTTTAAGGTGAGGAAAAACTCTTCAATGTAAGTAAATAAAAAATCCATTGGACCTGATTAAAAAAAGATGATCTCCACTGTAATGATAGGAATAATACAAATGCCTTCTTAGACAATCCTTAAAGATTATTTGACGTAGTTTCTCTGTCTATCAAAAGGATTACAAGTATTATTTCTCTATTTAACATGGTATTACAAAATTATATTCTCTCTCTCTCTCTCTCTCGTGGTCTTCATGTTGGGAAAGACACCACTTTCATGGTGCTCAAAGAAAGAATCTTTGGTAGCACTCTCATCTTATGAAGCACAATATATAGCATCCTCCTTTGAATCTTGTCAAGCTTTATGACTTGGAACACTACTTGAAGAAATGCAGTTGAAGAGTAAATGGCCAATGTAGTTGGTGGTCGATAATAAGGCAACCATAAATTTAACAAAGAATTTAGAATTCTGTACCTCATGAATGGATTAAGCATATTGAGACTAGTTCCATTTTTTTAGAGATCAAGTGAAGAAGATGAAGTTGGAACTTTCTTATTGTAGATTAGAAGATCAACCAGCTAATATTTTGACAAAATCCCTAAAACTTGAGAGATTCAAAAGCACTTAGAAAGAAGTTGAGTACTGTCTTTGGTCAATTTGAATCAAGGGCTGTGCGTTGTGGATGGTTGTAACTCAGATTGATAGTTACTAATTGGTTAGTGAGTAATTGTTAAATATAGTTAGTGATATGTGATTTTTTGTACAAGGAAAAGTGTAATTGTCCCACGTATTTCAATTTTTCGGTAACTTCTGGTAATTTCTAGCATTTTTTTATTTTTTAAAAATTGATAATAATAGTTGTCGATGATTAATAAAAAGTTAGAAAATTAAAATATCAGATGTAAATAATTAAAAAATATAATGTGAATGTACAACAATCATTCCTCTTTGTATAATTAGACAAATTTGTTAGTACAGGTGGTGTGACAAGTGTTTGGGGGGGGGGGGGGGAAGGGGGGTGAGAATTAGAGCCAATAATATATTGTAAAAAAATTGATTTTATATATCTTGTTTAACTAATTTCCCTATAAGTTATTAAATTTAAAATTTTAGAAAAATTGAATTCAATCAAAGTCATCATATCATAGGATTGTATTATAGCATTAAATAGCCTTCATTGAAATTGTGTATTAATTTTTAATAAAAAAATGTTTGCACATTATTGTTGGATTTAAGAATTTTATGATAGGAATATAAAAATTTTGATATAATTTGTCTTAAAAACTATTGTCAATGCTATGTGAGCTAGTAGTCCATTAGTCACTATTTCTCTTGAAAAATGACATATCTTGGTGTGCTTGGAGGACACTAACCGGATAAAGTGATGAATATACTGCATTATCAAATGAACAATTTTGTGATATCATTTCTTGCTTTTTAATAATGGGAATCAAACCGAGAGATTTAGCAGACATTTAATATTCAAGAAAAACGAGAACCCCGCATTCCTAATAAGAATGGTGTAAAGAATAGGAATCAAATTAGCTCAATTCTTTTTATGTTTCCTTCTATATCCTTTCGGTTAAAAATTACTAATAAATTATAAACAAAATTAAGAAAAAGGTTAACAATACACTATTTTAAATATTTTTTTGAATATACTCTTTAATATATATATTTTGTTATTGACATTTTAAAAAAATTAAAATATTTGTTAATTTTTAAAAATTATTTTAACTTTCTAAAAATAACCAATTACAAAAAAATATTATAAAATGTAAAAAAATTACGTTGTTAACATTATTTAAAAACTAATATATAATAAAAAGAGATATTTTCTAAGTGATATGTTATTTTTCAAGTAAAAGGACATGTAAGGAGTTAGAAAAATGAAACGTGTGAATTTTCAAGCCTAAATTATGATGGAGATTAATTATCATCTTTGATGACTACGAAGAGATTAACATCTAGCTATATGGTCGTCAAAGATGTATCTTGTGTTGAAAACTAAAATGGAAAAAACAATGGTGATATACCAAATGAACATGCATGCATCGGGGATTTTTTATTATTTTATTTTATCTTAGAATTGGTTTTCGTGCAACTACTTACACCAAAAAAAAAACCCATTTGTAAATCAGATTAGTTTTTATAAATATAGATATTTTTTAATAAAAGTTAAACCATTAGTATAAACATGAGTTTCTACTAACTGTAAAATATATTACATTAACAATTAAATTTATTAGTATAAAATATTAATATATATTAAATATTACTATATATCATTTGCTAATGTAAATTTTTTAAATTATTCCATTTTTATTATATAGAATTTATTTAACAATTTTTTATTTATTTGTAAATATTTTCTATCGTGTTAAAAGTTTATTCCATGTGTCGAAAAGAACAATATTACATACATAGCTAGAATCCTTTAATAATTTATTAATTTTTTTCATTATGAGTTTGTTATTTTTCCTTTTAGAAGAAAGACCACAGCTTTGATCTGAAAAATAGTTAGAAGTTATATTCGAAGATAAGTGGGGTTCTTCACTTTTCCTTTGCACTCTTCATCATACACGGTTCCCCTCTGCCCTCTTTTACCCATATTTGGCCAAGCCGCACATAACCATCTCATCAATTTTTTTTCTTTCTTTATACATGTAAACTTAATTATTAATTTTTCCATATTTATTTTTTTATTAATATTCAACCTTTTAATTGATCATATATTTTGATTAGTTAGAAAAATTAAAGATTTTAAAATGAAATTTGATTTTGAATAAAAAATATTTAAAATATGAAATAAAATTTTAAAAATCAATACAACAATTAATATTTTATTAATTTGTTTTTAAAAAGAAGAATCTTACAAATAATGAAGATAGTATTTATTTATTTATTTATTTACAGCTAAAAAGTAAATAGAGAGGATGAAGAGGAAATAAAGAAAGTTGGTTTGGATGAGTATGGTTAATGAAGAAGGAGGATGACTTGCTTTGAGAAAGAGATGAGGTTGCTTTGCAAATTACAAACCAAGCATAGTGCATGGACCCTCCTAGCTAGTGAATTTGCAAAACACTGCAACATCAAAGAGGACCACATAAGAAAGTAGGTGCACCAGCAGACTGGGGTCTTTCTTCCCTTTTCAACACAGACACAAGTGCTGCCTGATTTCATTTTGTATGGTGCATTCAGGGAATTGAAATTTGTTGTACATATCAATATCTCATTGATGTGACTAGGACTCACCACAATTACAGCCAAAGTGAAAAACTTTCTAATCACATTTCGCGCCCTTACACACATATATATTCAAACATAACCTTATAGTACACACATTCCATTGAATTTTGTAGGGTTAAGATTAAGATATATGTAAAGGAAAATTTTTTATTATTACATATTATACTTTTTATAATATATATAAGATATAATATTTTTTAAAAATATTATTCAAATTAATAAATAATATTTTTAAATATTATTAACAATATTTTATAATATAAACTAGATACAACCCTTTTTAAAATATTATTAAAATTAATATGTAATATTTTTTAGATGTTAAAAAAAATGTAATATAGTATAATGTTTATCTTAAAAACTTATAATTCAAATAAATACTTGAATTGGTTTCTTAATGGTATCTAAATATTCATATTTTTTATATTGTAATTTTAATTATTGATATGTAATAAAATTGAATGATTAATCTTCATTCATTTTATTTTATTTTAGATAAATAAATAAACACATATACCTAAACATTACCTTATACTACTTGGGTTTTATACACACTATTAATTTTTATTGGATTAAGATATACATAAAAAATAAAACATTATCCTATAAAGTTATAATTCAAAGTTATTATTGAATTCTTTTTTTAATGGTAACTAATTATTCACACATTCTCCCGATCATTTTGCACAAACTCTTTTGGTGTATGACTACTTGCGGTATACAAAATAATAGAAAATTTATTGACATTGAAGAATTACAGTTTCATTTAATTGTAAAATGTATGAATTTCTATTAGTGTAAGAAATTTAATAATACATTTAAAAGGGTACATGCAGAGTAAAATAGATATAATTAAATGGATTTACCTACATTTGTTTTTTTTATCCGTAAAATAAAATGTTATTTTATTAATGGAACACAAAGGATGCTCTCCTATTTACAAGGGTAGCCAGCCTACAATCGTCAATGATAAATATTAGGCGTTTTTTTTTTTTTCCTTTTTTTACATTTCAGAGATAGTGCATACTTATACATTTTTTGAAAATTTTTTATTAATATATCCTTATACATTATGAAAATCTAAAATGTTTTAAACTCAATGTATCTTGGTCAAAACTATATTATATATATTATCTTTTTGTAAAACTAGTTTCTTTGTTTCCTTTTCCCTAAATCAGAAAAAGATTTAGAACTGCAATTGGCATCCATGCATGCTTGGCTTCAAACACTTTACAAAGATATCCCTGCTAGAGGGACAGAGCCCAAACAATTTCTTTTAAATGTTATAACAAAAATAATTATTAAACATAATTATAATAAATTCATCTATCTTTATCATATTTTTTTATTAATTAATTCTTAAAATTTAATAATCAATTAAAAAATATTGTAATTAACAATATAAAAATAATAATTAATTCAATTATATATTTAATTATTAATTTATTATCATTCCCACATAATCAATTATTTTAGTTGATATAAAATATTATATATTAATAATTATTATTAAATTAAATTTTGATAATTAAATATATAATTAAATTATTTTATATATAATTAATAATAATTTTTATAATAATTAATTATCATATTTTGATAATTCAATATTAAAATAAATTTTAAAATATAAAAAGAAAAATTTACTTAGGGTATGATGAAGAATTAATTGAAACTCATGTTATTGTGTGTTTTTGATTTGCGGTAAAAATAGGGACAATCAAGTCAACATAAAAAAAAAAGCATATTATTTCTCGTGATATGTGTAATAAATTTTTAAAGAATAATTAAATTGCACACGAGACTCATGGAAGACAAATGTACTTGAGCAACAAGTATTGGGGGTCTCATTAAATTGCACTAAGTAAGCCACATAGAAAAGCATATTCTAATGTAAAACTTGATATAAGCTAGGTTCTAAATTACTTTTGTCCATTGATTTTATGATTATTTTAAATAATGTTTAAAACATTATATATAGATACATAAGAAGTTTTTATTAAAATATAAAATAGAATATATTGATAATATTAAACATTACAAATTTTTATAAAAATTATCTTATTATATATTTTGAAACACATTAAAAAAAATCACTTTATTATTTACAACGTTGACGAGGTAGTAGGTGGTGGAAAAGCAGAAATTCAATTCAGCGAAAGTTGATGCCAATTTACAAAGGATGTTTCCAACTGCTCTTCTTAATATAATGGAAACCAACATGGTTTGTTATCTCACCTGGAAGTGATAGGTACGTACCATAAAACTTTGTCATACCCCAATCCTCATTGAACCCTCAAAGTGGAACATTAACAGCAAAAGATGGAGCTGTGAATGGAAGTTGGCACTGAGCGAAAATTGTTGTATGTGAGTGGGAGATGGATACGCACACACGAAATTAAATTAAATTAAAAAACAAAAAAAAGGGGTAGCAATGAAATATGGGTGGCAAATGCGCACCACTTGATTGCTCAGAATTCACAAAGGTTTGGTGGAACTAACAATATTTGTGTCCTTGAAAAAACAGACATAAATATATAATGTATTCTCCCTCAGAGGTCACACGCTGAACAAAAACACTTCCACTATCAAATCGCATGAGGCAGTATCGTCCTAAATTTGTGTGTGTATACGTGAGATCGCATAGAGCATTGTAAAATGTTTTATGTAGTGGTAGGGTCTATGAAGCATCATAAAATTCTTTTGATTCAATTCAATGTGGTCATATTTTGCTCATTAGTGTGGACAAGATCTAGCACCATCTATCATAATCTGGAGCCGTCAACTGAATAATAGAACCACAACAACAATATCACTTATGATTATGAGAAGCCTTGCGCATGGAACTGCTTTAATTTGGACACCACTGTTTTCTTCTCCTTCCCATTCCCACCACTGTACTCTCATTCCCTCTACCCATTCATTTCTATGCCAATTCATATATACCTCTACTTCTAAGTTCCTAATTTTTCTTATTACAAATCATCTTCTCAACTTGAGAAATGGATATGGTAAGGGACAGATTCAAGGTACGGTTTTTTAATCATATTTTAAGGATTTTTACCTTTTCAAAATAATAAATGAAAATACATTTAATTCTAAAAACTATTGGTAAAATATCTAGTCCACTGCTTTTACCTATATTTAAATTTTATCATTTTGTTATAAACCAAAAACCATTGCTTTTGAAAACTTGTAGTTAGTACCACTGTAAAGTTACTAA
Organism: Canavalia gladiata; assembly: GCA_037954105.1. NCBI lineage: Eukaryota > Viridiplantae > Streptophyta > Magnoliopsida > Fabales > Fabaceae > Canavalia > Canavalia gladiata. Next base: position 14,856,097 of record CM075668.1, read on the forward strand.
TACATGATTATTATAATTGGAGACAGGTTTATTCAGTTATTATAACATACATACACATAGTGAAATTCATTTCTTTACATTCACGATTAAATGGATGAAATTTTTTTAAAGAAAAAAAAAATCAGATCGTTTACACTCTATAAGTTAATGTAGGCTCATCGTTTCCATTTCTATTTTATGCTTTCTTTTTGTCATTATTACCTTTCCAAAACAACCTAAAATCAGGAAATTCAGTATTGTTGTTTTCTCAAATTCCATATGTAACAATTTGTTCAGAAGTGCCCCTAGACCCAATTTAGTTAATGTCATTTCTACCTTTACATGTTGGAATTTTATCTTCCCATAATAAATTATATTTAATTAAAAATTAATTCTTTTTAACATATAAAAATATTAAAATAAATTTTGTTTTTCTCTAAACAAAACATATTTTATATATAAGATTAAAATTTCGAACTATAGTGAGCATTTTTTTTAAAAAAAAAAAAAACTAACTAATATTTGTCAATTTTCTCAAAATTTATTGATTTTATATGTTACGAATCTACGAACTCCAGTCATTTCGAAAACCTTGAGAGTATATAGTTTCTACAATATCACGTTCGTAGAATATGAAAATCCCATTCAAAATATTACAGAAAACAAAGAAAAGGTCAGAAATTATATGTAAGTATTTTATTTTTTTTCTACAATATTTTAAAATTAATTTTATTAATTACTAAATGAATTAAATTTTAGTTGTTATTTATTTTTGTAATATGTTAAATATATTTATATTCATATTTCATAAATTTTTATAAAATATTGGAAAATTATTAGGAAGGTCTAACTGAATTATGGATTGAATGTGAGAAATGCACAAGATAGTTCACGTGAAAAAACCGATGAAATTGCACTCTCATGGATTTTGTTGTCTGCACTTATAAAGAAAAGAAGAAGAAACTTGGTGTTCCAAGTTTAGAATGATATACTGTAATATTTGGCAAGCATGTACGATATTTGGGATACCGCAACTATATATATGGTTGTTTGTTGTTAAGTTTTTTTATTTTTTAAAAAAAGACACCTATTATTAGCCATATGATCACGTGAGAAGATTAACATCAACATCGATTATAAATTAAAAAAAAAAAATGAAATGCAAGCATCGGGATGCAAAATACTCAACTTTTATTAGTGCCTATTCGTATTTTTTTTTCTTTTTTTTAATAACTAAGTAAATTTGGTTAAATTTTATTTTTTAAAAATGAAAAGTTTATTAAATAATAGAGAAAACAGTATCACGTCGTGTCTTAGTGATGGTACTCTTGTACGGTAGATGCTTAATGATGGTTCTCCAACCCATGTGTATAAAAAGAAATTGATATTCATACGATCCTACAGTACTAGCCATTTAGATATATCTCAGTTTTGAAATTTTGTGATAATTAAAATTGTTATAAATATTTCATAAATTTTAAAAATATATTTATAAAAATTTTAATTGTTACAAGTCTTAAAAATTTATATATATCTTACAAATATTTTTTTCGAATACAAAATACAGGAGTGGCATATTAAGCACAAAGAAAAAAGCATATACCGTATGCCAAAGCGAGAATAAAGAACCTCACTAAGATCAAGAATACCCTTTGTACTCCTCTTCAGTTAATAAATTTGTTTGTTTGCTTTTATGCACATATATAAAGTAAGAATCAATTTACTTTATAAATTATTTTTTATTAAAACTATTATATTTAATAATTTAATTTTTTAACAATATTAAATATTATTAATTTAATTTCCATATAAATTTTTTTATAAGTCAAAATTTATAAAATTTAAATAGTTTATAAAATAATTTTAAATTAATATTTATTATATTTATTATAATATATATTAAGTAAAAATTATATAATAAAATATAAACTATATTTCAAATTTTATGAAATTACACAGACATATATATATATATATATAGATATAATTACATAAATAAAATCCTTAATCTAAGGAAACATCATTTGCAAATTTTTTAACCAGTCTTCATAATTGTAAATTTTTAAATTAATTTAAAATTGTTCTGTAATCTGTACTTTTTTATTATGCAATAAAATTAATTAAATATACCTAAACTTAAATAATTTAGTTTAAGATATGTGTGGTTTGAACTTTTTTTCATTTTTTATACAAATCTAATTAAAAATTTGATAAGACTATACATGTTAACTGAGTAGTTTAACATTTTTTTAAATTAAATAAAATTAATCCTACGATCAATTTTTATTTTAAAGTAATTATTATGAAATTTAATTATATAAAAATTTATAATTAAATAATAGCATGAAATATTTTAAAATATCAACGTATTCTAATAAAATTTAATAAAAAAATTTTAAATTATTACTTTCTATTCAATTATTTGAGATGTTATGATGATTTGGAAAATAAAATATTTTGAAAAGTTTAAAAATTAGAAATTTAGTAAAATTTAATAAATTTTAAGATATTTTATAAATATAAAATTAAAAGTTAAGAAGAACAATTTTTAAGTTTTTATTTAAGTAAAATTGGATGTTTTAATTTATAAATATTTAGAACAAAAAACAAGATTTTGTGTGTTTTAGAAAGGAAAATAAATGATGCGAGGACCGAATTCACTTATTTTTATAAACGGTAAACTTAATTGGATTGAATAATATATCTATATATATATATATATATTAAAAATTTAAACTTTAAGACGTTTGATCAAATTAAAATTAGGACATAATTGGATGTCTAAACCTCTTGCTGTTCCAGGACCTTGCGGAACGAAACATCTTAAGACTTAATTATTTTTCATTGCTTTTCTTTATTTTCACGTTCCAACCAAAAAATAAATAAATTAAAATTACTTCCAACAAGCTGGAATATACAGATAAAGCTAAAAAATTCGGAGAATATAATTACATGAAATAATTTTGATTTTGATTTTTGTTATATTTTTATTTATGGTTTTGATTTTTGATTTAACAACATTGTTGACTTCGATCTTTATTATTAATTTTTTTATATTTCTAACTCTTAAAATTATTAGTATGTATAATTTAACTTTTTAATATATTTATTTACTTATACTTTAATAAATAAATAATTTTAAAAATATCAATTTATATAATTAAATTTCTAAGTATATTAAGTTTATTTGTATTTTATTTAAATTTTTATGAAAAAAAATGAAAGTATGATCAAATTAACAAACTTAAAATCAATATATACATATATATCAATATTTTTGGAAACTAAAAATATACATAATATAATTTTGAAACTAAATTATATAAAATAAATAAAAAAAGTTATAAAAAATTAATAAATATTAAAATTTGAATATAAAATGAAAGAATAAAATGTGAATTAAACCTAATTATTATATAATTGGTAGCCAACTAGTTGGGAATTTCCAATAATGGATAGGTGGCCCACTGCCGGGTAAAATTTCTTTCCGTGAGTGTTTGAATTGATAAGGAATGGGGTCTACATTCATTCATTCAATAAAATATCTTAATTTTGTGAAAAGAAAATTGGGATGATTTGGCAAATCTACATTGAGAAGTATAAATAATTTATTGAAAAAAAAGAAGAAAGAAAATGATAATGGGAAAAGTTTTAATATAAGCACTTGTTTCTCTTTACACTAAAAGGCTCTTCCTCCTGGCCTCAAACTCAAACCTACCCACTTTCCTTCACACCCCAGAGAGAAAGAGATAGAGAGAGAGAGAGATAGTTACTCTCAACAATTCAGAAGGAAAGGTTTGATTATTCCACTGCAACTCAAGGAAGCATCCAAAGGGATCGCATTGATCCCAAATCTCTTTTCTCTTTCACAATATTTGGGATCATGCTATCCCTTTGGATTTCTCCTTTAGTGGCTTCTATAATGAAAAACACTTTTCATGCTTCAACATCCTCCGCTTCTTAACATTACTACTCCTACTACTGCATTCTGTAGCTGAAAGAGAATGCCATAATTTCTGTAAGTTCATATTCTCTACCCTTCTAAACCCTTTTCACCCTTCCACTTACCTTATATTATGTGTTCTTTAATTTTCAATCTTTGAAATAATTTCACAGATGCAAATCATTTTTCCATCACAATTCATTGGTATACTCTTAATTATCGTAAACTTAGGCTTTCTGATTGCCTTATTCATGCTTCTAAGCTTGGTTCAATTTATATTCCATTTATGAATTTCTCATAGACCCACTTCTTCAGCCAGGGCGGCGCTGGATCCGACCCTTGATGAAGCAGAGGGTAATTATTTTTGGAAAAACGTTTTTTTTTTTTTTTTGTTTCCTTCAGTTCCTTTGTTTTCTTTTTTTCATCCTATGACTGTTGCATACTTTACCTATGTGTTTTATTACATGAATGTTAGTTATGTGTCCGTGTGTGTGTGTGAGTGAGTGTAGTGTAATATATACAGTACATATATATATATATATATATATATATATATATATATATATATATATTTATGTTTCAGAGTGAGGTCTCTCTGAAACTAACATTCTAATATGCTTACAATAACAACACAAGTTAAATGCCAGCTTTTACTAGGTGAAGTACATGTGGACTATGGAGAGACCCTTTTGCGCTTGATGTGTTGAGAGCCATTGGAATATGTTTCTATTATATATGTTCTTTTGAGTAGTGGGCTGCGGATTTAAAAATAACTTTTGGGGATATATCTTTAAGAATAATAAATAATATTTCATCCTCTAAAGTTACTTGTTTGATTTTAATCAATAAGAACCGTATTTTTTGCATGTTTATATTAGAATTGAAGAAAATAATGTCCTCAAAGTGCTACAGAAGCGCATATTCTGGCTTTGACAATTAGCTAGAGGATGCCACTGTTAGGCAAAACAGAAATCATGATTAAGTAGAATAACAAAGTGGAGGCAAGCTAGTTAGCAATTAGTACAACGAATAAAACAGTACCAAATGATTGACAAGAAGGAAATGATTCTGTGCATTTTTGCTTGGTAAATATCATATCTACCCCATTTTGGAAGCTTTTGATCATTACAAACATCCAACAAATTGATTTCGCCTTTTGATAAAGTGTCTTTTATTTATTTATTTATTTATTCATTCGTTTGGTTTTCGTTGAAAACAATCCTTTTGAGCATAACAGGTAACCGGAGAAACATGGCACTTGTAGTTTTCTGGTCACACTTAAGTTGTTTTGTGTAGTGATGATCTTCTTCTTATTGCTATATATATAAATGCTGGAATAGGCTTCATGGTCACACAGTGCACAGTGTAGTGGTGGCCCTGAGTCAATTATACTCTAAGAAAATTTGCTTTTATGGACTTTATTAGAATCCAAGGCATTAAAAGTCAATTACACTTCTTTATAACTTTGGGACTCACATTGTGTGTTCATACATGTGCTCATAGAGCTTAAGAACTAAAAATTTGAAGTTTTATAACATGCTTTTTTATTGTTGAAATAAAGGGTCTCTTGGCACATGAACCCAACATTCTAAATATAAACCCACCTATCTTTCCTGATAAACCTAATATAATTATGTATTTTAAGTATGTTGATAGAAGTTTGATTTTTAGATGTAGGTATAAAAAAGGTAAAATTCAGATAAATGATGTTTATATTTTGGAAAAATTATTCTTCAATTATTAGTTGGAGAATGTCCTTTAATCACATGGCCCCAACCATTTCAACTCTCTTTATATCTTCTTCTTCCGTTTTTTTTTTTAATTTATTTTCCCCCTTCTTTTTTTTCTTTTCAAAATGAGCTGTTAAATCTCTTTATCAGCAAGAATTTTAGACTAATATATTCATGGAGAGAAAGACTCCAACAACAGGCTTTCCCATTTGTTTTGTGAACTATAATTTATTTTAAACATGAAACAATTTTTATATAATTTTTATTACCCAAAATGTACTTGATGGCTTATATATTTGGACATGATTATAAAAATAGCAAGATGTTTATTAAACGGATAGTTTCCTTAAATCTTAAATTCTAAACTTAAATCGATATAGGTATATCAACACCTATATATGCTTAATTTGTAGGTTAAAATTTTAAAAAAAATATAACATATTTGATTTTGCTTAATTATAAAGGGATAATTTTTTGTTTAACAAAACTTTTTTTTTCAAAATATTATTTATTCAATTATACTCATGCAAATACATACTTATTCTGCAGCATAAATCATGGATACAATAAATTTTTATAATTTAATTTTTTATTATATTACTTATTTTATTTATCACTTTTTTTCCTTTATCCTTCTCTCAGATAATAAAAATGTTATAAAAAAATATGTAAAAATAAATTTATTAAATTTTACAAAGTGATTGGTATGGTTTAAATTAAATATTAAATTTATTTTTATTTATCTTATCAGAAAAATAATTTTTTATTTTTATTTATTTGTTTATATAAAAATTAAAATAATATTAATTGTTATTTTTATTAATATAAAAAATAAAAAATAATAATAAACAAAGATAAATAAAAAAAGTATTCAAATAATTATATATAAATCAAAACAGAGCTAATACAACCTTTAATATTATGATTTAAGAATTTTCTTGTTAACCCCCACTTCCTCTCTTAATTAATTCTGCCCTAAAGCTATTGATAGCCTTCCACCAACTGGTATTTAAGTTCAATAGTTCAAACATTAAAACTGTTGCGTTGGGATTATCTAAAAAGTAGGCACTACTAACAAAGAGAAAACATTTTTAAGGAAAACAAATTTTTCTATATTTGACTATTATCATTACAGTGACACCTTTTAATTTTCACAAAGTTCCTAGTCAAGTATATCATAAATTACAGTCAATTTTCATTGAAAAAAAAAATAGACAATGAGATTATACTTTGAATACCCATATATTTTCAAATGTATAGATATGTTCGTATTAAATTTTCTAATAGTCATTACCGAGTTATTGTATCAATAATTTAATGAATTTAAAGCATTTGCAATAAAACCTGTAGTCAATATATAATTAAAATTTTAATACCTCACCTCAAACAAGACATCCTTCTTACCACCAAAAACTTTGATCCATTTGATCTTTTTTTAAAAAAACCACCTTATTAAGATATTGATTAGAAATACTATTCTTAATAAAAATTTATTATTTTTAATATCTTCACTAAAATGTCTTTAAAATATTGGTTAGTATTTTAAAATAAAATACAATAAATTAGTATGAAAAGTTAAACATCATAATCAATAAATTTTCAGTTTATATATCAATAAAAATTAATCTTAAAGATAAAGAATTTGTTGTATATAATAATTATCCATCACGATCTTTAAATTAGTTAAAAATTCAATGTAATATTTAGATATAGACAGTCCTCTAAAAAAACCAGTAAATCAAATGAAAAGTATGGAACAAGACCTGGCAATTGTTTTATTCTAGAAGCTAGAACATGTGTGGTTTTGCAGTTAGCCTATCCTTAAATTATAGAGGTGCATGTAGTTCAAAATTCTAATGAAATGACATTGAATTGAAATTGTACGCAAAGATGGGTCCGAGGGTGAAGGTGAAGAATTTTTGAACATAAAGAGTGTACAGATTGTCTTCAAATATGAAATGTGTAGTTCAAATGTCTCCCTCTTGGACTACACAAACTTTATGCAGAAGACATAAACTGCCAAAAGAGAAATAGACTAGATGCATGTTTCTTTCAAGAAATAAGGGGAAATAAACATTAAGTTTTTTTTTTGAAGTTTAATAAATGATTTTTCAGATTTTTTTTCGTACACCATCTTTCACACTTCTCTCCTTCTATTAAAAAAAAAAAAAGATGTTGTTATGCCCATGATCTCTTGTGGGTAAATTAGACTAATTTCAAAATCTGTTGCAGATCAATTAGACTAATTAATCTCAAAATTAAATTGATGTCATTTTTACATCAAAAGTTATATGCTTTGGAGGAGAGATTGACTGTGGATGCACCACTCACTTGGGCCCCAAAGCCCTTGACCTGTCTCCAAATTCAAACGCCTTTCCTCAATTTCTTCTCATTCTTTAGTATTATTGCACTTTGTGAAGTTGCAGCCATAAATTGAGGATCTAAGGATTTGATTTCTTTTTCTTACGAGCGGGATCATTTGATTGAGATGTGTGTATAAAGGTATAAGATATGCGTTAATTATAATTCTTTTTCTCTCCTTTATTTTTCACCCTCTTGATTAAATTAAAAGTAATTGTAACTCTAGTATAAGACATCCCCAATACTGTTTGTTGATAAGAAATAACGTTCGCACGGTCGACCATAATAATTGCATGGAGAACAAAAAGTTGTTTTGCCATTATCACACAGTAACATATGAATTGTCTATTACTGTAAGAAATGTATAGAGCACTCTAACCTTAAATCATGCATGAATTCTCAAATTAATAATAAAGGCTATAACTTTTTATTTCTGAATGATCATACTAATTGGACCCATTTGCTTAAACTTTTTTTTAAAAAGATAATTTTAATATTATATAAAAATAATTTATTTTTTAGATATTTTATGTATAGAAGAAACTACTTTTATTTGCTTCATCTAACTATAAGAAGTATTTTTTATTTCAAAGGTACTTATCACAAAATTTTTAAAGCTACATAAAATAGCTAACTACACTAATAAAAAATACACTTTTTATTTTATTTTATTTTCAAAATTTAAACTCATACTCTAAATTTTTCTTAAAAATAATGTTTAAAATCATTAAAAAAAAAAAGGTTGAAACAAAAGACTCATTATTACCTAAATTTAAGTTATCTTTTAGCACATAGATTGTTATAGACTATTAGTAAATGGCTACACATCAACAACTAAATTCACCCTCGGACAATAATTTAAAGTATACTTTATTTGAAATGGTTAAATCTCTTATGTTCTCTTTTGAAGAATGATACATGTCATTTTTAACTTGTTTCTTTTAAACTCAAATTCCTTCTAATTAATCAAGCATATTTATAATTTTAAATATATATTTGGTGATTTAAATGCAATTTTATTCTATCATTTTATTATTTATTTAAATTGAGTACGTATGTATCCTATAATTTTATATTTTCTTTTAATTTATATATTTATACATTATCTAAAATTTAAAAATATCTATGAAAATTTACATTGCACACTATATTTACTAGTATAATATGTTTACACATATGAATGTAAGAATTCAAGTATAAAATCCAATTAAAAAAATAGCAACGTGATCCTTAAATATGTTTCGCACAAATACTAGTTGGAGTCAAAAGAAAGCTACGACCGAAATGATTACAACATTTTGGATCTGTTCGTTTAAGCTCCTAAAATGATGATTTTAAGAATGTATGAAGGGATTTATATTTTAGAGGTTTTATGAAAACAAAGTTATATTTTATTTGTTAACAATTATAAAATTTTTATTTTAAAAGATAGCTGTAATTTAAAATTTCTAAAAATATTTAACAAATCTTTTAAAATAAATAAGAATATATTTTTTGGATTTTAATTTTAAAAAATTAAATAAATAACTAAAATTTAAGATATTAAGATAAATAAATATGAATGAAACAAAATAAGAAAAAAAAACTAGTGAGAGTTGAGGACATTGTGTACTGAATGATCTATCAATATCAAGTATTAAACATAATAAAACCAAGCTTTTCACAATATTAAACAATTTTTTTTATCAATATAGATGTTCTAAAAATTCTCATAAGATAGATTAAATTTATAAAAAAATGTATAAGTTAAGAACTAACTAATTATTTATAGCATCATTTAATTATAATATAACATACAGTATTTTAAATTTAAATAAATTGAATATTTTAAATTATATATTTATAAATATTTAAATTATTTTAAATTTTAATATATTTAATTATTAAGATAATATTATATAGTTTAGTATATAATTATATTAGTTATAAAAACTAGATTATTTCAATAATTAATTATCCATTTAATTTTTCATTGTTATAATTAATTATATAGAATATATTTAGTGCTTGAATATGTAGATGAAAGTTATTTTAAATTTTTTATTGTATAAAATAATTATTTACAATAGTAAAATTATAAAAAAATGGTATAAAGTTATTTGTAGTAGTTGATTTTGCATTTAAAACATAAATTATTGAAAAAAATAGGAAAATAAAAATTAAATAAAAATAAGCTGATAATTTTTTTTATAAAAATAAAATTTTGTATTTTAAAATTTATTTTTAAAAATAAATATTAAAATTTATTTTTTTATGGTTATCAAATAAGATTGAATAATATTTTTCATAAAATTTTTAAATAATCACCAACTTGAACCATTCCCAAACACATAGATAATAATTAAGTTAATAAAATATATTTTAAATTTTCAGTTATTAAAAAATTAATAACTTCTTGTTATATAATAGTATATAATTGACTGATAATATAAAGATAAAAAATATTTATATTCTTAATATACTTAAAATATTAATTAATATTTTATTATTTTACTCTATTTTAATATATGATATATTATTTAAATATAAATATATATATTTATTTATAATTTATAAATTATAAAATCATATATATATATATCAATGTTTAAATTAATAAAATTTAATTTTAAGAAACAATTTAAAAACAACACTTCACAATATTTGACACTTAATATTATTTGATGTTTAGCCATATATATAACATCCGAAAGAGGTTATTTTTCCATCTTGATCGCATATAGTTTGAGATCAGCGCAATGTTTTAACGGAATTGTTATTATTATCCATTATATAATGTGCATTTTTGATATGGTTCAAACGTCAAAACGAAGAAAATTAAGAATGTGAGAAGAAAAGTGATGAAGCATCATTTTAATTAACATTTGGAAATAAAATAGGTGCAGATCATAATAAGATGTCGATCGATTAAAATATTATTTGTACGAAATTCCGAACGAATATCCTTAATTAATCATACAATATGTTTATCCTTCAATAATAATTATTTATAATATATGTAGATAAAGATGTCACATCACCCCCACCCCGCAAAAGAAAAAAAAGTTTTGTTAGCTTGTACCCGAAAAATTAAAAATTAAAAATAGCTATTTAAGTATTTGAATTTACAAGACATTAACTAAAATTTTATACATGTCAGTTGTCATTTAATAGTTTTATAAATGTATAAAAAAAATGCTGCGAATAGCTAATTAATTATTACTTGATCAACTATATAAATCTAATAAATAAGTATTGGGGTGAGTTGGAGATGTTGTAACTTTGTAGTTATAACCAAAATCAAAATCCCCGATTTTATGGGGGATTTGAACACCGTTGCACAAAGCTTAAGGTAATGAATGATGTAAATTAGAAGGTGAAGCACAAATTTACATGAAGTGCCGTGTAATGCAACAGTGAATTTGACCTAAGCAGTACCTCCCCTAATATTTATATTGAAACTTCAATATGGTTGAGGAGAATTGAATTAAGTAGTTACATATAGCGATAGTGAGCATGTTGTGTAGAAGCATAGAACAATCCAATAATTGTGAGGAACTAATTTCCCCTAGTTTTGGGGCAGAAAAAAACAACACGGATACACTATTTTAGTTATAATAATTAAATAAAATGGCATAATATGTGTGATGCAAACGAGTGATGAGACATAGTCAGCTAGGTTTCAGTTCCACCATACACATTACAGGTGCATAAACAGGGTGTGACATTGGCTAATAGCTAGTGTATAGGGTTTTGTGCCAAAGTTGCATATGGGTAACGGCATGGTAATGGTAATGGCTACTGCTACTCCTAGTCCTAGTAGCTAGCGTGGTCCAGCTCCTGTGCACTGCATGAGTGAATGAGTGAGTGAGTGAGTGAGTGAGTGAGTGAGTGAGTGAGTAACCATGGCAATGCCATTTCTCATTAGTGGGATGGCAGTACTATCAATAATATTAGGTGGGAGGACCATATATATAGTGGACCAACTACGTCATAATTGAACCCTCAATTAAGTTATCAAAATATGTCCTCCAACTTATTCTCTCTTTTTGTTAATTCCTGGATAATGGGATAATCTATAATGTTAAAAATATAAATAGTTATGCTTGAGAATAAGTTGAAACTAAACCTTAATGTAAGTCAGAATCTGATCAATATTTCTTTGCCAAAAAACTAACTGCTATAAGATTTTGGATGGGAGAATAGATTCAGAATATTAAACGCACAGAAAGTAAATAAAAATGGAACAAGAAAAGCGATATAAGATAAACCGACTAAGAAAATCATTGAATGTAGGCATTCAGGCAGCAAAAGGAGGAAAGCATTATGTAAATAGTTCACATATAGAGCTTCTCGTATCAAAATTTCCTGCTATTAACACGGATCGCTGTTATATGGTAGGTTTCACTCTTCTCAAAATTCCATGTTTGAAAAGGTTTGGTGATGGACAAATAATTTTTTTCATGCGTAAATATATTTTTAGTTCTTATAAATTAATTATATTTTATTTTATTTGTAATAAAATTTATTAGTTTTAATCTTTATAAATTTTAAATATTTTAATTTTTTTATTATTATATAATTATATGATGTGTATCTAATAATATTATTATATTACTAATTATTTTTAAATAGAAAATAATGTAACATATCTGGATATTTATCAAGTTATCAATAATCTATAAGGGAAAGTTTAAAAATTAAAAAATTACAATTAAAACAAAATTTAATGTTTGAAAATGTTTAATGATGGAGAAATAATTTTTAGTTTTAAATATTTTTTTACTATAAATATAATTAAATTTATTTTAATATTATTAAAGAACTATTAATTTTAATTTTTATATTCTTACAATTATTTTTTTTATTATTAAATGATAACTTAATATGTATCTTATTATCCCTGCAATATTAATTAATGACTCTTTAGAAATGACAAATAATGTAATGTATCTAAGTGTTTTCCATGTTATCACTGAATTGTAATAGATATTATTTTCAAAATATTTTAAAATTTCCAAAGTTTAAAATAAATAAAAAATTTAATTATATTTATAAGAACTAAAACTATATTTTTATTTTTTATAATAATTTTTCATGAAACTGTTTTAAAGAAATTTTTATCTTAAAATAAATTAATCTAAACACGTGATATTTATTTTTTTTATAAAAAAAATATATTAAAAAATATTTTTTAAATTAAAATTAATATGTCCTATAGGTCTGTAGGTTTTCCTATAAATAGGAAAACAAGAAATGTGCATGCCCAAATCATTTCAGCTATGGGAATTATCTTTGCAGTTAGGCTAGAAATACGAGCTTTTGAATAACGTCTTCTTGACATGGGTTTGTTTTCGGATCAATGGGCTTTAAGCCAACGTGATAATGGGCCAAACCCAACTATGATGATCTATTGAACTCCCTCAATCATGTCTCAACATTTTTAAAAGTTAACTATACAAACAGTCATGCGGAAGATGCTTATATTTTTCAATTAAAAGGTACAATGAATTCCTCTACATATAACTAAAAATTTAAAATTTGAAGATTCATAATTTAGGTCTCAAAGATGTTCCTGTCAAATTATTAGAAAGGAAATCATGAAAACCTTTTTTACAAATGAAATTATTTTGTAACAAATAAAACTGAAGAAGAAAATTGAAAATATCTTTCATTATACAATGAATAAAAATATAGCAATGTTTCTCCACACGCATGTTTGATCATATTATTTTTTAAAATTTTTAAACCATTTTAATTTGGATGTATACGAATGTATTACTTTTTTTTTCATGTGTAAGAATAACAATTCTCATAAAAATATATTAAGCGTACCATTTCATAATCTTATTATCTTCCTCTTGCATAATTTTTAGGAAGTATTTAGTAGAGGGATTCTCTTTAATGTTTTAGAAATTTTAAGTAAATATGTTAAAGTTTTTATGTTTTAGTATAAATATTTTTAAAAAATTTAAATATGTAATTATATTTTTATTAAAATATTCAAAAAATTCACAAAAACAAATCATATTTTAATATTTTGTGAAATTTTAAATATCAAACATATTTATAATATACCGAATAATTATAACTTTTTAAAAATATATCTTTTGAAAATGAAAAACAGAAAAACAATAAACCAAAAACCCTTTAGATTTCCCTGGTTTTACACGGCAACAGCTGACAAATAGTTGTCCAAAGTGTATTATTTTGATTTTCAGTTTTTGATTGCACACAAGCACCGACACAAAAATAATTCAAAAGGTAACAGGTTCCTTTTAGTACAGCAAACTCAATGAAGAGCCATTGGAAGCCACCTCTTGGTGCAGTTATTTCAATAAATAGGATTTTTTTTATTTAAAAAATATATTCTAAAAGATAAAAATAGGTCTTAGGAATGTATTAAAAAAAATACCAAATTTTTGTTATGACCATATCAACAATAAATTATAATAATTTTTGATTTAAAAAAGAGGGGGTGATTGAGCGGTAGACAATAGCAGTGAAATGGAAAGAAAATGGCAAAGAATTTGAGCGGTTGAAGGAAAAGCAGAAAAGAAAATAGCGTGGAGGAATGAGGACTCAACAAAGAGAGAGAGAGAGAGAGACAGAGAGACAGAGAAAGAGAAAGTGTTGTGATCCCATCGAAACGTAGAGGCATGGTAACATTCTCCCTCTTCGTCTTCTGTTCCTTAATCTTCCTCGTCCAACCTTCTTCTTCCCAACATTCCCCCAATTTCGACCCAGACATTCACCTCTTCGGGGATGCCCACATTGTTGTCTCCGACGGCGCGGCCTCCCACGTGAATCTCACGCGCCCTTCCCATTCTTCCTCCGGTCTCCTCCTCCGCCGCAAGCCTCTCACATTCGCCGACACCACCTCCCTCTCCATCGAGTTCTCCTTCTCCATCTCTCCTTCCGCCGGCGACGGCCTCCTCCTCCTCCTCGTTCCCGGCGACTTCTCCTTCTTTTTCTCCCATAACGGTTCGTTCGGGGTGTCCCTGGAGAAAAAGTATGTGGGCGTTGAGTTCGACACGTCCAAGGATGAGAATGTGGGTGATGTGAACGCGAATCACGTTGGCATCGATGTGGGAAGCCTCACTTCCGTGGCTGTTGCGAATGTTTCATCGGTGAATTTGGCTCTCAATGGTGGAAAAAAGTTGAATGCTTGGGTTGATTATGAGGCTGGTTCTAAGGTGTTGGAAGTTAGGTTAAGCAAATGGGGAGAACCAAGATCTTCTCTTCCTATTGTTTCTCATTCTATTGATTTCTTTAAGATTTGGGGTCGGAATCCTGTGTTTGTGGGTATAAGCTCTTCCAATGATCCCAATTCGGTGCAGGTTGTTTCTGTTTATTCCTGGAACGTGACTTTGAGGAAGGTTTCTAATTCGTTGCATTCTCTACCTGCGGATCCTCGAGGTTTAAATGATCGGAAGACCAAGTTTTGTCCCTTGACGGTTCTTGCAGGGGTGATTTTTGGAACTGGTTGTCTTGCGTTGGTCACCTTTTTGGTACTCTTTTTGTGGGTCATCTTTTTCCAAAGGCGTGAAGATGAGTCTCTTGTTAAAATCCCTGACCACCCTTCCGATATCAGGTATGAAAGGATTGATGTCGCTGTTGACAAAAATACCGACGATGATCAAAGTTAGACCGTAGCTGTTGTGATCACACTTTCTTAGATGATGCTGGTTTTTTATTTATTTGTTGTTGATGTGTATTTATGTGATGTCGAGGATACTGTAAATTTATTTGTAATCGACTATGTAAAATATGTGCACATGCTACTTGAGAACCACTTTTATTTGAATCTTGTTTATCATATTTTGCACTTCCAATTTTGTGATATGCATCCGTGCTACCATATTTTGCTACTTATTGTGTACCCTTTCGTTATATGTGTTGGGTTTTACAGAAATTTCATTAAATATTGTTGTCCATAGTTTCTTATTCTACCGCTGAACATGTGAAAGAAGATATGTGAGAGATAGGTAAAAAGGCTTCTGAAGATTTCAAAGATATTAAGAGATTTCAAGGACTTATGCCAGGGAATTTTAAGGGTTATCGGAGGTGTAAGGGAGATTGTTTTGTGCCAGATTTGTACTTGATAGGAAATTTGACTCTTCTGATCGGTGGGTGTAAGAATTTTGTTAAATTGTGTGTAATTTATTTGTGATGGTTTTCCCAATTACTGATATTTGTTTATGTATGCATATGATGAAAAGGATGCGGTATTTACCAGTCAGGTTGAAGGGGATATCGTATCCTCCAACAAGATTGAAATAAGGGATGAGGTATTCCCCCCTAACATTATGGGTTCCATAATAGGAATTGGGGTGATAATCTCTATCATCCCTTATATCCTATGAGTAATATTATTCCTACTCAATTTCTATAAACACTTTTTGTACAATTTCTTTCTTTTATACATCATTCATCTTATTTTATTTGTCTTCTTATCTCTTTTTTTTAAACAAAAAAAAAATATAAGTGTTACAGAAAATTTGAACAAAAATAGCAATACTCAATCAGCCATATATCCCTTCATCCTTCCAAACTCTTATGTTCTGAGTCATGCCAGAAGATCCTTCTAGCCAATAGAACAAATACGTCTGCGTATGTTCTAAGTACGCTTTGCTAATTTTAGCTACATTATTTCCTGGATCTAATTAGTAATCCTGGCAGTAGGTTAGCTTCAGTATTATACGTACTTTATTCATAGAGCAGCAAAATGCCGAGGCATTTAAAGTGGGCTTAAATTCTAGATACTATCCGTGAAATGTTTTTATATAAAATCAGCAGTGGCTGATATGGCTTCAAAATTTTGTGTACTTGTTCCATGCTCACAACCTTTTATTGCTGGAGAAGCTTTATGTGTTAACAATTAAGATGATAGGAAAATTGTGAGAAAACTGAAAAAGGGAAGGAATGAAAGCACAAATTAAGTAACAGCTTAAAATAATACTTTCTTAATTGTTACACTATTCTATGAATTATTTTTGTGGACATACAAATTTATATATTTTTTATAATGAGTTGACTGATGGATTGGATTGGGGCTAGCCATTTTTTTTTATCAATATGACTAGTCAATTTAAAAATGGGCTAAATTGATTTTTTTTACAAATGGATTGAGCTTTAGTTAAAGGACTTTATAGCTATACGGGCTTTTAGTCTTATAAACCCATTCGGGTAATGGACTAGAGCCATTTGACAGTTCTGATTCCTGGTTACATGTGGAGGACCTTTATTTGGATACTCTGATGCAGTATAGTAACTTAATGGATTACCTCAATCTTAAGAAGTACAACCAGCTGCATTGAAATCATTCGTATTTATCTTCATCCTCTCCTTAATTTGAAAGTTTCATGCTTGTTAATATTTCATTCAAGCAATTGGAAGAGTAGTAGGCAAGAGGGAAGAAACAGGATAAAAATGAAATACGCCATCTGACAAGAATTTATGCCTTAACTTATTTAAAATCTAATTTTTTTTATTTTTTTATTAAATATAGGCTTAAATTTGTTAATAAAAAATTTAAATAAATAAGTTAAACTTAAAATTATTAAAAAATTTATTTAACCTATTCATCTTTATATATTATATACTTTATACTATATTTATATAATTTGTTAAAAATTAAATTTTTAATTTTTAATTTCAAACAAAATAAACTCTATATTTCTTAAACTTTTCTAATATTTATTATAAGAATTAAGTTCGTTACTTTAATTTTAGAATAAATATTTTATATTTTTACTTTAGTTTTAATAAGATGTGAACTAAATGGATTTTTCGACTTAGATTAAAAAATATAGGATTATAATAGAAATAAACCAAAATTAGAATTTCAACAATTGTAAGAGTAAAATATGGAAAAGAAAAGGAACCAAGGAAAACATCACACCCTCAGTTTTATAAAGCTCGAACAGAAACATGATAAACCCTTAATAATATCTAAGTAATGGTTCTTTTCAAGAACTCAAATAGGTCTACAAACCTTTTCAAAAGAAAAAATCTCAATTTTTATTATCATCAAAACTGTCCCTTTAAAGAATCTTAATTTTTATTATCATCAAAACTATCCTTTTAAAAAATTTACATAAGTATTTATAATAAAACTAAACTTTAAATGTTTAATAGCCAATAAGATCTGGTTTACTAACATAACAAAACAAAAGTAACAAATTTTAAAAAATTTAATAATCATTACGACCAAGTCTATTAACATGATAGACTAAACCTATGTTATTAATTACTAAAATAAACATAAAGTTCTAATTCAAAATATAAACATAAAGTCTTATGCTCTTTTCTTCCATATCTTAAGTTACCTTAAACATAGTTATGACTATGTGATTTAAGGTTTCTTTGACTTTTTTTACTTTTGACATTGTCATAGAACCTTTAAGTCCTTGTTAGAGACTATCCTCTTTATCTTTTTTATATTTTATCATTATCTCTTTTTGATTCGTGTCATCCTTTCTTTCTTTAAGTGAATTCAACCTCGAATTGTAATCTTTATCACCTACAACGAAAGAATATAAGTTAGAAACATTAAAAATTACACTCGTTTCAAACTTACCAAGCCAATTAATTTTATAGGCATTATCATTAATCTTTTTTTATCCCTTAAGGGTTGTTGCTATATGCAGGTCCATTAAGTGGAGAAGCACTAGGAGCAAGATCTATTTAATGTTCTATTCCTCTCATTGGTGTCAAACTATAAGACACTTCTTTGAACAAAGTATCATGAAATTCCTACAAAGTAGAAATATTACTAGACAAAGAGTTAGTGTTAGAGTTTAAGCAAAAATATTTATACAAAAGAAGGAATAAAGATTGATTAGCTAAATAAGCACTCTCCATCTCATTTTTGTTAGCAAATAAGCTCTAATTTTCTCTCTTCCTTTTCCTTTCTTCCTTTTTTTTTTTTGAATTTTTTCCTCAAAATCAGGCGCTTTCTTTTTTTTACTCTTTTTTTTCTCCCTTTAAACTTTTGATCATCTTACTCTATTTTTGTTTTCATTTTTATTTGATCCTCACAAACTTCTCTAGTGGATGATGGTACAAGTATTATTTTGTGACAATTATGGATAAAAGAAAATTTGTTGGAGAGTCCATTGTGTTGAGTGCACTTATTAAATTGTTAAGGCTTTCCAAGAAGGATGTGACTTGCCTCCATAGGAACAACATCGCAAAGAACTTAATCTTCATACTTTTCGATAGAGAAATTAACCATCACTTGTTGAGTCACCACGCTTAACCATTGGAGCTTATACGGTCGTGGATGTAGTGTAATCGTTAGGCTCAATTTACTGACCAATCTAATGCTTGCCACATTAGTACAACTCCCTTCATCAATAATCATATAACATATCTTCCTTTGGATAAGGCAATGAGTATAGAATATATTTTCTCGTTGGTTCTTCTCATGCTCCTTAGGTTAACTTTCCAATAACCTCCTCACCATCAATAAATTTTCATCTTGTGCATAAGTTGTAGCATCGATCTCCTTTTCACTTGAGGAAAAATTAGAATCTTTCTTAATACTTCTATTATCTCTCATCACCATAACCTTTTTATTTGGGCACTGGGATGCAATATGCCCCTTCCAAAACACTTAAAGCATTTGATATCCTTACTTTTAGAAGTTGTAGTAGTAGGGATAAACTTTTTAATACTTACTGCTTCCTTGGAATTAGAGAAAAAACTCTCCTTCTTTTATTTGTCCTTTCAACTTGAAGAATAGTTAGAAGTAGATGGATTCATTATAGATTTCTTCCTCTTCAGCTGTTGCTCCACCTTCATGGCTTGATGAACTAAGTCTTCAAGATTCACATAATGTTGCAACTCTACAATATCTGCAATTTCTTGATTTAAACCATGAAAAAATCGAATCATGGTTGCCTCCCTATCCTCCACAATGCTGGCTCTAATCAAAGCCACTTTTATCTTCTTATAGTATTCATCCACACTCCTATTCCCTTGTGTGAATCTTTGTAATTGAAAATCCTTACGATGGTGGGAAGGTACAAATTTCCCCCGTATCATGGTCTTCATTTCATCCCAAGTGTTGATAAGATATTCTCCTTTTGTACTTGATCCCACCAAATTAAGGCATAATGAGTAAACTCAAAGACAGTTACTTTTACTTTCTTTTCATCATTGCAGTTCTGGCAAAAGAAAATATTTTCAATCTTCATCTCTCATTCAAGGTAAGCTTCAGGGTCATTCATCCCTTGAAAGAAAGGTACCTTGAATTTCACGTATCCAAGTTTATCTCCTTGCCCACGATATCTTCTGTCTCTTTTAGGTCTTCTTCCTCCATCATGTCTCCTTCCTTCTCTCCTTTGTCCACGGAAATCATATAAGTTATTATTCCCGTGAGACAAACCTTTATGGTTAGAATCTCTTCCATGGTTAGGAGTTCTACCTTTCTCCAATTGGTCAATTTGTTGATTCAACTCCATATTTTTATTATATAACAGTCTCCAAGTGTTGAATTAAGACTTGCATTTATTGTTCCATAACCTCCAATCTTGGGGAAATAGGAGTGTTCTCTCTATCTGTACTATATTCTTTAGACATATCTATAAGAAGAAAAAAAATAGGTTAACAAAAAATAAATAAAGGTCTTACCATTCTACTCACATGTTTACATTCTTGAGTTTTAGTCCACTCATATTTTCTCTAAAAATAGGCCTTTATGTACTATTCACTCTTGCCTTTTACCATTCAAGCACCATTTTAAGTTTTTAAATTAAGTGAAAGTCAATTTAGAGAAAAAAAAAATGCATACATTCTTATAAATAAAACCACACATAAAACTTAACACTTAAGGAATCAAGTAAAAGAAATACTCTAGACAAAAATAAGGAGCCAATAACAACAAACAAGAAAAGGTATAAGAAGGATTATGTGTACTCAAAGAATAGAATGACAAAAAAGATAATTAAAGGACAAAATAATTTTTTTAATTTTTTATGAGAATTAAAATTAAAAATAGGATAGCTACTTGCTAAAAAATAAGGTATAAATTTATTTATTTTTAATTTATTTTTATTTTATTTTTTGAATTTTTTTTCTTTTTTTGTTTCTTCTTCTTCTTTGCTCTAGAAAATTTTTCAATAAAGATGAATATGAAAAAAAAAAATAGGTAGTAAAATTTTTTTAAAAAAAGTTAACTTCCAAACTTTAGAATTTAAGCTCTGATTACCACTTGATGTGAACTAAACAGATTTTTCTTTAAATTGGTCCACTTAGATAAAAAAAAAAAGATAGGATTATAATTGAAATAAATTACAGTTGAAATTTCGATAGTTGTAAGAGTAAAATATGGAAAAGAGAAGGATCAATGAAAAGCGTCACACCCTCAGTTTTATAAAAAAATCATAATGATAAGATCGGTGTAGAATTGTCACAAAAGTATGAGAAACCCTTATAAGATCCCAACAACAATTCTTTCCAATAACCCAAATAGGCACACAAATTCTCTCAAAAGGAAAAATCTCAATTTTCATTATCATCAAAATTGTTCTTTTAAAAAAGTTATATAAGTATTTATAATGAAACTAAACTCTAAATGTTTACTAGCCAATCGGGTCTGGCTCACTGACATAACAAAATAAAAGTAACCAATTCTAAAAAAGTTTAATAACCATTACGACCAAGTTTAGTAATATAATAGACTAAATTTATGTTATTAATTATTAAAATAAACATAAAATTTTAACCTAAATTATAAATATAAAGTCTTGTACTTTTTTTTTCATATTTTAGTTTGCCTTAAACATATTTATAACTATATGATTTAAGATTTCTTTAACTTTTCTTTCTTTTAACCTTATCAAAGAACCTTTAAATTCTTCTTAAGAATCATCTTCTTTATTTTTTCATTTTTGTCATTATTTATTTTTGATTCGCACCATTATATGTATTTAAGTTCATATATATACACACATGCGTCCTACATGTCTCTAAATTCATATATACACACACATGCGTCCTACATGTGTGTTATGTACTATGTTATATTTTTTTATATATTATCGTATTTATATATAATTTATATTTAATATACATATTTTAAAATTTTATAATTATACTTACAAACTTTTTATTTTGTTATTTTAAGATTTATATTTTTTTAATTAATCATTGATATAATTTTTAAATATTTTATTGATTTATGGTATAATGTAAATTTTTAAACAAATTTATAAATTTTATCAACTTTAAATATATCAAACGTTTACTATAACAAATAATAAATTTAAATTTAAATTTTAAAATTTTTAAACAAATTAAATTTTAACATTCAAAATTTAATTTTATTCTATTTATTTCTATCTTTAAAAAGAAATACATAATACTTCCTAAAAAGTTAGGAGAATAAAACAGAAGGATTAGATTACATTTCGTGAGCTTCGATCCGTCCAAACATGATTC
Source organism: Canavalia gladiata (assembly GCA_037954105.1). Classification (NCBI taxonomy): domain Eukaryota; kingdom Viridiplantae; phylum Streptophyta; class Magnoliopsida; order Fabales; family Fabaceae; genus Canavalia; species Canavalia gladiata. Next base: position 14,878,537 of record CM075668.1, read on the forward strand.
TTCTTTGGTTGTTTTTTATCTGGCCAATCGAAACATGACTCTCCTTCTTGTGTTTTTTATTTGGCCAAGCCTTTCAATGCATTGCTTTAGTACGCTCAAGTCTTATATATCAGACTCCTCTAGATTTGCTATTAGCTATTACTTTCACCAACAACGTATGAAAATTGACTTGTCTTGATAAACGTGAGGTGTAGATTATCAGCACATTCAGAATTATCAGCACATTCAGAATCAATGCTAAATAGAATTTTATAATTGCTACTTTATTGTTTCTTTTCATAAAGTTTTTCCTTAACAAATTATATATATTAAAAATAATTTATTTAATATATATAAAGATAAATAATAAAATTAATATTATCAATACAATAAATTATATATTTTAATAAATTTATTATATATAGATTTTTATTATTAATTTTGTAGACACTTATTAAAAAATAAATTAAAATACAAAAATAATATTGATTAAAATATTGATTTTTTAAAAAATAGTGTAATATTTCAAATTAATTCATATATAAAACAAAAAGTTTTTATCATGTATTAATTATACTCCCTCAAGTCTTATATATCAGACTCATTTAATTAATTTATAAAGATTGAAAATTTATTTAATAGAATTAAAATGATTATTATATTTTTAAAATTAATTTTATTATTAATAAAATATTTTTTAATACATATAAATATAAATAATAATAATAATTTTAAAATAGATATTTAATATTATCAATGCAATAAATTATATATTTTTAATAAAAATTATTATATATAGATTTCTACTTTATATTTTTGGAAACTTATTAAAAAATTATATATATAAAACAAAACTTTCTTTGATCAGAATTAAAAATTATTTAATAGTATTAAATTTATTATTAATTTATATTTTTAAATTATTTTTAATATTAATAAAATAAATTTTTAATATCTTCCTACCTAATTAATTATTATATCTTCACTTAATTCAGTATATTTTTGTAAAAAAGTATTTAATGCAACGAATATTATGAACTGGATCTTAGAAAATATCAAAATAAACTTTTTTTTTCTTATAAAAAATTTCATAGAATATAATTTTAAAATTATTAAAATTCGTAAGAGTAAATATAAAATAATAGTAATAAATACTTTTAAAATTTTATAAAAATATTTATATTAAATATTAATAAAAATGTCTTGAATTTATCTTATAAATAAGAGTATTAAAAATTACTTTCACCCATAAATATAAAAAATACACTGCCTTTGAGAACGTGAGGTGCGGGTCAATGCTGTATACTATAGTTAGGATTGTTCAACAATCTCAGCAATATATTGTTTTTTGAAAAAAAACTTTCTTATATTTTTATAATTGTTTGGGTTTTAAAAAAATTAAACATTTATTTTATAAATTATTTGTTTTTAATAATTTTTTTTCTTTCTAAATTACTCACAAAAATGTATTAAAGCGTATGTTCTTTGAAATTTCAAATATGTTTACATAAATAAAGCATCTAATTTAAAAGGTTTAACTCATTTAAAATGAAGAGAAGTAATTTAAAAAATAAGTTTAAAGTTTAATTTTAATAAAAATATTTATTTAAAAAATTTATATTATCAAATAATAAATTTTACAATAAATATATTTTTTGATGTATTAGTATAAAAATAAATTATTTTTAATGATGCGATAGTTTATTATTAGGTAATAATAATTTTTTATTTTTCCAATATATTTTAATTAAATTTATAAAATTAATACCAATGATGTATTTATAATCATTGGATAAAAATTAATGCTAGAAATTACAATAAAATATATATACATATATAGTGTTATGAAATTAAAATTTTAACTTTTGATCTTCTAATTAACAATTATAATTATATTTTATTATCTAAAATATAGTCTTTTACTAATTAATTTTCCTCTCTTTTTAATTTATTATTATTTTTAAAAAATATTTAGCTGGTTATTTTAATAATAATTTTAGTATAAAAAGAATATTAATTAACTTTTTAATATGTATGAAACAACTATATAAAAAGAACATGAGACTGACGGGAGAAGCATATAAGTATCACTAAATGATACAATTAACGTAAAATAATAATAATAATGTGATTGGTTTAGTGTATGATGTGTAGCAGATGCATCCACTGAAAATTTGACAACACATTTGTCAAATATAAAATTAAAAAAATATACGACTTAGCAAAACCCAATTATTCAGTACCTTTGATTTTTGCTTTCCGCGCTTTGTTCCAACCAAGTTTCTGGTCTCTTGTCTTCACACGCAACACAACTCCACAGCCAAATAATGGAGTCAAAACAGCAATTTATATCTTTAAAATTATTAATCCAACGATTGAATATTTAAAAAATAAAATAAAATACTTTGAGACGTAGGAAAAAAAAAATTCAAAAGAAGAACCTCCATCTGTCCATATGATTTGCAAGTTATTTTCTTCCATCTTTTATGAGTACCTGTTTTATCCAAATATATAACGTGTTATTTAGAAATAAATTATCACAATAAGGTTATTCAAAATATGTTTGGACAGAATTAATATATTCTATATATAGGAACATGACATATGACGTTGAAGCTAACAAGTTTGACTATTGAAAAAACATTATTTTATTGATGTGTGCCGCGGACGTGTTGGAAGAGAGACAAATTTGATTTTTGTAACATTATAGATGTTGGTCCCTCATTGGGTAAAAGATGATGTCAATGCACATCTATAGTGGGACACTCACACTCTTCTAACACTTATGATGTATATATTGATCAAATCTATCAACCTCTTCTCAATGTTGTTTTTGCGGGGTATAAGGTACGTGTTACTAATATTTTATTTTACTATTATATTTATAATTTAATTTTTTAATTTAATATAATAAAAAATTAAATTTAAAAATTTATTATTATAATAAAAATTATTTTTAAAAATTTAATTTAAATTATTTTTTATAGTTAAATTCTTAAAAAATATTAACAATTTAAATAAAGTAATATATATAACTATGTTTATTGGATAAAAATTAATAAATTTTATTTATTAAATTATATATAATAATACATATAGAAATATGAATTATTAAACTAATTTAATTAAAAATTTAATAATTGTAAATACCGTTAATTTATTAATAAAATATTTTTATTAAAAATAAAAATAAAATTTATTTTGATATGATATCATTATAATAATTTGATAAAATTATTTATTATATTTTAATTCTTTAGTGTTTTAGAATATTAGTTGAAAAGATATTCGATATAATTAAATATCAGTAGAATTAATGATTGATAAAAAAAATCTATCAAATTTAAATTTTATGATTATAATAATTAAGATATTAATAAAAAAATTGAATAAATAAATAAAAATATTTTTTTAAATTATTTATCAATTAACTAATTAAATTTTAATAATTATATCATATTTTAAAGTTAATGAAAAATTTTAAAAATAAAAATAATTTTGCTTTTGTTCTTTTATATTTTTAAAAATAAAAGATATTATTTTACATTACAGTTAAAAAGAGTTAAAAAGTGTTACTATACTCAATCTTTGTTGAACTCATGAAGTTATACATTAAGAAATATTCTATTTTTTGTTAAAGGATTATTTAAGTGTTATTTAATAATTAAATTATATAATTTAATTTAATTAAATAAATAATTTTTTAATCTATAGAAAATATTATTATATTTTTTATTAATTAAGAATAAAATATAATATTAAAAAAATTAAATTTTGTTTTGAATAAAATTAAAATATTCAAATATTCAAATTTTAAATTTTAAAATAAAAAATTAGTTATATTATTATAATAATATTAATGGAAAAAGGATAAAATTGTTATTTATAATCTTGTAATAGAAATTATATATTTATTTTATATCTAATTAATAGATAGATTAATAAAAATCATATATTTATTATGTTTATATAAAATAATTTGAAAGTATAATGAAACACATATTGTCTCTTATATTTTTAAATTATTTTTTAAAATATTTAAAATATTTTTTTAATATATAATTTACTTTTTAAAAATATTATTATAAAAATTTGATCTGATGTGTATAAATAAGAATTTCATCCATTATTAATTTTTTTTTTGGATAATTACATTATATTTAAGGTATTTACATCTAAATTTTATTAATTAAATTAAATTTTAAATTTATAATAGATCAATAAAATTATTTTTAAAATACATTTCAATATGTTAAAAATCTTATCATTTTTTATTGTCATCTTCTTTTCATACTATGCAAATTGGTCGATCCCAATACTTTTAACATATGGTTGGAACAACTTTATTTTAATAATTTATTTTTAAATTTTAAATACAATTTTTAGTAAATAATTTTAACATATATATCATTTTGGTTAAAAAAATTCCAAGAAATATAATAATAAGTAAAAATCTGAAAATGAAGTAGCTCAACGGAGTGATAGATATTGTTACAAAAATGATGTCCATGTAAGCTGAGATTCGGACAAGTCTGAGCGATCAGATGGTATGTGCTATTCTTTTTAGTTGGTCATTGGTCAAAGACAAAGAAAGAAAATTAATAAACTCACAGATCCTAAGGTATACATAATTTCTTAGAAAATTTTTATAAATTGAGTGTACTTTATTTCATTGCAAAATTTATCAATTCAAATAAAAGGTAAATCAGTAAATCATTAATACATTATTAATATATAATTACTTTTCTTTTAAATTATTAATAATTTAAAGATTATATATATATTTTTGAAATATAATAATAAATTATTTCTTGCCTCTCGATGTATCTATCAAATAAAATGTGAAAAAGTAATTTATTTAAATATAACTTTAATTTTAAAATAAAAAATATTTGATAATTTTTTAAATTTTATATAAAATTTTAAATTATTAATAAATATTTTAAAATAGAAAAAAATTATTAAATAAATAATATGCATTAATATGTTAATAAAATAAATATTTAAATAAATTTAATGTATAGTGATGAAGGGTTGAAAATCAGAATAGATTAAGATAAAAGTTTGGATTCGATTTTTATCTTTCTATGTTGTAAAAAAAATTAATATATCTAATAAATATTTATTATTAATTAATAGTAATAATTAAATAGAAAATTTAAATATCTAAATGATATAGTGTACCTAATTTAGGATTAGGAATACTAAATTGCTGTAAGTATTTAGTGTACTAAAAATAGTATTTTATTAATAATCTTCCAATTTGCTATTAGTAGCTTCTTTCGCCAGTTTGTGTGAAAAATTACCTTCTTTTATGAAGATACGGGTTAGCCTAACATTATAAGAAATATCCTTATTCATCATTAGAAGTTTGTGTAACAATAAGATATTTTACATAATAATCTACAATATTCTTCTTTCAACGGCCGACAATTATTTAAAAATAAAATAAAAAATATTTAATAATTTACATCTAAATATAAACTTATGTATGTTATATGTGATTTTTTTTTTCTTGTAATGATTAATTCCAAGGGCATCATCATTGGCTATGAATTAAAACGCTGCGAGAAGAAGGTAGTGTTCAGCACGACAGGTTTGTACCCCCAACATAATTGCATTCTAGCCTTTGAATCTAAAAGCAGCACTAGCTAAAGGAACTAAGTTTTTCACAATTTGTGCCCAACATAATTGCAATCTTCCACCACAGTTTTCATAGCAAAGATAAACAAGCATTTTTCTAACGTTATCATCAGTGTGACAATAACCTTTAAAAGCATCTCAAAATTAAGAGTCAACATAGAAAAAGGTAAAGAAGCACCATGAGGGAGACTGCTCCATGATTGTTATGAAAAGGTTAACAGCACTAATCATTCCTATTAACCTTTTTTAAATATGTATCTTTCCCCTAGAATTATTATATTAAGTTATCTTATGAAATTATATCACTTTAATGATCCCAAAATTAATTATTGTTTTATTCAAAATTAACTAATTTCACATAAACATTTTATAAAAGAAAAAGAACATATATATATATATATAATGCTAAAAAAATTGAAAAAATTATTATCCGTAATGAATTTATTTAACGTATATTAGTTAAAGGCCTAAAACCTTGTATTAGTTAAATTATCATTATAATATCTGAATATTAATATTCTAAAAAAATTATATAATTTAGGATGGACTTGTGGTTTTACAAACGATAACTTTGAATTGATGCTCCACGAACTCTTTTCTTAAAGACCGATATTTTCTTTTCCATTTTTTTAAAAAAAGAGAGTCAATATGCTTAAAGCTCAAGCAATATATCAATTATCAATTTGGTCAAAATGGTAACCGATCTTTTGAACGCGAAATGATATCACTTTCTTTAAAAATCTTTGTCAGCACCTTCTTTAAAAATCATGCTAGAATCTTTCCACTTTAAATTATTGTGTGGTGAATAATATTATCTCATTTTAATATAAAATTATAAAGAAAATCCAAAAGAAAAAGAGCGTCAGGTGTGAAAAAACATGGCGTCTTTAGTTTCAAGTGATTATATATTGTCACCCAAAGGCCAAAACCAAAAGCAACTTCAGAATATATTTATATATATATGTTGGACCATATACAATAGGAAGAGAGGACCCACCTTTCATTTGGAATCACTTGGGCAACCCCATCACAGCAGCTACAACATAATGGATCAATCAATTAGTTAAATCAGTGGATTCTCGATCATGTCTATAATCAAATAATCCCGTTTTCACTTTAAAAACATAACAATATAAATTTTCATCCAAAGTTTGTATTGCTCAATCGATTCATTTCAATAAATATAACAAAAGAAAGGGAATGAAAAGTAAAAGAGAGAGAGACCAAGAATGGTAGGGCTGATTAGTGCCATTGTTGTTCACCACACATTTCTTTTGGCAAATTATTTGTGCTCCTTAAGCTCTTCCTCAACTTTTTGGAGCCCAATAAGCATAATATTTTTGGATGTTTTATTCTGAGCCAACCCTAAAAAAGTGCTCGTTGGAAATAAAAAAAGATACTAACCTATCCGAGTTTATATGATATTAAAAGCATATAAATTTACACTTAAGATATGTTGATAGATATGGCTATAAAAACTTATTTGGTAATATGAAGATATGATATGAGAAATAAAAAAATATAATAAAGTATAATAAATTTTTATTTTATCTTTTGTTTGATGCATATAAATATAATAAATCAAATAGAATAATGTTATTCTATACAATATTTAAAATAAATAAATAATAATATGATAGAATATGTTTATAAATTATTTTTTATTAAAATTAATATACAATTTCTAAAATTAGTTTTTAATTTTATTTTCTTGTTTCTCTATAGAAGTATATAAAAATTATAAAATTACAAATATTTTTTTGTATATAAATTTGCTTGAAAAATAATATTAAAATTATAGAAAATTTTAAACTTTTTTTCACAATTTAAATTTAAAACATTTTCTTGTAATAAATTATAATTAAAAAATTATGAAAAATTTAAAATTATATTTTATTTAATGGGGAATATTTTTGTAAAAATATTTAAATTATATTTTATAAAATATTAAAAAGGGTATGAGAATAGGAAAAAAAAGTTAACCTATCCTAATAATTTATATCCCAACAATTTTTTTTAAAATAAAAAATTATATGATAACTTAACAGATCATGTTAGCTCAATCAATATTGAAAATAAAATAATCATTTTATAGTATATATATATATATATAGAAAACCAAGTAAACACTGATAATATAATATTTAAGTAACTTATAGAAGTAGCTTATTGACTAAATTTTTTAGGATTAAAAATATCAATAAAAAATTAAACATATATATTTTCATAACAACAAAACCTTACTCTATTGTTAAATGAAAGTGAGTACGTAAATTAAATAACCTATATAAAACCATCAACTCTATAATATATATCCAATAACACATGAAAAAAAACCTATATTTGTGCCCTTCTATTAGATGAACAGGTAAGGCGAAATATAAAATTAGAAATGAGTTAGACTAAGATTTATTTAGATCAAATTTATTTATCAAATAAGTTATATTAATATTTAAAAATAAATAATTTAGTTAAACAGCTTAAATTTTAGGTCATTTAAAAGGATTTTTAAGTTTAATAATATTTTTTTAGACTACTAATATCTTTCACTAAAAATAATTTTATTTAAATCGGTTACTGTTATTACAATTAACAAAAATCTTTCTCCAACTTTTTAATATAATTGTATATATATCTAAAACAAGATCAAGATATAAATTAATTTCCTCCGGTAAATTTTGATAAAAAGAAATCCAATTCAAACAGAGAGCAGAGAAAGAAAACATCAAGTATAAAAATCAAAGAGAGCATTGAACAGGAATGCCCAGAAGCGAAATAGAAAACATAAGAAGAAGAAAAATGGCAGCGGTGTTGATCAATCAAATGAAGCAATGACAAGACAAGTCAAGTATTTGTAAATTTCTAACACACTTCATTTTTATCTATAAGAACTACAGTTTTTTTTTTTGCAACAAAAAAAGGGCTCAGCATGTAAACTATTTAAAGCTAAGATTTACATGCTTTTAATATAATAAATTTCCCGTGTTTTCTATAACTATGCATTCTATCTCAATCATAAAATTAATATACAATTAAGTAAAAAGCACTGACATCTTAATAATTAATCGATAGTATTTCAATAGTAAATAGTAAGATTTTCTTCCCTCTAAAATTTTACTTAATTGCATGTTTGTATTAATTAAAAATTAATTTTCTAACAATATTTACAATTTTTTTAAAAATATTGTATTCAAAAGATAATCCAAAATAAATATACACCAAATTTAATGATATTCAATTAATGATGACCTACATTTTTCTAAAACAGAATTAAAATTCTTTAGTTAAAAAATTTAAGTAAACCTTTGAATTGATACTGTAAAAATTAATATTTAATTCAATAAATAAATTTTTTTTATTAAATTATTCTTTAAATTTATAAATAATTACTAATGATTTTTTCTTCATTTTTAATTTAGTCTTTCATAAAAGTTGAATGTGAAGATATTTTAAAGTTTTAACTATTATAGCTTTTCTCCTTTTTCGTGAAAAGAAAATACGACAATATTTTTAATTTTTAAACACCAATGAGAAATTAAAAAAAATGAGAAACTAAATATAATAAGACTTTAATCCTTAAAAGACTTATTTATGAAAGTGAAATTTTAAAAAACAAATTTATCTCTATATTTAATTTAAATTTCATCACAAAAAAATGAGTCACTAAAACTTAAAAGATATATTTGCTTACATTAAAAAAATCTCTTTTAACAATTAGGAATTTAGCACACAAATTAAAATTTAAGCAAAGACCAAAGCTAACGCTACGATGATGGATGCAATGACCAAAATTTTTAGGACACGTGGAGGGATACAGAAGATAGAGTCATGTAGTAGGGTCCAGTAGTGTCCACACGCGGAATATAAAAATGCACGTGTGTGGAGCCGGAGTTATCTGTGTGTACCACCTTGTTCTATCTGCGCGTGTTTGAACGTCGGCACCGCAAGAAAAATACAAAAATCGTTGAAATTTAGGATGAAATATATATATATATATATATATATATATATATATATATATATATATATATATATATATATATGTGTGTGTGTGTGTGTGTGTGTTTTTCATTATTTTTTACGCTTTTCGTTATATTTCTTATAAAATATCGAATCAATCGACGTAAAGATCGTGAAGAGAGTAAAATATTTTTTTTCAGATCTAAATCCTCTTATATTAATAAATAAGATAACAATATTATATATAATTATTTGTTATGAAGAAATTTATAAGAAAATAAAAAGGAAATGAGTAAAACATGTGACAATTTAATTAACTTAGCTGAGTCAAAGGGATGGATTATAATCAATTTCCATCCTTTCTAGACAAGACTGAAAATAATATAATACGTGTGGATCGTCCTTAATAAGCAAAACGTGAGTGTAAATGGAAAATGGTATGAAAAAATATTTGGTGAGATATGAGAATTAGTACCATCCCTAATTTATTTTCTATAAAAGGAAGTGTGATTGGCTGGTTATAGTTAGCCGTGTTTGAATAGCCAACGCAAAGAGAGTTATTGATATATAAAAGGGTGTTGGTGCCTGCGTTCTCGCTTTGTAAGGTTTGTTTTGGTAGAGGAGCACCTTAGCGTGACGCTGCTCTGCGACGGTGCTCGACAATAACAACAACAACAACAACATCGAATAATGGGAAGCGGAGACATTGAACTTGAATCGAACAAGGTCTACGATGTCGATGCTGGGGACCTTGAAGTACCAGACACCGCTCATCAGATTAGCAGCGGTTTGTAACTTATTTGCTTTTCACTTTTTCAATACATTTCTATTGGGCTCTGCATGGATAAGGTTTTATATAAAACCAAAACAAAATGCATTAATTTATAAACATAAAATATGACTTTCTTTTTCTCAAAACCAATTCTATTCAAAACAAGTTTCAAGTCAGGTTAAGTTTGAAAAACAGTTATTTCTAAAATCCCCCGAACATTGCTCCATTCCACAAACACACACATTTTCAATTTCGCCCCCTCGCTAACATTAACTCTCATGGACCTCCTCATTCTGGAAAAGATCCCCACCGCACACTTCTTCACCGTCGTATTAGCCATCGAAACTCAACCACCGGAACCTCACCGACTTAGCGAAGAAATTCGGTGATATCTTCCTCCTCCGCACGGGGCAACGCATGGAGGTGCTGCATATGCAGGCGCGGAGTTCAGTTGCCAGAACATGGTGTTCTCCGTCTATGGCGAGCACTGGCGGAAGATGAGTCAGATCATGACGGTGCTATTCTTCACAAACAAGACGGTGCTATTCTTCACAAACAAGGCGGTGCAATGGAATGGAGTAAGGTTTGGGGGATTTATGAAGTTTTGTGTGGATGACTGGTGTTCACCAGATGACCCTGTTTGTGTAGAATCATCTCTCTTATTGGCAATTGCACCCACGTATTTGTGGAATGGAGTGAGGTTTCAGGAATTGAGGATGAAGTGTGAGTTGCTTGACTTGCGTCGATTCGGGATCGGAGAGGTTTGGGCCAATGGAAATCCTACTGTGTACCCAGTTTTGGGAGAGGCTATTTTTTAAAACATGCACTTCAAAAAATGAACGAACCATATGGAACCGGTTCTAATAATACTCTCGTCTTTTTAATTTGGGTTAAGTCTGATTTTGGCGGAGCTTGTAAAACCAGTTATTTTGCATACCCCTAATTTCTGTCTTAATTTTGACTTTGCTCAACCGTCTCTTAAAGGAGTTCAATTTATCATTTTATTTTTGTTTTCTTTTAATTATAATTGAATTGTGCTTAATGTTACAATTATTATATGATATTGTAAATATTGAAAATTGAAAATGAAATCCATAAATGTATGATTTGGAACTGAATTAGTGGTGCATGCAGTGTTTATTAAAATAGGGAACTTCAAGAATTGGAAAACTATCAAGATTTTCTGTAGAGATTATGTCTCATCAGGACTCTTTGTTGTTGGACCTTTTCCCTTTAATATCCTTCTTTAATTTATGGTTTTTTTCGTTATTTTCTTGATTTTTATTTTGTGTGTGTGTGCAGATTCATGGTTTCAAGTGGCTTTTATTCTCACCACCGGAATCAACAGCGCCTATGTGCTTGGATACTCCGGCACTGTGATGGTTCCCCTGGGTTGGACCGGGGGTGTAGTTGGTCTGGTTCTCGCTACCATACTATCACTCTATGCAAATTCTCTAATAGCTATGCTCCATGAGTATGGAGGGATTAGGCACATTAGGTATAGAGATCTAGCTGGATATGTATATGGTAAGCCCAAAGCTAGTTTTTGTGTCCGCTGTGTCATGTTATTTTGCGGCTGCGTATGTTCATTTCATTCTGATTGCAGGTAAGAAAGCATATTCTCTCACATGGACTCTGCAGTATATTAATCTTTTCATGATAAATACGGGCTACATCATTTTGGCTGGTTCAGCCTTGAAAGTAAGAGAGCTTTAGAAACAAAGTATATCTTTCCTAGCCATTCATTTTTCTGTTCTTGATTTGTGCTCTGCGAACTTGAGAACTTTTTCTGAACCCTTGTTCCTTTAATATTGTGCAGGCCACTTATGTTCTGTTTAGGGATGATGGTCATATGAAGCTTCCATATTGTATTGTCATAGCTGGACTCGTCTGTACAATGTTTGCCATATGTATTCCTCATCTCTCAGCTCTTGGTATTTGGTTGGGATTTTCAACAGTCTTCAGCTTGGCATATATTGTTATTGCAATTGTGCTGTCGATTAAAGATGGTAATAGCTCGTTTTTTGTGTCTGTCCCTGCAAATTAATCATACAGTAACTTGTTAATTAGTTTATCACCAGATAGACATATATACTAAAAATTGGCCTGCACTATGGCTTTCTATGGGCTTACTTTGTTATGTTGAATGCATATGTTATCAGGATTACAATCACCAGCTCGAGATTACAGCGTTGCAGGAGATGGTGTAAGTAAAATATGTACAACAATAGGGGCATCTGCTAATCTCGTGTTCGCATATAATACTGGAATGCTTCCTGAGATACAGGTAAGACAGAAGCTTGTAAATCTTCATATTTTGTGTTTTCACTCGATACTTAATTTCTCTTTAGTTTCACCATGTGCTCTAGAAATTTGAGTTTTACTTGGTTGTACAACTTTCAGGCCACGATTAGGCAGCCAGTTGTCAGGAACATGATGAAAGCCTTGTACTTTCAGTTCACCGTTGGAGTTCTACCAATGTACCTTGTCACTTTTATAGGATACTGGGCTTATGGATCTTCAACTGCAGTCTATTTGCTGAGTAGTGTGAATGGTCCAGTCTGGGTGAAGGCCTTGGCCAATATAACAGCTTTTCTTCAATCAGTCATTGCATTGCATGTATATACATCTAAACCAGTCACTCCTCTTAAATGTATTACTTAAATTGTTTTCCTGGCTTAATGATAATCTCTTTTCTGCTTCTATTAGATATTTGCAAGTCCAATGTACGAGTTTTTGGATACTAAATATGGGATCAAAGGAAGCGCACTGAATGTTAAAAACTTGTCATTTAGAATCGTGGTTAGAGGTGGCTACTTGGCATTTAATACATTTGTGTCGGCTTTCCTGCCATTCCTTGGAGATTTCATGAGCCTCACCGGGGCGATCAGCACATTTCCCCTTACGTTTATTCTTGCAAATCACATGTACCTTGTGGCAAAGAAGAACAAACTAACAAGCTTACAGAAGTCCTGGCACTGGCTCAACATTTGTTTCTTTGGCATCATGTCCCTTGCAGCAACAATTGCTGCCGTACGTCTCATTGTCGTAGACTCCAAAACATATCATGTTTTTGCTGATTTATGATTAAATTCATTCAATTTTTTCAGCAATTGTAAGGCAGATGTTTAGTCATTAGTGTATCCTATGCTTTCATTTTAGAAATAAAAAGGGTAACATCTTCTAGCAGAAGATTGTATTAATGTATTTTGTTGAATAGATCTTGCACGTTCCAGATTGGTGACTCGAAACAGTAAACAGGCACATTTGGGCGCTAGTCATGAAATTGACCGTACACCATATGGGAGTAACTCTAGCAGCAGCATCAGTATGGCCAAATAAAGTAAGCAAGAAGCAAGTAAAAGTAAAATGAGAAAATAATCAATACTCAAAAATCAAATACAACACTGAATTTAAAGTCATAATGTCTGATTCTCCATTTCAGCCTAATATATCTCACTATGGTAAAGAATACTATTTTGTGGCAATAGAATTTGGAAAACTTGCCTATCTTAAAGACCTTCCTGAAATCATCTAACAAAAACTCCAGAACCTGCAATATTTAAGAAATATACGTCTGTATAAAAAATAAATAAACAAATGTAATTTAAATAACCATGACATTTCCTCTCCCTAAATAAGAAAATAATTTCTATACTCTCCAATGAAAGAAAATTCTATTTATGCTCTTGAAACTTTGTAAGAGAAAGGTAGAGAAGAGGCAAAGGTAGGTAGATGCTAATGTATGCTAACTACTCTAGCTTGACTTCACAATTGAACTAAATCTTTAGTTTCATATTATCAACATTGGCTGATTTCAGTTCAGAATTGAAGATACCATAATTCCAAACCAAACCATAATTGAGTACTCTTTTCATATTCAAGTACAACCATCGGAATGGAGGAGAGTGCTAAACTACCGATCACTAAAATCATGAACAGTTACATATATGTATAAAGTCAATACACAGCATATATTGTTGTTGTAGTATGATACCAGAAAAATATCAGAGTGGTTCAAACATCACTTTCAGAAAAAAAAAAAAAAAACCTTAAAAAACCTTAAAAAAAACACCATAGAAGCCTATTTTCATGTATTTTCTTTCATCATTGAAACATAAGAAGAGCTCAAGGCGTCCAATAAGAATGGATATTTGTTCAAATTATTATTATTTTTTTTTTGGAAAAATATACAATGAATAATCATATATAAAATAAAAAGCTTGAAATAGACATCTTACCTTGTGAGGCATCATCCAGACACCAACTTCACAATAATGCAGATGGAGTTGAGAAGAATGAGAGGAAGTCTGAGGTACTGAGTTGCATAAATGAGACCTATAAGCTGCCCTTTGAACGACTTTGTCCTTCCACCTGAGAAATCTGAGAAGCCCCATCCTCTGGGTGCAAGAAAGCGATCCTCATTCAATATTGCTAGAGTATTTGCAAGAAGCAGAAACCCCTCAAGTAAAGTCCACAAACCCATTTCCCTGCATTGCAAAGAAATCCAACCCTATCACATAACAGATCCACTAGAAAACAAGCATTGCTAACAAGGTGCATAGAAACCCAAATCTTAATTCTATTTTAACATAGAAACAATTAACAGAAGCAGGTGCAGAAAACATTTTAGGTTATGATCATAACCCAAAAAAAAAGAAGAGAAATGAATCATTTTCGAATAACAGAAACACAACAACATTCAGACAATAAAACAAAACCGACAGTTGAGAATGAAGCGGAATCCGAGATCTGCCAATTAAAGCAGCATTGCAAAAAATAATGGAGTTTTTTTTCTTTTTTGAAAAAAAAGGGAACAAACATAAGAAACAAATGAGGAAACCTGATAACGGAACGGGGGGTGGCGTCGGTGTGGAATAGAGAGATGAAACACTATTGGAGAAAGATCATGATCATGATCATGCTCATGCTCATGACGATCGCCGAATGCGTGAACGAAGCGTAAGGAAGGAAAGCTCAATCTGACCAAAACACACCGTTTTACTACTTCTTTAAGGAAGCCCAGTTACCTGGGCCTAGGTCGGACCCTTAGGCCCATTGTTATAAAAATCCAATCTGACCCGAATAACAAACACAAACAAAACAAATCGATCTATCATTTGTTGACAAAAAAAGGAAACCATCGGATTCCTCTATCAAAAATAGAAATATGTGGAGACACCTTTGTTATCCAGATTGAAGGAATAATTATTCAGTTGACATGTGTTGAGACTACACTTTTTCTTTAGGCTTAAATACATCTTTCATCCCTCTATTTCCGATCATGCAATTGTGATCCTTTAATTTATTTATAAAATAAAATTGTTTAAATAATCAAATGCGTTAAATTAACTTATTGGAAATTATACACTCAGAGGTACGTGACTTGGTAAGGGGTTTTTACGATTCTTGGGGAAAAAATTAAAATTCCTAGGATAGGTTCAATAGTATTTTTTTATACGAAGTATTTATAATACATGTGATTTATGAGATATATTGAAAAACATATAAAATATGATATTTTTATTTATGCATCAAAATTTTATTGTGCATAATTAAATATGTTGTAGGGTGTAATGTATTTAAATATGTATCATACATCTAAGTAAATTTAATTAAATATATATATATATAATATTATTAAATATATAATAAAAATATTTAAATAGTTGATTTTGTTGTGAGAAATAGAATATATGAAAGTTTTTTATGTGATTATTAATTTAGTATTTGTTTTTATCTTGTGTAAGTTTTTTTTTCATCTTTTAATAGTTTTGAACGAGTTTAAAAATAGTTTTTAATATTATTATTATTAATTAGAATTTAAATTGTTTTATATATTATTGTTAATTATGAATAAAATTATAATTATTATATTTTACAATAGGAAAAGATTTGAAGGCGAAGAAGATATAACATTTAAAGGACAAATTAAATGAATTGAAAGAAAAAATATTCAAAAAATTAAAATTGTTATCTAGTCAAATTATTTCTAACTTAATAGAAAAGTTTTTTGGTATCATTTAAAAGTGAAATATAAAGGATTTCAAATTAAGAATAATGAAGATGTTAAATACATGATGAATACATTTAAGTAACAACGTCTAATGCGTGTATGCTGAAATTGATACAGTTAACGAAGATAGTGGATATGTTTTAAGTGATAAGTATATGATGCTAAACATATGTTTATTTAATTTATTAGTTGATTTATTTATATTATATTACATGATTTATCATAAAACTTTGCAACTAGTATAAATCTATTTAATAATGATGATGAAGATAATTATTTGTTACCAATAGATGAATTTAATGATGAAGAAAATCATGATTTAAATCCATATGATTTGCAATGGAAAAATTTAGGTGACACTAATAATAATGATGATGATGAACAAATTGTAATGAGTTTGGATGAAGGTAAAAGTTCATTTACTGTTTTGTCTCCATGACGTGAAATATCTGTTGAACTAAAAAGTTAATTAGATAAACAATTACAGTCAATAGTGTGAAACAAATGCAATTTTTATGTGTATATATAGATTGTTTAAAAAAATTATTTATTTTGAAAAAAGAGTTAACATTCTTAAGTAACGGTTCTCATTATAGTAATATCAATTAGTAATATCCAGACGAAGACATGAACATTTCCACAACTATCGGACATGGGAATTGGATGATGGTAATGAGTTATATGTTGATTTATAATTTGAGAACAAAGAAACAAGTGCAGTTATCACTAAAACATTATTCTATGAAGGCACACCAAACTTTTGTTGTTGTTGAATCAAAGCGAACATTTTTTTCTGTTTGTTGTCCTAATTATGGAAGTGATTGTCTATGGCGAATGAAAGCATCCGTATCAAAAAGATCTAATGAATGGTTTGTGACAAAATGAGGGTCAACATAATTGCGTGAATGCTTCTTTTTTCCAAGATCACAAAAAGTTGGATTCTAATTTCATTTGTTCGTGCTATTAGGTATGTGGTTTTGATAATATAATGTGTTGTACTGCATGTTCTATTGCATTAAATCATTGTGCTACATTTAATTATTGTTGTTTATTTGGTATGGTAAATGAAGAACCATATATGTCAATTTTATTAATTCAAGAAAGAATACCAAGTTAGTATGGGTACAAAGTTTCATACAAGAAAGCATGAAATGCAAAATAGAAAGCAATTGTACGTGTGTTTGAGAATTGAGATCATTCGTATGTTTTATTGCCAAAATGATTACATAAAATGATTCAATATGCACCAAGGTCAAGGTACAAATTTGAGACAAAATATGTGATTACTGGTGGTCAGGTTCATAATAGAGCTCAAATTATTTTTTTTGAGTATTTTGGTGTTTTATACCATGTTGTGTGACATTTAACTTTTACAAACCTCTTATACAAATTGATGGAACATTTCTTTATGACAAATACAAAGGAACATTGCTAATAGCAACAACTAAAGATGAAAATAACTGTGTTACCTATTGTGTTTACTGTTGTTAAGGGTGAGACATTGGATCCATATAGTTGGTTTCTAGTTTTGGTAAGAGAGTATGTAATTGAAAGGAATGAAATTTTCTGATACTAGATATACATCAAAGCATAAAATCAGCTGTGAATAACCCTAATTTGGGATGGAAACCCCTGCATACATATCATGTCCATTGCATAAGGCATATTGCAAGCAATTTGAACCACATATTTAATAACCAAAACTAAAACAAGATTTGCTTAAATTAGGTAAGTTATACTTTATACATGTTGATATCTTTAATAATGTTTATAATGCTAATTGTTTTTCAATGACTTTACAGGTTATACTACATGTAAAGAAATTTTTTATCATAAACTAGAAAAGCCTAGACAAACTAATGCAGATGTGGCCAGATGAATTGATAACATATCAAAGAAGAAATTGAGTCTTGCGCACGGTAAACGTAGAAGGAGATACAGTCACATGATAACTAATTTAGCAGAGATAGTTAATAAAGTTTTAAAGGTGAATGAAATCTTCCAATCACTACTATTGTTAAATGTACTTATAGTCATTTGGTTGAATATTTTGTGCAAAGGGAAGCAATAGTTAAGTCTGAGATTGATAATGGTCAACACTTTTGTAAAAAATTGATGGATGTAATAAAAAATAATCGACATGATGCTTGTTCTCATCAAGTGAGAAGATATGATATACAATTTTTCGTGGTTTCAAGTTGAAGAAGTTTTCAATCTAATAACTCATAAGGAGTTAACAAATGGTCTGTAAGATTATCTGATCGCTATTGTCAATATGATAGATTTCAACTATTAAGGTACCCTTACTCTGATGTAATAGCTGTTTGTGCAGTGGTTAATATTGACTTCTATCAATTTGTTGATGGTGTTTATATATTACAAAATATTTATGGTGCTTACTCTGCTGATTGGTGGTCAATTCAGAATGACAATGACCTTCCAGACGTTGACGATTGAATTCTCATAGCAGATGAAGACAGATTAAGGGAGAAGGATAGACTGAAATAAACTCGTATAAGAAATGAAATTGGATTGGGTTGAATCTCAACGTAGAATTAAATGTCGATTGTACAGAGAATTATGTCACAATCAATTTCGATATCCACAAGGAGGCCAAAGTGAACAATGACTTTATTGTGTGTCTATTTATTTAATTATTTCCAAATGTTGTCATATGTTATGTTATTAATTTGATTATGCATTGTAACATTTGAATTTGAATTTTGAAGTTGTGTTTAAATATGAATGTTAATGTTTCATATTTTAATCAATTCAAGCTATCATTTAATATGAATGAACTAGGCAGACGTGTTGCATGCAGTTGATTAGGTTTACTAAGTTAAAAATGTAAGATCCCAAAATATCATAAAAGCATGCAGTTGATTAGGTTGATTAGGTTTACTAAGTTAAAAATGTAATATCCCAAAATATCATAAAAGAAGACGATGTATAAAATAAAAAATACAATCATCACAAAGATAAAATATATACATTCTCGAAAAAGATAAAATATATAGTAAACTAAATCAATAAAATAGAAACCATAAATAAAACAAATAAATATATTTAAAAAAAAGATAAAATATATCATAAATAAAAGAATAACATGGTGTCCATAAAATGTCCAAATAAATACATTCAACAAATAATCAAACACCTCTGATCCTAATCGTCCCCCTAATGTGCCGACGAAGGATGTCTTGTGAAAAGCCTAGATGCTGTTCTAATTAGCCCTGTTATGAAATGCAGCAACAAATCTACATTCAAATCAATGTCTTGTTCACTGTACTAGTGAAACATATCAGGATCATGGACATAAACATTCATCAAAGACTCAGGTGTGACGATTGGTAAATGAAATGGTGAGGGTGTTTGGAATGCTGACTCAACGTTTAAAGACGAAGCCCCTCAGTCCCTGTATAGGTGGGTCCACCCTCAAGATCGACTAAATCAAAGAAGGTCAGTGATGACATGTGAGGTGATGTGAAGAGGTCAAATGTTGAGTCTGCACCTACTCCATCAAACCCAAACTACACTTGTACTTGAAACTTGAAATATGAGATGTACTTGAAACTAAATTTTGAACTACACAAATTTGAAAAAAAATTGGCAGCATCTCCCTTGTATTACGAACTTTTCTAAATTTTTATCTTTGCATTTTGACAATCACCAACATACAATAATATTTAAAATAAATTAAACTAGCAACAAATAATTTCAGCATCCTGCTCAAGCAAAGTCTTACCTTATATAACAAACACCATTGTTGAACTCTTTTACTCAAAATGATGAATAATTTGATGATATATGTATATTTGCATATTTTTTAAATCATTGAAGTCTCTTAGAGACTTACCTTAAGATTAAGATGGGATTACCCAAGCAATCAAGTTTAAAATTTTCCTATTTTGGTCTTTTGGTGTGAAATGAAGATAATTTTATTATGTATCCCTTTATTTTCAATTGACATGGAAGATTATCTTTTAATCTTTTCTCTTTTTTACCTTAAAAAACATTTCCTAACTAACAATCAAAGATTAATTTCTTTAAGAGAGAAAGTATTTAAATATGACATCTACCATCGAAGTCTATTACATAACAACTTTATATTCATACAACCTAAGAGATATATCATGGTAGTTCTAGTTTTATATTGAATACTTAATAAATGATTTTCAAAACACGGAAATAATTTAGAATGGAGTTCAAAAATTACATAAGGAGGGTCAAAACAATAGTCAAATGCAATCTAACTCTTCTCAATTCTTTTGTTATGAATGTAACAATTGAGCTATATATTGATGTATCAAAAAGGAAACCAAACACATAGTGGGAGCCAAAAAATTGAGAAAAAGGCAAATCCTAACCTTAGAGACAACTAAACACATTAGCGATAACTTTCCAAGCACAACGACAACAGTGGAAGTTTGGGAGAGAAATGGTGAAGGAGATTCCAAATTTGAATGGAAAAAAAACGATACTCAAGTGACAGAAATGGCGAAAGGTTGAAGATGATGTTCACTCAGAGAGCGTTTAGGGTAATTGTTCTTCAAGTTACAAGATAGCTAGACTCCTTTCATTTTGAGAGCATTGACATGTGTCGATCGCTCTCTTATCCATAACTTAGAATGTGGTTAGTAAGAACTATTCTCTACATAACACTTGAAAAGCGATTCCACCTAAACCGCACTCTAAGTAATGCTTTTTTAAAACATTTTTATTGTAATGTTTATTTGTTTAGAATGATGAATGAACAATATAGATAGCATGTTTATGCCTATATTTAATTTTTGATATACTACAAAAATAATTAGGTTTATTTAGTAATTCAATAAAATATTTCAATCTTTCTACTAGTTTTACTTATATTTAATTGATTACTGTTAATGATATTTTGAGTTTCATTTTAATAAATGATTTTTTTCATTCAATTTAAGGATAATCCTAATGTAGCCTTTATAGTTTAGTTTTTATCTATTTTTATTTAATTATTAGATTTTAGTAATTTAGTTCTACTCTCTCGAATTGTTATATATTAGACTCACATAGATGATTAACGTGTGTTATGATAAAAAGGAAGTTTCTTTTATACTACATTTTAACAATTTAAAATATTTAAAATTTTAAGTAATTTTATTTAAGAATATTTTGTTTAGGTAAATAAATTTAATCTTTTATATTTAAAATTTTTTATTTGGATGATAAATTTTAAATTTATTAAATTTAAAATTTATTTATATAAAATAATTTATTTTTTACTATATACAAAATTTTATTTTTAATATTTATGGATTCTCCTTAATTTTACCTTTATTTTTTATTCACAAAAAAATTTAGATATACAAATACTTTTATCAGAATATTGTGCAGCATGCTTAAATAAAATAATAATCCAGCAATTATATAATTTAAAAAATAATTAAATCATCTAATAATTAAAAATATTTGTCTCAAACATGTGAGAGAGAGCACAACTAGAGAGATGAGATGGAATAACAATAGATAAAATAATGAAAGAAAAAATAACAAGAAAAAAATGTTGTTTGTGAGAATAAGTTGAAAAAAATTTTAAAAATTTTAAATTTCATCTATTTTAGAAAAATTTTAAATTTTTTTATTTTATTTTACTAAAAAACTCCTTTAAAATTCTCATAATTTAAAATTTTTTACAAAAAAAAATCCAAATATAATATTCCAATATATAAATTTTTAAATTCTTTTAAAAATTAATTTTCTCCTTATAATGATTCATCCAAACAAAAGTTAGAGAATTGATCAATTTAAAACTTATCTATTTACACATTTGACCTGCCAAAATTGAATCCACAAAACAAATTAATTATAGGAATAATTCATGCATGATTTATAAGACACGTTAATTGAAGTGATAAGCATTCATTTCGTGAAAAATAGAATATCATGGTTATACAAACAAGCATTTAGTACCTATTTTTGTTCTCTATTTTACTTTATTTTTTTATACCCTTTTCCACTCCGTTTCATCAATATCAAAATTCTGTAACTACAATTTTTTAAAGTAAAATAAAATTTAACTTCTATCAACCTAATTGTAACAGTATATAAATAGAACTTTATGCTTTATTTGGATGATATGGTAAATAGAAAAGAAAGAAAAAATAAAAATAGAAAAGAAAAGTGAATTATTCGAATTGTTAAAAATAAAAAGAAAAAAAATCTTATTTTTGTTTAGATAAATGAAAAAAAATATATTAATAATATAAAGTTTATTTTATATAAATTTTTAAAAATAAAATTTAACAAAATTAACTTTTATTGTTTTTTAATTTATATAATATTAATTTATTAAAATATATAATATTTTAAATATTTTAAAATTAACAAAATATATCTTCCCCTTTTTCATTTTCACACCTATTGAGGAGGATTAATGTTGATGTGGAATTTGTTGAAAATATTTTTTTTCTATTTTTATATATAAATAAATAACAAAAAATATTTATATATATATATATATATATATATATATATTCTATTTCATTTACCTGTCAACCTAATTACAACATGTATAGAAATGGAGTTTTGTGTTTTATTTAGATTATGTGGAAAATGAGAAGGAAAGAAAGAAAATAAATGAGAAAATAAAAAAAATTAATTATTTAGATGAACTGAAATAAAATAAAAAATGAAGAGATAAATAAAAAATAGATAATAAAATATATTAATAGTATAAATTTTATTTTATATATATTTTAAAAATAAAATTTTAAAAAAATTATTTTTTATTATGTTTTTTTAATTTATATAATATTATTTTTTAAAATATATAATAATTTTAATATTTTTAAATTTAAAAAAAAAAAAAACACATTTTTTCCCTCCCTCATTTTCACACTTACTTGGAAGGATTGATTTTTAGATAGAGTTTAATTTTTTTTTTCAATTTTCATACATAAACAAATAATAAAAAATATTTTTATATTCATATTTTTTCTTTATTTTATTCTTCCTTTTTTCCAACCAAGCAAACAAAGCCTCGGTAGTCCATGAAAATGAACGTAGCTTGCGTTGGGTTATATAATATTGGCATCCTTGTCACCATCATCTATTGGGCCTTTCTAATGGAAGATCGATAATCACTAAAATAGATATATAATTTCAAATTGTAGCTTTCTTTGGTGTGATTTTTGGTTTTAAAAATTAAAAATTTAAATTAATTTCTATTTTTAGTTTTTAAATTTTAAAAGTTATTATAAAAATAAAATAAATTATTTTATTCTATTATTTTATTATTAACTTAAAAAATATATAAATAAAAATATTATTATAATGATGATAATAATTATAATAATAATGATAATAATAATATAAGAATACAAATAATATTTATAAAATAATAATAATAGTACGGTGATTATAAAATAAAAAATATTATAGAATTATACAAATTTTTATTTTACATATTATAATATTTAAGATAAAAAAAAGTATATATTAATATTATCATATTTTTATAGTATTCAGTATTTATTTTATATAAAAATAATATATATTATGATATTATATTATAAATAATTATATAATATAGAATTATATTATAATGTTATAAATTTAATAAAATTTATATTTTAAATAATATTATTTATTTTATAATATATTACAATTAAATAAATAAAAATTTAATTTTTTTAAAATAATAAAAAATAAATTATTATTATTATTATGATAATGAAGATAATAATTATGATAGTGAAGTCGGTTGTAAGATGATTATAATATAAAAAATATTATATAATATACAATTTTATATTTTATATATTACTTGATAATAAATATATAAAATAATTATTATGATATTTTTATGTTATTTATATTTATTTTACATAAAATAATATATATTATATATAAAAATTTATATAAAATAAAATTATATTATAATATTATAAATTGAATATAATTTTTATATATCAAGAAGTATTGTTCATTTATAAATTTATTAATAATTAATTTTTTTTAAAATAATAAAAATAAAATTTTTAAAGATAATAAAAATTATCATTATGATGGTGATAATAATGACAAAAATAAAAATAGTATTTATAAGATAATAGAAATGGTATATAGTTATAATATAAAGAATATTATATAATTATACAAATTTTTATTTTATATATTATTTGATTATTAATATTTAAGTAAATAATTTTAAATATTATAATATTATATTATAAATAATTATATAATATAAAATTATATTATAATATTATAAATTTAATATATTTTATATACTAAATAATATTATTTATTATTAAAAATTATATAAATACAAAATTAATAAAAATTTAAATTATTTTAAAATAATAAATAATAATATTATTATAATAGTAGTAGTAAAAATAATAATAATGATGTTATAAAATGACGGTTGTATATAATATTATAATAGTAGTAGTAAAAGTAATAATAATGATGTTATAAAATGACGGTTGTATATAATATGATGATAATAGTAATGAAAATAATTGTTTGATAATGATTATGGTGATGACTATGATGCGGATGAGATTTTATATATTTAAGAATGAAAATATTTAAAAATTAAAATTGTTGTCAGAAATTTTTTTAAGTTTACTTAAAACTACTTTTAAGAAATGTTAAAAATTAATTCAAAAATTTTGCCAAACAAATTTTAATTTTAAAAATCAAAAATTAAAAATTTACCATGAGCCTAGATAAAGTTGTAATTTTTTACTTCTTCATCCAATGTTAATAATACAAATTTCTTAATAAAATAAGGTCAATTAATTTTTCAAGTAATTTCTTAAAATTTTATTGAATGAACTATCACTTTCATTCTTTACTTTATTAATATATTTTATTTTTATCCCAACTTAAAAAATTTATATCATTAATTTTTACTTTATTATTTTTATTTTACATTAGTTCTTCGTGTCAATTTTAATAAACATATAATGCTAATATGTAATGTTAAATATCATAATATCAATTTAGAGTTACGTAAGAGGTTAACCAAAAAGAATTTACAATAATAAAAATAAAACATTTAGAAATTTATTTACAATCTATTAAAAATAAAGATGAAGATAAAAATATATATAGTAAAATAAATGAAGTTGAGAAATACTTACTTTATTATACGATATTGTTTAAATATATGAAGATATATAATATAATATTTAATAGTAAAAATTAATACATCATTTATAAAAATTAATCTAAAATTAATATTAAATACAAATAATAAAATAAAAAATTAATAGTTTAATTTATTTTAAATTATAAATAAAAATAAAATATATTAATAAAAAAATAAAAAACAAAAATAACATATCACTCAAACTTCATTAGTAAGCATGGCTGATTATATAACATCTAACTTTATGACATAGTATTCGTACATTCCGTTGTATTCGATCGAATAATTAAAAGAAAATACTTACATTTAAATATATTTAAATATAATTTCTTATATTCCGCTATATTCGATGGAATAATTAAAAATAAATAAAAAAACTACTTACATTTAAATATATCCAAATATAAATTGACTTGAATATGAAAGGGGTAAACGGTAAAATCCGCTTAGGTACAGAGGAGCAGTCATACTAGATTCGAATATCCAATTTGGGAAGATGGCCCACTTTGAGGGACGTCACTATTTATTGGGGATATAATTTCCCATTTCAATCTTCATGGACCAATCATGTGCTACCATGTGGATTCAGTGGAACTCTCTTCCTCAAAAGTTGTACACATCAACAATTGGTTTGCATAATTAGTTAATTACTATAATCCAATTCAGCATTTCTCATTAATTTTATGTTAATTATTAATGTGAAATTACCAATTTATTTATATCAACACCTTTGTGTGTAAAATTACCCCTTCTTTCCTAACTAATCCGTTCATTATTACAATAACTCATAAAATATCTCTTCATTAATCTTAATCTTTTTCACACATTTTTTACTTCTTCTGAAATTGCATTTGCTGGTAAAGCGTCTCTAATTCATCATGTGTTTTTGAACGAGCAAAGCATCGCTATCACACTTGAATGGTACTCATTCAGAGTCCATATTCACAGTCTTGTTTTTTCCCCTCTTCTCAACTCTGAGCTCCAATTTTCCCTCTGTTTCTCCTCTATTTCCCTCTCTTGTGTCCCAGCTACCTAGATACGTGGACTTGCTTCCAATTCAATGGCTCAAATTGCGCTCCTTGCTCCAGCAACTGCCATAGCTATAACTGGCATGTACTCACTAAGTTATCAAATTCACCAAATCTCTTTTCCTATTTTGTTTTTCACATCACATGTATTTCCCTATAAACGAAGCAAAGTCAAAAGATGAGAGAAACTTGGATTGTGTCAATCGATGAAGAATTGATGCGTTTGGTGGGTTAATTTTCAGGAAAGGGGAAACAACTCTGTGTTGCAAGAAACAGAGTGATGTTACCGTCGTTCATTCCGCGTTGGAGAATCGAAAAGATTCCATGGTTTCCTTCATCGAATCCATGTGGTGATAGAAGTGCCGCGGTGAAGGTGTCTGAAGGAGCAGCCACTTCTCTCACTCATGGTTGGCCAGCAGAAAAGGTTTGCAAAATTTTTCATAATTATTCACCCTAAATCTTTATTTTCTTTCTTAATATAAAATTCATGTTATATTAATAACTTTAATATCAACCTGAAAACTTTTTGGCCAAACATAAGTTCACACTTCACATGTGTGCTTAATAAATAAATGTAGCTTTATTCAAATTAAATATCTTAAATCTTAAATCTTCATACGCAGTGAAATCTTGCTTCTTCTTTTTTTTTTATTGGTGCGTAGAAAAAAAAGATGAATTGGACGGTTGTTTTTTTTGGCACAGAATTGGCCTGTTGCTTTTAAATGCATTATAATATTAACAACACATCTTTTCGTTAATAAATGAATTTATACGAAACTAAATAAAATGTATGACATATATAATTTTGGAAATTATATGTGAATCATAAATATGTTAAAGAAATAATGGAGTGGAGCTGGCATGTATTTTTCAGATGATCAGATATAAAGATTAAAATTAAAATATAATTTAAAAATTAACAGTTAAACTTAACTAAAAAGTAAATTTTTTTTGGACAAAATACTTATAAAAAAACTAATATCCATATTTCAACTGATATTTCTTCTATTTTTTTACTTACTCTGACTTTCTTTTTTCATACAACAGCATAAAAAATTAGAGTTTGTATAATAAAAAATTATATATGTTATTATATAAATATAAAAATTATATAGTATAAAAAATATACTAAATAAAAATTTATTAAATTTAAAGAGGCATGAATATAATTTATTTCTCTTTTTATTCAACAGAAACTTGCTGTGATTAGTGAAACAGTGATATTCTTGAAAAATTCACAAACTAATTTCGCTAAAGGAGAAAAAAAGAGAGAATAAAGGTTCAAAACCGGACATTGGGCCCAAAGGCCAATATTAAAATATGATCCACAAGGATTGGATTCTCTATACCAAAATTTCCTCCTCCTAAACCTACCTATATTTCTAGTCCTCACATTTTGCATCCATTTATTTATACACTCGGTCCCCACTCTGCACTCAATCAATCCTAGACATCAAAGTTTTCTTCCTACTTTCCTAGTCTAGGAATGAACTCAATGGTCACCTTTTCAATCTAGAGAGGACGCAGTTCTTATGAAAAATGTTTTGCTCCACCTGGAAACCTCCACAGTGAAGTTGTACTAGGCATTTTTAGGAAGAAAAGAACATTTCAGTTCCAATTTTGCAGCAAGCGTAGTATACATGTCAGGATCTATAAAACAAGAAATATGCAAGTGAAGGATCAGAAAACAACTTGGAACTTTGAGGCACCGCTTCATTTACTGGGCATCCCTTTCCTTCCATTTTGTCTACTTATTGATCTCATCAAAATGTCCTAAACTAAGGATGAGGATTGAAGATTACCATAAATGCATCTTATCAACCAGCAGATTCTATTAGAATTTACCTCCACAAGGTCATGTTTTTTCTTGGGCAGTCATGTGGAAATTCTTCTGGCTGAAGATGCAACCCTTGCATTAGATTTTCCATCTCTGTTGATGGGGTTAGATATTATGAGTCTTTTTTAGCTTTACCAAAACCAAAACAAAGTTGAAGAGGTTAATTTCCCCATCAATTTTTTAAAATTATAAATATTTTTATAATAAATAATTGTCAGGAACAGTCATAATACGGTGAAATTAGTTCTTTTAATGATTTTTTAAAAACAAAATTCAAATTCAATATCCTAGTTAAAAGAAATTAAGCATGTAGAACTTGAAAAATTTTATTAATACTTGAGACCCCACCAACTTCAAGCATGGTCTTTCATGCATGATCCAGTTTTTCTGCAGGAAGGTGGAAGAGATTACGTCACAAGGTGAGCCTCACATGCCGGACCCTTTTGTGACTAATGTTTCTTATTTTTGCAAAAGTGAAAAACGTATATCACAAACAAGGCGGCGTTTGGACGGCCCTTCCTGGCACCTCCCTGTGTCTATTTTTATTTTTTAGGGGTCAACTCCTTGCGCCTAACTTCAAGTTCCTAACATTGTAAGCGCGTTGTGTTCAGCAATATATACAAAACACTAAATTGATTACTAGTCCAATTTTTGCGCCTAAGTTGGACTAATTCTGTAATACTAATAAATATTCTTCCATTTCATTGAACGCCAAACGAAACGCACGCTTCAGCGGTCCAGTTGTCCACAATCGTGGGTGGATCATGGATCGTGCACTCTTTTATTCAAGCTCCCAAATACGATTCTCTTCCTTGATTTGTTTCTTACGACATTATTGTTATCTTTTAACAGAAAATATTTTTGTTTGATTCTTGCATCCATTTTATTCCGTAACACTTACCCCATTATTGTACCCTTTATATACAAACATTATGGAGAACCTTTTAAAATTTTCCATCCAGCTGTTGACTACACCACGAGTACCTTATTTGTTTTTTATAACAAAATAGTGATTAGAAGGTAATGAAATCCCAATCCTATTATGAGATTTAAATAGAAAAAAGATTTGATGATTTTTTTCCTCCACCACCGCTAAGTGAATTGAAGAAATAAACAACTACATTATTATCAACTAATATCAAACTCTTTCCCAAGTTTAACTCCTAGTCTCCTACTCTCTGCCCTTTTCTTGTAACGTACATAAATATCATAATTACAAATGAAAGGAGTAAACGTGCCATCATAACCCAAATCACTGTACTAATAACTGATAGGGGAATTAAAAAAAAAAAAAGAGTGCAGGAAGACGAGGGTGCTCCTTCTATATTACGGTTTACATAATAATAATAATAATAACAATAATTCATGGTATGCTTTGCAGCTTTAAATGCTGTTTCTTTCCTCTTCCTCTGTCTCACTTCTATTTTCTTAGTTCGCATTGCAGAGGGTGGCAGGGACATACCACACATTTGTGCTCTGTCAACCTCAAAATACACGACTTTTCTCTTTAATTCCACTCAGACCCACCATTCTTCTTCCTCTTCTGTTCTTTTCCCTTCCTTAATTTCTCCAACCCCAAGCCATGGATTCCCAGATCCATGGCTTGTTCTCATAAAGTCAACCCCTTTATTATTTTCCCCTCTCAAAGTTACCCCCCTTTTTCACATTTTCCATAGGCACACCAATGCCCAGATCCCTCACCTTAACCCAATAATATTTCTCTGAAATCACAGGGTTCCCAAGATCAAATTGAAGGTGAGAGAATGAAGGGTTCGAGCCGTTTCTTCACGTTTGGGTTGGTGGCGTCGTGGTACTCTTCCAACATTGGGGTGTTACTGTTGAACAAGTACTTGCTGAGCAACTATGGGTTCAAGTACCCGATCTTTCTCACCATGTGCCACATGACAGCGTGTTCTCTGCTCAGTTATATTGCCATAGCGTGGATGAAGTTGGTGCCTTTGCAGACCATTCGATCCAGGGTGCAGTTCTTCAAGATCTCTGCTCTCAGCCTTGTTTTCTGTGTCTCGGTTGTGTTTGGGAACATCTCGCTTCGTTACCTTCCCGTGTCTTTCAACCAGGCCATTGGTGCCACCACCCCCTTCTTCACTGCTGTTTTTGCTTACATTATGACCTTCAAGAGGGAGGCTTGGCTCACTTACCTCACACTTGTTCCTGTTGTTACCGGGGTCATCATTGCTAGTGGGGTATGTCACATCAACCTAAACGCAATTGTTGTTCTCTTCTTTTTCACTTGTGTGATTTTCATTCAATTTTCAATTGCTCTTGGTGCTATTTGGACTTTCTTGTTGATGATGTAAAATGCTACATGCTTTTGGATTTCGACTTTATAAGGCTTTATTATTTTGTTAATTATTGTTCTCTTATATAATCATCAACGTTTAGATCTTTTTTTTCTCTCTGATGTATTCTTGAAGTGGTATTGATTGGTTAAAAATAAAAATACCCTGGCTTCTGATGTGTTTCTTCTTCCGCTATTTGGTAGGGTGAACCGAGTTTCCATTTATTTGGATTTATCATATGTATTGCGGCTACAGCTGCAAGGGCCCTAAAATCAGTGCTACAAGGAATTTTGCTTTCTTCTGAAGGGTGAGGATTAAGAAACTCCAGTTTAATTCATTAATAATTAATTTATCTCTGTATTTTTCTTTGGTTTTCGAGCTAGTATATTCAAATGGGTACTGACATTCTTCTCTGTATCAGCGAGAAGCTGAATTCTATGAACCTTCTCCTTTACATGGCTCCAATGGCTGTGGTTTTCCTTCTTCCTGCAACACTTATAATGGAAGAAAATGTAGTTGGCATCACATTGGCTCTTGCCAGAGATGATGTCAAGATCATTTGGTATCTGCTATTTAATTCGTCACTTGCATATTTTGTCAACCTGACCAATTTTTTGGTCACAAAACATACTAGTGCTCTGACCCTTCAGGTAAGTCCCAATTATTCAAATTGTCTTTTGTTCCTCTTTGTTGTTTTTCTAAATTTATGCCCCATATGTTCTATTATTATAAAACTAATTCTTTCACTTTCTAATGGAAAACACAAGTTCCAATGTATTATTTCCTCAGCTTTGTCAAAAATCAATTCTATCCAACTTTACCACAAAGCTAAACCAAACAAGCTCTTAATTTACACTATAACAAACTATCTGTTGTCTCATCTGTTGGTAGTTGGGACATCATATTTTTTGGTGGTTGTCAAATGAGTTTGTTATCAAATCACAAGATATGTATTAAAGTATCAGCATAGTCTTGGCCACCTTTTGCTTTTTGTTAGTTCTTTTGCAATGTGATCATTGTAGTCATCGGTCTGTCTGTGGTTGTGAACTATTTTGTTCCCTGAGTATTCTTTATTTATTTGAGAATGAAATTCTTTTTTGAAAACAGATTACCTAAGGCCATTTGAACTTTTACATTGCCTAGTATTATGTAATCTGTTTCCTCAAAACTCATTAATACTTGGTTTTCCCATGTTCTGGTAAAGGGAGAATTTAGACTCTGATTATCAGAGATTTCATAAATACAGGGTATGTCACTGAAAACTTTCTGCTGGATCTCTAAAGCTAGTGTAAGGCTAGTGCTTTCAAACATTGTTATTGATAGTTCACAAGCATCTAAAACTAATGTGGGTGAATTCTTTAGTAAAATTCAGTCTGTATGGTTCAATTATTCAAGATTAGTGCTACTGATGTTCAAGTTAGTTGATAGCAGTATGTTGCCGACAGTACAAGATGATTTGTGATCAGAGCTTACTGATGAGAAAATTATTTTAGCACTTGACCGAATTTGCTGTTACAACGGTGTTGACCTAATTTGCTGAACTTCCCATTTGACTATGATCCAATTCAATACCCTCGGCTGTATAAATACTTGATCAAATTAGCAAAGAATTTAGGATGATGAATTAACATGTAAATTTGCTAAAGTTAAACAAAAAAGTTTGGGGTATTTGTCATGGAAACATACATGCAAAAATGAAATTCCTTGCCCGGTATAAATTTCTCCTCAATTTTTGTTTTTCTTCTTTGATGGGTCTGTATACCATTGGATGTTTTTGGATTAATGAAAGGTGTTTGATCCAAATAAGGGTATAAATAGATGAATTTTTTTGGTGGCAAGATGTGCATTTTTCTGCAAGTTTGATTTTGATCTTTGCTTAAGTGATTTTTTTTTTTTGTTTATTTCTGGTCATTATTCTTAAATTGGCTTGAATTGAGTTTAACCAGGTTACTTCATACAGGTACTGGGGAATGCTAAAGGGGCTGTAGCAGTAGTTGTTTCAATTCTAATATTCAGAAACCCAGTGTCAGTCACTGGAATGCTGGGTTACACGCTCACAGTCTTTGGAGTTGTACTCTACAGTGAAGCCAAAAAGCGAAGCAAGTGATACTAATACATCATTCTTGGGAAGTCAGCATTGAACTTACAATATTTTGCTTTCGTTACTGCACAGACAACCTCACGATTCCATGAGGCAAATTTGTTTAGCTGCTAGTGATCAGAATCCAGAGTTTTCCGACTAATATACAATTTTTTTTTTCCACACGTAAGGCCTCATTGATCGGGTTCTCATTATATTAGCAATGGTGCAGAAGTAGCCTACAGTACAAAAGATGCAATAAGTGACAAAAGTTCCTCTACTTTGCCTATGTCGGGATAGTTGAGTGTACTTTTCATCAATTATTCTTAGAGGAAAGAGCTGTAAAATTGGATATCTATACATCTATTGTTTAACACTATTTACATTTGTTTATTAATGATAATATTCATATTTTGTCCGTCGTCGAATTTCTTTGGTATAATGATTTTCTTTAATATAGTTTGATAAATTGAGCTATAGAATTGTTAAAAGAATGAATTCAATATAAAACAAATCAAACTTTTTTCATATTCGTTATTTACGCTTCAAGATTTCTACTTCTTAATTACATGCACCTAAATGAACTCAAATTGAGGTACACCGTCGAACTGATCATGTTAGAACGGGTACCGAACCCTGCTGATGACAATCCTCAAAGGGCTCGGCCTCGAGGTTGGTATTATTTCTTCTACTTAAGGAAAGATCAAGAGTGGTCAAGTCTGGATCCGATCGATGCTTGTCCCAAGCTGCATTAAAATGCAGGCCTTTGCTTCTGGGTAAACAAGAAAGATGTTGAATAAATGAGGAAATGAATATACCTCTAGTTGAAATTAATCCATAAATAAAACCTTACTCTTGGAGGAGGATCAGTATCTGACATATATTTTCTCTAATCTCTTCCCGAGCTGTTTTCAATGCTGCCTCCTTATATACAAGAGCAAGTTCATCTACCAATCTGAAGCCAATCAATCATGTGCCCCAGAATCAGATCAACAAGGTAAATACAGGATAATAAATAAAGAAATGGTAATAACTTCAAATATCGATGTAGCCAGGATTCAATCGCATAAGTGGGAAACGACGACTCAAAAAAAAGGGGGGGGGGGGGGTTTGAAGAAAAGGGATGCAGTAAGTGTTCAACTGGAATGTTGTCTAATCTAACCGTCTTCGTCTGTAGGATGTCAATAGATGGCTACAGTATTTAAGGGTGTAATAAGGAACTAATCAAGCAAAATTAACTTCTAAGGCATCACTTCTCTAGAGTTGGATACCAAGTTGATCACCGTTGAAAAATATGAGTACAAACATCATTCCTTGACGGAATAAATATCAAACAAGAACATCAGTAAGTCATGCCCCCATCTTATCTTAACCCTCTGCGATCTTTAATAATAATAATATCAAACAATATTTACATCAGATAATTACATAGTAACATGTGATTTTAACAATAATAATATTCGTGATGATGATAGCACAAAAATGTTAATTTTGATGTAAAGGAAATGCTGAAGTGCTACCCAAAGTTAATCAAAGAGGGGATACCCCATTTCTTAAGCACTTCAATGCCACATTTATCTGAAATATAAATTTCAGTGTAATTTTTTAACTTCACCTTGCAACATATGGTGAGTTCCTTATCCACGTCAGTCTCAAAATTATATAAGTAGATTTTAGGACCTGCAGAATAACAACATATGAAAGAATTAATCGGAAATTACCTTTTTGCCAAATACTAAATGAATAAAGTTGAGTATATGTTCATCAATGTCAAAACCATGTAAAGAGAAAGGAAAGCCAATGCTAAACCTCTTTCGAGTTAAACTTACTGCAATTATTTTGAATGTACATCTATTCCAACATTGCAAGTTACAGCCAATGATTTGGGTTCAGTAAGAGTAAACTCCAACTAGAGTCGTACATAGTTTCAATGCATATAAAGATACTCACCAAAATAACAGTATCATTGTCATCAGCATGCATCCACTGAAAAAATAACGGGAAAATGCGCCTGAAGTGAGCTAAAAGCATAAGACCAACTCCATTAAATAGCAAATCAACATATTTAAGCCATGCAATGCGGCGTTCTTTGCTTCTGGGCTGGCGCTCCAAGTGACTTAACATTTCATCTAGCATCCTTTCAAACCTACTCAAGACAATGATAGATTGAAGTCAAGATGGAAGATCATGAGACCATGAATTCTCTCCCAAGAGGTAAATCCAATTCTCTATTTGGCCCAATTACACATGCAAGAGCTAAAGAATGGAGTCTCTAGCTTCTATGAAGGATAACATAAATTTGAGATGGGTTACATTCCTGAGTTATGAAGAAACTCAAATAAATAATCTGCTGGAGTGTTCACTCATATGTCCAGTACCTATTTTGGGCTGAAATAAAAGCATTTTGAAGGAAGATTGAAGGGCAGATACGAAGAATTATGTGAAGCAAGTTTTGTCCTCCTTTTATTTAAGTATCAAGTATGTTATTGTAATTTATTTTGGTTAACATAGCTTTTCTTTGTACAATGAAGGTAATGAGATTTGAACATACACCTGATGCAAACTACTCAAACCCCCCACCACCAGACCAACAGTTACATTATTGTAATTATAATAACTAAATGGACTCAAGTGGAGCATTTTATTTTAATCATTATTTATGTTGTGGTCTGTCTATCAGTGAGTGGACATTGATGGACAAAACATTACAAAAAGTTGTACCGACCTTTCAAATTACTTGAGTGAATATTATTCAGATTGCCTGATGCAATTCAACCATAATTCTTAGCTAAGCTTATTCTCTTGCTTTGTGGCATGTTACCCTAAATTCTTATCACTCTCATTTTCCTTCCCTTTTCTAGACTCTAGAGTGTGGCAAATTCAAAGGGTGCTCTTTAGATTGTGGCATTTCAAACTTATCACCCTAAAGTTTACCAAATCTTTTTCTTCCTTATTTCAATTTCTAGGCATATAAGAAGATAAACTAAAAATTAGTAACTTTGAAGCCTCATCATTGACCAAATTAAAAAACATATATGCAATATGCTCAAACAGTTAAGAGTTTAAACACCAGGACAGCCTATTATTCCAAGGCCAGTGATATTGAGCTGCAAGATTATGGCTTAGGGGGAAAATTATACAACTTTGCCCAAACTAAATAATATCCTCTCAGGTGGTAAATAATAATCTTCACTTGTGCCACATAATCAAACAAAATATCAGAATATATATTGACTCTCTGTTTGATGAGATCAAAGGTCACTTAATCAAACAAAATAACAGCTGGTAAAAAAATTAAAAACATTTATGCTCCCTCAATCCATTACAAGCCAAAAATTTCTTCACAAAAACAGAGCTATGTATTTGTCACTCCCTTCCTAATAGTTAAGCGTAGAGAATCAGGACTAACAGAATACAATCAATAGGTCCAACAATGTACCATATTTCGGAAAACTGTGTTTCATGACTAAGTCTGAGTAACAGTGAAGAACCAAATGCATTTTCTGACTGCATAAAGACATAGTGATTCATGGTTGAATTATACCCATTTTCCTCCTTATTCAGATAGCTAATCATTCCAATTCCAGAGTTCCATATAGTGTTTAACATGTGAAGGTCAT
The DNA here is from genome assembly GCA_037954105.1 of Canavalia gladiata. NCBI lineage: Eukaryota > Viridiplantae > Streptophyta > Magnoliopsida > Fabales > Fabaceae > Canavalia > Canavalia gladiata. The sequence goes on from CM075668.1 coordinate 14,914,908, forward strand.
AAAATATTCGTATGAAGCTAATAGTGTCTAAAACAGAAGGACATAGGAAGGAAACGGATCAATATACCATGGACTACGGGGATTACTTCTCTGAGTAAGAGTCACAAGAACTACTGACGCCTCAACTACATGGTGCCATATCTCATCATCAGAGGCTGTATTCTGGCAGCAGGCATCCAGAATCACATCCACGTACCCACCAAGCTCAGAAGCATCCACATTTTTCCCAATATGTGCGAGGCTAATCATGCCCTGTCTCTGAAATCACACAGGAGAAAAAAGTCACTGCCAAGTGAACTATTTTCAGATTCCAGTCCCTTCCACACACTATGACTCCGAAGTTCCATCATAATCACAAATCAAAAAAACACACTATTTTCATGCCCATGCCCCTGCCTATGTTCAAGTTTCGGTTGCAATTACAAAACATACCTTCACTGCCGGCGACCAATGATCAGCAGCAGTCAGTGCACAAGGAATCACCAATCCACACAACTTGCCCAAATGAGGATAATCAACCTAAAACAAAACCAACACAACACCCCCCACCCCAAACATCTCAATGTCTCAGCATGGACAAATTACAAAACCAAAATTAAAATTTGTCTTATTTTTACACCTAAAAAACAATAAAATTATCAAAACCCTACAAGGCTAGTACCTGAGTAACAAACCATCGAAACTGAAAAGCAGCAAGGATGGCGAACCCAGCAGGGACTCTCGCTGACGCTGCAGAGAACTCATGATTCTCATCAAACTTATCAATGGAACTCTCCTTAATCCTCTCCTTCATGAAAGGAAAAACCTCAGCCATCAATTCCAGCATCAACCTCTTCTCCGGTTGAACCAGGTCAGCATTCAAACCCAATTCGGCAAGCCTCTGGGAGTTCCTGTCGTCGAAGACAGCGAGATACGCATGAGAGAGGTCGAAGAAGGAAGAGGTTGCGAGAGAGGAAAGGTTATTTGGAATCCACGAGAGAAGGTCCGAAGAGTCGAAGGTGGAAGAGGAAAGTAGGGCACACGCGAAAGCGAAATCTTTGATGGAAGAGTGGATGGAGGAAGAATGTGTGGTTGGGAGAAGGGGTTCGAGAAAGGCTTTGACGGAGACGTTGGAGCTTCGGTGTGGAGTGTAGGGGATGGTGGCCAGAGACTCTGCGATTCGGCTCGATAAACGAAGGAGAAGGTCTTGGAGCGTCGAAGATGATGGTTCCGACATTTCCCCTTAATTAGGGTTTCACTTTCGAAGTTTCCGCCACCAACACCGCCACACGGCAACTCTCCGGCTTCTAGAAACGACGTCGTAGTAAGTTTGACATTTAAAAAATCATCCAACGGTAACGTTTCATTTTTGCCTATCTGCTATGCGGCAATGACCAGGGTGCTACAATGCTAAAAAAAAAAGGTACGTGTCAGTGCCTGGGAATGTGCTTTCCCTTCCCATATTTGTTGAACGCCTGTGTATTAATACATATAACCATTATTTGCACTTTAATGAATTATGAAAAATAAAAAAAGAGTTGATCAAAAGTATAATTATGTTTCAATCAAATTATTATCTAAACATCGTTTAAACTTAAGATTAAAAATATTATATATGTAATCATAATGATTTATCTAATACAAAATACAATAGAATAATTAATATTATTGTTATAAAATTATTAAATTTGTTTAAAAGTAATCATAATTATATTACAAACATAAGCATGACCATTATCAAATTTAAGAACATTACAAACAATCCAAATCATCATATTCGTCAATTTGAAGCTTTTAAACCGCCAAATTCATCAACTTGAAGTTCCTATATTGTATTTCTTAATTTTTTTTAAGATAGCAAATGTTTATCTTTTAATTTTGAATATTATTTGTTCCAATGATATTAATAGATATTGGAACAAGAAAATTAAGGATTAGATTATGTACTTATGAATAATAAACATAAATTTAATTGAATAAATGGATTAATGTGATATTTACTATCCTTCTTTACTTGTTTCGATCAATTTGAAACCTAAAATGATGAGATTGAACAACCTACCTTCAATATTAAATGTAGATTTTGAACCAATTGTTAAAATAGGGATCACCAAAATATTTCGTTTCTCTGGTTTTGAATAATTAATCGCATTCCTTTTTCATGATGAGCCATAACTATTAAAAAAATTGTTTACATTAAAACGATCTAAATTGCATTCCATCTCATTGAAATTTTCAATCGAATTTTCCACTACTCCTGTACTTTTTAGGTTAATATTCCTCAAACATTGAGTAATATATATATATATATATATATATATATATTGTTAATTTCAATTGAAGAAAAAAATTTATAAAATTTATAAAAGAACTCCTAAAATTTCAATTTATATCTTGGATTCAAAACAATAACAATCCAGAATAATATGAATAATAAACCAATATTTATCAAATTTGGTAACCATTTTTGAAGTTATATTTCTAATTTGACATAGATGCAAAGGAAACTTTATTTCACAAATCAGAGGAATAAATAAATTTGATGTATGATAGTGTTCTAGAAAATATTTTAGTCACACGATTAAAAACTTCCACCTACTACAATTTTTTTTTGTCAGTTCCCACTCACTCATAGACAAACATGTAAACAAATGTTCTCTTATTTCCAAATGAATAAAAACATCTTTGTAAGTCAATGCAGCAACAGGCATTTGATAAGTAAAATTCCATCTAATCTTGGAGTCAAAAATGAGTTTATGTGACAGAAACTTTAAGTTAACTTGCAGAATGGTTGATGTCAAAAATAAGTAAAATGCTTGTTGTCTTCTGGGTATGGTTATCTAAAAAGCAACACTACTCCTAGCCTTCTCTGTGCCATCTCCAATAACATTCAAATCGTGCCGAGCATAAAAATAGTTCAGTAATTCTTATTGCTATTTATTTTACAAATTTAGAAAAAAAGAACTGTAAAGTATGAATTTTAATACTTTGTTTGATAAAAAGAAGTTTAGAGAATTTTTTTAAAAAATTTTTGTATGGATTTTATTTTTTAACCTTTATTTATTTGTATTTGCCTTATATAAAAGAAAGGAATTGAATTTTATAAAATCTGTAAAAATTATTTCATCTTTCAAAATAAGAGAAAGTAAAAAAATTATTTTATTTATTTATTTTAAATTATTAAATAATTTTTTAAAAATTTAAAATAAATACTATGTCAATAAAAATATAATAATAAAATTAATTTTTTTAAGTATAATTTTATTTTTTAAAATTTATATAAATAAAAAATTATATTACTAATTTTTTTTTCACTTTATTTAAATAATTTATTTATTTTCATTTTAATTTTTATTCTCTTATTTTCTTCTTTCCAATTCTTTCATTTTTCTTTTCTATTTTATCTAAACAAAACGTAAAAATTAAAAGTATAAAATAATTATTTTTTCTATATCTAAAATTAATATATGTAAGAAAATAGCAATTATATAAAAATAAAAATATTTTTATAATTTCTATTTATTTAATTTTTAAAAACAAAGAATATTAATAAACTTAATGAAAAATTAATTATAAAATTAAAATAAAGATTAGAACAAAAAAATGCTATGTATAAAGAGAGAAAAGGAGAAAAACCATATCCTATTAAAACAATTGATCATAATAAAAAGTATGAACAATTAATATAGATAATTAATTTTATTTAAGTGGTTAAAATTTAACAAAATACACGTAATTTTTTTAAAATAGTCGTATAATTATTAACTAATAATTTTAGCTATTCAATCTATCATTTTTATTTTCATTATTGTCCAATATTTTCATAATATGCTTCCTATGTATAATACTATGTCCATTCTTAATTATGTTTTTCCCTTTATGTTGAATATTACGTCGGTTCCTTGTCGTTAAATGTTCCCAAATTGACATATTTTTTATTGAGTATATTTTATAAAGAAAATATTAACATCGGCTTAATTTTAAGCATTTAAAATTAAAAAGTAATTAATACTACAATTATTCAAGGTGAGGGTAGACACATTCCCATAATTCTGGAATACGCTCTAGTGCATTTTCCAATCATCAATGTAGTGAGCTGCAATGATCATATACCTTTTCTTTTAATTGCTAATATCCACAAGTCTATTGTCAAAGTATTTTTTTTTTATACCATCTTAGATAATACGGTTTCATATATATTTTACTATGTGTTATTTGATAAGGAAAACCGTATAAAAATGATCCGTGAAAGTATTAAATACTTAATCTATATTTATATATTTCTTTAATATGATAAATATAAGTAATAAAAATTAATATTTGTAACACTTATTAAAAATTAATGTACGTTTTATTAGTATTTATTTTACAAATTTTTAAAAATTATAAATATATTAAAATCATAATTAGTTATTTTATATTAATGTATATTTTTGTTTTTATTTATTTATAATTAATATATTTAATGAAATATATTTTAACAATTTCTAAGAATTAATGTACTTTTAATTGTGATTTGATTTATAATCTTATAAAAAAATAACTGTAGAAACAATATTTGAAAAATTAATATTATAAGATAATGTATATTTATTGAAATATAGTATTAATTAAGCATTAAAAATTTAAATTAAATCTGTATTATTTAAATATTTTTCATTAAATATTATAAGAATACAATTAAAAGACAACAAAGTTTATAAATAAGTTAATATATGATTTACTTATATTACAGTAAGGTATATTTTTATTTTTATCTATTTATGAAAAATAAACTAATAATTTTTTTATGATGTGTTAAAAATTATTTCAGTATTTATGATTAGTATCTGTTTTACAAATTTGAAAATAACTGTAAAATATAAATTTTGAAAAGTCAAAAGTATAAAATGATATATATTTTTATATGTAGAATTAATATATGAAATAAAATAGAATTTATTTTATAATTTATCAAAATAAAATTTATAACTTCTATTTGTTTAAAATTTAAAATAAAACAAATTTAACGGGTATCAAAAATAAAAAATATTAATAAACTTAATAAAAAGGAAAAATAAATAATAAATAAGCATAAAATTAAAAATACAAAAATTAGAACAAAATAGATCATAAAAATATTATATATAGAAAAAGAAAGAGAAAAAAGGAAACGTATTTTATAAGAAAGCTTCATTGCAATAAAAAAAATATTTACAATTAATATAGATAATTAAATTTTATTTAAAGGATTAAACTTTAAAAAATTTACATAATTTTTTAAAATAACCATATAATCATTGACTATTAATTTGAACTATCTAATTTTTCATTTTTGTTATAATTTTATTCTCAGAATATGCTTCCCATGTATATTATGTTCATCCTTAATCATGTTTTCCCCTTGAAGTTGAATATTACTTCGGTCCTTGTCGTTAAATGTTCCAAGTTAACATAGTTTTTATTGAGTATTTTTTATAAATGAAAATATTAACTTCATCAAGATTATTTTTTTATAAAGAAAATATCAACATCAACTTGATTTTAGGCATTTAAAATTAATAATTTTTCATTAAAAATAAAATTTATTACATAAATATTTTCTTTACCAATTAAAATTTATTAATTCAAACAAATAAAATTAACCTTAAAAACTGTGGTTAACCAAACCGTTTTAGGAAAAGTTTCTCCCGTGATTTAGTATGGAGAGTATGATTGCTCTACTGTTTTTTTAATAAGTAAATGGAACAAGCTTGTTATGTAGTTCGTCTGAAATGAATCCATTACGATATACTTATTTCTAGGGAAAAAGAAAAATCGAAAACCTTTTTTCTTAAATCATTATTTCCTTAAAATAACATCCTCAAACATTCTAATGTTCAGTACCTTCAATGGTAAGCCTGCTTCAGTAGGGAGGAAATTAAAGATGAAAATAGTTTTACTTACTTGGTTCGAACCTGTCGCTTTTCCCGTCATAAAAAATTACCTTTAATTGTATTAACTTCAGAATAAAAGCTATGTTAATTATTATGTTTGTTTTTGCTTTTGTTTCAATTATCAGGCCTCTCAATTATATATACTGATTTTTCTACAAATTTATAAAAAAAATAATCCTAAATTTCATAAAATTTGTATAATTTTTTATTATATCTCTTTATCATTCATATTAATTAAGTTATTAATAATAACTATAGATAAAATAAAAAATATATTTAATATTTGATTAATATTGTAAAATTTAAAATGACAATCAAAATATAACAAAATCCTCAATCATAACTTCCAAGAAAAAAGGCAGCAAGATACCCAGACACTAGAATATTTCTCAATCTTATAAAATTGTATAAGAATATAAAATATAAAACAGCATTCAACAGAGAATGCAATGCAAGGCTATGGCATCAACTTGGAAAGATGCATCTTGCAAATCACGCCTCCATTAGTCATTACTGAATGTGCATTGGATAAATAAACCACACAAAATTTGCACGCCACACATATATCAGCAAATATCAGAAAGGAACAAGTCACGAGAGAAAAAGTAAAAGAAAAAGGCCACACATACAAACACTTGCTTGACAGACCAAAATATATTAAAAAAAACAAAAGGCAACAAAAGGAACCAACTTTCAAGATTCTGGAACAGAGGCTGCTGCCCGTTTGATTGATGCAGACTTAGTAAGATGATTATAGCTCCCTTTCTCCTTAAAAAGCTGCGAGAAATGGTGCTTGCAATACAAAATGCCCTCAAGGGCTGCATAATTCGATGGAGTTATGGGACAACCACCGTGTGAGCACTTGAAACATGATTTGTGATAGGCCTGCCCTTCCACTGTTACCTACACTCAGAAGAGAGATATATCTTTATAGATAATAACAACAAGACCAAGACATTCCATTCTTATTCAGGTTAATTGCAGAATTGCAGATTTATAGTAATTAGATTTACATTTACTTACTCATGCAATTATAGACAAATAAATTTAATATAAAAGATGGGCATCAGTGGATTCTTTAGTTTGGTTATAGTATACTATACTCTTTCATTTCAGGTGAGCCAACCCCTTACCGGAGACTCTTGTAACTCATCCGTGGCTTTCAATTAGAATAAATGGTCATTGAGCCATTGCTAACTTGAATCAGACACATGCTTTATTATAAAACTACCCCGAGTTCGAATTTGAGGAGATAAAGTCTAGTTTACTCTCCCTCCCTCCTATTGGCAAAAAATTAGAATAAACTGAGAGAAGAATTTAAAACAACATTAGAAGTTGATATTATCATAAACACAAGTTGCCCACATTACATGCCTAATAATTATGCACTTCGGATCTGGTGATTGGAAATACTATCAGGCCTACTTCATCTCCAGTTTCGGTTAACATGGCAAAACCAAGTTACCAGGTTTAAGTCACTTTGAGGATGGAATTCATTTTGCAGAATTTTTATTATAATTACTAATGGGTGGAGGAAGAAGTTCCAAAAGTATTCTTATGCAAATGCAATTTTGCTTTCTTGACTAGTGAGAATTATGAACTAAAAGTATGAATTTTTTCTCTACACATGTATTTCCCAGTAAGATAAGGAGCCATACCAAAGCCTATTTGTCCGCCAAATAGAAAACAAAGTTCATACTCCAATTATTTTGCACATGATATTTTAGGAGGCAGTAACACATATTGCTTTTATTTCACAGAACCATGAGTAGCAACCAAAGGCAAAAGGTCAAACTAATACATGTGATTTCCTGCTGGCAAGTCAGCCCAAAACAAATCAATATTTCCACAAAACGACACAGAGGCACTATATACCAACTTTCTTTATGCTCAACTTATCCCCTTACAACTTCAGAAAGACATCAATGTCAAATGTTTTCATTACTTGCATATCATACAGCTAGAGAAGGAGGATACTCTAGTAATCAACAGGATCTAGATGGGACTTGGGAGTAATAATTAAGTTCCTTGCTCTTAAGGCCTGAACATCCATAAACCCCAATTTGTAACAAAGATATTTGTAACTTTATAACGAATATCATCAACCAATTTATTTCTGAGATTTTCGAATCCTACCTTCTCCAACGGATAAGCAGTTTTGCCACATGTGGCACACTTTTCTTGTGTCCCAGAAAACATGCTCGCAGCTTTACTCGGGGACCTTGTCTGGAAGGAACAGAAGATGCCACCAGTTATAAAATGATACCAAATGCCATAGACCTATATATCGCGATGAAGTTTGAAAAGGGCAAAATTATCATTTTTACCAGCTCAGGAGTTGTCTTATCAGCTAGCTTTGCAGCTGTTCAAAATGAAAATACGAGCAATTAAAGAGGCATCTGATTCAAAAATCAAAAAACATAGATTTATCTTGAAGAAGAAAAATAAAACATACGTGACTGGAAGTTCTTGCTGAAGGTGCCAGTCTCCTTGAAGAGCTGCTCATAGTGAGGCTTACAGTAAAGAACACCTTCCATTGAGGAATAGTTGCTTAGCTGAAACAGAAAGATCATCAACAACAGTCCGCGAAAAAGTTTAAAGTCAGACACACAAAATTTTACCACAAAAGGTGCTCAAAATTACTAATAGGAACCGATCTATATTGTTAAAGTAATCCGGTGAAGAGTTTACACTCCAAAAACTCTTACTTTCAGTATGCATACCTCATTTTCTTTTTCTGATGGATACATGTATTATAATCTTTTTAGTTTACCAACTTGGATCCAATAAAATCCTTATGGGAATTTTACATGGATGAACAAGGATCTTTAGCGAAATCTAACAAATATAAGAACACAAATTTGAGAGTGCAGAACAATATTGATATGCTATCAAAACAATAATGCAGCTAACAAAACCAAGCAGATAGATTAAACAAAAATTAATAACAAAACAAAAACTACCTTTAACGTTCCTTTACAGTGAGAGCACCTGAAGCAAGCTTTGTGATAAGCAGTGCCATCAGCAGAAAGCTGATCAACGGGATACACCGTTTTCTCACAAGCCTTGCATTTTTGCTGAGTACCAATAAAAGACATTGCTGTGGCTTTTTAGATCTGAATTCACCACCAATTCCAAATTCCCAACGCAGTGGATCGACTTCGGAGACTAGCTAGATTTGCCTGTGACAATAACTTAGCTACTAGATGAACCAAAAACACGAAGAAGAACCCAGCAAATAACAATAAGAAAAAAAAAAAAAAAGAGGAAAGAAAGAAAGATAGTAGAAAGCAGTTTCAGCCAACGGTAAAAAGGGGGTCAAATTTTGAAAGCTAAAAACACAACTTTGTGTGAATCTGTTTGGTTGAGAGAAACGTTACGAGAATGAATTGATGTGGATGTAGAGAGGAAATAAAATGCTATAAAGTTGGCATAGTCAAAGTGGATATTTCAGCATCGGAACAAACCTCGTGAAAAGAAAGTGAGAAACGGTGGATCGATGAGAGAGTGTAAAAGGAAATGTTGTTGTGATCTAAAAACTTTAAAGCTGAAACCCAAAGGATAGAAGAACGAGTTTACACGTAGCTCAAGCCTCGGCCTTCAGCCAGGTAAGGACTTGGGACGATGAATATCATTAATATATATTGATATGATAAATGATAGCAAAACATATCATGGTCACCATAATCAAAATAATACAATAAATAGAACAGAAACGGAAGAGATTTTCATTGCAAATCACTGTTGGGAACCAGAATGTAAATATCTTCGCTGGCTCCATAAACACTTTTTTATTCGTTCGGTAGAATCCACTAACACCTTTTTTTTTTCCGTGTCTCGATGCCATGGTCCATGGGCAACAACCCAATCACCACCAGGAAAATTAGTAGACTTGACTTTTTAAAAAATAAAAATAAAAAAATAGAAGCATTTGTAAATTGCAATTCGAGAAATAGAAGCATTTCTACCATTTATTAAGGAAAAACAGTGTTTCTAAAAACTAAAAATAAAATTAGAGCATTCATGAGTAGAGATGGATCATGATGGTTTGCTTTGGTTGTTAAATTGGTCGGCATAATGAGAATTGATTGGGTAGGTATATAGGTGAATGCAATGTGAACTTTAATTTGTAATTTTCACATTCAATAAAAAAATAATAATCATAATTTTCTCAAGTATCCGTTGATGAAGAATTATACTAGAATCGATCCGGCTATGGGAGTTTGAATATTATGCATAAGATTTAAAAATATTTTTTTTTTTGTATATCCAAAAATATCCATTGACGAATTTCAGACACTTGACCCCAAAAAAATATAATTAGGAATTAATTAGTCTGTAATTATATATATATATATTTAAAAAAAAATTTGCTACATTATTTGAAAAAAATGATATGTAAGGTAATGTATCAGTTTTACCAAGTAAAATAAAGGATAAAGGGTCATGTTTAGGGATTCTAATTTTGAAATTTAATACAGTATTATAATTTATCCATCTTTATTTTACTTTTTTAACTTAATGATCAAAATCTTATAAGTATGCAATTCTATATTTCATTCTTATATATAATATAAAAATATATTTAAATTATTTTACATATTAAATAAGATATGGGGACTTTTTAATTTTTAAAAATTTCTTATTACAAGTACAAATATTTTACTCTGCATTTGGATGAATGACTTAACATTTTAAAGAATTTACTTTTTTAAAAAATTTAAATATTTTTAATTAAAATACTTTTATTTTAAAAATAATTTGTTTGAACAAACAAATTTAAATTTTTTATATTTTAAATTTTTTGTTTGGATGGAAAATTTTAAATTTTTTTGAATAAATTAATTTAATTTTTATTATATACAAAATTTTATTTTTGAATATTTATTAAAATATAAAAATAATATTAATAAATAAATATATTAAATCTATTTTATTAATATTATTAATAATTATGTTGATTTGTGTATAAAATTATTTTAATATTTTTATTTTATTTGACAAGTATTAGCAGATTGGAGTTTTTAAGAATAATTCATGTGAATTTCTCATATATAACTAATGTATATAAAGAAGAAATGATTGTTTTATTAGAAATGAGAGTTTTATAAAAATAAATATTTTTAAATTAGTTGCTTCATGTGTATGTGGAGAACTTGACGTCAATGTCATGAAAATTATTTTTGTTATGTTAGTTCAAAATATTTTGGTTGGATAAAATAATTTAATTTAAATTATATTAAAAAATAAAAATATTTAAAATATTTTATTAATATTAATATTCATGCTGATTTAAACATATTAATATTTTTATTTATTATTTATTAACATTAATTATTATAAAAAAATTAAAATATTAAAAAATGGTCAAAAATAAATTAGCTAAATTTTAAATATTTAATTATTTAAAATATATAAAAAAATATAATTTAAACAAATTATTTCATCATGTAAAATATAAATATTTAAATAATTAATATTTTTATTATTTATAAATCATATAATATTTTATGTCATTCTTCCAAGTCTTTCTGTACTATGTTGTTAATCAAGGTATATACAACTGAGTTATATAAATTAATATATTAATTAAAAGTTAAAATTATATCCAAATGAACATAAAAAGTATTTTGCTTTATTCATTATAATAGAGAAAAATTTTAGCAAAATTTTCATTATCAAAATAATTTTAAAAAAAATTAAAAATTTAATATAATAATATTAACTTAGAATAGAAAATTTTTGAAATTTATAACTGGTAGTAAAAAGAATCTAACTTAGATATAGCTGTCAAAATATAAATCCTCTTCTGATTGATTAAGAAAGTTTTTATAATTGATAATTTTTGTAAATTTTCAATCAACCGACAATTCCTATTTTTTCTTATAGAAACCTTTAGACATTTGGATCACGCTTACATTCTATAGCCATTTGTGAATGAATGAATCATTAATAGAACAAGCAGGGTCTAAGAATTTTGTAATATGTTTTTACACAAAAATATTATTACTTACTAATGAACAATAAAATATGTTTCATTAATAAATTTTTGACAATCCACACTCAGCATATGTTCAAATTTTTTATAGGTACACACATCAAGCTATCAAATTAGGATTGAAAATATATATTTGGAGTTGGACATAATCCACTCACATTTGAATTGTTCTAAATTTTTTGTATCATGTTATATTGTTTTCTACTAACAATATATACTATTTAGTTAAATTTGTTGTTTAAACATTTTATGTATGGAAGAACTATGAATAAGAGATATTTGAATCATATTTTTCATATATTTTAAAGGATGATATGAGATTTATTTACAATTGTTTATACTTTGATCATTAAAGAATTTTAAAAACACATAACATTTTTATTTTGATTGATTAATATTAATAGTTTGTCATTACTTATTTAATAATCTTTAAATCTTTTTTTTATCGATTCACTTTAAGTTTTGTTATGTCTATAATTAATTATGCAAATTGATATTAAAATAAATAGTGTTTATAAATTTGAACAAATTTAAAAAAATTCGATAAGATAAGGATAAAGAATCCATATCTAAACAAATGATTAATAACCAAAAGAATAATAACTTATCATGAAAAAGAAACAAAACAACCAAAACCAATAAAAAAAATGACATCTACCACTTATATAATAATTAGCCTAACAAAAAAAAAAAGAACACATCTATGATTGAAACCTAAAAATAATTCAAATAAACTACTATTTCATGATATTATAATTATTGGTTATTTTAATCTAAAAATAAATTTAAAAATTAAGATTTAAAAAAAATACAAAGAAATAATACTTTTTTATTTTTAATAAATTTTTCTTAATTTTATATATATATATATATATATATATATATATATATATATATATATATAAAGAGAGAGGAAGTGGGATAGGTATATAATGAAAATAATAGAGTTTGAATCCATAATTCTGTATAAATATTTTTTATTATTTAACCAACTTTAATGATTTTAATTTCATAGATTTTAAAATTAAAAAAAAAAGATAATTTTATGTGAATTTAAAATTCTAATTTAAATATAATGAATAAAAATATATTTTATATTATTATTCAATCAAAGATGATTATATAATATAAATATATAATTTTGTAATATTTATGTAAAAAATTATATTTATAATATTTTCAATACACGATGATATAAAAATACGTGTTTATTCATTTATTTTTGTAAATTTAAGCTATACTAATATATTAATATGATAACTGTCAGAGTATTTATTATGATCAACAAAATTGAATATTATACTTTTATCATATTTTAAATCTATAAAAAATTAATATTTATAAATTTTTTCTTAGATTATAATATATTAAATTATTTAAAGTTAATAAAATTAAAAATTAATATAATTTTTGAATTATTACATTTTTTTATTACTTAAAGTGAGTTAGTTTATCCTTTTTGAATAACTCTAGTTGAATTTATGTTTTGTCTATTTTTATTGTCCATCTTATCTACATTAGAAAATGTTTAAAGATAGACGTAATGAAATATCCCTTTTACTTGAAATTAGTTTAGTGAACTCCCAATTATCTATTGAGTAACCCTATTCATTTTGGTTTCACCTTTTATTATTGTTGACCTCCATCTTAACAAGTTCGTTAAGAGTCGAGTTACAGTGGTAACATCGAAGGAAATAATATTTCATTTACAATTTTATGTATTAATTTTATTTGTTTTATTACGGTTCCAGGATTAGTAGATGGTTGTTAGCTAAATAACACTGATGTTACTATGGTTTTAGGTATTATCTCCTTGGAGTTCTAGGCAACTTTTATATTTAAATCCAAAAACATATAAGAAAATGATATTTCGTTTAAGGTTTTTATTCATGTTATGTTGCTTATGATTTTTGTTTAACAAAGTATGTAGGTTTGTTTCTATTTATTTATGCTTTGTTGGTATATCAATTTTTTTCCATTTTATTTTCTATAAGCAAGGTGTTTGTTAATTTGAACACATTTGCATTGTAGTTGGTACACATTTGTATTGTAGATTTTGGGAAATTGATAATGCTTTACAACATATATCTTTATTATTAAGTGAAAGAATATTTATAACGATTATTATTGTTTAAAACCTATAAAATGTTGATAATGAAGATCCTGATGAATATTGTTACTAAGAGAATAAAAAATTTAACTTTGAATGAGATATAGGGGTAGAATTTAGTTTAAAAATTGAGGTTGTTTATTTTTATTTTCTATACGCAAGATTGAAGGAATTTTATGTCACAAAAGATGAAATAGGTCGAGATTGCATGGGTGGTATCAATATCAGACAAATGAGCTGCAATTGCAAGGGATCTAGACACAGGAACATAATATAAGAATGAATCATGTCAGCAATTCAAGATCGTTAACCTAAACAAGTTGTGAAGCAAAATTTTGAGTACAATTTGATCACAAGCGCTTAAGTGGAAAATAGTTAAATTTATTTATACACATAATCATCCATTGATTTCAATAGATTGAGTTCATTTGATTCTTAGTTATAGGTCCCTTAATGATAAACACAAAGCTTAAGTCAATAGTTTGCATTTGCATGGTTTAAAAACATCGCATATTTTCGAATTAATGTTAGGACAAAAAGGTGAACATGGTAGTTTGAGTTTTTGTAAAAAAGACTTATATAATCACATAGATAGAGAAAATCAAGACAAAATCAAAGACAATGATGCATTTGTAGTGTTGTATTATTTGCAAGCTAAATCAGATAACAACGACATGGATTTTTTATATTTTTACAACTACAAGTGATGGTAGATTGTAACACTTGTTTTAGGCTGATTGTAGTAGTAGAATTGATTATGAGTGTTTTTAGGGATGTTATCTCTTTTGATATGACTTATAGGAAAAACAAGTATAATTAACAGTTGAAATTTTTGTGCATACAACCATAATGATGAGATAACTATTTTTGATTTTGCTTTAGTTGTTGATAAAATTAGTGAAACCTACACATGGGTATTGGACACTTTTTGTGAAGCAATATTTGATAAACATCTTAATGATGTTGTAACAGATCAGATCATACAATAAGGAAGGCTGAGAATAAAGTATTCCCTGATTGTTTGCATGAACTTTGTGCTTGACAAATCTAGAAGAATGCAAGTAAGAATGCTAAGAATAATGGGGATTATGTTTGTTCTTAGCTTGAATAAATAAACGATAAAGGTTTGGTAAACAAAATATTATTTACCCTAAAGAAACAAAGGACCGTTCTTGTAAGTAAAAGCATACCAAGAAAACTTAGCATAATGTATGCTCTTTTTGTCCTGTATGTAAGTGCTAATAACTTTTTTTTCTACATGATAAGACAAGTAAATAAATATATGTTTCATATGATTGGAAATTGTGAATATTAACAACTTTCAAACCTAAAGAAAACATGTAGTTTAACAACATTGAAATATCTATTGCTGCATACAGTTTTGGAATCATAAACAAATATATTAATGCTATGTACTATTTATTAATACTTAGTTCATTTCAATAGATTAGTTGTTGTTGGTGTGAAAATGTATGAAGGCAAGTGCACCTTATCGTTTTACAGAGTAGAGAGGGAGTAAGAGTATCATCTCCAAAGGGATTTGGTTCAAATACTGAATTCCTACTAGTCCACTAATTGAGTTCAAGTATGCGAGTGCGTAGGCAACGCGATCCTGCACGCAGGCGACGCAAACAGAAAAATAACAAGATTCACAGATTCTGTCACTTAATCTGAAACTCTGTTCCAGTTTGCATAAAACAAAATTAAAGTACGTTCAAAACTAGCTAATACTCAATGAACAATCTGAATGGGTAAGAAATCAATGAATGGAAGGTATTGGGGTTGAATTTCACCAAAACTTCCCTTATGTAATCCTTGGTCATTACGTATACTTAAGATAAACGGTAGTTGAAGATCGAATTCACAAATTATTGATTAAAGGTCAATCCCTTGACTCAGCAATTCTTCACTGCAAATTAGGAATTCTAATCCCTTAGCAATTCCTAATTTGCAGTGAACCTTACGTTCAAGAATTCAAACGATCTCACAAATGCGAACCTCTATCCCTAGAGTCTTCACAATTATGTTATTCAATCCCAGTTCCAATTCTAAAACCAATTTTCCAATTGCGAAGAAGAATTTTGGTTCAATTTATAAGTGGCCAAGTTATAAAAGCATTAAGCAAAGAGATGAATAATCAACGTTTAAAGGAAAACAATCTTAAATAAATGCATCATCTGGATTACATAAGATCAATCAATGATTCATCATTCCCCAACAGGGACTTAGTTACACATAATGATTCAGAACGAAAACAGGGGAGAGGGAGAATTGTATGAGCATGAAGACAAGCTGCAGATGCACTTTGGCCTCAACCCTAGGATTCTTCCTTCACCCAGAATAGAACCAACGTCTAGGAAAATGACGGCTCTATCCTCTGAGTTTGCGCTCTGGAGATAGCTCGGTGAGTAGGGTGCTTGATGCCCTGTTTTCGTTCTGTTCTGGGCTTTTCATAGTTACTGGTCTGTGTCGTCGCGTGTCCAACGCGGCCTAGCTACGTTGCTAACGCGACACGACTAACAGATTGCTTCTTTCCCTTCAAATCTTCAAGTGCTCCACGTGAGTTCAATTATGTTGACAACGCGGAACCTGTGATATTTTGCAGAAGTTAAAACACATTAGATTTATGAGAAATTATCACCCAAAAGATTTTAAAACTGTATTTTCCAGATTGTGCATGGGCTCTTCAGTTTTGTGTCATTTTCTCATGTTTTAATGGTGTTTTATGCTTCAATTACTTGCAATTACATTAAATTATGTTCCAAATAAATGTCTTATTAGACACTTATCAGTTGTCTTCTATTTTGGCATATTTATTTATTACATGAATGAACTTTTGGTGACCCCTAATATAGATTATTGTCAAAGGAAAAAAGATAATTTTCAATGTTTGGAATTGAAGGAATTTGGAGAGTAAAAAATAAGATAACATCAATTCTACACAAATAATTTTGACTAGCACAATTAAATTTACAACATTGAATATAATTTCTTTTTTGTGATAGGTTTTTGATTTGTTGGCATGCTTGAAAATGTATGAAATAAATTTAAAGAATACACCATTTAGTGGCTAGTTTCTTCCAACATCTTTCACCGTAAGTATGCATTCAAATTTATTTAAATTACTTTCTTACAATTATTGACATCAATTTATATATATTTTGTAACAATTTATTTTATGTGACCACAACATGTCACCTCATATGATGAAAAAGTTTTACCAATAATGTTTTATGAAATATGGTAACTATGTCAACAAGGTCAACCAAATATTTTTTTCCGCTGCTTCAATGGATGATTTAACTTTTAATACCTTAACATTTACATTGACCACTTTTTGTTCCTATTATAAAGATTTACATACCTTTGAATAGAAAAATGAGCATTCAATTTTGCTTGTCATTGACGTTTCTAAAGAGAAGCTAATCATGTTTAATTCATTACCATTTGTTAAGAAGTTAGATGATAGAACAAGGGCTATAAAAAAGTGGTAAATTTTCATACTTTCCTTGCAAAATAGATTTTCATGATGAATTATTTAAATATATCTAAAATCTAATTTATTTTACAAGCATGGTTTTTTGAGGAATTGTTCAATATTGTTGAATTCTACTAGTTTAACATTACAAGGAAACCACTTATGTCTAATTATGACATAGTGATGTCAAATGAATTAGTTGTGCAAGATAAAGAGTCATAAGAAAGCACTTTTTATAATATATGACCTTCATTTAACAATTTATAATGTACTTTGTATAACAAAATTGTTAAATATTAGAACAATTGTAGGATATGGGTGGCCTTTTGGATGACTAACCAGTCTAATATTGACTTCAACCTTACTGTTAGTAATTTATTTGTCAAGCATTTAAAGTTTTTTCATTTCAATTTTTCTCGTGTTAATATTTTACAAATGAAAACTAAGTTTTAAAAATTTTACATATTAAACATATTGATTATGAGACTAGGTTGAAACTGATAATAAATTTAGTTTTGAACATTAAAAGAAGTCATGACTAAAACATACCAACATCTACAATAATACAAAGAAACAAGTAAGGGACCATAAGACTTCTAATTCATCCATTTGATTTTGTTTAACATTATTTAAGATGGTCAATTACTTTAGTTTTTAAAAGTTTATTTTTAAGGATGAAGACAATATACATTACTTCAATATTTTAGTTATCTCGGATGACATATGATATTTCGCCCACTTCATATTTACTTATTCTTAATATGTAACCGTTATATGTATGACATGATATTATACTATGTGTTTTTTATGAAGTTATACTTTTGGACTATGTCTAACTTGTAAACTCAAATTAGCGAACCAAATAGGAGAGATGAAATGTTACGCAAGAGCAAATAAGAAAGAAACTGAAATATTAAATGGACGAGAAAACTTTATATTTATTTTTAAATCAAATTATTCCAAACAAATACGATACAAACTAGGATAATAAATGGCATGAAATTTTTTTGAATTTTTTTTTCAAAACAAATAAAAAAACCATGTTTATTGAGTTTGTATCACATTATAAAACTAAATAAGCATTCATTGATTAAGTATCATGATAAAACACTTCATTCAATCTTTGTAACTAATATTCCTTCATAAACTACTAAACTCATTCTTTCATAAACTACTAAACTCAACCATAAAAGCACATCCACTGTATTTCTCTATAAACTTTTTTTATACACTTAACCATCGTGAACAAATATTTTCTAATATAAAAAAACATTACAACCGAACTTTTTACAATCCCACGTTAGCAAACCAAACTTGGTAAAACATTAAAATGTTTATTTTTCAAACATATCTTTATATGTTTAAACAGAAAAACTATTGAATAAATTATTCTTTGGTCAATATTGAAATATGAAAAATCCAAACTTTAAATATATATTTTTTACCATATTACAATTTATGATAAATTACCAAAAGTGGTAAGCTTTATCATAAAAAATTTCATTGCTAGTATTAAAAAAGTACATAAAATGAAAATAATCTTCAAATGCATTCCCTCCCACTCCTTCAATTCACTAAACAAACCTTGCAAAATTTTCTATCTCTCAAACCTTCATACTCAATCCTCTTTGCAAGTTTGATAATTGTTTATTCAATTTTTTTACATTCACCACGTGCACAATTAAACACATGTCCACCCAATCATAATAGATACATCCCTACAAAATGAATACAAATATAAGTATAGCACAAAATAATTATACATACTAAATAATAATTGTATGTACATAAAAAGTGAAACCATACTTGCGAATTATTGACATTTAATTGCACATTTGTGGTATCTTCTCCTAGGATTCTTACAAGAGCATGAATCCTCAAAATATAAACTTTTCCACAATATCACAACCTTACTTTGCTAAATAATGCATTTCCATCGATATAGAAATAAAATTGAGACCCTGTTTATTAAAACTAAATAGAAACAAAAGGTGAAATAAATTTAATACATAAATTATCAGACAAAATGGAAAAATACCCTCGTTTAAGGAATAAATCTGGGATGCTTAGTTGAACATGTATTCCACATATGAACATCTCCACTTCATCAAAGGACGGATACTTAGCTAAACATCTAATTTAGAAATACATTTATGAAAACAACCCACTATATATGTTATTAGTTAATTTACCTAATTACTTTATGAACACACAAAATGTAGTATATATGAAAATGAATTTACAACACATATGCAATAAAAAAGGAAACATATCAGAATAAAGTAAAAGTTATCATCCTATTAATATATGTTTATATAATAATTTGACCGATTAAAAGTAATAATATCAAATATGTACCTTATTGTCTAGGAAAAAAAAGGATTATTATAAAAACACAATCATTTATCTCTATATTAATCATAAACAAAAATAACTCAACACTAAATCCTAACTAAGTTTCTATATAAAAAAAATCTAAGCGAAACACATTAAAAGTTAAACAAAAATAGAATAATTACCATTTATTTATTTAACCGTGAAAAAAGACATAACTCGTCTTAGCACATCAAATGTTAATACAAAAAAAAATCCTAAAAAAACAAAGTAAAACAAAAGATATCAAAGAAAACACAACCTATAAAAATGGACAAAATCACATAAAACATAACACATTCTACCATTTATCCATATACAATTATTAAATAATACAAATTATAAACCCTAAACTTTCAAATTTGTTAAAAAAACCAGCTAGCTAAGGATGCTACAAGTCTTTAACAAAAAGTCTTTATAAAAAAAGAACATTCATAGGATTAACTTTACACCCAACCTAAAAATATTTCATTACTTCTCTCAACACACAAGAAATTACCGTTAACAAGAGAGATGAAAATATAAACAAAAATGATCTTAGAATTAAAATAAATTTACAAACATTTCTTTTTAGCTATTAACTAAGGTTAAGTAATTTTTTTAAAAAATTATAAAAAATAAATTAATTAATTATTTTAAAAGATATTTTTATTTAAATTTTCATATTAAAAAGTTAATTTAAAAATAAAAATTCTTTTAAAGGGTTTATTATAAAAAATTAATTTATCATGCAATTGATCATAATAAATTAACATTAACACTTAGCATGTTAATATTGATCAATCTCACTAAATATACGTTATTTTAAATTTGTATAGTTTACTAAAAAATACTTAAAAATATTTATAATGATAGTTTATTAAATTTAAGAATTTTATTATAATATAATTTTATTATAAAAATTTAAATTATAATATAATATCATTCAATCATAAAATTAAATTAAATTTTAAATATTTTAACTAAATAAATAATGATAAACTTAATTTATTTAATTTTAAAATAAAAATTATTTAAAAAATCAAAATTACATATAGTTTAAATTAAAATATTAAAAATATAATTAAGGTATAGATATGTTTTATCTCTACATTTATGTAAGTTATTATTCTAATTTTTCAACTTTTTATAATTATAATTTTCAATTTTAGTCTTTGATAATTCTTAAATGACAACGTAGTTAATAAAAAATTATCACATATTAATTATTTGTATGATCATATAAAAATTAAATGATTTAAATATACAAATAAAAAGAAATTTAAATAAAAAAGCTGATACAAATATAAAAACTAAAATATATTTGAATTTGTAATCAACTGTATAATTTTTTCTAACTAATCATGCCAATGCAAAGAGAGGGGAGAAAACTTTTTTAGTGCACTAGAAAAAGAAATTTCAATGTATTAATTTGGAATATAGTTTTTAGTTTTTCATTTCTGAATTTTTAAAATCTGGAATACATAGCAGCATATCTAGGCTGAATAAAAATGACAGAGGAGTACCCAAACTCTCCGTTAACCTAAGAAAGAGAAGTCGGAAGAAGATGATCGGCGTAGGAAAGATCAAGCAGTATAGTAACGTCCTCGACAAGCCCCTCACCAAGGGCAAGCAAGAGGTGCTTTCTATACCCTCTCCCAATTCCCAACTAACTCTCTTCACTCTTTTTTTTTTTTTTGGCATCCCAAAATCCGGGTCTCATCGAGGTTCACGGTGGTGCTTCAACCGTACCGGAAGAAGAGCGAGTATGAGAATGCGATGGACTGTGGTTGTTGTGTTTCCAGGGGCAGTGATGAGCGTAGCTCTGGCCAATTCTCTTATTTTGTTCTTCTCTGATTCCCTTTCCATCGCTTCATCAATAATACAGATCTCGCTTTATTCATCATGTTGAAATCCAATCGGAAACACTTTTTTGCCTGTTGTTATCATTATGTCTTCGGAGTGCGGTGGGTTACATGTTTCCATGGCTAATTTGATGCGTTGCTGCAGGTTAGTTTGAGCGCATTTGCGTTCTTGTTCTCGGAGCTTGTTCAGTACAACCAAACGCAAGTCGACAATATTGGCGAGCTCGAACGAAGGTTAAAGATCTTATATTCTTTATTGCATTCTATGTCTGAAGATGAAGAGAAACGCCAGTTTGGTTTTGTTTTAATTTACCTGTAGGTTTTTAATTGGGAGATCCTTGGTGTGTTTCGTCTGTTGTATATGATAAGTAGGAACTTCATAACTGAGGATGATCTGTTTCCTTAGATCCAGGACTGCAAACACTAAATCTAACATTTTAATTATACTTCAATATTGCGTTCTGTTCTTTATTTGTAACTTATGATGCTTATGTGAACCAAAGATTGAATTGGCTCAAACTACTATTTTCCTGATGCCTTGTCGATGTTATGTATTTATTTAAATCGATTAGTATTATACTGATATTTAACTCTGTAAATTCACCAGACTGGAGGATGCTGGATATGCTGTTGGGGCTCGAGTTCTTGAGCTGCTTTGCCACAGAGATAAGGTAATGTTGCTGTCACATATTCTTGTAAAAGTTTACCTCATCTATCATGACCAAGATTCAATACAAAGGAAATACAATTAGGCAATCCTGGACCCTGATAAAAGGGGATACTGGACTACTGTTTAGGTTTCCCAGCAGTTTCCTCTCCTTGAGGGATTCATCATTCAAATGGTATAATCAGTTCTACTTCCATATACCCAGTATAAAACTATACATTTATATTTATGTTTCGATCCCTGAGCTTGAAGTCTTAGACGTGTAAGAATTTTTTCTGTCAACATTGTTTCCATATGATCTATCACTTAGGTTCAATTCTTTTATCAAAGAAATGAAGGAGGGTGGGGGGACACTTGTGTTCAGGTCATCCCATATGATATCTGAGCCCGGGCCAGTTTCCTAACCATTTCTATTTTCTACTCTATATTCTATTTGATTACGATTATTTGACATTGACAATTTGTTACCAAGAAAATTAAGTCTTATTAAAGTTTGTGCAATCCTACTATCCATTATTACAATCAATAATTCTTAATTGAATCTAGACTAATATAAGCATCATTTTTATATTATTTCTGTCTCCAACAGATTCGTCCACCCTTTTCTGTCTCTAAGAGAATTCATGCACATCCATTGTTCTGTGAATACTGTTTTGTCCATTTGATATCGTAGTTGAAAGATATGTTACGGGGGATAAAAAGAAAGTTGATTCTGTCTTTGAAAAAGAAGTAGTTGAAGAGGGAATGGATGTTAAAAGGTCCATAATAGAGTTCTCTAAAGTGTTGGTCTCTGAAAGTTCAACCAGCAAACGGCAGCCAGGACCAAGAGGGCTATTCTTGAGTTAATTCTTGCATAGATCAAAGCTCTGATACCACTGTTAAACATGGCAGAGGCTTAAGAAAAATAGAAGTGAAAGAGTATTTGGGAGAAATTCACATTTTATTCATCAATCTTAAGCATTTTAAATAGACATACATCAGAAACAAACCAGAATATAGAAATAGGAATACATACTAGAAAAACTGAACTTCATAAAAATCTGAATTTCCTCCCAAAGACTTGGTAAAACATAATGTCTAGTGCCTACAAACAAAACTGTTGAATAAGAAATATTGAAATAATTTTATCCAACAAGATGGCTTTTAAATTCATTGGGTTACTTTGTCGATTGTTTGTGTATATTCAACATTGGCACTTGCTTATTTGAGTTTGGCCGTGAGGCTGGAATATTTCTGGATTTTTGCATGAGGTTAGCATTATTGATATGGAGTTATTCTGGAACTACAGGGAAACAGAAGGGAGACACGGCTGTTGGGTATTCTTTCTTTTGTACACAGTACGGTGTGGAAAGTATTATTTGGAAAGGTGAGCTCTATTATCAAAATTTTGTTTTTATTCCCTCATCCTGTTATGAACTTATGGTATGGGCATTCCAAACTGGCTAAAGGTTCTGTAAATTTCCTTGTCCATGAGAAGAGAAATATACTCATTACTATCTTGAAAATGAAATTATCTTAGCTGTGAAACGTGCAGGATAGCATTAAATGACAAGATAGAATATTTTATACTACGCTTTTGAAAGTTATGATGGTTGGCTTTAGCAAGCCTGTTGGGGGGGGGGGGGAGTTGGTAGTATTTTAATTGCTTGGACCCTTGAGGTTTGCCTTGTTGTGGTCCTTGGGACGAGAAGAACTGATTATCACTGCCAAGTCAAAGACCTTGTAGATGTTGAGCAAATAAATATATTTTGGTCTTATTTTACATTATATTGGTCACAGTGTTGATTTCCACTAATGGATGTCTATTGAACTGGCTACAGCTTCGGTTCTGGAGGGCATATTGGGTCAGGTTGATCATCTTCATGTCTAATTATTTATACAAAAATCATCATTATATTGATATGAAATGCATTAGAGATGTGAAACACAAATATAAAATGCTTTGCTGTGAGAACTATTCAATACCCAGGCATATATTTTATAGTTATAAACCTAATCAACGGTGTAAGAGATGACTTGAAAATGATGTAACATTAGTACCATTTTTTGTAGCAATCAAACGCTAAATTTATCTTTGTGGAGACGTTTAAATGCAGAAGTTCTTGACTAATTTTTATTCTGTTATGGTTGTACTGTATTTTCCTTGGAATGTGTAAAGTTGGCAACTATCGTAAATTTTTAGCTGCTCCCTAAGTTTCAATGTTTTGTTTTTTATTTGTATGTTAGATAGCTGATTCACTTGAGAAAGGAACTGAACATGAAGATGAATACATGATCAGTGAAAAGGAGCTCCTAGTAAACAAGTAATTTCTGTCTCAGCATTTTATCTGATTGTTACAAACAGTGGATTTTTGTTCATCAGTTAGTAGTGAGCTTATGGATCTCTGCTTTATAGATTCATTTCTATTCCAAAGGACATGGGGACGTTTAACTGTGGAGCATTTGTTGCTGGAATAGTACGTGTAAGTGCTTTGCTTTGTTCAGTTACCGTCAACTAGTTATCTGACTCAGACGAGTGTCCAATCATTGGTTTTATTTTGTGTCATTCATCAATGAAGGGCGTTTTGGATGGTGCTGGGTTTCCAGCTGTTGTAACAGCTCATTTTGTGCCCATGGAAGGTCAACAACGACCTCGGACAACAATTTTGATAAAATTTGCTGAAGAGGTAAGTAAGTTGTCATTGATCTTACTTTGTCATATTTACGCCCATATATTCTTAACTGATAGTTTTTTCTATCTTCCAGGTGTTACGTAGAGAAGCAAGATTAGCCTGATGCTTATACCAAGCATTTTCAATTAATATATTTGTTTGTAATGCTGTGCACAGATTTGGAATTTTCACTTCTGCATGTGAAAAGTAATTTAGGATTTTCACCGGCCTATCCTTCTCAGCTGCCCTTTAAACTATGTTTTTTATTCTAATGTATGTTACTGTAGCACTTTGGAGTCGAGGAATTATCCTTACTGAATTATAATGTACAAAAAATGTCGTGTTGTTGCAATTAATTTCAATTTCTCATTCCGTATAATGTTGAATCGTTGGTGATGACACGGAGGAAATAAAGCTTGATTTGCTAGCTTACACTCTACTACAGAAATTCTAGAAGTTAGGTCTGTCGAGGGCTCTTAGCTCCCTTGTGTGCACCCCCACAAAAAGAAAACTTGATTTCGGTTATAGCCGATGAAATCTACAGTATCTTCTTGGAGGGAACTTAGGTAGCGATTGGTAATTTGTGTTGGATGATGAAACATAACACATTCTGTTCAATGTTTGTTATATTTTTAAATAGAACAGAACAGAATATGAGATTAAAATAGACAGCATTTTGATCTAGAACTCCAAGTATTGTCTGGTTCTTCAATTAAAATTAGAATTTCGATTTGATAAATAATAAATTTTAATTACTAAGATAAAAAAAAGTAATTATCGAGATGAAACATCATTTAATTAAATAATAATATTATATTTAAATTTCATTATTTAAAAATTGATATATCTTAATTTAATTAAAAATAAAATGTAATATATCTTATTCAATTTTATTTATAGAGTAAACACGGGGTCTTTCACCTTTTTAATATGTTACAATTGCTCTGTGACTTTTTAAAATTAATTTATTAGTCTTTGACTTTTTAATATGTTACAATCGATTTTTTCTCTATTATTTTTGTTAACGTCGACGACATTTTAATCTTGACAAACCACGATGTTGGCTAAACATGGATAACAAAGGCTTTATCCTCTCTCTCCATATGTTTTATTATATATTTTTCTATCTTGTTTTTTCAAAATTCTTAGTAACAATAACAATTAATTTTTAATATTTGTCAATAATGATTATGTTATTAGCTCCATTGTCGTGGTCACATACTATATATGTATTGTATTTGCAGGTTTGACAGAAAATGGAAGAACACATGATCACCTTCCCTTCAGCAGGCTTTGCTCGCACTTTTTATTATTTTTTCTTTTTCTATATAAATTTTTAAAAATATGATATTTATGTAATTCAAAATAAAAAATTAAAACAAAATATTTTTTGAAACCATTATTTTTATTGTTTTTTTATATAAATTTCTTAAAAATAGAATAAAATAAAAATAAGATGATATTTTTATAATTAAAAATAAAAAATTAAAATAAAAAATTTTCTCAAACCATTACTTTTGCTGTTTTTTATATAGATTTTTAAAAATAAAATAAAAATAAATGATATTTTTAAAATTAAAAAAAAAATAAAACAATATTTTCTCAAACTAAACTTTCATTGGTAACTTCTCTTTAGAATGAATTGAATGTTTTTCCTATCATTATCTATCACATTGTTGTCTTTGAGCAAAATTTTTAATAAAAGATATTTATAGCTAAAAAGAACATTATCATTTATAATAATTTTATTTAATTTGAGCAAAATTTTTAATAAAAGATACTTATAACTAAAAAGGGAAAATGGTCTATACCTTATCTTTACATATGTACTCATTAAGAGCTTGTGAGATTGCTGCTATTATGGTTAAGAGTTTGATGTTGGCGCTATTTCAACCTAAAAATAGTGGATTCATGTGAATGGAAGGGTTCCAGAGTTGTTGATGAATACATGGAGTTGTGTATGCGTCCCTCTTGTTGCAAGTGAGGTTAGGAGCCTATGATGTGAAATGAGAGCCAATAAGTGAGAGAGGTGCTCCCATGCAATGTGAATCACCTTAGAACCAAAGCTTCATGGAGAGGATGAATGGAGGGGAGTAAAAGAAAGAGATCTTATGGTTTTTTTTATAGAAAGAGAATGAATCGTCAGTTTTCAATGTTTAGCCAACCTCATCGTCTTTTAACTTACGCGATAACCTACCTCACACTTAACAAGTCACATATCACGGACTATGTTAACTGATCAAGACGAAGCAATAAGTACACGAATAACGAATCAATTTTAAAAAATTAGCAACTGATTTGTAAAATATTAAAAAAAGTAAAGTATTAATTTGTCTGTATAGTCTTTATTTATATGTCAAATGCTAATTAAGTTTAATATTTTTGTTCACTTCCTTGAACACATTGAAAATTTTTATTTAGCATATTTTGTATGACGAAAGCAACATGTCAAACAGGTTAATTGTTTTAATTTCCGAAAACAAGAAAGAAATATTTTACACGAGTCCACCCATCATAGAATAAACATAATAAATAAATGGCTACCAAGACAGGTAAATGTTTTTCTTTGTTGGCGTTGGCATTAAACTCAAATATCGCTATACAGCTCGTCTCCAAGCACACATATCTATGGTTGTGATATAAGCTTTTATTTGCCAGAGGAAATAATATACTTCCAAATGCAATGGAGATATGCAATCTTACTCACATACTTTGTCAATATTGAAAGTTTCTAACAATGAAACTAAACTATCATAATTTGGATTTCAAGGAGAAATTTCAATCTCATTGCACAAACCAAGAAAATTATAAAAAACGGACCATACATGTTTTTAAGTTGAATTTAAAATATTATATGAATAGAAATTTGATCAAATCTCAATCATACAATGTAATGTAGGTCTTGAATACTACACAGTCCTTTCAAATTATAACACGCCGATCATGCATTACATATTGGTGATTTAATCTATTAAATAAATAAGTTTTTTTTTTTTTAATGGAATCTGAATCACTCAGTATAGTTCTTTGATAGTGAATGAGAATTTTTTGTTCGGAGAAATTCTTATGAAATCCCATAATACTACACTAAATTCACTAAATAACGTTGATAGCATAATAGAAATTAATGATTCTTGTTTCTTTTAGTTTCTTACATTTAAATTGCAATCTCTAACAATCAGGCATTGCTTTGTCCATCATGTTTCATATTTTAAACTCTTAAAAAATGATTTTAAGCTTAATTAATATTTTTAGAATCTAATACATGTAATACTTTTTTTAAAGGATATTTTTACATTATTGCTATCACATTTCTTTTTTTTTTTCGGTCAAAACTATCATATTCCCGAATTAAGTCAAGGTATCTTCACATTTTTTTTAAGAATATGTTACCGAGTTATAAAAAATGTCCATTGGTTTTTGTCAATAAAAAGTTCAAAAAGACCTTGTGTTCTCATCCTGGGCCTTAAACAGAGTTGGTCTTTAGGCCCTCATCAAACTAAAGGGCCATTGATGGGCCTGGTTTGTAATTCATAATAACAAAACAAGGAATAAGACGAGTTTGAAGAGGTTTCAGAAGGTAATCGCAGGGGAAAAAGAGCATCTCTCGAGTCTTGAGTTTCCGAAGCGCTTAGGACGCACAAATTCACGTTTGTTCCAAATGCAGCATTGTTCCTGAAGTTCATTCAGGTATAACACTTCGCCTCTTCGCTCTCACTTGCTTTCAACCCTTATTCCTCTTTTCCCCGAATACTTTTCAACTGTAATAACTCGTCCTTTTTTTCTCTTGAGATTTTAGTCCCATTATCACTGTAACCCATTCCCCCCCGACTTTAATTCCTTTTATTATCGGAACATGCACCTGCATGTAGTACAATCATAAATTTTATGGCTCTGTTCCTCCGTTTGAGGTTGGAAAATATCGTTTTTTTATGTCGAATTGATATTATAATTCACCTTAGAAATGAAAAGGGTTTGTATCCACTCAGGAGTTATTTTTGGTCTGTATCTTAGAAAAAAAGGAGTTATTGAAGCTATTCTTATTTTTGGCTTCTAAACAAGTTTATTTTGCTTCTAATATATTCTTTATGGTGTGTTTGGTAGGGATGAAAATGGAGTATGTGAAAATAAGGATGGGAGCTTATTGTATTGAATCAAATTTAAGTTGGTTGGTTTGGTTACTACTTACTAGTTAATTGCTTGTAAAAACTAGCTGAGCATTTTCACTGTCCAGGGATGTCCAGTCCAACTTCAAAAGCTACTTGGACACCTGGATTCCATAAAATATTTGTTGATTTGTGCCTTGAAGAAACGTTGAAGGATGAGCCTAGGATGCGTATTACCAAGGCGGGTTGGAGGAACATGGTTGGATCCTTTTTTGCAAAGACTGGTGTGAGATATGACAAAAAGCAATTTAAGAATCACTATGATTCTACCAGAAAGCTATGGAAAGTATGGGTTAAGTTGACTGGTGATAGTAGCATGAAGTGGGATCCGGAAACACGGACTTTTGGTGCTTCTGAGGAAGACTGGCGCAATTATGTAAAGGTATTATTTGTATTAGTTATTATTGTTCATCTGATATGGTAAGATATCTTCATGGTTTGGATTAATAATAATGAAGCCATTTTGTCGCAGGCAATCCCAGAAGCTGCACAATTTCAGTCTAAGGAAATCCAGTTCCTAGACAAGCTGGATATCATCTTTGATGGAATACATCAAACTGAGGAAATGAAAAGTTTAGCCAGACTCAAGTTGCTGAATGGTGCAACTGCTACATCTCATTTGCGAGGAAAAGAGCGAGAGAAGAAACGTAAGAATGTTGGGAGGGATTGTGAATTAAATAGTGACATTATGGTTGACTACACGCCAACTCCAAAAGCCACTTGGACACCTGCATACCATAAAATATTTGTTGATCTATGCATTGAAGAAACGTTGAAGGGGAACAAGTCTGGGACACATTTTACCAAGGAAGGATGGAGGAATATTGTTGGATCCTTTAATGCAAATAGTGGTATGAGATATGACAAAAAACAAATTAAGAATCACTATGATTCAACCAGAAAACTATGGAAAATCTGGGTTAAGTTGATTGATGATGATAACATGAAATGGGATCCAGAAACCAGTAAGTTTGGTGCATCTGAGGAAGACTGGCACAATTGTATACAGGTATTCAGGGTAACTATAATATTCATTTAATATAATAAAATATCTTCTTCATTGTTTTGGACTAATAGTAATGCATTCATTTTGTCACAGGCATTCCCAGAAGCTGCACAATTTCGGTTTAAGGAAGTCCAGTTTTCTGACAAATTAAACATGATCTTTAATGAAGGTATGCCAACTGGGGAAATGATAACTCCAGCCAGGCTTAAGAGGCAGAATGATGCTTCAGCTACAGCACGTGGAAAGGAGAGAGAGAAGAAACGGAAGAATGTTGGCAGGGATTGTGAATTAAAGAGTGCCATTATGGTTAATGCTGTTCCAATTAATACGATTCCAAGTGAGCAAAGCATGTCCAGTTCATCATATCCCAAGGTCAAGGCCACTTGGACCCCTTCAGTGCACAAGATCTTTGTTGATCTATGTCTGCAAGAGACATTAAAGGGGAACAAGCCCGGGACACATTTTACGAAGGAAGGTTGGAAGAATATTATGGAATCATTTTATGTGAAATCTGGTTTGAGTTATGATCGATTACAACTTAAGAATCACTGGGATTCTACCAAGGAACAATGGAAAATTTGGTGTAAGCTTACCGGCACTGGTTACATGAAATGGGATCCAGCTAACCAGAAATTTGAGGCTAGTGAAGAAGATTGGACCAACTATATACAGGTATCTTTAATCACTGAATGAGCTTAATTTGTATTCCATGCATGTTTCCAAATCTTAGGGAGATTCATGATTTCTACTTTTAGTCATAGCATCATTATGGTTTTGGTACAGGAAAACCCAGATGCCGCACAATTTCGCATTAAGGAACTACAGTTCACTGACATATTGGAAGCCATCTTTAATGGAACTACAATAGGGGAGACTGAACCTGCTGTGCAAAAGAAAAGTGATGATAGCGTTATTACTTTTCCTTTGCATGCAAAAGAACCAGACACAGGTGGCTTGTGTGAGAAGCCTGAATGTCTTTGTGATGCTGTTGCATCAAGAAATGGTGTGAGTATTCAAAAGAATGGTATTGCAATTTCATCCACCGAAGGCAAACGCCATTATAGCATTGGTGAATGCATTGAATGCCTTGATAGAATGGAAGAAATAGAGCAAGGAAGTGATCTGTACATGTTTGCTTTAGACGTATTCCTTAAGCAGGAATATAGGGAAATTTTTCTGCAATTGAAAACGCCTAATCTGAGGATCTCATGGCTGCAGCGGCTTCAGTCTGTTGGTCCACCTTCACTCTAGTTTTTTATTTTTTATTTTTTTCAATATGTATAGTGCTTCATATAATGTGGTTTTTAGGCACCGGTCTGCACCGTGCATGGTAATTAACTGATCATGTAAATTTTCAAGGGATGGTATTACAAATGTGACAAGGTTACTCGGAAGCTTAAAAATGTACATGAATAACTTGACTAGTTTAATAGCTCATAAATGGCAGTGGACTAGATGAGTTTATTTTTCTCTTGTCGTCTTACAAACTTAATATTATTTTAATGCTATTTTATTGCGACTAATTTTCCATTTGTAGTTGGTCTTAGATCAGAGATAGAGTGCTCATTCACAATCTGATTATTTCAAAATCAAGGTCTGTAGGTACAGGGAGACAATTCTTTTTTAACAATCTGTTTTCTTGGTGGGGGTGGGACAGCAAAGTGGGTTAAATAAACAGTGGAACCAGGTTAGTGGCAGCTGACTCCCCAAACTGGGATGACTTTATGGACTTTTGAAGTCTGTGTTCATGTTTTTTTTTTTCTTCTTATGTTATATCAATGTCCATATTCCAAGTTGCAGGACCTTGTTGATGATTTCGGGAGTGACGCTCGAAAGACCGCAGAGAAACTATATACTCTTTGCCTTTGCTTAATTTGTTTACTATAATTGATTGAGGGTTTTTTTTTATATATATATTTTTTAAATTTTGGAAGAATTGATTTTGGTCAAATTTAATTTTAAGAAAATTGATTTGCATCTGCTTGTGATGATAATATAACATGTTTAGTTCAAAGAAGAAAAAGAAAGAGTTTAATGGAATGAAGGGGAGGAAAAATAGGAGTAACATTATATTCATGTATTAGAGGAGGAAAGAAGAGGATAAATTAAATTTTTAAAAGTAATTTTGTCATCATATTCTTAAAAATTATTAATCACTTCTTTTTTCCTTTCAAATTTCTCTAATGTTGGAGAGAAGATAAAAATAAAGAAGGAATTTTGGCTCCATCATTTTGTCCTCTCCCCTTCTACTTCTCAGGAAACAAAAATACACTGTAAAAGTAATTTGAAAAAAAAATCGTTTTGTTTGGTTGATAAAATAGGATAACTTCTAAGGTGTAAATTAAGATATAATTTGAGTCTCACACCTAAAAACCATTTCTGCTCGACAGAAAACTAAAATTGTTATTTCCCCTAAAATCAATTTTACTCACCTCAAAATTTTGAAAATATAAAATATTTGCCAAACAGCAAAAGCGTCCTATCCCTTTTTTAAAGGTTATCCAAACAGGTGTTCAATAAAATACTGAGGAATAGTTACACAAGTTGTACGTGATTATGAAGCCGCTAAGCATTCCAAAGGAATATGATTTCGAATATTTCAGTAATTTCCCAAAATTCTAGTAACTTACCATATACCTCGCATGTGGCCATGCTCGGATTACTAGAATCGTGGGCGAGTTGAATACTTAAAAAACTGAAATATTTTAAATGTGGTATTTTATGCATATTAAGCATTAAAATGTTAAAAATAATGATCTTTTTAAAAGATCGCAAAGTATCAGGGTGCATGATTGCTAATAGGTACTTCTAGTGAAATTCTGCATATCACAGCTTGAAAAATAAAAGATATTTGATAACATATTATCTTACACCTAATTAAAAGCAACTCTATCCTCATGAAGATCATGGAACTAACGTTTAGTATCTATGCTTTCTATCTGATGCTCAAACTTGTCACATACATGGTCTGGCAGCAAAAAATTTCGCATTCCGGAATCTGTAAAGCTCAAAGCATCCATATGGCTGCTTATGATGCTTTTTATACGGAAGCCGTCCCTCTGTATCACATTCCTTTGCCTAGAAAAGTACTCATTCCCTTTGGTAGAATCCAAATCTTCTCTGCAAAAGTGTAAATAATTGACAGTATAAAATTCATTTCTTATACTGGGGTTTTGGAAAGTTAAGATAACTTAAAGTGGTAGTCTGGTAGATAACTAGATATCAAGTTATATTAATAGCATCTCTAAAATGTTTCTAAATTTCAATCCAAGAAGAGCAATTTCAAGCATAATTGACTGAGAATCCATAAGACTTAGCAACAAGGCTAGATCTTTAGAAAGTCTCAACCCTAAACCTGGAACTTTCCTTATGCCTTATCTTGGATATATAAAAGGAACAAAATCACCGTACCTCATCATCAAGGCAGACCAACCTCTAAATCCTGCAGACCCAAGATGATTAGTCGTGATATTTCGTTGTGTTCCAGGCTCTCTTGATAACAAAATTATAGACCATCCACCAGCTTGAAGGTATGTGTATAATCTTAAAACAAATGCAAGCTTTACATTCTTTGCCTCTTTAATACAGTTGCTAGTGCTGTCGTCAAAAAACCTACACCGAAAGATACTCCTTGTGAAGTTACATGCATGCAATGCAGCAACAGATAATGAAGTTCAGCATCAAGTTGGAAGAGCTACATAAAGGGTGTTAAATTAATAATCAGTAGACCTTTTATTAACAGGAAATATAAATTGGTAATTTGATGCAATGCAAGTTGGTGTAATAAACCACTAATAAAACATTTAAACACCACAATATGAGTTGTATCTGATTTGACCTTCTTTCAATACTTTCTATTATCCTAAATTAGAGAGCATTAGTCGCAGGAGATTACCTGTGAAACAAATTGGAGGAATAAGGATCCTGAGGGAAAATGTCATCTATGTCCATCAAAACCACATCCAAACCATCATGTGAAGGTCTAAAACTCTTGAAGTAACCATCAATCACAGACATAGTCAAATCCAAGTCTCTAGCATATTGACCTCCTTTGATATACTGTACAGCCAGGTCTCTGCAGATGTTAGGAAGATTATATCCTTCTAAGTTATTCAGCTCAGCATGCAGAGAATATGGCCTGCAATAGCTGTAATAATCATTCACATTCAGAAGCTCAATAACTCCGGAATGTTTACTTTGACAGGATTGCAGCATAATCGCCAAGGAAATCACCAAAGTAATTAATAGAACTCCAAGAGTGACAAGTGATGCGACAAAGATTGTTGCAGTAAAAGATTTCATGAAGAATCCTGACTCTATCTCATAAAGGCTTCCTGTCTCTGTGAACAGGAAAGAAGAAGTCATAATTGAAAGGTGCTAAAACAACAAGATATCTGAGGACATACTCTATATTATAATCTGCCACCACTTCTTAATGCTAAATTAGTCCCAACTTGAACCAAATCAATTAATGAGCTCGATTTCCTAAGTTTTCTTATTTTGGGGTGGGAGGGAGGGGGAGTTGTTATCTTAAAAAAAAACTACATTTTACAAGTTAGTCCATGTTTGGATCAGTTTTTTTAGGTAAATAATTGCTAATTTTTCAAAAACTCTATCACAAAACGAGTAAAAATAAACTAAACCAATCATGCACTTAATCCATTGATAAAAATTGCATGAAGTTAAGTGCATGGGATAATTACTGAACTCCAAACATTAATCTATACAAGGGTAGGCTTTACAATAGATCATGATTCTTTTTCATTCATTTGGAACCAAAGAGTGACAAAGTTGGCCTTACATACCAGAATCATCTGAGAGATTATGAACAGAGTACTGGTGCTCCATTTGATGGGCATAAGCAGACATAGCTTCAATCTATAGTCCAGTTCAAGTAACCCCTCCAGTTTGCTTCCACTTGTCAAAGGGATAACCTATAATTTAACACAGATTCGTTTGGTCATCATTCATAACAATAACATCAATTTCAAAAGCATCAACAACAATTTTCATTGAGGGGGCAAAAAAGAACAAAACTTTAGTCTCAAACTAGATGTGACTTGACGTTTTCTTTCAAAAAGCATGTAAAAAAAATCAGTTTTAAAATTTCAGAATATGTAAGATTCAAACTGGGTCGACCAAATTTTCAGCTGAAGCAGAACAAAAATTGGTTCAGATTTCAGAAAGAGATGAAATAAAAAGGGTGCCATGGAAACAGCATAAAAACGAAGGACCCAGTAAGAGAATTAACACAAGACAGAAAAAAAAGGAATCAATTGAGAATAATAAATGCAAAAGTAAGTGGGGGATTTAGAAAGCGAGTGAATGAGGAAAGCACCTGAGAAAGACAAAGACATGACTGTGAGTCAAAACAAAATGTTGAAGAAAAAAAGATTTTGATTAAGAATGCGAAAAGAGATGAATGCGTTGAGGTGAGGAGGATTGGAAGGATATTTTGCCGCTTCTCTGTTGAATGAGCACACCAACCGAAGGAAGCTTCCTTTATCTACCAGCGTCTTTCGTTTGTTTGTCCCTTTTGCGTGTGAATTTCAAGTGTGAATTGTGAACTTAAGTGTCAACTTCTCAAACACAATTACATACACTGAAAGAAGAACGGTCTTGTGAGCCAATGTCCTTAAGTACCATCTAAGAAAACAATAGTGAAATTTTTGTTGTTGTTGAAAATACTATTAGAACATGTTAGAAATTATGAATTTAATTTTTATTCTTTAATTAATATCTGAAAAATATTTCTTATCATTTTTTAAAGAAGAATACTATTAATATAATTTTTTTAACATACTCTTAAACATTTTTATTATAATTGGTTATTTTTTAAATATAATAAAATAATATTTTTAAATGACGAACTTACCAATCAAATGATTTAATGTTTAAAAAAATAAAGATATTTTTTAAATGATCAATTTACCAATCAAATGTTTTAATTTTTTTAAAAAAATAACCAATCATAAAAATATATATTAAAAATTATACTTTAAAATATAATGATAACATTTCTATTTTAAAATTAGCATAATGTGTAACAACATTAGATATAATTAAAATTTAATAAAATGTATTATTCATATTATCATTTAATTATCAATTATTAAAAAATATTAATTTCTAAAAAATTAGTTTAAAAATTATTTATGATTATTTATATTGATAATATATTAAAATTAAGCTTATAATTAATTTTTAAAATTTTTTACCCTTTTCCATATATACCATCTCAAAAATATATCTTCAAATTAAAAGAGACAGATATTATCCACTTTTAATGTTCAAAAAGTATTTCTTTTACTCATTTGATTTTAAAAATTAAAGATAACTAACAAATTATTTATGTATTTTACAAATTTTTAACTTATAAAAATTAAAAAATCGAGGTTGATTACACTTACTTTGAGGTTAACTAAGTCTCTAATTATACTTACAAATTTTTATTTAAAATTACATTTATATCCTTTACAGTCGTTTTATTTTGTTATTTTTTAAGAGACTGCATACATATATACAGTAAAAATAAATGTAATTTTTCAAAATATAACAAATGTTAATATAATTAGGTGTATTTTTTAAAAAAAATGTAAATATAATTACCATTAATTTCAATGGCGCTTGTTGTAGCCATCCCAAGAATTATACTCTCTTTTATTAGAAAAAAAATGTGTTATAGTTTAATTATTTTAACATAGATAATTTTTTAAACTATTGTAAATAATTACAGATGAACATCTCAACAATATTTTTTTAATATTTTACCATTGACAAGTAGTTTTAAATGTCTTTTATGGATTTTAAGATTTTAAAAGAAAAAATAAAATTTAAAAAGTTTCTATACATTTCTTTTTCCAACAAAACCGAGAAGTTTCTATATACATATGCTAATAAAGGAATGTCGGTCAATATTGTTACGAGATACTTCGTGAATGGTCAAACTCGTTAGTATACATTTGTTTCTTCGTAAGGTCGTGAAAAAACAAGTTAAACCTTCCGTGAAAAATAACAATTTCTTTCTTTTATATGTTGGTGTCCGTGTTGGTGAATGTACAAGTTAACATAGCCTAATTGAGTTTCACACAGCGTTGTTATAGAATGCACCTAGATTTACTAACAAGATGATATTTTGTCATATATATACAATATCATGGTATTTGTGTCTATTAATTCATTCTCAAATTAATAGAAGTTATAAGCTACCAATAAAAGGAATTTAAGTAGTTTTATATAAAAATATTAAATTTAAATTTCATCACTTTTTATATTATATAAAAAATTAATAAAAATTATGAAACTTAAGATCTGTTTTAATTGTAATCTTTTAAAAGTTTATTTTTAAATATAATTTTTAAAAATAATTTTTAAAACATATTTTTAGTTAGTTAATGTAAATAGTTTATAATTTAATTTCAAAATATTTGTATCTTAATCTTAATTGAAAATATAAATTATTTAATATTAAAAATATAATAATTATTGTTATTAATATTATTATCATTTTTATTTTTTAATATTTTTAAATTATCTTCCATTATTATATTTTTGTTGTTTCTACTTTTATTTTATTTATTATTATTATCATTATAATTATTATCATTAGTAACCACTGCATCAATTATTAAAATTATAATTGTTATTATTACATAATAGTTATTGTTATTATTATTATTATAACATTTACTGTTACAATTATTATTACTATTTTTATTGTTATTATTATTATTATGATATTTTATTTTAAAATTTTTATCATCTTTTTGTCCAATTTTTTTTTCTATTAACATTTTTTTTTCAGATAAATTTAAATTAAAAATTAAAAAATAATTTGCTTTTGTCTTGAATTGAAGATTTGATATAATTTAAAAATAAAAAACATAAATTTTGAAACAAAATTATATACAACTAAGAATTGGTTTAGCGTATTTTAGGTTCAATGTTTGCCATTGTCAATTGTGATTTGCAATTACGATTGGTGTTTAGTGTATGTTTGGATTCATGTTAAATTTTCATAGAATTGCATTCCATTTGCTATAATATGATTCTGTAAAATTGTTTAATGTTTGAATACTTTCGATTAATTGATTTTGATTTTAAATTTACATTTGAATTAATATAATAAATTATAATTTTTCATTAAGTTAAAAAATTTATATTAAATTTTACTATACATTTATTTTTAGAAGAAATTGTTTTAAATATAAATTACATCATTTTAAATTAAATTATTTTGAAGTAGAAATAATTATAAATTATTAAATTCATTCAAGATTAAATTTACATATCCAAATTCACACTT
This sequence comes from Canavalia gladiata, assembly GCA_037954105.1. Taxonomy (NCBI): domain Eukaryota; kingdom Viridiplantae; phylum Streptophyta; class Magnoliopsida; order Fabales; family Fabaceae; genus Canavalia; species Canavalia gladiata. The sequence goes on from CM075668.1 coordinate 14,953,400, forward strand.
AGTCCTTTTTTGCGATGCTTAATTTTATGTTTCAGCTTAGTTTTCAATGAAAAAATGCAGACGAATGTCATTCTAACATAAGAATTTCTCCTGTAACTTTGGTGCTAAATTGAGAATTTTACATTAAGTTTATTATGATCTTTTTTTAAATAAAACTTTTAAATATAAATTACTTCACTCACATTTAACCAAAATTAATTTTGTAAAACCATAAAATGACTATTTTATTTTGACTTGGTTTTCTTGCTTAATTTAATCACGGTTAGGTTTAATAGCAGCAATTAAAACTGTGGTTGTCATTAGGTAAAATTATTTTCGATTTAAACTTATGAAACAGTTTTCTTGAGTTAAATTTCTATTTATCTTTCTAGCATGTCAATAACACCCTACTTGATAAAATTGAGGGTGCCATTCCTTTTCTGATAATTTGGTATACCAAGAATGCGGCTATTCAGCGTTTTTTTAAGATAAGTGTTGGTCACATGTTTCATGAGATGTTTAAGTTAATGGAATGTGTACGTTTTTATTTTATTTTAATCTAATAATTTTCGAGAATTTTATAAAAATAAAAAATTTAGGAGAAATGGGATCGGATTTAACTCCCAATTCCCTTTACCCTAAACCTTAATAAATTCACACTATGTAGCTAATTTTGTGGGAATTAGCATTAAAAATATATATAAAGGAAAAACAGCTAACTAATATTCAGACCAACGAATCCTAACAATTCGAAACAACTAGTGTCAAAGCAAAAATAAAATTGTATTTATACAATCTTTTTACAAACATTTGTATGCTATAAAAAGGTAAAAAGAAAAAGAAAAAAATTGTGATAAAATGATTAATACAAGAGAAAGAAAAATAGTATTATAAAAAACTGTTGAATGAATAATATCTCTATGGGAAAAATACCAACCAGATGTGCTTAAACTACCCAATCTAGCTACTAGTATCATGATTTCATCCCTCTTGAGGCTAGAAGAAAGGCAAGCCGAATCAAAATCGTCATCCTTTATTTTATTTTAAAACCCAAAGGCATAATATTTGCTAAAGAATTTTGTGACATCAATTTCATGAGATGTGAGCAAATGAAAGCCTTTTTCTTTCTGCAATCCCACATTCAGCAGTATCCATGGTTTAAGAAAGTTTGGTGAGGATTTTAGCTTTGTATTCCAAAATCATTTGATAAATAAGTTCCATTATGGCACCAAGAAGTGAAATATGAACAGCCACACCAAATTTATGCACACAGACAGTTAAGCACAAAGTAACAAATGGTGGGGTTAGTAGCTCCCCACCATATCTCTTTATGTATATATAGGACCATAGCACAACCACATAAATACTTGCGATGCTAAATATTCATACCCAATGCAGTTTCATTAGCCTATCTACTCAGCACCTGCCACGTGTCACTACATTCATAGTTAGCCACATATCTAAAATTGCTATCCCCTCCTCCTCTTCCTTCTTAGTCTCACTTTCAATGCAATAACATCTTGAAGCCTTTTGCAACCATGGAAACAGGCATAGCATGCTACTCCCGCGGTGCTTTCTTGCCTACTGTTTCTTCCAAGCACTCTCCACCCTCCATCTCTCCTTCTTTTGGCTTCAGGGTATGCATAATCATTCACTTCCTATTTGAATCATTGAGCCTTTTCACTTGAGCTTTGAAAGCTCTGTCATGCACGTTATTCTTTCTTTATGTAACTTTTTCTACGTGAGATGTCATGACACTGAATTTAAGAAAAGAAAATGGATGTTTAAAGTGAACATGCTTGTGGTGACAGAGTCTGAAATCAAACTCTTTCTTTGGAGAATCGTTAAGAGTGGCATCCAAATCAACATTAAAGGTTTCAAGGACAAAGGATACTTCTTCACTCACAACCAAATGTGAAATTGGCGATAGTTTGGTGAGTTACTTACTCAGCTGAAAGTTCTTTCATCTGAGTCTATAGAACTAACTAGCACTTCGTGTGTCAATCTCAGAAATTTGGTTTGCATGAATTTGAAATAAACTGATGTTGGTGTTTGTGTATTGTAGGAAGAATTCCTTACAAAGGCAACACCAGATAAGGGACTGATCAGGTTGTTGATGTCCATGGGAGAAGCTTTAAGAACAATTTCCTTCAAAGTGAAAACGGCTTCTTGTGGTGGAACACAATGTGTTAATTCTTTTGGGGACGAACAGCTTGCTGTGGATTTACTAGCTAACAAACTTCTTTTTGAGGTTAGGCCACTATTGTTGTCTATAAGTTTATTCATAATTAAACAATAAAATTGTGATGTTTGTACAACATATTTGTCCTCACTTTTAGTTCAACCAAATTCATGCACATTGATTTGTCCAACACAGGGTCCCCAAAAGTGTGTGGCTCTTGTGCACAAAATTTTGAAATAAAAAATGACACGCAAGAATCATTTCCCTTGAATAGGAGAAGTGTTTTTAGTAAGAGGAGAAGTACTTCAATTGTCATAGTTATTTGTTCATGTTGGAATCTGATGTACGAAATCATTTCCATCTAAAATTTTATTTTCCCAACTAAAGTTCATTTATGAAAACCAATTCAATTGGTTTACCAAGATGGTTATGTACTTATGTTATGACCAGGATTCAGGATGAGCTTCTTTGATCTTGTATAGAACAGAACTCTTGATTTATTTCTCAACAGCAGTAATTAATGGCATCTTATGGTCAATGTGCAATGAATCTGACGTCTACTATGTTCTATGCATAGGCCTTAAATTACTCTCACTTCTGCAAGTATGCTTGCTCAGAAGAAGATCCTGAACTCCAGGACATGGGAGGTCCGGTTGAAGGTCTGCCATAATTATATTAAACTTGCAATTAAATTCTTAGTCTTGTCTATAATACAAAAAATGTCATTTTTGAGGTGATGCATTTGTGTGAATATGCAACAAACAGGTGGATTTAGTGTTGCATTTGATCCCCTTGATGGCTCCAGCATAGTGGATACAAATTTCACAGTAGGCACCATCTTTGGCGTGTGGCCAGGAGATAAGTTAACTGGGGTCACTGGAAGAGATCAAGTGGCTGCAGCCATGGGGGTTATGGGTCCCAGAACCACATATGTGCTTGCTCTTAAGGACTTCCCTGGCACTCATGAATTTTTGCTGCTTGATGAAGGTTAGCTTGATGTCATAATATTTATGATGAGAATATACAAGAGGAAGCAGTCACAGTCACACATTATTATATGGTCATTTAAAATTGAGCTTCTCAATGACTTGCTAGACCATTCAACATGAAAATTGTATATGTTCCTTAATTGTTTTTCAGCAGTGTAAAACTTCATTGGAAAAAGCTCCTCCAAGCTAGGTGAATTTATCTCTAAAACAAGTAACGATGTGTACACCATTAAATTTTTAGTGGGTTAAGATCACAATGAACTTTTATTTAAGGGTAGATATACACTTGTTCATTTTAGACAAATTCATTTTAGAATAGCCATATCCAAACTTTACCATATGACAAAATTATCTAATTCATATTTCAGGAAAATGGCAGCATGTTAAAGACACTACAGAAATTGGTGAAGGAAAAATGTTTTCCCCAGGAAATTTAAGAGCCACATCAGACAACCCGGATTATGCCAAGGTCTACCTATATTCTTATATCAGTAAAGGAATATTTTATTTAGCATTATGACATGTATCAATGAGTACTTACATCTTTCTTTGTCATCCAATAGTTGATAGATTACTATGTCAGAGAAAAATATACATTAAGATACACTGGAGGAATGGTGCCAGATGTCAACCAGGTTCTTTTCTTATCATACATGACATTCTTTCTAACACCTTGTTTTCAAATTGAAGCTCACTATCAACATAACATAATAATATGCTTTTTTTCAAAATATCTTTTGTGTCCAGATTATTGTAAAAGAAAAGGGCATCTTTACAAATGTGGCATCACCATCTGCCAAAGCCAAGTTGAGACTGCTGTTTGAGGTAGCTCCTTTGGGGTTCTTGATTGAAAAAGCTGGAGGTTACAGCAGTGATGGCCAACAATCTGTGCTAGACAAAGTCATCACCAACATTGATGAGAGATCTCAAGTTGCTTATGGATCCAAAAATGAGATCATCCGGTTTGAAGAAACCCTGTATGGTGCATCAAGGCTCAAAGGTGGTGTACCTATTGGAGCAGCTGCTTAAGCTATTAACGTGCAATTCATTGCCAATTTTATCTGTTTTTTGCACAAGATATATGCTATCTTCAAACAAGTTTGTACAATTTAGTCATATATTTCCTGTTTATGACTATAACAAAGCTAAATTTATGTTGGTATGACCAAGATCTAGTCAACGATACTAAATGAAAAATTCGTTTGTCTTTAATAGACGACAACTTAGTTATAATAAATAAAGGATCTATAATTAAAATCAACAGAATAGCATAAACATAAACACGGGACCATCTTTTTGTAATCCAGGTTATTATATTATTTATTTATTTTTTTTATACATGAAAACTCATACATAGAACTTTTATATATAATTTTTGGCTAATATTAAAAATTTATAACTTTTTTATGAAGAAGTTTTAGTGAAATGTTTAAATGTCTAGTTCTTACGTTTACTTAATGTCATATTTTAATATGAATAAGCAATAGCGAATACCAAAATCATGCATATTAAGGGTGGACAGATAAATTGGAAATGTGTTAATTACGTTACTACTCATAAATTATGAAGTATGAGCATAGCTTTAAAACTTAATAAAAATAGTTAAAGCATATTTTAATGTTTGCTCTTCTTCCGCTAAATGATCCACCCAAAAACCACCGCGCCAGGTAGGGGTCGAACCTACGACCTTCTGCTTAGGAAACAGACGCTCTATCCACTGAGCTACAAGCGCTTGTTACTATTTTATGCTTCTATATTTTATTATACAATAGTAACTTTGTTCAAACTGTGAGAATACGTTTTTCTCCGTAAGATATAACTGTCAGATTTTTCTTTCGTGCAAAATATAGATTAGACTCCTCTAAAGTAAGCAAATATGTAAAATGAAAAAGTAACATACATTCACAATTAATATTTAAATTAGTTATAATTATAAGATGCATTAATTGAAATCCACGTTAAATGTATATTCATTTTCTTATTTTACATCTTTAATTATTTTAGAGCAGCTAGATTTTTTAAATATAAGAAACATACTTTTTTACTAGTGTATTAATTGCTAAAAAAATTTATCATTATTATGAGACTTTTGTTAACAAGACTTTCATTCACTTTTTATGCTTCTGATTCAAACATTTATTTTTAGAATAAAATTAAGATTAAATCAATATGTCAGACAATATTTTTATGAAATTCTAATTATGTACTTATTATTTTTTAAAAATTAATTAAATGGTTATAATTTTAAATTTTTTATAATTAAATCTTTTTGTAACAACAAGGTTACACTTTTATTACCTTTTTATATTTATAACATCCCTCCATATCACCAATCTACAATTTAAAATTAGATGTAGAGATAAAGAAACATAGTTGACCAGTAATGACGTTAACCTTCATGAATTTAGGGTTATCTCTCTATTGTATTAATACTTTCATATATAAAAAATTGTTGATTTTTTTTTTAAAAGCTTGCATTATGTTTTGGTTCCGTTGCTAATGTTGGATTGTAAAAAAAGTTATAACCTTTAACCTCGATTGAAGAATTGCACATTTTAAGAAAGATATCTGAGTTATAAAGGAGAATTATTTTTTATTTTCTTGTTCTACTCTCATGAAAATAGTAATAGGATTTGTCTAATATATTTTTTTTATAGATTTAATATTTTATAAAAAATTCATCAAATTTTATTAAAAAGAATTGAGTTAAAAGGAGTACAAATCCGTTAATATTTAAGAATTTAATTAAAACAATTTTAAAATTATAAAAACATGTTTAGAAGCTTTTAGATCATAATAATTTCATAAATTTATTGAAACTAATTAGTCAATTTAACAAAAAACTTAAATTTATAATATATTAAATATTTTTATTAATATTTATAAATTATTTATTTATTTCTTAGTTATTTGTTTTCTATACAAAATAAGGAAAGAAGTATTTTTTGCCAAAATATGTTGACAACGGGGAGCGAAGGAATTTTGATCTTTACATAAGACGACTTTTATTTGGTTTGAATGATTAAAATAATTATATATATATATATATATTAATTTTTTAAATCGACATTGTTATATTAAAATTTAGTATAAATTTATGGAATAAATTATATTTCCCTCTTTTAATATGCACTCTTTTTCCTTCAATGGTCATAGTATTGTATTTTTAGCTAATTTTAATATAAGAAAATCTATCCAGGATTTTTTTTTTTCTCTCTTTAAGATTGTTTTTAAATTCTAGCTATCAAGTTTGAAATAAAAATAAAATAAAATGAAGATTGTAAGTAAAGTTTTAAAGTTAATAATGAGTATTTAAAATTTAACTTCACTTTTACCAAGTAAGTTGGGTTTAGCATAAATGACTTATCTTCCATTAAAAGATAAAAAATTTAGGAACAGCAATATTATAAATATTTTTTATATTATTTTTCAATTCAAAGTAATTTAAATATAATTATAATTTTAAAATTGATTTTTGCAACCAATTTAAATCCAAAAAATTGGTTTTAAGATCAGTTTAACTTTAAATCAGTTTTAAAATTCATTTGAGTCCGATCCGATTTTAAAACGGGTTCAAACAAAACCAAACTGTTTTTTTTAATAAATAATTTAATTTTTAAAACTACACTATTTTACTCTTGATTTGATGTTTTATAAAATCTAAATCATAAATTGCCCTAATATTTCCAAACCCTTTATCTCTATTTAAATATTTTTTTCAATATACTTATTATTTTATATTATTTAATTATTCTCAATATATTTTAAAACTTTGTTCTTCAAATTAATGTAAATAGTGATTTAGTAGTATGCCAGTAATTACTGTACAGGTCAAACTTTTTCCATATTTTTTTATCTTTATCTTTTTTTTTATATTTTTTTCTTTTTCGTATATAAACACTAGATTTAACACATATATTTTTTTTATCTCACTCAGTTTAGTGTTTCAACTTTCAACTCTACATAAAAAATTTCCAATTCTTCAAACTTTCAAAGCTTGTAATGTTTTTCCTTTTCACCCACCACTCCATTTTACCTTCTTCAATCCCTATTTCCCCTTGTGTCTTTTTTCTTTTTCATTGTCTTGATCAAAGTGAAAACGGCATTCTACGTGTATTCATCTTACTATGAGAATTGATATTTTGATAGGTTTATTTTAGATTTATTTATATTTTCATCACATCCCCCTCCCCCTTTTACAACTTAACTTTCCATAAATAATATCTATCTTGAGATTATGTGCAAATGTATACATTTGAACTGTTTATTCTCTCTCTCTCTCTCTCTCTCACTAACTGAGGTATCTCCCAAGTGATTATTGGAAAGGTAAAAATTAATTACTTTGAGACATGAAAATTTCAAAAAAAAAAATTTATCTCGTCTTACAAAATCTTTTATACACATAATTAAAAATTTTAACCTTAATCAGTATATTAAAATATTCAACTATTAACTAACTGCGTTGAGTTTTTGCTGATCATTTAATCTTATAGTTTCAATTAAAACAGGAATACAATTTTTAAAAGTGTTAATCTATAATAGGTTAATTAAGCCACACATACAAACAAAACAGAACAGCTATGTTGCATAGTTTTTCGCTAAATAGAAGTGAAGAATTAAAATTATTAAGTATCCTCCTATTGAATTTCGGCGGTAAAATTGCTCTAACTAAAATTGATTTAGTCAAGGGAACACAAGACAGTAAGAATGGACAAACATCCATACCAAGTCCTTTTTAATTAAAAGTTTTTTTTTAAATAAAAAATTTGTAATTGATAAAACGCTTATAAAACAGGAGTGAATTTTGTCACTAGTTCTAGCTGCTAGCTAGTGTTTTACACTCATCCCAAGCCATTTCTCTCTCTCACATCAACTCCTCTTCTATTTCTATTCTATCTCAGTTCCAATTTTTCACTCTGTTAGTGTCATCTGCATTTGCTTTCTTTCCTGTTTGTATAGAATCTCTCTTCTCATTTGGGACTTCACTGTTCACTTTCTGCTCCAACTTGCTGTTGGATTTTGAATATTTGGCTCTGCTAGCATATTTACTTGCTTAATAAGGCCTCACTTCTGGGTACGTCATGTTTTTCCCAAGATTCTCCTCGATTCTGAAGGTTACAAGTTCAATTTTTATAGATTCTTTAGCTTGTGGTCTCAGGGAAAATAGATTCTTGATTACACTTGAAAGATTCTAAATTCTATGTCCCTTGAATCAAAGTTGCATAAGTTCTTAGTTTTTGTGCCTTTTTTTTTTTTCTTCTAGTTGCTCATTACAATCTTTTTAGTGTAGGGGAATTTTGTAAGGATTAAGGTATGGAATTTGAGACTCCATATCCATCTTGTTTTATGTCAAATTCAAATTGGTTTGTTGAAGAGAGGCAGAACACAGAATGGACGAAAGAGGAGAATAAGAAGTTTGAAAGTGCCCTTGCCATATATGATAAAGATACCCCAGACAGATGGCTGAGGGTTGCATCCATGCTCCCTGGGAAAACTGTCTTTGATGTGATCAAACAATATAGGGAATTGGAAGAAGATGTGAGTGAAATAGAAGCAGGGAGGGTTCCAGTTCCTGGATATCCTACCTCTTCTTTCAGCTTGGAGCTTGTTGACAACCACAATTATGATGAATGCAGAAAGAGGCCTGCAACTGCAAGGAACTCTGATCAAGAGAGAAAGAAAGGGGTCCCTTGGACAGAAGAGGAACACAGGTGAGTTTCACTGTCTTCTTTTGTCTCTGTCGTCCCTTTTTTGTTTTTTATGTTTTACATTGGTTTGAGCAAAGAGCTAGAAAAGATATTATTATGAAATTCTGATTATGAATAATGGTTTTATCCCACATGCAACTCAACTTGGCCAAACAACTACTAGTGGTTTGCTAGCTGGCTACTATCCTATGCCGCTAGTTTGGCTATACTCTAATTTGGCCGGTTATATCTATGTGTAAATTGAATTTTAAATTACATGCATTACCAAAATTGCTGACATGTTAAACACAAGGGAGAATTGCAAATTAGTACCTTAGGGTTTGAGTCATGTGTGACCTAGTTTTAAAAAGATGTATTTTGACTCTAAAAGTTGTTAACATGTGCAAAATAAGTCCTAATCCATAATTATCTCCAGAAAAATGCAGAAGGCATCCTAATCTTTGAATCATGTGTGATTTTGTTCCTGATTCATGTGAAATTTTCATGTTAACTTAGTTCAATTAGGTATTATTTATGCTGTTTCAATTTTTTTTGGTTCCTGTTCTTGATATAGATTTTTGGGTGTTGAATTTCAGACGTTTTCTGATGGGACTTTTAAAGTATGGTAAAGGGGACTGGAGAAATATCTCTCGCAACTTTGTGGTTACAAAGACTCCTACCCAAGTGGCAAGCCATGCTCAAAAGTATTACATAAGGCAAAAGCTTTCTGGAGGGAAAGACAATAGAAGGAGACCTAGTATCCATGATATCACCATTGTTAATCTTACAGAAACTACTCCAACTACCCCATCAGATCAAGAGAAGCCTCTTTTATTCAATGAGTCTCACACTCCTTCACAGCAACAGAAGCTGAATAGCATGTCAAAAGAACAATGGATTAATCACCACAACGATGGTTCACTCATGGTTTTCAACCCAAATTATGATACGTTCATGTCATCTTCATCTGGCGTCTCTCCTATGACCCTGAAGTTGCAAGGGCAGGATATCTATGACTGTGCTTTTCATGAGACTTATGCCAAGCTAAAGTCTCCCGGTTTCAGGACTGCTTCTACCGACTTCAATAATGAAGCTATTTTTGGTATTCATGCACTGTAATGCCAACTCTGGTCATGTTAAAAACAACATAAATCGTAGCTCTGCATGAGTACAACAAGTAGATGACCCAAGACTAGTTGTTTTATGTTATGAACATAAATAACGTTTTATTCCTTCAACTGTTGGAATGAACTTTTTTTAAGTTTTCCTGTTTATCTCCTAGACAGACGGTTAACATGTCTATTTCTTTGTAGACTCAATCTGCATCACATCATACACCATTTCAGGTATTCAAGTCTCTCTCAATGTGACAAAGTTCAGTAATCACTGAACTACTTTAGATCATATATGTACTATAATATTCCATTAGATCACACATGTATTATAATATTGCAAAAATCACTTTAGATTCTAACTTGGGGTACCAATTCCCAAAATATAAGAAATGGTAACCCCAAGTCAAAATAATGGACTTATTATTTGTTATAACTATTGCAAAAACCTACCCCCACCCTCCCACACACACTGATCACATCCTCCTTTATAAGCAATTTAATATATACCTTACGACGATATTTTGTTAAGTAGCCAGTTCAATTGCTGATGTGGCTGACTCACCTGAGCACTTCAATAAAAATTGTGAGCAGAATCTAATGATATAAAAAGCTTTTTGTCTTTAGACACTTTCCACCATCATTAATCATATTATGCTTACTGAGAGCAATATGGCCAAGTTGACCAGATTTGATCAGCATCATTTTGCTAGTCGAATCTGAGTTTGCATTCCACTTAATTAGAATTCCATGCTCATTGGATCAGAATATAGGCAGATTCACGTAGGAATGCCAATGTGGCTCACACTATCACACTCATATTTTATTAATTTTGATTTTCAGCCAATCCAATTCTTTCTTTTCCTTGATATTTTTGCTTCCGCCAATCCACCTTTTTGTGGTGGCAACACTGTTGCGTCACCATTGTTGCTTCTTTTACTGGACTCTGGAGCCATCATGCTTTATTTTGATTCTTTATTTTTCTTCAGAACCCAATAACATATTATAGCCGCATGCCTTATGCACATTTTGTTCATTTGAAAATTAAACTATTTATAGGAATAAAGCAGCCAACTTTGGATTAGATATATCAGAGCACATTCAGCTCTTAACGCTACTCTATAAAAAGCATAGATTATGATAATAATAGAATTAAATTCCAATTGACAATTTTTTTATGTACAAGGTGTTTAGTAATTTTTCAGTTGTTGTAGTGTGGAAAGATTTTTGTATGCATATAAAACCTTCATTATTTCAGACATGGGAGGGGGTTTACATTGATTGTCACTATCTCAATTTATGTAAAACAACAATAAGCAATGATAAGTTGTTATCACTGTCTTTCTTAGAGTTACATTATGGATGGGGTAATGATAATTATAAATATTATTTTTATTTCATATATATTCTATTTTTATTTTTATCTTTATTTTTTTTCCTATCTTTTTCTTTCATTCCAACCAATGCACTTAAATAAAATGTGCAACAAACATTCTTCTTGTGGATTCTATCACTATTCATTTTGCTGCCGCAGCTTTTTGGTGCTCATGCTTACGCCTTTCGCTACTCATACAATAATTATAATAAACCACACACGTTAAAGGTCCAACCCAATGTGACGAACATGAATGTTTTAGCTAACTTTTCTTTTGTAAATGACGCAACCTTCAACTTTAAAATTATATAAAACTTTGTGAATCTAGAGAAACAGCTTTAGGCCACTTTTATTCTAAAGATTATCATATCTAAAGAAAGATCAACCATACAATTTGCCTCTTTACCCTTCTTGTAATCTCAAAATTTAGGACAAATCTTTACTTGGCAACTTTATTGGACTAAACTTTACAGCAAAGATGCATTCGCCTTGCTTGGTTATCACCATGCAAAAAGATTGCTCCTCCACACTTTGGTTTGGCCCACATATCCAAGGATCCTTATCACACACGATCACCCTGTACTATAATGTTGGTTAAAGTTTAATTTGATATCGTACAATATATAAAATGTTGTAAAGATCGTATTGGCATATATGATCACTTAATAACTGAGTCTAGTTTTATAGGAATGAGATTCAATGGTAGTGTTATTGCAAGCACAATTATTTCTCCGTCCTCACGTAAGATGAGATGGATTTTTTTTTTTTAGTAATTTTTAATTAATACGCAGGATGTATACACCTAAAAAGATTAGATAGAATGGAAGACAGATGACAAATGTAATGAATAATATAATATATAAAATATGATGAAAAATGAAATAGAGATTAAAGATGTTAAATAATAAACATTAAAAATATTAAAACATTAATTGATTTCTATACATAAAAAAAATTAATTTTATTTCTAATTGAGCAAAAATTTTCAAAATAGTTTAATTGATTTTTATAATAAAAATATATTTAACATTTTGTTATTATCACATTTAACATTTAGTATTTATAAAATTGATTTTAAACTATATTAATTTATAATTTGATAAAAATAAATAATTATTACAATTGAAAATTCTAAATGCACCAATAATAAAAAATTATATATTATCAAAATAAAAATATATGTGCAAGTGAACAGAAAAAATAATAATTAAATGTAAAATTATTTTTATTAACTTAGCATATTTACCTTTCTTATTTCTTGTAGCATGCTATGACGTGAATTATTTATTGTGATATAGCTTCGTATAATTATTAATTAATTTTTGAAGTTTTAAAAAGTTATAAGAATAGAATATAGAAGAAAAAAGAAAAATTGTTATTTGCAATAAATATTTTTTAAAACAGAAGTAACTATTTTAAACTTTTTTTTTATTAGATATTAAATTAAAAAAATAAAATTAAAATTAAATGCCACTTATAAAAATTAACATATATTTTAGTTAAAAATATATAATTATCATGTCAGTATCCATTAACCATGTTAGTAAAAATTATTGACGTTATGATAATTTAATGCCAAAGTTTTTTTTTTTTATGAAAAATTGTATATGTATTGGAATTAAACTAAAAAAATAATAATTTATAATTTAACTGAATTTTATCATGTGGAAAACTGTGAAGAATATAAACATAAAGCTAAAAGGGGTAATATGGTAGGCTAAATAAATTATAGTTCTTTCCAATTTTGAGCTTGTTTTAATGATTGAAAGAGTAAGTTTTGGAGAATATTAATATTGTATTATTATCTTTATCACTATGATTAAAAAAGAGTTTGATGTGCTGAGCTGGAGGTTTATATTCCACTCGACAGTGCAGCCATTAATAGAATTGACTTTATTTTCCAGGGATCAATTCCTCTCTTACGAACAAGGCTTAGTTATCAGTAACACTAATCTTGTAGTATTAAAGCTGTTTCTTTGCATAAATTTTCTTTTATTAAAATAAGTTCATCCTCAATCATTAAATTTACTTTTGTTTTTGTTGAGTTCTAGAAAGAACTTGCTGCTAAGATATATTCCGAAAAAGTCTATAAAAGACAGGTACAATTTTCTAATTGAGAAAAATATACTTTAAAAATAAAAATATAATTATAAATTTTGATTAAAAAAATTAAAAATTGAGTTTTTAATAATTACATAATTTATTGTACATGAATATTTTATAATTGTTAATTTTTTATTAATAATTATAAATTCATTTTATCTTTTGAAATATATCTCCTTTATTTTAAAAAAACAAATCCATAAAAGAGTATAAAAAAAATACTATCAAGTGTGTAGTGAAATTTAAACACTTAAATTAAATTCAAGATTTAATTGCAATTGTGTTCTTCTTACTTTTGGATTTGTGTGGTTTTAGTTTCTATAGTTTCAATTGCGTAATTTTAGTTCCAAATTTTTCTTAATGTTATAATTAAGTTCCTCTATTACTCTTCCATCCAAATTTTAACAGATTTTGCTGTCCTCATTAACATGAGTTTGAGTTGGCAAATGTTGCATCATCCTTTAAATGATATATATCTAATGTATGACAGATAAGCCAGTTTAAATAAAGTAATTAGATTAAAATTAGGAAGCAAGTTTTGCAGTACCTATTTAAATTCTCCTCCCTCTCACTGTAGCTAGCTATTCTACCCAAACAAGATTACAAAAGGGATAATCTTCATTTTACCCTGTGACTTTGCAACTTCTATAGTGACATAGTTGTACTCGAACAATAAAACCACAAGATTAGGTTAGGGGATTGTAGAAATCATAAGACTCAGAAAAATTTACCCAAGAATTTACACAACAAAGTGGTGTGAATTCTTATTCACAAGAAATTGTTTCACATAATATTTCTTAAAAAATGATGTCACAAAATAACACGGACACTGTTTATTTCAGGGGCAAATCTAGAAAATGTGCGAAAAAAAGAAATAAATAAATTTTTACTTAAAAAGCATAGATATACAATATAGGACATGAATAAGATATAATAAGAATGGAGATATGATAAATTTAAAACTTATAGAAACACAGCATGAATATAATATTTATATATAATTACTCTAAAATTTAAATTATAATATAGAGTTCAGATTTTTAGAAAATAAGTATTAGTCATTGTTGACTTGGTATGAAAAATGGTACAAATTATCATTTTAGTTATTGGACTATTCCAATTTGTCTTGGTATGAAAAATAACCTTATTTAAGCCGAATCATCCAAACATAAAAAATTAGCTTTTTGAGTAAAAACAAATTATACACAATATTTAAATCTAAATTATTTAAGAAAAATTGTGTATATATATATATTATTTGAACTAAATTTATTTTCGATATTTCATGATTTGAATTTTGATCGTTTGCAGGAAAAAATGTTTTAGATTAAAACATTATATATAATAGTGGATAGACTTCCACGTAGACAGAACTCCAAGAAATCCAGATCATATATAGGTTTCTGACACAGTTTCGTAATAAAATTATCATTTTATTTGATTCTAATATTTGAAGAATCACCTTGGATATAAATAAAATAAAACATTGTTAATACCCTGGACAAACTGACACTATTATCAATTATCACAACCGTGGTGAGATGACATATCTGAAAAAGACAAGTTAAATGATCTAATTTAGGAAAAAATGATCAATTTTCTTTCTTTCAAGTCTCCGCTAAATAAATTTTAGATTTGATTTTTCTTTGATAATGAGCTAAAATTGTTGTTTGCAATCAATGTCTTGGAAAGTGAACCAAAAATGTAGAATGAACCATTTGTCTGATCAGGCAGGCGCAAGCAAGAGTTCAAACATGAATAGGAAAAAACGAGTCTGCGTTTTTTATTCACAAAATTGAGAATCTTCAGTTCTAAAGGGAACAAATTACGTGAGTTAGTGGAAGCGTTTATGAATTACAAATGAAAGCACAAGCTTATTACAAAACTATTTGTCTAGGCAATTACAGAGAAAAATGAAAAAGGTGAACTAGAAATACAGGAGGAAGTTGCAAAGAAAAAGAAATTGGTATATACAAAAGTCTAGGAGGCGTCTAGATAAGACGCAGGGTCCAAAGGCACAACAGTATCTGGAAAATCTGATCTTTGGCCAGCAAGAGAGTAGTATGCAAGAATATGTGCTGGATGCTCAACAACTACAGTCTCATCAAGATTATTCAGGATTACTTTTCTAGAAGGAATCAACTCAATGTTCCAAAAGGGGCGAGCCATTGCCAAAAGATCACGTCCAGATGGAGATGCACCATACCCTTGCACCCACAAGTACCTAAGAGAACTCAATTGTGTTGCAGCAACAGCAAGTGCATGCTCACTGAAAAATGAACACCCTCTCATCTCAAGTTTCTGTAGACTAGGACAACCCTTAGAGAACTCCAACAATCCTGCATCAGATTCTCCTACATAACCAAGTAGCATCCACCTCACATTTGGACTGTATTGTCCAATGTAACCAAGGCCAACATCAGTTAAGCCTCCACGCCTGAGATATAAAGCAAATCTTCTAAGCTTGTCACAGCCCCTCAGTAGAGCCCGGACTCCATTGTCAAGTGGCAAATCAGTTATCTTCTCTTCATGATCAAGCAAGACTAGGCGAAAATCGCTCAGGTTTTTCAAGTGTGTTCCAATGTGTTCCAGAGATGCATTTGTGATATCAGACACATAAACAGCCATGTATTCAAGCTCTGGGCAGCCCTGTGACAAAGCAATTAATCCTCTATGGGAAACGGTACCTTCTTCATCTTCCATTCCTTGATCATCATCACCCCGTTCAATCCTAAGCCTTTTTAGCCTCCTACAACAGCGGCCAAGAACTTCTAACCCCCTATCTCCGATTACATTCCTTGTCTGTCCATGAGAGAAAGGTACATTCAAAATATCCATATTTTCTCAATTGATTTTATTTTGTCTTACTGTTTTCATGTTTCCCTTCCATATATCAGAGACATATCAAATAGAAGTGACTTTTTTATATATAAAGTAAGAAATAAATTTTAATTATTAGATTTTAGTATAAATGATCAAGATTAAAATATAGAAATTATTATTTTTTTCACATAACTTTTTAAAATAATCACATGACTCAAATAGTTCTCAACTTTGACCAAACATATATGGTTATATAGTTAAAATTTGTCTCTCACTCTGACATAAAAGAGTATAATAGCATCTATTCCACTTGTTGACAGATGGATGCTAATATTCCAACTTGTTTTTCAGAAGGTGTATTTTAGCAAATTAAATGTTTAGGAGTATTTTAACAAATCCAAAAAATGAGTAAACTCTCAATTAATCCTTGAGATTGTATCGGTTATGCATTTTAGTCCTTAAGATTTTAAAAACTGTCAGTCTCTAATTTTTCAAAATAACATCACCTTAGTTCTTTTTAGTCTAAAAAGGTGAAAAAGGAATAAAATGAGGAATTTTATATAAATTCAGGGACTAAAACAAGTTTCAAAATTTCAAGAATTAAAATGCTCAACCCATACAATCTCGGACTGATTTGAGGGTTTACTCAATCCAAAATTATATATATAAACATATAATTATCTGAAAAACAAATGGGAGCATGATATCAAATCCTTCTATACACATGTACGTGTGTGAGAGAGAGATGCATAATTGAATGCATATATTCAATAAAGAGGGAGACAGATAAATTTGAAACTTTTGATCAGCAAATTTCTGGAACTTACCTCAAGGACTTCCAGATTTGGGCACCTTTGGATTAACATGCAGTGATCCTCCGTGTCGAGCATGGCATAGAGGAGATCCAACTTTTTTAGTACAGATGCAAACATGAAAACTATCGGCAACTCATTCTTTCCAATATATGTCAAACCCAATCGACATAGCTTTGCTGGCAATGACACAGCAGTGTACTTTTCGGGTTCCTCATTGTAGGTGCCTCCACAAAACTCTTCCAGAGCAGAGGCATACCGGAAGAAGTTCACTAGATCCAATATTTCACAATCAGTGAGTTTCACTGACACTAGGTTGGGACAATTTCTTGCTAAAAGCTCAAGATCCTGAATCTTGACATCAGCAATATCTGTCAAGTAAAAATTCAGAGTCTCAAGAACTGTATTATTCAAAGCCAGCTCGTGTAGCCATTTACCATCGTTCTCAACAATTGTACTTTCCTCCAAAAACAAGACCCTTAAATACCTGCCAAAAAGAAAAAATTACAGTTAGCAGCACAATAATTTATAATTGCAGGCACAAGTTCTAACTTGCAAGAAACAATGCCTCAAATCATGAACTTAAAAATTCTAATATGTACAGAATTTTTTTCATCAATGAAGCATAAAGTATAAGAATGGTTATATTTAGAGAGGCAGAAAGAGCACAGTGACTTCTATGATCATATGCTGTTCCTCACAACCATGTAGGGCACTAGCTGCTCAAATACTTCATACTACAAGTTACAAGAACCTGATCACCATTACACCACCACAATTCTAGTCATTAAATATGGGAACTTCGTCTTCTTTAGACCTACTCCATCAATGGTTAATCACTAGAGAATGCTATTAATTTGAAGATTTGAAACTTCAGAAGCATGAAACAAGCCAATTAGAGCTAATTTTGAAATCATTTAAACTTTTGGAAAACAGCAATAGAATTAGAAAAGACTTGTTGGCAGTGGGACTAAAATGAAATTAGAATTGCTACATCTGTCACAGGATGGACCCACAAGCAATACCAGAATTCCTCAACAATAACAGATAACGTGGAAGAAAGGGCAGGCACAACACAATTTATTACGGAATGGCATAAAACAAAAGATTCCTACCAAGCAATTGGAACTGCAGCACAGCAATAAAATCACGGAGGATTAGCCAAGCAAATGAGAACACCTGGAGTTGCTAATTAAGCATTGAGAATTCAGAAATAGTAACTAAACAAAATTTGCAGTACCAAAAAATAATTGGAAAGACGCAGCCCAAGTCAAAGTACATGAATCTCATGTTACAGAATCCAACTCATAAACGGAAAAGGATATGCATATCCAAAGAAACTGAAACACTAAAACCACTTCATCAATGACAAGTGAGATGGGAATTATCAGATACGTACAATCATTAATCACTCCAACAAAATAACCCTAACACGCACACCTAGGAGCATGCCAATCCATGACTTCTCTCCGAATGAAACTAAAGGGTTGCTTAATTACAAACTACTTTAAACATAAAATAAGTTAATTGAACCCTTGAAAGTGAAACATACTATTCAACCACAAAGATACCTGCAAAAGCGACCAATATAGTAAAGTCCATCAGTGGAAAAACCGGAACACTTATCAAGCTTAAGAGCTTGAAGCACGTGACCACGGGAAGAAGCAAGAAGCTTAAGATCGGAATCTTTGACAATCATTCGGCGAAAATGAAGACTTTTGAGACAATCAAAGTACTGAGAAATCTCTCTAACCCAAGGGGTGACGTGACCCCCCCAGTCCTCAGGTATCAAGTTGAACATAGCAGCTCTTGGCTTACCCTTGAGCTTCAAAGACTCCAAGTGCGGGAACCGGCGGCGGAGACGCCCCGGCGTGGTGGTGTAGCAGAGAGCAATAGTCACGTGCTTCCTGGTCAACGAGTCAAGCTCGTACCACCTTCGACACACTTGAGAAACAGCATCACGGTCCTTTGGGTCGTGGATGTAAGGTATTACACAGTCGAGAACGACGTCAACGACACGGTTCTTCCGCACGTTCCGATTCTCCATCATGGGTGTCTCTGGAATTGGAAAAAGATCTCAGCTTGGCGAAGAAGAGGTGAAAATTATAGAGGGAGTTGAACTTAACTAGGGTGTGGTGTGGATAAGGTAGATGAAGAAACGGTTTTGGAGAGAGGACATGGTTGGGAGGGGTGAGATCGTGAATCGGAGGGTAAAAAGTGTAGTAATAAAGGAAGGGGTGAAGAAAAGATGCAGAGTGTGGCGAAAGGGGGAAATAGAGAAGATGATGGTAGGAGCTGTAAGGTGGGGACGAATGAAGTGAAACGACAAAAGTTGTGGCTATTTGCGTGTGATGTGATGTTACACGAAACGCTCTTTCTGTTAGTTATACAACAGCAACCGAGGTGCCCTGTTTTTCACCCCTATTTTTATTTCCATCCTTCCACCCTCTTCTTTCACAACCAAATTAATCCATAGTATAAATCAAATTATTCATATAGCAATAACTATAAGAGATTAAAAAACAATGTACGGTTTTTAATTTTTTTTTTAAAAAATAGTTTGAAAATAATACAACTCTTTTGATGATGTGTATCTTTATTTTTTTAATATAATTTTTTTAATTTTTAAAAAAGTATTTTTATTTTTAATTTTAATAAATTTTTTATATTAATTTCTCAAAAAATAAATATTTAAATTATTAATTTCTATATAATTTTTTTGAAATAATTTGTAATGATATTGAAATGTAAAATAATTTTAAGGTTTAGAGATATCAAATTTTGTAATAAAAATTTTGATATTTTTTTTATGATTGTGATATAATTTAGAGTATATTTTGAATAAAAATAATTTTATTAATTTAATTTATAAAAATTTGAATATAAAGTTAATTTTATTAATTTAAGATTATTTTTTCAATTATATTAAAACTAACTCTTATTTTTTAAGGAATTATATAAATAATAAATATTAAAATAATATTAAAAAAAGAGAAATATTGAATAAAATTTTGTTGAATTTCATGACATGCAAAAAAAAAATTATCCTAAATAAAATTAAGATACATAAAATTTAAATAAAAATTCATTTTAGTTTGGTATTTTGGTAGTAAAAATATTGATATATAAGTATTATCATATTAATAAGAAGTTTTTAAATTTAAATTTTATTATTAATTTAAAAAATATGTTTAAATTTGATTTAATTAAAATTTTAATTAAGTCATGTGGATTTACATTATTATAGTTTTAATTATGTGCATTTCATCTTCATAATTTTCTAGTTACAAAATTGGATTTCTAGACTCAAATTTCGTTCAAATTTTTAAGGTTTATCCACTAAGTAATAGAAAAATACTTCATTCGTTTTTTGTTATAATTTTTTTTTAGAATTCTTTTGGATTCTTAATCAAAGATTCCGTAGAAAGTTTTTGAAATATTTTTTTATATTTTCTTTAAAATGATAAAATTAATATATGGTAAAAATATTGTATTTAAATAAATATATATATATAAATTTAAAATATTATACTAATAAATTTTAAAAAATTAATATATTAATTAATATTATTATATAAATTTTTAATACATATAAATTCTTTTATAAAACTAATAGACAGTAACATAAAAATAATTAAATGGCATTCACATCACTCTCATCTTCTTTGACATTAAATGTATTATGAGGATCCTTTTCATTTAATTGAGAGATTTATTTAAAAAAATGAAATATATACGTGAATTTCATATATATAAGAACAGGAAAATATAAAAAATAGAAATAAAGAATAATAAAAGAAACTGGAGAAAAAGGTTTTTTCCTCTCCTCATTCTCTTTGACACTAACACGAACCCTAATAGGGATCATCCTCTCATCTCATTAGAACTAACGTCAATAGATGAGTTCGATGATTCATCTTCTTTGCCAGAAACTAAGTGCAGTTAGCCCTCTCTGTCTTAAAGTTCCTCCGCTAGCGTGCCACTCCATGAATGGAGCTTGGTTGGATTGTTGTGTTCCTATCAACGTCATATGACAAATTGCGGTAGACTAAATGGTTTTAGATAAATATTCCCTTAAAATCATATTTTAGAAAGAAAAAAAAAAGTGTATCTCTTATTATGAGTCACTTAAAATAAAATCATGAAATATCAAATATATTTTATTTTACTTTTAATATTCAATAAACTATATCTAATTTGCCTATACTTTTAAATATTCCTTTTCACAATTTTAATAGTTGTCTATTCTAATTAAAAATATGTATAAACAGGGAAGATTAATGAAATGATTATTAATGGAATGATAAAATTATTAAATAAAAATCATTTTAAAAAATATATAATTTTTTAACCATTCATTAACTTTAATTATTATTTATATATGCATGTGTGAATTAATTAAACTTTACTTGTAATAGAACATAAATTGAATTAAAACTTCAATTTTTTATTAAGATATATGTGAGCGAGAGTAAGAAAAAAAATTCCTTGTTTAAATATTAAAATTAAAAAAAAATGATACATTAAAGTAAGGCACTCAATTTATTTAGAAATGCTACTATTTTCTTAAAATGAATACAAAATGCAAAACTACATCGAGGTAGATATAATTTAATTTTAATAAATGATAAATTTTTTAAATTAATTTTAAGTATCTAGAAATAATGTATATTTTAAAAATATTTATTATGTTAAAAATATAAAAGTTTAATAATTATTTTATTTTGCAACAAAAATATATCTCTCTTACTTAAAATTAATTCGAAGACTAAAGATAACAAATTTTTTAATAAATATATAATAATCAAGATATAACATAAAAATAAAAATTATATTATAATATTATTTAATAAAATTTTATTCACATAAAAAATATTTATATTATAATTGGATGATTTTTTTAAAAAAAATTAACATAAAATTTAAATTCAAAATTTTACATATATTTTATTTAGATTAACTATATATTAATGTAAATAAATTTATTTAATAATATTTTATAACATTTATTATTTCTCGTTATGTATATACTAAAATTCACACATACATTTTATATGTCTTTCTTTATATGAAATAGATCTCTCCATTAATTAAAAAAGATCCTAACTTATACCGTCTGTCTTTGTCTCTTCAAAATTGACTTCTTCGTTAACAAGAAACAACCGTGTCTCAATTTTTATTTTACATAAAAGTTTTATTCATTTTTTCTTCTCCATTTTCCCTTTTTTTATTTCCTTAGGTTCTATATCTCTATATATTATTATCTTTTTTATGTTACATGTTGAGTCTTATACATAAACTTTCTATTTTTTATTTCTCTTTAAAACGGGCCTCTCTATCAACTAGAGAAGATCCTAACCCATTTTTTTTTATCTTAGGTAAAAGATTCTCTCCATTTCTTTTATTTCTATCCATTTTTTTATATATTTTTTCTCTCTTACATAAATACTAAATTCTACACATATACTTCTTATCTCTTTCTCTAAAATGTACCTCTTCATTAATTGGAGAGGATTGTGACCTATTTTTTTATCTTAGGTAGAACTTCTCTCCATTCCTTTTTTTTTCACCTCTCTCTATTTTTCTCTCATTTACATAAATATTGGATATCGCACATACACATCATATCTCTTTTTCTTTTTAAGACAGACATATCCATTACTGAAGAGAATTTTGACTCATTTCTTATCTCAGGTAAAAGTTCTTTCCATTTTCTTCTCTTTATTTCTTTTATTTTTATCTCTATATATTTTGCTTTCTTACATACTATGTTTCACACATAAACTCCTTATCTTTTCTCTCTACCTAAAATGAACCTCTCTATTAACCGGAGAAGATCCTATCTCATTTCTTATCTTTAATAAAAATTTTATCTCTCTTACCTACATATTAAGTTTCATACGTGCATTCTTTACCTTTTTTTCTCTTTGAAATGGACCTCTCCAGTAAGTAAAGAGGATCCTGCCTATTTCTTACCTTGGATATAAGTTCTCTTCAGTTTCTCTTCTCTATTTTCCTCTTCTTTATTTTCTTAGTTTCTATCTTTCTCTTACATGTATAGTGGTATTATGAACATACACTTTCTATCTCTTTCTCTTTGAAATGAATCTCTTCATTAACTAAAGAGGATCTTGATTCATTTCTTATTTTGGTAAAAGTTCTTTATATTTCTTCTTCTTCATTTTCTTTATTTTTAATTCTTTTTATATTTTTCTTTCTCTTACATACACATTGGATCCCACACATACACTTTATTTTTTTTTATCTCTTTCTCTATTTGAAAATCACCTTTCTATTAATTAAAAAAGATCTTGTTTCTTATATTAGGTGAGACTTCTCTCCATTTTCTTTGTTTTTATTTTTTTTATATTTTTCCCTCTCTTACATGCATACCAAGTTTCACACAAACTTTTTATCTCTTTTTCTCTCTTGAATTGATCCTCTTGTTAACTAGAGGGGAGTATGACTTGTTTCTTATATTAGATAAAAGTTATCTTTATTTCTTTCTTTCTTTTTTCATTTCTATTTATCTATATTTTTTTCTCTTATACATGCATATTATGTCTTTCACACACATTCTCTATCTCTTTCTCTCTTTTATATGGACATCTCCGTTAACTGAAGAGAATTTTGACTTCTTTCTTACCTTGAGTAAAAAAAATTTCTATTTTTTATTTCTTTCTTTATATTTTTCTCTCTTGTACATAAATACTGGATCTCATGCGTACATTATCTATCTCTTTTTCTTTCCAAAATAAACATCTTTATTAATAATAGGAGAAGATCTTAGTTTGTTTCCTATCTCAGATAAAAAAATTTTCTTTTTCCTTTTCTCCATTTCATCATCTCCATTTGTTTTATTTCTATTTTTTTTACATTTATTTTTATGTTACATATACATTGAGTTCCACATACATTTTCTATCTATTTCTCTCTTCAAAATTGACCTTTTTTTTCTAACCTATTTTTTATTGTATAGACCATATCTACAAAATTTTGTAGAATTTAAAAAAAAAATTGATATTTTATAATATAACTTTATCTTAATAAATAATATATTTTTCTTAATTTTCATTAAAATAAAATTATATAATAAAATATTAAATTTTTTATAAATTTTATAAACTTTAATAGACATATTTTATATAATAAAATTTATTAATTTAATAATTAAATTAATAAAAAATGTATCCATTCAAAAAATAATAAATAAAATAATTTTATAATAGAGTTATCAAAAAATAACTTTCCTTTCATATATTTTTTTATATTTTTCTATCTTTTATAGGTATATTGGATCCCACACATGTTCTCCTTGTCTCCTTCGTTATCCAAAATCTGCCTCTCCATTAAAAACAACATAAACGGTTCCTTCAAGAATGAAGTTTGCTTTACTCTAAAATTGCTTCCATTTAAGTGTAACTGTTACTTTTATTTACTTGGGATCTTTGTAGAAAGATAGCATTCCATCACTAATTTTATATCTACGTTAATAATACTTTTAATTTTCATCTCTATTCTCATAATTTGAAATTTTATTAGTATTTAAAAATTTATATTTATCTTTATTATTTATAATTTATTTAATTAAAATATAATTAATACATTTACTTATAAAATTTTGCCAGTACTATTGATCGACCCAAACCTAAACTCGTCAAGCAATTATTTATTATATTTATTATAATTTTTATAAATATCTAATAAATATAGGATTCAATAACATCCTTTTCATCATTTTTTGATAGAAGTAGAAACATAAGCTTGAACGTGGATGTTTCAAGCTTTGAAGACTCTAAATACAGTTATCTTATGGTAAAAAATTCAATGCCATGTAATAGATTTTTTTTTTCAGAGATCTAGATATTATTCATAAAAATGACACTAGGTGTTAATGGTTATGTTTTATTTTTTAAAATAAAAGTAAAGGTTAAAAGTTAAAAAATAAGGAATTTATGTGGCCTTTCCCCATTTATGCTAATTCCACACTTTTACTAAAATTCAGTATCAACTTGTCGTGTTTGAAAAGAACAAGGAATAACATCCTATTTGCACAGGAAATAGCTAAGAATATCATCCTAAATTCCCAATGCTGGTGCTTTAATCTAATGATGTAGATTTATTAGTTTTTAGTTTCTTATTTTTTTTTTCTTTTAACAGTTTATACATTGAAAATTTTATCTAAAAAATTTACTTCAATTAAATATTTATTTTAATTTTTTACATATTTTATAGAATAAAAATAATTTTTTACATTAAAAATATCTTCGTTAAAACAAAGAACTGAATTCATTAAATTATTTAAAAAATAATATATGTTATAACCCTTAAAACCTGTAAAGGTGGGGAAAAAAATTACTCCATTACAAAGAACAGAAACTTCATTTTCTTAAGATATTATAATCTTACATATCCACAGCGATGAACGAGTAAGCTCAAGCATGATTTGACTCTTAGTGCCACGCCAGATTTGTCACAATCATATAATGATTTCATTTGCTGCTTTAATTTATTTTTTTAAGTTTAATTTAAGTTGGGATTAGTTTTTGACTGTTTATAATTTATTCAATTTATCATTTAATATTTTTTTGTCAATTTTTAAACTTTATTTTTAAATTTAACAAAAAAGTTAAAATTAAAATTTTGATTACTTTTTATTTTTAAAATAATATTTTGGAATAAATTTTTTATTATGAATAACATTTTGAATTAAGATTTTTTTCATCTTTTATTTTTTATTTTATTATCAAATCATCATCTAAAAATTTTAAATCATTTTTAATTTTTTTAAAACTATTTCTAATCAACTATTTATTTTTTCTTTTTCTCAATTTTAAATGCCTAGCGATTATCATAAACCATTGTTATTGACTAAATATCATACTTAAATATTAATATTTTAACATATTTATTATCAACTGATACCTACATTAAACATTTTTCTAAGGAGTGAAAATTGAACGATAAAATAAAGTTAAAGAAAAAATTAAACCAAAATTTAAATGAAATTCAAAAATAAAAAATGAAATCAAAACTTATATAACTTAAATACCAAAGTTATAATTTATCCTTAATAAATCCAACATGACTAATTAGTTAGTAGGTTTCACCCTCGTCACGCCTCATGGTGCTGCAACGACTTTCGTTTCAACTTTCAACGGAATAAGTCTAGTTGGCTATACGTATTATTGATTCGAGCAAAAAATGAAGGATACTTATAATCTAGAAAAAGTTTTGAAAAAATTTCATGTTTGGATACAATAAAAAAAGTGTAATTGTAAAAGGAAAAGATAATTGCAAATAATAAATTTTACATCGTACAGCTCAGCAACGTGTATATGTGTGATTGGTCAATAGTAAAACAATCATCTAGAAGATGATCATATTGTTATTTAAAAAGTACGCAAGTTTTCTTCAACTTTAAGAACATACCCATTACGGCCAAATGCGAAATATGCTACCATTCGTGTCAATGTTGCAACTTACCCGTTGCACACCTAATTAAACATTTTTTATTTTTATGAATTCAACCGTAATTTGGAGGCTGTGCCCCTGAATTTGGTCCTCCAAAGGATCTATCATCAACAGTCAATCATACTTTATCATAATTAAACTAGAAATATGCAAATCAATAATGGAGAATATATTTCTTGTCGAAGAGGCAATTCTAAGTCATCTTTTGACAATTCAATTCTACTTTATGTAAACAATATTTTTTTCATAGATTCTAAATTAAAGTATAATCTTTAGTTGCTGTAGTTGCATCCATGGGTCCACTAGAGAACAGAAACCCGCGCTTTGTGAGAAAGATCCTTAGGAGGATAAATTATTGGGATTATTAATAATCATAAATCCAAATCTTGAAAATTTAATTGAGCGCAACTTGGTATTTGACAGATCATAAGAAAAGCTCTACCTCATTAGTTTGTTTTTCTTTTCCCTGTCATGTAGCTCTTGGTTGGCATCTATTTGCAAGTTGAAAGTAGAAGCTTTAATTAAGACGTTGTTGTCTTCTTCACTATACGTCTATGTTGTATTTCTTCATAGTATATAAGTACAACTTTTATTTCATCCTCATAGCTCAAGCTAAAACAAAAACAGATGTCTCCCTCTCAGTGTGTGAAATACGTACGTACATACATATATATATATATGTATATATATATATATATATATCTAGATTAAATAATATCAAATGTTAACACATTTTTTTATTATGCATCTCTAACACATTTTTTTTTTTACTTTTAAAACCTACACGAAATTTCTATTTTATAAATGTGCTATATCAAAACTTGTAGTATTTGTATATTAAATTGATAAGATTATCCTTATTATATATTTTGGTTCATTGTACAACACCTCCTCTATATCTTAAAAATATTATATAAACTTATTTATATGTTATGATTATGATACAATTAAATTATTCAATTATAGAAAAAAATTTAAATTATTAAATATTTAAATTTACAAATAACTATAGAGTAGTATAAAAAAATTGATGATGAATTAAATTAAAATTTTATATCTTAAAAATGATAAGAATGATCTTAAATTTACTATAATAAAAAATTTTCAAAATCTTCCGTTACATGAATTGTTACTTATTTATTTTTAAATAATTTCATTTATTTATTTTATAATTATTGAAAATATTTTAATAAATTAATTTTATGCTGTCTCTAATGAATCAAGTATCTAAATTTTTATTACAATATTTTTAAACAAAAATTTATTATTTTTAAGATATAAAATTCTAATTTATTTTATTAATTATGTTCTTATAATTTGATATTTTAAATATTAAATAATTTTAAAGTTTTTTAATTAATTATAATGTATTTGAAAAATAGAAGAACACTTATTTGATACTAATAAAATGTTTTATGCATTGGGTCAAAATTTATTATAAGATATTTTTTAATATAATAAAAAATAAAATTTCATAATTTAAATATAATATATTTATGAAAAGACAAGATTTAATGTAAGATTTTTAAAAAAAATATAAGATTGACCAAAATACTACACTTTCAAAATTAAATTACCATAATAATATTTTCTTTAAATATATTATAAAATTGGGATAATTTTTTTAACGGTTTATTAACCGCTAAAAGTAGTTTTGAGAGTTTAAAAAGAGTATGGCATAATTTTTTTTAACGTTTATAAACAGTCAGAAATTTAATTCTTGGCTATTTTGAAAGGTTACAAATATTTTTATCACAAAAACTCCTAATTTCATAATGTTTTAAAATATGGTTAAATTAACCTGAGAACAACCATAGTTTTAATCTATTTTTAATTTTATTTTCATAATTTAAACTTTTAATTAAATTCTTATAATTTTTTAATTTTGTAACTAAATTATTAATAATTAATATTATTAAATTTTTTTTAAGGATGAATGATACAATATCTTTTATTTGATAATTTATCTTTTTTTATCCTGTAATAATCAATTCTTAATTTTTTGTTCTTTTTATAATTTTTTTCATACATATTTTTAAAAATTATTAAATTTATTTTTATTGCTAATTCATTCAAGTTATTTGGTGATAAAATTTCAATACGAGCGATTTATCATTTTTAATTATTTTTAGGTTCAGAGGAAAAATCAGTATATTTGTTTTGTTATGAGCATGGAGACAATAAATTTAAGCTAAGGGCAAAAAATCTTGTATGGTCAAATTCCTTTCACTTTCCGTTATAAAGTCAATCACAAAAGATTAAAGTCAACTCAGTTAATGTACTTAATATAGAGAACGTCATCTTCAAAAAATTAGAATTTAAAAATTTGAAAAAAATATGAAAGAATTATAAAAAACAAAATAAAAATTAATAATTATTGGATAATAAGAAAAAGGAAAGTTATCAAATACAAAATATTATAGCACTCATATTTAATGGATATTTAACGTGTTAACAATTACAAAATTTTGGAAGTATAATAATTTAATTAAAAAAATTTAAATTACAAGAACATAATTAAAACTATAGTAAAATTTTAAGGACAAATAGATTAATTTAATCTTAAAATAACATTATTTCTATTATTTGTTTATAAAAGTGAATTATTTTGATTAATCACATAAAAATATGCAAAATAAATGGAAGGTTGAGTTAGTTTACTCGGTTTTCTTTTATAAAATAAATTTTATTAATTTAATTATTTTTTACACAATTTAAATACAGGTAAATATATAATCTAATAATAATTATTTATTTATGTTTTAAATAATATAATAATATAAAATAAAGTTAAGTAAAGGAATATCAAATAAATTTGAATTATGTAAAATTTTATAAACTTTATGTATTTTTTAGAATATTACATTTAAAATTAATAAATTTAATTTTAATAAAAAATTATTAATATATTACTTTTTTAAGTTTATATTTAATCGTATTGAGTGTTTAAAATAAATTAATTAAAAATTTAATTTTAATTAAAGTAAAAAAATTATTAAGTTAGATCATTAAATTAGAAGCATTTAATAAAATAAAATCTTAGTAAATAAATATAAAATAACATAAAAAGTGTTTATGAGTTTTTATATAATTTTTTATTTTGTAGATAATATATTTTGTATATCAAATCTATGTCTTGTCATCTTCAAATTATAATACATTTATGAAAATAAATAAGAGGATGAAAATTTATTTATAAAAGATATTTTTCTAAAGTTGTTGGAGATATTTATTATTTTAATCCTTAAATTATTAAATGAGTTTAGCTTATTTTTAAATTTTTTAATTAATTACCTTAATTATAATTTAATAATTTTATTTATTTTATGAAAATACACAAACAAACTCACTTAAAAACAATTTATTAAAATCTATCTATCAACTATTTTATACGGATCTACAGTTAAGCTCAGCTCGTATAATAAATAGATAGGCTTAAACTTGTTAAAAAAACCTTTTTTAGATAAACAAGTCAGGTCTAGGCTTATAAAAAAACCTATTTAATTTATTCAGGAGCCTATTTATATTTATTTTAATATATTATATTTATATAATATTTATTTTATATTTTATTTAAATAATATTAATATATATATATATATGTGTTTTAGGCCTATTTAATGGTCTTTTTATTTTGTAGGCTTTAAGTTTGTAAGTTTTTTAATTAATTATTTATATAGATTTTAAGTTTATTTATTGATTTTTTTTGTAATGTAAACTTTTAAACAGGCTTGCAGATCTTGTAAGCTTTAAATCAGGCTAGACTTTGACAAAAAAAAAAAAAACATTTAACAGGTAATAGGCCCAGACTCAGGCCTAAAAATTTTTAAACAGGCCAGACTTAAACACTTAAAGCTTAACTCGGTTTGACCTACTTACATCCCTAACTACCATAAGCTCATTTTAAAAATTATTTACCAAAACATATTTTAAAATTAATTATCAATATAAAATAAATAAAATAAAATAAAAGACATCATTTTCTCTGGCTAGATGATTATATTTGATATATTATTTTAGTCAACTTAAAATTTTATTTATTAGCTAGAAAATTTGTTAAAATATTTTAATTTTTTTATAAAATAGTTTATTATAATAGTTATTAATACTTTTTAAATAGTTATCTATTTTTAAAAAAGTTAGTTTAAGTAATTTTTATATTTTTATATTTTATTTAAAATATTTTTTTTATTTTTTATAGCTAATATATTTTTATAATATAATATTTTATTTATCTTTTATTTTTATAACTTTAATATTATTTTATTATTTAATAATAATATTATTAAATTTTATAGATTTATTTTTATATTATCATAAAATATATTTAACATTATGAATTTAATATATGATATTTATTTTAATAATTATATTATTTATTTTAATTTATTAAAAATATTAAACTTTTTAATAAAAATTAAAAATTATAAAAATAAATATCTTTTAAAAAATTATTTATATAAAAATTAAAATTAAATATTTTTATTTAAAGAAAAAATTTTAATATATGTTTATTAAAATAAATATATAATTCTTATTATATTTTGATCTACTATTTAAATATATTTTTATTTATTATTTTATGTTTATCATTTAATTTAACAATTAATTTTTGCAAATAATTTTAATTTAATTGATAATTTTCAGTTTTTATATAAATTTAAAATTTTTAATTTTAATCTTTAATTTTAAATTAATTTTTCAAATTTTAACTAAGTTATCCGGTAATTTTACAAAATATCTCCAATGAAATTAATCTACGGCCAGTTTCAAAATCAAAGCCAACGCATGGCTTCACTGGGGGATGAGATTGATGTACGGCTGACACGAAGTTAATTTGGTACCACCAGATTTTAATCCTTTTGGATATGGTTTATCAAGAACTAATACTCCTGTATGGATAACCGGAAAAATAGAAAAGAAAAAAAAAATTATAAAAAAATGTCTTGTTTAAATAGTTCAAAATAAGTAAAAAAAATTCTTTTTTTTTTATGAATAAAAAATAATATATTAATAATATAAATTTTATTTTATATAAAATTTTTAAATAATTAAATTTTATACTATAATTTTTATAAATATAATATTTATTTTTAAAATTTTAAAAAATATATAACAATTTTAATAATTTAAAATAAATGAAAAAACATATGTCTATGTATCTTTCTCATCCAGGAGAAGAATTAAAATTTATATAAATCTCGTAAAAAAAATTTCTTTTTACACCCGCAACCAAACAGACCGTAGGTGGGGATTAACAGGTAAAAAGACCTCACAAATGAGTAGGTGGTCCTTCACCAAGGACACTAAGCATCCCTTATTTATTTGGCTCTTTTTTTAAAATAGCGTTTTAAAAAAATTTAATTCTAAAAATGGTGTTAAATTTTTTTTTTTAAAATGAATAAAAAAGATATATAAATTTATATATTTTAAGTTAAAAAATATAAATTTATGTATTTTAGGGTAAAAAGTATAAATTTATGCATTTTAAATTTAATAAAATACATAAATTTATGCATTTTGATAAAATAAAACATCTAAAATTATACATTTTAAAATAAAAAGTATAAATATATGTTTTTTACCCTAAAAAACATAAATTTATGTGTTTTACAAATTCAAAAGGTATAAATTTATGCCTTTTAAGTAAAAAGCATAAATTTATGTGTTTTGCAAATTCAATATACATAAATTTATGCTTTTTATGATAAAAAACATAAATTTATATTTTTTCAAACCCAAAACATATAAATTTATTAAATTTTAATTATATGATAATCAAATTTTATTAATTTTTTATTTTCTATCCTAAATTATATCATAAATATAAAATTAATTATATTTTTATTTAAATTTTAAATATAATTTATGAAACCTAAATTTTTAATTAAATTAAATATAATTTTACACATTAATTATTTATAATAATTTTTTTAATTAATGTATATATTTTAACCTTTACTTGATATTAAAAATATTACCATTTTATGAATTCTATGTATTCATATTCTATAATAATTAATTACTATCATAAATTCATTTAACAATAAATACATAAATTAAAAAATAAATAACAGTATTAAATAAATAAATAAATCATTTTAACTAATTAAATAAATAAATAAACTAAAAGTAAAATTAAAAAAATAAATAAACAACATAAATTTAATTTTCTAAATTCTACTTTATGGTAATTATTCTATAAAAAAAAATATATCACTACATAAAATAAAACTATTATAAATTAATTTCTAATTAAAAAATATATCTACTATCATTTACTTAGTTAAAAATTATTAGTAATGAGTTTTTCATAAAATGATTTATTTAAATAATTTTTTTAAATTTCAGTTTTGCTATGTTTATTATAATTTAAAAATCAATTTTAATGATAATTTTTTGTAATTTCTAATTTCTTATTTTATACAATTTTTTTAAATTTATTCAACAAACTTATTTTTTAAATTAATTATTATTCAACTTTTATATTATAAATTTCACATTTTTATTAAATTTGAAATACTAATTTTAATTAAATTATTTTTTAAAGTTTAAATTTTTTATTTTATTACCTTTTTTTATTTTATATTAAATTTCAAATTTTCATTTTATTTTTTTAGTTATTATTTAAATTTCAATTTGAATAAAATTATTTTTTAAAATTTAACTTTATTCAATTTTATATTTTTTTAAAAATTTTCTCAGAAATTTATTTTTCAATTTAAATTTTATTTAATTAGTAAATATTTATTTTTAAATTTTTATTAAATATCAAATATCAATTTTTATCAATTTTTTTTTAAAAAAACTCTAGGTTTATTAATTTGTTACATTTTTAAATTTTTTCACAAACTGGTTTTTTCAATAAATTTTAATAATATTTTCAAATTTAAGTTTTCTATTTTTTTTAATTTGAAATTTAATAATTCCACAAACTATTTTTTATTTGATTATTTAATTAGAAATTTAATTTCTTATAATATAAATATTCATTTTAATCAAATTTTTTGATAAAGTCAAATTTAATTATATTCTTACATTTTTTAATTTTTCCACAAACTGTGTTTTTACATAAATTTTAATAATATTTTTAAATTTAAATTTTTTACTTTTATTAATTTTTAAATCTAGTTTTTAATCAAAAATTTTTAAAAAAATCTGACTTTATTATTTTTTAACGGTTTTTTTTAGAAACTCACTTTTTCAAATTTTTTAAAATTATTTTATTTCATTTTTAAATTTTTATTAAACTTTAAATATGATATTTAATGTTTTACATTTTTTATAATTGTTCTGATTTCTTAAAAAAAGTTAAAAAAAATTTTTTATGTGTATTGGGTTTCAGAAACACATCAATTTATGATTTTTAGGATAAAAAATATTAATTTATATTTTTTACTTTAAAATATATAATTTTAGATATTTTATTTTATCATAGTGTATAAATTTATGAATTTTATTAAATTTAAAATGTATAATTTTATATTTTTTATCCTAAAACGAATAAATTTATACAATTTTTTTACTGTTTCTATCCCATTTTTTTACATCATTTTTAAAATTAAATTTTTTTAAAACGCTATTTTAAAAAAAAAGCCTATTTATTTTTTCTACCACATTACATTTACTTTTAGCTTTTAACCATAATAAGACATAATAAGTTGTGCCCTTCTCATATTTTATTCAGATTAAGATATCCCTAGAAGGATTAATTAGTTGTCCACATTAATAGAACGTGTTTTCCACTATTCTTTAACATAAATACATTATAAATAATGTTATATTTCCTCATTACATATTTTTAATAACATTTTAATATTTACATTAAAAATGTATTCAATAATATTAATTTTTATTTAATAATTAAGAAAATTATAAAAAAGATTACCCATATATTATATTTTGTGCACGAACATCAACTTGAGGGGCGGAGGCTGGCGTTGTAATGGCCAAGAGATTGGAGAAAAACAACGATGATGCCTGAGCTTCTCCCCATTACCTCGTCGTGGATTTTCAAACAAATTTTTTAGAAGCAATAGTTTTGTAAAATTTCATCCTTTCATGTTAAATAAATTGGATAAATCACCGTTTTAACTCTTGATTTTGTAATATTTTAATTTTAATTTTTAAATTATAATAATTTTAGTTCTTAATTTTGTCAAATATTTTTTTTTTTATGTTAATCCTTACTACAAACTTTTATTAGGATTATATAGCATAATTGCTTATTAGGCCGGTCACTATCAATCTGAAACGTTAAATATCATGTTACACCGAAACAAAGTTGTATAACACCAAAAAACAAATCACATTTAAGTTAAACTTCTTTATAGAAAATTCCAGAGTTACTATCTTCTTTCTATCTTTCTCACATCTTCATTAACATCTCTAAAATGTGTTTCAATGCTTGAATCCAATGAATAATATGAATAATGATAGAAACAAACTTAAAATTGTACCATCAAATATTAAGAAAGATTTGGAAATTGACCTTTTAGTCATAGAATCATATTATTCTTTTGTTTAAAGGGAAATGAGACAAGGCTTTGTTTTTGGGGATTAAGAGTGGTCGAGAAAATTTCACAAACGGTGACAAATCTCAGTGGACTTTTCTGAGTGTTCTATGTATAGAATAAAATGCTAATGTTGTGTTTTGTGGATGAAATTGGCCTGTTTTTTTTTAACTTAATTATTTTTTTTTTAGTTTGAGATACAAAATGGACGAGGATGATCTTGTGAGTATTTTATTTTAGCTGGGGCAAACACAAAAGATGATAATGGTGGAAATGAATACTGGAATATATAGAGGGTGATACATGAGAAAATGAAAATAACATTGATTGGAAGGTTAAAAATTTGAAGGATGAAATTAGGATACTCAAAATTAATTATTATCTAAAAAAAATAGCAATATCATTTTTTCAAGAAATGTGGCAATTGACTTGCTCTTAAATTCAATAATTTTAGCATTAAATTAAAAATTGATAATTATTGTTGCTTATATATCAACCTTAGGAAAGTCACTAAAGTGAGTCTTTGTCTACCTTCTTAGGTCATTTATTCAAATAAGTCCAAACATTTTTAATTAAGATCTTCA
This sequence comes from Canavalia gladiata, assembly GCA_037954105.1. Classification (NCBI taxonomy): domain Eukaryota; kingdom Viridiplantae; phylum Streptophyta; class Magnoliopsida; order Fabales; family Fabaceae; genus Canavalia; species Canavalia gladiata. The sequence continues at coordinate 14,989,033 of CM075668.1, forward strand.
AATACGTACAATTATATGAAATTGAGGGACTGCTGCAACCTTTGTTCACTCTTATAATAGACCTTAGTTTGCAAATCAATCCATTTTATTAAAATTTTTCGATAAATGCTACATACTAAGTTTGTGGTGTGCAATTGTCATAATTTCTTCAAGAGTAAGTATTACTTCATACATATAATAGACCTTTGTTTGCAAATCAATCCATTTTATTAAAATTTTTCGATAAATGCTACATACTAAGTTTGTGGTGTGCAATTGTCATAATTTCTTCAAGAGTAAGTATTACTTCATACATATGGAATCAACAAAAGACATTAGTTAATGTAGCCTACACACACACACAAAAAATCATTTTGATTCTTACAAATCACATTTCAATTCATTTTAGTCACTGGAATAATTAAATATTTCAATTAAATTTCTGCATGATTAAAGATACTAACCTTTTGCATATATAAAATTAAACTCCATCCATATTGTTTAAAATCACCAAAATTTTCATATGACAATTGGAAGAATCACTTCGAAATATCTTTGTTCTTAGTACCTACAACTACATATGCAATAATATATACACAGTTAACTGATAGCATTGATACCACATTTGATCATTACTGTCCTTTAGTAATATCTTTTTGAAAATGTTTCATCCAACCAACAAATTTTAAAAAATTACAAACCATAATTAATATATAATAATCATATAAATAAATAAAAATAGCTATAGCATACCATAAATGGATTAAAATCAATGATTGAAAAAATTTTCTGCCTTTGCACATAAAGAATGCTGACATCCTTTCTTCCCAAACAAATTTCCACTGCTAAAATCGAAAAAGAAAGAACGATGAAAATAAAGGATTATTACCCTTAAGCACGCATAGCTTCTGTAAAGTCAATAATGCCTTTCACAAAAATTTCAAGAAAAGGGAGTTAAAATCCGTTTTCAGTAAATTTTAGCTTTTTTTTTAATTTAATTTTATTGTTTTTAAATATGTAATAGTAAATTTATTTATTTTTCTTCTCTGATTCTCTTCCTTTGTGAATCAAATAAGTATCCCTCCCCTTTCTTCAGATCTTTCTCCTCCTTCTCCTTCCATTCAACCAAATGATTTTTAATCTTTCTTAACATAGTGATTTATATAATTTTGATCACTCAAGTTTGTTTTTCTCAATTTAAATTTTTTTAAATGTTAGTCACAATTTTTAGGATTAATTTTAAATGTTTAAAAATATCATACCATTATATTTTAAATAATAAATATTTTTCAAAAAATCATCATTTTATATGTTTAATAAAAACATTTTTTTAGAAAATTACAAATAATGTTGACATGTATATGTTCAACGACAGTAGCAACACTGTTGGGTAATCTCTAGCTCACCAACACTTCCACATGAAACTCCACAAACACCAAACCCACCACATAGCTAGTTTCCACCGTTATCCAACTCCACGAATCACCGTTAAAACTTTCATAACCAACAACTACCATTGCTAATTATCCATCCAAAAACCATCACTGTCGCCTTAATTTTAACCACGTTAAACCCATGGCGTAGAGCAACCACACCACTAATCATAAATTGAAGCCATCATTCATTATCACTCATAATTGCTCCTCATCACCATTAGTCAATAAAATAGGTGAGTACTGTTTCAAATACTTTCAAATACTTGTCATCTTCAATATTTTGGCCTTGTCCAAGGATGCAAAAGAGTAGGCCATAGTCCCCAAGCAATGTTATAGGGGTTTTGATTTGTATTATAGGATTTAGAGAAATCCAATTCCTAGGAATATATGATGAAGATAAGAATATATTTTCAAAAGGTGTTTTTTTCGTGTGTTTTTAAATTCGAGGATCATGATATTTATTTTTATTTTTATCCAATAATAAAATGACACGTGTCACCATGGTGAAGCACTTCTCCATCCTCTTCTGTCAACTTTCTTCTCTCATGAAATTTTCAGTCCCCAAGCTTGGACATTTGTCAAGATTCTGCAATAGCAGCACCTTCTTCCCAGTCTGACTTCTTTGGCATTTTTCCATTCTAAGTGAAGGAAGGTGTCAATCCTGATTGGAACCCGAGGAAGGGTTTATCTTGTCCATTTTAAAAATTTCAACAAAATTCATGATGTTATTTTTATTTTACTCCATAATTAAAAGTTCATTTTTACATCTTACAACCGAGGATAAATGTATAAACTTTAAAAATTTAAATTTAAATGTTTATAAATAATAATTATTAAATATAATATACACATATCATTTTATTATTAGATAAAAGTAAAAAATATATTAGTATTTTTTAATTTAAAAAATCTTTTTTAAATAATATTTAAGAAAAATAAAAAATATTCAAAATAATAATAAAAAATGAGATGCTTAATGCATATTATAGGATTTATTGAAAAAAAAATAGTAAATTAGAAATTCTCCCATTCAAAAGTAAGGATTAAATTAAACATATAAGATTTGGTTTTATGTCCCAAAAAGTTCAAAAGATCATCTTCCAATAAAATTATAATATATATAAATATATTATCAGCAAACAACAAGGATAAAATAATAATGGGTACAGTGGATATCCAACCCATATACAAACATACCAAGTTTACAAGGAAACCAAGTAAAAGCGAGGTTCTTTAGTCCAATCCAAAAAGGAGAACCAGCACCTATCCAAATTAGCAATCATGTTAGAAGAGTCATAGAAACTCTTGAAGCAAAGCTTTTCCATTATGACTACCAGCTGTTTGATCTATGCTCTTAATGACCATAAAAGAATCTACTTAAAGAACCCTTTTGAAAGTAAGTTTTGGAGCCAATGTGATGCCCTCAGGAACGTCCCATAACTCTTGCTATGAACGTCATAGTTGTCCCTAGGTTTTTTGAGATACCACGGATCCATCTACCATTTTCATCCTTGATAATACCGTCACAACCTGCTTGACACATTTCTCTCCTGCTTACGCTTTTTGTATTAAGACATATCCACATAGGGGCAGGAGGAATTCATTTGATCATCATTGTAGAATGCTCTTTTGCTGGTTAGGAGTTGCAATACCATGTTCCTTGGTGCCATTTGCTTAATTTTAAGTAGAGCAACTTGGTTGATTTTAAAAAAAATTAAGGAGTCAAAATCACATGTAATTCAAACCAAAGAGAATCCAAATGTAATTAATTAAACCTTTCTTTTTTCATCCAATAATGTTAACCGTAAGTTTTATTTATGTGCCAAATATAAGTAAAAGAAATATTTTTGATTTTTTATATACTATTTTCACATGAACTATTAACAAGCATCAATTTAATTATTTTTTTATTATTAAGTTTAAACAGAGTTAGTTGCAATTGAAAATCAAATAAAAAAAATTAAAACAAAAGAAAGTAGAACTCTTAGAACAAACATAAAGATTCGATTATGGAAAAATTTAGAATTTCAACTTCACTTATAGCTTTATATTTGTAACTTTACATAGGTCTTATCCTTAATTTTTTTATAAATTTTATTTTAATGCATTGTCAATCATTTATTTATTTATTTTAATTTTATTACTACAAACGATCATGCATGCAATAATTTTTTTTCTCAACCTAATCTCAATGATAATACAAAATAACAAATAAAAAAACTAATAAGTTTATTAATTTAATTAAGTGATTAGAAATATAGAATTTAGATTCATCCTACAATCCTTAATTCAATTTACTCTATATAAATTAAAAAATAATAAAATTATTCATTTCCTAATTAACTAAAAGCGATTGAAAAGAATTAAATTTCAACAGAAATTAAAATAATATAATAAATATAATTGAAAGGAAAAACATGCATTCATAAAAAAAAATAAGATTCAAACTGTATATATCATAAGACTTACTATAAGTTGGTAGATAAGAGTTTATTATAGATAATTAAGAATATTAAAAAAACAAATCAATTTTATAAATATATCCATAATTTTTATTTAGAGAGAAAATTAAACAAAAAAATTTATGTAACCCACTGCACCTAATTTCAAAACTTGATGAATTCATACTATGACATCCTGCATGCTTTGGAATGAGTGAAGAAGAGAGAGTGATTAGAGGTGGGTAGCAAGGTGTATGGAGATAAAACGATCTTCCCTCATCATTTTGTTCTCTCCTTTTGTATAACAAAAGAACCTTTATTGAAAGTGAGCTTAATTAAAATCTTATGCTAGAATTGAACATGATTTTGCTTAGAATTATGCACAAACAAGATTATGCCAACTATACTTAGGATCTTACACCATCGTATTGAAAAAAATTTCTATTGTGGAATATGCAATTAAAATGGCATGAACATGCTAAACTTCAATATTACCGATTGATTGTACACACTTACGATAGGAACGATCTCGACACCTTTTTGTATTCATTTTTTACATGAACTTTCTAGTTGAGCATAGATATGCAAGATCTTGGATGATTGTATTTAGGAGGTCAAGCTCACCTTTCAATTTTAATGCTTTTAAGTACTTTTAAGATATTCTTTAGTATGTGTTTTGATCCTTTTTGCAATAATTTAAGCTTATTATCAATCTTTTCTACCGAATTCTTTTTTTTTATTTTTTTATTGTTTTGATATTTCCTATTCTTGATCTAATTTATCTTAAAATTGATTCTTAATCCTACAATTTATTTTTGTAAAAAAAAAAAGAAAATTTTAATTGAATCATGTTAATTAAGGTGTAAGGATATCGAAAATAAATTAATAAAAAAATAATTTTTCATTAACTATGTCATTAAACATAATTCATGTCAATATCACAGTGTTAATAATTGGATGGATGGTAAACTATGATACTTTGTTTATAAAATTAAAAAAATATAAAATATAAAATCAAGAAAAAAAATTCAATTTGTGAAGATTAAAAATAGAATCAAAACTGGTATTTATGATAATTAATCATAAAAAAAGTTTTTATAATTTTATAATTTTAAGAATTAATAAATTAGAAATTAAATTTTATTTATTTATTTATTATTCATACAATCATATTTATTGAAAACAATTTTTTTTTGTCATTCGTATATCACCTTAGTTTTCGAGATGAAAAAATAATATAAGATATTGAATGTTTAATTTGTTTTTAATGTTTAATTTTTTGAACTATTTTCTAAAACAATTTTGAAAAATTGTTTTTAAAAAATAAATGAAGAAAGAAAACAATACATAAAAAAAAATAAAAAAATTAAACCAGCTTAAAACTGTTGAATCAAAACAGCTTATCATTCACCGTCAAATATATTGGTTACTTCGCATAACATTGATTTTGGATCTGCACTCGTAAATGGTTGAAAGCCTATGCAATTTCGAGGAAACTGCTGACCAGTAACGGTGAAGAATCGTTGTACTGAAAAATTACATCTAAGTTGGAACACAATCATGATTTTAGTAGAGAATCTCGTGAGCTTTATTTGGACGGCTAATGTCAAAAGGCAATAATAGCATTACCTGATTCTGTGCAGTTCGAAGACAAGCTTAAATCAGAACGCATTTTCATTAAAAAAAATTATGCACAACACGAATTCCTACACCCTCTTCTCTCCATATGTAGATAAATGTGTAGATGAATTGAGTATAATAACATATAGTCATACAGCAGTGACCAGCCAGTACAAAGATAAAATCTCAAAAGATGTATTCATCTTTAGAATATGAAAAACCTAACTTAATCTGCTAAGCAGTAGACTAGTTTGCACCATTGCTCATCAACCAAAAACTTTATGAAAAGGATTGTCCAAACACTAATAAATACATAGAATAGCTTCAAGTGACAAACAAATAAAATTCTTATTAAACTAGTAAATAAGTTACTTTAAAATTGAAAAGTTAGTTGTAAACTGAAAAAATTAATAAATTATTAATTAATTTAAAAATATTCGATAAAATTAGATGTTAAATTATTTGGTAAATATAAAATGATAAATAAAGAAATGATTAAAATATGATAAGTATATTATTTTTTTAACAAAAAATTTTAAAATTTAATTAAATAAAATTTTATTTTTAAAATAAAATTTTATTTTAATTTTTACATAAATAAATTTTAAATAAAAACTTAAAAGTAATTATTTTTATCATTTTAATTTTTATCAATAAAATAAATAATATAATAATTAAAATAAATAATATATATTAAAATAATAATTTAATATAAATAACTAATTTTATCCGTATATATAATAAAAAACATCAATTAAATTTTAAAAATTAAAAAATTATTTTAATCAAATAAATTAAAATAATTTAAATTAAAAAAATTAATTAAGAGACGATGAGAATAAAAGATAAGAAAAGCTACTTTATGATAGGTAGCTGGATAAGGGAAGTTATGTATCTTCAATGCGAGCTGTGCATGAAATTTCGCCTAATCAAATAAATAGTGGCCTTTGTAGTTTTTGAGTTTCCTCACCTTAGGAAAGTATACTCCTAATGGTATCTTAGTTTATTATAGGCGTCTAAAGGGGGAGTGAAGGAATTCTCTTGGGAGAAGTCAGCCTGCTTACTATCTATTAAGGGAGGAGGATGCTATTTAACAGTAGTACGAAAAGTAGTTCCAAAGCGCAACCAAACTCTTGCTTTTCCTCTTCTGCGACCAAAGCATTAAGCAGTTGTTTTCGGTTCGTTTTGAGTTGAGTTCCTTTCTACAAGGATGCCCACACAGCGAGGATATGGGGCAGGCTACCTTAGAAATTTTTTTCGCCTGACGTGTTTTCTTGCGGTATTCTCATCACCCTAAACGTTTCTCAACGGCATCTCAATCTCTTAATCCTTTCCTAAACCTACACTAATCAAAAGTCATGAAATGGATATATACTTTCTCTTCAACCTTAAGCCGGCAAACTTTAAACAGTCACTTCTATTTTCTACTTCCTTCCCCATGCTACAATCTATTACAGTTTAGTGGTTATTTCCGTTCTTGTCAATGGGCCAAAGTCTAGTTTCGCCTGGAATGTGAGCAAATATATCATTTCGATTGCTCAATCGTACTTTGGTTATCTTACGCGAAGCTGAATTTGGTTTTTTCAATGTCCTCGTTGAAACATGAGGGTATACTCCTTGCTTCTTAGGACATTGATCCGAAGCTCAAGTACAATATGTGCGTCGTCAATTGATTTCATGTAGGCATCGCTCTTTCCTTTGTCTTTCCTCCCTATTTTTGCCCTATCACTAGTGATTACTCCTGATCCGAAGCGCCTCTTTTCCATTCATAGAGAGATCCCATCGTCAAAATCAATAAAAAGGCCATCATAGACCAAGATCCAAGCGGATCAATCTTGTGGGAGGTACTGCCCAAGGAAAGGAAAAGGTGACTTCTGGATCAGGAATAATAAATAAAATGAAAATAAGATAAAATCGTATATCGAAACGACTTCTAGCATCATCGAAAGGATCAAAACCTCATTCATAGGTCAACAATTTTTCTGGATAGGTCGAACTATTGGAAGCAAAGGGAAAAGGAAGACCGAGTGGGATTAAAGAAACTAGCAGACTAATCACTAAATAGATACAAATAGGTGAAAATTCTTACATTACCACAAACCACTTGGTTCTTTCGCTCCTTGCTCGCGAAGTGGCATATCGAAAAAAAAAAATAAAGAATAATAATACTACTTGTACAAATCTACAAAACAGTTCCTACTGATACGGGAATAATAATAGCATGCAAAATGTTTAACACTTGATGAAAATAGTCACTTCCATAACCATACATGGTAAGGTCTTTCAAAACATCACATAAATGCATGAGATTTCCCGCCGGTTCTCCAATAATATCCCTTGCCAATTGACTATATGTCCAATTATCTGGCAAGGAAAAATGATGATTCGTCATTCATTTCTCTATGTTTCTCGAAATAGCATGAATAAGTCTTTCGGACATAAAATTTGCCAATGTTATTGGCAAGTTTCCTGGTTGACCCTCAGTATCCACCAAATTATTAACATATGGATTAAGAATAAGAGGATTCATCAAAGTCTCCATCTAGATATGATGCTCCTGTTGAGAAATACCATCTGATAACTCTAGAATTGTTTCTAGAAGAATGACGTATTGTTCATAGCTTAATTATCCCTGGTTGTCTGTAAACCCCCCTTCACCCCCACCCTCTAAAGTAAGGGCTCCTTGGGGTCTCATTTTCTTTCTATCTAATAGGACGGAAGGGATTGTTCTTTCTTCAGGGTGGGGCGAACGACGCCCTTTGTTTGTATGCTTGAAAGTTAAGAAACTTTACCTTAGGAAATCAATACAATCCCCTTTAGCACTAACATAGAGGAACTCAAAGAGGAGCGAAAAATCTTACTCTATGGGATGCATAAAAGGGCGTGCAGAAACGAAAATAAATTAAGAAATCTCTTAATCAACAAACTTTTTTTTATTAAGGAAAGTCAAATATATCAACTTAATGATAGGATCCACTCATTATACATTCTTTTATACTAATATACAAATTAATAATAGGAAAATCAACATTAACGATTAAATAGAATATTTAGAATAAATAAAAAGAAGAATAGGAAATAAGAAATAAACGAACAGTGGAGTGAAGAAGTTGACTGCTGCCCACTCAAGTAATTGATGCTTAAATGGCCAAAGGTGAGATAGAAACTCATTTTGAGTCATACCATTCGTGCCTAAAAGCATGGCTCGATCCCACATGCATAGAGAGAACATATCCTACTCCATGCGGTATAAGGGAGTCCAAGACTTACGACTCATGCCAGAAGTAAAACTCCTAATAGGGGAAGACGACCATTGACATTAAGGTAACCACTTGAAGCCAATATCCATAAGAATGGTGAACATAGCAGGTGCGTACCTTTAAGCAAGCGAAATAGACTTGTCTCTGAGCTCCCTAGCGATTTATCGGGAGATCTAGGCAATAAAGGTTTTTTTTGTCTTTTCCTCACTAAAAACTAAAATGAATTTAGATGTGGGGCAGGTATAATTTAACAATTTGGTCAGCCTTATCGTCACAACGGCTCATCATCTTTCGATGAAAAGTAGGTTTATTCTGTAGTAAACCAAAATGAGTAAGTAAGATAGGGTGAGAGTCAAAGTAATTAGGTCAAAATTAGCATCTCCTTTGCGAGAAGGTTTCGTTGCTTTCGCGTGAAGTAAAGATTGAGGACTTACAGACGGCAAAATGAATTAGCTTCTTTGTAAAGAAGGATTTGTCCCTATTTGTTCCATTCTCAATGGTTGGTTGGTTGGCCGGGATGCTTTAGTTTATTGAATCGTTCTCATGGCCAAGCTTGTACCAAACCAAAAATCTGGATTGAGTGTCACAACATCAGTACTTGTTTAGACTGAATTTAGTACAGTAATAGGCAGGTCATTCTTTAAGATTTATGGTATAACATAGCTAGTGAGTGAACATGGAGGCTATGCTTTCTACAAGGCACTGTAAGCTCATGGTTAATCCCTTCATCGGAAGGAAAGAGGAGACGGGGACGGGTGTAATCTTCACTCACCGAAGATTATTCTCTTCATATAGATCTTGGGATACAAGACCTTCTTTCAAATACAAACTAAGCCTTGAAAGTTGAAAGAAAGGAGTAGTGAAATGAAAGAATAATGGAATTCCTTAATGGATAGTCCCATCCCAATCTAATACGAAAACGAGTAATGAGCCCCTTTATGTTGTGGGTAGCAGAGATTAGATTTTTATTCTTCTATTTGCTTTGGTACCAGCCTTGATATCTCAATCTTGCAAGGCACGACAGGCATCAGAACAAACTCCGCGAAGAGCCACTCTTTGGTCCAATAAAGAGACAGATCAGCATCCGTATAATCTATATAGAAAAAGGCAATTTGCCGCATCAAGAAGAAGTGCACATCTTTTTTGAGATAATCTATCCCCTTTCTTATCGGAAGTGACATAAATTAATATCTCCATTAAATAAAGGAAGATTGGACAATGAGGATCTTTACCTAAAGGTGCAGAGCGAACTCTGCATTTCTTGCTAGTTCTTCTCCTAGTCTCAGACTCAGCCTTTTAGCTGATTCGCATCTTTACTCTATATCTCAATCAAGCCCTTTTTAGGGTCAGATCAATAGAGAAGTCAGGCACTCGATAGACTTAAAGGAAGGTTCCGCCCGTAAATTGATTAATCAATGTTACCATGGATAAGGGAAGCAGCAACAGTGACAGATTGAGTGCTAAAGCTTTTGTCCCGTAACGGTTGATCCTTCGGATTTTCGCCTTCAATGACCTATTGTATTGTAGGAGGTGGCCTTCCCAAGGCCAGATGACTGGTGACAACAGTACCAAAAAGGTTTTTTTTTTAAAGCAACACAAGTTACCACGCAAGGTCGTGGTAGAAAGAATCTTGGTCGTGGTTGAAATTCATTGGTGATTGTCAACGGGGGGTGGAAGTTTTTCAGGTGAGCCATAAGGCGAACTATTAGAGTGGGGGCTTCTTTCACTTTCGTATTGGAGAGAGCATTATGGAGCAAAAAAAGGCATAAATAAGGGGAAGCGACAGATTCCCCAAAAAATGTCTTAAAATAGCGAAGGTTCTTGAGGAGCTTTCCACAAACCGTGATTCTTTGGTAAATGTAAATTTCGGGCAAAAGGCGCCCTACAAATTAATTATCGTCGTGCACGATTGGGAATAAAATCAAAGGGACTAACAGACGCACCATAAGACTTTATCGTTGTTAGTTTGCTTTGGGTTGGCTTCTTTCCGTGGAGAGGTGAGCCAGTTACGCTTTAAGTGAGGAGATAAGAGTTCTCGAGCTTAGAGAAGTTCCCTAGGCCAAAGAGAGGTCAAGGGGGAGTCCGGATAAAGGACTCTTTAAACCAGTGGGCCCGCAGATGTAGGAAGGCTTAAGCTTTTGAATTACATAACAAAAACAAATCCTTATTGGTGTAAGATAGGTGTAGGTCCGATTCACTAATGCGAGTTCTAACATGAAGGGTCGTTCGTTCATGTGGAGAATCTTTCTCCTTACTCAGGATTTCTTGATCTTCAAGCTATTGACTCTACCCAACTAAATTTCTCTAAGTAAGAGCTCACCCCGACTTAGTCTTCTCGATAGGAATGAGAAAAAAGGTCAGTCCTTCTCATGTAAGAGACTTCGAAGTGGGTTGCTTTCAAGGGCTAGAATTTCCTGTTTCAACGTGAGATTGGCTTAGCTTGGTCTTTCTATGTACCTAGAGTAATTCTGCCCATAGAGCTTAAAAGATTCTGGTCTGGTTCGAAAAGCTAGCCTTCCTTATAAAATATGATTTTAGGAATCAGTTGAATCATTGATTGCTTTTTGTTGCTTTGCTTTCTCTTCTAGGAAAGGTAAGAGTGACTCTTTAATGATTGTTAGGTTTTTTTTTCAATGGGTTTAACATCCACTAAGGAAAGCTATTACACAGCTAAGTGTTTGCTTTCTTTAAGCACGCTTCGAACCGAACGAGGTTCACCGCAAAGTGAGATCTTAGAGGAAGGGTGGTGAGTCAGATATGGAGGGACAAAGAGAATGCTTCTTGAGCCTTTAATTATAAGACTTGAATATACTCCATGAAAACCGATTCTTCGATCTCTCTTTTAACCCCCGCACCCGACTAACTATAAGTTATAACCACTGCAGTTGCTTGTAACGATCACTTGGATTTCTATCCCAAGTGTCATCTATCCGATCATCAAACTCTTCCACTAAGAACGACAGAGTGGACGAAGTGGCAGATAACCTTTAAACGTTCTCGGACATTCAAGAGTTGGCGGCTACTCTTCTTTCTTATCTTTTTTGGTTCTTTTAGATCTTGCAATCAGTAGAGCACCTATTAAATTAAAAGGTTCTTAATTTGATTAAGGAAGTAGGGCTTGACTAGCCTAATCTCAATTTCACTCACTTGGGCACCTTTCCAATTCCTTGTCCTTCATTGGAGTTAGAGCATGTGCGTGGGGAATGAGAAGGCGGATCATCTTTACCGCTTCTGTTTAATTTAATTAGTCAAAAACGACCTATAGCCTTTGTGGTTTCAGTGGTCAAGAATGTCTTACCTCGAACTTCCCTTACCTTTTCCCTCAGACTTCCTTTATCTCAAAAAAGACTATTGGCCCACCACACTTCTCATCTAATAAGGGATGGGTGTCTCCCAACATGGAGTGAGGAAGGAAGAGTGGGAAGTGGGCTCCCTTCGCTTTATGAAACTACATCGACTTTGATTTGATGGGCTCATTTCGAGTGAAAGAAGGATTGGCTAGTCAACTTATTCAATTAATCGAGACTAACCTTGGGAACTTCACCTGAACGGAAAAAGTCTGGATGCCTAAGCCTGGTGATTCATCCAGGGCATACCAGGACTACCTGACCTACTGATCTTCCTTCAATTCCTTGAATGGAATCCGGGATCAAAGGATATTATGTTTTGTCAAGCAGGGTTTAAGAGCTAGCTGAATGAAAAGGCAAAGTCAGAGTCTCGGGAGTCGAAAAGCACTATAGGAGTCATCATGACCGGTCCTGACACATAAAATAGAACAGAGGAAGTACTCTCTTTACAATTGAAAGTAAAACAAAGACAATAAAAAATGAAAGACATATTAGACAATAGCCATTTCCCGATCTGATTTCATATATTTGTACTTTTTTTTATATATGAAATAACTATATGACCACTCGTACTTACTCCTAGCACTTATGAGTCCAAAAAGACAAAGACATTGAAGCAATCAGGGCTTAAGTTCCCCTCTTACTCTCACCGAAGCGGAAGCTATTAAGGAATTCTACTTGAGCCCAAATCTGGATGATTCACCATTGGCCCAGAGAAAGACTTGCTTGCACGGGTGCCCTCTAGCATTATAAATATAATAAGAGACAATGGAAATGTAGACACTAATTGATTCTTTCGTTTGAGAATGTCAGTGGTTCTACTAAGATAAGATATATCTTTCCAGTGGTAGAATATAATCTTAACTTATGTTCCAATGTTGCTCTGAGCACTTAATATTGATCGATGAATTGCCCGCAGCCAATCCCGAGTCAAAAGGGAAATCAAACTCTATAGAGGAAGGAAGCAGCCAGCTAGCTTTGGCTTTCACCTCACTAAGAAGTAGCAGCTACGAAGATTAAGAAATAGACTTTCTACTTCAATATACAACTCGGATCACCTTCCCCAGAAAATAAAAAAGAATTGTTAGAATAATTAAAGTGTCTTCCCACTTCTCTGCTGCCAATTCTGAGTTAAGGGCGAGCTATATTTTTCGATCTTCCTATAAGATGAGGAGAAAACAAAAACAGAGATGCCTTCAAAGTCTGATCGGGAAAGCATTGGCAGGAGTAAGGTAGTCGGTGAGGTAATGGGAGAGTGATTGTGGTTAATGAGGTAATGGAAAAATAGTTCTAGTTAGTAGAAAAGACATATAGATAAAAGGTGAGGTATCAGAAAAGGAGGATACGTACATGAAAAAACATCATTAACAAAAACAAGAGGAAAAGGAAGTACAGGTGAATAGAAGAGAAAAACCTAAGGAGGAAGTCAGAGAAGAAGACATGATACATAGCAAGAAAAGAGCAAGGAGGAAGGGAGTCAATCAAGTTCAACCTTTTAAATCAGATAACATCTTAATCCCTCTTTGTTTTGCCTCGATGCAGGTTTCTCAATTTTCAATACTGATATGTAAAATTTTCCCCATAATATTCCATTAATTCTTTTTCTTGTGATGTATGTTTCCAATTCCTAATGCTGATATGTTAAATTTATTCCCTAATATCCCCATCAATTTAAATTTAATTTGCGATGTTTTTTTTATTTACCTTTTTCTTTTCTTTTCTTTTCTTAATTAAAGTTATTAACTCATAATCCTTATTTTTTTATTTTAATAAAATAACAAAAATAAATAAATTATAAATAAATTTCATTTGATCTTTTTATTTTTATTTTTATTTTATTTTTTCACGTGCGGGTCAAGTGGTATTAATTGAGTGGTTGATCTACCTTTGACATTGTTTGATTTGTAAAGGTTTATTAAGTAGTCACATGTTATCTTGAATCCTGTACATATTTTCCTTCAAAGATTAAAAAGGCAAAATTAGAAAAAAATTTTAAAATTTTTCCCAAATAAATTTTTGAATCACTTTCTTTGCTTATTTCATAAAAAAATAAAAAAAACTTTTTAAATAAATTACATATCAATAAGACAAATTGATAAAAATAATTTTTTTTGAATGGAATAAATATTTTGAAAATTAATTACATTTGTACACAATTAATTAGAAGGTAACTATTTTTAACGAACAGCATAGGGTGTTAATACCTTCCTTGTGAGTAAATAACTCCCGAGTCTAAACTGGTTTCAAAGATCTTAATTTTTAAAATTTTTTCAAAATTTTCTTTAATAAATTTTGGTGGTGGCTTCTCTGTTTTTATTAAAAAAAATTATTTGTCGTTCCATCGTGATTCCAGTTGCGACATATGGTACATAATTTTGTGAGTTAAGCCTGATCTAATTAATTGTGCATAATTTCTTTAACTTTATTTTTATTTATTTTACTCTTCTTTTTATTTTTATTTTTATTTTTTATTTTTATGTAAGTATTGCCTTTTTTTTATTCACATTCGTTGTATTTGTATATATTCAATAGTGACATTCTAAAAGAAAATATGTGTTGGTATTAAAATAACAACATTACAATTATTTGTGTGTTAAATGTTGCAGTAAACTTAACGATGATTCAATAAAAATTGTATGTGGTGAAAAGTGAGAACATTGCTCTAACTCGTTGAATCTTCATGACAGACTAAAAGTAACTCAGACACTCAAACACGGACCAAATAAAGAGACGCTTAAATGTCAAATGGGATCAAATTAAATAAAGAAATCTCACTTATTCTCAAATATTGGACTGGTGCAGTCATAAGGAACTGTAATCTTAATTCAACATTACAAAAGTCATTTAATAAAATCACAATAATTTTTAATCTTAATAAGTATCTTGACTATCATGCATCATCATAGAATTATATTGTCAAAGCATTTAGTATCATACATTTTTACATCATTATTATCCTATTGATTAATAAATAACCTCAAGCTTATGTCATGGTTTTCTTGGATTTTAAAACTTAACCAAATGTAGCACAAAGGTCTATGCACTCATCGTATTACAAGGGTCCACGCACCCTCTACATTCTAAGGATCTACACACTCACTTCATTTCAAGGGTCCACACATCCAATCCATCCCAAATGTCCATGCATCCACTGCATTACAAAGGTCCACGTACCCACTTCATTCCAATGGTCCATGCACCCATTTCATTTCAAGGGTCTACGCACTCATTCCATTCCAATGGTCCACGCACCCACTTCATTCCAAAAGTCCATGCACCCATTCCAGTCCAAGGGTCCATGCACCCACTTTATTCCAAGGGTTCACGCACCCATCGCATCACAAAGGTCCACGTACCACCCACTTCATTTCAATGGTCCACGCACTCATTCCATTCCAATGGTCCACGTACCCACCACATCACAAGGGTCCACGCACTCATTCTTTTCCAAGGGTCCACATACCCATTTCATTTCAAGTATCCATGTACCCATTTCATTTCAAGGGTCCATGCATTCATTTCATTCCAAGGGTCAACGTACCCACCGCATAAGGTTCCAGGTACCCACTTCATTCTAAGGATCCACGCACATATTCCATCACAAGGGTCCACATACCCCCTACATCTAAAGGGTCTACACATCCTTTGCTCCTAACAGCCCACGCATCCTCTACATCTAAAGGGTCCTCGCACCCTCTGCATCTCAAGGGTCCATGCACCATCGGCATTTAAAGGATCCATGTACCCCCTACATCTAAAGGATCCACGCATCCTCTGCATCTAAAGGATTCATACACCGTCCACATCTCAAGGGTCTATGCACCCTCTGCATCTAAATGGTCCACGCACCTTCCACGTCTAAAGGGTCCACGCATCCTCCATTTCTCAAGGGTCCATGTATCTCTGTATGCTAAGAGTCCATGCACCCTCTCAATCCAAGGGTTCACACATCCTTTACATGCAAAGGTTCCACGTACCCATTGCATTTAAAGGATCCACTTACCATCCACGTCTAAAGGGTCAACACCCCCTTCGCATCTCAAAAGCTCATTTATCCTTTACATCCCCAAGGTTCATGCACCATCTGTATTATCAATGTCCACATATCTTGATCTTAAGATCGTCAAAACTTTGCATTCATGATGCAAAGTTTCTTTTTTCCAACATCCATAACATGCAGAAACGTTTTTGTCAAGAATTGACTCGTAGGAATTAAGGTTTTTCTTTTCTCTTCTTCATTTCATTACATTAATGTACGGACAAAATCAATTCACTTCTTTTCAAATTTCTTATAATAATAATATGAAAAACTTTGTTATTTTTTTTTATTTGATAAAAAACTTATAAAGAGGAGCAATTGTGAATAACTAATTTTGTCCGTATATATAATAAAAAAATTAATTGAATTTTTAAAATTGAAAATTTATTTAATCAAATAAATTAAAATGATTTAAATTAAAAAAAAGATTTAATTAAGAGATGATGGGAATAAGAGATAAGGGAGGTTACTTTCTAATAGGTAATTGGGTAGTGGGAATGTAGTTAGTGAGGTAATAAAAGATTGATTATAGTTAATTGGGTAGTGGAAGAGTGATTGTGGTTAATGAGATAGTGGCAGAATAGTTTTAGTTAGTGGAAAAGATATATAAATAAAAGGAAACGTGTTAGAAAAAGATATACGTACATGAAAAAAAGAGCACTAGAAAAAGTAAGAAGAAGAGGAAGTACACGTGAAAAAAGGAGAAAAACCCGAGGAGAAAGTTAGAAAAGAAGACGGAATACATAACAAGAAGAGAGTAAGGAGGAAGGGAGCCAATCAAATTCAGTTTTTTAAATTAGGTAACATCTTAGCCTCTCTTTGTTTTTCCTCGATGCATGTTTTCAAATTTTCAATACTGATATGTAAAATTTGCACTGTAATATCTTATTCATCCCTTTTTTGTGATGTATGTTTCTAATTCTTAATGCTGATCTGTTAAATTTGTCTCCTAATATTCCATCAATTTAAAATTAATTTACGATGTTTCTTTATTTACCTTTTTTTTTTATTAAAGTTATTGACTCATCATCTTTGTTTTTTTATTTTAATAACATAACAAAAAAATAAATTATAAATGAAGTTCTTTTTATCCTTCTATTTTTATTTATTTATTTTGTATGAGAGTCAAGTAGTTTTAATTAACTGGTTGAACCACTTTGACACGTTTGATTTGTAAAGGTTTATTGGGTAGCCACCTATCCATATCTTCCTTCAAATATTAAAAATGAAAACTTGAGAAAAAGAGTTTTCTAAACTTTTTCCAAATAAATTTTTAAACTACTCTCTTTGTTTATTTTATAAAAAATTAAATGAATTACATATCAATAAAACAAATCGATAAAAATAATTTTTTTTTATTTTTAAATGAAATAAATATTTTAAAAGTTAATTGCATTTGTACACAATCAATCAATTAATTAATAACTATTTTTAATTAACGTCGTAAAATACTAATACCTTTCTTGTATGTGAATAACTTTCGAATTCAAATTAATTTCAAAGATAATTTTTTGGTGACGGCTTCTCTATTTTTATTAAAAAAAATTATTTTCCATTCTATCATATTTTAGGTTACAACATTTAAAATATAATATTTTATGATAAAAATAAATCTATCAAAATTAGTACTATTATTATAAAAAATTAAATAATATTAAATTTATAAAAATAAATAAATAATTATATTATAAAAATATATTAAAGATAAAAAATAAAACATCCACAAGAAGTAACTTTTAAAAAAACATTAATAACCGTTTGAAACAAACAAATACTATTAAAATTAGTTAAAGTAGACTACTTTTAGTTTAAACTTCAGTTCGACAAACTATTTTATATTTATATAATTTTTTTTACATTAATGTCACATTTTTATACTTTATTATACTTGTTTATTTATTTTTACTTTTCACTCTATATTCCATCATTAAATAGAAATTACAACAGCATTATTTAAGATATTTCTCTTTAACAATAATTAAAATATTATTTTATCTTGACAGATATTACAACAGCATATATCTTTAACAATTCTTACCAGTTACCCAACTAATAAAAAATTTAAGATACTGATAAAAATAACTTAAATATAGATTTTATTATAATTTTATTACATTTAATATAAACATTATTTAGATATTTATATTTTAGGATGAATTCATTATAACTTTTAATTAATTTTTAAAAGGTACGCAGGTAGGGAATGGCAAGTAAATAAACGAATAAAACGTGCACATGCACCAGAAACTTATACCCATTGGCTACAAGTTGGAACGAGAGTGGTAAATACTCCTTATATGAATACACTGCAACTGTTATCCCCATTGGTAATGGGTGAGGATAGTAATACTTGATTTATATTATATTCGTAGTAAATTATAATGGTCTAGGTCTCAGCTTCCAATGAAATCAAATGGTTGTACTCATTCAACCTACAACCCGGTTTTGTTTATGAAACAAACCAATGATTCCAGCATATAATTTCTGGCAATGAATTTCCTCCACGGAAACTAACCAAATGAAAATAATTAAGATACAATTATAGCCATATTTTAATATCTATTTTGTATCACTCTAATTTCCCTATCATTTGAATCAACTTGCCAATGAAATCTTAAGAAAAACTCGAGTTAATGATCTCCAATTATAGATTCTTTGGCTTTACAGCGTTTGCGGCATCCTTGGCAAGCAGGTAATGAACTCCTTTAACTAGTTCTTCCTTCGTCATGAACAAAACAGCAGCAGCCAGCACACTTTGTACAATTTTTGTGCCCATACCTTTGTAAAATCCATAAAACCCTTCATAGCGGATCATCTTAATAATAGCATCCCACGTACCTGATTTTAAAGAAAATCATGCAACTTTAGACAGGAAATGAAGAATAGTAAGTACAATTTCTGAAACCTAGTTTTCAATTAAATGGTTTCAATAATAGATGTGAGTGTGCATGAGAGAAGGATGGCAGCAAAAACAGACGCATTTATTACCAAGGTGAACAAAGGCTATATATATATATATATATATATAATAACGTATAAACCTCAGCACTACAATGATCATAAGCTCTCTTCATAAACAAGGTATCACAAAAGAATATCATAACTCAAACCTTTATAATGGTGCCTCCTGTCTCCAGTTTTATCCTGTCTAGCTTGGAGCCTTGCCTGTGCAAGCAACAACATGACAAGAAATTGAGAAAAGCATTTTCGATACACATTCTTTTATCGGTCCTCCCGATTCATTACATCTCGTGAATAATGGACATCAATGTGACACAGATCAAAGATATGCCAACACAACAAATTTTAAAAATAAAACGCATATACCATACAGTATATTACTCCTTATCTTATTATAAGATATCTTTTTAATCTTATGTAGACCAATTTAAAGTTAGTTAATTTTTCTAATCTTCGAAAAAAAATGCTACAAGTTGCCAATTTTATCCTCATTTTATTATAGACTTTAATCTCATTACCAAATTTTACCTTTACCAGTTTTAAATTAATTCCACCAACTTTATTTATTAAGGGAAAATAGGGAAAAAATAAATAAATATTTCATAAAAATTGTAAAATATTTTATAATAAAGACCATCAAAACTTTCTAGATGTTGGCTATGAAAAGGACGAGTATAATAAATCAACCATCATTGATGACAGATGATTACAATGTCAAACACACCAAACCATCTGAAGTTCATCAGTAGTAATTATGCATATCATAGCACAAATGATTCTGCATTTAAATTTTCAAGCAATACAACAAAAAGATATATATTCAGATCTCCATCTTTACAAAATTCTAACTGGTACAATACCATACTGGCCTCAAGGTTCTACAAACATACAAAAGTCAAATATAAGCTATATTACAGTATTTTGTGATCCCAAAATTTCTTTTTAAAAAATCTTCAAATTGATCCATACTCCTTTTTGTTTTCCTGAACAGTATAATATAAAAAAGGCAACACCCAGCTAAAAATTATTGTGCAAAGCAATGCATTTTTGTGTTTTTGTTTGCCAGGCATACCCTAACAAGAAATGTACATTTTTCAAGGTAATCAATACCATTATTCTCCACCTCTGCAGTTTAGGAGATGTTGTTCTAATTATTACTTTTATTCTGATAAGACCACTCCCTGTTTAGCCAAATACAACCAACATCTTACGAAAGCTAATTTGATATACCATCACAATCAGGATACGAGAAAGTTAGTACGATATACCTTTACAACTAGGAGTGGATAAGTTACAACAGTAGCTCCAAGCTTAGCTAACGCTCCAAGAAGAAATATCTAGTATCATAAGAGAATATTAGTATGAAAATATGGTAAACAATTTAAGGCAACATAAGAGAAAATATAAGAGTTAATAGGATCCACTCAAAAGCAACTTAATCTAGATTAGCAAAATGATATAATACCTCTAGAGCAGCTACCCCATTGCCATCCTTCTTACTCCCAGCACGTCTCTTTTTTAACTTTGTCAACATGGATTCATACAGCATGAATTGTATGGAAGGATTGCTTACCTGAGTTAAGGAACAACCAATCAGTAATACTCCCTCAGCATGAAAGAGATTCACTTCTAACATACCATGATCAATGTTGGTAATACACCTTTCCAGAAACCCCGTACTCCAGCTTCATCATAGATTTCTTGAATCTGTAAATATGTATCCAAACATTACACATACAAAAGGAAACTAGAGGGTTTGAAAAGTAAAAGCACCATCAGGACTAGTAAAATTCTGCACAATATTAAAGGGGGGGAAACCATGAACATCAATCAATTTGTTGGAATATCTTCGGATATGTTCCAATTGTAATATAAAGAACTTATTATCCTAATCAAGATTTTATATTTATTTTTCTGAACATTTTATCATATTAGAATAGCCAATATAGCATAACTTGTCCAAGTTAGTTATGATTTCAATATAGACTTTACTTACCACATGGCCAGTTCCATAAGGAAGAGGCTCAACTGCAGAAAGAATTGGTGGCTCGGTGGCAACTAACAATCCCTGACCAGGTGGAGTTCTGTTAATGTCTTTTTTATGCGTCTGCACAGTAAAAATAGTTTTTGACATAGCAAAAATCAGAATCTAACACTTGCTGAGTCAGACAGGAAGAAAGCAAAAGGAGAAATGGACAGAAATTTGTTTATCATTTATTATTCTAAATTATAACAATATAATTTTGATAACTTAGAGAAACACAAATATGCATATTTACATGAGTTAATTTTATATTTTGCTTCACATGTTTATCTACGTATATATTTTTTTCTTATATATTCTAAGATTTTCAACAAATTTTGATGCTTTATTATTGTTTACCTATTTTTTTGCATATTATTGTGAACGTTATTTCGTGATACAATTCTTTTTTCACCATTAAATTCTATTTATATGCTGCAATTTTTAGCAAATAAAATCTTACCAAACTACGAATAATTATTATTAAAAACCCCGTGCAACGCACGGGTCCACTCACTAGTAACAATATAATTTTTGATAACTTAGAGAAACACAAATAGCAAAACAAAATCAAAGACAGACTATGTATCATATATCCTATACTGAAACAACTTAAACCAACAAAATCAGCTTTTGTTTCTAATACAGAAGGGTGCTAAACTAGTTGCCAAATGCATGAAAGCTCTAAACCTTTTAAAGTTCAAACGAACATTCAAAGCCCAGATCACTTCCCTTCCAAGTTTATATACTTTCATACTTGAAATACCTTTGAAAATGCTTTAACTTTTATACCTTATAGGAAATCAAATAAAAATCTTGATTAATAGGACTTGTTTATTTCTTGTTTTTAAAAACTATTTTCTGTTTTTGAGAATAAAAAAACAATATATGTATGTGTGTATATATATATATATATATATATATATGTTTCATAAAAGTAGTTTTTGAAAACTGTTTTAAAAACAATATCTCTTTTTCAGTTTTTTAAATAAAATTAAAAAAAAAAAAACATATCTAAATTACTTTGGTTTTTTACTCTTAGTTTTCTGTAACTCATGTTCTTCCTTGTGTTGCCTCATCTTCCCTCACTTACTCTCTTCCAACCCTTCTAAAAAATTTTATTTTAAATTGTTCTACAAAATAATTTTTAAAAACCAAAAAATGCAAACAAATGCATCCATAGTCTTCATAATTTCTTTGTTTTAAATAATCAGGCTCCAAAATCAAATAGCAAAAAAGGAAGTTTTCCTAGAAGTTAGTAGTATAAATTTGTCTCACTATTACGTTTCATGTATACCAAGAATCAAGACAAAGAAAGATTAGGATGAACAGAAGGAAGAGCAGAAAGAGAAAAAGAGATGAATATCAGCTAGCTATGTACCTGCATACGGGTAACAACTACCCATATGGGATTGGTCAAGAGCACATTAACACACCTACAAAAAGAATTATCAAGGTATTTGAGTACTGTGACAGTGAGACATAACATCATCAGTATCAGCAGTTAACAGTTCATGCTTATGGGAAGGTCAGTTCAGCAGCTCTGTTGCAAAGCCAAATTTGAGAAATAGAACATTTACAACCACAGGTATGATGTTAATATGGTAAAACAACTACCATAGCTGTAAGAGAAACTTCTATTCAAGAACATTAGTTTGCCGGGCCAATAACATAACTAGATTCGCATGGGCTCTGTATGTTCTACAGACAAAGTAAACTACCCAGATAAAGCAGCAACAAGAAGTGAGGAGAGCATCCCAACTGATCCATCACCAATGCCCATTTTCTTCTGTTTTAGTGCAGCTGCTTCAGCTTTGTTCCTGAATATTTGATAGAAATAATAGTAAACACCCTGTACCATGAAATGTGAGATATTAAAACATTGAAACCTAAATCAGAACATTAAACAGGTTACCAACAGAGTATATCATACAAGGAACCAAGGCTAGTTGGAAATCTTCCATCCATTTTCAGAGATAACAAGCAACAATACAGACCACATACATCAAACAATGAAGTCTATTATGTCAATAATTATATCAGATCGTTCATGAAGTAACTAATTTTTCCTTGTCTATATTATCTATCCTCAAAAGAATTAAACTTCAAATCTTTGACAATAACATGGGGATCAAGACTGGAGAATAACAGCTACATTGGTATCTAATCCTCTGAATCTATAGCAGAGGGGGGCGTTTGTTTTACAACGTAACAGAATTGATTTTGATATAATTAGCATATGCGCCAAAATAAATGTTAGCCATAGATTTTTATTTGAACTTATTATTTTCATTGAAAAGTACAAAAATTAATTTTCCACCTATAAAACAAGCACTCAAACTTCCATCATATTTCATCTGGAAAAATTGTTAATACAGACACCGATTCAACTGCTTTCAATTCTCTTTCTTTGTTATTAATCATGCTCTCAGAGGGGGCTAAAAACATAAGTGCTGACAATGACATCTTCAAAACAAAACCACTACAAACATCCCTAAATTGTAGTTTTTCCACTGATTCAACAAACAAACGAAATACATACATCAAAAAATAAGAAACTAGTCAAATTAGACAATGTTTAATGTCATCTACCAAAAAAAAAGAATATCACCAAACAAGAGCTAAAATGAGTTCACCTGAGATGCAGCTGAGCCCACTAGCGATGGCATCAAACCTCCATACAACCGTTCCCATCCCTCTTCTTTTACAACCTACAAAATTTTTCCATAAACACAATCACCAACCACTTTCTGTCTATAACTAAAACAAACAATCCAACAATACAATTAAATTCAGTTTAACAAACACATCGCTAGACAACAGAAACCTGGCACATTCGTTCGAGGGTTCCTAGATTCTTTGTGTCTTTCTTCGGATCACGCTCAGTCTGTTGACGAGTATTCACCTGCAGATCACCTCATAAATTAAATATTTGACACCTTAAAGGAAAACCCAGTTGAAAATTTCTACAAGAAAAAGGAAAAGAAATCAATTTTCCAAACAACAGTCGTACAGTTTGAAGTGGGTATGTGATGAGTTGAGCAATGATCCCTCCTCCAGCTCCAGCCAATCCATTGATCAAAGCCTCCGACATGCTTTTTTTTCTCGGAGAAACGAAAATCTATTAGTATTGAGGGTTTTTCGTTTTCTCAGGAAAGCATGGTAAAGGATGGTATGCACCAAGTTGCGGTGCAATAGTCTATGGTATGTTAATTGTAATGGAGAACTCAGAAATGGCACATGAAATGCATTGTTTTAGATTATGATTTGAGTCAATGAAAATGAATGAATACCCCACGACACGATCCGCATTCACTTTGGTTGTTGCGTTTGGGAAAAGGAAATTATGTATGTAATATGCACAGACTATTCTACCCTTGATTAAACTTAACCCCTTCACCCCTCACCCGCTACAACCAGTTCAACCTTTTCTTGAGATCTGTGCTCACACCTCGCCCAAACTTTTTTCTTCTTCTTTTGTTATTACATTTTTTTCATTAATTTTTTACTCTTTTTATAACATTATTAAATAAAAATATTAAAAATTAACAATAGTTACTAATATATTAAAAAAAAAATTATTTTTTGTATTTAACAATAAAATGTTGATAATTATTTTTATAAAATCTAAAAAATAGTAATTTAACTATCAAGCGATATTTAAAATATGTTCGGTAAAAAAATTTAAAATAAATACTCGTTTATTTAAAAAATCAATAAGAATAAACGATTATTTTTTAATATAAATTGAATTAAATGTCTACTAAAATTGAATGAAATAACACTGTGATTATGAATGTGCCAACCACGGTGATTTGATGCATTGCAAATAAGCTGTGGTGTTCGTGAACGAAAGAACCTTATTAAACCTGAATAATCAAAACGAGAATTGAACAAGTTCTAAGTTTAGTTTTAAATTTTGTGTAAACTTTTTATTGAATTGGTTTAAAGTTTTTATTTTTATCTATGAAGTTAAGCTGATTTCTTTTTTTTTTATTACATTTACACGTTTATAGAATTGAATTTTAAGCTAAAATTGTTTCGTTAATTTTCTAAATAATAAATTATTTAACAACCTGTTTGTTTGTGTTTTTCAAAAAAAAAATGTTTTTAATAAATATTTTAAAATTCAAATAATTAGATAATTTTAAAATTGGATTTTTCGCATAAACTAAAGTAATACATCGTGAAAAAAAAAGTTAATATCATAAAAAAAAAACTCATTCATACATATCTTATATTTGGATTTTGTAAAGTTTTGGTCGCAATTATTATTCAGTTGAATAAGTTTTGAAACTTTACTATTTATCACAATCCTATTCAATTATAAAAAAATATTTACATCTTCTATAAAGAAAAAGTTGAGTGAATTTTGAACACTCTTATAATAATTTTTTTACATGTAATACCTTTTAATTTGATAATTTTGTTTTCATTTTTAAAAAATAATTAATTAATAAAAATATATTCATACATATATAAAGTAATATATATCCAGTAGATCTATCAATATCCAATTTCTTTTTAAAAAAAAATATCAAACAACTAACATTTAAATGTATCGATATAAACCATTCAGCGGTGTGCGATTGGCATTCCCGAAAGTTGATCATACAAAACAGGTATCAAAAAATACACTGTACGAATTTTTTTTTCAATTCAGCGCAAGGAGAGAGAAAGAAACACTTGTCCTTTCCTTTCTTGCAATTTGCAAACTTCTTGAGGAGCGCAATTCGAATATTCGATCTTGTGTAAGTATTTTGCTTGCAACAGGCCAAATCCATATTTGGTTAGGTCTGTTTGTAAGCTTTGTAACAAAGTCGATCAAACCAAAAAAAGTTATGGCACTTCTATAATAAATGTTTAATAATAGTTTTTACTTTAAATTTTAATATTTGATGACTTCAAATTTTTTAGTTTATTTTTAATAATTTTAATTTTCAAAATTTAAGATTTTAAAAGTTTTATTTTTCTATAAATAATTAATAAATCAATAAAATTTATACTGTTTCATCTAATATAAAGTTTTAGTAATTTATACATAAAATTAAAAAATCGAATAAAATTTATTTACTTTTTATATGAAATTATTTTTATCCAATTTCATTGATTTAATTTAATACTAAAAATTAATTAATTTAACTTACTTTTATCTAATTTTTTAAATTTATTTATTACTTGATGATATTTAAAAATTTATAAAATTTGAAAAAAAAAATAGTTTATTAAATAAATTTAAATTAATAGATATTAAAAAATATATTATCTATTAATTTAAACTTGTTTAATAAAATATTTTAAAAAATTAAATTTAATAAAATTTTATAAATATTATTTTATATAATAAATTTTATTAATTTAATTGATAAATTAATTAAATTAAATTGTTTATAAGAGTTGTTAAACAAAATAATTCTAGATAAAACTATTTTTAAAATAATTTGATTATTTATATCATATATATTTATTTAATTATAAGAAGGAATCAAGTTAGAATTATTAATTTAATTGATAAATTAATTAAATTAAATTGTTTATAAGAGTTGTTAAACAAAATAATTCTAGATAAAATTATTTTTAAAATAATTTAATTATTTATATCATATATATTTATTTAATTATAAGAAGGAATCAAGTTAGAATAATTTTACTTAGAGTTACTTCATTTAATAACTCTTAGTAGTTATATTTCATTAATCAAACTGTTGAATAAATAAATTATATTATATAAATTATTCTTACAAATTTTATAAAATTTAAAAAATGTTTAATATTTTAATAAAAAAATTATTTTTAGAATAATTTTTCTTTGTTTTATATATATATATATATATATATATAAAAGAAGGGATCAAATTACCCCGTTTAATAATTCTTATATACAATTATATTTTATCAATCTAACCGTTGAATGAATAAATTATATTATATAAATCATATTTATAAAATTTAAAAAATATTTAATATTATATAAATTTTGGAATAATTTGATCCCTCCTACATGTATATAAAAGGAGGAATCAAGTTACTCCAAGAATAACTTTGCTTAAATTATTTCGCTTAATAACTTTCATATATAATTATATTTCATTAATTCAACCGTTAAATTAATAAATTATATTATATAAATCATCTTTGTAAATTTTTATAAAATTTAAAAATATTTGATACCTCAGAAAATAAATTCAAATTAACGAATAATATATCTTTTATATTAAATATTTTTTAATTTTTTATAAAATTTTGCAAGAATAATCTATATAATATAATTTATTAATTCAACAGTTGAATTGATGAAATATAATTATACAGGAAACTTATTAAGCAAAATAACTATAAGTAAAGTTACTATTAAATTATTTTGATCTCTTATATATATATATATAATATGATATTTTAATTTAATATATTTTATTTTATTAATATCAATTTTTAAGTTTATTTTAAACATATAAAAATAATAAATTTTTAGTAAAAGGAAAGTTTATATTATAAACATTTATTTTTAATATTTTTATATTTAAAATTTACCATAACTGAAAGTTGATGTTAACACTTTTTAATATTATAAATAAAATAATTATTTGTGTAATTCTATTATATTATTATATCTGAAAATTCACAATTAGTAATATTAAATATTATGTTTATTGTGTGTCAATTAATTAAATTTTTTTATAAAATATAATAATTTTAAATATTATTGAATTTTTTAATAGTAAGGTAATTTAATTTATAATTATTTAAAAATTGCATATAAAGTTGAGAAAAGGAATTAGGATGCAACGGACGATCGGAATGCGATTATCATATTAAAATATATTTTATATCTTTAACATTTTTAATTATTTAAATATTTAAATAAAAAGTTGAGAAAAGGAATTAGGACGCCACGAAAATGTGATTAGCTAACATAGATTTCGCATTTAAACAAGGGAGTAGTTATCTTGATCAATTCGCTGTGGGATGCAAGTCATGCATTGCACTGATTTAACAGAACAAGGTGGACGTAGTAAAAAATCAAAACTTATGAAAGGAGAATAGAATTTTCTTGCTAAGATAAAAACTGCTTTATTAACAAATAAATATTTTTAATATATTTATGTTAATATTTATTAATATAAGGATCAAATTGTAAATATTTTTTTAAAAAAAAAAACTGCTAACCACATTAGATAACTATAACACATGATAGTTTTATATTGAATTATATAAATTAAAGTGTTGTATCCTTAAATATACAAACATATCGAAAAAAAAAACCCTATTTTCTATGCTCGCTTCAATCATGCTATCCAATCTATACCTCCATGTATGCTGCCAACTTCTTCTTCACTTTAGGTGATACGACAACAACAAAATATATAACCCGATTGTTGTGCATGTATGTCATCTAAATAAATAACACAATTGACTTATTCTTCAACCAATCTGGCAACAATAATCAACATGACTTTATAAAATATCTATTTATTCACTGATGGGTGTTGCATCAATTTTGCCGGTTGCGTTCTGCAATAATCAGTGTAAAAATTGTTCTTATTGTTGCCTGACACATCTTTTTATTTAAAAATAATGTGGGTTTTACCGTGGTATTGTTCAGAATTTTAATTTTAGAATATATAATTTTACATTCTAAAATGTGTGTTAATTTTTTTTTCAAAAGTTTAATTCCAAAAGCTTATAAATGATTTTTAAAATTAATTTTCTAAAAATCTCTCAAACCACATGACACAACAGCAACAGAATGAATGTAAAGACAATTTTAAAATAATAATTTAAAAAAAAAAGTATAAAATGTTTGGGCCTATGCTCAATTTAACATGCTTGGTCCATGACTGTAAAATTCTATTTGCTCTCAAAGTTATTCAAAATAAACCGGACTTGGCACTCTCTGCTTTACATCGTCAATCAATGACAATAAATAATAAATGTGATCAGAAAACAAGAATTTGAACAGAAATCTAAATAAAAATTTTAAATTTTAAAATTTAGACTACGCACTCATTTTCCTTAAAAGACAAATTACAATTCCGCTCATGACATTTGACATGAAAATTTTGTTATTTAAATCACTAAGGTACATAATTTTATTTAAACCAATAAAATATTACATTTCATGAAGATATAATTTATTTTATCAATATTTTTCTTGTCCATTCATAATCTTCCTATAATTATAATATCTTATATATATAACTTTCATATTTTTTTATTTCAAAATTAGTCTTCTTATAATTATAATACCCTTAATATTTAACTACTGCATAAGTTCAAATATTAAGCTGTACGTCCAGATGTAATTTATATGTTATCATCATACTATAAGCCACTTTGGTTTTTATTACAAGGACATAACATGTCATAAATCTATTTAATTCACCAAAGTTCTTCTACTACAATGCCAAGTGACATTCTTTCCTAATTACAAGTCTAACATGTCATTTTCTCTTAATTTTTTACTTTATTTATTTAGTAACAATAGTCAAATGTAATTTTAAATAACTAATTAATGTACATATTTAGTGATTACCATATTAAAATACAGTTTATATCTTTAACATTTTTTAATTATTTAAAAATGTATATTATATCTTATATATATATATATAGAGAGAAATATAATGGCAAATCGACATTGTTGTGATGGCGAACACATTTTCATGTTCTACTTAAAATCTTTATTTTTTTTTTCTAAATATAATATTATAAAAATATAGTAATAAATTGACATTGTTGTAATGGTGGACATTTTTTCATGCTCTGCTTAAAATCTTTAAAAATTAAATATAATATTTTTCTTCTACTATAATATCATTAATAAAATATTAAAAATATTAAAAATAAATTGAGGAGACCTACAAAACAGGTCCAAACTCTCCAGGGTGTCAACGCTGCGTGACATTTGATCTTATTTCATATATTTAAGGGCATAGGGTCTCTCTGTTGCCTGATGTTTCTAGCAT
This sequence comes from Canavalia gladiata, assembly GCA_037954105.1. NCBI lineage: Eukaryota > Viridiplantae > Streptophyta > Magnoliopsida > Fabales > Fabaceae > Canavalia > Canavalia gladiata. The sequence goes on from CM075668.1 coordinate 15,019,105, forward strand.
ATTAGACATGTTGAGGCACTTAGTCTAGGCATAGTGAGTCCACATAGATTATTGATTTGACCTAGAACAATAACAAAAATATTAATTTATATGCCAAACATTTAGTGGTAAAATAATAAGTTTAGAATTTACTGTCAAAAAATCAATAAACGAACCAAATTAAATAATAGAAAATTTTAACAAATTAATCCTTTTAAAATTTCTATCATTTTAATATTTATTATTATCATATAATATTTATTACTAAATATTATTTTTTATTAGTTGATCTCAATGGTCGACTACCGTAGATCTGTCATTCAAGATAGAATATGAAAATTAAATATAGATATATTATGATAAAGGTAAGATAGATATTTATATATTCCATAAATGTAATAAAATAATAATATATAATAAAATTTATAAGAATTTTGAGTTTGAATTTTATTATTTTTTATTTTGTATAAAAAATTCTGTACAAATATTTTAAAAAATAAAATGTTATTTAAACTTTTTTATAGAAGTAAATTTTAAAGTTTCATATTCAAAATATATAAATTTTCTTCAAATTCCTTTTTTAAATTATATTTCAAATATTTTATTTATTAATTATAACAAACATCAAATGAAATAAATTACTGACAAATTTCAGTTTATATTTTGTTAAAAACAGTTAAATATTATTTTTTCTTAAATAATGACTTTTACAATTTTAAACTTGCTTATAAATATTATCCCAACAAAAATTAAATTCAAAAGCATCACTATTTGATTTCTGTACCCTTTATAAATAATTGCAAATAAAAGATAATAAAAAATGTATATTCATTTTATTGTTGGAAAAAGATATAAGGTTGCGTTGTGAAAACAATTGTCTTAAAAAGTAAAATTCTTGCAGATTTTTGCTGCAACCTGTTCAATTATTACTTTTCAAATATTAAAACAGCATTCAACGTTACTGGAGTCTAAAAAAATAGTACTCAAAATTAGGATAAAAATAATAAGTCAATAGAATAATAAGGATATGTGTGTCGAATGCCTGTAAGTATGTGTTATATATAGCAGAAGGATAAGTTGTGTGATAAAAAATACTAATGCCTTTCATTCAATAGTATTCAAACCAATCCGATTTAAACAATTTGATTGAATAAAAAAACTAAAAATCAAAATTTGTAAAAATGCAATATTTTATATAATTTTGTTTAGTTTGTAGATTTTATTTAAAAAATCAAAGCGTAAAATTTATATATTTTATTATTTTTTTATATTATCTATTATTTTTAATTAATTTTTGATATATGAAATATCTAATATTTATATTGAAATATAAATACTATCACTTTTTATTTATAATATATGCTAATTTTAAATTTTTAAAAAATTGTTACGTTATCTTTTTTTATTAACTTATTTTTATTGTTAAATTTTAAAAAATAAAGGAAAAAAATCAAACCAAACTAAATTATAAAAAATTGATTTAGTTTTTTTTAATATTTTACAATCGAATTAAACCAAATCACAAATATTTGTTTTAATAAATTCAAATAATTTTTCATAAACATACGAATAATTAGATAAAATATTGTTAAAAAATCTATCGTTCAACTGTTAAAAAATAATTAAATTAAAATATATATAACGATCAAATATTAATTATTCAACAATTAAATAATACTAACATAATATTTAAAAACAAATTATAATTATAATTAATAGTCATATAATTATTATTATTTATTAATCATTTAATAAAACTTATTACTAATCAACAGATAAATACAAAATTAAATTAAGCTTTAAGTTATTAGGTTTAATCTATTTATAAATTTTAAAATGAATACTTAGTTTTTTACTCGTTATATTGTTGTAGGTTTCTTTAAGGATTATAATCTAATTTGTTTAAAATATATTAAATTTACAAGTCTGTTTTAAAGTATAATAAAAAATTTAATAAATAAATTTAAAAAATTTTAAATTTAATATATTAATATATATTTTTATAAATTAATATATTATATTATATATCTTCTATATTATATATATATATATATTATTTTATATATTATAATATATTTTTAAATAAATTAAATATTTTTTTATTAATTTAAATTTAATTTATTATTTAAAATATTTTTTAATAAATTTAAATATATATATATATATATATATATATATTTAATAAATTAATCAAAACTAATCAAACTTTAAATAAATCACATCATAAATCTTGTTTCACAATTTATTTATTTTTATAAATATCCCTAATTATCTAATATACTCAATACAACACCATATTTTATGTTGCTTAGCCTATGATATCCTAACTTCTTATTTAAATTCTATCATTGAATAGATTGTTTTGTTGAATATCAACCATATAACATAATTTTTTTTTCTTTTATTACTTTATTCTTTTACCTTTTTAATATTATAAATAAATAATAACTTTAAATTTTACAATCTTTAAAATTTATTTATTTTTCTACTATAACCTTTTCAAATGATTTTTTTATCAATTTTTATTATAGATAAATCTTTTAAAGTAACAATAATTTTATTATTAATAATTAAATAATATTATTTTTTAATTCATTCATCCAAATAACTTTTAATAGATGTACAAAATCAATACTTGTATAATCACAAATAATTTAATAATAATAATAACACAATTTAACAAGGATCAAAGCTTTAAATTAATTTTTATAGAGATTTATGGGCAAATAATTACAAATTATAACATAATAATATTCACATCTCATCCATTTAATATTATAATAATAAATCTACGGTGTTATTGAATGGTCAAATCCATGGACCAAAAATAAAACGGTCTATTAAAAAAACAGCTCTCCTCACAGTCAAATTTAAAACTAGCAAATTAGGCCAGTAAGTTTAAATTCTCCCTCTGTCGTCTTCCTCATACTCCACAGTCCCCAAATAAGGGATTTCAACTAGCAAATTAGGGTAGTCAGCTTAACTCTTACCTCACTCTTTCTGATAATCAACGATTGCCCATTAGAAGATTTCCATCGGTAAAGCAATCCTGCCCTATTGAATTTTATTTTTTTTAAATCTTCCAATCAATTTTATTTATTCATACCCTGTGTTGTTCCCTTATTTAATTTTCTCTAAAAATTTACAATTTATGTGCCATCCATTGGTTTTATTCTTTCTTTTTTTATTTGATTCATCAATTAACTTCGCATGCAATTTTGATCAAAAGCGTCATTCTTTTATTTCGTTTATGTGACTTTTTTTCTGTTGGTTCGATCAATCTTTTTTCTATTTTTTTTTTTTATGTGGGATGGCTAATGAAGGTGTATTTCATTTATGTGACTTTTTTCTGTTGGTTTGATCAATCTTGTTTCTAGTTTTTATTTGGGATGGCTAACGAAGGTGTTTCAATGGAGAATGGAAAAGGGGTATCGTACAAAAAGCACCTGATATCACATGTGGTTATGGATGAACCATCAAGAATGGAAGAAGATGATAAAAAGAATAAGAAGGTAATGATTGAGAATGGCGATGTTGGGCTGCATGTGATGATTGTGAGAGCCGTGGGCATTGACTGTCCCAGTCGCCACCCGTTTGTTGCCTGCAGGCATTACAACGTGGTGTATTGGGTTGAGCCTGGCGAAGAGCTTCGCACTTTTATGACCGAAGGTTTTTCTCCTGTGTGGAACCAGAAAGGCATGATCTTTCTAGATAATCTTGATGACTACACATTCCTCAATGTGGAAGTTCAAAGGTTCAATTCCACACAGGACCCGGGACCCTCCAATGGTAGGATCATCGTGGGGAGGGCAAGGATCCCTTTTCCGAAGGTATTCTACAGTGAAGTAGTGGGATCATTTTCCTTGATCAGGTCTGACGGGGGTACCCAAAGGCCTGAAGGCCATATTATAGTTGCCATGAGACTTGAAAGGATCAACAACGTTCCTTGTTGGTAGGCACATTTTTTTTTATGGGCTTGGGAGATATTAGAATATTAGGATCCAAACAATCCTGATTCAGGATGAAATGTGACTTGTGAGCATGAGTTCCTTTTTATTTATGTTTATGTTTTCTCTTTTCTGTTGTTGTTGACATTTGTTGTATTATTTGTTTCTCATGTTACACCTGGAATAAATACATGGAAGCAATTTTTTAAAATAGGAATGCAAGTTTTAATAAATCCACCACAGTGTGACCTGTCCATCTAAAGCTATGTGCTACGGAATTGTTTGTTTCACGAACTAATAAAAACAAAAGGCAAACATCAAACATAGAAACTAGTCTATAAATTTTTACTTTCATCAAACATAGAAACTAGTCTATAAATTTTTACTTTCAACGCGCTTGTCTTCTGCTTTATTCTGAATTTCATTAATAAAAGTTTTGCAATCACTTTTTATATTAAAATTGGAGAAATTCGCTTTTCCTACTAGTTGACTTCCCATTACAAGTCTTGAGAGATCATAGTTCATAGCAACAAAAAGAGGGGAAATAATTGTAACTAATTTTCCTTACTTTCTCTTTCCTAAAAGCTTACTGGATCAATAATTATTTACAGTATCTTCTCATTAATGAAAATTGCCTTAGTTATTTATTTATTTTTGGATAAAATTATTTAAGAAAATACTTATCGTGTATGATTTTTCTAATACAATTAAAAAAAAACATTTTCTTGAAATTCATGTGTAATCACACATGTATATAGTTTAAACTTATTCAAATTAAAAGATAAAATTCAACTGAATATGATTTTTTTAAGGAGTAACTGAACTGAATTGGTTTTTCATTTATCTTTTGTAAGTTTATTCATAATTTTTTTAAATCAATTTTAATATCAAATAATAAAAATTATAGAATATAATTATTCATCATTAAATTTTAATTTTTAAGAATTAATTACGTTGACACTTTTTGATAATTATAAAAAAATTCTTTTTTATTTTTTATTTTACCTAAATTTTCTTTAATTTACATAAAGATGTAACACGACATTCTTTTTTGTCAATTATATAATTATGTATAAATATTTTTTAATTTTTAAAAACCTTATATCAGTAATAAAAGTTAAAGTAATGTAAAAAATATTAAATATTTTTTGATAAATTTTAATGAACGTATGTATTACATAATTTAAAATTTGAGACGATTTTCTTATTCCTTATCATACTTTAAATTGAATTTTGATTTTGATTCTTAATTATAAAATATTATTGTAAACATTATCATGATTATTCTTCCAACATATATCGATACAGATTTCTATTGATTTTTGGAATATGCATGTGATGATGATATTTTGAACAAAATTAATTTAGTTGATAATAATTAAATTTATATTTCATACGGTTATAAATTCAAATTTTAATATTTTATGAGGCATGTTCAATTCTAATAAATTATTTGATTCAACTTATCTAAATTTATATTATTTAATAATTTTTTAGTATGTAAATTTAAATAATTTAATCCTTGAATTAAGTGTTTTGGAGAATGCAAATGTGCATTCTAGAAAATATTGAACATAATCAACTTACACTTTTATCAATTACACGACCAACATCTTTATAAATACTGTTATTTTTATTGATTTAAGTATTAAATTATAATTATATATTATTTTTATTATTTATATCAAAATTTATCGAATTAAAACATTATTAAAGATTATAAAATTAGAATTTTTATTTTATATATTTTAAAAGTATATATTACATTAATTTTGATATATATAAATGAGGTATTAAATATTTTTATACTAATATTTTAAATTTTTTGAAGACGTGGTCTATATTATAGTAACTTATAAATTAATAATTTGAGCCATTAAAATTTGTTTAATAATAAAAAATAGAAATTAAAACAATTTTATATGAGAACATGGATTCAAATCTTTTCATATCGTATAAAAAAATAAAATCAAATAATTTAGTTAAAGGTAGTTAAATGATATAATTCACACTGACACATGTTTGTTTATATCCTGTATACATGATTATCTAGATAGTACGATACTACATGATTATCTCAATAGTATGATACAGTGACAAAATTAAAACATACTAAATATCAAATTAATAAATTAATACCTCTTATAGTTTTATAATAAAAGATATTATCATTTTAAATTATTATATAATAGATCAAATATACAAAATTTTTCACATAATTTAAACCTTAATTAATATTTTATTGCTTACTTTATTATGTTAAATATATTATATAAAACATACATAAAAAAATTAGTAGTGTATTATATATCTTCAAATATCTATATACAGATGTGTGTATAGTTATCATATGTTGGTATAAATCTCAAATTTAAACACTTTTCTCAATGATTTAAAAATAATATTTGAATTTAAATTAATTAGTTTTTAAAATTATAAAAATATCAATTTAATATGTAAAGTTATCAAGTATAATTTATTTTAGTTCTTCAAATTATAAAATAAAAGTTATTTTAATTTTTAAAATGATTTTAAAAAGCGTTTGAAAGGGGGAGGAGGACAATAATAGTAATAATATAAAATTGTCATGTGCTGCTTTTGGTGAGCGTAGTAGTACTGAAAGAAAGTTGGTAGCACAGAAGAGAAGCTAAGAGAAGAGAAGAGAAGAGAAGAGAAAATGGCGTCATCGCGACCCCCTCCATCCAAGTCAGTGGATCTGGACCTAACCATCGTGTCGGCTAAGCACCTCAAGAACGTAAACTGGAAGAACGGCGATCTTAAGCCCTATGTCGTATTCTGGGTGGACCCCGACCGCCGTCTCGCCACCAAATCGGACGACTCCGGCTGCACCTCCCCTGTCTGGAACGAGCGCTTTGCCCTCCCTCTCCCCGTCCCCCTTCACGACTCCTCCCTCACCCTCGAGATCTTCCATTCCAAACCCTCTGACACCCCCAAACCCCTCGTAGCGACACTCCGCCTCCCTCTCAAAGACCTCCATGACCTCCACGATTCCTCCCGCCTCCGTAAATTCCCCCTCTCCCGCCCCTCCGGTCGCCCTCAGGGAAAGATCCACCTCAAACTCGGCCTCCTCGGTCGGCCCCAATCCCTCGATTACGTCTCCCTAAACCCTAATCCCAACCCCAACCTCAACCTCAACCCTAACACTAACCCTACTCCTCCCTTTCTCTGCTATAGGGGCTACACCCCCTCCCCTTCTCCACCTCCCTCTCCCTACCCTTCCTACACCTCCTACCCCGATTCCTACTCTCCCTACTATTCCAGCTACTACCCCGGTGCCCCTCCCCCTCCTCCACCTTCCAGACCCTTCTTTGACCGTCCTGTCAGTTATGCTGGGCCCACTGGGCCTTCCGCCCCGCTCGACTATTCCTCCTCTTATGATCCCAAGCCCAAGGGCCCTAAAATGGGCCTCGGCACCGGCCTTGCTGTTGGCGCTGTTGCTGGAGCTCTGGGCGGCCTTGCTCTCGAAGAAGGCCTTAAATACGAAGAGGATAAAATCGCAGAGAGAGTTGAGAACGACGTCGCTGCTGCCCGGGATGATTACAGCGATTACCGAGTAGATTATTGAATAATTCTTAGCGCATTTTCTTGTTAAGGTTTGGATTTCGAAGGCTATTTCAATTCACTCTAGTGTTATTCCAGTATATATAAATATAAATATATCTATGTATATAGTTCAACTTAGTGTTGGATTGATCATGAATGCATCCCTGTTGCCTTATCTGCTTCTCGATGAAGGAAGTGAATGCTTATCTTGTTATGTTTTCATTTGGTACTGTTATTGCGGCTCTTTATATTCAAAATTAAATAAAGTTGGTTTCACTTTTAATAATCATGGATGTGGAGCTTGTTTGTATACCAGTTAGGGGTAGTGAATATCGATTTTGCACAAATTTCTACAAACATTGAGCGGCTTGATTTTTTTCAATTGCTGGAAATGGAGTTACTGTGTTCTGAACCGGGAAGCAAACAAGCTAATAGTGGAATGCTACCACTTACTAGCACGAATTCAAAACTCAATAGTTTTGTTCACAATTTCTAATTTGAATCAACTGTTGGAACAGGTCTTATGATTGTGAAACTTGATTTCTTTTCCTCTGTTCGTGTGATTCATGCTCTTTTAGTGTTATGCTTAATGGATATATACTGAAATACAATTATGTGTTCCACTTTCCTCAACGACTATCAACCTAGCAAAGCACTATTGCATCGTTCCCTATCAAATGAGTGGCTTTGTGTTGAAGAATCTGAAGTTTTTCAGTCGACAGACTGATACATATTTCTTCTCTCATGGAGTTCATCTGGGATCTTGTAGGTGCTTCTAATTATGCAGTTTTATTTATTATATATTTGACCAAATTATATTACAGGTATTATGTGCGAGGCATAAATAGCAATATTATCCTTTTTTTTCACGATCATAATTTAAATTCACTGCCAAGTGAGCGTATAGAAATGAGTAAAACAATAAAAAATGGAATATAAATGTACGCAGTTCTATCAAGTTGAATGGTATATAGGGTTACATGTGATGGCTTTTAACAATTTGTCGTTATTTCACAAATTCATCTTAGTTACATCCTTTTTTTTTATTTTAATTTTCTGCTCTTTCCCCAACTCAATGTACTTGATACAATGCTTTTGTAGTTCTTATACTAAAAAGGCCACATTTTTTGTTGGTTCCACACCTCTATGTTCCTTTTCTTGTGACCCTTTTTTCTTCCCTGCTTTTTTTCCTAACATAGTGAACAATAACAATGTAACAATGTTTACTTTTAAATAAACATTTCCAGACCTAAGTCAACACAGAAACCTAAGAGAGCTGAAGCTTTATTTCATCTTGGTTGCACCATATGACCGAGACAGGCAATTTTCTGCATATAAGCAAATTATCCTACTGCAGAGTATTTTTGTTGTGTCATCAGATCAATCATTAGGATGATGCAGTGGTTGTTGGAGTGTACTTATATTTATTTTTTGATTTTAATGGATATAATTTTGCATTTTCAATACTAATAACTAAGTATTTTCCAGTTATATATTTTTTTATAAGCAGTGCTTGAATTTTGTGCTTTTGGAGTTGTGGAAAATGAGAAATTAGATTTATTTGGTTAACTAGAATGTTCTGTGTAATGGTTACTGATTTCTTCAGAAGCTTGAAGCATGCTTAAGCACATCAGAAGAATGTTCTACGTCTGAGGTAGTTGTTTTTTGTTTTTTATTTTGGTTCAGCTAAGTGAAAAATCATTTATTTTGGCATCTATGCAGTTTATTTACAGAAAACTTAAGCAGGTATCTCTCCCCAATAGAAAAAGAAATTTCTTCCGAGGTGGAAGAAATGTTGAAGAGATATCTAGATGCATTATGGTTCGGCAATTGGCAATAGGTACTATGTTGGCGATGGATAAAACTCTTTTCATGTTCCTTGTGCTTTATTTTAAAGAAATCATTGTTTATTTTTGTCGTTTTTAGATATCTTTTAAAAAAATTAATTTCTAACTTTGAGAGATTAATTTTGACGATCTTTTTTCAAAAAAATTTGCTATGAAGTTGGTGAAAAAGGATTATTTCTTATAATTAAGTACGCAGGTTAAAATTTCTGACTTATCGATGTTGAAATACATTGATCATGAAATAATTACCGTTTGCAGCATTAGGGGTGCATAAAATGCTTGTTTACGTTTGGGTCCCTGACTTTATGCAGCAAACCCTTCTTGGAAGTAAGTGATTAAAAGTCCCCTTTTGCTAGATCAGAGGGGATGAAGTTGGATAAGCTTTAGATGAAGTAGTGGAGCATTTGTCTCCATAATTTTAATCATATATGAATGACTATATAGTTAAAGATTTATTCCTCACTCATTAAAAGTAGCCTTAAATCTTGTGCAATCTTAATCTCTTTACATGATATTAAAAAATAACCATCATGTTGATACATGATGGGTTATATATAAATAGTCATAAACACTGCCGCATCTATATATATATATATATATATATATATATATATATATATATATATATATATATATATATATATATATATATATATATATATATATATATATATATGAAGAGGGATTTATTTATTTCAGAATTAAGTTTATCATAAATTATTTTATTTAATATTTTTTAATGATTGAATTTTATAATTTTTTTTAAATTAATATTTTATTAAATGAATTAAATTAATATATTAGAAGAAATTTATTATTTTTTAAAATAAATTAATATAATGAAGTATTATATTTAAAAAAAAAATTATATTTTTTAAATATATTTTATATAATAAAATTTATAAATTTAATTAGTTAAATGATAAAATTTAACTATTTAAAAAAGATATAAAATAAAATAATTTATAAAAGATATATTTTTAGAATAAATTGATCCTTTATATATATATATATATATATATATATTGTACCACACTATTATTTTTGTTGTAAGAAAAATGTTTTAAATCATTTGATGGAAAGTGAATCATTTAGTGGTAATTGAAGTCTTGGTACTTTTACGATTCTTATGATTGACAACAATAAATTTAAAAATTGATTACTATTAGACCTTGGAATTTCAAAAAAATAGAGTTATGAACATCACTATTGTTATCTTCAAGATATTTAAAATCTTCATTTCATTTTAAAATTTTTCAAAGTTGATAATAGGGATTTAAAACCATGATTAAAGATATTGAAAAGGGAGGAAATTTATCGACAAAAGTTTTGCTCATAATTAAAGATCTCTTGATTCAATAGAGCGGATATTTTTAAAACAAAAATATGTTAATATACTTTGGATATGAGTGTAGTTTATCCTTTATTTTATCTAGCTGGTCTTAGCATTATGTCATTATCCTTTAGTAATAAATTTTTATTAGTTTGGCTGAACAGAAGTATTCGAAAAAATGATTAAAACAATCGTGCAAATTGTACTGCGAAGATAATATGTACATATTGGTGCTGCAATTAGGTTTGAGCATCGGTCGGGTTTGGTCGGATTTGGTTTATTAAATGCAGAACCGATATTAACTGAGATAGGTTACTATATCATTTAATTTTGATCGGTTAATATATTGAATTTTTTCGGATGTTTAGGTTCGGTTAAATATCATAGGCAAGTGGGTTAAATCGGGTCTAAAATTTTTTTGGAGCATATAAATTTTTGGTTAAGGCATCAAATTTTTAAGACACATACAATATAACGGGTTAATAGAAATTCGTCTGATTATGTGGTGAAACAATTTAACTTTAAAAAAATTTATCATAACTCTCAAATGGTTAATGATCATAACTTATAATTATAATTTAATCAATCCTCAATAATCCATACCAATTGTAAAATATCAAAGTTTACTCTCATAAATCATAAACATGATACAAACCTAAACATAAGTACATTGACAATAAATATAAATTTAAAATAGTATTCTAAATAGAAAAGGTTAATTAAACTGTCTGAAATGAAAGGAAACGAAACTTTACAATATCACCTGACAATTAAATTGACAATAGATAAAAATATATTCACATAATTAATCCAGAAATTGGTAGCAATATATCAATTTTTTCATTCTGCTAGTGCCAACACTAGATATAACCATCATAACAATGGTGAATTAAAAAAATTATAGCCTAATGTTAAGAAAAACACATAGAAGATTTAGTGAAATTAAAAATTTATCAATGTCAAGTTAAAAATGGCAACAAAGAATTTCATTGAATTTTTTTTACCTAGGTATGACTTATAGTGTAGAAAGATTCATCATAGGTATTATAGGTGCCATTTTTCATCAATTTCAATTTTAAAACAGCTTTAATGAAATTTAATCACCATAAAATTGGTATTCAAAAATAACCAATGACAATATATAGTAATTAAATAGAGTTAAAAATTGTATCATAAAATTTAAATGAAATGTGTTACCTGTTGATGACACAGAGAAAAAATGTTCATGGTAAGTAGCATTTGACATCAATTTTAGAGTTTTACAGTAGCCTTAATAAGAAAATTTGTTAGCCATAAAATTGATATTTTAAAAGAATTACCTTACAAAAATAATTAAAGGTATGTTTTACCAAAATAAACAGTTCGATCATATGAAAAGCAAATTCTCCTATCTCTCATTCCATGAAGTTTAAACTTAAAAAGAAACTGCATAATGTATTAACCAAAAAATATAATCTGTTAACTAGCAACCCAAACCAAAACAATAAGTAAAAGAACTTAAGCATACGTAATAAAAAGAACTGACCAATAGAAAAAATAGACAATATAGCCTAATGGATAAACCATTCCAAAATTTTTATCTTCATTAATGATGATTTCAAAAAATCATGAGTCCAACATCTTAAGACTCCAAAAAAGCTATAACAACATAACTAAAATTCATCAAATAATTAGTGTAAAAATAAAAACAGAATACCAATTAACTAAAACACTGAAAAAATTTTAAGTAAGGACATAATACAACCATATAATTTGATATTTCAGCCAATATGTAATGGCTGAGATTGGGGTGGAGCACTTGAACTAGTAGGTCCTCCAATAGATCCAGCTTCTACAACTCCTATTCCAGATCCTCTAACAGATGCTGTCCTTCCTTAAATTTCTAATGTTTATTCAAAAATATATAAAGTTAAATGTTAGACATAAAAATACACAATACAAACTATAAAAATAAAAAATAACAATAATCACCTGATATGACTTCTTCAAAAATCCTCATATTTTCATTAATATTCGTATCTTTAAATTGAAACATTGAAGACTTGATCCAATTTTGAGTGCAAATCAGTGTCTCGGTCATTTCTGGGGATAGAGAGCTTCTAAATGTGTCCAGCACCCTACCCCCGTGCTGAATGCACTTTTTGAAGCAACAATAGAAACATGAGTTGCTAATATATCTCTTACCATAAGAGAAAGTATGGAAAAACGTGAGGAATTTTGTTTCCACCATACTAATATGTCAAAGTTATCATCCCCATCAACACAAGGTTCAAAGAGATACCTATCAAGTTCATTTTTTTTATCAATGGATTTCTTCTCCCTCAAATGCTCTTTGAAAGCATTTGTCCTTGCTAAGTGTGTAGCAATCACCTGATATGACTTCTTCAGAAATCTTCATATTTTCATTAATATTCATATCTTTAAATTGAAACAATGAAGACTTGATCCAATTTTGAGTGCAAATCAGTGCCTCGTTCATTTCTGGGGATAGAGAGCTTCTAAATGTGTCCAGCACCCTACCCCGTGCTGAATGCACTTTTTGAAGCAACAGTAGAAACATGAGTTGCTAATATATCTCTTACCATAAGAGAAAGTATGGAAAAACGTGAGAAATTTTGTTTCCACCATACTAATATGTCAAAGTTATCATCCCCATCAACATAAGGTTCAAAGATATACCTATCAAGTTCATTTTTTTTATCAATGGATTTCTTCTCCCTTAAATGTTCTTTGAAAGCATCTGTCCTTGTTAAGTGTGTAGCAATTTGAGGAAGAAAATTTTTTGTACAAGAATCCCCTTGATTGAAGAATGAGGTAGTGCACTGCTATTTGCCTGCTGATACTACTCAGCATACCAGTTGTACATTTTGCTCAAATTTTGTTTCAGACTGAACAACATTTCTTCTGAAAAATTTGCACCATACATTTCATTGAAAGACCATTCCATATACCTGAACTTGTACCGAGGGTCAAGAATTACACCAAAGTACAAAAGTTGATTAATATGAACAACATTACCCTAATATTTCTCATACTTATTTCCCATTTTAAGACCCATGGCAGCCAAGATAGAATTCAGATTCATAGAAGATTGTTTCAGCTCACAAAAAATCAAAGATAATTGATGAAAAGCTGCATGAATGCTTACATGAACAGAAGCTGAGAAGGATTTTGTTCCATCATAGAAGATTTTCAAAAATTTCACAAATGCCCTAACATTGTCCTAATCAAATTTAGAAGGGGGAGAAGCAATCTCAAAATATGGTGAAAAACTATCATCCTCAAACTCTAACTTTTCAATTGCTGGTTGAAACTTTTCAGCAGCCTCTAACATCATATAAGTAGAGTTCCATCTTGTGGGAACATCAAGACATACAAGTTTTTTAAAAGAGATTTTGGAGAACTCAATGCATTCTTTAAATTTAACCATCCTTTGAGAGGAAGATCGAACAAATCTACTAGCATTTCTCACAGCTACTATAAAGGCATTCATATCTTTTAGCCCATCACTTACAACTAGATTTAGAATGTGCACAACACCTTATATGACAAAAAATTCCCCATTAAGTACCAACCCATTAAAACTATTCAACCTCTTCTTTAGATAATTAAATGCCACATCGTTGGATGATGCATTATCTACAGTTATTGTGGAGACATTTCTAAGTCCCCATTCTCTCCAAACTTCCTCAACTTGCCTATCTATTGTATCTCCTTTATGATTTAGTACAACACAAAAACTTATTATTCTTTTTTGGTAGATCCAATCATTATCAATAAAGTGGACTGTCAAAGTTAGATAGTTCAAAATCTGGATGAAGGCCTAACAATCTGTTGTCAAGGCCACCTTACTGGTGTTTGTCCTAAACAAAGCCTTCAACCCTATCTTTTTATCAAGGTATAGTTGAAAACAGTCCCTAACAATAGTATGTCTAGAAGGGACAACAAACTGAGGCTGCAGATGTTTGCCAAAGTATTTAAAACCTTTACCATTAACTAATTTTAAAGGTTGTTCGTTTAGAATGATAAACATACAAAGAACTTTTCTACAACCTTCTACATTAAATCTCTGACTTACTGCAAATAGATTTGCTGCCTCTACACTTCCACTACGACCGAAGATAAGGATACTTTGAGAAGGATCAACACTAATTGCATAGGTATATTTGGAGCAGATCTTAAGATGAGCCAGCATGTTTGAGGTTCCATGACTCTTGGTATTACAATAATAGGCTTTCTTACAATAATTACATGTTGTCTTTGGTTCTTTACCCTCAATTATAGGTTGTCTAGTAAAGTGATCCCATGCAAAAGAAGTTTTGCGAGAGTCACTTGCATTTGGTTTCCTTTTCTTAGTGGTTTGAGGAAGAGGAGGAGTGAGATTCGCTCCCACATCTTCAGGTTGAGGTGCAAATGTAGGTGCAAGATCTTGATTATCCACTAAACACAATGTGGTTGACTGTTGTTGATGGGTTTGAGAAAGAGAGAAATTGTGACAAAATTGCTCCATATACTGATTAAATAAAAAAGTCTTGGTCAACTAACTACCTACATTTAAGTCTAAAACTTTTTATTGTTTATAATATACTTTAATTTTATTTGGCTACATAATAATATTTAAAAATTGGTGTTATATTTAACATAATAATTACTTTAGATGAAAAAAGATCAAATTTAGGAATTTATTTCATTACTTTAGTAATAGATCAAAATTTTAAAGGTAAAAAACTAAAATTATTATATCAAAAAATCTAACTTATAAATAAAAAATAAATACAAATAACATATTAATGTTTAAAAATTAAATGCAAATATCATGCAAAATAAAATTATAAGATCACATTGTAAGTATTAAAAATAAACTAATTCACTCCATAGTATAAAATTAAACCTTAAAAGAACATAGAATCAAAATTTATAAATATATAACACATGCATCATCATATACCAATATAAAAAAAAAGATTATAAAATCACACAACCAATTTTAAAATTAAGAAGATATGTATAATCAAAACAGATTTTAAAAAGTTACAAGATCAAAGTTATAATTTAAATATATATATATATATATATATATAAATATATAAAAGACATACATAACCATATTAATTTTAAAAACTTTAAAAGAATAATCTTATAAGATTACAATTTTTAAATATTTAAAGATTTGAATCATTATATCATATTTTTAAAGTTAAAATAAATAAATTACACAATCACATAATCGATTTTACAAATAAAGAATATACACTCCAAAAAACAATTTAAACCTCAAAATATCATAGAATCAGAATTTATAAATATATAGCACATGGGTCATTATATATCAATATAAAAATTAAAAAAAAATATAATTCTAAAATCACATAACTAGTTTTAAAAATAAAAAGATATACATAATCAAAACATATTTTAAAAGTTACAAGATTATAGAGTTACAATTCAAATATATATAAGACATACATAGGCATATTAATTTTAAAAAACTTAAAAAAAATAATCTTATAAGATAATAAAATTTTTAAATATTTAAAGATATGTATCATCACATCATGGAATCAAAATTTAGAAATATATAACCCACATCTTCATATTAGAATATAAAAATAAGAAAGAATAAAATTCTAAAATTACATAATTAGTTTTAATAATAATAAAAAAATATGCATCATTATATTAGATTATAAAAATGAACACTTAACAACCAAGATTGAAAATTAAATCTAGATAGAAATAATATTTAACCTAACCTTTAAAGGTTTTGTTTCCTTAACTTTGCAGAACTTCTAAACATTGCTGATTTGCTTTTTTGAACTTCAACTATTCAAACTTTAGAAAATGTGAAAATGTAAAGCATTATCAATACTGGAACATCATAAAAGAAAGCAAATACTAAGTCAATGTATCTTTCAAAACACAAATAGAAAACATGTTAACATGGTTTAAAAACATGCTCAACAAATATCATTACAAACACTTATCATAGAATAAGATTGAAAACAATTTTAAAGAAATATTCAAAAGAACCTCACAAAATAATGTCTAATTTAAATTGTAATATAGAATATGACTTTTAATCTTCATAACTATTACAACATTTTCATGACATTCATTTTTAAAATAGTAAATGTATAGAGAGTGCTGTGAATCAACAAAATAGTAAATATAAAGAGAGTTCTCTAAATCAGTAAAACAATGAATGTATAGAGATTATTTTGGTTAAATACATTAGTGTCATAGGAAAATAAATATAGAAATAAAAAAACCTCAAAAGTAACATAAAAAATCCAAACAAATAAAAAAATAAGAAACATTTCAACCAAGTAAAAAAAAATATAGAAACTAAAACAGTAAATATATAGAGTAAATATAGAAATAAAAAACCTCAAAAATAACATAAAAAATCCAAAAAAATAAGAAATATTTTAACCAAGTAAAAGTAACATAGAAACTAAAACATAAATAAGTTGTAACGTTGAAGTTATTACCCAAAAATGAGACAATGGCAACCAAGATGAAGATAATGGTTCAAGAATGCTATAAAAGAGAAGAATGAACAACAATGATAATATAAAACAAAAAAATATATAGAAAAAATAAATTAGCAAACTAGATTACAAGTAGAGACTAGAGAAGACAAGTAATGACAAGATCTAACCTGGAAAATGGAAGATAAGAGACTTGGGAAATTAGGATTCCCAAAAGTATTAAACCCTAGCAGATTTGCAGCAGCAGCAACAGAAAAAATGATAGTAAGGAGAGAAATGAGAAAAGATGTTGAATCTCAAAACATGAAAACCCGTAAAGATGTCTATAAGATATATTTTTTTTGTTAGTCCTCACACAATCTTACTTTAACTCTCCACTCTAAAGTGCATGAGCTTGGGCAGATAAAAAATTTGAGGAAACCAGGCCAAACCAACAAACCCACCCTTATAATATTTATATAATGTTATGCATTCGGTTGGATTCGATCACCAACGGAATCAATTATAAAATCCGTACCCCTCCAAATGAACCCATATCAACCCGTTTTATTCACCAGATATAACTGTTAAATACATTCAGATTTTCGGATTATACGATTTTCGGTTAAGCTTAATCCGCTTGCCCACTCATAGTTGCAATTGCAGTCTATGCGATGTGAATTTAGAAGTATTTATCTTGATGTATATAATTATTTTTTAAACAATATTTTAAAAATATTATATGATCGAAGAATCTTGTTGTTTTAAAATAAGTAAACGTTTAAAATAGATTAATAAATTTAAATTTTCATTTAGTTAGTATTTAAAATTTTTAAATGTTTTAAAATTTAATTGATAAAAATCTAAAATATGAGAGAAAGAATATAATAGAATATAAGATATTTTGATTGTGAAAATAAAAATAAGTAAAACATTAAAATATTCTTGTTAATTTATGATGTTTAGGAATATGTTTTCAAAGTTTGTTAAGGAAATTTTATATTTCAAGTTAATATTTCTTATAACTAACTAAAAATATTGAAATAAATATACTTTAGGAAATCAAATAATTTTTCATAGAGCCTCTTCTTTATTTTTATTTCAAGTAGCAATAATTTTTTTTAAAGTAGAACACAAGTATTTTCTGTTAGGGACTTTAATTTCTAAGTTGTAATGGAAATCTTTTAGTTTAAAAAATTTTTCAATCATTTTTTGAATTCATCTTTTTAATTTATTGTTTAACTATATTTTTATTTATCTTTATTACAACCTAAAGTACCTGTTTGGCTGAATCGTAAAAATATTATTTTTTAAACAAAATACTTTTTAGAACTATATGTAAATATATTTTTGGTCGACAACAACTATATATTAGAGGTTGAGAACTTTTAGACTATGGTGATAGGACTTAGGGGTATTCACTATTCAGGACCTGGTCCATCTTGGAGAAAAAGCCCGGCCCAATGAACTTGTGTTAAGTGTAGGCCTAATTCAAAGACTTATCATTGACTCACCAGGCCCATCCTGGATATGATTTTTGTTTTTTACTTACTCCATCCTGAATCATTTGAAGTTAAATTTCTGGTCAGAACCATTTGAAGTTGGAACAATGATTGATTTATTGATCAAAAATACAAAAATCTTAAAGAAATTTATAAACCAAAACGCGTATAGCTCATTGGAAGGGCCCATATGTATGCTGCTTAGGTCATACCTACTGTTTACCTGTGTGTTTACTTCTGAGCTCAGTGTTTTATGGATGTCATAACAGTTTTTAATAATTACTATTAGATATAATTCCTATGAGTTTTGCTGAATAATAAAATGAAGCTTATAGAGAGTGAGACTTGCATCATTTGATGGATTCCATATAGATTTCAATCAATGTAATAGAGAAAGTGAATGCATGTGTTTGTTATCATTTCTCTTGGTTAATTTGTAGCAAAAAACAAATGATTGTTGAAAACGAATCTTTTCTTCAAATGGAAAGAACTTGGTCAGGGAAGTAGCATCTTTCCAATTTTGCTTCGTACCACACCTTGTTTTAGTTTGAAATTTGAACTGTTCTCTTATTGTAACGAGTGTTTTGTTCAATGCATGGAATATTTGGATAAGAAAGAAAACGTCCATCCAAAAATCTGAATAGACATTTCTGGCTGAGCTGCTATCATCAAATTATTAAATGTTTGATTCAGTAAGGGAAGTCTAATCGTTGAGAAATATTTTAAAGCTCGTCCAATTTCAGTATGATTATTGTGCTCATTTTATTTGAAATTTTAAATTAAAGTCTTAGTTAACCAATAACCACGAAGTCACTCACTCACTTATATATGTACTATTCTTTCAGTTTTAATATAATTGTTCTAACGTTTTATACAATAATAGTAAAAAGTCATTAAATTTTTATTTTAAAAATTGAAGTCGTTTAATTACATTAAATATTTTTAATATTATCGTCTTGTTCTAAAATTTAAGTAATGTGTTTTTTCTATAATTTTAATGTGACAATAAAATATAAAATGAAAATTATATTAAAAAATTATACAAAAACATTATTTCTAAGATTATATATAAGAGAGTATACAAAACAATTATATTATAAGAAAGTGATGCGTCCCATTAATTATTAAGATTAATATATCAAGTTATAAATAGAGAAACATTATTTCTAAAAAAACTATACAATTTTTTTTTCAAAAAAAGAGAGTTAAAAATGAAAAAAAAATTATAAAATATAATAAGTCATGTGATAGAGATAGATAAAAAAAAATGTGTTTTCTGAATTGTCGTATAAAATTAAAATAAGAATAACACATTTTTTACAAAATAAAGTTTACAAATTTACGTGACACTTTGGGAATTACAGAATTTTTTTTTACGTAGATTGAACTAAAATATTCATTGGTAAATGAGAAAACTTTAAATGAATTTTTTTACTCTTTTTATTTTGTTTACATAAATAAAAAAAAGTTAATTAATACTCTTATTTGTACGGATATCATTATATAATTTTTTATTATATTTTTAATCTTTTTCATTAGTTTATGTTTTAAATTAACTAATACTTTTATAAAAATAAAAGTATAGTAAAAAATAAATAAATATTATTTAAATGTCTAAAATAATAATTAAAAATATGTTTAAAAAGGTGACAAATGAAAAAAAACTGAAGAAGTACTCATTATGAAATGTACTTCAAGCATGCATACTATATAAATTCTACTTGATGTACGTAATTAAATATAGAAGACAAGCGGTACAATATAATGCCCGAAGTGATAGATGAAATTGTCAAAAAGAGAATAATATTGGCCCATACCCTTTTTCAAAGTAGTAGATAACATTTTTGTCTTCTTCTTAAAATGTCTAGATGAGTTTATCTAATTCAAAGAATGTGAACAATTTATGAGAATAAGTCGATACTCTAGGAAAGCATCATCACTCGTCTTAGTCGTCTAATTGTCTAAATATTTATGGGCGAATAAAGAGTAAAAATGAGACACAAAATTGTACCCGAGTAATTTTTATCATCCTATCATGACTAGCTGATATATATATATATATATATATATATATATATATATATATATATATATATTAAAATAAAGTTATATAATAAAATATTAAATTTTATAAAATTTATTGATAAAATTTAATCATTTAAATAAAATTATTTCATTCATTTTTTCTTTTATATATATATATATATATTAAATTTTAATATTTATATCAATTTAATAACTTTATATAAAATATAAAATTTATTTATTTATCTGTTGATTTAAAATTTTTTATCAAATAGATCATGTATATAAAATTTTATAAAAATAAAAACTAACACATTGTTAGAAAATAATAGGATATTATCTCGTGATCTTTTAGGTTCACAGGTATGATTGCAATGTTCTCAAAAATTTATATGTTTATTGCATAATTCCTAAGATTGGACAACCTCTGCAGTAAAATACAAAAACAGAACTAGTAAAAAATCATAAATTGGACAACCTCTACGTACATATATTTCAAGTAAATAAAATAAAAAAAATAGTTTGCTTTAAGATTTTTTAAAAATTAATTTTCTAATAAATATAATTAAATACAATTTAAAATATTTAATTAAATCAATTTAAATTTAAATTTAAATAAAATTTTAAATAGACATTTAAAATCAGTAATTATTTTGATTCAATGTATTTAATCACATTTAAAAAAATTAAAATTGATAATAAAAATGATAATTACAAAACCTATAATTAAAAGTTTAATTGTGAGAATTTAGATGGATAATTAATAAATCATAATTATATTTTAAATAACATATTTACAAATTTTTAATTTTTTTAAAATCTAATATATACAATCATAAAAATATTATAATATGATTTAACAGTTGAATTAGTAAATTTTTTATTTTTCACAATATTATTAAATTAGTATAAATGTTAAAGTTTGACACTAATATCATTAAAAAGGATAAATTTATGCAAAAATAACTTTTTTTAAAATTATCTTTCTTATATTTTTTTAAAAATTGTTAAATCTTATCAATTTAATTATTAGATTAATAAATTTATTAAGATTATATTTATAAAATTTAAAATAAATTTAATATTTTAATTATAAATTTAAATTAATATATTTTAAAAAAATATATTATTTATTAAAATAAAATTTAATAACAAGTAGAGTCTCATTACTTATTGATGTTCATTTTTCATCTTCAATAAAGATAAGCATAGGTTTAGAAAGGTAAGGTTGGATGTTGGAAGGATGAGATATAGTCTCGCTCCGTTGTCATATATTTTATGTAAAAAAAATAAAATTAATTCATAAAGGGAGTGAACTGAATACATTAATTATCATATTTTTCTTTATTTTTACATAATACATTGTTTGGTTTAATTTTTTTTGTTAAACAATCATTTATTTTTACAAATTTAAAAAAAAAAGTTATTATATAACAAGATTTAAACTAAACCAAACATGTCAAGTTAGGTCATAATAATATATATCTATATGTTATCATTAGGACTAAATTATTTATCATTTTTTATAAATAAATCCTAAACTTTTGAAAGTGTGATTGTATTTATTGTCACCGGTGGAAAATGAGTTTTTTATATTGGTTGTTATTGATTTTTTACATCGATTAGTCGGGCGGTGTTGAAGCGGGCAATATAGAAAATAAGACTTTTTACATCGGTTATAGCCTCAATCGATGTAAAAAGTGTACTTTTACTTTTTATATCGGTTATAGTCTTAATCGACGTAGAAAGTTCTTTTTTTTTTTAATATTCATTTTGTTTAGGCATACTACCGTATTATTTATTGACAATACTTGTATATACATACAGAATGACCAGGCAGATAATAAAGAATCACCAGGCAAATAATATAGAATTCACATAATCTATATATTTAAACTAAATACATCATTATTTATTATCAAACTTTAATTACAAATGAAATAACTTAAAATTACATTAAGCAAGTATTGAAAGTTGAAAGAAAATGTAGTAATAAGTCATGTACATGTTGAAAACAGAGAAAAAAAGATGTTAAAAATTGTACTAAATATAAAAAACGTAACAAACATTTTAAAATAAATTAAAAAATAAACATAGAATGATGAAATAATCAAATAAATAATTAACTTGTATCATGTAGTAACATTTTCCCATATTCCTTCGTGATGATCATCTCGAATAACATTTACATCATCTATTTCATTTTGTTCATTGATACTAGATATCCTTAATGATAAAGGAGTTTGAGAAATATCAATATTTGAAAGATCATTGGTGTCATCACTAGCGATTGTTGTCTTTCCTTGAAGAACGACTGACCACCTTTTGGAGCAAGGATCTCGAACATAAAACACTTGTTTTGCTTGGTAGGCCATGATAAAAGGGTCATCCTTGTAAGCTACTTTTTGAAGATCAACCAATGTAAATCTCAATTCATCAACTTGCACACCACTATTACTATTAACGCACCTGCATTTGAAAACAGGCACTGTAAATTTGGTGTAATCAATCTCCCAAATCTCTTCAATCACTCCAAAGTAAGATATGGAAGCCTTTACAGGATTTTTATCTTTGGAACTTGCAAAATGCATCGACTCTGCTACCACCATGACCTCACTGTTTTGCATGGTACTTTTTTTATCCTGAGACTTTGTGTAAAATGAAAAATGATTGATATCATATCTAGTCCAACATATGACATCAAAGTTTGGGCCATTTCCTAGCCACTTCAATGTATCAGAGGCACCATCATCCTTCTTAATTGTTTCATCAAACCAATTTAAGAACGTTTTGTTATGCTCATTCAACAACCATTTCTCATTCATTGAAACATTCTCCTCCCTTATCATAATTTTGTGAGTAGATAAGTAAGGTTGAACCTCATTGGTATTATTTAAAATATACAAATGTGTTTGAAGGATTTCTGCACGACCCATACTTTTCACAGCTATGCCTCGTGTAATTTTACCTCCCTGTCTTCCCTAATGACTAGACTTAGGAACTCCTATGAGTTCCAGTTCTGACAAATACTCTGTACAAAACTCAATGGTCTCTTCTGCAATGTATCTTTCAATCATAGATGTCTCGGGACGGTGTGGATTCTTCACATACCCTTTTAATATTTTCATGTATCGTTCTATTGGATACATCTACCTCAGATAAACTGGACCACATAATCTAATCTCTCTCACTATATGAACAACCAAGTGAACCATAATGTCAAAAAATGATGGAGGAAAATACATCTCCAATTGGCCTAAGATAGTAAAAGTTTCATGTTCCAAGTTATCCAATTTTAGAGGGTCAATGACTTTGCTACATATTTTATTGAAAAAGAAACATAACCTACTTATTGTATGTCTAACTTTTTTAGGCAAGATGTCACGAATAACCACTGGAAGTAGTTGTTGCATCGACACATGACAATCGTGAGACTTTAACCCAATTAACTTTAAATCTTTCATCGAGACAAGTCTTTTAATATTTGAAAAATAACCTTGTGGCACTTCAACCCCATGTAGGCACTGACAAAAAGAAATTTTCTCTTCTTTTGACAATGTATGACATGCTGGGGCAAATATGTTCGCTTTCCTACCGACTGTGGCGCTAACTGTTGTCGTATACCCATGTGAACCAAATCCAATCGAGAATTGACACCAACTTTAGTCTTGCCCTGTATATTGAGAAGTGTTCCAATGATGCTATCATGCACTTTTTTTCCACAATGTCTAACATCAAGGTTGCACCAGTATGAAAGATAAAAAAATATCAATCTTTTCTTCCATATCCTTGTCTCGGTGACCTTTTGTTGAGTCTTTCCAAAAATAGTTTTCATATTTTTAACCCGATCATATACTTGTTGTCCAGTTAAGACTTTTGGAGCAACATCATTTTCTGACAATCCATTAAAACTTTCCTTCATCTACGATAAGGGTGATTAGTCCTGAGAAATTTCCGATGACCAAGATAAACTGTCATCCTTCCATGATGCAGTTGATGGTAACTTGTACCTTCTTCACATATAGGACATGATTTGTGCCTTTTAACGTTGTATCCGCATAAATTTCCATATGCGGAAAAGTCACTAATAGTGCAAAAAAGCATTGCCCGCATCTTGAAATTGTTATTACCATACGTATCAAACACCTCCACACCTTCTTTCCATAGATTTTGCAAGTCTTCAATTAAAGGAGCAAGATAAATGTCTATGTCATTTTCAGGTTGTTGTGGACCTGAAATCATCATAGACAACATGACGTATTTACGTTTCATGCACAACTCCGGAGAAATGTTGTAAATTGTCAAAAGTACAGGCCATGAATTATGCTTACTAGTTAAATTACCGTATGAATTCATTCCATCTGTTGCAAGTTCAAGCCTTAGGTTTCTTGGCTCATTTCCAAAATCCAGATATAGTTGATCAATCATCTTCCATTGCAAACCATTAGCTGGATGACGAAGTTTTCCATCAATCAGTCTTTCATCTACATGCCATCTAAGGTTCTTTGTTTCATCTTTATTACAAAACAATCATTTGAACCTTGAAATTATTGGAAAATACCACAACACTTTGGTTGGAGGCCGTTTTGTGCTCTCATTGCAATTGGATTCATCATTCTTCAGTTTATAATGTGAAACTTGACATACAGGGCATTCATGTAATCCTTCAAACTCATTTCTGTATAGTATGCAATCATTAAGTCAGACATATATTTTCTTATACTGCATACCTATCGGACACAACACCTTCTTCACCTCATAATTACGCTTTGGTAATGTATTACCTTCCGGAAGCATCTCTACCAACAGTTCAAATAATTCGGTGAAACTTTTATCACTCCACTCATTCCTTACCTTCAGAATGAATAATCTTAACACTGCTGACAATCGTGTAAACGTAGTGCATCCCGGATGCCCTATATCACGAATCATATCCTCTACCCAATCTTTTATATTTATATCAACCTTCATCGTGTGTGACACATTTGACATGCCTAATAACTCACAATGTCATGTCCATTTTGTATAACTTTTGTAAAATCCATTACAAAAAACATGCTCTCTAATTTCATCAACACTCAAACGTCTCTCATTTAAACAATTAACACACGGACAGTAAAACTGTCCATTAATTTGAGGTAGACTTGTCTGCGCAAAATTCAAAAACTCTTCAACCTCATTCTCGTACTCATCACTCGTTCATTTAACATTTATCCAACTACGATCCATACTATACAAGAATTATCGACACTTGATTTAGGATTAACTTTGTCACTCATAATTGTTAATTTATTGTCCTCACTATTGGTAAGGCCCTATTCCATTTGAGAAAAAAGTTTTTTATTCATCGATTAACACATTTCTAAAATCTTGAATATCATACTTGGTGAAATTTTGGCAGCATTTCACATCAGTCTCCAAGTACATAACTTCATTTTGGTTTCATTTACCATAATCAAGCATGTACCCAAATACAATGCAAAATGAACTAAACCAAAATTTCATCAAGTACAATTTACAAGATTTTTGAAGAAATTGTTAACCGTTGAATAAAAAACTTTAGTCCCAAACTGTCCAACTTGAACAATTCAAGATTGAATATAATGAATGATTTACTTATTTAGTAATATACTCATTATATTCAACCTTGAACGAGAAGCTAAGGGTATGCTCATATTTGAATTCAAGAAAACAAACCAACATATTTAAACTCAAAATCAATACTATAACATACATATCACCTAAGCAAACTTTCACATCTATAATGACAAAATAGGTGCATAGAAGATACCTCACAGTCAACACAACAATGGCTAAGCGGTGGCCAAACGGAGGCACAATGGTTGAGCGGTGGCCAAGCGGTGGCCAAACGGAGGCACAATGGTTGAGCTGTGGCCAAACAGCGTCCAAACGGAGGTACAATGGTAGTCAAATGACGACACAACACAGTAGTCAAATAAGAAGTTTGAAAATTATAGAATACAACCAAAATAAATGTAGAGTTCAACCATAATAATAGAATGAGATGCATAAATAACGACAAAGATAACTTTGAACCTTAGGATGTGTGACGACGACTTCAAACGAAGAAAATGGTTGCAACGGCGACGACGACCACGAATGTAAGTACGGAGTGTAACGACGAATAACAAGGACGTCGGCAATGGTTAAGACTTAAATGAAAATAGAGAGAACTAGCCGAAACGAGAAACTGAGGTTTTGGAGAATGAGGTTAAATACGAACAGCGTCGAAAAATAAGTGAGAGGAAAAGACATTTTACATCGGTTGTTTCTCATAACCGATGTAGAAAGTATTTTCTACAGCGGTTTCCACAATCGATGTAGAAAGTTGAAAAAAATTCACTTTCTACATTGGTTACAATACAACCAATATATAAAGTATTTTCTACATTAGTTATTGCGTAAACAATGTAAAACATTTTAAAAAAATTCACTTTCTATATCGATTCTTTTCTGAACCGAGATAAAAAATTTGCATTTATTTACAAAAATAACATCGCATTTTTATTTATATCGATTTCTAAACAATCGAAATAAAATTCTATTATAAAAAATCATTTTTACACTAGTGTGTCTTTTAGCATATGATTTCATAATAAAAATTTAAAAAGGCCTAAAATTAATATTTAGCATGTTTTTCTCGTTAAAATTTCTTATTTCTTTCTCTATTATATCAGTTTACTTTTTGAAATCATATACTTTGAAATGTATCTTTTTGCAAGAAAACTTCCTGATTCTTCAAATCGTAAGATGATATACTTTCAATTCAATGGCACCCACATGAATATATTACATTAGAGTATATTCTCTTAAGAATGACTTAATCTATGATATCACTTCCTCTTTTTTAAAATTGGTGAGTGCTTGCATGGTGCACCAATCTAAGTAAAAGAAAATCAAGAACGTGAAATTGAATCCTTGTGATGGTAGCCGTATAAGGTTACAGTAGAGATGATGGTTGGTACTGTAATCTTTCTCCGATCGTGTTGGGATGCCTTTGCTCTGCCAACATTGATGGTGGAGGTTGCAGATCACTTACTGTTGAGACAGAGAGTGGAAAACACATGGCCTTCTTTTTCATTCTATACTCCAATTAATGGTCTACAACACTTCATTTTTTCCACCACAATGTAAGAGTCAATAGGGACTCCATAAGCTATCCACATTTCACAGATTCTTACTGTTGCATGTTGGGACGAGAAGGGGAAAAACACATTCATTACTATTTGAAAGTTTTTTAATGAGGACAAAAATTATAAACTATTTAAGGGGTCAAAAATCATACTTCTAAAAGCAAATATATTTTTCCCATATGGTTGAGAATTATTGAACAGTACTAATTAATGTATTGAAAAGACTTAATTATTTATCAATTACTATATCGAGTTTTATTGATTCCACTAGACCAGAACATTTGAATCACGAGTCATGTCTGATTTGTGCTATTTCTTATATGAAATTCTTCTAATAATTCACATTTCACTGTTAAACAATATATCAAACTTATCTTAATTAGCATCTTCTTTTCAGTTCTTCTTCTTTTAAATTCTATTCTATCCTTTCATCAAAGGGTAATGATATTATGTTTTGTGCGATAATAATGGTGATGCATTTCCTAGAAACTTTCCACATTTTACTGCAAAGTTTTGACAACAAAACTAACAATATCATTAGTCAGTGAAGATTTAATTGAATATAAATTGCAGTGAATATTTTTTAAGAGTTAGGGTATTCTTGGTTAGTATATATAGTTTTTAAATGTTTATATTAAATAATTAATAAATATGTATTATATTAATATTTGATATATTGATAAGATATATTATATTTTATATTAATTAAATTACTTATTATTTTATATTATACTATTACTACAAATTTATAAATTTTATATTAATAAAAATTAATATAACATTAAAATATTATTAAATAATTTTTTTTGTAGTGTTACGTTACATATTCACGGGAAAGCAAAATAAGTTTATATAATTTTATGTTATTTATTTATAGTAAATCTTTTTTTTTTAAATCAAAATATACTAAAAGTGAAATATTATTATACAAAAAATATAATTAAGATTAAAGTATAAGATTCTATGCAATTAACCTATTTTTTCAAAAACAATTACGTGAAACACATTTTATAACAACTGTCATATAAAATTTTATAAAAATTAAAAACTAACAGATATATTTTGAATAACTTTAAGTTAATATAAATACTTAATTGTTTAATTAATAAAACATGATGTTCCTAAACAACTATCACAGGTCTAAATTTATCATATTTAACATTTAATATCAATTAGGATAAGATTAACTGACATAAGGTGAGATATTTATAAATCACCATTAAAATTATATCTCAATAATCAAATTATTTTTTAATATTTAAGGTTAAAAATTAAAATTAAAATTTTTAAATGTATACATTTTATATTTTAATTCATAATTTATTATTAGTAAAATGTTCTACCAATCAAAACTAATTTTTATTTAAATATTATAAAATTATTTTTAATATTTATCTATTTATTTTTATGTTCTTAAAATCAAAATAATCTTCATACTTTTCCCTTCCTCCTAATGTAATCAATTGTCTTCCTTATTTTGCAAATCATGTTTTATGAATTCTATATGAAAAAAAATTAATATTTCAATCATTCAAAGATAATTTTTATTTTTATTAATTGTTTTAATTGATACTCAGATTGTTTCAATCAACATCAAATGTAATAAGATATTTATAAAAATTTGTCATCAAAATAGTATATTACTAATTAAATATATTTTATAGTTTTTTAAATGTTACAGTTTCAGATGTCTATATATTTTTTATTTTATTATATTGGATTTTTTATTACTGATAAGCATTTTTATTTGTTTTCTAAAAATTTATATACTTATACAAAACATACATGATAATTATCAATATTTAAAATTTTTGTATTTTATGTCAAATATATATTAATTATATTGTTATAAAAATATACGTTTTGTTTTTTTCATTTGGTAGTATTTTACTATTTTTGCACAGCCGATTTATTCGCCTTAATCTTGCTGCTGTGGATGATTTAGATTCTCCCGTCCCCTCCTCGTTTTTTACTTTTTGGGTAGAAAAAAGGTATAATATAGATATGAAATGGTACATCATGAAATATTGTAGTGCCTTAAAGAGATGCCCAACTAGGAGACAAATCGTATCACACACTGCACTTTCTGTCAATCAATTCAATATTACAGACCACTCAAACCAGTGGCTAAGAGCACCCCCATACCAAAAAAATTCCTCTCACTAATTTTTGAGAAATAATAAATGTATATACGTAAAATGATAAATATTTCAATATATTTTTTAATAATTTTAAATTTTTATGACGATTTTTAAAATTGCGGCTATTTTTTGTTGTTAAATATAGAATGTATTTGAATGTGGATCCTTATATTTATCCTTTTTCCTAATTTTCATACAAAATTTCATAGGTTAATCTGAGATAACTCATCTCATTTTATTTTACCATCAATCAATGTTGTACAAAATAGATTATCCCAACAAACTAATGATGATATTTGATCTCAGTGAGTATCTCAGCCAGGAGAGAGATACCGTACTGAATGGTGATGATAGCTGGAATGAATACTCTAACATGACAGTGATATGTATATATATATATATATATATAAAGAATATTCTGGCATTTAAGTTAAACAAAATTGATTTGATTAGTGTAGAACATTTATAAAGAATAATATTTCTTTATTTATACATATATACCGATTGAGCTTGATTAAGTGAATATTTTATCTTTTAATAAGCTGTATGATATGCATTTATAAATAGTTTGACCTATAATAATATTTTCAATTGGTATTGATTAAATAAGATTATGTCAGGAGTGAGTATGATAGATTCGATGGTGTGGTGTGGATGGATGAAATCTGGCATGTTGTATCTCGTTGGTGCTAAAATGGGGTGAGGCCAGTTTGCCTGAAATGGATGTGAAATAATTAACCCTGTTCTTGTATTGATCCTTTCTGTAATGTGTACAAAAGTAGCTACAGTTTACACCTACAACTAAAGAACACCAAAAAAGGTTCGTGAAGTAATAGAAAAAAGGTTTGTGAAGTAATAAAATGAGAGAAATGATTAATATACATATGAAAAAACATGCATTCGTATGTATCATGATTAGATAGCTGAATTCTTTTTTTGAAATTTTTTTAACAACTTACAAGTTGATGTAAACTATTATGCCAATTTGGGTGAATCATTTGTGATAGAACTGAGATCCGAGTCCCCTTTATAATTTAAAAACAACAAAAATGTAACATGTAACTATAATATCTTGCAAAATGTTAGGCAGCTAACTCCACCATGTTGTCTCCGCCTAAGCAAATTTTAGGAACTTATTATTATTATTTTTACCCTTAGGAACAATATCTATAAGAATAAATACTTGTTTTAAATTTAAACAATTAAATAAATTAATTTTAAAAACTAAATAGTTGATATTTTATTATTAAAAACTAAGAAATTTAATTATTTTATTTCTATAAAATAACTAAAGTGATTATTTTTATTTTTTAAATATTAAAATAATTTTTATCTTTTAAAAATTAATGTGATTGATGTTTTATTTATTAAGAATACAAATAACTATTTAATCTAAATTTTTAAAATTAATCTGCTAATTGATGAAAATATTAATTCGCAGTTTGGTGATACTATGGTTAAATTTGGATCGAATAGATTATAATTAAACATATATTTTTTAAATATTATATAATATATTAAATAATAAATTAATATAAACTAGAAAAATAATTTAAATGCAATTTTAATTAATATATAAGTTATATTATATGTTTTATAAGATAAAAAAAACTATATTAAAAAGTTAAATAATATGAATCCACATATATATTATATAGGAGCCTTTATCATTTTAAAAATGTTTTAAAATGAAAAATGAAAAATGAAATTTTTTTTAAAATAATTTAAATTAATTTCTAACCCTATTTTTTAAATCGATTTTCGTTATTTTGGTCCAGTTCAATCGATTATCTATCGATTATGAGACAATTGATTTTTTTGGGTTAAATAAATAGGTGATTAAATTGATTATATTTTCTAAAAATATATGTTAGTTTGTAATAAAAATAAAAAATAGATAAAATTTTCTTAAACTAAACAATTTTTTATATAATAAAAATAATAAGATTTGTATTTAAAATTTCTTATAACTTAGACTTACTTTAACATTAAATCAATATTAACAGCTTTAAATTAAACAATTCGCAGCACATGCAAGCTACTTTTTAAAGTCAGATTTTTCACTTATGCTGTGTTTGTATTGGGTAAATTAGTAGGAAAAAATAGAGAAAAAAATAGGATTAGTAGATATATTTTTTCTGCTTTTGTTTGACTATATAATAGGAAGGAAAAAATCATGTTTTGGTGAAATCCATTTCAACAAATAGGAGAGAGTAATGGGATAAAAGTTATTCTATTTTATTTTTATTTTTTTAATGTTTAAATTATTAAAAAATAAAAATATTATATTGATGAAGAATAATTTAATAAAAATTTAAATTTGTAATTAATAGAAAATAAAATTTATACTATCAATTTATTTTTTTAATTTCCCTTACACTCAACGAAATAAAATAAAATAGAATTTTTTATTTTATTTTTATCTATTCAAATAATATTTTTATGTATTTATTATCTTATCTAAATAAAATAAATCCACTTCTACCATTAATTTTTATTTATAATAATAAAAATAATAAAATTTAAATTTAAGATGTAATTTATTCAAATCTTTCACGATTAGATTAATTCTAATTACCTCATATCTACCATGAATTAATTTAACAGTAGATATATTTTTATATTTTTAAATTAATAATTAAAAGGCAACAAACAAAACATTTTGCAGATGCAAATTGGCTCCGACAAACTACAAATTGCTTTTCTTCTCCAGAATTTGTCCCATGCGAATTTTCCACATGCATTTTTGTTATGATATTGCTGCGCTGCTTTTTTTTTTTATGATTATTAAACTAGAAAGAAAAGAAAAGAAAGAATAAGAGAGTAAGAAATAAAATAAAAATTAGAAAAAATAATCCGTTGTTTAAATGTATATGAATGAGAAGAAAAAATATTTTTTTATTTTATATGATTCAATAAAAAATAAATTAATAATACAAACTTTAAAAAATATTATTTAACTTAAAAATTAATTTTTATTTTTAGTTTTTTATTAAAATTTTTTATTGTCTCATATCTTTTGTTAAACAAACGCTAAAAGATATTTTTATACTTTCTAATTTTATTTTTTTAATTCTTATTTCTCATTACACAAACAAAACATCAACCTTGGGTAGGATAAAGAACCAACTTTAAAACGATTGAAATTACCTCTAAGAAATTAGTTGATCTTTTTCTTTGCTACAAAAAGTTTAAATAAATTGGATCCTAATAGTCCATCAAGGTAAGATATGTGTTAAGATTTAAAGAGATTTATATAGGTATTTATGGATAATTTACTAATAAGATTCTCTCATCCCAGCAAAATTTAAGCTTAGAAATTTGTGGTTCACGGATCTAATCCTTATCAAATAAATTTGTGGTCCTTTAAAAGGTGATTGAAAGAAAAGAAAAGAGGATTTAATTTAAAAAATAATAATTTTAAAATGTAAGTATTTAAAAGTTTATATAAAAATATTTTTTATTATTTTTTTACAAAACTTTAAAATATAAATAATAAAATATAAAAGTATAAATATAACATATTTTTATAAATCAAACATTTTTCCATTTCATCTTTTTTCTATAAAATTTTTAAAAGAAATAAAAAATGATAAATTTTATAATTACAAATAAAGATAAAAAGATTTTTACAAACCAAATAATCAGTTAACTAATCTTAAAGAGAAGTGATATTCATACATCTGCATATTAATTTATATTTGTATAATCTAAAATTATAAATTTTTTTGTTTGTTTTTTTAAAGGAGATTGAAGCCCAATCATGAGATTTATGTGCGTAGAAAATATTATGCGGGGTGTAAAGTAAACGTTTCCCAATTTTAAATTTTAACCCTCTTTCACTCATTTATTTGAGTAAGTATTTCGATTGTTGATATTTGTATATTTGTAAAATAGTTTATATCTGCATGTATCTTAAATTTAAGTTATAAACTTTTCTATTCTTTTTAAAAGAGAAAACTCCAACAGCCATTCTAAGGATGTATATCTAGGCATGTATAATCTAAACATTTCTGTTTTTTATACACAAAAATAACAAAAAAAAAATAAAAGAAAAAAAGTAGATAACATTTAATTTACAAAAATATTTTTTACAAACCAAACACGATCTATGTTTCTAAAAGTGAATGATCTTGTCCAATATCTGGTGTAAAATCGTGAGAGGTGGTTCTCTTGGATCTTTTTTCCCCCAAAAAAATCTGCACTAAAATTGCCTTGGGATAAGGTGTGAGAGAGACATGTACGTGCCAAACTCGAACGAATCTCACGAACAATGGTAGCAAAATTTTGATGAGTTACACAGTCCACACCTACAATATTTATCAGTTCTGATCTGTGGTATTATCCTTCGCGACTGATTGAATTTGAAACGTTCTCAGTACTGTATATGTTCTTCAGATATTACAAATGATAATTATACATTCATATAATACTTTTATTTTAATTTTTTACATCACATATTATATCATATATTTTATTTCATCTTTTTTTCCCTATATATCCCATCAAATACAATCTAAACAAAATATTCAACACGTACACATTTTTTTCTTTATTTCTACAACACCATTTTGTCCATACGTAACAATAGAAAGCAGCTGTTTTGTCGAGCATAAGTCCGGTAAGATATTACCAAGTTGTGTAGCTTCATTCTACGACAAAGGCCACCGAAAACAATCCTTTAGAACACTCATTCAAAGTACTACCCAGTATTAGGTACATTATATGATATTTTTTCAAAATTAACTATATTATTATATAGGACAGCGGATTAGGATACTTATCTATATTATTTCTTAATTTGTTCACGATAAAGGATAATAACTAATTAAAATATTTTTTTTACTTGCTGGTTAATTAGGTGGCATAACCTACCCATCTCAATTAAACCTGCATTTAGTTTAGTTTATTTTAAAAACATAATTCCTTACTTTTTTCAATCTTTAACAGAAGGTTTTTCCAAAAGAAATAATTTGTTAGCAACATATAAATTTTATTTATATATTAAATATTTTTTATAATAACTATTTTTTCAATCTAAAAATATATGTTATAATATTTATGCATGTCCTCCACAAGGGGACAGGTTTGTTCCAATTTCCTAATACGCATGTCCTCTTGCTAAGTGATGTGCTACCCCGTTGGCTTCTCGAGAGGGACTAAGATGAGTTGGATGGACCAATCTGCAAATATAATTAATACAGTAGCTCATTATTAATTCACTATTCATACTCTGTCTGCATTGTTTAATTATTATTCCTAGTATATACAACATATACAAATATAAGCTTATGCAAAAAAATTATTTTCATATGAAATCATAGCTTGATGTTGCTAACATTCAGAGTATCTCGCTCTTATTCAGACGTAATGGCTTTCGTAGAACCTTAGAACTTAGACAGTCGTGCACAGCAGCCCATAGTGGAAAGAGACTTTTATATTAAGATAATGTTACTTGTCAATCTAACACAGCAAATTGCTATAATTTTGTTGAATTCTTCTTACTAATCTACTGTTTTTAGAAAGAATGGATGTTATAATATTTATGCATTTTTACTTTTTGTAAATGTTCTTTCCATTTCATATAAATATGTTAAAATTTAATTAAATAGCTTTGTTATAAATTAAAAATATTTATGTTTCAACTTTTGTATAATAATTTCTCAAATAATATTTTGAAATTTTTTTATTCTTATTCTACAATTAGTATTTTTTATTAATGAAAATCAAATATTTTATTACAAATTAAAACAAATTATATGACAATTTAAAGTTCAAAAATATAAATAAAAAATACTTTTGTCAATGAGCTAAAAATTAAAAATCTATTATTTAAGCTTATAGGAATAATAATTCAACAATAAGAGAGGTCAAAGATTAAAATTGCTTAATACGAAGATTCAAGTTAAATTTTTATTGTTTTTTATATTATAAAAAAAACTATTATTTAAGGGATGTTAATAATTATTAAAAAATTATCAAATAAAACTGATCAGTAATTTTATAAAATTTTAAATTAGTTAAAATATATTATAAGCTTACTTAATTTTTTAAATTTTTTATAATGAAAAAATCTTCAACTAAATTATTTATACAAAAATTAAAATTAATTAGTTTTTAATTTTTCTAAAATATAACTTATTAATTTTAATTTTATTTAATATTATTGATAATTATAAGTATTAATTTAATTTAAAATTTTCCAAATTTATTAATTAAAAACTATTAAATAAAAAAATATTTTATAAGATTATAAGATTATAAGATTATAATTATAATTATAATTAAGCGCATCAAGTTTTTTCAAAATCACCTTACCTCATGTTAGCATCATAGCATGTGTAGTTTTAAAGAGAAAAGTAATTTTTTAAAAAAAATTAAGATTTTAAATATTAAAATATTTGTTTTGATATTTTTTAAAAGAATTTTTAAATTTTAAAAACTTTTAAAAAATATTTTAATAAACTAAAATAAAAATATTTACAAATTTTTTAAAATAGATAAAATTTATAATCTTTCAAACTTTTCTGAACTCACTTTCATGAATAACAAATATTTTTGAATGTTTTTTTTTCTCATATTATTTTCTCCCATCTCTCTTGTCATTTGCTGCTAAAATATATTTGTGTATTTAAATTTTTTAACGGATAAAAAATTAAAAAGATTTAAAATATTTAAAAATAAAATGTCAAATATAGTAAAAATTAAATTACTCTATCTAAATAAAAATTTAAAATTCATCATCCAAATAAAAAGTTTTGATATATAAATTTTTAAATTTATTTATTTAAATAAAATATTTATAAAATAAATTCATTTAAATTTTAAAAAGTTTAATATTATACAATAATTTATCCAATACAAGATTATAAAAAAAGACAATAATAAAAAAAATTATAATAATTATTACATATAAAAATGTGTTATTCATTTATCTTCAACTTTTATTTAATTAATGATTGATTTTTAAAAAATAAAATAATTTTAATAACCTACCTCCAGTATAACGTATGCTTCTAATTTTATAATGTAATAAATTGAATAGATTCTTATTTTGTATAGCATCGATACATGAATACATATACAATAGTTTGAATACATTCGTGGGTACTTCGTTAGATTGTTTTTTTTTTAATTTAAATAATTAAATTATGAGTATAAATAGATATATATTATTTAAAAAATATATCTGTGATTATACTTTTCGAACCTTTGTATCAACTTTCATTCAAATCGGATTATTAACCATGTGTGATTGTTGAATTGGAGTTGGATAAAACAAAAAGAAATAAGATATCGGAATAAGGTTCTTAGCAATCTCATCAAACACATACTTGTATACAGGATGCAGGCCAAATCATATAGTATACAATTAAATAAAAAAAATATTTTTATTAATATTTTATCAAGTAAAATTTAATAAATTCAATTGATCATTTATATTAAATTATTAAAATGATTATATATATAATTTTGTTTTTTTGGCATAAAAAAATATTAATATTCTTTTATTAATTTTACGATATGTATATTATTGTTATTATATTTTAAAATAATAATATTAAAAAGATAAATATATATATATATATATTTATAAAATTATTTTTAAAAAATATTTTAAAATTTTGAATAGCCTTTTAATAAAAAATTTAATTTTACACTAAACAAATCCAGTAAAATATCTATGAATCTTATCGTATTTTATCCCCTCCTTCTACCACGTCTATGCTCCTTTGATGCATCTCCTCCTCCAATGTTTTTAACTGTCTGTTGAACTCATATGTATGTCCTTTAACTTTCCGCAGGGAACAGCTTACACTCTACAATGATAAATTATAAATTTCAATGTTTGTCTGTGTGAGAAACTTAAGATAAATAAAAATTATTTTTATGTTATTTGATCAGGGATTGGTCACGGCGATGATTTTGATCTTCATGGTGGTCATAGACAATGATTCCTAGTTCCTTGTGGGTTCTGGTAGGTTATGTTTTCCATGGGGTGGTTGGCGATGGTAAATTGGATTTGTGAGGATCTATGGGTGTGGCTCAGTGGTTTAATGGTAAAGTGATGATGGTGCTTCCACGAGACAAGTTCTACAGCAACAGAGGTTGCGGCGGATGATGGAGTTTTGGGCTTGCGAAACAGTGCATCGGCGATTCGCGGCGGCGGTTTTTTGGAGCATGCATGGGAAAAATTAGTTTTCTATTTTAAATTTTAATAAAGTTAGATTAACTTGAATTTAATCTGTTTTTTCTAAAATATCGTTCAAAATTTTAAAATATTAAACTAATTTTAAAAGATTAATTGACATTTATATTTTTTATTATCATCTATTATCTTAAAATAATATAATAATAATAATATACATGTAAAAATTTAATCGAAATACATTAATATATTTTCAAATCATGGAACACCAGAAAAAATATCATAAAATTATATATAATTTAAATATTTATAAATATTTAATTTTTTATAAATATTTACATACTTTAAATATATAATTTATTATAAATTAAAAAATTAAATATTAAATAAATTTAAAGTATATAAAATTTTGTACAATTAAATTATTGGATAAAAATAAAATTTAATAATTAAATTAAATAAATTTTTATTTGATAAAATTTATTGAAAATATTACTTTATTAAATTTAATAACTAATTATGAATAAAAGAAATAATTTTTGAATTTTTTATTTAAATTTTTATCTTTTAAAATATTTTAATTATGATATTTTATGTTAATTTATTTAAATTTAAATTAAATTGGATTAATCAGAGAAAAAAATTTATTCATTCTATAAAATATATTGATTATAATTTTTTAATTATAGTTAATTTATTTTAATTTTGTATAATTAAATTAATATTAAATATTATAATGAAAGTATTTAAAAATTGAAAAATAATAATTAAATATTTTAAAAATTAAAAGATAAAATTTAAAATTTAATTATTTTAAAAGGATAAAAAATATATTTAATTTTTAAAATTATTTGATTATATATATAAGATTGATTATTAAAATTTGAGTTTATATATAATTGAGTAATTATTAATACTTTAATTAATTATTTAATACACTGATTATTAAAATTATTTATGTAATTTATTATTATATTTATAAATATATTTAGGATAGAAAATTTTGTTATTATTTTATTTTATTTGATTACGATTATCTTTTACGAGGATTATTTGTAGTTTCGTAAAAAAATGATGTAAGTAGGGCATTGTTGCCTTTACTCTTTACGGATTACGGTTATCTCCAAAAGAGACGCTCCCACGTGATTCTGCAATGCACTGGACACGTGTCGTTCTTCTACCGAAAGCCGTTGCATGTTTTTCATTGCTACGTAAAATTATATTTACCTTGTTTACATTTTATAGTTTATACCGTATTGTTTTGAAAATTGGATTCAACATTGGTTGGCTTATCATCCTTCTAGAACAATAAAATTGATAGGTAAAAAATTGATATATATATATATATATATATATATATATATGAAACATTATTTTATATTTTTATAAAATAAATATTATATAATATCTTATTTTATTTTACATGAAAATTTTAATTTTAAAAAATTATATAATATATTTTTATTTTTAATTAAATAAAAATTATGATAATGTATTATTATAGTTTTTATAATTTATATATTATAAATATTTAAAAATAATAAATAATAAATACTGATTAAGTTTCGTTAAGAACATTAAATTTTGTAATTTATACATTATAAAAATTTAAAATTAATTTACAATTAATACTGATTCAGTTACGTTTAGAACATTAAATTTTGAATGAATATTTTAATAAATTTAGTAATTCTTTTAATTTTAAAAATTTCAATTTATACATTATTTGATGGATAAAAATACAAGATTACAAAAATAAGGATTTTTAAAAATATTATTTTATTTGATTTACTATTTTGTAAACAAATCCAGGAAAAATGAACGATTCAAAATCTCTTCTATTTCATTTTTAAAATAAAACAATTTAATTTTTAAAATTTTAAAATAGATTTCTTTATTTTTTCATAATTTTATAAAAATATTTTTCCTTTCATATCTAATCAAATCTGGTAATCATTAAAATTTATCTCTTTTTTTTTTCTTTCTTTTTATTTAACTTTTTATCTTTTAAATCAAGCAATGCTTTAAATTTTTTAACTGCTAAAATAAAAATTATTAGTCGTTATTGATAATCAAAATTCTTGTTTTTCAATTTAAGAACTGGAAAGAATGTTATTAATTCGGTCGTTAAAATAATTTATTGATAAATCAATAACTAATATAATACGATGTTTGAGAATAATTATAATTTTACTAAATTAATTAATGTCATTTATTGTATTTTTTTTAATTTTATTTATATTTCTTTAAATATGTACATCCAAAAAATATATAATAATCATTTATATAATTAAAATAGCTAGCTTGAAACATTTAATTCTTATCATTAAAACTTTTTTTTCATGATAATATTATATGAATTTTGTAAAATATGTCACATTAATTATTTATTACTAAATTAGTTTCTGTTAAAATATTTTTATTTTAATAAAAGTAAATTATTATTATAAATACTTTAATTTTATAGTAACAATATAATACATCACATTAATAGAATAACTTCACTCTAGAAATTAGTATAGATATGCAAATATATCAAAAGTTATTTAAAAAATTATATTTTTTTATAAATATTTTATAACAATCGTATAATTAACATAAAATATATTAAATTTGTATAATTATATTATTTAAATTATCATTAAAATATTTTATAACAGATAATTTTTAATAGATAAAAATTAGTTTAAAAATTGATAAAAATTAAAATTAATATTATCTGTAATTTAAAATTATTGCTAAAAATTATTTTTATAATAAATTAATATATATACATATATATATATATATATTATAAGTATTTTTTTAACAAAGCTATAGAAAGCCAAAAGACGTAATTCTAACACCTAACATTTAAGATAAATTGTATTTTTTTATAACTCTTCTGCGGTTGCAAAATCGTTAAAATGTTTAACAACCGATTTTTATTAATTCATAATTCATTATTTTGGTTGCTAAATAATTTTTTTTATACTAATAGACGCAATTTTAACACCTAACATTTTTTATCAGTTAATAAATAACACTTTTTAATATATTGACCTGCTTGTTCCTACTAGTCTATTTAAGCTTCCAAAGTCACAGTATATCTCACAAATAATGAATTTGGCATCAATTATACAATTTTTTTATGATAAAAATTAAGACAAATTATATTTATATCTCTTTAAATTCAATGAAACTAAATGTAATAGTTTTTTTTTTCAATGGTATCCAAATTTTCTCAATTCATAAAACAATATAAAAAATCACGAAAGATATGTGTAAACAAGAAATTAAGATACATAGTATTATATTACTATATAATTAAGAAGAATTTACCTATAATAAGAAAGAGAGAAGGATGAAATAAAGTTTCATCAAACCTCAGGAAATATGAGTGTAACGTTTCCTATTTAATTTTCTTTCATATTATTTACATTAATACGTATGTATGTCAAGGATTATCTACTTTATATTCTAAATTCAAGTATATTTTATTTTTGAATATATATTTTTTAACATAATAAGAATATGTTCATTAAAATAAATTGTAGCTTGTTGGATAATTTTTTTCACATTTTATTTATTAAATAGTCTGAATTTAAACTCTAGTTAATATGTTCAACGAACATAATTATCTATACAAAATAAATTAGTTAAAAATAAAAAATAAAAATTTAAAAATTAGATAAAAATTTATAAGTTACCAATTAAATTAAAAGTGTTGAGTAAATTAACTGATAAATTAATTGAAACATCTAAAATAATAAATAAAGATATGATTTACTAATAAATTAAAATTTAATAAGTAGGATACATTTTAATTTTTTTAAGAAAAAAGAATAAATTTTAATTAAAAATTTATT
Source organism: Canavalia gladiata (assembly GCA_037954105.1). Lineage (NCBI taxonomy): Eukaryota > Viridiplantae > Streptophyta > Magnoliopsida > Fabales > Fabaceae > Canavalia > Canavalia gladiata. The sequence goes on from CM075668.1 coordinate 15,061,064, forward strand.
TTTTAACTAAAAATATTTATTTTTAATTTTTACATAAATAAATTGAATATTTTTATACTTTTAATTTTTATCAAAAAATTTAATATTTTAATTAATAAAAGAAAGAATATAATAATTAAAATAATTATATATATTAAAATAATAATTTAAAATATAATATTTATGATAATATAAAAATAAATTTATCAAAATTATTATATTATTAAAATGTAATTAAATAATAATAGATTTATTAAAATAAATAGATAAATAAAAAATCAAATTATAAAAATATATTAAAGATTAAAATTAAAAAATTAGATAAAAGTTAAAAAAAATATAAAAGCTATCTAAACTAATTTTTTCAAAAAATACTAATAACTATTTCAAAAATGTTAGTAACTACTTAAAATAATATATATATATATATATATATATATATATATTTTATCAAATATAATTTAAATATGAAAAAAAAATTAGTTTATAATTTTAACTTTCATTAAAAAAAATTCCAACCATATTATAAGTGTGATAGATTTTGTTGGTTTTTTTAAATATTATTTGAATTAGTATTCCCCAACATAAATTTTCGGCAAATTATACAGTATCCTCGTATTTAGCGGGATATCATTTTTTTATATAGATTAATAAAAAATAAAATTGTGTGTTTAAAATAGTCATTTAATATATCACATGAAATTAATACCATAATTTATCATTTAGGATTTCAATAATTTTTATTTTCTAACTGATTCTTATATTTTTTAAAATTTTATGATATTTGACAATATTTTTAAATATTTTTGTTTTTTAAAATCTTATTTTTATTTATTGTTTTTAAGATAATTTATTATTTATGGTTTTTAAGCTTTCTTCTTTGTCAGGTTTTTATTTTTTACGATAATAAATTATATGACTATTATTTATAATATAATATTTTTTTCTCGTGAGAATTTTATAAAATTATTTTATGCTTATATACTTTTATCCATTTATTATTATTTAATATTTTTATAATAAAAATATTTATGATTTTATAATAACAAACATTTATAAAACTAATAAAATTTACATGAACGATAATAAATACTTTATGGTAAAAATTGTAAAATTTAAAACTGTCTAATTTTTATAAAAAAAATTGTTTTTATTATGTTATTTTAACAATATTATTAATTATAAAATATTTAAAATGATTCTATAAGTTTTATAATAGTAGTTATTATTTTAATATGATGTGGTATTTTTTTAATTTATAATATAATAGATGCAGTTATTTTTATTTTTTATAATGGTAAAATGTAGTTAAATCTGATTTTCAAGATAATGACAACACCTTTTTGTAGAATATTAAAATTTTTAACTTAAATTTTCATAATAACATTATTTAATTGTAAATAATTTTAATCTTTATTTTGATTTTTTAAAACTATAATAATATTATTAATAATATTCTTACATATTATTTTCATTATTAAATTTAATTTGAATAAATTATTTGTTTGCATACTTTATTTTTAACCGTTATAATCTTATTTTAGATTTTTATTGTATTAATTAGTTTTTATATATTTCTCATAATCGTTAACTACCAATTGGGTTATGTTAAAGAGATATTAGTATCTAACCAAATGTAAATTTACTGGAACAATCACCTATTGTTTATTCTAATATATTTTACTGAAATTAGGGCGATTTGGTTACTTCTCACCGTAAAATTTAAGTATTAAAATAATTATCATATTGAATGTTTTAGTTTAATTTTTAAAAAATTAAAAATAAAGAAAGTATTAATTATTTGTTATATTTTTATTTTTTATTTTAATTAATTATAATAAAAACAATAATCTATTGAAAAATATTTTCCAAGAAAACAATATTTTTTAAATCAAGCGTACTTATTGACTTAATGTGGAACGAAATGAATATTTCACAATTTTTTAAATAAATATATTAAATAAAATACAAGAGATACGCATATACATAGTACAAATAATTTCCATAACGTTAATGCACACATACGATGCTATTTGCAAGCTTACATGAAAAAACAGAATTCTTTAACCTGAATCACATTCACAATGCGTATAAGAATACAGATTCAAAGGGATGGATTTTTTTCGCTTACATATTTAAACGGTGTTAATAATTTTTTTAAATATAAATGTTATCAAGGTTAAGAAAATTAAATTCTATTTTTATATGATTTATGCTAAATCATTTTTTAATTGCATTTTATAAACCTGTTAGTTAATAGTTATAACTGGTATATGGATGTCTCTTTTCATTAAACTGTTTGAAAGTTCATAATAGATCATTAAATGTGTTCTTAATATTTATATGTGAGGGATTATTTATATTTTGTATGTTTTAGAATATCGTCGATATTTAATCTAATATATTTTTTGTTTATAGTTTTTAAAAAATTTTGTTTATCAGTATATAACTTTTAGTTGAATTGTGATTTTTTAATTTAACAAAATATTTAATAAGAGACAAGAAGTTGATAAAAACTATGATTCCATAACAATACAAATTATATTTTTATTTAAAATCCTTTCGGCATTGAATTGCGTCTTTAATATAATCGATCCGTTCCAATATCCAACGAGCTATCAATTACCGCTATAAATTGAGAAAGTAGTTGGGACTGTATCAATTTTTTTAATAAGTAAATAATATATATGAATAGAGTATTAAAAATATTCTAAAATAAGGTATATAAAATTTATAAAATACTTATTATTAAATTAAAAATTACAATATCTTATAGATATACAGAATTTATAAAACATCTATTGTTAAATTATAAATTATAATATCTTGTTCTTATTTACAGAAAATACAACCATGATAGTTATGAAACCAGCAATTCAACGAGACTGTATGCATATTTGAGGGATTTTTATTTTTTAAAATTTAATTAAAATATATTGATAGTATAAATATTTATATTTTATTTAATTTTTATTTTTAATTAAATATAAATTATTATAGATATATATATTTTTAAATTAAATTAAAAATAAGTATTTTTATTATATAATAATTTATGAATAAATAATAGTGTAATTTTTTTATATTATCAAAGTATATTTTATTAAACCAAAAAACGTATACTTATTATACAGAACAAAGAAGTAGAGTTAAATACATTTTTAATTGCTAACAATATGAAAATTTTATTTTAATTTCTATAAAAATATTTTTTAATAAAAAATATAAAAATTATGCATTTATATATTTATAAAATATAAAAAAAATGTTCATGTTTATTAGATTAAGAATTCTGAAAGGATTAAATTTGAAAACTATCATATTTTTAAGAATCAAATATATTTTAAAATTAAAAAAAAGTAAATAAATATTAATAATTTGATTTGATTTTATTGTAAAGATATTCAATCATGCATGCACCTGCCCTGGATTTCCCTTTATCTGCAAAAGGTGCTTCCACTTACAACGTAAAGAAAAGTAAAAAAATCATACATCCGCAAAACTTATATCTAGGTAGAATTTACTATATGATTTAAAATAACAAATATAGCATATAATTTTGCAAAATTCTTAAATATTATTCCCAACACATGTATGAATAGTGAGGAATATGGTTCTCTGTAAGCACAATTCCGGATTTGATGAGTTTATAAAAAGTTATGAATTGCACATGTTTAATATTTCATTTTTTTTTATCGTTTTCCTCTATATTAGTTTGTCTATTATATATTTTTCCCTCTCAAGGTATTGATACGAAGTTTAATAAATATTTTTCTTTTATAAATAGAAGAATTATTTTTTTTATTTTTTATCTATTATCTTAAAAACTACTTTTTTAATTTATTCTAAAAGTTTTCAAAAAATATTTATTATATTTTATAAATATATTAATAAATAAAAGAAGTAAACTAATACAAAATTTTAAAATATAATAAAAGTAATATAATAATTTCAGTATAAATAAAAAATAACAAAAGTAAATTGTTTAAAAGGATGTGTTTTGATAAGTGTTAGGAAACGGTAAAGATGGGTTCATTTCCTTAATCTACTCTCAAGCGTGGTCAAATAAACGCAACCTACATTAATTTTTTACGCTATACCCAACACACGGGAAGAGTAAGTTTTACTTCCTAAATAAGTTCACTCAAATTACCTGAAGATATTTGAAATTAGAAAATATTTATTTATTTTATATAAAATGAGAAAATGTATAAACGTCAAGAATATAATTATTGTTATTAATTTTTTTAAAAAATTTATTATTTTTTCAAAAGATTAAATATATTTTTATTTTTTAAAATTTTAATTTTTAATTTCTAAAATTTTTAGATTCAATTTTTTATTTTTAAAATAAACTAATTTTAATCTTTAAAGTAATTCATGTATGATATGTGGTATATATGAGAGATTAAAATTAATTTATTTAAAAAAAATAAAAAATAAAAATAAAAATTTTTAAAAACAAAGATTAAAATTAAAATTTTAAAATTTTAAAGGAACCAAAAATAAATTTTTTAAATTTATATTTTATATATAAATTTTATTTTTTATTATAATTCATAAATATAAGAATATAAAAAATAATTAATACTTTTAAAAAAATTAAAATAAATAGAAACAAATTTTATAAAAGAAACTTTAAAACGTTTTCAAAACATAATCCTATATTAATGAACTTAATAAATGAAAACTTGTTTCTTAAATAAACAAGTATTTATTATATAAAAATTAAAATATAATAAATATTTATTTATTAACAAATATTTCATTTTTAACTGTTTAATTAAAATTATATAAAAAATTAATGTTAAAATCACTTCAAAAGTTAACGTTCACAAAAGATAAGATATGTATATTATAATTTACATAATACATATTTCTTTAATTTTAAATTTTCTCCTTATTTATTTGGTTGTATACTTGAATAGAATAATTATGATTTGGGTGATGACAATGGAAGCTGGAACTTGAACATGGTCTAAACAAATCCAGGAGTGCATGAATAAGAGACCCATCGGGGCCTATATAAACAGGAGACAGCTAGCACAGTCTTGTAGGGTTGAGTTTGGGGAAGAAGAAGAAGGAACACATAGATATATGCATGGTGTGTTCAAAAATGCCTTCGTCTTCTTCTTCTTCTTCTTGTGCACTCACTGTAGTCTCAAAATGCACTGTGGTTCCTCACCAGAGCTCCACTCTGGGAGACCTCAAGCTCTCTATCTCAGACCTTAACATGCTCCGTTCCCACTACATCCAAAAGGGATGTCTCTACCCCACACCTTCTCTTCCCTCTCACGCCCTCATCACTCACCTCACCAACGCCCTTTCTCATACCCTCTCCTTTTTCCCCCCATTCGCCGGCCGATTAAAAACTGACGCCGACGGTTACGTCTACATCACATGCAACGACGCCGGCGTCGATTTCATCCACGTCTCCGCTATCCATCTCACCGTCACTGAACTCTTGTCCCCACCCGATGTCCATCCTTCCTTCAACCAGTTCTTCCCCTTTCACCACAAAATCAGCTACACCGCTCATTCATCCCCTATCATGGCCTTTCAGGTCACTGAACTTGCCGACGGCCTCTTCCTCGGCTGCGCCGTCTGCCATGCCGTCACCGACGGCGCCTCGTTTTGGAACTTCTTCAACACCTTCGCTGAATTTTCCAGGGGAGCCACGTTTCCCTCCAGGCTCCCGGATTTCGGCCGGGAATCCATCCTCATCTCCAAGGTCCTCCTCCAGTTGCCGGACGGTGACCTCAAGGTGACTTTCAACGCCGACGAGCCCTATCGCGAGAGAATATTCAGCTTCAGCCGAGAATCCATTCAAAAACTGAAAGCAACGGTGAATCGCTTGACGTTCCCGGAGAACGTGGACGCTGTTGAGGTGATGGCGAAGCTGAGCAGAGACACACAAACGAAAACGGTTACAAGAAGCGTAACAAACAAAACGGCAGAGATTTCGTCGTTTCAGTCGCTGTGTGCGCTGATGTGGCGTTGTGTGACACGCGCGAGGAATCTCGAGGTGTCTAAAACGACGACGTTTAGAATGGCGGTTAACATTCGCCAGCGCATGGAACCCAAGCTGGAGGATTTGTACTTCGGGAACGCGATTCAGAGCACTGCCTCGTGTGCAGCAGCTGGTGACGTACTGTCTAGGGACTTACGGTGGTGCGCGGAGGAGCTGAACAAGAGCGTGAGGGCGTACGATAGCGCTATGGTGAAGCGTGCCCTGGAGAATTGGGAGCGGGAGCCGAAGTGCTTTGAGTTGGGAAACCACGACGGTGCCACGCTGCAGATGGGAAGTTCGCCGAGATTCCCAATGTACGACAATGATTTTGGATGGGGACGAGCCTTGACAGTGCGGAGTGGCGGAGCCAACAAGTTTGACGGCAAGATGTCTGCGTTTCCCGGTAGGAATGGCGGTGGCGCCGTCGATTTGGAGGTGATTTTGGCACCCGAAACGATGGCGCGACTCGTTTCTGATCCCGAGTTCTTGTTTTACGTGTCTGGTCCGTGATGACACGTGTCATTGTCTTTCATTTAAGTTTCTATGTGAAATAGTAAGATAGGATTTGTCATTTAAGTAAGTAACGCAGTGTGCTTTGAAGTTTGAACGGTGTTCGTTTCGCTGTGTCAGGTCGACAGGTCGTGCCGAGGCATTCATTCGCTCTGCACCATTGTGACGTTATTGCTATTTCCTATTTATGTATTTATTAATCAATGGTTCCCTTTTTGGGGCCTGAAATCAAGCTCTCTTTTAATTATCATTTAATAGCTGGCGTTTGTTTTTGCTTTTTTTAAGAATAATTTTACGTTTTTTAATTATCTTTCATTTAATTTTATTATATAAGCGAAATACTTTTTTAAGATATTAGATATATTTATTATTTATCTAATGTTTTTCTGTATGCATTCAACAGAGAATTTAATATCAATAACGCCCGACTTTTCAATAAAGTCCCACAGTAGATAAATAGTTGGGTTATTCAAATATATTGATAGGAATTTAACTTCTGACTTTATGAATGTGAAAATTTTTATTAAAATAACTAAAATCTATTTTGATAAATTTTTATATTTTAAAAATTTTGAATTATCTGTGGAAAAATATTTTTAATATATATATAAAAAATAGTTAATAAGAGTAGGGTGGTAATGGCACGACACTGGGACAAGTAATGAATTACCCTTATCCATAATTCAAATTAATGGATATTCATGAGTAGCGAGTATTTACAAATATTAAAAAAAATTAAAAGTTATAAAAATATATAAAATATTATAATATACTCTAAAATCATATTATTATATAATTTAAGTTGACATTATATAGTGTCACTATAAGTTAATGTATTAAAAATATTATTAATAATATAAAAAATTATCTTGTCACAAAATGAAAAAGAATTATAATATTTTAAATATATTTCATAAAAATAATAAATTTTGAGTTTATAGATGAATATCATAATTAATATCTATTTCCAATAATATATCTCATCACAAAATGATAAAGAATTATAATATTTTAAATATATTTCATAAAAATAATAAATTTTGAGTTTATAGATAAATATCATAATTAATATTCATTTCCATTCATTTATAAGCATACAAATATGATTTGCACATGTTGGACTTTTAATTCACAAGATGAAAGTAAGCTGAGTCGAGTTAGGCTTTGATTGTTGTTCAAATTGTTTAAAAATTTTGAGGTCTGAACTTAGACCTGTTACATGTTAAAGGTTTTTTTTTTTTTTCTATCAAGGCATGACCTGATTTAAACCCTACAAGGCCTGTAAGTATGTTTAAAAGCCTACATTACAAAAAAAATCAATAAATAAACTTAAAATTAATATAAATAATTAATTAAAAAAAGTTTGTAAACTTAAAGCTTATAAGATAAATAGGCTTAAAACATATATATGTTAATATTATGTAAGTAAAATACATAATATATAAATATAAATAGACCCTTAAATAGGTTAAATAGACTTTTTTATAAACTTAGATTTTATCTAAAAAAGCTTTTTTACAAATATGAGTCTGTCTATTTATTAAACGAGTCAAGTCTAACTAGACTTTAAATGAGCCAAACCATAGACATATGTCAGACGACCTTATTCACTTTCATCCCTAATGAGAATGAGTAATTTTGTCAATTTTAAATAAAGAACATATGTAATAAAAGGACAGTATTATTATTTCTAACATATTTTTAATTAGAAGATATTTTTAATCTAAAAATATTAATAATTATATAGTTGTGAGTGAAGATAATATAAATTTATATTAATTAATTAAATTTATTTTATTTTACAAATTTAAAATATAAATAAGTTATTTTTTGAAGACCCGATATATCTTCAGGCCAGACTTGTCTTTAAAGTCTGTTCAAAAGTCCATTGTGGGGTAAATCGTTTTAAATAAGTCAACAAACTTATATCTAAATAAATTAATAGATCTTATAATTATGTAGTAGACCAATGAAACTAAACTGTTAAAGGCATGCTTTAGCGTTGAAGATAAATGCTACGATTTGCATAAATTGAAATTTTTTTAAACTATTTAAAGAACTTAAAAATTTGTGTAAACACGTTTTGAAATTTCTAAACTATAATAGAAACATGTACTCAATAGATAAATAAGTATTTAATATGAAAATATTATAGTTAGAATTTATTATAATAATAACAATATTAACATTATTATTATTATTATTATGAATTATATATATGTGTTTAAGGATACATAATAATAAATTAATAAATAATAAATTTTTATTATAAATTATAATATTTAATGTTATCAATATTTTAAATTTTATAATTTTTTATAAAAAATATTTCATATAAATTTTATTATATATCTTTTAAAATGTATTAAATTATTATTATTGTTATTATTATTATTATTATTACTTTATTAAACTGTGAATGATCCAGAATCATTTTTTATTAAATCAAACAAACTTTTAAAAATATTTTAACCTAGCTTAATTAGAATACAATTCTAGCTTAATTTAGACTTAATGTGGGGTCAGAAAATAGGTGGTCAAACAGCCATATGTCCTATTTCTATATTTCTTTTTTCCTTTTAGGCTTAAGTGAATGAGCCTAAAAAGTTTCATTAAATGTTTGCAAAGGATAGTTCTCACCCCTTTAAATAGCGTCGTTGATGGTATACATAATTTATAAGTTGATTTTTTTTCAAGTGTTAACAGTTAAATATAATTAAGATATGTATTTTTTATTCAAAGAGTTTGGAAAATTTTAAAATTATAAACCAGATAAGCATCACATTATTGATATGACAGAATATTCAATTAATTAGTACAAAATTTCAGCAGAGATTAACAAGATTATTCATATAATTGTCTATAATTTATGATTTATCTTTATAAGGGATGTATCTTAAAAATACCTGAATATAGAATGAATAAAAATGATAAATTTAAACCTCATGATTATATATAAATGATTAAGATGAAAAGTTAGATGATAATCATATGATCATCTTAATTATATATTTTTTAATTTTAATAATTCATATAAAATCTAACAATTTACATCATTATTTTTATTTTTTATAATAACTAAATATTCTAATCGAATATACTACGCTGTAATGTTAAATTTAATAACTCCATTACTAAAAAATCAATAATTCCTATTAATGAAGAATACACAAATTGTGAAAAGTGTTTAGATATTTTTCTCGATGTAATTACATCAATATATTTTTTATAATAACCCAACACCAAAGCTTGATTTTGGATGAGTCAAACTAAAGTAGAAAAAAGAAAAAATGTGGATAGCGATGTTTTTTCATTAGTTAATTAAAAAATAAAAATAATAATAAGCTTTTTAAAAATAAATTAAAGTATTTTTTTCTATTTCTTTTCTTCCACCAAAACAAGTATAGAAGAATTTAAAATTTATATTGTTGGGTGTGTATATAAAATATTAAAAGTATTTTTTACAAAAAATTATTTAATAAATTATGAAATAATAATTTTTAACTAATATTTTCCATAATTAAACTATATTTTTAAATTTTATTTAAACAACCCCTAGCAACGCAACACATCTATGGTAGGAAACCTAAAAGGAACTCGTTATCTGTATTCTTGTGATTGCGGTCAAAGGTTAGCATTAATTTAAATTTGCATACTAAAAAATGTTTTTTAAATAATATAATTTTATAAATTTGATATTAATTGTGCGTATATAAATTTGTGGCGTGATGGTTTTTATTGCTGGCGGTGAGTGGTGAGTTTGAGCGCCACTCATTATGTTCGTGCCAAGATTAAACATCCAAACAATCTCATACTTTGAGAGTAGAAAAATATATGTTCATTGTTTAAGAGCTGAAAAACATTACTAGGAATTTTTTTTATACAATTCAAAATGCGACCATCAAGCAAAAGAAGTCTCGTATCTTGAAAGTTTGCGAGAATTTTCCTTTTCCTTGCTTCAATTGTTTATGCTTTATATGTCATTACTTCATTTAAGTGATACCTTCAATCTTTTTAAAAGTTGTATTATTAAAATTTATTCTTTTTACTTTTACATTAAAAAAATGAAAGTGAAAGGAATGAATCTTAACTATATATAGCCATGTTTAGATGGTTAAAATAAAAATCAGATCCAAAATTTGTAAAATAGCAAGTGTTTTGATGATGCATTATCTAATATTTCAGTCATGTGGAAAAGAGCTGGGAAACATGAAATGGCTATATATTCAAAATATTTCATCTTGCTTGGTGAATGATGATACGTACCCAACATATCCTCCACGTATATTTGTAATCCAATTGAGCAATAATGGTGGTGTCGTGCCCATGCCAACGCAAAGTGAACTGAGTCAGTCACTCGCTATCAGACCCATACCATTATCTATTATGATTTTAGAGGTGGCTCTTCAATTCCTCCGTACAATGAACCATGCGCATTCCATCGGTTCATGGAATAGAAACGGTGCATGCAAAAGTATGCTGTATACCATTTTTGATGGGTACAACAACGGTACTCGCATTCCAGCCAATACAGTTTTCAATTCTGATGCACAATTTATCCAAAACGTATCTGCAAACGTGAATTCCGGCGATATGCTCATACCATATCGAAGGCCTAGTGGTGAACCCCAGTTTATCTTCATCTGCAACATGTTCTGAAGTACTATATAGTATTTTATTCAAAATACTATGAGTAGAAGTATTTAACATTTTTTTATAATTATATTATTTAAATAAATTCAAATTAATATATACTAAAAAAAATATTAATCCGTTAAATTAAAGTAATATAATAAAGTATTAATTTTTTTAAAATTTAAAAATTTTTGTAAACATAATATATAAAATAAAATCTGTGAATTTAAAGGTTGATGAGAATCAACTTTTAAAAAAATATATTAGATAAAATAATTTATAATAAATTTACTTATAAAATAAGTTGATTCTCTCTTTTGTATACATAATATAATATATATATATATATATTAATTATGCAGAAAAATATTAGTTGTATTATAATTTTGCGTAAAAATTTGTAATAGAAAATGAGATAAATAGTGTGATAGAGAAAAAAATATTATATAAATTATTGTAAGAATTTGTAATTCCAATAACCCAGCTCATTAAGTATTATGTTCAAAAGTGTGCTTAATAAATTTTAGGAAATTGTTTTTATGACAATTTTTTTATTATCTTAGTTTCAAAAGATATTATTTTTAATTTATTTTTGTCTTTATTAATGTGAAAATTTTTATACTACTAACTAATTATTATTTTCGATAAATATAACCTTTGAAAATAATTAATATACAAATCATTAATTCTCAATAATATGATAATTAATGAGGGAAAACAGTATTAGATTTTTTTTTACATTATCAACGTATTAAAATCAAATTTTTAATTGTAAAACTTTATTAGTCATTTGGTATTCTTACTAATAACATTTTAATCTGCACGAAACCTTGAATTATGATTATTTTAAGTATTGTCAATTTAAGGAAATTATATAACTACGTGTAAATTATATTTTTAATTTTACTAACATTCTCTCATTTTAGTTAATAGAGATCAGGAAATAATGATAAAGTTAAAAAATATTAATTCAACTCTTAAATTACAAAAGAATGAAAAAAATTGTTCGTCACTAAAATTTTGAAACTGACAGTATTTTTTTTAAAAATAAATCTAGTCAAATTTATAAAAACTTAAATCGGCCTCGGGAAAAAATTATCAGTATGACTTAGTAACCATTAATGTAGAACCAAACAAGCCGTGATTTGCATCCATTTGTTACGTTTCGTGTAGTGATAATAGTTGTATAAGGAAATAATATAGAATTAGTGATTCCGAGGGGGCTGCAATTGTTGAATATATCATACCCCGTACCCGTGATGTATCACTACTTGGTGCAAGATATTGGGATTTTTTAAAATCCCAAAATGTTCAAGTAATGGGACTGGAATGGTTGAATATACTTTTATTAAAATATTAATAGAATAGTAAGTAATTTTCATATTTCACATTATTAAAATATATCATCCAATAAAATTGAACACCCTCGCCAAGGATTTCACAAACCATAAGATCACAAAAAAGGGTAAAAAGATTTCTTTTCCTGCCTAAATTGTTGAAAGTCCCATGCCTTTATACATTTAGGCCAGAGAAACTTCTTAACAGATACTTAAAATGTTAATAGAATAGTAAGTAATTTTATTAATATTTTAAAATCCCAAAATGTTCAAGTAATGGGACTGGAATGGTTGAATATACTTTTATTAAAATATTAATAGAATAGTAAGTAATTTTCATATTTCACATTATTAAAATATATCATCCAATAAAATTGAACACCCTCGCCAAGGATTTCACAAACCATAAGATCACAAAAAAGGGTAAAAAGATTTATTTTCCTGCCTAAATTGTTGAAAGTCCCATGCCTTTATACATTTAGGCCAGAGAAACTTCTTAACAGATACTTAAAGGTTCATAATTATAACATGGCATGTATATGGTCTCTGTACTGAGTTGCAAGCCACAACGCCAGGCTGCTTTAACCAATCTATACTAACTCTAGGGTCAGGTTAAAATCAGCAAAAATTACCTGGCAAAGATTCGTTTCTGATATCTTGATCATTTTGTTTATGAAAGTGAATTTAACGGTTGTTAACAGAGCTACCAAACAGAAAAAAGGGGCAGAGAATTTAAGTGTAAAATACATAAAGCACAGGAAATGCATACAGGGATCATTACGCCATGTTAGGTGTAATTCTCTAACCCTAGTAGAAATGCGCAAAAGATTGACAAATAAAAAAAGGTGTAAAAATCTCAATAACATCGCCTTCAGAACTCTCAACATCACAACCCCTCGAACCTTATGAGGCAGCGCTTGGCACTGCTACTGATTTTGAGTCTTCTGCTCTTTCATGTTCTTTGTTGAGCATCTGAAATCACATTCCAATATTCAAAGACAACGAATCACAGTAAATTTGAGATGATTTAGCAACATCTTTCTCTTGATAAGCTTATTTCTTTTATGATAGACAACCCATGTACCCAGTAAGCAAAGGACGAGTTAGTGAAGTTCCTAGCTTACTAAACTTGAATATACCATCAGACAACAAAATTTTCTCCAACCTTGCCAGAATTGTTATTTTTATTACATAATAAAATAATCATAAATATTAAGTAATCAGCAAACATCAATAATACTTGCAGCAAGTTCAGGAAAGTGGATCTCACCTTGTTGTTAATCAAGTTGTGGAGTGCAATTACACTTCTAATGAGAGATGACAGGTATATTACCAGCATCATATCATTGGTTTTCACTACACAAGTAAGACAGTGATCAACAATCTAAAAGAGACATTACAGAAAAACATGATATTTACAATACATATAACAAATCTTAACCTGCAAAAGCCTTGATAAGATCAGCAACATTAAGATTTGGTAGCAGGTTAAACACATCCTAACAAATTGCAAAGAGAAATGGAAATGGTGAATAACAACAATGTATCATAAGCACACACAAAAACATTTCTCTTATTCCGAGCAATTATTTCTTCCACCAATTAATGTCACATCGCATGGTTTATTATTCCTCACAAAAGGTTCTAAATTAAACTAAGAAATAGGAATCAGCGGAAAATACTTTGACTCATGAGCCAATTGATAACAAAGCCAAACAATTGTTTACCAAGCAGAGATATGAGAAACAAACCTGCAGATGGTACAGGATCTCATGGTTTAACGGAAGCTTTCCATCAATAACAAGGTCAAGGTAACTCCTTATCTCTTTAAGTCTTGCATCCAAACCTTTCAGGGCTGTGAGTTTTGCACTCACCTATTTAAAAGTTAAATTGTCAGCTTTCAGCATTGATTCTTTTGCTAAAAAGAACCACAAAATTATTACAGTAAAAACAACATATAAAAAAAGTATCTAGATAAAAGAAAACAAAGAGATAGGAATTTATAAATAAGGATAAGTTAAAAGGGAAAAGAAACCTCTGTCGCAAGGGTGCTAATGGTTGTATCTTTGACATCTCTAAGCAAGTGTTCCACTCCTGCAAAAGAGTAAGAAGAATTAAAAACAACAGTAGAAATTGGTTAGAGATCTGTCTGGATAAAAGTCAATATTTTCAGTATTAGAAAAGTTAAAAAAAAAGAAAAGAAAACAAAAACAAAGCATAAGAAAAATTACAGCAGTTTTACATTCAATTGCATGGAATACCTATTTCTTCAACTTCATGAGCAGCAATCTCTGATGGAACATGCACAAAGACTTTTTGGCTTTTTTGAGTGGCATTCTGTTGTCATGATAAACAATATGTCACTTCCTTTGACTACTGATAAAGTGTCAACAAACAAAAGCTCCCCTCCCACCATCATATACAGTAGAATTACTTTTGCAATAATATCAATAAAAACAGAAATACAAAATTTTAATCAAAGATATAAAGGACTTGAGTTCTACCTCTTTAACCTCTTCAACAGCATAGTATGCTTTCGTTGGGATTCCCAGCTCCTTAGGTTCAACATCAATTATAACCAAAACGGGATTTGGAACATAGCTGCAACAATTTTAAGCTTGATTAAAATAGTAAAAGATTAATCAGGTATACAAAAACACAGGTGAAGACAGTGAGGACAGGAAAGAGCAGAGAGCATACGAGTAACACTTAGTCTAAAGTTTCAATCATTATGACAATTATATTGATGACAGTAAAAGGGTAAGTTTACTAAGGCACTATTATTTTTTTTAATGAAATTGGGAAATATTAATGCTAAAATGAAGTAAAAACCCAGTATGGAAATAACACTTTACACAGAATTTCAGCTGAATAAACATACTCATTGAATAAGCCATGAATGTCAAGGTCATTTTCACGCAGTTTTGGACCAGTACTATACCAACCCACAACATGCTCCTTTGCTGTAAACCAAAAAAATAAAACATGTTTGATGAGAACAGAGATATTCAATTGAAAGAAAAATACAAGAAAAGGAAATATTTACCAGCTCATACCATTTATTCTTTTAAACATGGAAAACATTGATTCGTGGTAATTGTGGTCAAGAAACCAGATGCTAGGATCTTTGTCATCTTCTTCAAAAGGCACTGTCGATCAGATAACCAAGTAGTGAGATATAGACATTCACACACCCTAATAGCTGTTGATACTTGATATTTCTAAATCGTACAAAGAATCATTTGAACAAAATTTAAGTTGGAAGTAACAATCTTAATACGTTCAATTGGATATTCAACATAGTACACAATCATACCAACAGACCAATCAGTGTCATGGAAAATTTAAAGGTTATCACTTATACATAATGCATAAAAACATGCTAATTTAATAAGAAGTCACAGAGATTATAAATGATACAGAGAGAAAGCTAAAAAGACCCATTGACCATCACATAAAACTGCTCTACAAAAATTCAAAGGTTAGTTAACTTGAGCGATCTCATGCTAATACATGCCTCACAGAAGTTTGTTATAACTATGTGCCTTACATGGAATAGGTAACAGGTGGAATGGAACAGAGAAGAGCATGTTAAGCAAGAATTACTAACCATAACATGTCATATACATCAAAGATTGAAGGTAATATATACTATTTCTAGGTCAGAAATCTGGTTTATTCACTCTGGATTCCAGTATTAATTATTATTAATTTTGAGAAAGTCCTTTCAGCTCTTCACATAGATCAGCTAAATTTGAATGAACATCAATTTTAAAAAATTTAAAAAAAGCGCTATTCTAGTTTGCCTTGTTAAATCTAGGGCACAAATTCTCAGAGCAAAGCATTGACATCGAGAGAAAAATAATGATAATAATAATCAATAAACGAGTGCGGTATTGGAAGAAGGAATAAAGAAATGGATAGATCGGAACCTGCATAGCTATTGGTAACGTCGACAGTGCCCTTGAAAGAGGAACCGAGCAAGACGCCGACGACGCGCTTGCGAGTGTCTTTAGCGACCCTATTGTAGTTGTCGACGATGCTCAACAACACTAGCGGGTGAACTACAACCTTCTCGATCGGTCGAGATGAGATTTGCTGCGTCTTTATCACATCCATTTTGAATTAGCAACTCAGATTTCCCTCTTTCTCAAACTCACCGATTTCCTTTCTCAATTCAATTCTCACTCTCTACTCTACCTCGCCTCCTTTTCCTTTCTCTTCTTTTCTTTTCCTTTCGTGTTGGACACGAACACCAACCTGGGCTCCCATCTTGTTATTTTAACGGGCCTTACTTGTGTTCAATAACCCACTTTTTGGTGCCCAACTAATATTGGGCCTGTGGGCCGCTATTTAAATTGAATTTCCTGTTACGTGTTTTGTGGTGAGTTACTGCCTTATTCACTCATGATTCGTGTTGTCCAAAAAAAATTGTTCCTGCCTAGAACCTTTGTTAACTAGAACCTATGTGTTACTGGCTTACTGCTATAAATTTGCATCCTAGATTTTTATATCGAGAAATTATAAAAATTATTAAAATGGATGCTATGTGGCAAATAATTTATAAAACATTTTAGTCCGGAAGAACATGGCTTACAATAAATTTAAAAGATGGAGAAGGGAGACGAATGGGGCAACCGTAGTATGTAGGCATGACAACGGGCATGTTTGAGGCGAGTTTAATGTTTTCCATCTCTATTCCTGACATTCCATGCCGGTTTTTATTCTTGTTTCTGCTCCTGTTTCTATCGGATTTTAAAAATTAAATTTCATACCCGTTCAAATCATGAAACTGCCCGCATTCATTTCCAATTTTTTTTATATTTAATTTTAAATTTTATTAAATTATTATATTTTTTAAAAAATTATATAATTTATTATATTTTTAAAATAATAAAAATATTTTAGTAAATTTTTAGAGCAAGAGAAGTTTGAAGGTAAGACTCTTTGTCCCCTCGCTTTCAAAATTAGAATTTTACCTATTGTCAACTCCGATCAATTTCAATTTTTTCCATCAAGATTCGAGAGAGATGAATTGGGTGGGATGAAATCGAATTTTGGTGCCATTCATGGTAGTATGTGCCAAGTTTTGCATTGAATTTTACATCTTCTCTCTCATTAGCCAATATGATTATGGAATAATTCGTGATTGATGATTGTTCAATTGATGACTTGTGTCGTTCATGAAGAACGGCAATCGCATCCTGGAGCTTGTGGTAGGTTACCAATATTGTTAAAAATACATTAAATTCTCTCGAACATTCAAGTCGGTAACAGACATAGCAAGCTGAAATTCATGCAACCCACTCGTAGCTTTGGTTATCACTTGGTTAATCTGCCATAACACATAGCACGTACCATCTCTGAAACCGAGACGTTTGGTGTAGGAGATGCTGAAAAGCAAATACCGAAGGGAGAAAGAAACCAGGCTCCCCGAACCCATGGGCAATCTCTCATGGAGTGTTCAATATGTTGGGAACAGTGTGAACACTCCCGTGGCCATTGTGACATTGTCCTGTTCATTGACGTGGGGCAACAGCTATTGGACGATTTGTTCTACCTCAAAAGGCTTGAAAATTGAACTCACTAGATAACTATATATAAACTTGGGAAGAAGCTAAGAAATGTTTTAAGCACACTAATTAAGAAATTAAAAATAATTTTTGAAAAAAAATGCTACCAGCTCACCTCTATTTTACCATATTTTTAATAAAAATTATTTATTAGTTTTTTAACTAATATTTTAAGATACCGGTAAATAGTTTGTTAAGTTTGTTCTCACATCTTTCTTTAAAAAAATTTCTTCAACGTTTGCCATCTTTCCTAAACATCAAACATTATATTAAGAAAATAAAAATAAAGGAAATTAATCATTTTTAAAAAAAATTCATGTATTATAATCTTGAAGGAGAGTTATAAAATAAAAGAATTATTTTCTTCCCTTCCTCTATCTGTCCTTTCCTCTTATTTGTCAAGAAAACAGTAAAAATTTTATTTTATTTATCTGTCAAATTTTAATTTTTAAAAAATATTAATTATTATTTTTATATATATCTTTATAGCTGTCCTCATTTATGTTTCCTTTTTCTGGAGATAAAAAAGAATAACAAAAATATATTTTAAGGATAGTTCCCTCTTTTCTCTTACATAATTTTGAATCTTGTTGTATTTTAACCATTTTATTGACTTGTTGTCACTTTAGAATTATTTATTTATCTATCCTATTGAAAATTAAAAATAATGTTTATGTTTTTCTATTATGTTTTTACTTTTATAGGGGTATTAAATAATAAACATTTTAATTTAATATAAAATTTGAAAACATAATAAAAAGTTATATTAATTTCAGTATAAAGAACTTTATTTAACTTAATTTTTTAAATAAAAAAATCCTAAATCCTGATCATTATTAAAATGATATGTATCCGTTCTTATTTAATACGGTTTACATTAAATCTTTATTTAAATTTATTGTTAGAATCCTTAACAATAAACATTTCTGCTTAAATCCACTTTTATAGAAAAAAAATTCATTTGAACCATTATTACCAAATTATCTTTTTATTTTTATAATTATGAATAAATTTAATTTTTATTTATAAATAAATACTATTAATATATAATATTATAAAAAATTAAATAAAAAATAATGTTAGTATTAATATTAGGATGAGAATAAATTTAATATATGTTATAATTATTATAAAATAAAAGCTTAATTAATATTATTTTAAATTTAAATGTTTTGTACAATATATAGTATAGTAAAAAATTTTAAAATTAATATATTAATATAAATTTTAAATTATAGTATACATTTTTTTATGTTGTAGTATTTAAAGTTTAAAATTTATTCAATCATAATATAAAATTTTTATTATAATTTTATTAAATATTTTGATAAAATAAATATTTTTAATAGAAATAACAATTTTTAATAAATATTCATAATACATAATTAATTTTTAATAAAAATATTCTAAATCTTATTTGTTTATCTGTTATTCTCAAATATTTATATTAATATATTTTTAAAATATATTACATTAATTTGACTTTCTTCTCTGGTCTCATTTTTTCAATTTAACAATAATTAATTTATTAAAATTATAATACCAAATATATTACTTTTAGCTTCTATATTAAATTTAAAGTTCATAAAAAATTCTTTTATCATTACGAATGAATATTATATATATTTTAATTATTTATATATTCAAATTAAAGAATACATTAATAAAATATTAATTCAATAAAATTATAATAAATATTTATTATTTACATATTATATACTAATTTTAAATATAATTTAAAATTTTCAAGTGATAAAATACTTAAAAATAATGTTTTGTATAATAAATAAATAATTTTGAAATTACATATAGTATGAATTTAAATATCTTTTACAATATATAATTCATTAAAAAGTTTAAATTTAATATACTAATATAAATTTTAAATTATACTATACAGTTTCTAAAATTTATTATTTTTAATTTAAAATTTCTTTGATCATAATATGATATATTTTTTAAATATTTATGATAATTATTTATTAAATAGTTTGATAAAAATAAATATTTTAATAAAAATAACAAAATTTTCAATAAATATTTATAATGTATAATTAATTTTTAATTAAAATGTTTCCAATCTCATCTTGTTGTTTCTTTGTTATTATTAAATAATTATATTATTATTATTATTATATATTATAATACTTCCCCTTCTGATCTTGTTTTTTCAATTTAAAACAATTAATCATTAAGAAAGTGATGTAAAATGAGGATACTCTTAGAAATTATGTTAAAGTCATAAAGTGATTTCCTATTTGGTTTGCCCTTGCATGTGACAAGCTAGCTCCCTTGCATGCGAATCAGAGCAATATCACTGCTCTTCTGAAATTAACTTAGTCCACCTTAAACAATAATTTGAATTGGTTTTAGATGATAACGATGAATAACATTCCCAACTAGGTTATAGTACCACCCCATTTATTTTACATATTTGTGTGTATATGGTTCATGATATTCAAAGATGGGAGCAGACCCGAGGCATGACTCATTTGTAATCGTATATAAGTAAAAGTAATACTTGTATCCTTTATGCATTCCAAGGTGACATCTCTCATGAGGGGATGCAAGTTAGAATCCCAAGCATTCAAAATATCTAAGGATAATCCAACAGAGAAAAAAAAAACCAACTTGAACGAGCATGCAGAGGAGAATGTCCAATCATTTACAATATAAGAAGGAACCAAAAATCACCAGGTAAATATTAATTTCAAGATACATAATTTTTTTTTTCAAACTTTCCATCATACAGCCCTAAATGTTTTCTTTTTATGCTAAACCTTACAACAATGTATTTGTTAAAACATATCCTCTCCTTCTCCATCCACAACCCCCAAAAAGATTCCCATGTTTACAGAAAACTCAAGCGAAGATCTAAAGGTGGGTGATCCATTTGTTCCCCCATTGTGTACGAAAACATGGTATTATCCTTGCATTCATTTGCATAGCCCCTCAGATCCTTTGATTCTGATTCTCCAAAAGTGTTCAAGGGGAAGAGTTGAAGAGTCTCAATCACTCTCTCAGGCTCCGAAACCTGATACAACTGTGCAAAATCTGCTTAAAGAAAGAAATTGAAGAAAGAAAAGGTCAAACACAAACAATCTTAATTATCTTTGGTGTTTGAGAACATGTCATTTAATTTCCATATTCTATTTTCTGTACAAAAATATTATCTTATTTTTACCTTTTGCTGTAGAAAATTTGATAAACAGAAAACAAAATAAAAGATGGAAAGGTTTATTGATTAGTAGTATACATAGATCTGAATATGATATAGTACTTACTTTGTGTAGAAGAATTCATGGACATGGATTTTTCTCTACGAATGACATCCTTATCATCAAAAGAGAGCTTGCGACGCTTCTGTCTTTCCCTAGCCTTATGGTTTTGAAACCAATAGAAGACATTCTTGCTCTCAATCTTACCATAAAAACTTAGCTGAGTTGAGATCTTTTGAATCTGATCAGTGCTTGGAGTGCGGAGTCCAGAAGTGAAGAGTTCAGTAAGAAGCTTAACCTGTTCAGTAGTGGGATTCCAACGCCCACATTTAGTGCCAGTGGTACTGCCACTGTTTCCACCAACACTTCCACCTCTAATACAGAACCCTGACATGTCTTCGTCCATATTTCACTTCCAGATGCCTCTCAACTGAAAACTTTACCTCTGAGCTTCTGAACCAAAAGTATCTGATTCCGTGTGCATTTATAATACCATAACTGAATAGTCTAGTACCAAAATCTTTGTCCTTTTCCTCTTTGTTTTTTCTATTGCTTTTGTGGCCATCACTCATCACCCCTATATGTTTATAATTCATCTTCTTTGAATTTAGGGAATGTGAGATTAATGAAACATGTATTCGGTTTGATCGGTCTGATTTAGCCTGGTTTTTTGTGCCTAATAAAAAAGTTAGAAAGATAAAGACATGCGTAAAAGCAGCCACTATTCAACGTTTTGGTCCTGGAGCATACAACATGTAAGTTTCATTGATAGTGATTAAACTAAATGTAGTTTATGCTAAGGAATATAATTAATATTTTTATTTCTCCTGTTCATCTGCTTATGCACAACACAACTGAGATAGCATCCCAAGATTAATTCAAATAGTACATGCTTCCCCTTACATATTGTTTCTAGTTTAATCTTGGGTAAAGAAAAAACATTGTAAACATCAAGAGTTAATTCTACTATACTGTAAATATTTAAAATAACGTACTCCTATAAAAGATATATGTGATCCAGGCAAAAAGGGGAAAAAAAAGAAACCAATGTTTTTTTTTTAAGTGAAGTGTGGATTTCTGCTAAATTGTGTACTATTATGCATTTTCTATACATGAAGCGGTCTTTCTGCATCTGTGTGTAATTTTTAATGCCTTAACTATGCTTTATGTCTGATCAATATACTTATCAGATAAATCCAGTTCCATGAAGACGTGTGAGTTAAGCCAAATTTTGTATTTAAAAGAAGTGGTTGTCTGCTAAAGTTCATAAAGAATGGTTTAAAGTTGTTATATATTCAAGTTTGAGGTAGTGGCAGGGGAAATGAAAGTCAAAGTTGCACATTGTTTGATCCGTGTTGGACGATTGTGATCACAATAGAGGCTGACAAAGATACTGAGTTAGGTTGACTAGGTTTCATGGAAATCTTCTTTTTAAGATGTGGCAACATAAACTAAAAGACAAGAAAGCTACCCAATTGAGAGATTTTGGAGGGACAATTGATGACCAACAAAAAGGAGAGTAACTCGGCTTTTATTATGTCATTTTGTCTTGTCTTTAATAATTGTCTTTCGAATAGGGGGGGGGGATTAAACCTCTTCTTCTTCTTCTTTTTACATTTTTGTGTAGTTTAATCAGCTATGATATAACAGTTTAGTTTTTCTCATCTAGGGATGAGGGAAACACGTGGTGAAGATAGAAATATTGTGAGATTTGCAAAAGGAATATGTCCTTCTATGTGACATTAGATTTGAATTGACAAGTCAGGAAACTCCATCTTGCTTGTATTTCATGCGAAAGAAAGAAATGAACCCAGAGGAATTAAGAAAAGGATGTTATATTATGGGAAGAGATTGTAATTAGTTATGAAATATAAAAGGCTTTCGCTTAGTGCATATAATAAGTAATACTAGTTTGGAAGTCAAGAAAGGACAGAGGGCACTTTCTTGTGTGCACTTCCAACAATTCCCGAGGATGTTCTACAATTCACGAGTGTCACTTTGTCTGTTCATACTTGGCAATAGGGGCTTGCCTGCTCTAACTTCAAGGTATTTTGGACTGAAGCTGTTAACCCAATTTTCATGTTAGGCAGCTAGTCACTTGTCATACTCATACATATACCTCATCGAGCAGTTAAGAACTCTTTCTGCGAGTCAACCACACGCCAATTAAGAACCTAAACTGCTAAATAACTAAACTCCCATGTTATACTCGTTGCTACTTCTCTCTCTTCTCTGTTTTGCTTTCATGCAACATAGTTAGTTAAACCATCAAATCTAAAATTAAATTCTTCATTTATACATAAGATAATTTCCTGATTCTTTTATCTTGGTAAAAATAGTTTATGAGAATTATGTTTTAAAATGATATTTTAAACTACAAATTTTAAGTAGTTTTCGATTATTTTAAAATGTTTCAATCTTCTATTTTCATATTTTATATATTATTTATTTTCTACTAAAAACAATTTTCTGAAAACTATTTTATAAAATAAATTTTAAAAATTAAAAACTGAAAAGTATCATCAAACCCCTCCTTAGTTACCACATCTAGCGCTTGAGGCAACCCAACCTGGAAATAAACAGAATCAATCAAACATCCACTTCAGATAAGGTAATTAATTTTGAAATTCGAATCAAATGCTACATAATATATATATATATATATAGTAGGAAGATTTGTAATGTAAAATTAAAATCGGTAAAAGTGCCTATACTCTGTCTTCTTCTAATTGTCCAAGATCCCAAAAATATAAAGAAATATGAAAATGAAAAGAAAAAGAAAAGGCACCCCTCCAAAAAACAAAAGAATAGTATATACAGTCCTTAGGTGGTCAAATTTCTAATATCATTGAGCTCTTGAATTTTGGGTTGAATAATAACGAAGGTTGCATGCATTTGTGAGAATATTACAAAATTCAAATCGTCAAGAATTAAAAATTGACTCGTTCATAATCAAATCTTATATATTTCTTTATTCGAAAAAGTTTAGGTCATAATAAAATATAATCAAATCTTATATAGAAAGAAACTGCAACGATACGTGAGATAATTTAGAAGATATCTGTCCAGCAATTTGAAATTCTTACACAATTAGATATCTAAGTATTGAAGTTATTAATTTTAAGTATGTAATTCTCATTTTCTTAAAACACCCGTTCCCACTATTTTTCATTTAAAACTAAAATAATAATTTGTTATGTATATTGTAACATGTAAATTTTGAATTTTCAATAACAAATTATAAATATAATAATTTACTAACAAATATATTATTAATTAATAAGGGGATAAAATTAATAAAGATAAATTTAGGGTTCATAAAAAAAATAATAAGCTAAGTCTCGTGCCTAAACCATATTATGCCCTCACGCAATGACCATTCTACTTAAGTAGTCAAAAGTCCTAGATGTTGATGAGCTCTGTATACATCCGTGCCAGTTATGATATCCTTCATAGATATCCAAGATAGATACTCAATCATTATATTTCCTAACCAAATGGATTTTTATGGTTGTTATTGTTAATCCCTTTTTTTAACACAAGTTAACCACTCAATGTCTATTTGTTACACTAAAACAACATCCAAAATCGAAGCACAAGTATGATTTGAAGAAGAAGTCTAAGCGAGAAACGTACTAAAACACTTTTCAAATAATAACTATAATAATGGTGATGGTGGGTTAAGGTTAATAGAAGGTCAAATAATCGTTCTAACTCTCTCTTTTTTACAACAGGAAATGAAAATTGTGAGTTTAATTACAATATGCTATTCGTTAAAATAGTTTTTTGTCAAATCATAATTATCAATTAATTAGTTAATTTAATTATAAAAAATCCTAATATTCTTCTTTCTCGGCTTCCTCCCACCTCTATTTTTACCCAACACCGTCTTCGTGAACACTCCAAAATTGCTTTTCGATTAAGATGTCACACTTTCCTGGCTACGCCCACTTGCTTGGTCATCACTGCAAATGGCTACTAAACAAATATGATATTTGTATTCCATCAAACAACAAAAAGTTAATTAAAAATGGGATCCTAAATTTTAAACAGCAAAAATTACACATACTGAAACAGGCTATATGTATATTATAAGATCCTCGTAGTTATATTGTTTGACCATTTTATCTCTGATTTTTTTATCCCCATATTTTACAAAAAAAATCTATTCTTACATTTGACTGACAATTTCTTGAACTCTACTGTTTAATCAATTTAATCTATTTTTCTTACTTTAGTCTTTATAACTCTACCGTTCACATAATTAAATTTGACCATTGACTGTTGCACGTATTAATCTATTTAGTCTTGTAAAAGGTTAAATTGATTTATAGCTGTTAAATCTAAATATTAAATTGATGATAGTCATTAAATTTAGAAACTCAATTAACTAACGTAATAATATTAAAGATTAAATTGATTGGTGATGTGAATATTAAGGATCATATTGATAAATGGTTATGAAAGTAGAAGATTAAATTTACATATTTACAATACCAATGACAAAATTGACAATAATATTAATTTTAAGGGTAAAATTGATGTTTTACTTTTTTATTTAATTATTTGATCCTATTATAGTTACGTTAATACTAAAATATTTCCTATTTGAGAGTCTAGCATAGAAGTCCAAGGCTAGAACTAAAAATAGGAACTGGGGCAAGCATGAAATGCTAATGTGGGACGCAGCCTCTCCGTAACAGCCGTGTCTTTTATACTTTCTTGTCTCCACCACTTTTATCACTGCCAATCAATCAATGGAAAATCTTAGCACTTCCTATCACTCCCACAGGTCACAATTGCATATCTTTCTTAAATTTTATTAAATTATGAATGTAATTACAATTCTCCATTCTTGTAGCTACAAATACAATAAGAAAAGGCATTAGGATTTGGGTATGCTTTTGAATCAGTACACCAAATTGCGTTAGGCAAAATATTCGTGCATTTTTTAATTTACATTACTTTTCACTTAATTCACGTTTTTCTAATACCACTAAAAATAGCTTATGAATTTAACAAAAGACGGACTGAAATTCTGTCAAAAAGGGTGAGCTAGTTAGTCAATCAATCATATTTATGTTCATATTCTTAGCAACACTGCCAATTTTTTAAGATTTAGATGGGATTAGAATATGAATAAAGAAATTATGACCATGTAGACACACCAATACTTATAGCACGTATTGGTATTACATCTTGTTTGTGATGAAAGAGATCGGTGATTCAAATCTTAGCTAATTTAATTTATAAGCATACCCAACAATTACGGAGTTATTGCTTTTGAAGAGAATGCATACAGTTCCCAAGAATCATTACATTTGGAAAAAACAGTAAGTAGCAATTATACAAGTGAATAGTGTAAACTGTTGTAGACAAATCCAGTGAGTGCTGAGTATATAATCCTACAAATCCCGGAACGGAAACTACCCCCCCTCGTTCCCTTGGTAGCATGTTTGCATTTTACCGACCAAATAATTGTGAAATGCGCATAAATTGAAAATTAAAAATTCTAACCAAGGATTCTCGAATCTATGTAACTGTTAATGACAGTGACCAGAGTAAACGTTGATTATATGCATTGAGAATTTTTATTTTTTTTTCTTCTTTTATTTCTCAAAGGGACCAAAAGACACGAGATACATTGGCAATTGTAGATTCAAAATCACTGTTTTGCAAAAACAAAATGATTAATTCCACCGAAACGAAAGCAGTCAAGGTATAGAGTTTGACTTTGTAACTCCTAATAGGTCATTTAAAATGGATGAAAAGAAATCAATGATAAATTAGTAATGCAGACATTGCACCAAAACGAAGGATTTGACTCGAAGTGAATAAATGTGTAAATTGAGAAAATAGGAATGTATCTCCTATTAATTTAAAGTTAATTAAAATTATAAAATATTTTAATTCAACTTAACAATAAATGTACTTTTATTTTTTTCGATGCTTGTATTAAAAGAACTAAATCATTATCGTCTTCGTTCAAACATTTCTCTCCAAAAATGTCAAGCAGCAATTACCTTTCTCTGATTGAAACCTATAGCAGGGAATATTTAAAAACAATATACGGGAGGGGGATTGATTAAAATGTACTATTCTTTTTTCTGTTTTTGCAAATTTGAACTTTTTTTTTTCTTCAGATATAATTAAAACAATCATTCCCCTCGTTTACGTCCAATTTTTTAAAAAAAATTGTTAACCTAAAAGCTAATTATAAACATTAAAAAATGCTAAGTTTTTGTCGAGATAATAAACATTTATTGTATTAAAATTATTAAAATATAATAAATATTTTTACAATAAAATTCTACCAGATTTGTATTGTTTGGTAGTTAAATCATCTCTTGCTAGTTAAACTGCATGTTTGGTAGTATTAAAATTTGTTTATGGAAAATAATAACCAGTATAAAATATATATTTTTCATAAAAAATGCAATATGTGACGCTACTTTCATTTTCAATCTTCCAAACACAATTTTACACTTCAATCAATCTTTATACGTGAAATTAGAATCCTTATTTTTCAATGAGAATGTTTTTAGGAATTACAATGATTCTTATTTAGTTATATGTTCACATTAACAATTTAATTTTTTATTTTATTTATAAATTTTATTTCTTTCAAATAATATTTTAAATTAAAATTTGACTATTGATATAATATAACAAATTTATAAATATTTTTTATATAAATCAAAATTTAAAATCATTCTAATTTAATTCTGATTTTGATTTTTTATATATATATCAATAAATATTACATGTCATAATTTTAAGTATTTATTTTATTAATTTCATCCTTATTTTAAAAGTTTTATCTCTTTATTTTTTTATCAATATAATATAATGTTTATTATTAATAATAAAAATAATGTTTTTATTTATTTTTATTTAAGTTTTGAAATACTAATGAAATATAGGAAAATTTGATGATTTTTTTAAAAAATAACGTGAATAAAAAATTTCACTTGGAACTTATTTGTCAATTTTTTTTTTTGGATTTTTTCATTTGTTTTTGTCAACGGATTATTTTTTTTTATACAGCTAAGAGGAAACCTGAAGGAGACTGTTCGTTTGGACCTACTGGGCTTTCATATGAACTCAACAAATTTTTGGTAAACATTATTAAGTCGAATTGATATTTTTGGTAACTATGGATCAGCCCATGTGTAAAAACCCTAGTAATAAATGTAGAGTGTTTGCGTTGTGTCTTCTTCGCATGCTTTGTTTGGTGTAGGGAGTAGCCAAGGTGCTAAATCGAAGCTCCGAACATGGCGGCGAGCAATCGTTCAGTGTTGCAGTTCTCTTCTTCTTCTTCGTCACAGAGCTTGTCCGCGAAGGTCCACCCTCTGGTTGTCTTCAACATCTGCGATTGCTATGTTCGACGCCCTGACCAAGCCGACCGCGTCATCGGAACCCTACTGGGCTCCATCCTTCCTGACGGAACCGTCGATATCCGCAATTCTTATGCTGTTCCTCACAATGAGTCTGTCGACCAGGTCCTTCACTTTCTTATTTATTCTTGATTATTAATAAGAGTTGAAATTTGTTA
This sequence comes from Canavalia gladiata, assembly GCA_037954105.1. NCBI lineage: Eukaryota > Viridiplantae > Streptophyta > Magnoliopsida > Fabales > Fabaceae > Canavalia > Canavalia gladiata. Next base: position 15,089,881 of record CM075668.1, read on the forward strand.
GCCGCTGATTTTATGTGGCCTTTTATACAAATGTGGAAATTACTTCCACGTTTGGATCTGAGACAAACGTATTTTTTTTTCTATTCTTAGTTGTTTTTAAATATGACGATCTATGCCTTTGATATATATTTTTTTAAATTTCTTTGCACTCTGTTCTTGTTAATTGTTGCTTAATACTTGCAATTTGGAAATTCTGGTTAGCTCTACGTTTGGATTGTTAGAAGGAGATGGAATGGAAGGATTAGTTGGTATTATTTGGATTATTAAAATAGGGTGGAATGGAAGGGAACCTAATGAAATTTAGTGCTTGTCTGGTTAGTGCCAAGAAACAAGTTCACACACCGTAGCACACGTTCTAATGTAAAAGTTGTGGTTGGAACTAATTTGGAGACATATCCCAATCACATTCAACAGTTTTAAATCAAGTCTAACAAATGGGCACTTATTTCATAATTTCTCATCTAATACTTCTCATTTTCAATGGGTATGTGATGGAACAATTCTAATATAAGTCACGACAAAACATATTGTGTTGATTCCATCTCATTCCTTCACATATCTTTTCTTTCTGTTTCCCCAATTATTATATATTCAAGCTTAGCTTATGACTCATATAGTAAATTATCCATTAGCTGGTATTAATTATAATGGTCAAAATATATTTTAAAAAACAAAACAGAGCTGCTGAGGTTACTTGTCCCACATTATTTAGTAGTTCCATTCACATTTTCAAACTAGAACTGGAAGCTAGAGGAACAAACATTACTTAATAGAAAATTGGCCTAATCCTCTTACAGGAAAATAATTTGTGTAATTTGTCTCTAATTAGAAGAACTCCTTTTGAGGTGATTTGTTTTTCTATTTGTGGGTGTGTTAGTAATTTTATGAAGCAATTAGAATAATTGAACTGTATAGTTTTCTTCAAGAACGTGATAAAATTTTGCCTTTTAAAATTATCTTTGAATAAAAATATATTGAACACCTGTATAGTTGCACTAATAGCTAAAGCCAAGAAAAATGTATCGTTAAAATTTTCTTTTGACTCTACTATTATTCTTTTCACTGTCTTGTATTTTCGAAGGTCTCTGTTCTGGTTGTAGGGTCTATTTTGTCTTTGCATCAGCTAAATTATTATCTGTTCTCGCTAAGAAAATGTTCTGATTTTTTAACATATTTTTTCCAGGTTGCTTTGGATATAGAATACCACCACAATATGTTAATATCCCACCAAAAAGTGAATCCAAAGGAAATCATTGTTGGATGGTAATTCCTGTTCTTTATAAAGTTTTTTCTCCCAAAGTTATCATAGTATTCTCAACTTTGAAATCCATAGGGCCTAGGTTAAAAGTATTTAATTTGGTTTCTGGAAGTGTGCTTTGTTAAGTACTGTATTTGGGTCGATGGTGTTGGTCTTGTTGCATCCTAGAGGGTTAAAAGCAAATGGTTTTCCTGGAGCAGCTGCAATGATCAATATTTATATGGAGTGGAGAGCTTTTTTATGCTAATTTGTTTCTTCCCCCCCCCCCCCCCCCCTCCCTCATGGTTTGAGGATCCCTTATGTTTGTTTCTCCTTTGCTGCGAAAAAAGAGAATGTTAACTATGGTTGTTTATGTAGGTATTCAACTGGTCTTGGAGTAACTGGTGGTAGTGCGTTAATCCATGAATTTTATTCTCGAGAAGTACCCAATCCCATACATTTGACTGTTGATACAGGATTTACAAATGGAGCCGGTACTATCAAAGCATACGTGTCTAACAATTTATCTCTTGGAGATCGGCAAATTGCTGCGCAGTTTCAAGAAATTCCATTAGATCTTCGTATGGTGGAAGCTGAGCGAATTGGATGTAAGTAATGGTTGGACATATCTTTGTAGTCTTCCTGTCTTTTTCCTCCTCTTCTTTCTCTATAAAGATTTAGTACTTTAATGGATGCATTTGAAGAGGGTATTGTTTTATATTTCCTTTTCTTAATCAATAACTGGTATTTCTAAGCTGTATTTTGAAGCAAATATTGCTATATGGTGTGTTTTGAAATTATTTTAGCTGTTAATTATTGAATATAAAGAGTTATGCGTTGAAATTGTGCTGAAAGGACTGAGTCTAAAGTACACCACTCCCTTGTGCTTTTATCTTCTTTCTTGAGTTCTTGGTGCTGTCATTTCACATGGCATGCCTTCATATATTGAGTGAATATGTAAAATTTTCTGTTTGTAGTGTAGTTGTTGACTTCCATTGAAAGGGAATAACTCAAGAGCTAGGTAAAGTGCAGTGAGATTATTGAGAGTTCATAGCATGTATATATGAAAAATAATTTTGAATTACTATTCTTTATTTACAATGTAACGTATCAATTGGCCCTTTTATCCTTATCTTTGTTAGACTTTAGAAAGCAGAATGCCTGTAGTTGACCCTTTCACTATATGTATGTAGTATCACCAGATAGACTAATTTGTCTGAGTTTTATATCAAAACTCAATCCTTGGGGCTTCAAACTGAGTATTCCACGTACTCCTGTTCTACCTGGGTTCTCTGCAGGATTTGCAAATTGTTTGCTTTTATGGTATGAATTGTGGGTACTTTCACAGGGCTTTGTTAAAAGACTGGTTTAAGATGTTCATTTATTTATATTGAGAGCAGAGAAGAAAACAAACTCCTTCAATGTTAGATTTTCTCATTCTCTCTTTACCATGCAATGGCAATGTCTTATAAATAGCATTTTTTTAATTATTGTTTACAATTATTTTTATTATATAATGACAAAACCAGTATATTCTTTAATTTGAATGATGGTAACTGATTTCATGTTGTTCTGATAATTGCAGTTGATACCCTGAAGGCAACGGCTGTTGACAAAATTCCCTCAGATTTAGAAGGAATGGAAGCATCAATGCAACATCTTCTAGTCTTGATTGATGACATTTACAAATATGTTGACGATGTTGTGGTATGAGCGTGTTGCTTTCTTTATTTACCAGTCTTGTTCTGATATTGTATTAATTAACACTTCATCTCAGGAAGGGCGAGTTGTACCAGACAACAAAATTGGGAGATTTATATCAGATGCTGTAGGCTCTCTGCCTAAATTGCCCCCATCAGCTTTTGATAAGCTTGTGAATGACAGCCTGCAGGTAAGATTATAATTTTTTTATGTTGTGTGTTTTACTAGGTGCTAAATACTGTGCAGGATTTTTATGTTTTTGGCAAAAATTGCAAAATATGATTGAACAGATGTTTATTTCTTATATTAACACATCTTTTTCGTAGTGTTTTGTTGGGCTGACTGGGTTATTTTATTCATTTCAGGATCACTTGCTCTTGTTATATTTATCTAGCATTACTAGAACACAGCTTAGCTTGGCCGAAAAATTGAACACAGCTGCCCAGGTTCTGTGAATCTTCTGTCGACTATGGGCGAAGGCATTTTTTATGATGGAAGTTTCCGATCTTGTCATATTTTGCAGAAACCCGCAATTTAGGCGCTCTCTACTTCATTTCTGCTTTTCTTTATTTTATTTTATTTTTTTCATCTTTTGTGCTTTGCATGGCATAGGTAGGTTTTCTTCGATCTTGTCCAAGGTTGCAGTGTGGCGTTCACACGCCATTTGTCATGTAATCTTTCTGTCATATTTGAAAGAAATTGAGCGAAATCATTTCCTCCATTACCTATTTATTTCTCAGCGCTTGCATTCGAATAAACTTGGAAAACATTAATGTGCCTAACTATTTGCATAAAAACAAAAATAATTTCAACATTTTTAACTAATATTTTCCTTTGGGAAAACATTAACGTGCCTAACTATTTGCAATTATCAATTAATTGTTGCAGTAAAAAATTCAAGCTAATTTTAATTCTACTTTGAGCACAACAAAGCCGCACGGGATGATGGTAAAGTTCTTTGCTACGGGCTTTAATTTTATAAAAAGTAGTGGGACAAATTTGTCCCCAACTTATTTATAATTTTGCATATTGGTTCCTCATTTAAAAAATTTCATTCGATAGTTTTTAAATCTTACTTTCTTTGCCTTCGGTAATGACATTGATATCATGTTTTTTCTTCTTTAATTTCACCACACAAAATTTTGAGAATACTATTTTTTTTATTCATTTTTTTGTTTTTGAATTTTACTTTCTTCTTTTCCATCTTCGGTAGTGACATTGATATCATGTTTTTCCTCCTTCAATTCCACCATTTAGCACAAAATTTTAAGAATATTTTTTTCTTTACTCATTTCTTTGTTTTTTTTTAGACAATCCGATATGAGGAAGAGATATTTGTATAATGTTCTTAAATTCTGCTTACCATCCAATTTATCTCATCTCTTTTAACCTTTATCATTAGAATTAGAATAAAATATGATTCTTCCATCCATTCTAATTAATCTTTTTTTTTTCTTTCAAATTTATTGGTTATTTAATCTTACTTTATATGGAAAGATTCTTTAATTTATTTAAAATTTATTTTTTTTGAATATTCTTAATCTAAATTTTGGTGTAAAAAGAGATGTAAATAGTAGAGTTGAAAAAAATATTAGCTAATTGAGTTGTGATAAAAGATATGATAAAAGGTGGCCGATGGAAAAGATGGCCAATAAAATACACTAAATTAAGTTAAGAACCAATTTATAAGATTATAAATAAGTTGAAGACTAATTTACCTTTTTATTTTTTTATAAATGCAGAGTTAATTAAAAGCAAAGTGCTTAAAAGTAAATTTTATCATCGAAGATTCTACATAACTATTATCCCATGATTTATATCAATATTTACCGCTCTTTTATTTTATTATTCAGCCAATAACTGATAAAAATGATAAATGAAGAAGATACGTAGATATTATTATCTCAAACTCTACTAGGATGTATATTAACTTTCATTATTCTAATAATTCACATTTTTAAAAAATATTTATTATTAAATATTTACTTTCATCATTCTTTTAATCACATCATATTTTTTTACGTCCAAATTTTAGGAGTGTACGATGTACCCTGAGCATTTTGCTCTATTTTTTTTTTCGAACACAAAGAATAGAATGAAACTTCAACAGGGTAAAATTTTTCTATTTTTTTCTTTTTATTTTTTTATCTTTCTTATATTCATATAAAGATTTCACACATGTTTTTTATCTTTTATTTTTTTTAAAAATACTTCTTCAAATCCTATCTCTCTTATATTCATATATCACTCCACACATATTTTTTATCTCTTTCTCTTTTAAAAAATAACCTCTCCAGTATCTGAAGAGGAGAGAAAAAATAACCTCTCCAGTATCTGAAGAGGACCTGGCTCTGGCTCGAATAAATCATGCACTAGGAGCGACGCCGTGATCTCAGTACTCAGACACAGCAGTGCAATGTAACTAGTGTTAGATAAACATGTTTACTTTTGCTAGCCACTTGAAGAAATAGAATTGCATCCCTGAACTCTCACTCTCAGGAGAAGCGCTTACGACCATCCTTTTAACTGCATGCTCTATTAAACAAAGAATCAATTTCCAATTTCAACTTAGAGAATTCTGCTTTGTGGAACTCCCACCCTATACAAGGCCCTGGAAAAAAATTGTCTAAAATAATAACAATTTTGAAGAATTTGTTCAAATAAAATTGTTAAATATATTTTACAAAGTTCAACATCCGTTACAAAATTAAATTAATCAACTTTTTTTAATCTTGTGTTTGAATGGAGTAATTTAAGAAGGAAAAATAATTTTTAAAAGAACTTAAAATTCTAACAATTGAAATGTTTGGTTTGGACATTGTTTTATAAGGAATTTTAAATTGTAAATATTTTTAAAAAATATTTTAACTAATTAAAATAAGATAATTTTAAATTTCTTTAAAATAAATAAAATTTAAATTTTTTTTTTTATTATTTTATATTTGTATTACTTCATTTTTTATTATTATTATTTTTTAAAAAATTTGAATTTGAATTTATTATATTTAAAAAAATTTAAATATAATAAATTAAAATTCTCTTATCCAAACAAGATACTTTTAAAATAAAAGTATTTAAATTAAAAATATTTATATTTTCAAATATTTCAAATTTTTTGAAATGTTAAAATACTCCGTCCAAACACATTGTAAAAAAAAAAAAAATTTATAAATAACTTCTTTTGTCTTTTGCCCTTTCTTTACGTGGATCACTATCAGTTTAAACTGGATGAAATTGCCCATAAAATGTGGAAAGAGAAACTTTCACCATGTTGTTGATGTATCGTTGTCGTCTCGTATTTCTTTCATACCCATTTATTATTATCGTTATTATCCCACAAATAGCCAAGGAAGGTCTTGGCGGCATCCAAGCTTGGAAAATATGTAGGTTCAAGGAATATCTGAGTCAACGAGTCACCCGCGTCGGAATTCAACCCCACTCGGTTACCGTTAGCCTCGGAGCTCCCCATTACCACCGCCAATACTTGCTTGTACGCGTAGAAAAACCTTTTCATCGCGGCCTCAATCGCCTGCATTGCCTGCAGCACTTGAACCTTCTCGAACTCGCTGTTCTTCTCCGCTACGTACAGCTTCATCGCCGCCTCTTGAATCCTTGGCCCACCCTTGGGGTCCACCTCCACCTCCAATATCTCGGGCACTCTGTGCCTCAGATCTCTGCACATCTTCGTCACCTCAACAAGCTCCCTCGACCGGAAGCAAAACGACGCCGTTTCGCCGCTCGATGACCTTACCGACAGCTGGTTCTTTAGCCTCAAGAAGTCGCCTGGATCCATCATCAGGTGAACGTCTTCCACCTCCGCCAGAAGCTTCCAGATACGCTCCACCGCGTAGCAATCCTCTGCCGCCTTCTCGAACCTTCTTCCCTCGATCGCGTCTCCGATCCTTTCCAGAAGCTTCCACGATGCGTGGATCCACGACTCCACGATTTGGTGTGTCGCGTGCACCGCGTGGTTCTCGTAGTTCTCCACGCGGTCGTCGTACGGTGTCGTCTGCAGCGCGTGAACCTCGTCCGGCCTGCACACAGCATCGTATAGTAGGCTCGGTTTCCCGTTCAGGTTCGGTTCGCCCAAACCTAAAGTGTAGGGACACCTCCTCATTTGGCATTCCACAGAGAGGAGGATTCTCTGCGCTACGTCCTTGGATTTGTACCACGTGGCAAGCCGTGGGAGCAGGCTGGCCTCGCTGTAGCTTCTACTCCCGTTGCTACTACTGAGATCAGCGGTTGGTGCGGTGCCACGTGTCGCGAGGTTGTGTTCTTCGTCCTCGCAGAGCATGGCGATGATCTCGATCTGACGGGCGGCGATGGACTCCACCCTGCGGTTCCACTCTCTGCGGTTCGAGTAGGGTCTGATGTCGGAGAAAACGGTGGAGAGGAAGCGGAACGTGATTTCAAGAGCTTGCAAGGCGGGTTTTAGGATTGGTTCGTTGCTCCAGTTGGGGAAATCCCTTGAGTTCCAAAGCTTTCTGAGCTCCGGGAGGCGGAGATAGTGGTCGTAAGCGGCGCAAAATGAAGGTGCTGCAGCTGAGATATCGGTGGTGCGGAAGGGTAGTTGCAGCGAGGGTAGGGAGCCGCGGGGTGAGAGCTTGTCGGAGAGAGAGAGTTTTGGAGTTTTAGAAGGCATGTGGGAAGTAGACATCTTTGATTTCCAATGTAAATCAACCATTTTGGAAGAAAAAGAAAATATATATTTTTCAATGCGAGGATAGAATTGCTGTTGTGTTGGGGAATTGAAATGGTCTGAGTGAAGAAAGAAGGGTATTTATATGGGAATGAAAGAGAGAAGTGTTGGTTTGTGAATTTTGAAAGTGGAAGGAAAGGGGAAGAAAGACGTGTGGACTGGGAATATTATGGGGGCATGAAGAACGAGGGATTTGAAAGTTGCGGTGGTTTGAAATGTGATTTTAAAATTATGAAAGGGAATAAACAAAGGAAATGGATATATTTTTTTAATGTTTTCTTGAGATAGCATGTACCGTAATTAAGGACATGGGTTATATTTATCTTGTGTTGATCAATTAACATATGAAATAAGATGGGGAAAAGGTGAGGAATGGTGTGTGTGGGGGGGGGGGGCATGAAGAACGAGGATTTTGAAAGTCGCGGGTTTTAAAATTATGAAGGGAATAAAAAAAGGAAATGGATTTCTTTAGTAATATTTTGTTGAGATGGCATGTACGTTAATTAAGGACAGAGATTGATTATATTTATCTTGTGTTGATAAAATAATATATGACATAAAATGGGAAAAGGAGAGGAATGGTGGAGCGGCACATGAAGATTGAAGCTTATCCACAACACCTATACATGGGAGGACAACGAGGGAAGGTGTCTGTTTACTTTGAACTGTCGAAGAAGAATATTGTTTTAATCTGAAAATTAAATGACAAGTAGTGGGAACGTTGAAGTTAGACCTTTCTTAGGCCCACGCTGGAAGCCACTGGGGTGCTTCTATTTTTTATTTTTTTTTCTTTTCTTGGTCGTAAGCCACTATGCTATTTCTCCACCGCTGTTTGACATTGTTATTTACGTTATGGCACGACGGCTGGGCTTTCTGCTTTGGACATAATCCATTGTTAATTACTCAAGAATGATCCTTCTCATGTTAAAAAAAGAGAGAGATCCATTTACACCTACTCACATTTCTTTTACCGCTTACCTCAAAACCAATGTGATAATTTTTTTTTGTTAACATTAACTCAACTTTAACTAATTTAAAATAACTTTTTAAAATATTTAACATATTAACATATTTTAATGTAAAAATTATTTTTCCCAATCATTTTTGTAATTCTTCAAAATCAAGTTTAAAAATTGATGCTAACAAGATTCATATAATAATAGGTCAGATTTTTTGGTAACATTCTAGAGGAATATAACGGTAAAACCAAACTCAACACGCTCTCAATCTAGATATTTTTTTCTTAAAAAGAAAGAACTCAAAGTAATAAAGCACTTCTTAATTTTAGTTAATCGAGGAGTTTCGAGATTTTGATCGAACTCCTTTTTAATCTGATTGAGAAAAATAATTAGGAGTTATCTTTCTTGTAGGTGTGGGGGTAAATAGAGATTCCCTTAGGTGTAAGGAAATGTGGAGAGTAGAGTAGGAAGGGTGATAGTTCATTCCGCACTTCCTAAGCGGTAATTAGGGATGTTGGTATCATTAGTCGGCCAAAATTGAGAAACTGCGGAATTCAGCCGTGCTTTGTGGGAAAACGACTGCGCCCACTCCGCATTCACTCATTCTCATTTTTTAACACATAACCCCCTTTTCCTCCAAACCTACCGGCATTTATGTCTTTTTCAATAATAATATTAATAATACCAATAATTATGAAAAAAAAGTATGGTGGAATTTCCCAATTTGTGTATACTTTTAGAGTGTGTTTAATAAACAAGTTAAGATATGACATTAGGATAAAATATAATTTAATTTATTTTATATATTGTTGTGTATTAAAATAATAAGAAAAATATTATATTATTTTATGTTTAGAATAAATTAAATAAAATATATGTTATATTTAAATAATAAAATTATTTTTTATTAAACTTATTAAATTATTAAAAATTAACTAAATAATATTTACAAATTTTTGATAAAAATAAATAGAAAAATAAAAAATGTAATATTACAACTTCACTTTATCAAATAAAAAAAAATTGGAGATGAGATATTATCTCATATATATATTAGACTATTTTCATGTTATTTTTATTCACATTAAGTGATATAACTTCTCTTATATTAATTTTACTTTGTAAATTTTTCTTTCAAATGCTAATTTATTTTATTTTAAATAATAAGACATTATAAAAAATTAAAATATATTTTAGATAAATTAAATATTAAAATTATTATATATAATGTTAGTCTATCTTAACTTAACTTTTGATTTTGATTTTTTAAATTTTGATATATCAAATAACTAATATTTTTATATTATATTTTTAATAATTTATTTATTTCCTTTTTGATAAATTTTATAATTATATTCATATATTTATAAATATAATATAATATTTAATAATAATATTTATCTATAATAAAAATAATTATTTGTTTAAATTTATTTTTATACAAATTTTATTTAACTTTAAAATATCCATATGGCATATAATACCCTTCAACCTTGAAAATAGTAATGATAGCATACTGCAGAAACTATTAATAATTATATATAATTTTATTAATAAATTTTATTGATATATAATAAAAATTAATAAATAATAGTTTTATTAATAATTATAATATCTAGATAATATTTTAATTTATTAAATTTATATCTTCAATAAATTTTTATTATATATTTATGAATATTTATTAAAAAAATGATTGAATTATAATATAATTTTTATACTCTTATTATATTTATGTAGATCAAGATCAATATTTTTTTAATTTAAACTTGTATATTCATTCGGTTGTGTACATTATTTTTATGAATTCAAAACCTATCTTTTTTCCGTTTTGGAGGTTAAAGTCATCTTCAATAAGAATTGTTTATTGAGTTTTTAAAGTTAAATATTTAATAATTTTTTGAATTAAAGTGTTATTTATTTTAACACAAACTCTAAAATTAATATATATAATCTATATAAAAATTTAAATAAAAAATAAACATTTTTCTCAAATTACCGGGATGGAGATGCTTTAAAGTTTCCTTATTATGCCGTTTTACTTTTTGTTAAGTTTTAACCCAGTCACTCAGCTCGTCTTTATCCACATCCATTGTACATTGCAATTGCAAAAGCTAACGGGTCACTGTATAAAATAAAACCTAAAAAAGGTAAGTGAAAGTAAACGAAACTCATTAATAAATTAAGAAAAAAAAAAAACTGATCAGACCCTTTCATAATTGATAATTCAACGAAACGTAAATGAAAGCAACGTATAAACGATTGTGCAGCAGACATTTCATCCATCCATATCTAACTATCAATGTTCCCCAAATTTGATAGTCTACCATCTCTCCTTTCTGTTCTTCTGAAAATGACGTTCCATGATTCCAATCTGATCTTCTCTTTTGCCGGGGTTGATCCATTTCCTTCTTTATTTTTGACATTTTCCATGAGATTATAAATTAATAAATTGTTAATTTATCTTATATTATTTTTAAATAACTTATAATTTTTATTTAAATCGTATTTGAAGTAAATATATACTACTTGTGTTTGTCAATTCAATTTAAGTAAAAGATTAAAGAACAAAGAATTACATGATTATTGACAATAATTTCACACCAATTGCCAGAGTCACAGACGTGGTGGTGCACTCACGCTGTCGGCGAAAAGTGGACAGCTCAGGTTGCTCTGGCGGTGCTCAACTGCGCCATAGGATGCTTCCACGTGGCACCGTGTTTGTAGCTTCCGGTCGTATGAAAAATATAAATAAAATATAGAACAACGGAGAATTGTTATTTCCGTCACTTTATTAATATATTTTATTTTCATTTCTAACTAAAATTAGATCGTTAATTTTTATTTTATTATTTAAGTTTATTTTAATTTTAATTTTTAAAAAATAATGTGTTAAATATATTAAATAAATAATTTTTTATTGATTTTAATATTTAAATTAAAATTATTATATTTAATATTAAAAATTATTTTTTATATTAAAATTAATTCTAAAAATTAATGTGAGACATAAAAATAAATAAAATTAATAATATAATTTGTTTAAGTTAAAATAAAAATAAAAATAAAATATATTAACAAAATGAAGAATTAAAATAATAATTTATTCGTTTGTTTTTTGATTTTGTTTTATATGTCTATTTTATAGTTTTAATTATAAAATTGATAATTATTTTTAAATTTTTATAAAAATAAAACAATTTTACATTATTTTTATTATTATATATAAAAAATTTAAATAAAAAATAATTATTATATAATTAAAATTAAAGCAAAAAACAAAATAAAAAATTCTTTATATCAACTATTTTACTTATGTGAAATATAATATTTTGGAATGAGATTACAGATATTTTTTACGAAATTAATATTTTTTAATTGGGATAATATTATGTATCATAGATTTAGTATAATTAAATATGATACACATATAAAGGTTTTGATCGTTTAAAATAGAATTGTCAAATCAAGAATTTTTCTCATTCTTCCTGTCTAAGAAAAAAGTTTCCTTTGTTGAATGTCATCCTGGAGAGTAAAGTGAAACTTTGATGGGGATGTGGATGTTGAAAGGGTAGAAGAATATTTGAGGCTTTCTGGTTTACAAACTATAGAGAAAATAAGTTTCTGTTTACTTTCAAAACATTTTATGTTTTCCGTTTCTATTTTTATTTTAAAAAATATCCCCTTATTTTTATTTTGTTATCTAGTTTTTAAAATTTTATATTAAAAAAACAATTATTTTTTTATGTTTACTGTTTCTGTAAAAAATATAAAAATAATAAATAAAAAGTAAAAACAGAAAACGTTTTTTAAACTAAACAACAACTAGGATTCATAAGAATAAACATGTTCGATAGGGTTCTTGCTCCTGGAAATCCCTATAGTATCTCAACACAACAATTTACAATAATTCTGGTAAAAGGGGAAGATGTCAAGCTGAGGAGTCTAGCTTTATGATGCTTACAGATAATGTGGGAAGTTATTGGAAAAAGACTGAGCCCTAATTCTGTTGATAGTAGGACGGTATTGGAAAAGCAACACTTCCATTCATCATGAAAATCTTAAGATGGAACTGCTGGAGACTTGGAAACCCTGATGCAGTCGAAGCTTTATTGAGGCCATTAAAGAAAAAAGTTCTTGATATTGTATTCTTGATGGAGACGAAATGTAAATGTTGAGTTAGAAAAAATTAGACTGATTTTTGACTTTTAGAACTTGGTTACAAAGGATTATGCTGGGCATGGAAGATGTCATGCTAGTGGTTTGGTTCTACTTTGGAAAGACTCTATTGACTTTATCTTTTGCTCTAAATCTGCCAATCATATTCATGAGAAGATTGCTGAGTTTGGTGAAGTAGTTAGAGTCTAACAGGATGTTATGTCTTTCTTGATGATCATAACAAATACTTGACTTGGAGGTCGTTAGAATGGATTAAACTGGAAGCTGAGAGCAGGTGGCTTTGTGTCAGTAATTTTAATTCCATTTTATCACACCTTCATATAAACATGGAGGAGCCCTTCCTTCTGTCTCTCTTATTCACAGGTTTTGGGACTGTTTGGATTCTTATGCTTTGCAGGCTCTTTGTTTTTCTTTCTAGTTATCAATTCACATGGGATAATGGTCGTAGTAGAGATCAAAATATTAGAGTGTTTGAATAGAGGCTTTGCCACTACCTTTTTCTATGAATCCTTTGAGTTTACTCTTACTAAATACCTAGGGAGATATGACTCAAACCATAGCCCTTTGTTGGTTGGTGAGTGTCTGCCAAGATCCCCAGAATTCTTTTTCAAGAAAATGTAGCCCTTTCTGCTTTGAAGATATTTTGTTGGGTGACGACAGATGTGGTCAAATTGTCCATGATAGATAGATTGGTCATGCAGGCAATTGCAAAAATAAAATTGATGCAATTTTTGGAGTTTTCTCTATATATAGGAAAAACACGAGCAACCTTACTAACCAAATAAATGCGAAGGAAAATTTAATAACAGTGGCATCGGCAAGTGATCCATTTAAAGCAAATATTAGAAACCTTAAGCCCCTCCAAATATTTTCCTTATGCCTAAAGTTATGTCTCCAATTAGGCGTCAAGACCTTATACTTATTAGCTTATGTAACGTGATTATAAAATTGGTTACCAAATGTATATCTAACAGGTTAAAGAGTGTGCTCAATGATCTGATAGAAATTAACCAAAGTGCTTTGGTTTCGGGTAGGCTTATTACTAACAATGCATTTATTGGTTTTGAGATTTTTTATTATATGAAATTACTTTTTGCTAGAGCCATAGTAGATGAAATTACTGTACTAATGAATATTATTAAAACTTATGAATCTGCGTTTGGTTAAAGAGTTAACACATACAAGTTCGAGATTTCTTTTAACTTTAATGTGCATAACAATTGAGATTCATGATTCAAGAAAGGTTTGAGTTTAAAGTTGTTGTCTCTCATGAAAAGTATCTTGGTCTTCCTATGATGGTGGGAAAGACAAAGAAAGATGTTTTCTCTAGCATTGTGGACAGATTGCAGAAAAAATTAAAAGGCTAGAAGGAGAGATTGCTTTCTAGGGCAAGCAAGAAAATTTTATTAAAGGTTGTTGCTTAGGAAATTCCAACCTATATCATGAGTTGTTTTAAGATTCCTATAGGGATATGTCATCAGATTCACTCTACGCTAGCAAATTGTTGGTTGGACCAAAAGGATATGGAGCGAAAAATTCATTTGCAATCCTGACACAAACTTTGTTATCCCAAAGATAAGGGTGGTCTTGGGTTCAAAGACCTATATTTGTTTAATGATGCTTTCTTAGTGAAGCAATGTTTGAGGCTTGTAAAAGATGAGAAATCTCTTTTGTTTCAAGTGCTCAAAGCAAGATATTTTTCCAGCAAGAACTTTGTTAATTCCCCTGTTGTATTTTGCCCTAGTTTCACATGGAGGAGTATTTAGAGTTTCAAACAACTATGAAGCAAGAACATAAATGGGTTATTGGTAATGAATCGAAGATAAGAATATGGGAGGATGTTTGGCTTCCTAGGCAGCACTCAGGCTTTGTGATATCTCCACAGCAGGTTCTACATCACGATGCTACTATAGCTTCCTTAATTCTTGCAAATGCCCATATATGGAACATAAAGTTAATTGATGCTCTTTTTCATCCTGATTAAGCTACTGTTGTCAAAGAGACCCCAATTCCTTGGGGAGATAGAGGATATTTTAATGTGGAGGTGGTCTCGTTCTGTAGCAATCCACTTACCATCGCCTTATGTAGCAAAAATCTGTTGGTCTTGTAGGAGTATCTTCTAATATCCCTGTTGTGCGGAAAAATTTGTGGAAGGAAAAGGTCCCTCCAAAAGTAAAGCATTTTTTTATAGGCTAATATGAAATGCTCTGCTAACCAAAGATAACTAGCTGCGTAGGCATATACAGACGGATCAAGTCTGTGTCTTTTGCGAAGAACATCTCTTAGAATCCTGGGATCATATTCTTTTCCAATGTTCTTGATGCAACAATGTCTTGGACTCGTTACTTGATTCAGAAAGACACTCACATTCCTCTTTTCACATTTATACCATGGCTAACAATCTGTTGAATCATTGGACATTTGCTCAAGGAAAATTATTACACAGTGCTGCTGTATACCAATTGGGCTGCAATCAGGATTTGGTAGAGTGCTATCAGAATTCTGCTAGGTGTTTTGTCATGCATGTGAATGCTGGTTAGACTAGTATGATTGGATCCAGTTTGGGTTTGTTAATCACCAACAGTTTGGAGGCATCCATAGCTTCAACAAGTTTTTGCATCCACTACTGGCCAACAACTTCCTTATCTAAGTGTCTAGCAATAAGGTGGAGATTGGCTCATGGATGGGGTTTATTAGATATACATGTGTGCAACTGATTCTTCAGTTATGTACAAAACCATGTTGGAGAAAGATTATCATCCTATATCTTATATCCTATTATTCAGGATTGTAAGGAGTTAGGTTATCTTTTCCATTCTCTCTCTTTAATTGTATTAATAGAGAGCAGAATGTTACCAGTCATACAAGTTAGTTGCATCTGCTCACAACTTTCCACATCATGTTTGGGGCGGTTTCTATCTAACTAGCTTAATCTTTATGTTTTTTTGATCGGGGGAAAGAGTAAGAAATAAAAGACAGAAGGAAAAAATATATATATAGAAATATTTTCTTTTATTTGTTTACACATAAAAATAAAGTGTAAATGACATAAAACCAGTTCATGTCATTTACACTCTATAAGCCCATAATTAAATTCGTTAGTTTGAGCAGAATTGTAATATATATATATATATGTTTAACCATGTCTAATAATACTATTGTAAATATATCATAATTGGTAAGTGCACTGTATTGATATTTTTTAAATTAAAAAATTATAAATAAAGTTAAATTAAAAATATTAATAATAATATTATATTATATTATATGATAGAAAAAGAAATAAACTTTTCAAAGATTAAGGATGATATTAAAGAAAAAAAACTATTAAAAATATGGCATGTAATATTTATTGACTTGATATATTAAATTTAAAATTTAGATCAATTTAAAATTAAAATTGATTAAGATTATATAAATTTTAGTTTATTTTTAAACATATATATTTAAATTCATTATAATATATTAATATTTAAAATTAAAATTAAAATAATGTTAAAAATGAATAAAAAGTATAAATTTTTAATGTAGTACAAGTCATTTTGACTTGATCAAATTAAACCTAACTTCTAAAACTACTATTGTTTAAAATTGATAATTTTATTTTAATATGTTAAATTTAAAAGAAGTAAAATAATTCAAGAGGATAAAGTAAAACGATATACATCAATTTCTCTTTTGAAATTATGTTAGTTAAGGTACATTTTATATCTTTATAAAATATTTTTATTTGCATCAAAATATCAAATGATTTTTCTTTTGTAATATAATAAATATTTTATTTTTCATTTTAAGAAATATTACTGTTAATTTTCACATGAATTGTTATTAAATGAAAAATTCCTGTCATTAGAGGTTATTATATTTAATATTGCGTATACTTTTTTAAATAAGTTATTGATTTATATAATATAATATATTTATTTTAGTTTTCATAAAAAAATTATTAATTTTAGTTCTTATATTTAATAAAAGTTACATGATTTTAATCATCACTAAAACGATATTATTTTTGTTAAATACAACGATTAAATCTAAATAAAATATTTATAACAATTAATATAAAAATTTATAAAATTTTCAAGAATCATCAGTTTATTTAAACTTTATTTATGTACCGACCTATTAGGTTCATTTGTTTGAGAAAATATATTTATCTCATTAATTTTTAAATTTAAACATGATAGATAAGATCAAATAATATTATATAATAAATTTAATAAAACAATATTTTCAATAACATTTATTAATTTAACTATTAATTTTTGTTATATTTTTATAATATTTGTGTAGGTAACATTTTAAATGATTTAAATGTTTGTAAGTAGATAATCTAATTCATTATCAATTAAACATGTAAAACAATGTATAAAATTAAAAAAAAATTGAATATAATTTTTTAAAAAGTGTAAGGCGTGATAAATTTAAACACAAACAAGTAAAAAGTAAGCGGTGGTAAAAAATAAGAATAAAATTGTCTAATATTTTTGGTTATGACTTATGGTGATTTTGATAAGGACAAAGGAAGATTTGGATGAAAAAGTGAAAGGGAAATGGATAATGGATGGTTGTTTGAGTTGGAATAAATGTTGATAGGAGTTAGTGCATTGGGTAGGTTTGCCAATTTGCTGCCCAACAATCAATCAATGGAACCTGTGGGCTAGCCGCCATATTATTTGCATGATGTCAAATGTCATTTTCTCATTCTTTTTCTTTACAAATATAAAATGATTTTTTATATATATTAATGCAATTTTTCCTTTAAATTATTATTTTATATATATTATTTGTTTTAATTATTATTTTATTAAATAAAAAATATTAAACTTTTGGGAAAAATAAAATTGTAAAAATAATTACTTCTTTTAAAATTGTTATTTAAAATTTATTTATATAAAAATTAAAAATATATTTTATTTTAATATATTTTTTAAATAAAAATAAATACAATATATTTATTAAATTTTAATTTATTCTTTAACTACGTCTTTATTTTTAATTTTATATTTATCAATTAGTTTAGCAATTATTTTTATCAAATATTTTTAATTTAATTAGTAGGTTATAATCTTTTAATTTATTTAATTTTTTAGCTTTTAATTTTTCTCTTTCACCTTGTGATTAACTTATTCTCCAATTTAATCAAACACATTTAGAACGTTTAAGACTTACCTCCTATCTAGTAGAAATTAAAAAGATAAAATTTAAAAAGGAAAGGAAACAATTTTTTATTTTTTTATTTTTCTTCGATCAAACAAACAAAAAAATTATTATCTTTTTGTTTTTTATGTAAAAACTTATAATAATTTACATAAATTTTAATTCAAACTTTATTATGCTTATTGTATGAAAGAGACATCTATTCCTTTTAATATGTTTTTAGAATAAAAATTTTAAAAATTTAACAATAAATTATGTAATATCATCTTATAATCATATGTGTTAAGTTTTTACTAAATTAAACATTCATATTTATATAAAAATTATGTAATATCATCTTATAACCATATGTGTTAAGTTTTCACTAAATTAAAACATTCATATTTATATAAAATTATACTTAGCATCTGTTTTATGTTAGGATAATTTACATAAAATTTTAAATTTATTATTTTTATTATATAAAAAAATCTATTCCTTTCAATATTTTTTAGAATAATTTTTTTTTATAAATTTAACAATAAATTATGTAATATCATATTGATAATCATACACATTAAGTGTTAACTAAACTAAGCATTCATATTTATATAAGATTATAGTCAGCATCTATTTATATATAAAAATGGCATAATATATTATAAAGAGTTAATTAAACAATTTTAAATTTTAGATATCTAATCTGTTTAATAAAAAATCTTAAAAAAGAGAGTTGAAATAAAAAAAAATATTATTATAAAGAAACTATTAAATAAAATAAATTTAAAAAACTTGTAGGATATATTTAGTATAGATATTAAGATTTTCACAAATATTTATTTAGAAATATGATTTTTATATTTTAGTATGAATGTTTTAAGAAATATTTTCAAAAATATTTTTAACTACATTTTTTTTATAGGAGATGATAATAATCTAAGTTTTTCGCCAAGTTTAAATTTTTTTAATTATACTTATCATGATATTCTCACGAATATTTTTTGAATTAATTATTTTTTAATTTTTAAATATATCGAGCATATTTATGATATTGTAAATAATTATAATATTTAGAAATAAAACATTCTATATATCAAACATCTTTTAGAACAGATAGATACGTTACTTATATGTGTAACTGTCTTGTTTCCCTTTTCTAAATACAGATAATGTTGGCGTGAGGGATACCAAACTTGGGCCCGTGACCCATAAGTTCAAATTGAGGATAGTGTTTATCCCCGCATGAGATAACACATGGGGAGAAAAAAAAGAAAGATAGATAGAGTAGAATCTGAGAGAAAGGGAAATAAAGCATTGAGAAAAGAACGAAGAAAAGACAGAGGCGTGCACTTGCACTTGCACTTGATGCTTAATATCTACTATCCAGTCCTTTGCCTAAGTCATTAACGTTGTTCATACATGCTCCATCTACAACTCCATGTGAATTGGATTCAGAATTCAAATATAGCCCACCATAACTATAATTTTATGCACTGACTTTTGGACCAAAATGTTGCCCAGAGATTAGAGAACCATGTGAAAGCGTTGCATCTCTCATTTTCAATCATTTTCTTTCTTCTTATTCCCAGTTAAGCGACACAGCCGCCAAGAGTATGTAGCTCAACCATAGGAATTGTGAGTCTAAGAAGGTTATCGGTTCGGCAAATGAAATGTACCTTCGGAGGTAGACACATCTCACAAGATTTTATCTTATAATAACTCCCTTTATCTTTTATATCTTTGAATAATTTAGTTTGCTTTAAAATATTTATTATTTCAAAAATCAAGAACGTATGAATTATTTTTTCTTGGAATACTCTTTTCAATTTGTATGTTTACAAACTACCTTTTAATTTTTTTAATAAAATGATTTTGTAAAAAAAATATTTATAATTATAAATTTTATAATTAATTTTTTAAAAATTATATTGTATTTTAAAAGACAAATAATACGAAATGGATGAAGCAATATTCAAGACAACAATATATTGAAATAACTCACAAATTCGTCTCCAAGCATTTTATATGATTTATTAAGTCTTTAAATTTAATATTAATTTGATAATTTATATAAATATTAAGAAAAAATTTAAGAACTACCTTTAATTATATTTATAGAAGTTAAAAATATTCTCTCTTTCAGAATTCAAACATAATATTAGGAAAATATGAAGAATTTTTTTTTCAAGGTGTCGTCTGATCTTTAAAAAGCATTTATAGCTACAGAAGTGGGACTGGTGTTGCCTAGAGTGGAAGAACTTGTGCTGTGGTCAAATCAATCGCTTCAATCGGTGAAGGTTAATAAATCGCTTCTATTGGGGAAGGTTGCAACCAAGATTGGGGAAAATGGATCCCACCTTCGCAAGATTGGTACAAACTCAACTATGTGTGTGATGGCTCGTTATACACTGGCCCACACAGGCATCTTGGAGTGGAATGATGAGAATTCACGCTGGGCTATTTGTTATAAGCCCATTTTTTTGGGATAAATTGGGCTGCTTTTCCAAAGTGAAGTTCAAAAAAGCAATTCTTAAATAATATTATTTTAAAAATATTTTTTAAAGTATAATTGAAATGGTAAATGTGACACATAATTTATTACATCATAGGTGGGATACATTTTATTCTGCATCATAAGTAATCTATAATGTATTCTATTATGTGTAAAAATGTTAAAAATTTAAGCACGAATGTGTGACGAATAATAGAATTTGTGGTGTGATTTTTTTAAAAAAAATTGTAAATTTTGTATTTGTGAAGTGTATTGTTGTTATTGAGAAAGAAATTAATATTTATTATTAGTTAATATGGATAAAATTATTATTATTTTTTATAATGGTAAAATGTTTAACGTTGAACAATGTCTCATTTTTGAAGAAAAAAAAATCAATTCAAGTAGGTAAGAATATAGGTTTAAAAGAATCAAAGAAATTTTTTTAAATAATTAAAATTGTTATCAAATCAAGTAATTTCGTCTTTAGTAGGTAAATTTTTGGTTTCATTTGAGAAAATAGAATATAATAAGTTTCAAATCAACAACAATGAATATGTTAAATTCATTACCAATGCATTTGAACAACAACAACTAATACGTGTACTTGAAGTATACTTGAATCAGGTAATGATCTTACAATAAATATAGTGAAAAGATGATTGTGTGATATTTATGGTAAAAAATTAGTGAGTATCTAATATTTTTATTTTGAATTTTCATTTTGGAGTAGTAGTTCTTATTACATGAACATTTCGTTGGAATATTTGGATGAAGAGATGAACATTTGTATAATTGATGCATCTCTGAATTGGTTCGTTGGGGATGAATTATTTGTCAGATTACAATTTGATAGCAAAGAAAAAGTATATTTGGCTTTAAAACATTACTCAGTGGAGGTGCATCAAACATTTATTATTATTGAATCGAACCAAACATATCTTTCTATTTGTTGTCCTAATCATGTCATTGGTTGTCGATGATGAATGGGAGTGTCGGTATCACAAAAATCTAATAAATAATGTATCAAAATATGAGGAGGTCCACATAATTGTGTGAATCCTTCTTTCTCATAAGATCATAAAAAATTGGACCTAGATGTCATTTATTCATGCATATTGGGTATGTATTTTTCCTACATTTTATTCATATTTTTCTAAGATTGATTTATAGTGTATTACATGAATTAGAGTTATAATTTTATGAATTTTTTTTCAGGTATGGTAAATGAATAACTATATATTTGTATATCATTAATTCAAAAAAGAATATTCAGTCGATATATGTATAAGGTGTCATATAAGAAAATATGGATTTCAAAACAAAAACCAATCATCCATGTTTTTGGTGATGGGATGAATCATATGTTTTACTACCTAGATAGTTATAAAAAATGATTCAATATGCATCAAAGTCAAGGTACAAACTAGAGACTAAAGATGTTATAATTGGTGATTAATTTGAGAATAGAGCTCGCAACTTTTTCGAGTTTTTTTTGGAGTTTTAGACAGTGTTGTCATGCATTTAACTATTGCAAACTTGTTATACAAATTGATGGACTTTTCCATATGAAAAATACAGAGGTACTTTACTAATAGCAACAACTCAAGATGACAATAATTGTGTGCTACCTATTACTTTTGTTGTGGTTGAGGGTGAGATATTGAATGCATGGAGTTGGTTTTTATAAGGAAAATACAGAGGAGAATAAAGAATGGTTGCTGGCCCTTGAGAGAGTAAGGGCAGTGAACGAATGAATGTTGGGGAAAGAATGAGATTATGGAAAGTGTGTGAATATCTATCAAGCTCCTTGGTGACTGCATGGAGACAAGAATGAGCTGAGAATGTGAGGTTACTAAACTAAAGAGGGTGAAATTCTTGGTATGAATCTCAATTGCCTCTAATAAAGAGATCCTCCTTGTGGAAGAATATGGGTGCCTATATCTCAGAGAATGTGGAGTGGTGGTTTTTCTTGAGGCATCTTTTGGTGTGAGTTTTTCAGTTGCCTCGTGATGGAGAATATTGGTTGGGTCATGTGTGTCCATAGTGTGTGTGTGAAAAATGGGTTGTTATTGTTGTCCTTTAGTGCACGTGGATGAATGTGAGTGAGAGAATGAAGCCCTTTTTACATGGGGAGAGAGACGCCAACCAATCAACATTCAATTGAGAGAGTAGGCCTTGCATTTTTTTTTCATTTTATGAGTAGGTTCTTTGATTTTTTTAGTGTAAAGGAAAAAACCAAAATCTATTTTTCTTGAGTGGGCACAGGTATACCATATGAAGAAAAAGAAAAGGTTGTTGGGAGCGTGCAACCATGACATATGAGTGGAGAGGATAAATTGTGAATGTTGAATTAATTAAGTGAGTGCCTAGTGGGTGAGAATGCTAGCTAGCCTTTCTTGTTGTTGAGAATCTACACAAGGTTGAGTAAAATTTTGATTTCTAAAAAAAATGGTACGAGTGAGGTCTTGGTGATTTTATTTTTAATTTTAATTAAACCTAAACCTAGTTAGTCTTATTTTATTTTTGTACTTTTAAAATTTTTGAAGTTCTATTAAAAGGGATATTTTAAAATTATTTTAATTTAATGAATCTTGTCTAGAAAAAAATTGGGTTATGACAATGATTATAATAATGCATTCATAAATGATATGATATTTCAATTGTGAGATGATTTATTAAATTGGGCTAGATGTGTGGGTAAAGATCATGAATTTATGATTGTCATTGTAAGGTCAGACGGTGGAGGTATGAGATGTAAGACTATGTTAATTTTGAAATGTGAACAGTGTGGTAAGTACAGACAATACAAGAATTAGTTATTGCGTAAGGTGACTAGTATTAAATAATGTGAGGGTCACTTTATGTTGAGAGAAAGAATTTTAAGAAATGATCAAGGATGTAAACTTTATGTTGCATGCGGTTTTCATTATTATGATGTAGCTAAAAACATTAGAGTCATGCATATGCAGGTTGACTAAGTGGGAAGAGATATTCTTACCTGGTTAATAACAAAGAATATGGTGAAGTCAAAAAGTATTTTTGTTAACCTTAAAAGTCAACAATAAGGATAATACAACTAATATTAAAGAGGTGAGTAATACTCGATAAGTATAGAAGAATGAGATCCTAGGATATAATTTTAACATTTGATAAAGTTATTGGAGTGTGATAAATAATTTTATTGGCATAGAAAGGTCAATATGTCAAATGTTGTTAAAGACATGTTTTGGACACATCCTGATGCCATCAAATTATTGAATGTTTTTTATATTTTGTTGATCATACAACATATAAAATGAATAATTATAGTTTGTCGTCACTTAAGATTGCTAGAGTAATATCAACAAAATTGACATTCTTTATTACATTTACTTACTTAGAGTTTGAACAAGTAGATAATTTTATTTGGATGTTACAAAATTAAGAGGATTGTTTTTAGAAGATGAAACAATACCCCAAGTTATTATGATTGATAGAGACATTGCTTTAATGAATGGTATTCAATTAGTTTTTTCAAATTTGACTCACTTGTTATGTCAAATTTATATTTTTAAGATTGTGAAGACTAAATACAAGTTACTAGTATCTCCAATAAATGAATGTGATCGAGTAATAGATAGGTGGGTTAGTTTAATAGATTCACCAAGTGAGGGCGAGTTTGAACATCATTTGAATAAATTTAAAGACATATGCAAACAATTTCTCAATTTTATGTAGTGTGTGAAAAACACATGGGTGAATCCACATAAGAAAAAAATTTGTCTATTGTCTAATAGATAGAATCATGTATCTTGGTAACCCAATAAATAATAGGTTTTAATTTGACTAATTATTTATATTAAATAGAAATGAGAAACATAATAAATTTTAAATAATTAATATTTTCATTTTTAGGATTGAAAGTGCATATTCAAGGTTAAAGAGATTAGTTTAAGATAGTAGGGGAAACGTGTGTTCATGTTGGATGTGATGAATAACATGATTATATTGCAACATAAAGAGATAAAAATGTCATTTCAAAAAAGCATTATGATTGTGGAACACATGTTCAATAAATGTTTTTATGTAAAGTTACGAGGCTTTGTATCAATAATAGCTCTTGGTCATATTGCACTTGAGTACGAACAAGTTAAGTTTGTTGGTGTTGATAGTTGGGGTTTTACCCTCAAAACTACACATGGTTTTATCGTGTGTGTGTGTGTGAGAGCAAGCAAGGTATAGTGTGATGAATATTATATACCATTGCAAGCAGTTTACTCACATTGGAGGAGGTTGACCTTTGTTGATCAAGGAGTGAATGGAACACAATCAAAATTGTCATTACAACTAGAGATAGAGGCTATCTTAAAATGATTCTCTAAACTTGATGTTTGTGGTAATTGACTTTTGATATTAAGACAAAAGTGCATGAATTTACTTATCTAGACACTACATCAATGTGTCCACCAATTAAATTCAAGGATTAATGAAACATCGTGAAATGAAGTTGGAAAATTCAACCAAGTGTGATTCATTATACTTTGAACAGGTAGATGCAATGACCCCAGTACATATAACACATCCTCTAAACCTTCAAGTCTTTATGTAGGGTAGAATGGTAAAGAAATAAGAACCTTCCAATGATTACACAATTTCCAACTCAATTACATAAGTATAAAACATTGATAATGTTGAGTTAGATGGAAATTGTAGTTACTATACAATTACTGCATTTCTTAATAAAAACAAGGAATTATGAACTTAAATTTGTATTGATTTGAATAGAGAGTTATCACAATTTTGAAATCAGTATATTAACTTATATGACAATAAAAAAATGTTCGCATAAATAATTTTTTTTATTTGTTGCGGTTCAAATTTTTTTTTTTTAACAAATATGGATGACTATACTTGATATACGATATATAATTGCATCAAAGTATAATATTATACTTTTTCATCTTTCAATGCAAGGAGACATGCCATTTTTTCACTTAAAAGTGAACCATTATCATCACAATATAAAATTTGACTAATTTATATTAATTTATATTCATTTTTATCATTTATTTAAATTTGATTTATAAACATTATATTTTAAATTTATGTATGAAAAAAAATTGATAATAATGATCATAAATTATTATTTTGTTATAAATACTTTTAGGAAAAAGATGTTCAAGATCTCTAATTATTTTGTAATAACATAAATATTATAATTAAAATGTTCATATGTAAAAAACATTATTCATTAAGTAAATATAATTATTCAATAATTTATTTGTATACAATACATTAATATTAAAATAGATTCAACACATGTCATGTTATAAAATATAATATTTTATAATTTTATAAAATATATAGCAACAAGCATATATTTAATTATTATTATATAATATTAAATTAAAAAAATGAAAAATTAAGACGAAGGATCAATTTTTTTCTAATAAATAATATTTTTTTTAATATTTCCATATGTGACATTTAATATCTCATGCATAATATTTATAGCTATAGTTGGTATGTCGTGTGACATGCGCATCAGGTCAATCACTTTTTTTAATATATTAATTATTTTGTCAAAATTTTTCTGTTAGTATATATTAATATTAACACTTTACGAAATAGGCATGTATACAATTTTTTATCCATATAATTTATATAATAACTCATAAAAATATTCTTATTACTCTTTTAAATATCCATCTCACTCAAACGTTCTGCAATAAAATATAAATCTAATGTAACTCTAATTCCTAAAAAACAAATATAATAAAAATATAAATAATAAAAAATTAGCAACTCGATAAATATATTTTTTAAATTAATTTTTAAAATTTAAAATAATAAGTTTCAAAATTTAATTTCTGAAAATTAACCTACGCCCAACTAGGTTCATATTCTAGTTTTTCGAAGTATTACACCTACGTTCTATATTGTTATTTCCGGAACATTATCCAACAAATTTCATTTTAGAAATAAAATTATAGATCTTTTTTACATGCCAGTCTAAAAATAAAAATTCAAAGTATCTTTTAATACATTACGAATTCTAATTTCTGGAATATGTATGTATTTTTTTAAAATTTTATTTCCAGACTAGAAATGACGATTCTGACCATGAAGAGATCTTCCAAAATTTTCAATTTCTTCCAAATTTTAACATCTAAAATGCTACAAGTCAAACGAATAAAATATAGTTCTGATTGAAGCTTACCTAAGACCCATGCATTCCTAACAAATCACTAAGCAAAACTACTTTAGACAAAAACGAAAGCGAAAATGAAAGAACGTCACAAAAAAAGAAAGAAAATAGAGATAAAAGTATATTAAAAATTATGAAAGTTAAAAATAAAAAAAAAAGAGGGTGTAGAAAGTAAAAAAAAAAGTGTATATAGCAAGGCCCTTTGCAATTGACACCGAGTCCAAGACCTTGATTGGGAGGTCAGATGAGAGCATGTGTTTAGAGAAGGCAATTTTATAGCCTAATGGATTGGCCACATATGGCTCCTACTTAATTCCATGGCCTCTTTTTGTTTCTGTGCTATTTCCATGCTCATTATTCTTCTACACCTTTTACTATATTTGCAGTCTTGTACCTGCAACTTGAGCCTCTTTAGTTAATCCAAAAAAACATAACTTTTAGGCCCATTGCTTCACGAATAGAGTTATAGGAAAATTTACCGGCTCTAGCTGGATCAGAACAAAAGTAAAATAGTGAGACTAATATGGAAATTATAATAATGTCCGACTGAAATTAAACCTGATATCTTAAAATAGTAATATAATTTTTTTTAAAAAAAACTAAAAATAACAATCCTAAATTTTAAGGAGTGGACGTCGCACTAGTCTCTACTCTATTTGTGCCAAAATTTAACTATTATTCTGAATAATGAAGATAAAAAGGATTCAATACTTGAACTCTTATAATGTTTTCAATGTCATGTGAAAAATCAAGGCTCTTAATACTGTTCATGAATAATTTTATATTTACTATCATAAAATTCGCACAAGAAAAATATAAATATGAATATGAAATGAGCTTGTCTAATTATGCTAAATTAAGCGTAAAGGCTCGAAAAAAAAAGTGTAAAAAGGGTAACCAAAGCTACGTTGTGTGTGTATATATAAATATAAATAGACAAAAGTTAGAGGGGGTAAAATGGACTATGACGTGACCTACGGGCTATAACAGCATGCGACAAGAAATTTGAATTTAATTCAAGCTCCTAAGTGATGTTGATTCTAGTGAAAATCTATTTTTTTTTCGGACATTTATAAGTTAAGTTCAACTTAAGTTCAAAAAAATTAAATTTCATTTGGGTTCAAAGTTTAGAATCTAAGCTTTACATTTTATTGAGTGGGGATTTAGGTCAATTTGATTGAATTAATTTTTTTTTAATCTTTACAAAAGATTATACCTATCATTTGACAACATAAATTTATATAAAATTTATCATTTTTAAATATTTTTAATGTATTCACATGTTTTTAAAATAAAAAATAAGGTTATAAATATAAAAAAAAAAGCTATAACAAAATGTTTAGCCATGACAGCTACTCAGCTAGCCATTCTCTTTAATTTTTTCTGTTTTTATTTCTGAACTTTGTCACTCCTGTGTATTTCCTAATCATCATACATGAGAGTAGATTGGAAACGTAATTAGAAACTACAGTTTTTATATTGACATTATTCAATCCCAATTTATTTAAATTTAAGCAACATTCGACTGAGATAGCGAAGTACGCGGAAACAAAGTTTAATACGAATATAGATTTGAATTATAGGTTATTTTATATTATCAAATTAGGAAGAGAGATAAGAAAAAAGGGATATAATAATAAATAGGAATGAACAAATTATTATCCATAAAAAAAGGTATGTGGACTTTTTATTTTAAATAATATTAAAGCTGATATTATGATTCTAATAACAAAGCTATATAGTAAGATTATTGGTCGTCAAGTTCGTAGTGGATGAGATAAAAAAACTATAAAAACAGAGTAAGCTCTGTGTCGTTGCTAGTGTTGCCGATGGAGTTGCGATGGCAAAAACAATGGAAGGAAAACCAAAGAAAACTACGGTAGTGGAACCAACACTGATAAAACAAAGGTCACCAATGAACATTTGACACTTTAGTTTTGTATTGCTTCACCACTTTTTTCTCCTCTTATTTGAAACTTGAAATTGTAGTGTTTTGTCAAAGAATTAGAATATGAAAATCCTATATTGCATATAAAGTTGTTTCTCTTCACAATGTCACATGTTCCGGCAAGAATGTCGACAATGGTTGGAAAATGTTGAAGGAGAGAAGGAGCTCACAGTTCTTTACTTTTTAAATTTATTGATGCATCTCAAATGTTACCGAATAAATGGCTTTTGGTTTATATATTTGCGGTTCTGGTAAATTTTTTTAGTTGCTCTTCATAATTCTTCTTACATATTCCAAACATCAAAGTTTTGCTCATGGCTTACTTGGATTTGGATTCATCCTTCTATTGACGCAGGAGTATGAGGGCAACAGGAATTTTTTTTTTAATTTTAATTTTTATTAATTCGGTGATTTTAATTTTATAAAAATAGATTGAATGTGTAACTTAATATTCTTTTAAATTTTTCATAAATTTTTAAAAAAATTATATATATATATATTTATTGAACTTAAATTTAATTAATAAATATGCTAAAAATTTTATATAAAATTTAGTAAATTTAATATCTGCGATGAAAAAAATAAAATTATATATAATTTTTTCAAAAAGACATTATCATTATTTATCTTTATATATCTTCACTACTCAAGATTCTATCAAAATAGAAAATATAATAGAAAAAGAATATAAATAAAAAATATAAATAAAAGAGTCTGTTCATTATATATATTAACATAAAAAAGAAAAATAATATTTTTAAAATATTTTTAGAAGGTACGGAATTTTTATTCATTTATATTATATTTTAAATATTTTAAATTTTAATATAAATTCTATTAAATTTACTTATAACTAAATAAAAAATTTATAAATGGAATACAACGATGTGGCACGAATTGTTATGCATTTTGAATATTAAGCAAGTTAGAATGATGAAGCACTGAGTAAATTGATAAAATCAGAATCCTGCTGTAAAGGTAAGGGATAATGAAAAAAAAGAAAAGGTAAGAGAGACCTCTATCCAGGGAATGACATTTTTTCTCAAAAAGAGAGAGATAGTAATTAATGACAATAGTTGGAATCATTGCAGTGCATGTATTGTCAATGCCATGTGCATGCAAGTTAGCAAATTACTGAAAAGTTTTATTACTTATGTGATTAATAATATAAAAAGCTTTAGGATATTTTAATAATAAAATTAGTTTAATTTCTTTGAATTTTTAAGTGTGTAAGAATCAGTTTTTATTCAACACTGTTTTGTTCAATCTTCCTGATTGGAAATATATTCACCATGACACTTTAAAAGGTATTTCTCCTATTATTCTTTTGGTATAATATAGAAATTTAGCCTGTCTCATTGTTTATCTCACATTATTTTTGATATGTAGTTGGTGAAGTTTTTGGATGCATCTCTCTGTGTCTCTCTTTTGCAAGTTTTTCAGGTACATGTGGATTAAGGGGAATTCTTTTCATGTACTGCCTTAATATCTCAAAAATCAAAATGCAATTCATGTAGTCTTTACTCCTTATTCAAGATTAAGCTGTTTCGCTTTACTTAGATTATATAGATACGGCCAAACACATAAAGCTGATTAATTATGTAAATAAACGATGGGTGGGAATCCACTAAGTTAGCTATTGATAAGAATCTCCTTTTTCTTCAACGATTACTTTAGCGAATATCACTAGTTTTATTGTTTGCCATCATCTCTTTGACTTTGACTAAGATATTACTAGATAACAAATACATATAGGTTATATAAGGATTTGAAAGAAAAGAGATTGAGGTGGTGATATTTGAGCCCTGACCATTAGTGTTCTAACAAACTTTCTAGTCCATTTTTAAATTTCATTCATCATCCTCGAGTCAATATCACCAAACCTAAGTTAAAATATGCGGGATATAATTAGGTTTATTATAAGTTCATATCCTTTTGAATTCCACTGCAATAAACAGAGTTTTCTTTTTGAAGAGATAGGTAAGAAGATGGCCATCCGTTTTAACAATATTTATCAACATTTAATAAAATTGTTTTATAGCTTGATTTGATTTGCGGGAAATATTTTCTAGTGGGATAAGATATTCTAAAATCGAAATAACTATTCCAGTAGTTATTATTAAATCTCCCATTGATATTGAAATCTCCATTTCAACTGAAATGGCCATATCATTCTCGGTCTTAGCTAGGTATGACGTGGTAAAATGATATTTACTTATATTTGAGGTGAAACTTTGAAGTTAATTAGGTTGAGATAAATATCGTCATCAGCGTAATTACAGTAACCATCCCTAACATACTTCTACCTAATAAGATTATTTACCCACAATTACAAGAATAGTAAGGTTATTATAGGATCAAACTATATATTACAGGCACAAACCATTCTGTTTATGTCATTTGGAATAATTTTTTTTATCTAATTAAGCTCAAACAATACTTATAAATAGAGAGACGTATCTATAAATAGAGAAACTTCACTCTTTACAAGTACCGTAGTTAACCAAAACTTTGCCAAATTCTCTTTACTAGCTTGGTGTCGAAATATTTTTTGTAGGAAGATTATATACTTGTATCAAAATACTTAGTTTTGGCTACAGCCATCATAAATCACCATGTTAAAATAGTACTTTTGTTTGTTCAAGATATCAAGCGAGATCATAGCTTTAATAGATCATTTAACTTATTTCAATATTTTTAATTAATGTTATGATAAAATTTATAAAATAAATATTTATATGATTAAAATAATTAAGTTATTTATTTATAACTGCAAAGTAAAAGTGTTAGTAGTTTGGTTTGGTTCAATTTTAAGTAAAAAGAAATCATCCGAACCAATTATAAAAAAATGTTTATAATTTTGGTTTGTTTTAATTAAAATATATTAAAAAAATCAAATTAAAATATAGTTTAGTTTAATTTATTTTTTGAATTTTTTATTTTATTTTAAAAAATATAATAATAAAGATAAGTTAATAAAAAATAAATAAAATGATAATTTTTATAAAATTGAAAGCTAATATTAATTAAAAATAAATAAATAATAACATCCGTATTTAACATATTTGAAGAGAAACTTTAGATAAATATATTAAATTCTGTATTAAAAAATAACTAAACAAAAAAATACAACAACTAATAATAGAAAATATCAACCAAATACAATAATTTAAGATATTATAAATAAATTAATTATATTTTAATAAATTTTATTTTAACATATTAAAAAATAAAATATTAAGTACAAAATCTATGATAAAAATTTAAAAAAATTTAAAAAAATTTAGACAACAAGTGTCAATTAAAAAACAATAATTTAATAATATAAAATTAAAAATATATAAAATTATATACTATTTGCTTTAATTTGGTTCTGTTTTGTAAAAAAAAATAATTAAAAATCGAATAACAATCACGTAAAACATTACAATTTTTAAAAATTATAACTTTTTTAATTTTAAATTTAATTTGATTCCGTTAGATTCTAAGATTTAAATCAGATTGGTTTGAATATTTAACAACTCTATGCAAAAGCACTGTATCGCGGAGGACCATTACACCTTCGAGTGATAGATAGGGATGATGGTACAAGATACAGGATTTAAAGGTTACAGAACAGAGCACGTGTAAAAGAGGAAAAAGAAAAGACCACACTCTATTATTCTTTTTGCAATTGGTATGTTCCATCTGTAATTTGTTACAGAACTGGACCAAGAATCTTCACTTCTAAAGGACTTGCATAGGTTCAAGGTATACATGTTTTCAGGATTTCTTTTTACTCCTAAAGCATGTTCCATTATTCATTTCAACCCACGTGACTATACCCTTTCTCAAAACAAGGCTGAATAAAATTACACTATTAAATTGGAGGATTGTACAGGAAATCAAATAGGCGGTAACTTGTTTAGTTAGTTGTGTTTTATGGTCTCTTTGTAATCAACCAATTGGATTACGTTAATTATATTTGAGGTTAAATGTAATGCATTCTTAATTAATGTACAGTTTTTTCAATTAATTAATGGTTGGGTTAAGTAATATATATTTAATTTCTTTAAAATAAATTTTTGAATATGAATTTTATATATGTGAAAAAAATAGTGCTATCATGAATATTTTTATTCAAATAAAAATATTTTTAATAAAAGATATATAATTTAAATTAAAAATATGAAAATTTTATATCATTAATTAATAATTTAGTTATGCATCGTAATAATTATATTTGACAATGTTTTTTATGATTTAATAACATAAAATTAAGTAATAGGTAAATATTTATACAATTAATTAATTTTGAATTAAATCCATTGCATATGACCCAATTTCCAATGAAAATAAAGTTTCACAATGTTCGGGCTTCATGGGTGACACCGTATGACAATGAGAGCTATAGGCCAACAGGCCACAGCTAGTATTTCAAAGGTAGGTGTACCATAAAGTGTTTTACTTTTAGATGACATTTTTCACTTATAAAATTCACTTGTACTACTATATCTTTAAATTTATATATAAATTTACGTACTTTAATTTAAAATTTCTAAATCTAAATTGGTAAGTATCTCATATCATACGTGAGCTGTATTCCTATACCATTAAACTTATATATAAATTTACGGAATTTAATTTAAAATTACTAAATCTAAATTGGCAAATATCTCAAATAATGAGTATTTTAATCTCTGATAAAAATTAAATTTTTAAGAGAAGGTATAATAGATAAAATGTAAAAAATATAAATTTAAATGTTGTAAATAGAAATGAAAATGGGACAGGAGATAATCTTTGGATGTAGTATGATTTGTTAAAAAAATTTTAAACTTTGAACTTACGTTTGTTATAATATTTTTTAATTTTTAATTTATTTTAAAATTTATTAGATTTATAAAATTATTTAAAAGTTTATAATATAAAAAATTAATAAATAAATTTAAAATTTATATAAATAATTTATTAAAAGAATCTATAAATTTAAAATTTAAAGGTTAATAAATAAATATATAATATATATATATAATTTAAAAGATTCATAAATTTTAAATCTTTACAAACATATATTAATTTTAATAATATTTTTTAAGTTGTAAAATTTTTTAAACCAATTTTTATCTCGTATAAAAAATTAATCAAAACTATTTAATAAATAATAAATTTAATATATTATTTTAAATTTAGATAATAATATAATTAACATTATATACATAAAAAAGTAGAATATATAAAATAAAAATATATAAATAAATATTATATTACTAGATAATTTGTAGTGCAGTAACAAATTCGAAGATTCATATCAAATAAACTAACATAAAATACTTAATTTTCTTGAAATATAAAAATTATTAAAAATAATAGATAATAAATTAACAATTTAAAATATCTAATACAAAACTAAAAATTACCTTCAACTTTAATATTAAAATAAAATTATAATATTTATATCAATATATAACATCATCAACATAAAATAAAAAAAAAGTTAGCAAACTTACGGTACTTTAAACAAAACTATTATATCTTCAAGTTGATATTTTGAAATTTTCATTTATCTTCAAAGCATAAAAAAATAGTTATTAAAATAAATGATAATTTTAAAATAATAATTTTAAGATATGATATTAAATGATATGTTATATATAATATATATATATATATATATTTACAAAATCATATGAAGGAGTAGAAGTTAAATGAAGGTAAGTGAATTGTACCTTACTGTATAAAATTTTGAGGTTAAATTTAAAAAAAAAAAAAGAATAATAAAAATTGAATCAGTTTAATTAAAGATTTTTTTTATAAATTTTGATCCAAATTTTAATAAGAAACCAATAAATTAAGAATTAAATCTTAATGTTACTTTTACAATTTTAAACAATTAAAGAGATTGTGACGTGAAAATTATCATAATTAAATTTGTGTAATCAAATATTTTAATTTATTATAGATAAATTTACTTAAGATTTATAATTAGTTTGCTTTAAATTATTTATAACTATTAATTTTTTATATTTTAATTAAAAAAATCTAAAATTATTTATTTATTTTTGTTATTAAATTTTTTAATTTAAAAAATTAGATTTTTTATATAATATAATTTAAAAATTGAATACAAAATAAATTTTGATAAATAATTATATTTTTTAAAATTTTTATTTATATGTAAGTTGATTATTGAATAAAAAATTATTCTTAATAACATCAAATTTTTTAACAGATAATAATAAAATTATATTTTTTTATAATTTTATTTTATTATATCATAATTTCCAAATCATTTCAATTAATATTTTTTTTATTTCAATTCATTTATGTATAATGAAACATATCACTTATTTTTATTCTTAAATATAAATATATGATTAATAAAAAAATTTAAAAAATAATTATGTTTTAAAATAAGCCATGAAATTATTTTTCATACAAATATATTTTAACTTAATATCTAAAAGAAATATATTTATAGTTTAACAATTTTAATATGAATTTTTTGATTTTTATTTTTCCAGCAGTTAATTGGATACATAATATTTGAATAATTCCATCACGAATATCATTTTAACTTGAGTGAGTTTTAGCCTTAGGTGGCGGCTAAAATTTAGGGAAAGCAGGCACCAAAAAGAACCTATAGATTCGAAATCCAAACTTGGAGAAACAAGAATCTGAAGATAACAAGCAGTGACTAATGGCATTCCCCATAACGCCCTTGTTGTTAGCTGCTGCTGTTCAAGAGTGGCTGTCAATCAGTCCAAACAATGCTGATTCTCTGGAATCTTCCATTACCTACAGACCTATACACTTCGCCAAAGCTTCAAAGTGATGCCTCTATCAGCTCCTCCACTTACTTCATGACACTTCACAGCAAAGCACCCTAACCTTTTTCCTCTGTTTGGTTTATACAACATAAAATTAAAATAAAATAAAATTTAATTAAAGAGGAAATGAGAAAGACAATCTAAATTTTTATTTGCGGGTGTGAAGATTTCAAGTAAGAAATAAGGGTGTTGACTTTGTAATGTATTATCCGCTGGTTTTGTCTGCTTTGTAGTTTTAACATGCTTATCAAATTTGATGTTAGTTTCATTGATTTTCATTCTTCTATACATTGAAATCACACCTAGAAAAATGAATCGACTGTTCATGGTATGGCTATTAGAAAAGCCAGTGTTTGAGAAAAAGGAAGCTATTGTTGTAGATTTAAAAATACATAAAATAAAATGAATTTAAGAGAAACATGAAATAATATATAATATAAAATATCATATAATAATATATAAAATTATTAAACTTAAATCAATTATTAAATTAGATAAAATACTAATCTAAAATTTAATAATTAGTTAAATTAATATTAAATAAATATTTTTAAAAAAATATATAATAGTATAATATATTAATATCATAATATTATTTGATTAAAAACATAAAAATTTATATTATTTTAAAATTTTAAATTTAAATTATATATATATAAGATTAAATAAATTTTAAATTTTTTAAAAATAGTTAAAATGATATTATCTTATAAATTTTAAAATAATTTTAATTTTTTAAAAAATAATTCAAATAATATTATCTTATATATAGAACGATTTTTATCAGCTTTGTTATTTTATTGATTTAACAACTTTTTATCAAATCGTTATCAACTTTTTTAAAAATAATTTTATAATTTAAATGATCGAAAAATATAATTAATTTTCAGTTTGTTTGGTTTAATTTTTATAATTATGATAATATAAAAAATATTAAAAAATTAAGATATATTAAAATATATAATAATTAAATTTTTGTTTAAAAATATTTAATTATTTATATTTTAATATAAAAATTAAATTAAAAAATAAATATATTAATATTTTATATTTTTATCTCTTACGATGATTAGTGTTATGGCTAGTACTTCTTTTTTTTATCTTAAGTACTGCTTTATTTGAAAGTGAAAAAGAAAGAAAATAATAGGGTTTATTTTTAAAAATTCTAATTATTAGGCAAAGAAATAAATGTATTTATTTTATTTTTTTAGTTAATAAAATAAAAAATATTATGTTGAATTTTTTATAATTATAATAATAAATAAATAAGTAAATATATAGATAAATTTATCATTATAAAAAATTTAAATATTTTTTTTAAGTAAAGAAATATATTTAAGCAAATTCTTTGTATATCTAACCTTTTTATTTTATTATATTCATCTTACTTTACTTTTTTTCGGGTTTCAACACTTTCTATGTTTTATTTTGATCTTTACTTTTTTTTTTATTTTTAAATAAAAACACTTTTAGAAATCCATATTAAGTTAAGTGATTTTTTTGGATTGAAAATTTAACTTTATTTTTTATTTATAATATTTTAATTCTTTTAATACTGTTATTTAATTTGTTATTTTTAATTTAAATTTTAAATCTTGATTTACTATATGCAGTAAAAGAAATCTTTCAAATGAATAAAACTATAATAATTTTAATTATAATTTGATTCTTAAATTTGTCAGGTTGACGGATCATGTTAATAGACATGTTTCTTAATTGAAATAATTGTACTGCTATAATTTATTATTAAATTTTAAAAGTATGATGTTTTTATTTATTCTTACTTAATAAAATAAAATATTCAAATTAATAACAAAAACACCCGTCGTTTTTCTTAAATTTACTTTCACTTATAATTTTTTAAAAATTTAAAAATATCCATGTTTTATATGGAAATCTTCTTAATAATAGTTTTTTTTTATTGGAATACATTATTAGTATATAATGGTTTAAAAATTTAATTTTGATACATTATCAACATAAAAAAATATATATTATCAACTGTTTAAAAATTTTAATGTATAAATTTTAAAATAATTATTATAAAAATATTAATTTTTAATAATTTAATAATTTATGATTAAATAATAATACAAACAACTTTTATACTGTCAATGCATTATAATTAAATTCTAATTTTAAAAATAGTTTAAAATAAAATAATTTTAAAAGTATAATTATAAATATATTTTTTAAATATGTTGCATCTCATAATCAATTCTATTCACTTTAAACGTTAACTTTTTTTAGGATAAAACCATGAATTCTATCAATCCTTGAAGTAGGATAAATCCATCACCCTACGGCAGATTTTCTCAACCCAAATTTTATCATCCGAAGAAAAATACAACTTTGCAATAGCGTCGGCTAACTTATTTTACTATTTAGTAAGAAAAAATTTAGAGTATAATTATATATTTAAAGTCCAATTTAAATTCTCTTTTGACACGTATAATTATAATTGCAGTTACATTGAATTTAAGTGAATAAATTTAATATGCATAGTGATGGAAGAGTACAACTCCGACCCATTAGAAAGTATCATATATGTACATTCGGACACTAATTTAAATACATATACATCCTACATTTAATAGTTATATATTTTCTTTTGTTTTTTAAAGAAAATTGAAGATCAGAGCACCGCCGTGCGGGATGTACGTTTTTCTCTTTTCTTTTAAAAAATATTTTAAAATAATATTTTTATTTTTCTAAGATATAAAATTAGTTGTTGATTTATTATAATTAATTTTATTTTAATGATATTAAAATTAATTTATTTAATAATATATTATTGAATTTAAGTAATTTTTTATTACTTTTAGTTTTCTTAAAAAAAGACTTAAACAACATGAGTTGTTGACATTATTTTATAAACATTACATATATAATAGGTAATATATATATATATATATATATATATATATGAATATTATAATTTTAATGAATTTTATTTAGTTCGATGTTTAAAATATTAAATAATAAAAAGTATGTAATCAAATAATAAAAATTAACTAATGAGATAAATAATATAATTATTAATTAAGAATAAAATATGTGTTACAATATAATGATAAGATCATTTTTAGAAGAAATTTTTTTATAACATTATTTATATACTAATTATTGACATTTTATTTATTATTATTGGAAACCTTTTATATATATGATTTTGTAAGGTCTCAAGCAGAAACTATATATAGTTGCCTTATGTTTGGGCTGATCCTCAAAGGGTACGGGATAGTAAAGTGAAGCAACGATGGTAGTTGAGATGATAACAATAATACTAATATTCAACTAATGATAACAACTACAAATGTAGTAATATCATAAGGGTGACAACGAAAACATATACATAACATAAGAGTGGGGTTAAAAATATTTTACGAGTCAGAGAGAATAGGTTATAAATTATAAAGGATTAATTCTAGTTGTATTATAATTTCACATTATAAATTTATTTCTTGAACAATTCTAAATATAATTAAAATATCAAAGTCGAATTTCAAACTTAAATTCCATGCCCATTTTTGTATATCAACGAACACTTACTAATTTTTTAAAAAACAGTTTATTTATTTTTAAACTTCAATAAATTAAAACTATGATTTACTTTGAATTAATCAATGACAAATATATCTTTATCTACTCACTTAAAACAATTTTATTTTACAACAATAATAATTATATGCCACCATAATTTTATTTTAGTAAATAACACAATACTTTCACTCCCATTATTTTTCTTTCTATTTCTTTTTATTTTTGTTACATTATATTATTTATATCCCTTTAATTTTTCTATCTCTTTCTAATTGTATATATCTAATGAGCGTATATTCATTTTTCCTTTTCTCTTCCTCTGAAAAAAGGTGTGTAACAAATAGTATATGCATTTCCCTTCTTTTAAATAATGCACTTAACAAATCCTAATAATTAAACCAATTATGGAAATGATTAATAGGTCCAAAACCCAGAAATTCTGTGAGACCCACATGGAATGATGGATCGAATTCAAACCAGTAGCTTGTAAAGAAAGAAGGAATCCAAATCAGTAAAAGCAGTGATTACATGGCAGCCATGCCCCTGCAGCAAAATTGATAGCCAATGCCAAACATGATGAAATAAAGAGAAAGTTAATTTGCATAGATTGCTATACTAGTGTGGTGTTTCCAAAACTAAGCCACCTAACCCATCCTATACACTATACAGTAGTATACAAAGAAGAATTATAGGTATGAAAGCCAAGCCATTTTGTCACTTTGAAGTTTGAACTGCATCTCAACTTGTGGCAAGAACCAATCATTTTGTTGCCCTGGCATTCATATACTTTCACTCACCATTGCTCTAATGATAACTCAGAAATGGGGATTGAATACTTTATATAATGTAAAGTAACTTTGGAATTGAGGATGACCATACACAATAGAAGTTCCATGCCCAGCATTCATAATTATTGGTCCTAGGTGCATGATTATACCACATTGCAAGTTTCAACTTCTACCATAATAAAGTGAGACAATTATAAATAGTATCAATACAAAACGAATTAATTCTATGAATTAAGATTTTTTATGTTAGACAAAGTTTTTCTTTCCAATTATATGTATGATTGAACCCTTGAATAAATTTAATCGTGGGGACTAAAGACCATAAGTATGTCCTAGGATGCTTGTTTCTAATTTCTAATACTAATAAAGTTGATTCCAAAGACGGAAAGGTGGGGAAAAATACAGACGCTTAGCCATAAAAGGCGAATTTTGCACCACTCAAATGTTAAGGGATAAATTTCAAAAAGCTTTTAGAGATATATAGGAAAAGGTCAAATCCAATATTTTCCTTTACATACAATTCAAATTAAATAATATATTTTCTCTGTGCTTTCCCAAAAATTACCACTTCTAATCATCATTTTCGGCTTGAAATCTCTAGCCTCTGTTGATGATTCTTAAT
This sequence comes from Canavalia gladiata, assembly GCA_037954105.1. Classification (NCBI taxonomy): domain Eukaryota; kingdom Viridiplantae; phylum Streptophyta; class Magnoliopsida; order Fabales; family Fabaceae; genus Canavalia; species Canavalia gladiata. Next base: position 15,130,186 of record CM075668.1, read on the forward strand.
TGGCTACACAAACACAACCTGTGGTGGCATACAGCATGAAGCATCAAAACTTACAATATTGATATGATTTGAAATGTAGTGGTGCTTGCGATTTGCTATATTTGTAGGACAATTCCTTATCTCATTATATGGACCTAATCCAATGGGCAAGTATAGCAGATCAAATAAGTGCTAATAAATAACCCAAGCAAAAAAGGCAAAAGAAAAATCAAATAAATTGGGAAAACTCTAAACTCCAACCTGCGTGTTGCTTTGAATGAGCGCCACGCATCCCAAAAATGTGTACCAGTAAAGATTGTCTTGATCCCTATAGCATGCGAAGCATCAAAACTTATCATATTGAAACTCTAGATATGGTTGATTTCATTTTTTATTTTTATTTTTTACCTTAAGAGCATTATACCTAACCTACTAATAATTGTCACGGGTAAGTGATAAAGTATTCAAAGGAGTGCATGTATAATTGTCATAATTCATCCACCACACATTTTCGGGGATGATATAAACCTATTGTATCGTAGTATAGGGATTTCTTTTTCTTTTTTGAGTTTTTACAAATAGAAAAGAAAAATAAGAAAAGAAACACTTTCAAATTCGTACCAAGGACGAAGATAAAGGGAAGTGGAAGGTCATGACACCTCCCCCAAAATTTTATTTCCTACTTTATTAATTATGAGGATCACATATAAAACTATTTTGTCAGCTCTTAATTTAAATTTTTAAATATTTCTTACATCATCTTTTGTATATTTTATAATATAATTATATCTATATATATATATATATTATAATTTTCCATTTAAAAGAATTTACTATTTATAAAAGTTTGTAATAATATTAATTATATCCTTATTTTTATCTATTTTTTTAAATAATTTGGATACATATTATAAATGAGAATGGGATACAGTAAATATTATATTAGAAAACTAATAATAAATTTAATATAAAATATATATTAATTATATTTTTTAATTTATGTATTATCTTATAATATGAACGATGTAATAATTTTCTAAATCATTTACATATATTTTTACAGATTGATTGAAGTTGTAGGCTATGATAACGTTATTAAGATTGAACAAAGGAATTATCTACACATGTTTTTTGGTTTTTCTTCTTTCAATTGAAATTTTTGTCTTATAATGTTTATATTTATCTTGTTCCTATATTAACAGCTATTTTAATGTCACAAAAAGAATGATTTACATCATGATTTATTCTAACCTAAATTATGATGCAATGATAAACAAAGATTATTTTTTTATTTTAAAAAAAAAGAGTTACGATCAAAATTTTTAATTTATTTTTTAAAAAAATATTAAAAAAAATCTTTCGATAATATTTAAGTTTGAAAATCCATTACCATTAATAAATATGTTAGTACATTACTCGCTCATTTAAAATAATAATACTTTTAGTTAAATTATGTAATAAATTGATCTTAATAATAAATATATAAAATAAATAAATATAAAGATAAATATAATATAAATGAATTTAAAAAGAATTTAGTTTGATAAAATTTAAAATTTTATTTGAATATATTTTATGGTGTGATAGAAAACTTACAACAGAATTTTAGAAGATTCGAGAAAAATTGATTTTGTTTGAAATTGCAAAGAAATAATTTTGAGACAATTTGTTTTAAAATAAATTTAATTTAAATATTTTTTTTTTAAATTAAAAAGAGATAAATTAGACTAATTTTAAAGAGAGGATTTATAGCTTTGAAGAGAGTTTTATTGAAGTAATTTATCTAGGATAATTTTAAAAAAATAAATTCCAATTTTAAAATGGATTTTAATTCAAGTAAATTTTTACAAAATAATTTTTTTATAAATTCCAAAAAAATATAATTTTAAAATAAATTTGAAAAATAATAAACACAATTTTTGAAGAAAAGGGATATTCATGAAATAATATTTTTTTTCTTCTGAAAACCATATTTTTTATTTTTGACATTAATTGAAAATGAAAAATAAATATACTGGATAATTTAAAAGAATCTTTTTTATTTTAAAAAGATTTCGATCAAATTAAATTTTAAAAAGAAGATATTTTTTATTTTTTATTTTTGAAAAAGTATGTGATTTAAAATAATTTTAAAAAGGAAGAGGATAAATACAATTGTTGAAAAAATTTATTTTATAAATCTTGAAAAGGACTTTTTTAGTAAATATTGAGGATAAATAAATATTTTGAACAATCTAAAGAATAAAATTTAAAAATGAAAGAATACGATTGAAGTTTTGGAAAAGGGAGATTTTAAAATAAATTATCAAGAAAATATTTTTTATTTTTAAGTAAATTTAGAAAAAAAAAATATTTTGAATAATTTAAGAAAAAAGATATTATTATTATTTTAGAGATAGATTTGATTAAGTAATTTTTTGGAAGAAAAAAATTATGATTTTTATAGGTTTTGAAAATATTTTAGTTAAGGTAACAGCAATGATATATAAATTTATAGATTTTATATTTTAGAGAATTTAAGATAATAACATTTATATAATAATTTATGATTCTTATAACGAATGAAGATAAAAATGTTATTTACGTAAATTTAAAATAGCATACAAAATTTAAGATAAGTATATTATATATAAAATTTCTTGATTTTAATATGTGAAAAGGTAGCATAGTCATATATTTATATTATAGAAATGATACATAATTATTATTATTAAAGTAGAATATAATTTAAATAAAAAAATTATGAAAAGATAATTTTTAAAAGAGAAGCATAAATTCTATGGTAACATAAGTTATATACATATACTTTTAATATTTGTAACGTACGAAGGTAAAGTATTTATCCATTTAAATTGTCAATTTATGCTTAAAGATATTGTTGAATAATTTAATTTAAATAAAAAGTATTTTAAAAAAATAAGATAAAAAAAAAACAACACACAATTTACAACAATAATATACTATTCACAGACCATCTCAATTCTAATAACATACAAGGTTATGACGGAAATAGACCGAGGTTAAACTTTGAGTATTCAAATATGTTTTATTTAAAATTTTGAAGTTTAAGTTAGAATCTATTACTTCTCGTAGCATTTATTTTTTGTCAAAACCTAATATGTTTTAAAGTTTACCAGGTCTACAAACTTATTTTAAAGCATATAATACAAAAAGACTAATAAACATGATTAAAATTTATATAAATTATTGATTAAAAAGACAAGTAAGCTTAAAACCAACACGATAAAATAATTAGTGGATAGATCAAAAGTCTATATATATATATATGTATATATATAATTTATTTATTTATTTAAATGGTTCACAACTTCAAAACCTTTTATGAAAATATATTTTAATATCTTTTAAAGTTGTATAACCTATCAATCTAATTTTTACTAGTACTATTTGTACACAAAATAAATAAAAATTATCTAACGAATAATGAATTCAGTGTACCATCTTCAATACAGGTAACACTAACTTGCATAACATGTACAATAAAGCATAATTTATGAAATAAAAACATGCAAATAAATATCATATTAATAGATTATTTGTAATATCATAATAAACTTGGTAAAGACTTAACACGTATGTAGCACACATGCACGTATATATAAATTTAGATACACATATTTTAAAATGAAAGTAACATACACAACACTTATAATAAATATTAGAGAATTTCACAACAATCTATTTTAACACTAGGTAATGTGTAACATACGACATACCTTTCTTGCACACGATCAACTTAGGAATTAGAGGTTGAGTTGAGATAAATCACATGAAACGTATCTTATTCAAAATTGGAAATGTGTATAACGAATCTCTAGCTACTTTGAAGATGAGGAAAAAGTCATCTACGGTCACTTTTATTTGAAATTTACTAATTAAAATTTTAATTTTTAATAAATTAGGTAAATATATTAATATTATATAAATATATTATATTATATAAATAATATATATATATATTATAATATATAAAGATAAATAGATCCTCAAATAGATTAAACAAATTTTTTTATAAGTCTAAGTCTGACTTGTTTATCTAAAATTACCTTTTACCAAATTTGGATCTATTCATTTATTAAACAAGTTAAGACAAGTTAAACTTTATATAAGTCAAGTCGTCGGCCCTACCGAACGACTTGACTCATTTCCATCCCTAACCAAAGGCAATTGTCTTAAACATGATCAAATTGTTCTTATAACTTAAGTGACCAGTGATAATAGTGGAAGTCATACCCTCTCCACTCATCATGAGATTCAGCTTCTTTTTACCAATTTCAACATTCTCATTAAACGTCCATCTTTATGTAAATCACGTAACGCCTCATGCTATACTCAAGTGCTGCTTGCACAACATTCATCACCATAGTGTAATTCCTAATTCCACGAATAATAACTACAACATCCTCCAAAACCTCATTTGTCTGGGTAGCCTCTGATCCTTTGGTTCAACCTAAGATGCAAATTGGGCCCTGTTGATGAAATGACCCAAAACAGATGCAATTGGGTTAGTAATTTTTGGACCAACGAATACACTTAGTCAATTTTATTGAATATTTGACTCTTCACATTCCCTCTACTTATAACTTCAAAACTCTCCATGCATATAGGAATGGAAGTAATACAAACCGAACTAGATTTTGAGCGTTCAAATCTGACTAGTTTAAAAATTGTGAGGCCTAAGTTTGACTCCGTTACTTGTTAAATTTTATTTTATTTTTGTCAAGATCTAACCTGATTAAAGTTTATAAGGCCTACAAGTCTATTTAAAAGCTTACGTTCCAAAAAAAGGCCAGTAAATAAATTTAAAACTTATATAAATGGTTGGTTAAAAAGACTCGTAAGCTTAAAGCTTACAAAATAAAAAACCATTAAATAAGCCTAATATATATATATATATATATTATATAAATATAATATATTAAAATAAATACTATACAAAAATAATATAAATATATAATATATAAAAATAAATAGGTTTTTAAATAAGTTGAACAAGCTTTTTTTTAAGTTTAAGTCAAATTTATTTATCTAAAAAGACTTTTTAATAAGGTTAAAGTTATCTATTTATTAAACAAGTCAAGTCAAATTAAATTTTAAACAAATCAAGCCGTAAACCTAATAATCTTATTTACTTCCATCCTACTAGTATAGTATTTAGTCATACCTCAAATCAAAAACTTATTTTTTCAACATTATTATGCTTCGCTGCAATAAGTTAATATATAATATATTATTAGGAAATTAACAAATGCTTCGCTGCAATAAGTTAATATATATATATATATATATATATATATTATTAGGAAATTAACAAATATGAACAAATGAATATAAAGAGGAGAAAGTCTGTGTCGACCATTCTTTTATTCTTCATCTATCTTATTTTTGTAAATTTTTTTCACAAATTACTTATCTTTTTAAGAAATTAAATATATTAATTACTTATATTTTAATAATAAATTTATTTATTAAGAATACTTCATATCTAATTATTATAATAATTTTATTATTATTTAATTTTTATATTAATGGCCTTAAGTTAAAGTTATTTTTAAGATATAAAAATAATAAATTCTATTAAAAATTTTATTATAATTTTATACATTAATATATAATGAATATAAAAAATATTTATATTTTAATATAAATTTATTACTTTTTGTTGTTTATAATCAGTTCTAGAAATTAAGAATCACAAAATTATTATTTTAGAAGTTGAAAAAGGCATACAAATGTTTACTCGTTTTGGACAAATTTAGTACAAATTTTTTTAAAAAACTAAATATAGGTAAGTATAAAATAAATATTTAAAAAACTAAAATCAATTTATATATTTTCACTTTGTCATAAATTATATAAAAAATTTTAAAATGTTAAAATTACATAATTTATTTTTTATTTTATATGAAAATTTAAATGCATTTACTTTGTATTTTTAATTTCTTAGTACACGTATTTCTAGTGAATGTTATTGTTTGTGGAAATTAGTTTTCTTTTATATAGAAAATGAAAAACATTGATACTTGAAAACTTCAAACCGTGAAAACAACCAAACTAAGTTCATCAAGTGACAAGTTTAATCAATCATGAAAAATGGAAATGGCTTCAAAAAGATAAGTGTCGTTAAAGGAATATTTAATATTGACATTGGCAAACTTAGATGTGAAAGTGATAGTAACGTCTTCCAAAAACATCGTCTATTTTTCTCACAGAACTAATGAATTCAAAAGAAAAGACTTTCAGACACCCGATTCCTACAAAACCTGAGTAAACAAAGGGGTTGCTCAAATATACCAACAACAAGAACAAAATCAATGTGGAAGGGGATATTGGAGGAGACATTTGAATCAATGAAGAGAATAATTAATTAAGCCAATAATTTATAATTTAAGACTCACATTATTTGCATATATTAAGGAAATATTGGAGGAAGGATGATGATCCTAGAATTGAATGAACTGGTTACCATTAGCATGGGCAGGTAGGGAAATTTAATTAGGTTAAATATTCTTCACATATTAATTATAAATCTTTTTCAAAAGATAAAAAGAATGAAAAAAATGTAATATGATAGACTTTTTGTTGAACTATGTAATACTTTACGTCAGCCTCTATATGACTGTAGAAGGAAGGGGCTGCATAACAAATAAAAGGATTTCTAGTTTGTGCAATTTCATTGTTAATTGGAGTCGCCATTATTATATATGCATGTAATAATGCAATGTAACACTTGATGCTGAACCAAAACCTATTTCCAGATTTGGTTCAACATCTTTATCTTTTTGGAGCATATACGAAATAAAATTTATGTTGAAAAAATAAAGTTATTGCTCTATTTTTAGGTGCTACAGTTATTTTTATTTATTTATTTTTATTAAAAAAATCTTGTTCACCAATAAAGTTGATAATTTTAAAAAAATATAAAAACTAAATACAAATAATAATAAATATATTAAAGTAATCATAAATATTATCAAGAGTTTGTGATGTACTATTATTATTAAAATATAATATTAAATAAATGAATTAAAGTAATTAAATAGATACTACCTAAACATAAAAAAGAAAAAAAAAGATTAAATCAAATCAGATTACTACCTTTTTAGTTCCAGAAATAAGTTTTAACAATTTAACTAACAATGTAACCTTTGTTCGAAAACATAAATTTTACATTATCATTGTATTTATCTTTTCATCATTAGAAATAATTTTTTTTTTTCAAGTAAGAGGGGTCCATATGTATGATGGTGCTTGTGCGGATATTTTTACATATTACTGTGAACATCAATTTCCATCCAGGAAGTTTTAATTAAATCACCAAGGCTAAATTAATAGAAAAGAGAAGAGGGTCAATAATAAGAAATGCAAAATAATAATAATAATAATAATAATAATAATAATAATAATAATAATAATAATAATAATAATAATAACCATAATAAATAAAAAGGGGAAACAAAAAAAATAGAAAGGGGATTGGTCCCCATCCTAATAGGCTAGGGTTAGTTAAGAATTAGTTAGGGTGGTTAGAGGTTAGTTAGGATGGGTATTTTGTTGGGTTAGTGAGAAACCAAGGGAGTTGAGGTATGACCCTAGCTAAAGAGAGGTATAAAAGGTTTTTTTGGAAGAATTTGAGGGGGACGGTTTTTGAGCACGAAAAACTGAAGAAACAGAGTGAGGAGCAGAAGAAGAGAAGAGGAGGAGAACAAGAGCGAGAGGAGAATCGAAGAGGCTTTTTGGTTCAGAGGTCTCGGTCGCAGATTGGAAGAATTGGCTTAGCATTGGAAGCAGTTCTGTGCAAAACACTGGGCTCTAGAAATTGCAGCTCATTCTAGGAAGAACTTTGCTTGTCTGTGGAAACCTTTAACCGTGAGTTCCTTCCGTTGGCTTTGAGTTTCTCTGCGTTGAGGTTAGGTTCATTCTTATCGCCATTTTCCTGTTTATATTCGTTGCATCTATCATCTTCTTTGCTCGGTACCTCTGCCTAGAATATGTGGAATCCTAATGGAGCACATCGGTTACTAGCTCTGGATTTAGTATGAGTAATTAGGCTGCCTATGTTGAAATTATTTGATAAATTGATGAAAATCTGATCTCAATGTTTGATTACGAAATGAACTTGTGGACTGCTTGTGGTAGAGCAATACTTGCTGAGTAAATGAAGATAAACCGTAGAAAGTAACGACTTATGTTTCCATCAACCTTATTCAAATTCTAGACTTAACTCTCGGTTGCTCAACAAATCCTGTGATAGGATTAATTAACCTGTTAAGAATCCCTGTTCGTATTGCAGAAAGTAAGTCCTTGAATGAATTAATCAATCTGATGTACTTAAGGCATAGTTCAGATAAAAAAAACCGGTAGAGGAGGAGTTTCTAATCCTATCATGTGAGCTTATTCTGGAAATTAGGTGTGGTAACTCAGTTTCACAACTTGATGAGAGGTACGGGAATAGGTTCTGTCAAGCCAGATTTCATTAGGGACTTATTAACATATGCCAGTTGCATACCTATTAAGGATCAGATTGAGGCCTACTAGGAAAGCTATGAATACTGATTATATGCACTGGACAAGATTCTAATTAATCAGAAAATGAAACTGAAAAGAAAAGGTCAAGAACTGATAAGAAAGTCCTAGGTGCAGTTAGCAAAGAGGGGGTCCTTAGTTTAAAATAAAGAATTGGAGTCATAGACCTGTGATATGGGAATAGGTTTTGCAGAGACTAACAGAGACTTGACTTACTGCCTCATTACGTCATAAGCATAATGTCTATTAGTCTCTATGATGACAGCAAGGTGAGGATTGGTAGAATGGCTTCAATGATTCTAAGTCAGGGTACTCTGATAATTACAGATCATATCTTTCAGTACCAGGTGTTAAGGGTAGATGCTAAGTGAGTGTCACTCTAGAAGCAGAAATCCTGTCAGCATTAAGAGCCTAGAAATCAGCTGTGACTAGTATGTGTTGTGCATTAGGAGGCAAGCACAAGGTCCTGTGGCTAAGTCTAAAAATCTCAGGCTGAAAACTTAACTCAGTTTGCAATAGGGGGTTAAAGATGTCCTATTCCAGTGGTTATAAAGATTAGAATCAGTAATAAACTCCTGCGAAGTCACCCTCTTTTGCTGGCCTGTGACCTCATATAGGGTCAAGCACATTGGGAGTTAACCTGCAGCCTAAAGATAATCGTTGATAACAACTAAAAACAGAAACTGAAGCAGGGAAATAACATGGTAATGGGAATGCCTATTTGATCTTGAGATTATATCCAGAACCGATTATAGGTGATATGTGGGAGTCTCTGGATTATGTTAGGAGTTCATTGTTTTTTTTAAGAGGGTAGCATTATTCAGTCTCACCATAAATGTCCAATTACACTCTTAATGCCAACAGGTCTAGCCTTGGGTTTATTCCAGTTTGGCTGTGGGCTTTACTTACAACATTTTTATAAAAGGTTGTCCTAAGAGGTAGTGATCAGGCGATGGTCAATCTGAGAAGAATGTCAGTCCGGGGGGCATTTGTTTATCCTAGACTTAGCTGGTACTAGTTTAGTGGGTATGATAAACCCAAACTTTGCCTTGGTTCTTAAAAAGAATGCACAGATAAATAAGGAGGTCTTGCCAAGCTCTTAGACCTCGACTCAAGATAATCACCTGTGTAGGAATCAAGAAAGCTACCAAATTCATAATCAAGATGAGCATGAGTCTAGAGCAAGGCCAGAACCACTAGGTTTTGGCTCAAGATCAAGGGAGGTGCCTGCTAATCTGTAATTGATAAGCAGGAACGAGTCTACTGAAAATCCAAGACTAGCACACAATTATATCAACTGTTACAAAACCTTTAGTAAGTGATGTGGTTGCAGCTGATTCCCTCCCTTCGGGTCTGTTAGTCCTAGTTAATTTGGAGTCACAATCCAAAGTTCCGTCCAAGATAACCTTGCAGGCCAGAATAGATTTGAGCTTTAGCAGTATTATAGGGTCAGTAACAACATACTAGGAAAACTGAGGATTATAGTATACCACCTGGAACCTCGTACTGCCCAGCATAAGTCTCTGATGTTTAAGTTCTAATATCTATGCCAAGATATACTTCTAAGACACCCATATTCTTCTGAACCAGTCCAATCCTACCCAATTTAAAGATGAAGAGTAAGATGAATATGCAACTCCAGGGATAACACAACCAAATGAACCAAATAAGCCAATCTGTTAAGAATCTGTACCTGGACAGGCCAGTCTTAACAGATAACCATTATGTTCCCAGTTCTAGAAATGGACCAAGTAAATTTCTATCAGCCTTGGTAGGGTGAGCCAACGATCTAAGTGGTGGTGGATGGCTCTGAGATTTGTCAGTTCAATTCACAGAGATGCCTGGAAGGTAGAAGGCTGGGGAATTTCCTTCATAAGTCAGCAACAGTAATGTTGGATCATGAGGAGTCTGATAATCAATGGTGATACATAATCATTAGGTCATGCATAAGTAAAATGGTTGTTGCTTTCTTTTGTGTTTGAATGGTTATAGTACATACTGGTCCTACCACGCCTAAAAATGCATAAGCTATCTGTTTAAATTGGCTATCACTAGGAACTTAAGTCTGTTAGTAAATTCAACACCAGATTCTCAAGTACTAACCATAAGCTCCCCCTCTGATAAACTGATTTGGTCCCTCAATTTGGCTTCCCACTTCTTAGATAAATCTTACTACTGATGAGAGGCTTAGATATCAGGTCCTAATCTGAATGAGATTCCTTCTATAGGAGGTGGAACATTAAGAAAGAGATATAGCAACATGTTCCTTATGCATGGTATGATACCTGGGGTAAAAAAACAGAAGTAAAGTCAGTCTCTGCGTAGAGTCAGGCCAACTGGAATTCTGAATCTCACAGAGCCTGAATCTAACAGAAATTGCCCAAAACTGGTTCATAGAATAGGCGTTGTACTAAATAGGTGCTGGCACCCATACCTTTCAAGATTGTTGTAACCTTCTGATAGGCACCAGGGTTATCAAGGCAACGTTTCGCTTCTTTTTTTAAAAATAGGCATCAACAATAACTGAACCCTGAACACATTATAGGGAACTCAAAAGTTTAGTTCATCTCAGGTAGATCCTGTCAGGAAGGGTGAATAGCGCTCAATTGTAGTCAATAAGGAAGTCAATATAATCCGTACGTATAATCACTGATCCTGAGGCTGCCATAGTAGATAAGACAACCTCAGGGTGGTGGGATTTGTAGTTCTGGGACAAACAGGATCTGAATCAGTTTGGCTATGCAGTTCTGATTGGGAAGCAAAGATATCAGTGCCAATTTATAATAAAGTAGCCCTATGATAGCCATTAAGGATAATCCAGGTGCAAAGGTCGAATGAGTAAGCAGCTGTGATTTTATAAAAGTATGGTACTAGGAGGAGGATTAACTGATAATTGGGAGGGCCTAAGGTCAGTTTTGTTGATCCGGCTAAAGTCCAAATATCACAACATTATAATCATCTGTCATAGAGTATAGTTAGTTTGTTGATCAACTCTAGGGACCAAGTTTAGGGATAAAGCTAGCAGGATGTAGGTAAGTCCAACAGATCGAGACAGTGCTAGGGAAAAACTTTACACTATGATGCTTGACCTCTACCTGAACTTGGACTATGCCTAGCAAACTGTTAAAAATTCCAGGGGTAGGTTAGGTTCTTGTTAGTTCATAATCTTCAGCATGACAAGGCTATTAAGTGACTGAGCTTGGATCAATATAAGACTGACAGGGTCAGGCAGAAGCTATGCATTCCTAACTTATAATTTTCTAAAAGATACTTAGAAGTTTGCAGGTCTTTGATCATAATTCTGGTTTAACTCTGATAATCAGCATTAGAATAAGGCAGTTTCATTGGTCCATTGGCTGCATCCTGTTATTGTTAACCAAAATCAAAGGACCGCTTGTAGTGAGATCTAAGGATCTGTCCTAGGCTGATCTCAATTGCTTGATAGGATTCAAAGACAGATCATGGTTCATCCATCCATACGAATGTAACTCTCTCAATAACTCCATGCAATATTAGTCCTTGCCATGGTTCTGCCTATATCCTTCAACCAGAATCTAGTCTCGGTTGGTTACAGAAGTTGCTTAAAACCTAACCTTATTTAAAATATAATAAAACTAATCATGAATTAAGGTAGCCTACTGCCAAGTAAGTCTTACAATTTCGTTCCGAGATCAACTCGCAAGACCTTGAAAGAACATGTATTAAAAGCTAATAGGGCCCGTAGATGGCCATTTTCCCTAAATCCAATATTGATAATTTCTAAAAGTTCTTCCAAAACCTTGGTTCTCACGCAATGAGCTCTAAGTGCAAACTGGTAGCATACCCTACTGTTTGACATTTAGAGAATCATAAGGGTCTAAGTGCAACCTTCGATTGTCTTAGACTCTGTGCATATGTGGAGCTGAGAAGACTTTTTGAAAACTAAAATTATCCAAAATTCTTCTAAAACCTCTTCAAAAAACCTTGGTTCTCACGCAATGAGCTCTAAGTGCAAACTGGTAGCATACCCTACTGTTTGACATTTAGAGAGTCATATGTGTCTAAGTGCAACCTTCGTTTGTCTTAGACTCTGTGCATATATGGAATTGAGAAGACTTTTAAAAACTAAAATTATCCAAAACTCTTCTAAAACTTCTTCAAAAACCTTGGTTCTCACGCAATGAGTTCTAAGTGCAAACTGGTAGCATACCCTACCGTTTGACATTTAGAGAGTCATATGAGTCTAAGTGCAACCTTCGTTTGTCTTAGACTCTGTGCATATGTGGAACTGAGAGGATGTTTAAAGGCTAAAATCCACCAAAACTCTTCTAAAAACTTCTTCCGAAACTTTGGTTCTCACGCAATGAACTCTAAGTGCGAACTGGTAGCATACCCTGCTGTTTGACATTTAGAGAGTCATATGAGTCTAAGTGCAACCCTCGTTTGTCTTAGACTCTGCATATGTGGAACTGAGGGCATATTTGAAAACCAAATAGCTCAAAATTCTTCTAAAAACTCTTCCAAACACCAGAACTACGTAGCCTTGAATTTCCCATTGCACCGGGGAATACGTAGGAGCAGGATCAAGTCCTGTCAGACTATTTTCATATAAACCTATTTATTTTTATTATATTTAAGGGATCAAACAAATTACAAAGAAAATCACATACTCAGTTTAAGGGTATCGTTTTTCGGAACGGACAAATAGGGTGCCTAACACCTTCCCTATTTTTTAACCGACTCCCGAACCTAGAATTTCATCCTCAAGTTAGGGTTTTTCCAAATGTTTTCCCTTAAAATAAAATTTGGTGGCGGCTCCACATACAATTAAATTCTCTTTTTAAAATTTCTAGCGAGTTCGTCGTCTCGTCGAAATTACGGTTGCGACAATTACGAAAATGCTTTCTTTTTCCAAACTCTCATCCTAGATTAGTTATACTTAAGGTAAGATTAAAATCACACAAGCATATACACTTAGGATGTAAATAGTTTAAGCCAATTTAGGATGAAAATAGTTTAAGCCAACCTAAATTTTAAATATTTATATCTAACATATTTAAAAACTTTAAAATTTAAATTTAGGCCTTTTACTTGTGATAGAATTTTATTTTAGTAATTAATGTCTGATTTGTTTTAAAGCCAACTAAGCTTAATGACCTGTTTAAAAGCTTATAATATAAAAAAATTAGTAAATAGACTTAAAGCTTATATAAATGATTGGTTAAATAAACTAGCAAGCTTATAATATAAAACAATTAGTAAATAAACTTAAAGCTTATATAAATGATTGGTTAAATAAACTAGCAAATTTAAAGTCTACAAGATAAAAAGATCAACAAATAGATCTAAAATCTCTTTTATCTATCTCTCTCTCTCTCTCTCTATATATATATATATATATATATATATATATATATATATATATATATACTAGTAGACCTACCCGTGCAAAGAAATTTTTAGTGATATTGAAAGATCAACAAAAACGATTAAATTTTTTTTTGACATTATCAAACATATATATATGTGTTATAAATATTTAACAAAAAATAACTATGATACGATAGGGAATATATAGAAGCAGGAAGCACAAATAAAGATGAGAATGTAAGGAACATAATAAGTAGTAGAAAAACCAAAGGAAAATATATTAAGTAATCGAAATATTATATAAATTTAAAATTATTTGGTGGGATGGATTGAGTTAAAGTAAATTATCAGGAAAAGATAACTAAATTGTTTATTTATCAACTGAAACATTAATAATTTCTGATTTTTTAGCAAAACATCCAAATGTGAGAGTGTCGCCTTCCTTGAATTCACATAATCCATAATATTCTGGCCACCCATTCGTTAGTTTGCCAATGAAGTCATTTGTCCCTGGTTTGTGTGTCTAGCTCATTTGAATGCTCATTGTGGTAACATTATCACATTCCAAATAGACATCATCAGGCATGTGGGGCAATGCTGCCCTTGTGAATGTTAGTGGCAAAGTCTATGAAGTGAAAACAAATCTGGTATAAGCAAATGAGAATAAAATAGGAATATGTCCCAAATATTAAATGACAATCAAAGTTATTATGGCGTACCAATTTATTATTCATTTGATATTTGTTGAGTTTCTTGGAAAACTAGAAGTCATAAGTAGGCGGTGTTGGAGAGCACGGGCCAAACATGCTTTCTAAGCGGAAGTCATCTAGCATTTGCATCACTTTCATGCTGGTAGATGAAAAATATCTTTTTTCTGTGGGGTACCTAATTTCTTTCAGTTTAAGATTAAATACATAGAGGAGGAAGTTACCATTGCCTGTGTATTTGAGTTCAAGTCATTCTCCATGCTTCAACTTAGGATAAATATCTTTCAAGGCCTCCTATCCTCCATTTATAACAATGCTTTGAATGCTCTTGATAACGTCAAACATGATTTTGGTGTTGGTTGGGTCTTTGAAGGTTATGACATTTGGGATATCATCCATGTAGATTTTGACAAATAGAGAAGGAAAATTTTCCAACATTTATTTAAAATAAGAGAACAAATGATGTTTCATATTATAAATATGTGATGTAAGTTGTGTAGGAAAACATTGTGCATATACTTACTTCATTTGAATCATACTGCATCCAGAAAGTTGTGCATTTAGTAGTCCTTAGTGTGCTGGATTGGCCATGTTCCATATCTACCAGAGTTGCAAAACAGTATAATTTATCTTAATGGTATATTCAAATCATTGGAAAGGAATCAGAGTGTAGTAGATGGAGATTCAAAATGTTGCAGATCTGTTATTTTAAAGGGAGGAAATCTTATTTTTGTATTGAATGTAAATCATTTGAAAAAAGGAAATCAATGTCATTAAGGAATCATATAGATGATGAGATGTGCAAAACCTATCCAGGAAAAAAGGCGGTAGGCAGAATATTTAAAAGGTATGCTACTAAAGCTAAATGTATATATAACATGATGCAGTGAGTAAAAAATAGTTGATATGATGTACATATGAGGCATGATAATGGAAGTACAGAACATGGAAACAGTGAGGAGCAATATAATTTCCAATATGTACAACATCATATTTGGTATGGACAAAGTTTTGAAGTTATGTTATAATAATATGGCCACCATATGTTATCCGTAATGAAACATTAACGTTGTATAAAATTAAGCAAATAAGGGTTGCGACAGAGACTATATGAGAACATGTATATACCATGCTTGATGCTTTTAAATAAGGATAGCATAACTGTGAACCTTCTAAAATATTGCAGCATATATATATATATATATATATATATATATATATATATATATTAAAATAGCAACAAACATAGAAGAAAGCAATGTTTTTTATTAACAACTTGTGTAATGATATGTTTTGGTATATGAAATCCTCGAATATTAGAAGAAGAGTTCATTATTTTGTGCTTTGATTTAGTAAAACCTGGAGGATGAATGTGTTGGATGCTCTTGAAGTTGTCAGAGTATGACAGGCTTCCATAGAATTTGGAGGATGGTGGAATGCAATTTCGTTATGTGGTCTGGTAATATTTGAAGGGTCAATGGAGGTTGTGATTTAGGGGCATATTAAATTCAATTCTGTAACTTACTCTGACGGTTGTGGAGTTGAGTTTGTACGGGAGACCTAATTGGGTATAACTATTTTATAAATAAATTTAGTGGTAACTAATGAATACTGTATTATAATAGCATTAATATGCCACCTGTAACAGATAGGACGTATAATATAGAAAAAAATATATGATTGTAAATGAGGAAATTTAATTTAAATTTAGTTTGATGCAAGTATTTATGCAGTTGGGGTAATTGGAAAGGTTCAAAATTTATTATTTGTCTGTTACAGGGTATCTACATTAGATTTGTAATCATTGAAAGCGAAGTTCAGATGCAAAATTGTAGATAGAAGGTTGGAACTGGAAAATTTGATTGGAATACTAAGGGATAGACATTCTTCTTTGTCAACATAGTCAGTTGGCTGGTCATTATAACGGATATCTGATATGCAAAATTCATATGCAATTAATATACATGGATTTCAAAGGTCGCTCAGTTAAGTTTATCAAATAATTACTGATGTCTCATTTTTTATCAAAATAAACCTTGCACTCTTAATGTATAGAATTTATTGATTGTATGAAATATTTAAAGCAAACAATGCAGTAAAAGCTTTTGAATTGGTTGGACTGTCAATGCGTTCAGATTTGATATATAACATTTGGTACTTATTCGAATAATGTGAATAATGGGCTTGTCCAGGACAGTTTAATAAGATCTTTTATAGTATTCAGAATTACACAGATTGAGAAGAAAAAATATAATTCATTCCTAAACATTTTTGAAAACTTCTTTGTACACTACATTAGATATCCTATTATGAAGGTAACCACGTTCATCTGTGATCAGTAATTTGAGTCATTTCTTCTGTGTTACTCTTGAAACAGCAACGTACAACTGGCCATGAGAGAAAAGTGATTTTGGAATATAAATTCCAACATGTGTTAGTGATTGACCTTGACTTTTGTTTATTGTCATTGCAAAACACAATGTAATAAGAAACTGTCTTCGTTGGAATTTGAAAGGAATCCTTGTATCAGATGGTGTGAGAGATAATCTAGGAATAAAGATTTTTGCACCAACATTGCTTCCTGAGATTACTTTTGCTTCCAAAATGCAGTTACCTAAATTTGTTATTACCAAACGGATGCCATTACACATTCTAGCTGTCTCGTCGATGTTCCTTAACAAAATTATTGGAACCCCAACCTTTAGATTAAGTTCAGGATTTGGTAAGCTAGAACAATTGATGTGTTGAGGAACTCTGACATATGAATGTCATTTGGTTGAATAGAATGTTCATTCATGTTTGATGGACTATCAAAGCTAAGGTATCTCCTGCACTCTCCTGGCGTTAGGTGTAGCATATAATCATTGATGATGTTCACAATCTCATTGGTTGGGGCCAATGCTGCTCGATTTTGGAAGAATGTTGGATCACCTGCATTTGCTAAGTAATTTGGGTACGTCTAATGAACGATGGAAGCGATTGGATCGTCACCTTCATGTATCAGGAATTCATCAGGAATATTTAGATCAATGGTGTCATCATTGTCCTTTCCAATGGTTCCGTCTCCAATGCTTAATATCCATTTTGAAAAAAGTTTTGAGCTCATTCTGTTCAGCCTAAATGCAGCCTGTCTGCAATCTCATATTTTTGGTCAATGTTAATACTTCACAGTATCTCCAAAGATATGATGAGTTAATTGTGGCAGCGACAACGTCTTGTCTTGAACATTTTGGAATAACTGATAGAATTTTCCTAAAATCACCACAAAAAACAATGACCTTTCCTACGAATGGTTTGTGAATGTTATCAGGATTTGAGAACCGTAATATATCCCTGAATGTTTTATCTATTGCTTCAAAACAATATTTGTGGGTTATAGAGGCTTAATCCCAAATGATTAGTTTTGCTTTCAGTATTAATTCTGCCAGAGAACTGCCTTGCTTTATGTTGAAAGTGGAATCTTCATCAACGTTGATTGGAATGCTGAACCTTGAATGTGCAGTCCTTCCACCAGGTAGTAACAAAGATGCAATTCCTTTGATGCTACAGTAAGAACGATATCTCCTTTTAACCTGATTGTAGCAGAAATAGACTTCCACAAATATGTTTTTCTTGCGCCTCCACATCCATAGAGGAAGAAAATTTTACCTTGACCAATGTGAATAGCATCCATTATTTTACAGTAGATGTTGTGCTACTCTTTTGTCATGGTTGATAAATATTGTATGTTGTCTCTGGCCAACTGTTCTTTATTATACTACAACTCATCCAATATAAGTCTATTATGGCACTCTGATATAACAGAAGCATCAGGTTGATGCATTCTTGGGTAGTCTGCTAAGCTTTTGTTGTTGCTCTGCAATAGTTTATGAATCTCATACAATGCTAGTTTTTCAATGTTTTCCTCCGTGAGATACAAATCTGTTGATAATGATTGAGTAAAGAACTGATGAAAATGATTTATGTAACAAAATACAGTGATAATACATTAAAGAATGACATAATATATACCTGGTGCTTGATATGTACGTCTTTGAATGTGTAGTATATCATCACTCAAATGTATGCGTGTTTTCTGCCATACATACTTAGGTCTCTCAAGCTGATTTGATAAAAGAAGTGTAACAAACAATCTTCTTAGAAAATATACGGTCCCCCACTGACTTGCTTGGTTTATAGCATCTACGTATTCCCTATCATCATCCAACAAACCCAATGTGTAGCAAGTCTTTTTAAACGTCAGATATATTTTTTTGTCCACTATTCGTATATCTTCATTTGATTGGGGACCTTTAACTTTATTTAAGAGAAGACGCAAGTAATACAGTTCACCACTGCCAGGAGGAACAAAATGCAGCCTACCAATTGGGAACCCTCTTTTCCTTATAGTCCATTCGTTATTATTTTGTTTCCAGACAAATTTTGTTGAAAATTCAGCATATGTTAATGTTTTTGCTTCTTCATATGTCTAATTAGCGCGTATCCATGCTAAAAGCTTAGTTGTTGAGTACAATGGGCGATTTGCAAGTTCTTGCCGACAATCATCATCCACCAAGATTACCAAATTTTTATCAAGAAAATGAAAAGATAGTCTCTCAACAGCTGGCTGACGAAAATGAATATCAAATGCTAATGTCCTCTAAACTGCCTCACATGATGATATATATATATCTATAGTTATAGTATAACTTAATCTCATCCTCAGTTTGATTATTGTGGGCAATGCCATTATTTTGGTAAAACACTTGTGATCTGATCATGGCCCTTATTTATATACTTAAACAAATACTTTATAAACCTTGACTGGTTGCACCACTCAACATTAATGTGTGCATTATACTTCAGCAGCAGATACTTATTATATGGAACAATGTATCTATTGTCAATCTGATGTTTACCTTTTTGAATTGTTTGACCATTGTCTCGTCTTTGATAAATTGGATAACCTTCGTTATCAATTGTTGTCCTTTCTACATATTTTTTAGGAAAATATCTGTTGTATCTTCCATTTTGCATGCATGGAGAGGTTTTGTTTTGTGGACCAGATGGACCATATACCATTAATCTTTGAACAATGTTAAAGAGAGCATTGTCAGTCTTCTTATCAAGTATTTTGGTAGTAATTATGTTGTTTATATCATCTGGTGTCACATACTTGTTTGTTGGATGCAAGAATATCAAAATATGAGCTTGTGGCAGTCCTCGTTTCTTGAATTCAATTGTGTAAAGAATTGTATGAAAGGAAAGTTATGCATTGTTAGATTCTATAATGTCGTTATAGTATGTGTGGGAATAATTATTTATATCTACATTGTTAACAATGATCAAGGACTGATGTATATAAGAGAAAGTATGTGTGTACCTGAAACAACTCTTCCAAATACATTTCCCTATTTGATTTCCATAATTAGGTGATCAAGCTTAACCTTAAAAACACGACCAAGCAAATCAGGTCTATCCTCTGTCCTCAATCCATTATGCTTTAATTTTCTCAAAATTTCAAGCCATCTCTGATTGCATGTAAACGTAATAAATAAGTTTGGATAACCTGTCCATCTGCATATTGCCATGGCATCTTGATAATTTTGGAACATGTACTGAGCACCACCAGTAAAATTTGAAGGTAAGACAATTCTTCTACCTAATCTAACAGGATTATTTTCATTTCTTAAAATAGCCTCAGATATTCCACTGTACAATTATGCCCTTAATTGTTTTTTATAAGTTCTGATATATGAAAGGCGTGAGCACTCTATCATAGTATAGGTGTCCACCAAGAACTGTTGAAACAGCCTTCGGGAAAGAAAGAGCACCGGACTCTCATTTTTTTCTTTCATGCAGCCTAAATGCAATAAACTCTCATTGATAATGACTTTCTACCTGCTTTTGGTTGTTCTCTACTCTGCATATCATCCACATTGGTTACACGTGTATGTTTGGCCAAGGGTATACTTTCAGAATAACCATCTTCACCTCGTGGAAAGAGAAGCGGATACTGAAGAGGAAGATATGCAGCATTCAATATTGATAGACGTTTAAGGGAATGGTTTTGACTCTCAACTATTACATCTCTTTCACATTCATTTGAATCTAAATCGCCAACAATAAGTGCTACAACCTTGGATGCCGTTGGCAAATTATATCTTCTACCATCCTTACCTTTCTTACCAATAATTTTGAGTTTAATTTTGTCCACGTTACCTGCATTTAATCTGTCTCTAGCCATTCTATATACTTTGGCATATGGGTTCATCTCATCAAGCATGTCTTTCAAATCTTCCACGATGGATGAATTTGGTGAAATATCATCATTGTTCATGCTACATAGATAGACAATGTAGCATTGATGGTATTAGTGTTGTTAATTGTAATGATAAGGATGGAAGTTACAATACTATTGAATAGAATGGGAAAGTAATACAACTCACCTTACTGCAGATATCCTGTTTGCAACTTCATTGGCTGTGTCATAAATGTACAACTGTAAAAATTTTGGTGCATCCATTGGCAAGGGTAGAAGGCTTCCTATTCGGTGATAATTTTCCCCACATAATACAAACATGGGAGGGTCATTTCCATCATTGACTGCTCTGTCTATTTTTTCATCCATTGATGTAAAGGAAAACATCATGTTGAATAACCTGATATTCTGAATGAAATGTTTGCTGCGATGATCATTATTGGATAAGAGGTTTAACAAAATGTCAAGGGGGTTCTTAAGGTTTGGTAATTTAACTTTTCCTTGTCCACATCATATTCCACATTTCGGGTTGGGGTTGTTGTACATCTTGTTTATCCGTTCAAGATACCATATTAATGCACCATAATATTAACACTAATGTGTTTGATCCCCAATGTCCTAATAACCTATTTAAATACAGTTATGTTTAACCAAACATGGTGAATTAATTGAGATAAGGAAATATCACATCTATTTATAAAGTTAACATGAGAACTTAATGTTCTGTAATAATTGAAGAAAGAACGAACAACTTGGATGCACTATGTAATTTAAATAGACCATGCAGTCATATATTCATGATGCATGTGGAAAGTATACTAAAAATCATGGATAACATTTCAATGTAATTTTTTATTTACCTGGATAGGAATCATCGTGACCAACTATAGGGGTATCAGGAACTTTTATGTTTAATGTGGGTTCAGGTATATTGAGGGGGTGGGAGGTTGTTCCCATGCAACATTTTATTCTACATTGAGCATATTATTTGATCCATATTGATGTGTGCGTCCTTGGATGGACAAATAAATCCCTGCATTAAATGTGTATTAGATGCATAGTTTGGTTAGCATTAAATGCAAATTTATATTAATAGAAACAAAAACCAATGATTACTTGTGGAAGTTCTAGAGCAAAAAACATCATGGATGTGGTTATTCATGATGCATGTAGAAAGTAGACTAAAAATCATGCATAACATTTCAATGAAAAATTTTATTAACCTACATGGGAATCATCGTGCAGAATTATGGGGGTATCAGGATCTTCTGCGTTTAATGTGGGTTCAAGTATATTAATGGGGGTGCTAAGTTATTCCGGTGCTACATTTTGTTCCACATTGAGCATATCATTTGGTGGAAATTGATGGGGGCATCCTTCAATGATAAAATTAATCCCTGCATTTTATGTGTATTAGATGGATACTTTGATTTGTATTAAAGGCAATTTCATATTTATAGAAACAAAAGTCATTGATTACCGGTGGGAGTTCCAAAGCAAAAACCATATGTTTGTCTCTCAATGTCTGGCTGTGGTGATGCATGAGATGAATCAATTTCATTACAGACATTCGGGGACGATTGGCAAAAATGTTCAGTTCCTTCGAATGGGCTATGTCTTTTATTTGATATATAATCATCTGCATGGAATAAAAGATTTTTTCATGATATTGACAATTCTTTGAGAATACCGGATATATTTGGATGTGGTTATTAACTTACTATATGCATGTTTCGATAAGGGAGGGTTGTCATAGATCCACTTCCGTGACGTTATATCAGTTGTGATAACATGGAAGGATTCAGTATTGAAATCTAAAAGTAGATTTATAATTTTTGATGTAACAGTGATATCTAATAGAATCACACAACACATGTCCATAATAAATGACATTTAAGTTAAGATATACATACCTGGGTGACAGTCAGTACCCACCAAGTTACTTTGAATATTAAAATTGTCATTTATTGTGGGAGGAGTTGATTGAATGTGGTTTTAAACATTGGTCCGCGACTTGAAAACATGCTCACCAGGTGTTATACATTTTTGTCTTCGTACGGATAAATTATGGATTGCAATGTTTGTTTTGCATTATACTGTCAATAAGCCATAATATAAATTTCAATGAACAACTTATATACTTTTCCAAAGATAGAAGAGTATATTTAACATACCATTACTGATGTCTGAGAATGGCCCAATAGTGGAAATGTGCTTCAATGGAGAATCGCGGTTCATCTTTTTAACTGGTTGGGATTGGAAGCTTAATATTGTGGGCAGGTCTACGTCGATTTGATCAACTGACTTCATTTTATCCTTACATAATTTAAACAAATTGTAAATAAGGTGAACATATGAAGGTTAATGTCATGGTTGTTTAACAATATTACATGAACTGCTGCATTCGAAGGGTGAAAGTATTGTATAGTGAAATATCAAATTATTTCTTACACATACCTGTCTCGCATAGGGCCTAGTGCAAATATTAACAATGAATTGTGGATTGTATCCTTACCCTATACATGGAATCCCTGAAATGATATCACCTATGGAGGGAACTGTATAAGTAGTTGACCTACCCATTAATAGAGTGAATCATCTCTAAAGATTGCAGTAATTAATGTTACATAATATTTTCTTGCTAAGTACATGATGACATGATGGATGACACAAATAACGATGGTTTCTCCATTTACCAATGACGAAGACACAGATGTGGGGTAACAATAATATATTTTATCTTGTACAAGTTTGCTGGTTGTCAATATCGACAACTATTACCATTACTACTAAAGCTAAATTTTGTTTTTGCTTTGTTCATTACAAATGTGTAGTTAGCTTCATTTGTAATGTTGTTAAAATATAAATATGAAACACAACTTCAATTATGTGGCCTTATATTGTATTATTTTCATCGTGCATATAATGATGACAAAAAAATATATTATGAAAAATAAATTCCTACATAAGAATACTTTTCATACTTGTAGAAGTAACTAAATATTATCCATATATTACCATGTCTGGGTTACATATATAATTACATTGAAATAAATAATCTATTTCTACACAACGTTATTGTCATAATCGGGGTCACGACGAACGACGAACAGAAAGTGTTTTGGGAAGAAGAAATTATTTTCAAGAAAAGTGAAGTCGCCACCAAAATTTTAATTTATTTTAAAAGGAAAAAAAAGTTGGAAAAACCCTTTGAAAAAAAGATTCTAAGTCCGGGAGTTGATTACGAATAAGGAAGGTATTAGCACCTTACTCGCTCATTCAAAAGAACGGTACCCTTTACTAAATTGTGTAACTAATTGATCCTAAATTTAAAAAAAATGACAAGGTCCAAGTGTACAACTAAATGATGCAGAAAAAAAACTAGACAATTAGACAATAGTGAATAAGTAGTACAAAATATATATATATATATATATATATTTACACATGAGAAAAAACAAATTAAATATGTACATAGAATAGCCTGACAGAAATCTAAATTCTGCTCCTACGTATTCTCGGGTGCGATGAGAAACTCAAGGCAACGTAGTTCTATAATTAATGGTTCAAAAATAAATTGCGGAGACTTTCAAGAAACGTTCAAATTGAAAATTATATTTTGGAGGAAATGAGTTTTGTAAAAGAAATAGGACAATTGAAAATATTTATTTTTAATTTTTTGAGTCCACACGTACACAAATTTAAGGCAAACGTAAGTTGCACTTAAACTCATACGATTCTTTAAATACGGTAAGATAGAGTAATCTATACATACGCCTCTAAAGTTTGTTGTGTGAGATTAAAATATTTAAATTAAATATATTAAATAATAAAGTTAAACTCAACTTATTTAAAAGAAAAGTTTAATAGTATTTTGAACCCACATATGCACAAAGTTTGAGACAAGTGTAGGTTGCACTTAAACACATATGACTCTTCAGACACGATAAGATAGAGTAATCTATACATATGCGTCTAAAGTTCATTACATGAGGTCTAAATTTGAAATATTTAAATTAAATATATAAAATGATAGATTTAAAGTTAATTTATTTAAAATAAAGTTTTTAGTAATATTTTGAACCCACATATGCATAAGATTTAATACAAACGTAGGTTGCACTTAAACTCATACGACTCTTCAAACGTGATAAGATAGAGTAATCTATAATATGCATCTAAAGTTCGTTGTGTGAGGTCTAAATTTAAAATATTTAAATTAAACATAAAATGATAACATTAAATTTAATTTATTTAAAAGAAAATTTTTAGCAATATTTTGAACCCACATATGCACAAGGTTTAATACAAACATAGGTTGCACTTAAACCTAAACGACTCTTCCAACGCGATAAGATAAAGTAATCTATACATATGCATCTAAAGTTCGTTGCATGAGGTCTAAATTTAAAATATTTAAATTAAATATAAAATGATAAATTTAAATTTAATTTATTTAAAAGAAAATTTTTAGCAATATTTTGAACCCACATATGCACAAAGTTTGATACAAACGTAGGTTGCACTTAAACCTGATTCTTCAAACATAATAAGATAGAGTAATCTATACATGTGTGTCTACAGTTTGTTACTTGAGATTTACAATTAAAGTATTTAAATTAAAATAATTTATTTAAATATATAAAAGAAAAATGAGAAAAAATAAACTATTTTCTTAGGTGTATTATTATCATATTTTAATTTAAAATTCAATAATAAATTATTCAAAACTTATTCTATAATCTATATATACATGAAGAAAAGTTTGGTTTCACTACCCTTTATTTTAAGATATAATAATAATAATTTTTAAAATATATACAAAAAATTATTTTATTATTTCTAGTTTAAAATTGAAAATAAGTTTTACAAGATTTGAGCAATAATAATAATAATAATAACAACAACAATAATAATAGTAATAATAATGATAAAATAAATAAAAATTCACATGTAATATAAAATTATTTTCTTTTTTAATAAAGGTAAAAAAAATTATTTGTTTTGGATCTATGTATAAAGTATATTAGAAAATATTTTTGTTGTAAATCTATTCTACAAAAATATTTGTTTTATTAAGAGGGAAATATATAATTTTATTGGGCTTATTTCTGTTTTGCATAGAAGAAATGCAATGGTTGAGAATTGAACTCAAGACTCTAAGAAGCTTATAGTAGTGCAACCACTAAACCAAACACCCTCAGGTTAGAATAAATGCCCACTAAATTTTACTTAATAACATTCGATGAAAAATAATATCACTTTAAAAAAAAACGAGTACCCCAAGATTTGAACCCATGCTCCGTAATAAGTCTTAGCCACGTCAACCGCTAAGCTAAGCTTATGCTTATGATTAATTGCTTCCTGATTTATTTAAGTATTATTTAAAAAATATGACCATGTCACTTATAAGCCAAAAGCCCTTAGAGGCAAATGTGCCTAAAATGAAAAGAGGCAAATTCAATCTTCTGATTTTAATTTTATTAGGGTTAAGGTTTAAGAGAGGCTAAGGGGAAGAAAGGAAATAGATAGTTGTCGTCATGGCTCTGGGGCGAGCGACATCGCTGCACCAAGAAGAGGATCACAGTTTAGGCCCTAGGAAGGGAGGAAGAGAGAGAGAGAGCTCCGACGAGAGAGAGAGGGTCTCTCTGCCATCGCTCGCGGGGTGGACGGAAAAGAAGGAGATGACGATGGCCGGAGATAGCAACGGTGAGGCATGGGGTTGAGTTTGCAGAAGCCGTAGATGGGAAAGGTGCGGCGCAGATTGCGCCTATAGAGGCCAAGAACAAACTCCAGCAGCGGTCACGGTCGGCTAAGGGTGAACGGCGACAAGTTTAAGGTAAGGAACAGAGTTATGTTTTTAGCTTTTAATATAAGCAAAAACCCTATGAATAAATCCTGATTTTTTAAAGGAAGAAGAAAAAATGTTTGGTTGATGAAATCAAAATCTCTTGTATAAACCTAATATTCTATGAAATAAATTTGGGATTTTGCTCTGATTTTCCTTAATTATAGGTGTATGTGAACATGTATGTACGTTGATTTGGATTTTTTCAGGAGCAAATTAAAAACATCACATTAAGCAAAGAATCAGGAGCTTAGGCACAAATTCTAGATGAAATCAAATTAAGCAAACATCACATTCAATAAAATTAAAAACATAACTTTAATAAAAGATGCAAACTGACCTGTGAGCAAAAGTATCAAACTAGATTTGATTTTTGTTTCAAGGATGTTTCCGACGAAGAAAAAAAATTTCAAAGGCCACCCCCTCCCAATTTTTAGGTTTTGTTTTATAACACAAAGTTGTCAAATTTCTATCAAACAAAGAGCTCTTTCCTTTCTGCATTTTTACATCACTATTTTGGGTAATCTGAGCTCTTAACTACAACCACCTAAACCTTTACCTCTACTACATTAGTGTGTTAAAGTGCTTTTTTGATTTCAGATTATGTTTTTACCAATTTGGGACACCTGTGGCCTTTGTTGGTTGTTGCTTTTGGTTTGCCTGTGCCCTGGAATCACTGTGCCCATTTGTTGTTTTCTGTTTAATTTTATTGTTGTAAAATTTGTAAACGAAAATGGGAAAAAAATGGTGGTATTCACAGTTATAACAGAACAATGTTATACTTTAAGTACTTGTACAATCAACCTGAGTAGATAATGACAAAGCTGAAATTGAGGAATATCCCCTTCGTGTAGCTGTTTGGAATGAATAAATTGATACCATACACTTGTGATATAAAACTCGTTGTACGAACCAGGTCTACATTTGATTGCGCACTTGTGAATTTTTCCATCTTCATCAACCACATCAATGTGTTGATTCACTACCATCTTTAAAGCACGGGCATACTTCGTTGGAATATACTGAAATATATAACACAGGTTATTAACAATCAGATATGTTACCAAATAATCATGCATCCTTTTAGCATTACCATTTTAAACATGTAAATCTGCTTATATGACATTATACCAAGGCTTGTGTCCTAGAAGCTTGGGAAGCAGTCAGTCTACATAAGAGGACCCACTTGGAGATAATTGTCATCATCAAAATCTTGATCATCACCTAATGTTGGTTGCAATGCAACAACATCCGGCAGTACAGGTTTGACCTCATCATCATCAACATGAAGCAAGTCAAAGTCATCACCCACAACAACAACATGCTCATGTATATCCATGACTGGGTGCTCATAACGAATCGGATAATCAATTTCAAAAAGGAACTGAATATAAATTCTGATTCTCAGCATATCCCAAAAAAAATCCAATGAAACTGTATTGTATGGGGCGTTTCCAAATGGTAGAAATCAATTAGAGACTGAAGTCCTTCCCTGATATAAGGTCCATTTTCGGACTCTTCAGCAACCACAGTGTGCAGGTTTCCCATTCTTTCAAAGACATGAATGTTGCCAGGGAACAGGTTATTCCGGAACTTCTCCCAAAAACGATTGCTTATTGGTATGTCACCCTATACCAAAAAGCTAAACATTACATGTATTTCGCAAATTAACAATATATGTGAAAGTTCTTCAAATACTTACAACTGTTGGACCAATAACCCCTTCAAAGTGATACCTCATTGACATTGGACTATCATGGGAATAAAAGTATGACAACAAACCTAAACAAATAACATGGCGATGAGGAAAGAGAAATAAAAGGAACAATAGCTTTGTATTGGCGGCTTGACTATTATAACTACCTTTCGAAAGCAAGTACCGATTCAGGAATAGGGCATCGGGGAACAAATGTTGCAACCTCCAATGCCTAAACAATAATCCAAAAGAGATCGATTAAAAATATCAGAGAAATGACGTTGGGTCTGTTTAATGCATGTGTTCATATCAGAGCAGGAATGGAAACTTGGCCATGAGGAGGACAGCGAAATAAAGGGAACAATAGCTTTATATTTAAGGCTTGACTATTATAACTACCTTTTCAAAGCATAGCACCGATCAGGAAACAGGAAAGCGAGGAACAAATGTTGCAACCTCTGGATCAGCCAAACGAAGATCGTAGAAGGGTTTCCAATGCCTGTAGAATAATACAAAAGAACTCGATTAAAAATATCAGAGAAACGACGTTATGGTAGGTTTTGTGTCAGTGTCTATTTAAAAGAATTTCAAATAAATAGACCTTATGAAAATTAATGAAAGCATATATAAAACTTACAAATGACCTATTGTGTCACATGAAGAATTCTCTTTCTTCCTATTCTTTTTTTTTTATATAATTTCTTTTAATATCTTTAAATTTTCATCATGCTAATCATAATTTTAGTTTCCTAATATTGACATTTGGAAATTTTGGTCATTATAATTTATCTTTTATAAATTTAATCCCTTAAATTTTTCAATTTCACGATTTTAGTCTCTTTGTTCTTTTTATCATCAAATAAGTAACAAAATAATACAATTGGATGAAAATTAGATAAACTAACTGTTTTTAGAAAAATTAATTTAAATTAATAGAAAATTAATGAAATTAGATGAAAAAATAAATATTTTCATGCAATAATCCATAGACTCTATTAAAAAAATTATCTAGTCTTATTAATTAACTATTAATTCAACTTAATTTTATTCTAAAAATAATTATTTTAACTTAATTTTTATCTAATATCATTATTTTATTATTTATTTAATAAATATTTAACAGGAAAACTAAAATTATAAATTTAGAAATTTTAAAAGATTAAAATTGTTAAAAATAATTTAAAAATATCATAATTATTAAATCTCAATATTAGAAAAACTACAACTGCATTAAACCATTCTTCTCTTTCTTTCTTTTTTAATTTATTTCAAGCCTTATTGATGTAAATTGTATGTTATATTATAGTTAGCTAAAATTTAAGGATTTTATCCTGAATTTATATAAGTAGTTAACTTGCTTTTATATCTTGAGATTAGGATAGATTTTATAAGATTTTATCTGTCTTTTATTAGAATAAGTAAGTATGTTACTTTATCTTTTTAGATTTGATTAGACTTGATTAGATTTAGTTAGTTGTTGATTATGATTGAACATTATTTGTTTATATATAGATTCTTTCATTGTAAAATAAATAATTTTGGCATTTGAATAACAACAATTTCTTTTCCTCTTTGTTCTTAATCACCTACCCTGTGATTTTGGGAAATTGTATATATGGTGATCGTTTGATAATCAGCAATTTTTAATTAAAGTTGTTAAAATTTAGTTTTGTAACAAAATGGAAGATGACCTGGGCTTAGAAATATTTTTTATACACATTGAGGAAAAAATTACTGAAAAGTTTAGTATATTGATACAATAACATATAAATTTAACACTGAAAAAAAAACCGAAGAAAGTTTATTCAAACAGCTTTTTTCCTGGTCCGAAATATGTCCAATATATGTATAATTTTAATTTTTCTGTAAATTAAGTAATACAACACTTGAGGAAAAAACAGTGGGTGATTTGGGATATTTTCTGTAAAAATTGTTAAAAATAAGAAATAAATAAAAAAGTATGTATTCTATCCCTTCCTTTTTATCTTCAGGAAAAATATTATAAAAATTATTTCTATTTATCTCTTTAATTTAATTTTTTAAAAATATTAATTTATATATATATATATATATCCTTATATTTATAAAATATAATAAATAAAAATAAAAATAAAATTTATATATAAAAAATAAATTAGAAAAGTAAAAAAAATTAATCATAGTAATTATATTTCCTAATATTTAGGCAATTTTTTTAACATATAAAAAGACAAAGGAAATAAATTTTTATAATTATTGATAAAATAAAATAAACATTTTCTTAAACGACATATATGTCTTATCTCATGATATGAGGTTGTCTTTAATAAAAGGTCATGGGAACTGCCTAGGGATACACAAATCATGCTCCACTGGGTGGATTACTGGATTTCAAAGGCTGGATGGAAAATAGGAATAGGATAATCCTCAATTATGTAAAAATCAACATGTTGGGTAGCCATGCAAATTAATTAATTACTTGATTGAACCAAATTATAAGTTTGGAATAAGAGAAGAGAAAGGGAGTCAAGTGAATGAGGAGGGGTCCCCCAACCCACTAATCAGGCATGTTAATTTAATTAGTTCGTTGATAGGAAAATCTAATGGGAATATTATTGATAGAGATCAACCACAAAAGATCCAATGCAACTTCCTTTTTGACTGACAAAAGAGTAGTAGTTCACCAAATTCTTTTCCAAAACAATTGCTTTTGGCAACATTTCTCTCCATTTCAAAACAAATATTTTTAATTATTGCCATAAAACATCGATAGATATAGATTCCAAGGCCCACTTAAAATCCAATAGAACATCGGCCAGTTACAAAATTAATTAACCTCAATATATTAAATTAAAATATTTCTTAATTTTTATATATTAAATTAATTTTTTGTTTTAAAATCAATTTTTAATTTTTCTTAATTTTAAGAATTTCATCTTTAATTTTTGTAATATAATATAATATTTATTAATAATAATAATAAATATTTTTATTTATAAATTTTATATAAATTTAAAAATACTCGTACAATTTACGGACAATATATTAGTGTGTTTAATTTCTATTTATCCATTTTTTATCTATATAATATAATATTACCATGGCCTAAGTGTTGATTCCATAGAAAAGGAGTGATAAAGAGGCAGTTTCATATCTAAAATGGAATTAATTTTATGTACAAAAGGTATGTATATGCCTGGAAAACAAATAAAAATACTATTACTATGGGTTTTTTTTTATCTTCTCTAATATTTTTTATTTCCAAAAAATCATTACAATAATAAATAGTAGAGTATTCTAAGTGATTTGCATTTATCATTTTTACTAATATATAGACAGAGAAAGAATCGGATGAGCATATTTAATTATAATTAGAATAAAAATGATAATCGTAAATTATATAATTATACTTAAATGATTAATATTACAAGTTATATGCATAATTATTTAAAAAAATTACACGCATTTTTTAATTTTAATTATTTACATAAGATACAATAGTTTATAATAATAATTGTCAGGTTTCATTATAATTAAATATATTAGTTTGCCGTATAACCAAGTTATATAGCTATATATATACTTTATAACTGCTTTGAATATATATATATATATATATATATATATATATATATATATATATATATATATATATATATATTCGATCGGATGTTGAAAATAGTCAAACACATATAAATCTTTCATTAAAATTCAATCATAATATCATATCAACAATCATATTCTCAGCAAACCAAAATTAATATTTAAGCAAAGCAAGTTTAATAAGTACAAATATATACTTACGTAAAATCGACATGATATCCTTTTGCAGCAGAAGCGTCTTCTTCATCAATCAATAACATGCTGCTCTATGTTTGATGATCACCAATTGAAAGTATTGTTCAATTAATCCTAACCCACAAGCTGACATCCTCATCCGTCTTTAACCAAAATTTACGTTTCCTTAATTTTCATAGACGGTAAGTTACGCAAGTTCAAATACTAGTGTATATCAACCCTTTAAGGATTTCATTTTCAATATAGAATAAATTTGTACATTAATCTTTTAAGATTAGCACATTTTTAAACATTAGTCATTGACACATTGCATTTTTAGTTATTAAAAAAATTCATAGAATGTGTTTGAATGACGGAATCAAAATCTTAGTTTAAACTTTTAATTTACTTTCTATTCTGTCATACATAAAATTGTTTCAGAATCATAAACTGTTTCTAGATAATAACGCATAAGATTAGAGTTTTAAATCACGTACACACCCATACATAAATATATATAATTTAACAATTTTTATAAAATATAAGATACAAAAATTCTATTATTAAATAATATAAAAATATTTTTATGATTATGTATATTAATTTTAAATAATTTACATATTTAAAAATATATTATTTAATTATTAATATTTTTTATATATTTAAATAATATATTTATGGTTAAAATAAATTTATGTAATTAAATATTTATTAATTTTATTTAATAAAAAATTTTATACACATAAGATGTGTTTGGTAAAATTAACAGATAAATTAGTTAAAAATATAAAAAATAAATAAAAATCAAAATTTAATAATTTACTAATTAAATTAAAAATATTTGATAAAATTAACTAATAAATATAATATAATAAATAAATATATGATCAAATAATAAATTAAAATATGAAAATATTATATATTTTTAAGAAAAATATATTAAAAATTAATTAAATAAAAAAAATTATTTTTAATTTTTACATAAATTTTAAATAAAATTTTTTTAAATTTTTTTTATAATTTATTTTTTATCAAACGATTCAATATTTTTTAATAAAATAAAATAAATAATAATATTAAAATAGTAATTTAAAATATATTTTATGATAATATAGAGATCTATCAAAATTAGTATATTATTATAAATGATTTAAATAATATTAAATTTTATATTAAAAATAATTATTTATTTAATTAATTTTTAAAACATTTATTATTAAAAAATATTTCATACTTATTATGTTTTAATTTATTGTTTAACTATATTTTTATTTATTATTTTATATTTATTAACTAGTTTAATACTAGTTTTATCAAATATTTTTAATTTAATTGATAATTTATCAGATTTTATTTAATTTTTTTAATTTTAAATTTTTATCTTTCAACTTTTAAGCATTTTTAACTAATTTATTTGCTTGTTTTATCAAATAAATTCTAAGAATAAAAATGAACAGAATATTTCAGAAGCTGAAAAATATAAAAATAATTTGAAATAAATTTTCTAAAAATACTAGTAATTATCTAAAAATGTTAGTAATTATTAAAATAAGCTATTATAGTTAAAATATTTTAACAAAATTTTAACAAGTAATTTAAATTTTTAGCTGGTTGAAATATTTTATCAAATACACTTATAATTTATTTAATTAATTTTTAAATCAACAATTATTTTTAATATAAAATTTAGTATTTATAAATAAAACTAATTATATAATTTAAATCCAATAATATAACAATTTAAATTTCATATTCTTTTTTAATTTTATGTTGAGGGTAACTATATTTTCAATTTTTTAAAAGATTTTTTAATACACATAATGTTTATTAGCCCATTGTTTGAATTGAGGAAAATTCTGGAGAAATAGATGAATTTTGTTTCTTTTTTATTTATTTGTATTTATCTTAGATAAAATGAAGGAATTAATTATTGAGAAAAATAATTTTTCACCTCATTATTCATTAAAATGGGAAGAATTTTTTATTTTAAATTGTTAAAATTATTAACTATTTTTTAAAAAATTAAAAATTATATTATTAAAAAAGAGTAAGAAATAATTTTTTTTATTTTTTTCATTCCTCCAAATAATATAAATAAATTTTTTTATTTTTTTATATTTTTATCATTTTAAATAATTTATTTTATTATATTTTTACTTTATTTTTTATCCTTTTATTTTTATTTTTCTATTTTTTATTTTCTAAATTATAAAAAAAATAAGTCAATATTATTTCTCCCCCATATAATAATTATTAACTCAATATTATTTGTACAATGCAATATACAAATATAAATATAGATGTATCATATACATTTGTATAAATTAGTACAACACTTCAAATTTAAAATAGTACAATTAGTTTTTTAATTTAATAAATACTAGTGGGTTGATATTACATAACCTTTACTTATTAATTCTACATAATTCCTGAGTTATGTTATGTATGAATCTATTAAGTTTTCTATGATTTTTTAAAACTTTTTTATTTTTACTTTTATTTAAAAAGTGATATTTTACTTTTTATTTTTCATATTTTATTATGAAAAGAAACAGTAAAAATACAAAAAAAATTATTTTTAATACAATTTTAAAAATAAAAAATATTTTGGGACTAAATTCTGAACGAGTTGTGTCAGTGTGAAAGTTTGTGACACAAATCTCCCAAAATTACTATTCTACTGTTACATTCCCAGAAACCATTTTAAAAAGTGTTGAGGGACACCCAAACCAGAGAGAGAGAGAGAGAGAGAGAGAGTATTATAAGAGAAGAGAAAGCAAAGGGGAAACGAACATCTCTCTCACTCTGGTGACTGTCACAAATAAACCACAGTTGACTGCACATTTCTTCTTTTGCCAATTGGCTTTGGTTTCTTTCTTAAAGGGTGGAGTTGCAGCAACCAAAGGCAAAGCTAAGCTTACCATCAGGTGTACCCTGTACGTTTTGTCAGATCTCAATTCTCCAACTCCAACAATTCAGCTCCACCCTCCACCCTCCATCATCCATCATCCCAATTCCCAACCCCCTTTTTTCCCATTATTTAATACTAATAACCCCCAAGCACCACAATAACTGCTTCTTCCCTTACTTCCTGCCTCGGTTTTGCATGCATTATTCCTACCTTCTGCATTTAACACCCTTCACTCATAATAGGTCTGGGGTACCACATAAAGTCCACAAAAGCCTCTGCCATTCAGGAGTATAAAATTCCAGTTTCTATTCAGTCATTAATCAAGCCGCAAGAACTGCCCCGTAAGGTGGCGCTGTTCTGTTGTTTTCTCTTTTTCCTCGTTTCACTGCCTAAGATAAACGAGATAAGCACGCTATTTTGGAAACACTTACAAGGAACCTCCCCTTATTTGCTCCCTCTCTCTGCTTTCCACTACCTTCTCTGTTAATGTTATAAATCCTTTCATCACATACCAACTTTCTCTTCTTGTTCTTTTCTTATATAATTTTGTGGTATCTTTCAAACTCCAAAGTTTCTTCTCTTGTCCCTTTCTCTAGTTTAGTTTAACTCCTAACTCGGTGTTTGTTTTTATCTGTATGTGCGTGTTTTTGTGTGTGTTTTTCCTGAAACAAAAGGAGAAATAAAAGATGTTACCTCTGAAGCAAGCTGAAGAAGCCATGATGTCAAGCCTCACACAGACGACTGAGCGTGATGAGGGAGAGGAAGTGAAAGGGGAGAGCTCACATTTTAGCTTAAAAAATCTTCTTTGGCATGGTGGTTCTGCCTATGATGCTTGGTTCAGCTGTGCCTCTAATCAGGTAACAAGATATGAGTCCAGAAATGCTATTCATGATGTGAGTTTAGTAAGAAAGTTTAATTTTCTCTTTGGTGGTTTTTGTTTCTGTGCAGGTTGCGCAGGTTCTGTTAACTCTGCCTTACTCTTTCTCTCAGCTGGGAATGCTTTCAGGCATCATATTCCAAGTCTTCTATGGCCTTCTGGGTAGTTGGACTGCTTATTTAATTAGCATTCTGTACATTGAGTACAGAAGCCGGAAAGAGAAAGAGAATGTCAGCTTCAAAAACCATGTCATTCAGGTTACATATGCAAGGAACCTACACAACAATTCTAGATTTCTTTTTCCTTTGTTTATCACCTCATATACATTATCATTTTGAGTCAGAATATGGAAAAAGGTTCATGCTTTGATTTCAAAATTTCAGTGGTTTGAAGTGTTGGAAGGCCTACTGGGTCCATATTGGAAAGCTGTTGGATTGGCCTTCAACTGCACTTTTCTCCTCTTTGGATCTGTTATCCAGCTTATAGCTTGTGCAAGGTCTCAATTTCCTCTGATTAATTTATGACTGTATACATTTGATTTACTTAATTGTTTTGCTTTTGGGTTTTAACTATTGTGCAGCAACATATACTACATAAATGACCATTTGGACAAGAGAACATGGACCTACATTTTTGGAGCTTGTTGTGCCACCACAGTGTTCATTCCATCATTCCACAACTATAGAATGTGGTCTTTCCTTGGCCTTGGCATGACCACCTACACTGCTTGGTATTTGACCATTGCAGCCTTTGTTCATGGGCAGGTAAGCAATACCAACTAATTGTCTTTATTTTTCTCTAGTGGGGTTTCTCTTTTGAAATTGTTTTATGTAAAGTCCAAAGTTTTATTAAAAACGGTTTTTCACCTGTAGGTTGAAAATGTGACGCATTCGGGCCCAAACAAGCTGGTTTTGTATTTCACAGGCGCCACAAACATACTATACACTTTCGGCGGGCACGCCGTCACAGTGTATGCCCTTTTTTAATATTTTGCTTATTAAGTTGGACAAAACAATCATGACATTGTTCTTTATTGTCTAGGACAGGCATATAAAATAATTGGAGAATTTCATTGCACAGTCCCTTTCCTTCAATTGCAGCTTTATCCTGCATTCTAATGACTCTTGGAAATAAGACAAACATCATATCTGCCACTTTTGAACAACCATTATGTTAGTGTCTTGCCTTCCAGTTATACTCTGTCATTAGCAATAAAAAATTGTAAACCCGGGTGGATTTTTTTATTCTATTTTTTAATGTGAAACTCTGTTTGCTTGTTATGTTTAGACTTTTTTTGTTTTTTTAGCTCGATGGCTTTGGTCAATTTGATAAATTGTTATTATCTATAAAATGAGTAGTGACATTTTACCCGTGATATGTGCTGGTTATTTCCTATTTTACTTCCCCTCAAGTGAAATTGAAAAGTAATGCTAGACACACAAAAGTTAGAACATAAATTCATACATTAATTATGTTTGTTTGTCCCTCTAGCATTATCCATAAGGAATGCCCAACTCGATAAATGATGCCAAGAAACGTGTGTTTACTGTTTGGAATTAAAATGCACAATTCTTGATCTAACTTTAAAATTCTCAAATGGGCAGCTTCTTTCTTTCTAATATAATTCATACTTTTTGTCCAAAAGACACTTAAGTTGAAAAGGAAAAAAAAAAAAATTAG
The DNA here is from genome assembly GCA_037954105.1 of Canavalia gladiata. Taxonomy (NCBI): domain Eukaryota; kingdom Viridiplantae; phylum Streptophyta; class Magnoliopsida; order Fabales; family Fabaceae; genus Canavalia; species Canavalia gladiata. The sequence goes on from CM075668.1 coordinate 15,167,777, forward strand.
GGTACATTGGTACAAAACAGCGCAATACTTTTCTATCTATTTGGATATATGCAGTCTCACAAATTCCATTTCATTTTTTTAAGGGATCTGATTTTGACAATGAAGTATAAATATGTATATGGGTCATTTGGAGATTTAAGTTGCAGTATACACTAAGAGGGACCAATATGATATGTGTATTGCAGGGAAATCATGCATGCAATGTGGAAGCCTCAGAAGTTCAAATATATATATCTTTATGCAACTCTTTATGTGTTCAGCCTCACTCTACCATCAGCTAGTGCCGTTTACTGGGCCTTTGGTGACCAACTCCTGGATCATTCCAATGCCTTTTCTCTCCTTCCCCGCTCTGGCTGGCGTGACACTGGTGTCATCCTAATGCTCATTCACCAGGTCCCTAATTGCTAAATAATAGATATACCAATTACTAAAATAGCACCTATATTAAATAGTAAATAATATACTAATTACTAATAACAAAAAACTGCCTGAGTAATGAAGTATATGAATGTGTAGCTTTAGGTTGTTAGTTACTAAATGATCTTTTGCTACGTAACTGACAGTTCATCACCTTCGGGTTTGCTTGTACGCCATTGTATTTCGTGTGGGAGAAAGTGATAGGAATGCATGACACAAAGAGCATATGTTTAAGGGCTGTAGCCAGGTTACCTGTGGTAGTACCAATATGGTTTTTGGCTATTATTTTCCCTTTCTTTGGGCCCATCAATTCAGCTGTGGGGGCCCTTTTGGTCAGCTTCACCGTTTACATCATCCCTGCTTCTGCCCATATGCTCACCTACAAGTCTGCCTCCGCAAGACAGGTAAATGGTCCAATCCAATATCTCCACTTCTTATCTTAATATCTACCTTTGTTTCTATTTTCTACCTTTCCTTTTTCTCTTCTAACATTTGCTTATAGCAGTCAACCTTTGAGGCATGTTTATTTTGGTTTCCAATTGCTAATAAAGTTACTCACCCTCACATTGAGCATTATGGGCCGTTAAGGTGTACATATTTGAGGATATGATTCCAGTTTTGTGATTTAACCTGGAAGTGACTTCTTATGTCCCAGGCAGTGCAAGTCTTAGTCCCACAAGTTATAGTAATTATTAGAATTTGGAAATTTATGAGACAAGATGAAGTTGGTGCCATTTCTTTGTCAATTGTCATTTAGTCATATGCTATAGTGATATTACCATTGGTACTGTGCTAACCACATATTAACAATAAACTGGGCCATGACCAACCAGCCCAACCTAACATCCTTAACTCATCCTACACAGTACTCACCTTACAAGTACTATTACTAAATTATTACTTAGTTATTACTGTTGGGAGCTGACACTACTTACTTCTGGCGTATGAACAGTTCAAAACACCAACACAAGTAGTAGTCAATTACAAAGCTCATTTTCTAATAATGGTTATTTATCTTGGCCTTGTAAACAGAATGCCGCAGAGAAATTGCCCTTTTTTATCCCTAATTGGACGGTGATGTACGTGGTGAATGCATTTGTGGTGGTGTGGGTTCTGGTGGTGGGCTTTGGATTTGGAGGGTGGGCCAGCATGACTAACTTCATCAAACAGGTTGACACATTCGGATTATTTGCCAAGTGCTACCAGTGCCCGCCGAAAGTTCTAGCCTCTAACCACACCTTGCATCACTGAAAATTATGTTCGTTAATTTGTATGTAGGGTGGCATCAGCATCCCTCCATTGCGTGGTGCATGCTGTATTATCCCTATTTTTTTATTTTTCTGGTTATTCTCCATATAGACTCATTATTGTGAATGCTCAATGTTCCCTTATGTAGCAAGGCAATATTGTTTTTTAATCATTTTGGTTCATCATAAACATCACTATAGCTACTAGCTAGCCTAGCTAGGGATTTTGATGTTTGGCATAAAGCGACATCAAGTAAAGCCTACACAAGTTTCTATTATAGCTTCAATTTTTAATAAGACTATGCAATAATTTTTCGCCTAATCATGTTCATCATTATAGCTATTAACATTAGGCCATAGTGTTCTGCATGATTTTGAGTGGAACCTGTGGGATTCTGATTGCTCGTGCTATGTCTATTTTCATCAAATAGACTTTTTCGGCGATAAGCAGCAAAATCTAACAAGGACATCACGCATGGGGTAGTGCGGAAGTGAGTTGTATGATTAGGAGAAAAGGTATGTATCAATTCAATTATAAGTAAATTTTATTAAGGGAGAATAATATCGTTTTACACCATGTTTGGAAGGAGTTAATTTATGAGTTGTACTTTTCAGAGAAAGATATGTAATCGATTTTTAAGTAAATTTTGTTAGAGGAGGATAATTTCGTTTAACTCCATGATTTAAGGAACTTCATTAATTCTTGATAAGTTAATTATGTAAAGAGAAGCTATGTTTGAAGGGAGTCTTTTTAGAACGGTCGTGTCCATTCGTGGCATGGACTTGTAGCTGTCTCATCAACTTATTTTTGTAAGAAAAGTTTTAAAAATATTCAGTAAAGGCATTGCCAAACCCCACCTCTCTCTCATCTCTTTTCAAAACTATTTTAGGGGATTGTAGTGACGGAATCTGTATCACATGGGTAGCATGTCATGTCATATATCAGGAACTCATAACGGTATTACCATGATTAACAAGCTAAAACGAAACTGTGAAACTCACTTCTTTACTTGCTTTTTGTTTATTTCTTTATTTATTATTCCTTCATTCATATGAGGCCATTATCAGTGTGTCCTAGATTGGTTAGTTTCGTATTGTTGATTAGTCAAACTTTAATCTCATCCGTTACAGGTTACATATTAATAGAATTAACACTATTTCTATTTTAATAAATTTTGATATTTATTTTTTTATTATATTATATATCATATCATATTATTTTTTTATTATTTATATCTCTTATTTTTCTATCTTATTTGATTTGAAAAGATTGAGAATTGGAAGAATAATAATTTAAAATTGTACATGGACGTGATTAATCTTAAATTTAGTATTCTACTCTCGCGTTTATTTTTATTGGCTCGATCTTAGTATTATTATAAAAAATTTCTTTAAAATGTCTTTTTTTAGGCAAGAAAAGGATTTAATTCATTTTATTTAACTCAAATTAAGTAGAATTACTAAAAATATTAAAACCAAATTTTTGCGTAATTGCATCAATGATATTGAAACAAATAATTGAATAATATTTTAAAAACATTTTACATCAAAAGTGTAATTCAATTAAATTCATATTAAAATTCAAGAGTATTAAATTAAACTAATCTTTATTAATTAAACATTTATAGTTTTAATCAAACGTTAAAACTGATGTCGCGTCTTTTGTTTTGAAATATAAAATCGTAAAAAGGTTATAACATTAAGAGATATATTATTCTTACAACATATTTTTATAATATTTTATTTTATGTTTTTTATATATTTATTTCTTTTTATTATATAAAATTATATTTTTAATGTTGTAAGAATATAATTTTTCTAAAATTAATTGGAAATAGTAAAATGCATCATTTGATTCACAATGAAAGATTAGAGTCCTTTTTCTAATTTTTTATTTGTTCAAAAATAGAAAAATATAAATATTTGAAAATATTGTTAATTTTTTAAAAATATTTATATATTTTTCTAATGTATTTTTTTTAAACTTTGCTCTATTTTTTCTTTTTTATTACAATTTTATTTTATTTTTTATATGAAAATAGTGAAAATATTAGGTACAACAACTTATTATAGTTTATAATAATTATATAAATATAAAATTATATATATATAATATTAGTATTTATTTAATTATATAATATAAAATTAAAATAAACAAATAAATAGAAATAATTTTTTTTACATAATAAAAAAGAATTGAGAAAATATTATTTATGGCAAGTTTGTTTTATTCTTACAAGTATTACACGAATCCTAAAACAAATTAAGTAACATGATTTCTTAAACAAATTATGCTAACACCTCTCCTTGTGTAAACTTAAAAAATTATCTTTAATTAATTTCTTTTTCTTTTAACATTGGTACTCTTATAAAAAATTGGCCTCTTAACTTAATAAAATAATATAGCACGTATCCCTTGTTTATGATTTTTCCTAGTTACCCTTCCCATAACAAAGTATGTTGTTTAATATTCTAAATTTTTCATAAAATATAAATAAAATGAAAAATATTATCAAACAAAAATACCATCACGTATCAAAGGTTGTATTCTTCCTAACTTAAATCCTATCAATTCAATTTAGAAAAGGCTAAATTTCATTGGAAGATAAAAAAAAAATTTAAAAAAAAAGTAAAGTAAAAAAAGGTAAACAAATAAGCGTGGAGAAGATCACACACATTTTATCCAAAAAATTTGAAAATTTTTGTTCTTTTAAATTTCAATTTTGAGGATTAGTTAAAAAAATTTGATATAAAATATGATCAATTAGTATAATCAACATAAAAATTATTTCTATTTAAAATGTATTCACCAACATTAATAATATTATTGTATCCTCTTATTGCATTTCACTTAATATTGTTCAATACCATATCTACATTTTCATTTTGATTAACCATATAAAAAAGAAATTGATTACCCTTATGATCTAATTAAACATTATGATTTTGACAAAAGTTATGATCCTGATCTAAATTATTTTCTTGATTTGTATTATTAAGTGATGTTGTGGACATCCTTATGTGTTAGTGTGGAACACGCGAAAAACATCCACAATACATCTTATCTACATGGCAAGAAGTTTACAATTTTTTTAATGGCTTCTAAAACAGGGTTAAATACCAAAGTCATTTGTTGTGAAAGCATATTAACCATATCATGATTAATTTCATCCATTTGTTGTCTAAAGGATTGCAAGACATTATTGATGATAGACATTGTAGGTATTTGATCCCTTGACATAACATGGAAGTAGATGGTCTCGGACTTGATGGTGTTATCCTAACAACATTAGAATTGTTCTAGGTTGCAGGGATAAACCCAAGTGATAGACCATATGGGAGATTTACAGGATTACTAATTACCCTTTGAATCTAATCTTGACTAGACTGGTGGTCTATGTAACTATTATAAGAGAATTAGGGATAGGATTTGAGTTTGTTACTATTGATGGATTTAAAACAGTATTTGATTTTCCTCTTTTAGTACCCATGTTGCCAATTTGAGAATTTTCTAAATTTGAATTGGCAGGATTATTATTAGATTTTTTTGGTTTTGGATTGAAGAAACATGATTTTTATTCTTATTAATCATGATTATTATTGCACTTCTCAAAAGCATGCACCATTTAAAAATTTATTAACTCAAGATACAAGGGTTCCACCAAGTGTGTCAATTTGTTTATGTAAAAAACCAATTTTTAACTCAAGTAATGGATTCATATGTACAAAACTAGATTTCAACTCTAGTTATGGCTTCACATACTTATTCAAAAATGATTTGGGATTGGATTGATACTCTCAAATCATGGGTTGTGATTATTTGCTAATAGAAAACATCAAAATTTAAAATAAAAATATGATAATGAAAGGCATATAAGTTAGATTATTTATACTCACAAGATCCTTCTCGAGAACTTTCTATTTGACTTACGTGATGTGATATTAGTTGTAAGAAAAGATCAAATAAATGCTAGAGATAATCCAAAAAATGTATATATTGCTTTTGACATATCTTTACAAAATGAAAGTAAGTCTATTTATAAGCTTTGTTTATAACGTAACTATCCTAATAGCTCTTTTTTCTAAACCCAACACGTGTAATAAAAAATAACTAGTAAACGTACAAATGACGTGTACCTTGTAACACCTTTAAATTATGGTTCTTATAAAATTTTAGTTTAGTCTTTATAATTAGAGTTTTTTTTCTTTTTCTAGCAACAACTCAAAAGTTTTAGAAATTAATAGAATTACCTTATACCAATTTTATTAGTATATTTCATAAGATTTCATATAAATTTTAAGCCTATAAAAAAAAATCTTCAAAAGTTACCTATTTGATAATTTCATGTATGTTTAGTACGAAAGAAATGTGAAATTTTTATAAATGAAAGGAGAGAGAATTGGAAGTAGCTTATTTTCAAAAAATTACTTATATTAATTTTTATAAATTTATATAAATTTATTTTTAGAAAATAATACTTCAAAAATAGTCCATTCAAAGTTGATTATGACTTATAAACACTAATGAAGATTTTATAGAAAATGAGTTAGGAAAACTCTGAAAAAATTATTATAGCATATAAATAATTTTATATTAATTAAAATATTTTCTAGAATTTATCTCATAGTATTTCAATTTTTTCAAAAATAAAGAACTTAATTGAATCTGAAATGTACATAAACTTTGTTTTTTCTTCCAGATTATTTTTCAGATAAGTTTTTATGAAAATTACTCATCCTAAATGATTTTTTGACATTTTTAAAATGATCCAAAACTTTCTCCTTTATCAAATACACGAATTTGATCGAACCGAAACCGAATAACTTAAAATATTTAATTATATAAAAGGGATGATAGGTCGTCTTCTTCACTCAGAGAAAACAAATCACAAAAAACCATTGTCCCTCGTTCATAAACATCAAATTCAAATTTCTTTCAATTCGTCCGATCGTTTTCAAATTCAACTTAGGGTTAACTTCATCTAATGGAACGTTTAAGCACCAATTTTTCTTGAAAATTTTCATATTTTTCTATCATTCCCTCTTGTTGGATCAAATATTTTATGTGGGGAGAAATATTAAATTTTCCTCCAATTCTTTACTCTAATTGGTTCAATACTAACCTATGTTAGTAATTCTTGCTATGGATTGTTTAGGAGCATGCTTGGAAGTAAGATTTTTGAATTTATCCCTCTGCATACCTCAAGGTATTTCGACTAATTGAGAAAGGTAAAGGGGTAGAATTTGTTCTTGTACTTGTGAAATTTAAGGGTAGAATTTGAATTCTCCTAACTCAATTTAGGTTTATTCGGTTAAAATTGGCCAAAATCTTAGGGGAATATACCATGGGAGTGAAATTTAACCATCCGTTTTTATTTTAGAATTTAATTATTAAATTAATTATTATAGGGCAATCCTAGATAATGATATGGTTAATTATAAAATAGGAGAATTAAGTAAAAATATAGGTATTTAATCTTAAAAGTTAAAGTTGAGCCCAAATTATCTTATGAGAGCAGTTTGGTTATCCTTTGAATATAGAAAAATTATAATAATTAGTTTTAAAATGGCTCTAAGAATATTAATTATATTCATAATTTACAGGACTATGCATAATTACTATGTCTAACTCTAAGTGTCGGAATTAATTGAAAATTGCTTGTTGGGGAGCAATTTGGAGTAATTTTGATATTTGAAGGTATATTAAATCTCGTCTATTGAGTTGTTGTAAATTTTTAAGGATGCTAAATTATATAAGAATTATTTGTTCTGATGAATCTGAATTGAGAATTTGTATTCTTGGTCGCATAGAGCCTAGTTCGGCCATAAATATTAGGATAAGAAACCCCTAATGGAATTGACAATTTTTTAATAGGAATATTCCATATTGTATGGAATTATCTTAAATGGTTCTTGTATTGATATAATATCTTATAAGAGATAAAGAAGTATCCGGGTACAAACGAAGGTTTGCCCAAATTTTTCTAAAAACCACTAAAGGAATTTAACTTGAAAGTCATAAAGAAAGTGGGTTATGAATATATGACGTTTTGATTGAATGTATTGAATTTATTGTAAGCATGCATCATGCATATTAATGTAATAAAACTGGGAAGTCACGACTGTTATGTCTAGAAATCGTAAGGGCCAACTGTTTAAGAGCCTAGAAGGTTAATGACTAAGTGTGATGACCTACACAAGAACCTAGGTAGCTCTTCAATGTTGAGGTCATTACGTTTCGAAAACTTGGCCGCCCTAACTTGCCTCAAGGATTATTATGGTTAAAGAATTGATTTTCTGTGGATTTGCCAGATGAGCGTTAATTTTTTGTCTAAGAAAAGGTCCAATAGATTTGATAATTTGCGTGAGAGACTGCGAGGAAATTCATAATCTTGACAACTTTTTAAGATATTAGACACGGACTCACATTCACAACATTTTGGGTTTAAAATAAATCGAAGTATTTAAAAAGACTCAATAATAATTGCTATAAAGTTGAACTCTTTGAGAACATGAAGGTCCGTCATGTGCATTTATGCATGACATAAACATTGCATCAACCTTATATGTGTGAACTGTTAAAATAACTATACTCTTGGTGACGCTAGGGTGAAAAATTATGTCAACATGGTTATCGATATTTTAACATTATCTTCTATTTATGTACACGAATATTTAAGAATTCTCATTCTCATTCTCTCTGTTTATTTTGTTGTTACCATTTAACTTTATGTAGCAGCTGTCTACATTAAGAAACATGACTTGGCTGACATTCTACACCTAAGTGGATTTGTGCATTGATGAGTAAATAATTACCGACAATCAAAACAAGCTTCTGTTTTGAAGAAACTAAATGATATGTTTGTATGTGTGTATGTGTGTGTGTGTCTATATATATATACTTTGGTAATGATCTTCCGTGATCAGTCAAGTTTCTATAATTTCGCATCCTTTTTTTTATAACGAAGAATTATGTATATAAGTAATATGTTTAATACTTATATATATATATATATATATATATATATATATATATAGTTAGTATTTTATTATACTTGTAGGATGAAAAATGTGATATCCTTTATTAATATGGAGAAGGACACACTAAGTATGAATTTAAAAATGATTATGTGACGAATAGATATTAAGATAACAACTGTATGTTTTTGTATTGGTTATACGTATAATTGTTTTATAAGATTAATAGCAAAAGATATCACATACTTATATTTATCCAGACTACATATACATTAAGATAACTTATCATAATCACCTATATTCTAAACAATCACAAAATATAAAAAATCGATTGGAATTAATCCTTTATGTTTTTTCAAATATTTACAATCAATAATTATTTTTTTTGGCTCATTGATCTTTAATTTGTAAAAATCCTTTTTATTGATTAAAAAAATATTTATTAATGTCAAGCATAAGTTATCAATGTTAAATTTAAATTAGATCCTCTTGTATTAACAATATTCAAATAAGAAGAGAAACTATTTTATATTTGGAGTGTTAAAGGTTTTTAACCTTTTAGAACACTTAAGAATAATTTAGCTTATTTTCTTCATTTAATTGTGATGGAATGTTAATACCATTTAAAATAAGAATAGAAATTGTAATAATAATAAATAAATAAATATATTTTATATGTTTTTATAAATATAAAAAAATATTAGTATAATTTACTTTTATTTTCTTTTATGATAAAAAAATTAATAAGTTATTATGATATATAAAAATAAAAAATAATTTTGATATCACTAAAAAAATTGTCTAATATATTTATTATGTTTAATATTAAATGTTCTTGTTAATACTTTTCAACTATTTAAACTTAATTATTATGCAAATTGAAAATTGTGTAAGCAAAATATTTATTTGGTAAAAAAAAAATTAATTGCTTGTAGTATTTTTTTTAAAACATAACTTCAATTGATGTTTCAATATTTTAGTTCTTAGCAAAAAGTTTTTTATTTTTAATATTTTTTATATCTATTTATTTATTTGTTTGTTTTTATAATTATCAAAATAATAATATAAATTGATTTATATTATCTTTTTTTATTGAATAAAAGATATTTATGAATAAAAATAAAGTGAAAAGAATAATATTCTAATTTTTTAATATTTAGAATTAGAGTAAAATTATTAAATTCCAAATTTAGAAAAATTTTCAACTTTTTATCATTTTTTAGCTAATTTGTTTTCTTTAAGTTAACTTTTAAATTAATTTTCAAGCTTTAAATTAATTTTTCTGTTAATTATACCTAACATACTCACTGTTGACGTCTTACACAACATATCAAAACTAAATACAATATAAAAAGTGTGAATTGCTTCGATTAATAAACTGTTCTTCATATTTAAAAGAGGCTTCACAGATTGTCTTAAACACATACATCTATAGTGACATTATTGATTGTTATATAATCTATATCGTGCTCCCAATTGTACTCATTTTCCTTTCCTAAACTTTATATCATTTATGTACTCTAATGAACTAATTATAAATTTTATTCCTATGACTTCCTTGCGATGAGATATTTCATATAAATTTAAAAGAAGTTATCTAAGCGCTTATTTCGATTTTAATACGTAGGTGAATCACCTTTTTGGAATTTTACAAGTAAAATTATACGGATATTTAAAGAGCTGTTATGTTATTGGACCTAAACTAGAGTCGTAGAGTTAGTAAGCCCACTTACTTTTGGGCTTTAATTCAAAGATCACTTACGACTTCCAAAATGGCTTGACAAAAATGAGTTACAAAATAGTGAAATCCTTAATTGGATCTTTCATCTTATGTCTAACAAAATCAGTGTTTATTGGAGAATTTTTTCGTCAATATTGCCTTTTAGTGAATAGATGTACATAAGAGGCCGAAACTAAAGACTGAAGAAAAATGGAAGCCTATCTACACTGACCCAATGGACCACTTAGCACTCAGTGAGAAAATTAATACAGGTCCTTAGCCTTTGTTTAGACGGGATGGTTTAGGGAAGAAAAATTAAGGAAGAATGGAATTAGAGAGAAAGAATATTTTTTATTATTTGGTGTGTTTCGTTTTTAGTGAAAAAAAAAATTTATTTTTTTGAGTTTTATAAATTTTTATTCTTGCCTTTTAAGTTATGAAAATAAATGAAAAATGATAGGATTTTTTTATTCTGGTTTTATTTATTTTAAATTGTTAAAATTATTATATATTTTTAAAATTTTAAAATTATATTTATAAAAAGATATAATAAAAAATAAATATTTTAAAAATTTATATTATTAATATTTTTTTTCTTTTTTTTTATCCATTCAAATAGAAAAAGAATTTTTCTTTTTATTCTTCTCCTTTTACTTTTACTCATACAAACAATTTATTTTTTCATTCTCTTTCTTTTTATTTTCTATTTTTTATTTGAATCAAACAAAACATTAATAATAAACCTCGAACATGCGGGCATAGCTACTTTCCATATATATTAGCTGAAATACAACTAGAGAATAAAAATAAAAAAATATGAGGTTTTTTTTTTTCTCACTACATAAAAAATTAGAGGAATTATATATTAGAGACTAGAAGAACATTACTCTCAGTCTATACAAATTAGTTGAATGTTTAATGTAATATTTAAATATGGGTGGTTTACAAAGCTTTTATACTAGATACGTTACCAAGTTTTTACTTTATTTAGTGTTAAATTCTCAATAACTAATATATTCCCCAAGTCATCTAGACACAGTGACAAATAGATTAATATTAAAACTATTAAAATTGGTTCAACAGTGAAAATTTTTGGATTAAAGTAACTTTTACATAATAAGTTGATAAATTCAAATCTTATTATTTTTCTCGTTATATATAAGAAAAATAGAATAATGCTAGTCATATACCACTTAACCGGATTCATATAATTGTAATGATTAAAAAAATTAGTTTTGTTAACATGAATATTTAGAATTAATTTTAAATATTTAAAATTAATTATTAAAAATATTAAGTATTTAAAAATAGTTGGTTTCTATTAAAAAATATATTATATTTTAATTTAATAAATATTTTCTTTAATAAAATAAATTATTAATTTTAGATATTTAAATCACCTCTAAAAATTGCTATTAATATTTTCCTGAATGAGAAAACGTTAACATTAACTTTAGAGATTATTTTTTTATACATATAAAAATTAAAAAATAATATATTTTTATTAACAAAAATATTTATTATACTTATATAAATTAAAATTAAATGATATTAGATTTTAAATTTAGTAATATATATATATCATACTATTTCTAATAAAAGAATATATTATTATCTTAAACAAATGGTATGGATAAATAATTGATTAAATAATTAAATAAATGGAGAATAATTCATCTAATATGAAAATTTGTATTTATATTTATAATTTTTTGTAAATCTTGATTGAATCTTATGTATTTAATTACTGTAAAAAATAAAGAAATAAACATAAAATTTTCAGGTAATCTTACCCTGTGAAATCTCACTTAAAGGGAAAAAAACTTCTATTTCCCAAAATTTTCCGTATAACAAAGGTTGGTAAGGCCACCGTTTTAAAACATTTAAATGTGTTGTAATCTTACCATTTAAAATATTGTAATCTTAGTAGCGTGTGAAAATCTCACTTAAAAGAAATAATATATTTTACTAAATTTGCTTCATAAAATAACATAGGTCGGCAGGGCTACCACTGTAAAACATTAAAAATGTGTCTGGAATGAATTTAATTTGGTTTGAATTTATTAACATTTGATACGGACTGCCCAAAATTTTCCCGTTGTTAACGTGGACTTTTTTAATTTTCTGACATCTTACTGGAAATAACATAAACTCTCTTTTTTGTCAGAAAAGAAACATAAATTCTCAGGGAGTCATTGGTCAAGAATATTTTTTATATAAAATTTATAATTTTTATAATTTCTTTTCAATAAAAATATTTGTAAGTTTATATTTTTATTATATAATAAATTATTTTTTGAAATAATTTTTTTAAAATAATAACCGTATAATAATAAAATTCGAACTCAAAATTTTTGTATAAAATTACATTAATCATTGTTCACATTTTTCACATTGTATAAATAAAAAAACCATTTGCTGGGCTTTTATTGGGCCAGGGTTTCTGCTCACCAATGCTTTGTTTATTACCACTATCTTTAAAAAAAAATTAAAATTCTAAGTTCTGTCTTCTTCTTTTTTTCTGAAGAAAAATGTGTTTTAGCTTTCTAGTTTCTTAAAGAGAAGTTCTTCCAATTATTTTCATAAAAAATATTTATTAGATTTTATTTATTAAAACTACTCTAATTTTTTTAAAAAAATTTAAGTTATGTTTGGTCCGAACTTTTTTTTTATTAGTTATGATCGTTTGCACTTTTATGCATCTATCTCTTTAAAATGAGTATGTCAAATGAAACAAAAATAAAGATGCATTTATTTTTTATCACAAAAAAATTGGATTAGTTGGGTCTTCAAAGTACATTAGGACATAATTTTGAAAGTTGAAGAGTTACAGAAATATTTACATATTTACCAACAAAATTTGTACATTAACATGAAATTTAAATTCATAACCTGAATTTAATTTTTACTGACTAGATCTCTATTTTCATTTTTTATTAATTTAAAGTTTATAAGATATTTTAATTCAAAGTAGTGGATGCTTGCTAACCTTTTCACTTTACATCATAGAAAAATTATGCCAAAAAATACAAATCATGTTATATATAACGTAGGATGTTTCAAACATAAAAAAAAAAATACAATGCTCATGTTTTTGTGGGGTAGGAGATGATGCATCAGCGTGTGTGACGTGGTTTTATCTATTGGATATATCCATAAATTAATAAAGGATTGAGATTCATTACATTTTCTTACTAATAACGGTTTTCACCAAATTTATTATTAGGTCCTTGGATGTATTTTGGTGTTTATTGAAGTGCATTACAGTGTATTTTTTATTTTTTTACAATATAAAAACAATAAAATTGCAGATTCTTTAAGATACTTTATTTCCTAATCCATACTTTTAGTTCATCACGAAAGTCATGGAAAGGACTCTTTGGCAACAAAATTGTCCTTCCTCTGGTGGATATTTGCTCCTTTTTTTATGTGTCGGTGAAGGACAAGGTTTTGGACTTTTGGTCGGTGGTTCCTCCCTTGTGATGGCTATGGTGCAACCTTGTTAAACATATGATAACTGACCCATTTGCTATTCCAAAACTTAAATCTTCAAAACTTTGAGGAGGTAATGCTCAAAGAAAAAAGAAAATGATGGAATTTTTTAGCTCACCAAATCCATCATATAATATTACAACCATCCAATTAGAATTTCACAATTAAACTTTTAACTTATTAAATTGGAGAGAAAAATCTCTTAAAAAAATATAATTTACATTTTATTTTTTAAAAATTAATTAGTTAAAAATTAAATTGTCAAATTTTAATTGGATTGTTTATAATTAAATGATATATCTAGTCCACTTAAAAAAATTCAAAAATAATTCAACAACCTTCAATAAGCTAATTCACATGTGCATCATAAATGTATCAATAACTTGCATTGCACTACAAAATTCTTAAAATATCATTGTTAATCTAGGATATATATTGTTATTTTTTAAAGATTATTTGTTTGTTAGTTATGATAGTTTTATGATTTTATCATGAGAATTTCTTTTTTTTTCAAATCAATAGACATTATTTAGATCAATTAAGAATTTTATGATGAATATGTTGTTTAAGAATTTAATATCAATCCCATATAACAAATTTAAATTCCTAAACTAATTACCAAATATATAGATCAACTGATAAAGGGTTATTCAATTTAATCAATAATTTTTAAATTTAAATTCTTAATATATAACTTATTAAAAAAATTTAAAAATTTTACTATTGATAATATTTTTTATTTGATTTTAAAAAAAATTATCTTTAACATCTGTAATTTAAAAAAATATATAAAATTTTAAAATGAAACACGTTTTTAGTCATTTGTTTACCAAGAAAAAACGTTTATTCTTAGCAACGTGCTCAACTAATAACTCCAACTTTTTTGTCAATCCTTTTTGACTTGAAAGAAACTTATCATACTGAGTAATTTGCTAAATAATAATAAAAAAGTTTATTTCATATACAAAAAATATATTCAATTATATCTGAATATTAGTCATTAAATTTTCTTTAAAAAAAATACACACCGATTAGATTAAGAACATGAAAATATAAAGCATTTTTAGTATATAAAAATATCATGCTAAAACAATAATATATTTTACTAGTGAAACTGGATAAGCATATGGCCATAAATGGAGGCATTAGTCTTAGTTCTTAATAAATATTTGACAACATTAATACATTCCCTTTTTATTTTTGTCTAGCATATGAAGAAAGGAAAAGATGTACACTAACTTGAGTATAGTGCATAGGTCTTACATGAGATTAAATTTTGTTGTATATATTATGGTGTGCGGAGAATCTCATCTTATTACAAAGTGATCCAATTGCTTGAGAAAACAACTATCGTGCTCACAAATTAGAGGCTTATTCAGTTATTTGTATGTTTTCCATACCATTTGCCGTGAACTGCTTGACCCAGTAATAATAATGGCTTAATTAAATACATTGGCATCTCGGTTGGTACAATAGTACATCAAATTTATATTTATATTCTCTATAAAAATATTTGTATGGTATTTTGTCACGTGCTTTGTAACTTTTTATCTTGTAAATAATATTTATTTAATTTATTTTGAATGCCTATATATTGAATGATATTTTCTATTTTTTTATAAATATATAATATTTTTAATTTTTAATTTTACTTCTTACCTTACGATAGACGCAAAATAAAACTTGCTGTTGTTTCAACCTTCCCACTAGGTTCTTCTTCTTTTTCATTGTGACTCAAACGGTTGGCTGCATGTATATATTAGGATAAGTTACATTCATTCATCTCAAAATTTAATAAACTTTACATGATGTTAATTATTCTATTAAATTGAATGAAAACTTTTTTATATTCCATTGATGAGTTATTTTAAAAATAATAATAATTGTGAATGGATTTAAAATCTTAAGTATTAAAAAATTTTGTTTGTATATTTTTTAAAATAAAATTTAAATTTTAAAAAATTTTAAAAAATATTTTAATAATTTATATGAGAGAGTTTAAAATTTCACTGAAATAAGTAGAATTTAAAATTTTTTGAACTCTTTTAAACTCATGAATAAATCTTTCTTAAGAATTTTCAAAATTATATTAATAAAATAAATGAAAATTTTAAAATTTTTTTAAAATAAATAAAATTAAAAAATTTTTAAGTTCTTTCTAATTTATTTCAATATATAATGATTATTTTTTAATATTATTTTTTTTATTTTTTATCTAACTAGTTGTTCTCTTATCTCTTTAAAGTTGTCATCTCTTTCATATTTTAATATTAAATTTTTAATAGTTAAATGATTTATTTAGATTTTATTATTATTTTTATTCTTTCTAGTTATTGAATTATTATTATATTTAAATGTATAATATTTTAATAAAAATATTTGTATATCTAAATTATTTGATAAATAGAAAAAATATAAGTAAAAATAAAAAAAATGTATTAATATTTAAAAATAAAATTTTGTATATAATAAAAATAAATTATTTATCTAAATAAAAATTTTAAAATATAAATATTTAAAATTTATTATTCAAATAAAAAATTTTAAATATATATTTTTAAAATTATTTTATCTAAAAATTAAAATTAAAATATTTATATTTTTAAACAATTCAAATTTCTTTAACATGTTAAAATATTTTGCTTAAATACAAGGTTATTAAATTCCTGTGTTACAGGATAAAAGTTTTATTTTATTCTATTTTGTTTAAGTTTAAAAAATAATTTATAATATATTTAATTTTTTTAAAAATCTAAATTATTAAAAATGTAAAACAAAAAATAACTTTTTTAAAATCTTCATAATTAATGTAATTTTGAAAATATTTTAATAAAAATATTTCTGCATAAAAAAATATTTTCTTTATTATAAAAAAAATAGAAAAAAAATAAACAATAAACAAAATATATCATGATAAATGAAAACTGTGCACTCACAGTTTATATCATGTAATCAACTAACTGAACTAATTTGTGAAACAATAAATGAGCCATTTTATCATCACAAAATATATAATACTATATATTATAAATTTGATTATTTTATATTATAAAAATATATAATAAATAATATTTTAAAATTGAACTTATTATTAAATTAATTAAGATACTATTTCCTTCTAAATTTGAAAAAGCGCATGCTAAAAATTAAAAAAAAGTAATAAAAAATAATATAATAATAAAAAATATCACCTTTAACCATTTCTATTTAAATTAAAAAATATGATAAAAATAAAATAATATTTAAATTACTACTTAAATATATGTAATGTCAAATATTGAGATTAAAATAATTTTTTAAATATATGTCTTAAAAAATACATAATAATAAATTAATAAATAAATTATTTTATTAAAAATCATAACATTTAATATAATGAATGATTTGGTTTTTTAGTTTTAAAAACTAAAAAAATAAATATTATTTTTTAAAATTATTTTCAACAATTTATTCATCAAATAAAGTTCTAATTTTTTAATTTTAAAAAATAAAAATATATATTAAAATGTATTTCACTTAAATATTTAAATAATAATTTAATTATTATTTTTTATTGTTAATTTTAATTTGTATCATAATACATTTTTAAGCTTAAACATAATTGGTTAAAGATGATATATTTTTTAATTTATTATTATATTTTTTATTATTTATTTTAATTTTTATCATATATTTTTTAAATTTAGATAAAATAGTTAAAGATATTTTTCTTATTTATTAATATTTATTCGTTTATTACTTAATATAATTTCTACAAATATTAAAGTTTTAAGATTGTATTTATCATATAATAAATATTTTTTTTATTTTTATATAAATATAATGTATAATCTTTTAAACCTTATATATGATCCATCTAATAATATATTTTATTTATGATATAATATTTAATAAAATATATTATTTATGATATATTTTATTATACGTTACATTATAAATAAAATATATTATTAAATACGTTATATGTTATATATAAAAAATTGTGTCATAAATATTATTTAAATTTGTAAAAAAAATACTTTTTAAGCTACACTATTCCGAAAATGTTTTTTCTATTCCCATCTTGTCAAAGAGAATCTTCTGCAATTAAGTGATTAGATTAGATAAGAAGGAAACTGACACCAGATATTTTGTAGATCTCTCGAACATATTTTTCATAGAAAGCAACTCACCGGGCGCATTGTTTATTTTCTTCTTAAAATAGAAAATAAATAATTTTAAAGTCAATTTTGCTGATGTTCATTGTTATACTTCTCTTTTTCAAGTCTAGTCCTTTCCTTTTGCAGAAAAAAAGTTAAAAGACCCTCTGTTTGATGAAACACTCGAACATGTGGTCTTTGCCATCTAAAAGAGATAACATCATCAATTTTGTTTGTTTATAGGTGTACTTCAAGATAACTTTAGCTTGACCATAGTTTTGAGATTTTATTATTGATATTATGTCATTTTAATCTAACATTAGATTATAATATTTTGATTATAAGTTGTTAAATTTATTTTTTAAAATTATTAATTATTAAATAAGAGATATAAATAGATATATTACTATTTATATATAAAAAATTATTACAATAAATATGAAAGTTTAATAAATATTCTTAAATAATGATAATTTTATCTTTCTAAATTTTATATTATTCATGTTTTATAATAGATAATGGAATAATATGTAAAATTGTTTACTAATTCAAAACATGCATGCATGTGCTATCAAACTATCATACTGATCCAAGAATGTTTTACATTTTTGTGTTTTTTTATCTTAAATGGAGTTGTAACCTTCTAGGCAAGAGAGAAGGATCACGGAAAATTATTTTTTTATTATTGACAGTAAGACTTTAATCTTATTTAATGATACAGAGAATTAAATGTTTGTAACCGTTGTTATTGTTTAATTAACTATATAAAATTCCTAAACTCACTCATTCCATCTCCCCTCATTTTTTTTTTAATTTTACACACCTCTTTTTCGTTTATCATTTTTGGACGTTAGTTGAATTTTCTAACGTGTTTTAGGCCTTGAATATCTGAATTATTGCATGTTGCTAATTTTAAAAAATAGGTTTGAAATCAACTTGTTTTGACTGAATATTTACTTTAAAAAAAAACGATTCTTTTTCGAATAAAGCATCTTTCTTCTTAACCTTTGAACAAAAACATGAAAAGTATAAGGAAGAAAAAAATCATACTTTTAATTATAGTTTAATCGCTAGTGATTTCAAATCCTTTAAAGAATAAGGAACAATATTTTAAATGAAGATGATTTTTTATACGTTTTACTACTATTTTATATTAATATGTTACATTAATACATATTACAAATATAAATTTTAATAATTAAATAAAATAATTTAAAATATTTTTTAAAGAATAATTCATGCATAAAATCGTACATAATTAATAAATTTAAATTAATCATTAATATTAAATTAAAATAATTTATGAATATATTATATATATAACAATAATAATATAGTATAATTAATAATATAGTTAAATATTATTTTAAAAAATAAAAAATAAAAAAAAATAAAATATAATAAATTATAAAAACATGGTTTAAATTTTATTATCCTATAAAATTATCAAGCGTAGCTATGGTAGCTATTTTTTACTTTAATATATTGTATTTGAATGTATATTCATTAGGTAGGTATAAAATTAAATATCTAAAAAATATTTAGATAATCATCTCGTATTAATTTTATTTATTATATATATTAATTTTATTTATTATATATATATATATTAATTTATTTATTTGTATAAATTTATAAGATGAAATTAATTAATAATAATTAATATAAAATGGAAGATAAATTTTAAATGGAAATAGATAAGAATGATAACATTTTATGTTTAAATTTATTAGAAAGAATGATTGTGTATTATTTAAATGGAAGAAGATTAATGATAAATTTAAAGTTATTATCAAGAAAAATTTTAAATAAGGTTTTTTAAAAAATAAATATGATTTTATAAAAAAAAAAGAATTGCATCTTTATAAATTTTTAAAGTTTGATGAAATTGATTTAGGACGTGATCGTGTCACTGAAAAATTTAATTGTTTGAATGAATGGTGGGGAAAAAATTTAAGGTTAATTTGAATTTTTTACTATTACAATTATTTATAATAAAAGTTGTGTACTATAAAATTTCTTATTTAATAATTAAATGTACTCTTTATTTTCTACTGAATAAAAACTTAGAGTTGTTGTAATAAATCAATAGATATTTTACTTGAGAAAATACAGCGTCAATTTTTTGAAGACAATTATGCAACTAATAATTGTGAATGTTGAGGAGGGATGGAAGTGAATAAAATCGTTA
The DNA here is from genome assembly GCA_037954105.1 of Canavalia gladiata. Lineage (NCBI taxonomy): Eukaryota > Viridiplantae > Streptophyta > Magnoliopsida > Fabales > Fabaceae > Canavalia > Canavalia gladiata. Next base: position 15,187,961 of record CM075668.1, read on the forward strand.
GAACTCGACTTATTTAAAGCTAAGTTTGACTTGACTTGTTTAATAAATAGATAGTACCAGACTTGTTAAAATTTTTTTTTAAATAAACAAGTCAGAATTAAGCTTACAAAAACATCTGTTTAGTTTATTCAGGAACCTATTTATATTTATAAATTATATATTTATATTTATTTTAATATATTATATTTACATAATATGTAAACCTTTTAAATAATATATATATATATATATATATATGTTTTAGGCCTATTTAATAATTTTTTTATCTTGTAGGTTTTAAGCTTGCAAGCCTTTTTAATCAATTATTTATATAGGTTTTAAGCATATTTATTGATCATTTTTTGAAATGTAGGCTTTTAAGCATACTTGTTGACCTTGTAGGCTTTAAATCAAGTCAAACCTTAAAAAAATCTTTAACAGATAACACACTCAAACTTGGACCTCAAAATTTTTAAACAAGTCAGATTTAAATACTCAAAATTTTTAAACAAGTCAGATTTAAATACTCAAAATCTAACTCGGCTCAACCTACTTCCATCCATAATATTGAGGAATGAGATAATAAAAATGATGGTGAAAGTAGTGTAAATAATGTTTATGCAGAATATAATTAACATGTTTTTCATATAGATAACTTTATAAATGAGAAACATACATATTTTTTTAATTTCATCCAAGATTTAGGCTATACTCAAGCACCTAGTCAAGGTGTTGAGGTTACCCAAGTACTTAACTAAGGTGATTGTACGAGCATACTTGCAAAAATCAAAATCCAAAACATGACTGACAAACCCATGAAAAAAAAAACATAAAAGGAGACAATCAGGAAAGGCAACAAAACTAAGTTATCAAATAAATAGCCTAGTATCAAATTCAAGCATAGTAATAAAGATATTGAAATCAGGAGATAGTGTTAGCAAAGACCTTAATGTTAGTTTTACCATTAAGGCAACAATGAGTGTTTTCAATCGTATGATAGATGAATGTGTTTTGGAATAAAATAGTGAATTGTGATATTTTGTAGTTAGTTTGATTGAGAATGAAGTAAAATGACAAAATTTTCTAAACATAGGAAGCGATGCTTCGAGGAAGTATATGTATAGTAAAGAGCAATGATTGCTTACTTTATTTTGTTTATTTTAATTTTTAAAACTTAATTATGACAATAAGTGACATGTGTTCATAACTTATGCAAATATAATTTTTATTATGAGAGTTGCTGTAAAGACCCATTTATGTCCGAGGCCCCCAACCATTAAAATTAATCAAGAAATCTAAATAAAGAAAATAAGATTAAAACAAATAACCAAAAATGATAAAAAGTTTTAGAAAATAAAAACAATAAAGAATGGAAAATTAAAAATAGTAATAGCAAAACTTTTAAAACAGAAAAGATTAAAAAATAATAATACGACAAATAGAAAATAAAAAAATACATATTTCAAAATATAAATCAAAATCAGAAAATTAAAAAATCAAAGATAAAATAATCAAAACAAACGTCAAAAATAAATAAAGAAAATATGAAAATTAATAAAAAATAAAAAAGAAAACAATAAAAGAAAATTTAATAAACAAAAATACAAAATCTGGAAAAATTAAAACTAAAATCAGAAATAAAAAAAAACATTAAATATAATAAAACAATGATAATAGAAAACAGAAAACAGAAAACAGAAAACAGACAAACAGAAAACAGACAAATAGAAAAACGATAATAAAGTCAAGTTTTTTAATATAATAAAATTCTGGAAAAATAAAAACATTTTAAAGGAAATAGATAAAAATAAGGAAAAAAACAAAGATAATAACAAAAATTAATTTAATTGGAATTAGAAACAAAAAAAAGGGTTTAACAATTAATGAAAAATAAAAAAAAAACATTTAAAAATAGAAAACAGAAATTTAAATAAAATCAATAGAAGATAAAATATATATATATAATAAAAAATACGATAATAAAATCAAGAAAATAAAAAAGGAAAATCTAAAAACAGAAAATTAAAATAATAATAATAAAAAAAACATAAATAAAATTGAACCAAAACAGAAAAACAAACTTTGAAAACAGAAAAAACAGATTTAAATAGAAAAAGAAGAAACGAAAAAGAAAAAGAATTTGGAGGAGGGAGTCCGAAAAACAAAAAAGGGAAGTCTCAAGTTCTGGGGTGGGAGCTTCTTGGGAGGAGACCTAGGGAGGAGGAGTCTGGTGATTGTTAACTCTCAATTCTCTCCATTTTTCGGACTCGGAAAAAAAAAGGGGAAGAAGGAGATCAAGAACCCCAAGGAAAGATAGAAGGCTAGTGATCCTTGAAGAAGGAAAGGAGATTTCTGCAAACAATCAGGTAAATTTTTCATCACCTTGGTAAATATGATTCTTGAACATAGATTAGATTTTGTTTGCAATAATAGTTCATGCATGCATGCCTTAAAGATTAAAATCCTCTGTACTGGAACGAAATTAAGTCAAGAACTCTGCGTATGTATCATTCGGTCCTGTGTTTTGAATCATATAAATCGTGATACAACCATTGAAGAACCTCTGTGAGATATCTAAAATCTGCAAGTTGCACCCACGATTATGCCTATGGGTTCTAAGACATTAAATCAATGAGTATGACATCTATGGAAAAATGACGCAGCTCGTCCTCCTGACCCAGTTGTCTTTTCTTCTCCACATTTTGTGGTATACAAGCCTTGCGTTAGACGTCGGGAGGATACAAGAAAAGTCTGTATACAATGTTTCAATCTGAACCGCTCTAGGGTATGGATTTATTTGCATGGCTGCATGAGTCTACGCGAAGTCGGAATTGGTATTTGAGTTAATAGAGCACAATGAACGATCCTAACCCAATTGATGTGGGCACAAACTCCCCCTTGTTCGTCATCCTCCCTAGGCGTTGGCTAAGGCCCAAGAATTATAAAGGATCGCTTATCCAGCAACCAAATACTAACAACATTATATCTGAAAATTACCACTGGATTAGTATGCAAATAAGCAAGTGGCCTCACGGTCCGCAAATTCCTTTTCACCCCAATTTCAAAAATTCCAGAAATTAATAAAAATTTAAAATTTCCAGAAATTAAATAAAAATCCAGAAAATTAATAAAAAATTAAATAAAAATTCAGAAAAAAAAAATTTAAAATTTCCAGAAATTAAATAAAAATCCAGAAAATTAATAAAAAATTAAATAAAAATTCAGAAAATAATAAAAAATTCAAAATTTCCAGAAATTAAATAAAAAATCCAGAAAATAATAAAATTAATCAAAATTTCCAGAAATTAATAAAAAATTCAAGATTTCCAGAAATAAATGAAAAATTCAAGATTTTCAGAAAATAAATAAAAAAATTCAAAATTTCCAAAAATCCTTAAAAAAATTCCAGAAATTAAGAAAATTAATAAAAAAGTTCCAGAAATTAAGAAATTAATGAAAAATTTCCAGAAATTAAGAAAATAATAAAAATCCCGAAAAGAGATTTTCTAAAATTTTCAAATAAATTCATAAAAATTTCTAATAATCATCCTAAATTTCCATAATTACAAAATCACGTCGAAATTCTATTTGAAACCCCAAAACACAAAATTGAAATTCTTATCTCAAATTAAGTTTCCTCTTATTCAAGCGTCAATATCATTTGCAAATCATATCTTTCCAAAAATTTAAAAATCTCTTTTCTAATATTTTGGGATTTTTAAGTCTCACGCAATGAGTTCTAAATGGGGAACTGGCGGTTTACCTGCTGTTCAACATTTAGTAGTTCATATAGGCCCCTGTGCTGCCTTAGCCGCCTCGGGTCTTGTGCATGAGTGGACTTAGGGTCCCCTTCAAAACTTTAAAATATCTTTTTCTAATACTTTGGAAATTCTAGGTCTCACGCGATGGACTCTAAATAGGGAACTGGCGGTTTACCTGCTGTTCAACATTTAGTAGTTCGTATAGGCCCCTGTGCTGCCTTAGCCGCCTTGGGTCTTGTGCATGAGTGGGCCAAAAATCCCTCCCAAAGATAAAACTTTCTCAAAACAAAATCTTTAAAATAATCTTTTCTCAAGCATTTTCGAAGGTCAAGCCTTCACAAACCAAATAATCTTTTCTCAAGCACTTTTGAAGGTCAAGCCTTCATAAACCAGAACTACGTAAGCCTTGAGTTTCCCATTGCACCGGGGAATACGTAGGAGCAGGATCAAGTCCTGTCAGGCTAACCTCCATCAAACTATTTATTTTCACGTTAACTAAGGGATCAAACTATTTTCAAATAATCACACACTCAATTTAAGGGTACTGTTCTTCAGAACAGGCGAGTGAGGTGCCTAATACCTTCCCCACTCGTAACCGACTCCCGAACCTAAATCTCGTCCAGGGTTTTTCCAAATCTTTTTCCCTTAAACAAAAATTTGGTGGCGACTCCACATCATATAACAAATTACATTTTTCAAAATTTTAGCGAGTTCGTCATCTCGTCGGAATTACGGTTGCGACAGATGGCGACTCCACTGGGGAACCTAGAGAGTCAAGCCCATTTTATTGGAGTGTGCATTATAATTGATCCCTTCGCTATTTATGTGCATGATTTAATTATTGCATGTTATTTATTTGTTGATTTATTCTTGTTTTATTGTTTGTTTACTCTCTCTACACCCTAGGATAGACAAACAATAAATTCCAATATATATCTGTACATTTCCCCAATTGCAGGTATCCCAATTACTTGTGTGCCCTCATACATTGCATATATCATAAGTGGGGCCCTATACCCGGGTCTGAGTGCTACCTAGGATAGAGGGATCTAGTGGTGTCACGCTGGGGCCTACGTCCTGTGTGGCTATCATGAAACTCCCAGCTAGAGTGCGTCCTATTCATAATGCCCCACAACTAGTGGCTACTTCTACTGTTGTGGCAAGCATTATGGACTGGAACTTGGCTCTAGTGACCTATACACCTTAGGATTAATAACCACCTTTGAGAGGTTCATATAAAAGGCCATAGATCCTTAGGACAGGTAACCCGCATAAGAAACAAAGAGGGCACACACACCCTTTTCAAGATACAAGGTTCACCGCTCACAGGCACTTATTTAAACCAAACCATCCGAAATGGCAAAAGGGAGTTGAAAGCTAAAATTGGGGAGATACAAAAATCAAATCAAGATAAAAATCAAGAAAATCAAAATAGAAGGAGAAAATTCCTAAGAAAATTAGAAAAAGTATTTTGAAAATTTTGAAAAGATTCCAAACAAAAATTTAAAAGGGCATTTTAGAAAGTAGGGAAATAATCTTTCAAAAATATTGGAAAAATATAAAAGATTCAATAGGAGAGAAAACGGAATTTTGAAAACCTAAAGAACGCTTTCTAGAAAGATTTCAGTAAAGATAAAAGATCTTCAAACAAAACTAGAGGTTTTCTAGCAAAATAAAAAGTACCAAAACTTCTAAAAACAAGTTCGTTAAAAATCAAGAATGAATAAATAAAGCAACTTTCAGTTGTTTTCAAAAAAGTCAAATTTCAAAGATTCCCAAGATTTATGCATAATATTCATGCATTCATGCATTAAATAAATTTATCATCGGAAAAAAGATTTCAAAAATCATTCCACATTACATTATACTCATTTTATCATTCGTGATTGTTTGCATTCAAATTATTTCAATAAAATTAATTTTTAACTTCACCAGAAAATTGGAGAAACACAGCTTCCTCGACATCCTTATAGAACTCAAGCATAATCAAGAATCATGGATGAGTTGGAGAGACAAAATGAGGAGCTGAGAAATGAGGTCAAATCACTGAAAGAGCAGATGGCCAAGCTAATAGAAGCCATCCAATTGTCAAAACAAAAGGAGGCGACGGAATCCTTGCCACGAGAACCAACCGACCCAACACACCCTCCTGGCTTCACTCCACCATTAAACATACCTTCGCAAACAGAAGGAGTTCACAATGGGTTTCCTCATGGGCATGCACCTTCATACAACCAAACACAAGCCCAAACACAAACCCGAACACATAACCTACCTCCAAATACCACTTCACAAGCTTACCAAACAGCCGTTGGAGGAACGCATTCTATGTTCACCCAAGGGCCGCACCCTATATACATACCGTCTTCTCACCATCACCACATGTCAGAGGAAAACCTAAACCATCCTTCAAGTGAAGATACAGAAAAATGGAAGGGTCTAGAGGACAGGATCCGGGCAATTGAGGGAAACGCTTATGAAGCCAAAGATGCATCTGATCTATGCTTGGTACCAGACGTGGTCATCCCTCCCAAATTCAAGGTTCCTGAATTCGAGAAATACCAAGGAACCAGTTGTCCAAAGAAACATCTGACTATGTACTGTAGGAAGATGTCTGCATGTACTTACGATGAGAAGCTTCTCATCCACTTCTTCCAAGACAGCTTAACAGGGGCAGCTGCAACCTGGTACACTCAGCTAGAGCAGACACACATCCGTTCATGGAGGGATCTGGCTGAGACTTTCCTCAAACAATACCAGTACAACGTGGAGATGGCTCTCGATCGAACCCAACTCCAGAATATGGCCAAGAAAAGGGATGAGACCTTCAAGCAGTATGCTCAAAGATGGAGGGAGTTAGCCGCTCAAGTACAACCTCCATTATCCGAGAAAGAGCTGGTCAGCACATTCATAGACACACTCCAAGATCCTTTCTATGACAAGATGATTGGCAGTGTGACTTCTAGCTTCTCTGATGTCATCATCATTGGAGAAAGAATCGAGGGTAGCATGCGTCGAGGAAAAATCATGCACAACGCCACAAAGACAGTCGACGCCTCTACAGAAAAAAGGAGGGCAGGTGAAGCTTATAATGTGGCTTCTAATCAAGGCCAATACATTCCTCAAATGGCACAGTATGGTCCAACTGGCTTCCGACCACCATCGTATACACCATACACACCTTACACACCATATCCCTACATTGCTACCACCTACCAAACACCATACCCTCCTACTTACAATTACGCGACACAAGTCCGGCCACCAACACCATACACGGCTCAAACACAAGCCATAAGCCAAAATACCAACCAAGGTCAGAAAAAGGAGAAGAAGCCTGTCCGATTTAACCCTATCCCAATCTCCTATACCGAGCTGCTACCTCGGTTGATTCAAAACTCTCTGGTCGCGCCTTATCCTTTGAAGCCTCAACAGCCACCATATCCTAATTGGTACAATCCAAATGCCAGATGTGATTACCATGCAGGATTTATTGGTCATTCTACTGAGGATTGCCTAGCGTTGAAGCGAAAGGTACAAAGCCTGATTGATGCGAAATGGCTGGATTTTGGGAGGCTTGCTCCTAATACAGAAAACAATCCGTTGCCAAATCACGAGAGCCCGTCAGCCAGCTGAAAGAGACGGGAATAGCACGACAAGGCGCCTTGTACAAATTGAGGATATTCATCCAGAAATTCTCGTACTTTTCAAAGTTAATCTTTTGTAAATAAACATCAATGAATAAATACAAAATTTACTTTTTCATGTTTCTTGAGCACGTGCTTTACATCTTTGGCTTTACTTCTAAAAAAAATTTTACCCTTCCTTTTCATCATTCAAGCCCACTTCTTCTTCCTATATCCAAAAAATAAATATCAATTGGTGATAATACCAGTGCTGTAATGAGTAATCTTGAAAGTCGGATTAATCAAGCTCAAAGAAAAAAAGCCCAATGAGGAAGCAGAATAACAACCAGGGATTCTAGATCCCTATTCAAAATGTCTTGTCAAATAAAACATCCCGCTGGAATCAAGTCTAAATCAAGGGCAAAATTTAGGGATGCAAAATAAGATCCGCTGAATTGGAAGCCAAGATGACCCAGGCAAGGTCGATGTCAAAATTCAAAATTCAAAGAAAAGAAGAGGACCTGTTGGATTAAAGTAAAAAGTAATAATCCAGGCAAGATTAAGGTCAAAACATGAAATTCAAGAAGAAGAGAAACCCGCTGGATTAAAAGTTAAAATAATCCAGGCAAAAATAGGGTTAAAGTTCAAAATAATGATTAGAAAAAGGTCTTGCCGGTTTACAACAACAATTCAGGCAAAAATCAGGATCATATAAGAGCCCGCTAGGTCGAAAACCCGTAAGGGCGACCTAGGCAAAAGTTAGGGCACAATCAAGCAGAAGACCCGCTAGGTCGACAACAAAAATGACCTAGGCAAAAGTTAGGGCACAATCAAGCAGAAGCCCGCTAGGTCAACAATCCTAACGGCCTAGGCAAAAGTTAGGGCACAATTAAACAAGAGCCCGCTAGGTCGACAACAAAAATGACCTAGGCAAAAGTTAGGGCACAATCAGGCAAAAGCCTGCTAGGTCAACAATCAAGAACGACTTAGGCAAAAGATAGGGCATAATCAAGCAGAAGCCCGCTAGGTCGACAAACAATCAAAGACGACCCAGGCAAAAGTTAGGGCATAATCAAATAGAAGCCCGCTAGGTCAACAATCAAGAACGACCTAGGCAAAAGTTAGGGCACAATCAAGCAGAAGGCCCGCTAGGTCAAACCCTCAAAGAATACCTAGGCAAAAGTTAGGGCACACAATCAAGAGCCCGCTAGGTTGAAAACCCGTAAGGGCAATCTAGGCAAAATTTAGGGCAATACAAAAGACCTGCTGGGTTGAAAACTCAAAAGAACCACCCAGGCAAAAATTAAGGTCAAACCAGGAATTCCAGGACAACATGATATCCTGCACCTCATATATTCCTAAAACTGGGGGCAAAATTGTGCCATTTTCTCGAGTTCGATTAATTCGACAATCAAGATTATGAAAAGCAGCACTGGCATTTTTCACCAAAAGGTGCCATTTGGGCAATCGAACTCATATCTTTTGTCATCTTTCCCTTCCAAGTACACTACCTCAAACATCCTTTGCAAACCTTCTCTATATCTTTTCATTAACCATCCAGAATCACTTCGCACCCCTCAATAGCGCACATGCCAAAAGAGATGTGAAAAATGTAAAAATAAAAAGGATTAATTTTGAAAAGTTATGACAAGTCGGATGAATCCTTGACCGTTGCAACACGGTAGGATTGTTTCCCAAGGATTCATCTTCCTACCAGCCATGATGCCACCAAAGAAGGAGTGTGTCTTATTCAATACTGCTGACCATTGTTGGGTCTCGAAGATCCTGGAAAAGAAAGTTCTAAAGTTGATCAAGAAGCCAAGAGGTTGACCAAAACACCGAACTTAAGTCAATCCAGCTCGTCCTGATTTTTGATCCTTGTCACACCAACTAGGGGGTTGTCGAGGAAGGATGTGTCAAAAAATCAAGAGAAACAAAAATTTTACACCATTCCATGGTTTGCACAGCATTTGTTTCATCAAGTAAATATTTCAAGCATCAAAATAATAGCCACATCATGGCATGCATTCATCCCACAACATCCATTTCATCCAAATTATTTCAAGCATAAAAAGGGTTTTGCATCCTTTGTATTCAAGCATCACAAACATCGCAATAAACATGGTCATTTAAGCATTTCATAACTCATTTTTCAAAAACTAATTAAAACCTGGGTAAAATTGCCTGAATCGATCATAATTAAAAGACTTCCAAACTGGGGCAAATGCTTGCCCACACAATTCAATTTGGGTCATCCTCAAAAACAAGTTCAAACTGGGGCAAACGCTTGCCCACACAAAAATGGGGGTCAATTTGAGTTCATCCTCAGATTCTGGATCAAGTCCAAACTGGGGCAAACATTTTCCCAAGAAAGATTTAAATTCAAGTTCAAACTGGGGCAAACATCTGCCCGAGAAAATCCAAGTTGAGGCAATCCTCAATTCCTCAACTCCAATTGAGTTCAATAAGGCAAAGTTGCCCAGAAAAATTCAAGTCAAGCTTATTGAAACCCTTCAAACTGGGGAAAAACGTTGGCCCAAAATTCTTTCAAATCAAGACGTCTCTCAGTTATCAAGAAATTTCCAAACTAGGGCAAAATGGTTGCCCAAGTCTCTTCAAGGAAATAACCTTCAAGCGCAAGGTAGGATGCATCATTCATTCGTTGGCCTATGATTGTCAGGCCATAACATTGCATCTTTACATTCCTGCTCACTGGCCTATGTTGTCAGGCCATAGCATTACATCTTTGCATTCTTGCTCACTGGCCTATGTTGTCAGGTCATAACATTACATCTTTGCATTCTTGCTCACTGGCCTATGTTGTCAGGCCATAGCATTGCATCTTTACATTCTTGCTCACTGGCCTATATTGTCAGGCCATAGCATAGCATCCTTGCATTCTTGCATTCTTGCTCCCTGGCCTATATTGTCAGGCCATAGCATTGCATTTTACATTACTGCTTTAAGGCCTATGTTGTTAGGCCGCCATAGTTTAGATTTACCGCTTTCAGGCCTATGTTGTCAGGCCGCCATGTAGTTTAGATTTACTGCTTTAAGGCCTATGTTGTCAGGCCGCCGTAGTTTAGGTTTACTGCTTTTAGGCCTATGTTGTCAGGCCGCCATAGTTTAGATTACTGCTTTTAGGCCTATGTTGTCAGGCCGCCATAGTTTAGATTTATCGCTTTCAGGCCTATGTTGTCAGGCCACCCTAGTTTAGATTTACTGTTTTAAGGCCTATGTTGTCAGGCCACCCTAGTTTGGATTTATTGCTTTTAGGCCTACGTTGTCAGGCCGCTGTAGCTTAGATTTATTGCTTTCAGGCCTATGTTGTCAGGCCACCTTCTAGTTTAGATTTACTGCTTTCAGGCCTACGATGTCAGGCCGCCATCAACTTTTAATTTTCTGCATCATGGCCTATGTTGTCAGGCCTCATCAAATTTTCTCTGCACATATCCTGTCAAGTAGGATTTCATTTGCATCTTCCCGGCAACAGCGGGATCTCATTTGCATTCTCCTGTCAACAACAGGACTTCAAGCATGTTTAATTTTCTATCCACCTGTCAAGCAGGTTTGCATTTATCCTGGCAACAACAGGATTTCATTTGCATCTTCCCGGCAACAGCGGGATCTCATTTGCATTCTCCTGTCAACAACAGGACTTCAAACATGTTTAATTTTCTATCCACCTGTCAAGCATGTTTGCATTTATCCTGGCAACAACAGGATTTCATTTGCATCTTCCCGGCAACAGCGGGATCTCATTTGCATTCTCCTGTCAACAACAGGACTTCAAGCATGTTTAATTTTCTATCCACCTGTCAAGCAGGTTTGCATTTATCCTGGCAACAACAGGATTTCATTTGCATCTTCCCGGCAACAGCGGGATCTCATTTGCATTCTCCTGTCAACAACAGGACTTCAAGCATGTTTAATTTTCTATCCACCTGTCAAGCAGGTTTGCATTTATCCTGGCAACAACAGGATTTCATTTGCATCTTCCCGGCAACAGCGGGATCTCATTTGCATTCTCCTGTCAACAACAGGACTTCAAGCACGTTTATTTTCTGTCCACCTGTCAAGCAGGTTTGCATTTATCCTGGCAACAGCAGGATTTCATTTGCATCTTCCCGACAACAGCGGGACCTCATTTGCATTCTCCTGTCAACAACAGGACTTGAAACATGTTTAATTTCCGTTCACCTGTCAAGCAGGTTTGCATTTATCCTAGCAACAGCAGGATTTCATTTGCATTTTCCGTCAACAACGAGATTTCCATCAAGTTTAAACTTCTGCATTATGGCCTATGTTGTCAGGCCACCATCAAGTTTAAATTTCTGCATCATGGCCTATAGTATCAGGTCATCATTAAGTTTACATTTCTGCATCATGGCCTATGTTGTCAGGCCTCATGAAGTTTAGTCGTCTGCATCACGGCCTATAGTGTCAGGCCACCATCAAGTTTCCCTTTCTGCATATTAAAGTTTTCTTTTCTGCACTTCGGCCTATAGTGTCAAGCCACCTTGTACATACCTTACTTTTTAGTTCTTGCATGCTCTCCCGCCTCAAACAGACCCCTCTCGCTTTACCTCGCTCGCTCAACAGCAGCGTTCATAGTCTAATTAGATTATGCAATCAAGCCTTGTATATTTAAACTCTATCGACTTAGCACATCAAGCTGGCAAGGTCAATCAAAAACCACCATCTATGAGGTTCACTTTAAGCTCAAGGCTTCTAGTGCTGCTCAGTTTTTTTTCGAAAAAGCCCACCTCGGACATAAAGTGTTCACGTCTTTACTCATTTCCTATCCCGATAATTTAGAGAATTAATTCTCATATTATCTGATTGAAAATGAGTAAAGAGGGACAAACTGTAAACACCAATTTATGTCCGAGGCCCCCAACCATTAAAATTAATCAAGAAATCTAAATAAAGAAAATAAGATTAAAACAAATAACCAAAAATGATAAAAAGTTTTAGAAAATAAAAACAATAAAGAATGGAAAATTAAAAATAGTAATAGCAAAACTTTTAAAACAGAAAAGATTAAAAAATAATAATACGACAAATAGAAAATAAAAAAATACATATTTCAAAATATAAATCAAAATCAGAAAATTAAAAAATCAAAGATAAAATAATCAAAACAAACGTCAAAAATAAATAAAGAAAATATGAAAATTAATAAAAAATAAAAAAGAAAACAATAAAAGAAAATTTAATAAACAAAAATACAAAATCTGGAAAAATTAAAACTAAAATCAGAAATAAAAAAAAAACATTAAATATAATAAAACAATGATAATAGAAAACAGAAAACAGAAAACAGAAAACAGACAAATAGAAAAACGATAATAAAGTCAAGTTTTTTAATATAATAAAATTCTGGAAAAATAAAAACATTTTAAAGGAAATAGATAAAAATAAGGAAAAAAACAAAGATAATAACAAAAAGTAATTTAATTGGAATTAGAAACAAAAAAAGGGTTTAACAATTAATGAAAAATAAAAAAAAAACATTTAAAAATAGAAAACAGAAATTTAAATAAAATCAATAGAAGATAAAATATATATATATATAATAAAAAATACGATAATAAAATCAAGAAAATAAAAAAGGAAAATCTAAAAACAGAAAATTAAAATAATAATAATAAAAAAACATAAATAAAATTGAACCAAAACAGAAAAACAAACTTTGAAAACAGAAAAAACAGATTTAAATAGAAAAAGAAGAAACGAAAAAGAAAAAGAATTTGGAGGAGGGAGTCCGAAAAACAAAAAAGGGAAGTCTCAAGTTCTGGGGTGGGAGCTTCTTGGGAGGAGACCTAGGGAGGAGGAGTCTGGTGATTGTTAACTCTCAATTCTCTCCATTTTTCGGACTCGGAAAAAAAAAGGGGAAGAAGGAGATCAAGAACCCCAAGGAAAGATAGAAGGCTAGTGATCCTTGAAGAAGGAAAGGAGATTTCTGCAAACAATCAGGTAAATTTTTCATCACCTTGGTAAATATGATTCTTGAACATAGATTAGATTTTGTTTGCAATAATAGTTCATGCATGCATGCCTTAAAGATTAAAATCCTCTGTACTGGAACGAAATTAAGTCAAGAACTCTGCGTATGTATCATTCGGTCCTGTGTTTTGAATCATATAAATCGTGATACAACCATTGAAGAACCTCTGTGAGATATCTAAAATCTGCAAGTTGCACCCACGATTATGCCTATGGGTTCTAAGACATTAAATCAATGAGTATGACATCTATGGAAAAATGACGCAGCTCGTCCTCCTGACCCAGTTGTCTTTTCTTCTCCACATTTTGTGGTATACAAGCCTTGCGTTAGACGTCGGGAGGATACAAGAAAAGTCTGTATACAATGTTTCAATCTGAACCGCTCTAGGGTATGGATTTATTTGCATGGCTGCATGAGTCTACGCGAAGTCGGAATTGGTATTTGAGTTAATAGAGCACAATGAACGATCCTAACCCAATTGATGTGGGCACAAACTCCCCCTTGTTCGTCATCCTCCCTAGGCGTTGGCTAAGGCCCAAGAATTATAAAGGATCGCTTATCCAGCAACCAAATACTAACAACATTATATCTGAAAATTACCACTGGATTAGTATGCAAATAAGCAAGTGGCCTCACGGTCCGCATGAGCTAATCCCGTGAGCCCTCCTTTCCATATCAGATCATGAGCGGAGTTGTATGAGTGCAGGTTACGTTGTCCATAATCCGTTTTGAGAGAAACCCAGGAAGGGTAGCAATTAGGAAATTAAAGCGTCATGAGAGACAAAAGCAATACGGTTGTGTCCTATGATCAAGGACCTCATACACCATATATCTCTACGTAAAAATATCACATGTCTAGTCCTGCTAGTTAGTGATACTTGAGGCATGCTTTATTCTAGAATTACTAAAAGAAATAAGCACGGATATGCCCAGAGTGTTTAGCAGAATACTCAGCCAAGGCGTGAGTTTGTTCATGCTTCATTGCGTCTCCTCTTATCATCCTTACGTCCAACCTATGGCACAAAGTTGGAGTTTGTAATAAGACTATAACAAAGAACAGCATGGGATATGTCAAAGTCCTTCTCTAATACGGTTCAATAATGACCTGCAAATTATAGGGAGCTGGGCAGTGGTTTTGTTTTTCGGTTTAATGAGAAACAAAACAAATCTAAGCACCCTACCAAATCTTGTATAACTGTTCACTCCCAGACTTTGTTTAAACTTAATTATTGGAATATTGGGTTTAAAACAAGGGTCCAGCTTGATGGATCTCTTCACTGCTCCATAGCGCTCGATACCTGTGTTCGAACCCCGGGTCCACTCCATTTATTGAAAGGTTGTCACGCGTGTTGCATGTGACAGTACCCACGTATAGGCCAAATGAAAATGCGTCCAACTTCGTCACGAGCGTCGCATATGACAGTGCATATGTACAGGCCATATGAAATGTATACCGGGGCCCAAATCTGCCATTCCAAATATTCAAGTGCATGGTTTTTTTAGTTTATTCATTTTTTATTCAAAACCAACTAATCCTTTTTCATTGAGTTCCGAAATTCCACAAAAATTCCTTTTCACCCCAATTTCAAAAATTCCAGAAATTAATAAAAATTTAAAATTTCCAGAAATTAAATAAAAATCCAGAAAATTAATAAAAAATTAAATAAAAATTCAGAAAATAATAAAAAATTCAAAATTTCCAGAAATTAAATAAAAAATCCAGAAAATAATAAAATTAATCAAAATTTCCAGAAATTAATAAAAAATTCAAGATTTTCAGAAATAAATGAAAAATTCAAGATTTTCAGAAAATAAATAAAAAAATTCAAAATTTCCAAAAATCCTTAAAAAAATTCCAGAAATTAAGAAAATTAATAAAAAAGTTCCAGAAATTAAGAAATTAATGAAAAATTTCCAGAAATTATGAAAATAATAAAAATCCCGAAAAGAAATTTTCTAAAATTTTCAAATAAATTCATAAAAATTTCTAATAATCATCCTAAATTTCCATAATTACAAAATCACGTCAAAATTCTATTTGAAACCCCAAAACACAAAATTGAAATTCTTATCTCAAATTAAGTTTCCTCTTATTCAAGCGTCAATATCATTTGCAAATCATATCTTTCCAAAAATTTAAAAATCTCTTTTCTAATATTTTGGGATTTTTAAGTCTCACGCAATGAGTTCTAAATGGGGAACTGGCGGTTTACCTGCTGTTCAACATTTAGTAGTTCATATAGGCCCCTGTGCTGCCTTAGCCGCCTCGGGTCTTGTGCATGAGTGGACTTAGGGTCCCCTTCAAAACTTTAAAATATCTTTTTCTAATACTTTGGAAATTCTAGGTCTCACGCGATGGACTCTAAATAGGGAACTGGCGGTTTACCTGCGGTTCAACATTTAGTAATTCGTATAGGCCCCTGTGCTGCCTTATCCGCCTTGGGTCTTGTGCATGAGTGGGCCAAAAATCCCTCCCAAAGATAAAACTTTCTCAAAACAAAATCTTTAAAATAATCTTTTCTCAAGCATTTTCGAAGGTCAAGCCTTCACAAACCAAATAATCTTTTCTCAAGCACTTTTGAAGGTCAAGCCTTCATAAACCAGAACTACGTAAGCCTTGAGTTTCCCATTGCACCGGGGAATACGTAGGAGCAGGATCAAGTTCTGTCAGGCTAACCTCCATCAAACTATTTATTTTCACGTTAACTAAGGGATCAAACTATTTTCAAATAATCACACACTCAATTTAAGGGTACTGTTCTTCAGAACAGGCGAGTGAGGTGCCTAATACCTTCCCCACTCGTAACCGACTCCCGAACCTAAATCTCATCCAGGGTTTTTCCAAATCTTTTTCCCTTAAACAAAAATTTGGTGGCGACTCCACATCATATAACAAATTACATTTTTCAAAATTTTAGCGAGTTCGTCATCTCGTCGGAATTACGGTTGCGACAGTTGCATTATGTATTTTGGTTTATATTTATGAATATTATAATTATGTATTTTTACTAGTAGGTACATCATGGATATTGAAAGAGAAAAAAAGAAGAAAATATGCATTTTATTGGATTATATCATCATGTGCAACCAGTGCAATAACTACTTGTTATATAAATAAATTTGTAAAAAATCATGTATGACTTCACTTCAAACAGGATAAAATTGGATGAGTGAGATATTGAACGAACATTTATTTGATGTGTGAATGCATTTAGAATGAGGTCAAATTTATTTACAAAATTATGTGAGAATATGGATTACAACCAAGTATAAGAATAATAGTAGTAGAAAGAGTAGACATATTTACATACACTCTTATCATAGATGCTTCTAGTAGGGATGTTGAAGAGCAATTTCAACATTCTGGTGAGATCACCAGTAAAGTGTTTTATGAAGTTTTGGATTGATTTCGTTAGTGGTAGGAGTAAGGATTCCATTAGTGGTAGGAGTAATGATTATAGAGGTCTTACCGATGATATCATAAAACTAAAGGATCCAACCTTTAAATGTATACCATCTTAAATTGCTAATGATGAAAGATACATGCTTTAATTTAAGATAAATATAAAAATATTTATTCATACTATAATTTATAATTAATATCATTATCTTGATGTGTTATGATAGCATGGTATAGGATGACTTGATGACACGCATAGTTGCACGTATTCATAAGACAAATCAAATACCTGATAGGAGGAGAAAAATATTCATACCTTGAATATAATGGCTACTTGTGACTTTTAAATAAGTTCACATTATTATCTCTTGGATGGGAAACATCTACCTATAACTCACATGCTTTTTTTCATGTTATTAATAATTCAGAAGGTATTAATATTTATATTTTTTCTTAGGATAAAATTTTATATAAATTAATATTATTCTTACATGTAAATATTATTTGGTGGATAAAATATATCTAGATAAGAAAGGATATTCAATACCTTACCCTAATATATCACTCATCTAAATTTGAACATGAGTTTGTAATTAATGTTACGTTGAAGTTGAAAGATCATTTGACGTGTAGAAAAAAAAAAGATGAAAAATACTTAGTACAATGTTACAGTATAGTATGAAAATCTAGATTGATATTATAATGGTTGTATTTACGTTAAATGTTACAAAAATTAGGTTGGATCGCAAACAAGTTACCTCTCGGGATCATTTAAACCATAAAATTATAAAAAATCAAATAAACTAGTAAAATTGGTAAAAATAGGTCTATGCATAAAATAATACTACTTTAACTATTTTTTTAATAAAATTAAAATTATATTATACTTTATTTAATCTTACATATATAACTTAAGATTAAAAGCTTAAAATGGTATATAATTTTTAATTATATAAAATTATGATATGTATATTATATTATTATCTAAATTTTTAAAATTTTTAATAAATTATATAATAAATATTTTAAAATAATATTTAATTAATATTGATTTAATTATGATTTAACTATGGTTAAATCATTAAATTTTGAACAAATATCTTAACTGGTTTAATGATCGGTCTAATATTCAAAATTACATTATTTAATTATATTTGAATCAATTGTGAGAATGCGATAATATTTGTTTGTTTTTTAACATCATCCAAATTATATATTTTTTTTATAAACTTTCATATATTGATGATAGAGATATAATTAATGAAAACACATTAGATATATTTATTTTTTTAAGATGTACAAGAAATCAACTGAAATAAAGGAGATTATCAACAATATTGCTAACTCATTATGAATTTTTTTTAATAAAATATTACTTTTTATATTATTGTTTAAAGTTAAAATCTGTAATTTAATTATTCAACAATTTATTTTAAATTATTTATTATAAAATACTTAATATTCATTGATAAAAAATTAAATTATAAATATAAATAAATTTTATTCTTATAAAATAATTTTTAAATTTTATTTATAAAAGTTTACAAATAAATATTTTTAATTTCAAATGACGAAGGTTACTTATTTAATTATTTAAAAAAATATATTATAAATATTAAAATAAATAAATAAAATTGTCAAATTATATTTTTTATAATATACAAATATCAAAATAATTATAAATTTATTTATATTATCTTATTTTTATTTATAAAATATACAAATAAGAATAAATTAGCAAACTTTATCCTATTTTTAATACAATAATTAATTTAAATAAAATAATATATTAAAATTTATAATTACAATCTTAAATTTTGATTCATTATATTTTTATTTATCATTTTATCTTCTTTAGTTATGTTTTACTAAATACTTTTAATTTAAATTAATAATTTTTTTATTTTTCAGCTTTTAAATAGTTTTTCAACATCTTTGTAACTTTCAGTTGACCCTAAATCTAAAAACACGTCAAATAATAAATATTCTCTGTTATATTATAAAAAATAGAAATTATTAATATTTATTAATATAAGTGTCAAACTTAATATTTATATTAATTTAATAACTTTTTATAAAATGTAAGTTTTTATTATATATGTTAAATTTTAAATTTTTTAAATATTTACATATATGTTATTCAATTTTTTATATTTACATAAATTTAAATAGCATATGAAAAATTAAAATAAAATTATATAATAAAATATCTATTAAATTTTATTTTAAATAAAATTTTATAAATATAATCTATTTAATAAAAACTTAAATTAAAATTAAATTAATTAAATATTATATTTTATAAAAAATTATTAAAGTTACAATTACCATATAATATTAACGAAATATATATATATATATAATGTTTAATATATTATTTCAATTATTTGAAAGCCAAAATTATTAACTGAAAAATTTATTAAAATATTTTAATTTTAATTAATAAAGTAGTTTATTTTAGTAATTTTATAAACAGATTATTAGTTTTTTAAAAAGTTACATCAAGTAAATTTTTTATTTTCAATTCTTAATTAAAATATTTTTTCCATTTTTATAATTTAATCTTTTATTTTTAATTTATTTTTATAAATTTAATATTATTTAATTCTTTTATAATAATATTACCAATTTAATACATTTATTTTATACTATAAGAGAATATTATATTTTAAATTAATATTTTAATTATTATATTAGATTATTTTATTTTATTAAAAAATTGAAATTAAAAACTAAAAAAATATTTTTAAAAAATATAATTTTATGTAATTAAATTTTAATATATTTTTTATTAAAAATATATTATACATATTATATTTTAATCTATTATGTAATTATCATTAATTTTATCAAACATTTTTGAACTTTGAATAATTGATCAGGGGCAAGTAATTGGCCTGTTAGTTAGAAATAAGATAGCATCATCCAAAATTCAAAATCACACTTAAATAAATAATGAAACTGTTTATTTTAATGGATGTTAAAAGATATAATAAAATATTATATATCGTAAATTGTATTTAAAATAATATAATTTAATATATTAAGAATATTAAATATTATAATTTTAAATAAAATATTATTTATTATTTACTTAATATATTTCTTTAAATATATGTTAGAAAAATGGATAACAAAAAACCCACCAAACGAGTGGGCAATATGACAGCATTCTCTAGTTTTTTTTACCGCTAATTCACTCCAAATAAAAAACCACCGGTTTTATTACCGGTTCAAGCTGTTTTTCACCGGTTATAATTTGTCCCATTCTCTGGTTGAATGGACGGATTAGTGACCGATTTTCGATTTCATCGGTCTACTAATATTTATAACTGTAATAAAGAATGGGTTTAAAGGTTTACGGAATTAAAAAAGATAAGTAAGAATCATAGTAAAATAATAAGAATAATTTTTTTGAAAAAAGTTAAGATCTTATAAATTTAAGCATTATATGAAATAGTATTTAAAAAATGCCATACAAATATTACAAAACTATTGAAATAGTTATTTTATTGAGTAAGATTTATTTTACTCATAAAAACTTTAAAATTAATCAAATATTTATTTCATTTCTTTTTATCTATCACTTAAAATTATTTTATATAAATTAAAAAATTTAATTAATATTTTTTATTAAAATTGGCATATAACTTTTTATTATATCTTTTATTTTTCTCATTGATTAGTCTTTCTTATAATTAATATTTTTATGTAGAATATAATAAAAAAGTTATAAATATTTTTAAAATTTTAAACTAAAAAATAAAATAAGGGACTGACCAATAAAAAGTTTGAGAACTAAGTTAAGCTACATACTTATTTTTATCCGTAGTTATAAAAAATTTGATCAAATTAGCCAATTAAATTAGTTGAATTGAAAATTGAATATTTAATTATTTGAATAACAAAAATATTTTAATAAAAATTTATAGTAAATTGACAAATAAGCAATAAAATGAAGAACCAGTAAAATTGAAAAAAAAAATATTGATTGATAAAAATTAATATTACTTTTATCATTTAAAAAAGTCAAAATTATGTTATAATTTATTTAATCTTAAATGTATAACTTAAAATTTAAAAATTTAAAATATATATAATTATTAAATATGTAAAATTATGATATTAATGTATTATACTATTATATATATAAATATTTTAAAAATAATATTTAATTAATATTTATTCATTCATTATTAAACTATTAAATTTTTAACTAATATTTTATTAATCCAATTTTAAAGTGTTACTTTTATCACATGTTATATTCTAGAAACACAACATTTTCGATTTGGCAAAAAAAAAAAATATATAGTTAATCTAATTAAATAGAATTCATGTGGGATATTGTTCGTGAGAATTTGAAGGTCATTATGATTTAAATGTTAACCTGCT
This sequence comes from Canavalia gladiata, assembly GCA_037954105.1. Taxonomy (NCBI): domain Eukaryota; kingdom Viridiplantae; phylum Streptophyta; class Magnoliopsida; order Fabales; family Fabaceae; genus Canavalia; species Canavalia gladiata. The sequence continues at coordinate 15,209,132 of CM075668.1, forward strand.
TATTAAGGATCCAGGAAAATTAGGATTCTCTTATTCCTTTGAGAGGGTTTTACAATCAAATAAGAATTCATTTCATCGTTTTTCGTCTTTCATCTTAATTGTAAAAAGTGTCTTGTAGTTGTTGAAATAGTTTGCTTTACTTATATTTTTTAAAACCTTTTTATTTTTATTTTTTTCAAAAAATGAAAATTCTCTCCGTTTTCCCTCATTAAAACCTGGAAACAAGTTTATACACGTAATGTGCACCCACATACACTTAATTAATAGTTGTGCGATTTTTTTAAAAAAAATTATAATTGTTAAATTTGGAATGTCATATAAATTCTATTTGACACGCTCGTCGCAAACGCGCAAAAATAATTTCCAGATTTCCCCCAAACTATTGGTATAGTATAAGGTGCAACCTAGGTCATCTCCCAAAGACCATTTCAGATTCTTAAGCAAATAAGGAGAAAATTAGAACAAGGGGGTTTTTGTAAAGATGTGATATCAAATGCTAAACACAAAATACAGACTGAAATTAATTTCACTTAACAATTATCAACTCAAGGAATTCAGAGGTTATTTTCATAACTAATCATTGATCACTAAAATCATGCATTGTGTTTATCAACCTAGGATCATCTGGAACCCCTACAATGATCCTTGAATTCTCTACTGAGAAACCTCTCAGAATTTAATTGATTATGATCAACAAGATTTAGTAACCACTTAATCTTTTATCTAAACCAATTTTACAATCAGAATTCAGTTGAAGTAAGTAATAAAATGAAAACCTTCAATTCAATTACTTAATTTCTACTCTTCAAACTTTTGGAAAATGATTTACCAATCAAAAACCAATTATAAATCAATTATACATTAACCAAAATACGTCAACCGATCAAACTTTGATTAAAGAATAAAATTGAAGAATATAGTGAAGCAGAGTAGAAACCACTTAATATGCACGTAAATAAAGATCAAGACCTCAAAGTTAAAATGAAAATAGCTTGAATCCTTGAATTGAAACTACAAACCTAGCCTTCCATAAAGGAGGCAAACTAACAACAAAGAAAGAGGCAAACTAACAACAAATAAATCCTAAGCCTTCCATGTAGGAGGCAACTAACAACAAATAAATCCTAAGCCTTCCATGTAGGAGGCAACTAACAATAAAGAAAAGCTAAGCCTTCCATGTAGGAGGCAAACTAACAAGAAAGAAAAACTAAGCCTTCCATGAAGGAGGCAAAACTAACAAGAAAGAAAGAAAGGAAGAAAGAAAGAAAGAAAGAAAGAAAGAAAGTGGTATTGGAGTTAATCTCTAAAATGGTGTGTGTCTCCTCTTGCAAACCCTTCTATTTATAGAGGATTTTTGAGGCATCATCTTCAGAAAGTCACCAACTAGGATATTACTTTTCTACCCTTTTCTTGCTTTCACATGGGCTTTGTTGAAATTGCAAAACACTTTTGAATTTTTGCCACCAATGAGCACAACAATTTTGACTTTCTTGCACCGCCATTTCGGATGTTCACATGTCCGAATTAGAGCTTGACTTCTGAACAAAAGTTGTAGCCCTGGATCTTAGCTGTCCAACAAAGTTGATTTCATCTCAATATGACTTCTATATCTCAAGATATGGCTGGATCTTTGCACACTGTTCAAATTCCACGTCAGCAACACTATCTCATCTTTTGAGATAATTTCGGAGTCCTAAACATCCCATTTAGAATCTGATCTTGCTTTGTAACTATGGACACTTCTTTAAGCTTTCATTCAAGATAGATTTCATGATTTTTGGATGTCTACAACTCCTATTATGCTCAAAATACTATAATAGTGTCATTTTAATCGGGTAAGCAAAGAAATTCAATTAAACTTCATATGAACCCAAACTCATAAAATATGACAAAGATCACTTAATTGAACATATAAGAAGTCTTAATGAGATAAAAGTGAGAGATAATTATTTATGAAATCTATGCTTATCAAATTCCCCCACACTTATCTTTTGCACGTCTCGGGCAAACTTAAGTTATGGATTGGTGACTATTTTTTTTTTTTTTTTGAAAGAACATCAAAGTTTTGAGTTGATTTCTCAAGAATTCACAAAATTTCATGAAGCATCCTTTTATCACATTTTTGAAATTACTTAGAAAGGCAACTTTAATTTGAAAAACATAGATTGAGAAAGATAAAACCTCACATGATATACTCTGAATCTCTCAAGTGTTTGATTTGGTAAGTGTTTCTCTCAAATTCAATCCATGAAAGATGAACTATCATAGGCTTGCATATCTTCTACTTCTCTACTACTATGTACACATGCAATGCACAAATCAAGAGGTCTTTATTTTGGTTCTAACGGGATTAGAAAGATGAAATGATATATTGAAGAGATACAATGTTAGACCAAGGAAAATGGTGAGGATTGAGAATTGATTGTAAGTGCAAGTGTGAGAAACAGATATCACTTCTTCAATTTTTTTTTTATTATTATTATTTTATTTTTTTTTCAATATAATAGTTTATTTATTAATTTATTGCTTCAGTTTTTTTTTTTTTTTCAACCATGATATTGATGAACACAACAATAATCTCTCCCACACTTATTGAAACACTTATGGTATGATAAATCCAGTATTCCTCACCTTCTATGGTCAGACAAAGTTATTTTTTTTTTTTTTTTTTTTTATTTGTGGTGAGCTAAAAAGAAGAAAAGGCTAATCGGCTCAAATGGCTGATCAAAGGATAAAATTTTATGGTTTGGTTATTTGGCCAAGTGGTTTGTTCAAGAAAAACAGTGCCTCAATCATTTTTGTACAAATCATGTGAAAATGTAGTTTCAAAAAGAATCAATGCAAGTTCTGAAGTAACATATTCCATGGATGAAAATCACACAAGAAAGAAAATAATAATAAGGCTCAAAATCTCACAGGTAATATATTTATCAAATCTAATCTATCCAGTTCAAATATGTGTTGCCAAACTAATTAATCTCGAAATGTAAATCATTTTGCTTCAATTATTTTATGAAATCTAAAGAAAAACATACTTCCACATTCAAATTTTTTTTTTTTTTTAAATCATAAGATGCGTATCAAGAGTCAAGTGTAACTCCTTACTCAGCCATCTTACTCAAAGCAAGTTTATGAATCTAACCTAATTTTTTTTTTTGTTTTTTGTTTTTTTGTTTCTTTTTTTTGGGTTTTTTTTTTTGGGTTTTTTTTTTTTTTTTTTTTTTTTTTTTTTTTTTTTTTTTTTTTAGATATCGGACCATCTTCCCCCCAACCTATCCAAGACATTGTCCCCAATGTCTTAGATGGAATTTCATATAACAGGAAAAGAAATGTAAGAAAACCATCAAAGTAAGGAAAAGTTATAACCGAAGAGTGGTATCTGGTTCTCTTTTATCTCTGCCATCCTGATTTGGTTGGTTCACCAGCTGCATTGCTTGACTGAGCTCAGATGTAGGATTTTGCAAAATCTCAAGTAGGTGTTCAACAGTTAAAGCAGATACTATGATGTTGCGCATGGATTGTGGCATGAACTCCTGCTCTACTGCATGATCTAAAAAGGATATCAAACCATTATAAAAGCCATTAATATTCAATAAGCCCAAAGGTTTTTTATGAAAATTCCGATAGGCCCAAAATATAATGGTAAAAATTTCTTCCATTGTTCCAAGACCACCAGGTAATGCAATAAATGCATTAGAATTAACCAACATGTGTCTCATACGGTCATGCATGGTTGCAACCTTCAATTCAGTACCCAGGGTGAAGTAGGAGGTGCTCCCATTTTTTAAGCCAACACCTAAGACGTTACACCCCTTTGTGAGTGCAGATCCTGCAACACATCCTTTTAAACCCTGAATCCCTCCCCCATAAACAAGATTGATTTTTCTTGCAGCTAATGCCTTACCAAGGGTAGAAGCTGCATGTTGAAATTCTCCATCCTTTCCAAGGTTAGACCCACCAAAAACACAGATAGTATTGATCTTATCCATATACGGTGTTTCTGTCTTTTTTTTTTTTGAAAAAATATGTCATAGAGGTGGATAATTTATAGGGACTCAATATCAGACAAGGAGATCGCTTGAATAGTGCGGGATCAGGATTTGGTAGCAAAAGTTTGAATTTTTGCTACAAAAGTTTGAATTTTTGTTGCAAAAGTTTGAATTTTGGGTTCAAGGAAAAGGTGAATGTCAGAGGGGAAAGACTTTAAGCAGGGGTGAAAATTTCAAAAAAAACAGTGGCCCAATAAATTGAAAAGACAATGTAAATGACAAACATACACGCATGAGAATGAACAGTAGTTGTGATTGTGACTCACATCTTCCTCTGGTTTTACGTCCAGTAACGGCTGAAACGCCTTCTAAGAGTCGAGGATGTGCTTCCCATTCAGTTTTCTTGTAAACTGACAACAGGGTCTTTTAAAGTCAGATTCCCAAGACTATAACGTGCTTTTTCCTTACGGAACAGTTCAAACAAATCAAGAAGGACCCCTTGTACATGCCCACTAGGATGCGTCTCAAGAGTCTGAATGATATCATCCAATGACTCCTTACTCAGTCCATCCTTTATGAATTGAATTTTGTCCTCTCGATTTCTTGAAACCATTCCAGGGTTCTTGCATCTTGTGTTACAGGTCCATCTTGCACACCTGTAGCAAACTCCAATTCTTTTTGCCCTTCTCTTATTTGCATAGGAACTTCTTCCCATACCTGGCATATTTTTAACAAATGATTCTTGGAATTCACCTGCTAAACGTACCTTAGCTTCAATGATCCAACGGACATCTTCTGGAAGGCCTAAGAGTGTTAATGCTCTCAATCGTTCAAGTCTGCAATTGTAAATGTCTTTAAGAAAATTTCTGGGGAGAGTAGGGAACAAAATTTTGATCCTGGTGAGAGCTTTCTCCATTTTTTTTTTCTTAAAACACTCAAGTTATTATTCCTGCAAGCTCAATGTGGTGTAATAGTTGGGATGATTTAAGAGGTGAAGAAGGAAGTTGAGAGATTAGTTGAAACTTATAAGCGAGGAATGTGAGAGAGGGAGAGGGAGAAAGAGGGAGAGAGAAAGAGAGAAAGAGAGAGAGAGGGAGAGAGAGAGACTTCTCTTGAATTTATTGCAGGTATGTGGCATTGTGCAAATGCACTTCTTCTACCGTGTGCTTTTGAAAACCTTCGAAAAATGGTTTAAGACGATGTCCATTCACCTTGAAGATTTTTTCAGTTACCTCATTTTTTATTTCCACTGCACCATAAGGAAAAACATTAGTAACTACAAATGGTCCTAACCATCTAGAGCGTAGCTTACCAGGCATAAGCTTTAGCCGAGAATTGAAAAGGAGAACTTTTTGTCCAACGGAAAACTCCTTTCTTGCCAACTTTTTGTCATGAAGAGCTTTGACCTTTTCTTTGTAAATTTTGGAGTTTTCGTATGCTTCTAATCGAATTTCTTCAAGTTCCTGCAATTGAAGCTTTCTATGGATTCCTGCTTGGTCTAGATCCATGTTGCATTTCTTTACTGCCCAAAATGCTCTATGCTCTAATTCAACTGGAAGATGACATGCTTTACCAAAGACAATCCTATAGGGAGACATGTCAATGGGTGACTTGTAAGCTGTCCTATATGCCCATAATGCATCAACAAGGCGCAAGTTCCAATCCTTCCTGTTAGGCTGAACTGTTTTCTCTAAGATTTTCTTGATCTCTCGATTAGAAACTTCAGCTTGACCATTTGTTTGAGGATGATATGGGGTGGAGACTTTATGCATGACTCCATATTTGCGGAGTAGGGCTTCCATTGTGCGGTTGCAAAAATGAGTACCTTGATCACTAATTAGAGCTCTAGGAATGCCAAACCTGCTAAAAATGTTAGACCTGATAAAATCTGCAACAACTCGAGCATCATCAGTACGGGTGGCTTTTGCCTCCACCCATTTTGAAACATAATCAACAGCTAGCAGAATGTAAACAAAGCCAAAAGAGACAGGGAATGGACCCATAAAGTCTATACCCCAAACATCAAATACCTCACAAAAGAGAAGTGGTTGTTGGGGCATCTCATTTCTGCGCGAAATACTCCCTATTCTTTGGCACTGCTCACAAGTTATGCATAATCTATGTGCATCACGAAATATTGTAGGCCAATAAAAGCCTGAGTCTAGTACTTTTCTAGCTGTCCGTTGGGGCCCAAAGTGTCCACCACAAGCTAGGGAATGGCAAAAGGTAAGTATAGACTGAACTTCATGATCTGGAACACATCTTCTAATGATTTGATCACTACATGTCTTCCAAAGGTATGGTTCATCCCATATGTAGTGTTTGGCATCACTTTTCAACTTGGCAAGTTGCGATTTGGTGAAGTGTTTGGGTATTTCTTTAGCAACCAGATAGTTTACCAAATCTGCATACCAAGGATCCTTCCCGTGCAAATGATAGAGATGCTCTTCTGGGAATGAATCTGCAATTGAAGTTTCTTCACAAGGTTGCTGGATCCGACTTAAATGATCTGCTACAAGGTTCTCTGCACCACTCTTGTCTTTAATCTCTAAATCAAATTCTTGCAACAGAAGCATCCAACGAATCAGTCTTGGCTTAGCATCTGTCTTCTTCAGCAAGTATTTCAAAGCTGCATGGTCAGAGAAGACAATAACTTTAGATCCAAGCAAATAGGAGCGAAATTTATCTAATGCAAACACAATTGCCAAAAGCTCCTTCTCAGTAGTTGTGTAATTTGATTGGGTTGCATCAAGTGTGCGAGAGGCATATGCAATGACATGAGATCTCTTGCTAACTCTTTGAGACAGTACAGCACCAAGGGCATAATTGGATGCATCACACATTAATTCAAATGGAAGCGTCCAATTAGGTGGTTGAATGATGGGAGTGGTTGTCAACCGCTTCTTTAGTTCATCAAATGAATCCTTGCATGCTTGATCAAACACAAATTTGGTATCTTTTTGTAGTAGTTTAGAAAGAGGTTGTGCAATCTTGCTAAAATCCTTGATGAATCTTCTGTAAAAACCTGCATGACCAAGTAAAGAACGTACTTCTCGCACAGAAGTGGGGTAAGGTAGAGAAGTAATAATGTCTATCTTGGCCTTATCAACCTCTAAACCTTTGCTAGATACCAAGTGTCCTAAGACTATACCTTCTGTTGCCATGAAATGACATTTTTCAAAATTCAAAACCAGGTTAGTCTCAATGCATCTGTCCAAAACTTTAGAAAGGCTTTCTAAGCATGCATCAAAAGAAGAACCATATACAGTGAAGTCATCCATAAACACTTCCATGCAACTTTCTAAGAGATCAGAGAAAATGCTTACCATGCATCTTTGAAAGGTTCCAGGGGCATTGCATAGACCAAAAGGCATCCTTCGATAGGCAAAAGTACCAAAAGGACAAGTGAAGGTGGTCTTATGCTGGTCTTCTGGGGCTATATGTATTTGAAAATAACCTGAAAAACCATCTAGAAAGCAATAGTGAGATTTTCCTGCTAATCTTTCCAAAATTTGGTCTATGAAGGGCAAAGGGAAGTGATCCTTGCGAGTAGCTTGGTTAAGCTTCCTATAATCTATGCACACTCTCCAACTGTTTTGTATTCTGGTAGGGATTAGTTCATCATTGTGATTTTTGACTACAATCATGCCAGTTTTCTTAGGAACTACTTGCACCGGGCTTACCCAATCACTGTCTGAGATGGGATAGATGATACCAGCTGCCAAAAGCTTACCTACTTCCTTCTTTACCACATCTAGGATGGTTGGATTCAAACGCCTTTGTGGTTGTCTAACAGGTCTGGTGTTTTCCTCTAGCAGTATCCTATGCATACAAGTAGATGGGCTAATACCTGGAATATCAGCCAAAGTCCATCCAATTGCTTGTTTATGGCTTTTTAAGGTTTGCAGTAACCTTTCTTCCTGTTGTGGTAGAAGGTTCTTTGCTACAATGACAGGAAGCTTCTCATTTTCCCCCAAATAAGCATACTTTAGATGTTCAGGCAAAGGCTTCAACTCTAAAGGAGGTGGTTGTATTATGGAAGGAAGAGATCTATCTGAGATTGAAATGTCTGCAACACTTGCATCTAACATGTCATCTTTCAACGAAGGTTGGTCTGCAGCATTAATCCTGGAACACACAATACATGAATCAAATTCATCACATGTGCAAGTAAAATTATCTAAGTAATCTAAATCAAAATCAAAAAATTTAAAAAGTAGATTGTCAATAGAATAATCATCCGCAAGAAGGTCTATGGCATCAAGTTGAAAGAGTGAATGATTCTCTATGGGATGCTTCATGGCTTCAAATATGTTGAATTGGATGATATCATCTCCAAATTCCATAGAGAGAGTCCCCGTATGCACATCTATCTTTGTTTTTGCAGTTTTGAGAAAAGGTCTCCCTAGGATCAAGGTTGCTCTATTGATGGATGACTCATCTTCCATATCCAAAATGTAGAAGTCAGCTGGAAAGATCAGCTTATTCACTTGAACTAGCACATCTTCAAGTACTCCGGCTGGATGTGCTGTACTTCTGTTGGCTAATTGAATCACCACACCAGTTGGCTTCAGTTCTCCCAGATTCAAAGATTTATAAACTGATGAGGGCATAACATTAATGGAAGCACCTAGATCCAGCAATGCATCACCAAATGTAGAGTTTCCTATTGTGCAAGGAATGGTGAAAGTTCCTGGATCTTTACATTTCTGAGGGAGGCTGGGTTGAATTAAGGCTGAAACATTGCGTCCCACACTAATCTTCTCATCCCCTTTGAGTCTTCTCTTATGCGTGCACAAATCCTTTAGAAATTTGGCATATTTGGGAATTTGCTTGATAGCATCTAGAAGTGGTATGTTGACTTCCACTTTCCTAAAAGTATCTAGAAGCTCCTTATCCAATTCTGCATGAACATTGGGCTTGGATTGAACCATTCTATTTGGAAAAGGTAAAGATACCTTCTGATCAGCACAATTTGGGGTTTTCTTCTCATCAGATGCTTCAAGTGCAGATCGTTTATGGCAAGCTTCTTTTTGTTGATCATTCGATGTCTTATCGAAGGCTGGTGTACTTTTTTCATCAGACTTTCCTTCTGATTCAGATGGCTCATCAGAGATATCTCCAGGTGTGGAGATAAATGCTTCTTTTTGGTGTGGATTAGTCTGATTGAAGCTTTGTTGCTTTAAAATTGTAGGGTCTGTCTGCACTTTCTTCCCACTTCTCAAGGTCATGGCATTCACACTTTTGGGATTTATGACAGGTTGAGAAGGTAGTTGACCAGAACCTTGAGATTTCAATTGGTTGACAGTGGTAGCCAACTGCCCAATTTGAGTTTGTAAATCCTGAATGGTAGAACTTACATTTTGTTGAAATTGAAGATTGTTGGTTACTAATTGCTTCATCAAATCATCAAGAGAGGGTTCAGAAGCATTAGAGGGTACAGATTGCTGCATATGCTGTTGTTGTTGTCTGAATGGCGGTGGTTGGTATTTATTTTGGGAGTCAGATGTTTGAATCCTTTGTTGTTGTGGAGGGTCATATCTCAAGTTAGGATGGTTTCTCCAACTAGGATTGTATGTTCCAGAAGGTGGTTCAAACTTCTGTTGCTGATAATGTTGAGGAGGCCTGTATTGTTGTCCTGTGCCAAAAATACCATTTACTGCAGCCTCAGGTGTCTCACTTTCTTGCAATGTTGGGCATGCATCAGTAGGATGATCTGCAGAAGTGCAGATGCCACATGTTTTGGTTTTGTCAATAACATTAAGTTGCTGTTGTTGTCCGATGGCCAACTGTCTTACGATGGAGGTTAGTTCTTCAATTCTGTTCTCCAATCGTGTATGGTCTGTCTTGGTGGTCATTTCATGGACTCCTTTAGACAAGGAATTAGTTCGAGAATTGAATTGCTGAGAATTCTCTGCCATGTTGGCAATCAAATCTCGAGCTGCTGTAGGAGTTTTGTCCATAAGTGCTCCACCACTAGCTGCATCAACCATGCTTCTGTCCATTGGCATGAGTCCTTCATAGAAATACTGAATCAGTAATTGATCACTGATTTGATGGTGTGGACAAGTGGCACATAGTTTCTTGAATCTCTCCCAATACTCATAGAGAGTTTCTTGGGAGTTCTGTCTGATGCCGCAAATCTCTTTTCTGATAGCTGCTGTTCTGGATGCAGGGAAGAATTTCTCCAAGAATAATCTTTTCATATCATTCCAGCTTGTAACAGATGTTGGATGTAGATAGTACAACCAGTCCTTAGCTCCATCATTTAAGGAGAAAGGAAATGCCTTCAACTTGATATGATCTTCTAGAATTCCTTGTGGCCGCATTGTGGAACACACAATGTGAAATTCCTTCAAATGTTTATGAGGGTCCTCACCTGCAAGGCCATGAAACTTAGGTAGCAAATGTATTAGTCCAGACTTCAGTTCAAATGGTGCATCAACATCAGGGTATTGAATGCACAATGGTTGATAAGCAACATCAGGTGCAGCTAATTCTTTTAAGGTTCTATCAGCCATGTTCTTAGCAAAATATTTAAAACTATCAAAATTTAAAGATGAAAAATCACTACTGTTACTTTCTTGGTTATTACTGGATGAATGTCTTCTATGTGCTCTTTTCAAATGGTGGAATGTTCTATCAATCTCAGGATCATATGCATATAAATTTTCAGGATTGGATCGGGTCATACACAAAAAGGTGAATTCATACAGAAAATCCAAGAATGATATACCTAAAGTAAAAACAATTGTTAGAAAGATTAAAATTTTTATACAAACTCCTAAATGAGCCTAGGAAATTAAAATGGTCCCCGGCAACGGCGCCAAATTTTGACACGCTCGTCGCAAACGCGCAAAAATAATTTCCAGATTTCCCCCAAACTATTGGTATAGTATAAGGTGCAACCTAGGTCATCTCCCAAAGACCATTTCAGATTCTTAAGCAAATAAGGAGAAAATTAGAACAAGGGGGTTTTTGTAAAGATGTGATATCAAATGCTAAACACAAAATACAGACTGAAATTAATTTCACTTAACAATTATCAACTCAAGGAATTCAGAGGCTATTTTCATAACTAATCATTGATCACTAAAATCATGCATTGTGTTTATCAACCTAGGATCATCTGGAACCCCTACAATGATCCTTGAATTCTCTACTGAGAAACCTCTCAGAATTTAATTGATTATGATCAACAAGATTTAGTAACCACTTAATCTTTTATCTAAACCAATTTTACAATCAGAATTCAGTTGAAGTAAGTAATAAAATGAAAACCTTCAATTCAATTACTTAATTTCTACTCTTCAAACTTTTGGAAAATGATTTACCAATCAAAAACCAATTATAAATCAATTATACATTAACCAAAATACGTCAACCGATCAAACTTTGATTAAAGAATAAAATTGAAGAATATAGAGAAGCAGAGTAGAAACCACTTAATATGCACGTAAATAAAGATCAAGACCTCAAAGTTAAAATGAAAATAGCTTGAATCCTTGAATTGAAACTACAAACCTAGCCTTCCATAAAGGAGGCAAACTAACAACAAAGAAAGAGGCAAACTAACAACAAATAAATCCTAAGCCTTCCATGTAGGAGGCAACTAACAACAAATAAATCCTAAGCCTTCCATGTAGGAGGCAACTAACAATAAAGAAAAGCTAAGCCTTCCATGTAGGAGGCAAACTAACAAGAAAGAAAAACTAAGCCTTCCATGAAGGAGGCAAAACTAACAAGAAAGAAAGAAAGAAAGAAAGAAAGAAAGAAAGAAAGAAAGAAAGTGGTATTGGAGTTAATCTCTAAAATGGTGTGTGTCTCCTCTTGCAAACCCTTCTATTTATAGAGGATTTTTGAGGCATCATCTTCAGAAAGTCACCAACTAGGATATTACTTTTCTACCCTTTTCTTGCTTTCACATGGGCTTTGTTGAAATTGCAAAACACTTTTGAATTTTTGCCACCAATGAGCACAACAATTTTGACTTTCTTGTACCGCCATTTCGGATGTTCACATGTCCGAATTAGAGCTTGACTTCTGAACAAAAGTTGTAGCCCTGGATCTTAGCTGTCCAACAAAGTTGATTTCATCTCAATATGACTTCTATATCTCAAGATATGGCTGGATCTTTGCACACTGTTCAAATTCCACGTCAGCAACACTATCTCATCTTTTGAGATAATTTCGGAGTCCTAAACATCCCATTTAGAATCTGATCTTGCTTTGTAACTATGGACACTTCTTTAAGCTTTCATTCAAGATAGATTTCATGATTTTTGGATGTCTACAACTCCTATTATGCTCAAAATACTATAATAGTGTCATTTTAATCGGGTAAGCAAAGAAATTCAATTAAACTTCATATGAACCCAAACTCATAAAATATGACAAAGATCACTTAATTGAACATATAAGAAGTCTTAATGAGATAAAAGTGAGAGATAATTATTTATGAAATCTATGCTTATCACTATTCCAATGGTATAATAATCATTTTCCATTAATTACCCTTGTCAGTGAGATTTTCAATATGACAGCATATATAAAGAACTTAACACATTGGACAAATTATAGGTCCATTTACTTAATACTTAACACTTTGATTTGGTTACCGCTGTTATTTTCATAACAAAGGTAGTTATTTTACTTCCACGTGTTCGAAATTTATATTTTATTTTGATTTATTTCCGTAAAATCAAGTATATTTAATTAGAGAAATGAAGGTTTTTTAAGTATTTTGGTTTAAAATTGAATAAAATTAATTTTAATAAAATGGAAAATCATGAATTTAATGTGATTTAATTTTAAAAAGAAAATGACTAAAAATGGGGAAAATGTAAAGATACATCTACACCTTGATATTCTTGTCTACATTCCATGTAGGGATGTCTGTGAAATGAGTTAGACATTTATTTTTTATTAAATGGATTTAGACAAATTGTTTTTATCCTTGCTTGACAATATTTTAATAAGATTAATTATTTAAATTTAAATTTGATCTGATCAATATTTAATAATATATAAATAAGACTATGTTAACTCCATTCATTGATATAAAATATAACTAAAATTTAAATAATTTTATAATATACATTTTAAAATAACATTAATATATATAGTATTATGTCACATGAAATATTTTTATCAAAATTAAAAATTATTATTAGTTTACAATTGTTACAAATACTCACAAACGTATGCATATTTTAAATTTTTTTATCTGTATGTTTAGTGATCTTCTACATTATAATTTCTGTTTGATTTTAGTTTTTCAACAATTTGTTATTCCGATCAAGTTTTTTAATAACTTTTAATTAAATAAATATAAGTCTTTAATAACTTCTCATTAAATTGTTTATAAAAAAAAATCACGTTCAATACAATTTTTAAATGTGAAAATAACATATTATTAAATTGATAGTTGATTCATTATATATTTATTTTTATTATATTATTTGGTCTTACCCCTTATCCTGAATTCTTGAAACGGTTATCTCAACATGTTATATCACATTAAAAAATGTTTGAGACGATGCAATCAGTTATTATAGTAAATAATTTAACGACACAATTATGAAAAGTTGACTTTTTAATTAGAAAATTTAAAAATATTATAGTAATAAATTGCACGAGATATTAATAGAAATTAAAATAAAAATAATTCGAATAAAATACTACAGCATTTATTCCTATATTTTTATTAAAAAATATCTTCAAATACATACAGTATTTATTACAATAATATATATATATATATATATATATAAATAAAGAGGATGAATAAGTTATTTTAAAAATAATTTTAGTATAAAAAAATATTTTATTTATAATTTTTTAAATAATTAAATTAATAAATTTTATTAAATTATATTTATAAAATTTTAAAAAATTTATTATTTATTATATAATTTTATTTTAATAGATAATACAACATTTTTAATATATATTAATTTAATCAAGTATTAAATTTTATAAATATAATATATATTATAAAATTTATTATTTTAATAATTAAATTAATGAAATTTAATTGTTTAAAAATTTATAAATAGAATAATTTTATGTTAAAATTATTCGACTAATTTATCATTCCTCATTATATATATTTTATTAATATAAATTCATTTAAAAATAAACCTATTTTGGAAAATAAATTTATAGTAATAAAATAATAAAAATAGTCAAATAAGCTAGTTAATGTTTGTAATGATTTCTAAAAATATTTTAAATAAAATTAATTTATAAAATTACATGTTAAATTAATTAATTATTGTAAAATGATATAAAAGAATGTTATTATATAAATTGTAATGTAATCTTTTATTGTATAGAATTTTTTTAAATAATTATAATTTTTATTCAATTTTAAACTTATCTTTTATTCAAAATTCCATATTTTATTGAAAATTTTTAAAAATATTATAAATAATGAAATATTAAATAAGGTGGAAATTAAATAAATTTATTAAAATATTAAATAATAATAATAATAATAATAACTTATAGGCTGTAAGTTAGAAGCCAAAGTAATACATCAATAGCATCTGAAAAAATATTGTAAGTTATTAAAACAAGCTTATTAGATTTCTTTCGCGAGAATTTTATCGAGTATTTATATATTTTCAAGTGCATATTAAAAATATTTGTTAATGATAATTAAAACATTAGTCCTTTGATGACATAAACATTATAAAATTATTATTTTTTATCCTTTTTAAGAATCAATTTATTATTAATATATGTAAGAGTATGATTGTTGACAGGTTGGGTTGGGTGGGATTTAGTGAAAAAAAATCACGCCAATTAAATAAAAGAAAATATGTTAAGTTGAGTTAAATTTAGTTAATTTTAAATTAATAATTTAAACTGAACCAATTAATCCGATCAATAATGTGTTGGATTGAATCAGATTTTTAAAAGCACACAAAACTTTGTTCTCAAAATTATTTATTTCTTGCGGGGCGTGCGAATACATACACAATATATATATATATATATATATATATATATATATATATATATATATACACACTATAATATATCTTTAAATAAATTATACAGATCAATAAAAATAGTTAAAATTATTTTGTATATATTTATAAAAAGATTCTAACTTATAAATATTATTTTTATTTAATATTAATAACTTTATTTTTATTATTAATATTACCATTATTGGTTTTAATTTTAATTTTTTTCTTCAATAATAAAAAAAGGAAGGGATCCATCATCTATGCTTTGTTTGAGTAATATAAAAAATGAAAAAATAAATAAAAAGAAAAAAAATTAAAATATGATGGTAAAATAAATTTTTTTACAAATAAAAACAAAAGAAAATAAAGTAAAAGATTATCTTTTTATTTGGATTGATAAAAAAATAGAAATAAATATATTAATAGTAAAAAATTTATATAAATTAAAAATTTAATTTAAATTTAAAGATTCTATATTTTATTACATAATTATTTTACATAATTTAAAGATTCTATTTTTTTCCCTTTATTTTTTCCATCTAAACACACCATAATTAGTTAAGATCAATTGATGTTAAGATCGATATTTTGCTCAAGTTAACTGAGTTAAATATTTTTTAAATTGATTTCATTAATATTTGACAAACACGTTTATATTATCTCAGGTCAGATTGAGTTAAATTGATGGGATTTAATCAACCGTGCAACACCCTTCATTAAAGATAAGGTATGAAATTATGTACTTTTAAAAAAAAAATTAGTTTATCATTTAAACAATTATGAGGTAAAAAATCATATAAAAATATTTTACTCATTTTTTTTTATTTTGTTGTTTTTATTTTTTAGTTCTATTTTACAAGTTTTCTTATTTAAGATCTTTGAATTTATTTTTTTTACTTATACCTTTATTTAATGATTATAGACAAAGGAAAGTTAGGAAAAAATTTGTTGCAGATATAAATGAAATATTTTAATTAAAATATAATAATATACTATATTAAAAAAATGAAAAAGTACCACGAGAATTGTTTTTTCCTTAAAACACATGACCAAATTGGAAGATTCAATTCTTTTCCATTTTTCAAAATTTTCCAAAAAGTCAAACACATGACCAAAAATTAGTGTATCCCATATTCCCCTTTGGACATACATAAGAAAAATGGGATTGTGCAGACATAGGTTCAATGCATAGAAATTCCAATGTAACTGAAGGCAAGTTTTAATGGTGCATTGGAACTTGAAGCTAAATATAAGGTAGTAGCATTTCATTAGGTGAATGAACAAAGCTCCAAGGTTTAGAACCAGAACTAGAAGCATTAACTGAATTCACAATAAAATGCTCTCTGCTACACTTCCCATGTCCCTTACGTCCGCCATGTCTGCAAAGACCTCCACAATGCAAGCCCTAGGTTTCTCTCGCCGCCTGGTTCCCTCCGGCAGCCGTCTCTCACCGGCGTCACTCACCGGCGTTTCATTGGGTACCTCACTCTCAGTTGCTCCACTCACATTGAGGTGCTCTTCACTCTCAAGCTTATCCTATGGTAAGCGAAGTGAGTGTTTCATGAAGTGTTTTGATTTCCCAACAATAAATTATGGGAAAAATGACAAATGGGTTGGCGTGTTGGTCCTAAAGTTTTAACCTTTGCTCCATGTTTATATAAACTCTATGGTACGATATTCGATTGTAAATGAGTATTTGTTATTTTTTTAAAAATTAAAAGATGACTTGAATGTGCTGTATTTCTGAAGGCAACAGAGCTTTCCAGTTGATTAAAAAGAAAAATCTGTTAAATAGGATTAACGTGTGATTAATTTTGGATAAGTGAAGGAGTCTCAGTCTAATTTTGGTGCATCAATTCATCAGCATTTGGTTAATTGCTTCTTTGTTTTCTTTAGTTACAACCTTTATTTAAATCTTCGACTAAATATTCATGATGCTTTACTTTGCAGCTGATGAAGGAAAAACATTTGTAGAAGCTTCAAAACAAGGAAACTTGATTCCTCTCTCTCAGTGCTTATTTTCTGACCAACTTACTCCTGTTCTTGCTTACCGGATTTTGGTTAAGGAAGATGACAGGGAGGCTCCAAGCTTTCTTTTTGAGTCTGCGGAGCCTAATATTCATAGTTCGAATGTGGTAAGTGTGCTTTGGTAGTTTTGTGATATTGAATTTTTGGGTTGCTTGTCTATTTATTGAAATTCAAGACTGGATTGATTGCAGGGGCGCTACAGTGTTGTAGGGGCTCAACCAACAATGGAAATTGTGGCAAAAGAAAATAAAGTTACCATAATTGACCATGAATCTGGACATCTAACTGAGGAAATTGTTGATGATCCTATGATGATTCCCAGAAGAATCTCTGAGGGTTGGAAACCCTATCATACTGATGACCTTCCAGATGCATTCTGTGGTAAGTGTTCCATGATCATAACACCTGTGTACTGAGATAGGATATGGCAAATTGTTGTTCATTTAGTTAATGTTCCGACAAACATAGTTTTATATGAAAGCTGCAACATTTTTTATTTGATTCTATCATTTATTTATAAAAGCATGAATGCTGTCCTATGATGCACGACAAACAACTATGTGATAACAGAAAATCCCAAATGTTAGGATGTGATCTATTGAGAATACGTGCATGGAGCACACATCAATTATATTTTAACTTGTATTGATCCTTTTTAAACTGCTATCTCCTTTTCGGTTTCAGCAAGTACAATTATAATTCATGAAAATTGAAAGAGAACGTTAAACCGGCATGTCATCTCTGCTTTTATAGTATCTGAAATTGAAATCTTGCGGCTTCATCGGATCAAAATTTTCCAAATCTTGACTTTCAGCGTTATTTGTCATTATGCAACTTCTTATTTATGCCTGCGTGCGTGCATCCACGCGCTTGTGTGTTGTGTGTGCACATCTGATAGAGAGATAACTGTTTTCTTGACATATTTTGTTCTTCATCTAATTATATTATCTATGGAATTTTAACTAATTTAAGCTGCTCTTCTAGGTGGTTGGGCTGGTTATTTCTCATATGACACAGTTCGTTATGTGGAAAAGAAAAAGATACCATTTTCAAAAGCTCCAGACGATGACAGGAACCTTGCAGACATACATCTAGGTCTCTATGACACTGTGATTGTATTTGATCATGTGGAGAAGGTAACTCTTTTGTAAAACCTATCAATATTGACATATATTTTGGTATTTCTCATATCACAGGATTTTTGCTTGTGATGTTGACATGTAGTTCACTATTTCGGATTTGCACTACAGAATATCCTCTTATTTTTTTTAAAGAAAAAATCAATTCATCATATACATAAAGTGATGCTTTTAGTTTCGTTTCTTTCTTTTTTTATTGGATTTTTGTTCGTTGAATTTGGAAGGGAAAATGTTTTAATAAGTTCAATGTTCTTGTGAATGTCATTTTTACATTTTTGGATATATTGATTTAATCATTATTTAATGAGTAGAAACATGAAATGACTATTACTGGGATGAATTATATACTAAACACCAATGGAATCCATTGGGAATTTTTAATTGGTAATTTCATGACTCAAGATTATCCAATTATTGTTTAGTTGCATCAATATGGATGAAATTTTGGACCCATTCATAACTTCAATATTTCATTGTTTCTTGTATTCTGCCTAACAGAAAGCATATGTGATTCTTTGGGTGAGGACTGATCGGTACTCCTCAGCTGAGAGTGCTTACAAGGATGGGATGGAACGGTTGGAAAAATTAGTGGCCAAATTACAAGATAGCCAACCGTAAGTCATCTATTGAGTGTTTCTTTCTTTATTGATGTAGTTGTTACAGTTGAATCAAAGTTAATTTAAAGTGTGCATTTCCTAGTCCAAGGTTGGCTCCAGGCTCTGTGGATTTGCATACTCGTCATTTTGGTCCCCCTTTAAAGAAATCAAACATGACTTCTGAAGCATACAAGGAAGCAGTCCTTCAGGCAAAAGAACATATAAAAGCAGGGAATATTTTCCAGATTGTATTAAGTCAGAGATTTGAACGAAGAACATTTGCTGATCCATTTGAAATTTATAGAGCATTGAGAGTTGTGAATCCAAGTCCATATCTGACTTATTTGCAGGTTTATTTCTGTTTAAATACTAAAACTGCTTCATTCAGGAAAGTTTTGTGGTTCAGCTCTTTCATGTTCTGATGATTATGCATTTCCTAAACAGGCTAGGGGATGTATTCTGGTTGCTTCAAGTCCAGAGATTCTTACGCGCATAAAGGAAGTAGGGTTTTATACATATGTTAAATTTTTTAATTAAATGATACTTCTTACTTGGCCACCGGGGTGTTTATCATAAATCTTAATAAAAATATTGTATTAGGTTTATTATATTACTTTATTGTTTATTTTAAAATAGATAGTTACCATGATCTTTGTCATGAACAGAACAAGATTGTGAATCGTCCATTGGCTGGGACAGCTATAAGGGGGAAAACACCTGCAGAAGATGAAAGGTTAGAAGCAATACTGCTGAGAGATGAAAAGCAATGTGCAGAGCATGTCATGCTGGTTGATTTGGGACGCAACGATGTTGGAAAGGTTTGTTCTAAATATTCATTTTAATGGATAATCCTATTTGTTAACCCAGTTCAAGGTGTCTTAAAGCAACAGCTTGTTAAATTACTTCATTTATTTAAGAAAATATTGCCACTCTTATTTCTTATATTATATCTACTCTATAATCTCCTATTTTTGTTGAAGTTTATGAAACATCAAGGTTACTTTCAACAATGCTTTCATCAACTGTAGTTGCCAATCCTTTATCTGAACCTGTGTAGGTGTTCATTAAAGGCCAGTCTGCTACTGGTCATCTGGTTGTGTTAGGAACAGTAGGCACATATGCATCTATAAGAAAGATTATCTATTCTATGGTTATGGATCTTCAAAAGTTATTGTTGACTACTGTTTTTGTGGATTTGCAGTGTAATTAAGTATTGCAGTGTAATTAAGTAGTCTTCATTTCTTTTAAACAAATGACAAGTATGACAATAATATCTTAATTTTAAAATTTACTTTAATCTCATTCTATTATATATCACGATGCAGAAAAAAGTTGTTTGGATGATTATAACAAGAAAGTAATTTATTCTGACTTTTTGAAAAGATAGTTTGGATTTTGTACTCAAGTTGTGATAGTTCTGATAACAGAAATTCTTTGTAGGTCGCAAAAAGTGGTTCTGTTAAAGTGGAAAAGCTTATGAATGTTGAACGATACTCCCATGTCATGCACATAAGCTCAACGGTGAGACCCTTTTCTAATTGTTTCTTAAAGAATTCATACTTTTATTTCATCCTTTACATTGTATTATGAAGCTATTGTCTTTAAATAGTTATGCATCAATCTCTGCTATGTTTGACAAAATAATTCTTGCAATTATGATTACCAGCACTTGTCCTATATTTCATTGATTCTGCCATGGTCCCTCCTCACCCTATCAGAAAAAAAATGTTTATTCAATTAAATCAGAATACTATATAGTATTTAATAGCATCTTTGTTTTTCAACAAAACTATTCATCATGTAACTCATTATTTATTATAGGTTACCGGTGAGTTGCAAGACCATTTGACTAGCTGGGATGCCCTGCGCGCTGCATTGCCTGTTGGAACTGTCAGTGGAGCACCAAAGGTTGGTGGTTTAAACTTTGAGGCCACTTGCTTGTGATAAGAATATTCTGCTTGCTGATACACATTATACTTGTGAATTTGAATTTTGAGGTTCATTCTTACCTGGTGGCTGGTGGATGCAGGTGAAGGCAATGGAGTTAATTGATGAGTTGGAGGTGACAAGGCGAGGGCCATACAGTGGAGGATTTGGTTATGTCTCTTTCTCTGGAGATATGGACATTGCTCTTGCTCTCAGGACCATAGTATTTCCAACTGGAGCTAGGTATGACACAATGTACTCATACAAAAACCAGAACCAACGCCAGGAGTGGATCGCTTACCTTCAAGCTGGCGCCGGCATAGTTGCTGACAGTGACCCTGATGATGAACACCTTGAGTGTCAGAACAAAGCTGCCGGTCTTGCTCGGTCCATCGACTTGGCTGAGTCAGCATTTGTTGATAAATGAGATTTCTGGTGCTCCTGATTGTATCTACATACAGTAGAAGAATATAGTCATATACAGTGAAGCTCTACTTGTATAACAGCTCTTTTGTAAGTCTGTCTGTACAAGTGAGTCGAGCTTCAAGTTTAAACTCATAGGTATAAGTTTCTTTAAAATTTAAACTCAATTAGTGGATTGAACTTGGTTCTTGTTTTAATAAATCGGAATATCATTACAACATTTTGGTATCTTTTTAAATTAAGTGTCTATTTGGTTAACTATTAAGTAAAATTGATTTTAACAAGCCGAATATGATAGAAATCCATGTATAAATTAATCTGAATTATATATTTCTATTGAAACTTGTATTTTTTAATTGAAAAATAAAAAAATTAATTTCTCAACTATAAAACAAATAAGGCGTAAGAACATGATAGGCTTATGTCATAAGTAAGTGATTTCAAACTATACCAACTCTTGGGATGCGAGATTGACAGAAACACTTTGCTTGCTTTGAGGAACAAGAACAAGATAACAATGGGGGCGATGCACTTTCCATCTACTTTGAATTTTATGGGATGATCCCTATTCACGATGAAATCTCAATTTCAAACCAATGAGATGTGTGAATCCTTGTGATGGTCGAAATCTAGACTTTCTCAATTAGCGGTCATGCCTTTGGTTGTTTCTTTCTTCCCTATTTAAGGACATTTTATGTGTAACTGCTTCGGCCTGCTCTTATGGCGCATTTATGAGTACGTTAAGTGTCTATTGTGTGAAACCGCTAGGCTTTTATGACGCAGTTTATGGGTACGTTGCGTCTGTTATATAATAATTGAGTTGTAGTTTTTTAAGATCGTTTGGCGATTACAACCAACCATCTTAATTCCGTCGAGTATGTTACAATACCTAAAGTTGTTTTATACGAAACAGAATTTAAGGTAATAACTTCAAGACTGTCATATTAGTTGCAAATTAGGTGATCGGATACTTAATTGGAAGTGGCATTTCCCATGTGACGGCCGAATTCGCATGTGCTGATGTTAAATTAAAACTAAGATGTCATTCATCTTAAAACAAATATTGCGTAGCTTTGTCAACATGTTAAGTGTGATTAGCTAAAAATTGTGACAGCACATCTAGATAACAGCTGATGAATTCACATTAAGGCCGTTGCAGTGGTTGCTCGTACCTGTGTGCGGTATCCTGATTAAAAATGTATAACATGTTGTATTAGATGATTTTAATTATTGAAAAATAAGTATTAAATCAATTTTATATTTTAATACAATAAGATTTTTTTGGGTCCAACGAAACGAGTGCTACTTTATTCGGCCTTTTCTCTTTAGATTGGATGTTAAATTATAAAACCAAATTGCTGTATGTATACAGCTGACTCAAGGATATAACTATTTGCTGTATATATATACAATGCAGTCATAAAAAGTAAAAATCAATAACTATTGCTGTATATGCATAAAACAAATTTAATAACTGTTTAATTATAATATTTTGCTTGTCAGATGTTGGAACGTCTTACAGGGGTGACGCTGCACAATTCCAGAACCTTGATAAAACTTAGTCTGAACATATTAAAATTCAAGTGTGGTTGTCATGCCAAACTGATCTACTATGATTTCAAGGGTTAAAAGAGTACTTATATCAACTCACACAAACAAAAATGTCTTAACAAAAAACTTGTTTAACATTTCCGGTCTTGTAATGAGGGAGATCTACTGGAAGGATTTGTTTGATAATTTCAACCGATAAGCTAGCCGAAAATTGAGCTAAAAGATAAAAACATAATTAAATAATAGATTAATTCTTTCTTTTTATTAACATATATTAAAATTTATTTATGTAATAAATTTTAAATAATTTGTTTAAAAAAGTATTTTTAATTTTATTTTTTATCAAACAGTTCAATATTTTTTAATAAAATAAATAATAATATAAAATATAACATTTTATGATAATATTAAAATAATAACTTTTTATGAAAAATAATATTAAATTTATAAAAATAAATAAATAAATAAAATATCAAATTATAAAAATGTACTAAAAGTAAAAAAATAAAAATATTTCAACAAATTGGGATAGTAAAAATTACTTAAAATGATTATTCTAAAAACAGTAATAACCATCTAGAAAAATTAATTACTACTACAATAAACTATTTTACCAAACAAATCTAAATTATATTAACAAACTTTTCATTTAAATTTTAATTTTCAGCTAAATAAAATAATTTTCCAAACATACTCTTAATTTTGTGCGATATAATGCCAAAATTTCAAGGTTAACTTCGATGACCTAGCTTATGCAAGAACCAAATCATCAGAACATCAATAATTATAATAAATATTGCTATAATTTCTTAAAAATAACGAAAGTATTGTACCCTTTCGTCATATATGAAAATTTTAATTTTGATATATTATCAATAATATATATATATATATATATATATATATATATATATATATATATATATATATATATATATATATATATATATATAAACCCTAGAAAGTCAAGCTTTATGCAATCTCGGCAAATTTTACCAAGCATTTACGACATAGGATAAACATATATGACTTCGGTTTTGGGACAATCAGCTCAATTTTCATAAATGGAGGATAACCCTCGGCTTGTTTCAAAAAATGAGCACTACCGCTACAACATATATAACCGATCTACATAAAATCAGAGGTCATTTCCACTAAGGAGGTTACATCACTTCTAAGCTTTAGATCAGTACAAGCATGGTTAGCTCCATATGCAAATCCGATATGGTTGAAACTCAGCATAAGAATGCTGGTGCTATATAAATATATGCAGAGTTCCCGAAAGCGTGAAAAGTTTACCTGCCCCGCACACTGGCGGGGGATTGACCACATCTCTCACTACCAATATCATCATCTACTTCGCTACTATCTAAACAAAGACCATTTTGGTTTACACTCACTTCAGAACTAGCATTACTACTTGTGGCATGAGGGGAGCCCGAAACACTAATTGTTCGACCACGCTGAGGTCCAGACCTCACACTATACATAGAAGATGCTGGAATATTTGTCATCAATGGCCGTAAATTGCCTGGAATGGTTCTCCTTATATCCTATTCAGAAGATAAAGGAGCACAGCGGTGAGAAAAGAAGCATACAACTAAATCAGTTCTAATCAAAGTTAATCACTTCAATAATTAATAAAAATCATGGTGTTAGATGAAGGGAATAAATAAGAAACTCAAATAATCAGCATGTGTCCAGAAAGGTAACTAGCGATTATAGCATTCAATAATTTTTTTCAAATATGCAGGTACCATCACAAGTTTGTTTTCATCTGAAAAAACAATAAATAGGAAGTAGAGAAGACACGCACCATATGCCTAATAGCCATATCCAATGACTTCTTTGAGAGTGTTCTTCCAAAACCTGAGCTATCTGGAGATGAAGATGACTTGCTGGACAGATTACTGCGAGGGGAGTTTTTATCATCAATCATTGGAGGTGCTAGTTTTCGCATATTTATTACCCTCTCTACCATTTTGGTGCCAATTACAACAGGACTGACATTATCATTCACTTTGGAGTGCCCTCGGCTAACTGCAGGCATAGAGTTTCCACTGATATGAGCAGTGCCATTGGATGACCGCCCCCTTGAAGGAGAGCATGATTGCCGCCTGGGTCTTCCAGTAGAAGAAGGTTCAACAGATGAAGACCTAGAAGTGGGTGCTCCAGGCCTGCCCCTAGTTGCTGACAGTGGCCTTTCAGGCAATGTTGTCCTCAAATTAGGTGGAGCATCAAGTGAAAAACCTGGCATCTCGGATGGCTTCCATGGTCTTGACCTCACTGTTGGCGAAGTACCACGTGATGGAACTGGCTGCCTTGAGGTCACAGTAGCTTGTTGTCTCGCCTTCACTGGAGTTGGCTGCCTTGATGTCACAGTAGCTGACTTGAGGCTCGAAGAAGTTTTAACTGAAGAAGCAGATATACTTGGCTCACTTGGTGGTATAGATGGTCGTCTAGTTGGAGTAGATGCTCTTGATGTGGACCTGGAAGGAGGTAAAGTAGGCCTGCTAGTTGGTGTTGAAGATCTTGCAGTAGATCTTGACAAAGGTGTTGAGGATCTTGGTGGAATTGTGGGTTTAGCTGTGGGGACTGCAGTCTTAGTGGCAGATGTCAAAGGCTTCGTGGCAGAAGTCAAAGGCTTCGTGGCAGAAGTCAAAGGCTTCGTGGCAGAAACTGCAGGCTTGGCTGTGGAAATTGGGGTCTTGGATGTAGCTACCGTGGACCTAGTTGAAGGTAAGGTAGCTCGAGTGGGCGTTGATGGTCTTGATGATTTTGAAGCTGTAGTTAATGTAGAACGCCCAGTAGGAGTTGCAGGTCGTGATCCTGGACCCCCTGATGATGAGGGCCTTCTAGTTCCCCCACTTGCAGAGCTCAACCCAGGAGAGGAAGTCAGTTGTTTAGATACTAAATTAGTCCTCCCAACAGGCTCTGATTGATGATTTGCTAACTATAACCACAACGAAACAATAAAAAAAATTGAATTTCAGACAACATCAAAATAACAACCAAGCCAATTTTCACTAGGAGATAAGCAACATGGATCAATCAATGCCATCCGGCTCTATAAAAGATTAAATTTTCAGTAAACCTTCGGCATCTCTAAAATGATAAAAAGCATCATCATTTTTATTACTATAAAAAGTAAAAAAAAAAACAAGAAAGGACAATCTACTTATTGAATCTCCAAGTCTTAATAAATTGAAGTAACATGATACATGAATCAACCAAAGCATGTTATGGCAAATCTGTAAAACATGCAATATGATGAGAAGCTAATTTCATGTAGTCCAAGGATATCACTGTTGAGGGGCAGTATATACTAACGAATCATTTCTGGCAAGGCATCAATAACTGACAAAATCTGTTGATCACATTTTAAACTAAACAATTCTTCTGCTTAAAGTCAAGACCAAGTTCATCATGCATACCGCATAACAATGATATTTCTAACAAAATAAATTTCCTCAAAACCAGAACCTTACAAGGAAAAGTACAACCTCAAACCAGATACATGTAGATCTTTCAACTACCATAAATAATTGACATCTGAAAACTTCATTGAAAATGCTTACTCTAGATTTCAAAGCCACTGGGCGCGTGGTTGGAGTACCAAGCTGACTCATAACAGTCTTTCGACTTTCCATTTCCAAAGAAGGAAAAAGAGGAGTACCAGGAGGAGTTAGAAGCCTGAAAACACATTAACCATACTAAGCACCAATTTGAACAATAATCATTCACTCTTTATATTATTTTGTATTTAGAGCCAGCTTGGATAAACTTCTCAATAAACACTTATACAAGAAGAAAATAAAAAGAATTAAGATAATATGAATTAAACTTTTCCCATAAATTCAAATTAACTTAATAACTTGAGCCATCAACTTATGGAAAAGCTAGATGGGGGTGCTTTTGGGAAAGAGAAGGAGCATAAGTTAATTTTAACTTACAAGAGAAGTTTGATTGATTTTATATTCTTCTCATACAAGTTCTTACTGAGAAGTTTAGCCAAATTGACTCTTAGAAGTGTTTAGAAGGTCATAAAAGGTCTTTGCTTGAATTGAAGTAGATAAAGCTCGGCCTTTGTATAAACTATAAAAACCTTTTTCTCGACTCTTGAATTCAGACTCATTAAGAACATGCTAGACCACATTCTTTTCAGTCCTCTATTTCATGGTAGAACCCTATCAAGATACTTTGTCATATACCAGTGTATAGAAATTTAAGTGCTTGTTAACTAATTTTGCATTCCTTCATGCACCCAGGTCTTGATTGATAATACATAGAATCAAACAACCATAGTATTCTTACATTTTGGTAAAATTTATAGTGAGAAAAGTGGAACAAACTTAGCCCAAAGGCCAAGGTACCAAAGTAATTCAGATTTCAGTGTTTCTATCCCTCTCGCCCCATCAATCCATTATTCCAAGTTTTTTCTTAAAATAAATGGGAAGGGGAGAATTAAAGAGAGGATGCTAAAAAATTCAAGGATGACCATGCAATTATGCAATACAATCGAAAAAAAATGCTTAGTCTCATATAAAAAGCAACTGTGTCCCCATCCCTTTAACCAACAACTCATTCTTAACTGTTTCTGCGGTTATTTTTAATACTTTATCCCATTCCTTTAATTAGATACCCTATTTATTGAAAAGGAAAAAATGGATGAGAATTATTCATCTTCCTTTGAACAATGTTGCAAAAGTTGTAACGGCTTCAAAGTTGAATTAATATTATTCCAATTTCAAAAGGTTTGGTTATTATAATTTTCTCAAAAACAGAAGTGTATGTATACCTTTCTGTATGGCTTATTGAAACTACTCCATTTGATGAAAGTTACTAGGTTAATGGAGGATTGAAGAGAGAGGGACATTTTAATAAATCCTTCACACATAAAGGAGAAGGTGAAAAGCATTAAAAAGAAAAAACAGTCCCTTTCAAAGGGCCTCTTCAACCTACCACAGCGGCCTATTTGTAACAAGGCCAACTTAAGCTCCCTATTGCAAAATCAGACCAGAAAACACCTATGTTAGATAAATAGTTCAGGATTGGGCTTTATATTTGACAAATAAACCAGATCATTTTAGGTAAGGCACCAGACCTAACTTGGCACATTTCCATTCCTCTTGAGGTCAATTGAAATGTCAATAGTGCTTATCTATGAAATACATGGTCGGATAATAGGAATAATACTGTTTAAACTGAAAAGGAAAATCGCAGGGAGTTAAGGACCATAATAAGAAAATGGAATGCCTAATTTCATGCATCGAGTTAATTGCTCAATAAATATGCAGTAAAATCAACAGCCTGGAAAAAAAAGGAAAAGAGGGCCTCGTTTGGTAAGAAAAATGCTCTAAGAACTCTATCATATAATAAATCATCCAGCAAAAAGGACACAAAACTGCGTCAACTGCCTGGAAAAAAAAAAAGGAAAAGAGGGACTTCTTTGGTAAGAAAATGCTCCAAGAACTCTATCATATAATTAATTATCCAACAAAAAGGACGCAAACCCGTCAACTGCCTGGGAAAAAAAAAGGAAAAGAGAGACTTCTTTGGTAAGAAAATGCGCTAACAACTATATCATATAATTAATTATCCCACAAAAAGGACACAAACTGCGTTATTGCACTAATAAGCAGTGGGAAGATAAACATGATGAATAAAATATATGAAAAATGCTACTAGAAGGGCACCACATACCAATCGTAGTCGTTCTTATCATTTTCCGAATTGAGAAAATCATCAACACCAGTCTTCCGCACAGGAGCTGGTGTAGATGATGAAATGTTAAATATGGGAGAAGTGCCCGGATTCGACCCTGCAACCACGAAAGATACCAGATGACCAAGAGAAATCCCACAACAAGACACCAAATACATACACTACATTATCCAAACAAAAAATCATTTGGCGGTTATTCATCCCTCTTAGGAAACTAACCGCGAAAAATTCACACGCTAATCTTGGTTCACAAAACTATAGAACACTGCAAAGAAATAAATCCTCAAAAACATCAACACAAAAAAAGAAGCATAAATCTATACCCAGAGCTGCATCAAACTCCTCGGAGCTGTGAAGAAGAAGATCATTCCGCTCCTTCTCGCGCTTCTTCATTTCGAGGAACAATGCGAGCTCCTCATCCTTCTCCTTCATGACCGAAGTCCTCAAACCCCCAAATTGCTGCTCCCTCTGCTTCACCGCAGCTTGCATTTGTGACTCCTGAGCTCTGAAACTACGATTCATCCCCAAAATACAAACTGCACGAACCCTAAATCCCCCAAAAGCCCCAACCCAAAAACCTAACCGAGTTTCTCGTTCACCTCACCAAACCAAAAAACGCGGTCTCCTACGGCGAATGCACCACGAACTCTTCAAAAACATAAATAGAAACCGCTGAATCTCTCGCAAGGTTCAAATCTGTGCGTAAAAACTAAAACGGTCGCAGCTCGAACCAAACGACATTGTCATAAACAAAAAAAGAAAGAAACGAAGCATGCTCTAGAAAACGCCAATGTCACGTGGCAAAGGTTAGAGTGAGAGGCGCGTGACGAAGGAAGGGGAAAGAGAGATCGGAAAACGGGAAGCCTGAGTTTGACGGTGGAGAGAGAGAGGGCGTGGCAGTAATTGGTAATATAAATGACCTTTGAAATGCAAAATGGGGAATATATGAAGGAGAGGGCACAGTATAGCTGTTGTTTCCTCTCGTTTGATGCCACGTTTCATGGTTCGCTAGATAATCACCAAAATGCCCCTCCTCGTGTATTTCCTTTTTTGAATTTTTAGCAACGGTGGCTTTGGTTTGCAGCCATGCACCGTCCCCAACTTGAATATTTTAAGTTTGGGATATTTATTGCTAAGTTTAACTATATTATTAAAAAATAATATTTATTTTTGAAATGGAAATGTCATGTGAGATTGTGCTCACATCAACCATACTCTCTATTCTATCCGTCCATCATCCATACTATTAATAAATCTTTTTATCTATAAAATATAAACCTCCAAATTTTCATTACATGTGACATGTCCAAACCATTACAATTATCCAGGGCTAAGAGAGTTTAAAATTAGAGTAATTTAAAATTGCATCTTTTGTATTTTTTTCCATAGTTAGTGTGGTTTCTACTTTTTGTTTTACCTTTCTAAACTTTTACTTGCAAGATTTTTTGGTGCTTTTTTCTTGTAACTGCACGGATAGGTATTTTTGCTTTTATTACATTAAAATTCGGAAAGGCAAAGTTGTAGATCATTTGTAAAGTAACTACTTATAACATGTAAATCATTTAGTTAAGATTAATTAGTTTAACTAAAAAATTTAGATTTAAATTTTAAATTTATAACTCTATTAAAAAATTGAAAGAATAAATTTATCATATGCAATGATCCCATTAAGTTTGAATATAACTGTTTTTAATAAAAAATCAGTTATGAGTTAGATATAAAAAAAATTGTATACAAATTTAATGTATACATATGACGTTCATACTTTATAGATATATAAAATCGATTCAAACTGATATACTTTTCTTATACAGACAAGATAGAAATAAAATAAAAAATACATTTTTATATTTGGTTTTGTTTGAATTTTAGACTTCATGTTTAAACTTGAATCAATTTAAACTACAAACGTACTAAATTTATTTTCTATGTTATTTTAATATAACACTAAATTAAGATATATTTTATTGAATATATTTTTAATTTCTTAAAAAAAAAACTATTGTAACTTTTAACTTGTAATTTAGATTATGTTTATGATTTATAATGAAATTTAATATTTAAAACAAAATTTATTTCTTATTTATCATATATTTAATATTTATATATTGATTAAAGAATGTATTTATATCTTAATTAATAAAATTTATTGATTTATTACCAAAAATATAAAATATTATACCTTTAAAATATTAAAAAATAAAATAGCAGATTCAATTTGAAATGTAAAAAATTATACTTCATTTCTTTTATCGGTACAAATACAAAAATTGTTCTTATTCATCTGTCAATTAATTTTTAAAAGATATTAATTATTTTTTATCATATATATTTTTATATTTATCAAATATAATAAATTAAAAAATAGAAATAATTTTTATATATAAAAAATAATTTAAAAACTATTAATTATATTTCTTAATATTTATATATCTTATATTTCTAATTGAATTAAATAAATTTTTTATTTAAAAAGTCATGAACCACAGTCTTCTTGAGAAAGAGCAAAAGGGGTTACCCTTTGGATGGAAGAATCTGGTTTTTGATGATCTAGTTGGGACAATGTCTCGTGTAATTTCATTTTCCATCTTCTCGGATATTGGTCCATCTTGTCCAAAAAGAAAAATTATATTCCTTTCTTTAATTAATTCATCCAAACACGAGTGTCTAAACAATAATTTGAAATTGGTGATTGTTATAAAATATAATTTTTTATGATAAATAAAAAATGGTTGAAAGATGTTATGATAATTGACCGAAAAAAAGGATGTTATGATATTTTTTAACTTTTAAAAAAATACTTGAAATACAAATTTTATTTTTCGCTTCATTATCTTTCAAAATCTTTTATTTCAAACATAAACAATAGAAAAAACAGCTATGAGTTAGATATAAAATGCATAATTATATGAGCAGTTATGTATAAAAAAATATCTCTATCTCAAAAATAAAATTTAAATTTATAATATAAAAATAGATTTTTTCTGTCAATAAATTCAAAATTATAGTTTGATGGAAAACTTACAAACAACAGAATATTAAATTGAAATTGTAGTTAAGGACTTTTATAATATCCGAGTTATTAAACTACATTCTAAAATTAATTACAATCTAAGAAATTTTTTTAAAAAATGTGATTTTTTTTCTTAAACAGAAAAGCATGAACACTGTCCTGCTGTATATTAATATAATCAGATATTTGGTTTATTTTATCTTTTAAAAAATTATTTTATTTCATTTTCTCCTCTATATTGATAAAGTGTTTCTACATTATTTAAATCATGACCTAATTCAGTTATTAAACTCAGTATAGTGATGAGAAATTTAAAACTAAAATAATTTTTACATAAAATTTTAAGTTTAAATTTCGTTATTTTTTATGATAAAAAAAAATATTACCTAATTGTAAATAGCTAATTAAATAATAAATTTTTTTAAGTTATTTCTTAAGCTATTCAATTTACTTTATATAATTTTTTAAAAATTATGTAAGTAAATTACATGAAAAAATATTTTTTTAATATGATATGACAAAATTTAAAATAACATAAAATTAAATTAAAATTTACTAAAATTTAATTTATCTAAAATAAATATTTTTAATTATCAATATTTAAAATTTAGGTTGAACTTTAAATTTGATTTAATTTAATTTACGTAATGATATTTTTAAAAATAAATTAGAACTAAATTTAAAAGCACTTGATAGAAAATTATTCACGTGACTTAATGTAGGCGATTTTTTAAAAAGTGGTATTTTTCAAAATTAAGAATTAAAATTTTAAATATCAAAATACCTGTGAAATTAATATTATTTTACAATAATTCATTATATTAATGATTTACTGTATTATATTATGATATTTTTTGTTATGTATATGTATATATAATAGTTTTTATAAATAAAAAATTATTAAAGACCTATGTATGATATAAAATTTAGTTTTTATTTAAAACGTTTATTTTAACATAATTTGAAACCATTTAATATAATATAATATAATTTACTAAACAATTTAATGTTTGTTTAACTTAAAAATAAAATTGCTTTTGATTAAATTAATTTTTTAAATATATATTTTATATTAAAAATTATTAAAATTGATTTTATAGCCGGGTGGTATCTTTAATATATTATATATGTGTGTGTGAATTACAAGGTGTGTTTTGTATTGCATATAGGGCTGTTGGTAGATTCTTTGCCATGTAGCGTCCCACGAAAACAAGGGAAATCGTGTTTGAATTGAATTGAGGTGAAGAACATTGAAGAAGCCTCTGATTCCAAAGAAGAGTATTGGCATCTATGAATATCCATTTGTACGTCGTTGTTTTGCCCCAAAACCTCTGAACCCAAAGAAGGAGAAGAAATGGCAAGCAGCAGCAGCAGCAACACTCCAAAGGAAAGCGTCGTTGTCGATTGTGGAAGACGCCGAACCTCTTGCGGCTATTGTAGATCTCCACGTCACAATAGCATATCTCACGGTCCTTTTTTTCTCTCTCTTCAAATTTCAATTGCCCTTAAAATTCTATCTCCACTTCTTTGTTCGCTGAATGGCTTCACGAATTTTCACTTTTTTTCTCAACTGAGTTTCCGGCTCTTTATTGATTTGGTGCGCTTCTGATTCAATTCATTTTCCCAGTCAATTTGTTGCATTTTCTAACAGTTCCACCCCTCTCCTCCTCAAAATTAGAGTAGTTGGTTTGGTTTAAAGAAAAATCTAATTTTGCTACATGGGCCATGGTTGTTCAGTTCTTCATTTATGGAAACTATAGTTTAGTTTTTAATTAAAACGCAAATGCATCGCACTGCAGAACCGTCAAATTCGCTTGTCATTGTACTTGTTTAGTTGGTTAATCATACTATGACCATATGAGCTTAGACTATGATTTTTATTTATTGTAGTGCTTCAAAGGTACCTTGCTGGTGGGCTGATAAGGGGGATTCAGTCTGCAAAATCTTAAATTTTCGAAGAATTTGCTTTTCGGGTTTTGTTCTAATCCATGTAATGCTGTATCCTCCTAAGGTGTCCTTGTTCTAATCCATGTAATACTTTATGAAGAAAGAATTAAATGTAAAAGTAAATTGATTTAATGTCTTGAAATATAAAAAGCATTTGATACTTTATAGTTTCTTCATCGACTAAGTTGGAGGATTAGGTGGAAGATGTTGTCGGAGGATTTAGAATTATTCTTAATTTTGTAGTTTACTTATGCGGCTGGACTGTGTCCCAGGGACCCTAAAACATGTTAATTATTGATTACATTTTTTAACTGCCCATGTGCACTTGTGTCATGGCCATGCTAAATGGCCACATTTATTGTAAATGAATAAGAAGACATATGATCCACATACAGACATTTCAGCTAGGCTTCGTGAGAGCTACAAGCTCTGTTAATGCCTATAAGGGTGTTAAATTTCAAATTTGGAAATGCATCACGAATATAATGATAGATGAGATTAAACACTTGTTTTTCCTCTATGTTCCATTTTATTGTTTTCTTGCCTTCACCAAACTTACATTAATTTAATGAATCAGTTTTCTAATTAGCTCTCTTTTTCTCTCTTATCGTAGGCATGTGGGCGCATAGTCTTACAGTGTATGACTACCAAGGTCAGTGCAGTTTGTTCTTTGCTTATGCTTGACACTCTACTTAGTTCTATATATTCTTTATTATTATTATTGTTAGTATTTTACATTATATAATTTCCAATTTTGATCAACAAGCTTGATTTCTGCATCGTAAAGTGTTGTAGGCTTGTAGCTATTTGACATGCTTAAGAACTTTATATTATTCATTGCAAATAAAAAACGATGCAAGTGTGTTAAATAATTTCCTCTTTGAAATGTTGAAATGTGCGTTTAGATTGTCTTAATTTGTGTTAAAAAATGTTTTTGATAAAAAAAGCTTTGAGTAAGTTTTTGAAAAGAAAAAAGGATTATTTCCAAACTAAAGTGAATTTTGCTGTTTTTTAATTAATGAAGTGATGATCTTTGCTTCATGGTTCAATTTTTCTCTCCTTTCTTGGTCTTCAGATCACACAATGTTCCAAACTTATATTTCTGGAGAGATGTATTGCTTTTCTCAATTAGATGTTGATGAAAAAACTTTGATTTGATAGTCTGAATGGATTTGCTGGTATGATTTTGTTCAGATTATTTCAATTTTATTTTATTCTCTTCTGCTAGATCTTCTTGATCGTGGCTGGAGAAGGTCTGGATGTTTTCTTTATAAACCAGAGATGGAAAGGACGTGTTGCCCTTCTTATACAATTCGCCTGAAAGCAAGTGACTTTGTTCCTTCTAAGGAGCAACTTCGTGTATCTAGACGAATGCAAAGGTATGCTAATTTCTTATGATGTTTCTTGAGTCACATATTTTTAAATTGACAATATTGAAATTAGAAAGTGTTATTTTTTTTACCTTTTTCCGAGTTTAAATTTTTTTTAAGTATCTTTATTACTTTATAGGCATGGCATGAGAGACAATTAACTTTAACATATTATTTTATGAAAAGGAAAACTCTTTAGCTTAATTCCATTTTCTTCGGGTGTAGGTGAAATTTTGAAATGTGTCAATATATTACCTTTTAAGATGCTGTTTCTTCTCTCCTTTCTTTCTTTTATTTGTGTGGGAATTTTCAAGAACGTTGGGTACATTGGAATTGTATTTCTCTAGCACAAGCCATTCACTACTTGATATTTGTAACCTGTAAACAAGCACATTTTCTTTGTTATACCTTTTTCATCAACAATTCTATCTACCTAGGTTTATAGATGGAACCTTGGATGTTAAAAGAGTTGATGTCTTGGAGGATGCTTACACATCAAAGAAATCAGAAAGCTTTGTCCATCATAACTTTGCAAGACCTATGTCAGAAGAATCCCTAGCTGCTGTCAACGAAGAGGAGGATGAAGTTGAAAAATCTTTGCACTATTTATCAGATCAAATTGATAATGTAATACACTTTCTCGCCGAGAAAGGGGAAGTCCCCTCTGGTATCCAATTACCAAAAGCTTCAGTCAGAAAGGTTTCACAGGGGAAAAAAAAGTTACTAGTCAATGGATCTGAAGATCTCTTATATAGTAGCAATATAGCCTTTCAAATTGCAGCATCTCTAAAACGAGCACAATCAAGTGTCAAGGTTGGCAATGATTCCAAAGCATCAAGAGTTTGTGAAAAGGAGGATGGATCATCTCCTAAAATTATTGCAGAAAAGCTAGTAGCATCTTTAGATCCGACAGCAAAAAATTTTGGTTTGTCTATCAGGGCTTGCAATGGACATATCAATTTTTATGCTCCTAGTAAGCAAGTTTCCCTGAGCAAAAGTGTTCAAAATGCTCCGGTTCCTAAAATGTGTAGAATGAAGCATGATACAGGTGGAAATTGTTCAATTGGTCCTCAACATTGTCAGGTAAAAAGGAAAAAGCTAGAGATCCGTTTAAACAGATCCAGTTTTGATCCAGAAGAATTTGCTTTGTATAGAAGATATCAACTCAAAGTACATAATGATAAACCAGAGAGTGTCACTGAGAATTCATATCGCAGGTTTCTGGTTGATACTCCATTATTTTATGTTTCTCCTACTGGTGATAGCTCAGTTCCTCCTTGTGGTTTTGGCTCTTTCCATCAGCAATATCTAATAGACGGTCAGCTAGTGGCAGTTGGTGTTATAGATATCCTTCCCACTTGTTTGTCAAGTAAATATTTGTTCTGGGATCCAGACTTTGCCTTTCTATCACTAGGCAAGTACTCAGCGGTTCAAGAAATTGGTTGGGTGAAACAAAACCAGGTTTATTGTCATAGTCTACAATATTATTATCTTGGCTACTATATTCACTCTTGCAGCAAGATGAGATACAAAGCTGCATATCGCCCTTCAGAGCTTTTATGTCCCCTTCGTTATGAGTAAGTTATTCCATTTCAGTATGCTAATGAAACCACTTCATCATGCTTGCAGTTTATTCATGAATTTGTAGAGCATTTAGTTTGTCTCAAGCTCTTGGGGTTTGCTTTTCAATTGTTTTTTTCACTTGTGTAATCTGAATGCCTAAGAAATAGAAAATGTAAAATGATTGTTGCCCCACCATAGGACCATACTAGGATTTTTTTCCCCTGAATTTGATCACTTTCTTCCTGCTCCCTATATCATGTAAGACTGACAGCAATGCACAATCTCCAGGTGGGTTCCATTTGACATTGCAAGGGCTTTGCTTGACAGAAGACCTTATGCTGTCTTATCAGATTCTTCCATTATACAAAATGGAGAGTCATCCCTACCTCAAGTTACTGATGATGTAATGGAAAGGCAGTTTGATGATGTTGGCCAAGAAGATGTAAATGATGTTCCAATGCTTGAAGATGAAGAAATGGTTGAATCTGAACTGGAATGCTCTGATGATGAACCTGACCTAGAAACTACTCTATCCGATGAAGCAGAAATTGATGTCAGCAAGGTTTTGCTGGGGATAAAGGGATCCCGTGTGAAGTACAAGGTATGCCTAATGATTGTGAATAAATACTCCTTACTTCCTGCGCTTTAAGCACCTGATTCTCCTTAAAAATGTTATCCATGAAAAATTGAAGAAAATGGTGTATTACTAATTTTGGTATGTTTCAAAGTTCAAACTAACGAATCTCAGATACGTTGTCTTCACAAAATAAGACTGCTCTTGTTCCAATTCTCATTCTCAATCTCCTCTCTTTGTTCCTAATCCTATCTCCCCATAAAATAATACCAAGAGTGCATTTGGTTGAAAAAACAATTGTTCCCATTTTTGTTTTCATTAATATTTACAAGTGTTTCACTCTGTTTCCTCCTTTTAAAGATTTGTACAATACCATTTTATTATTTTTGCCATTTCTTGTACAAATATTTGAAAGCAAAAAGATAAAGTGAAAATAGGTGACATTTTATAGTTATTTATGAAAACAATTTTTTTTTTAAAAAGTCAAACTGGCCCTGAGGAGAACTGTATTTTTTTCCCATCTTGGCTGTATTTTATTTGGAGGGAACACCGAACAGTATTCGGGATAGGGAGAAGGGAAAGAGTGTTCAAACTTCAAATCCAAAAATGTTGGGGAATATAGGAAATGGTGAAAAATAATACTGTGTCTTATTTAAAAAGAAATATAGGAAATGGTGAAAAATGACAAAATCTTGTTTCACATTTTGAATACAAATATTTGAAAATAAGAAATAAAACGTCAACAATGTGACAAATTTGTAATTATATATAGAATAAGAAATTAAATAAGAAAATGTTTACCAATCAAGATTCCAAGGGGATACTAGTCATTCTGCTTGATTTGGTAGATCTTTATGTTAAACAACTAGTGAATGATTTGTCCCTTTCTAGTCTGACTTCTTTGTCTGCCTTATGCTTTGCATGTACTGCACCTTTCCTTTCTGAAGGATCTGCGGAGTGTCATTGGTCCCAAACAACGGTTGGAGATAGAGTCACAGCTGCAGAGATACATGAAGGTTGTGGGTTCAGTGTTATCTGAGCGAATGGTCTATTCTCTCGGATAATTTAAATCTTAGCACTTGAATTTAATAAGATGCTACTGCCTATCTCCCAAGGGGGGAAAATTCCTCTGCAAATAAGATCCGTGTATTATGCTGTTGGAGCTGAATTTGGTCCCGATTGTCACTTGGATGATATTGGCCATGGCAATTGTGTGAATTCTTAAGTTTTCGGGTAATGGATTGTTGTATTTAACATTAACATGTCTTCTTTGATAATCAAATTTCCCATGGAATTCAAAGGCGTATTTCTTTGCCAGCATTTGTTGATAAATATGGGATACAATGGATCTTTTGATCTGTACTGTCTTGTCTTTAGTTCAAGCACCAGTTTAGTAACTTCTACATTTCAGCAACTTCTATCCTTCAATCAATTTTATGCTTTATGAAAGCAGATAGGATTTATCAAGATCATTAAATCAAGGTATATGATTAGTTTATTCAATTAGTGGGACTGTGGGAGCAATGGATTTTAATTGGTTTTGCTCCAAGGTGCTTTATTGGCTCTTTTCGTGGCTCTACTACATGTTCATTTGAGTTAGTAAAAACTTCAAATGGAATTGTCTCAATTCTGATTTCCGCAACTAGGAATTTTTTGAATGGTACTTACCCTTATTTCCTATGTTCCTGCTTATCACACTAGCTCCTTTCTTTTATTTAAAAAATAAAAAATCTTATATTTCATTTTATATATAGCTATTATGTACGATGTATTTTTTAAAAAATAATATATATATATATATAAATTATGATTTGTTGATCCAGTTAAATTTTAGTATTTATATTAATTTAATAATTTTATATAAAATATAAAATTTATTAATCAAATCATTGAATCATGTTATAATATTTTTATGATTATGTATATCAAAATTTAAAAAATTTAAAAATGTATAAGTATGTTATTTAATTATTGATATTTATATAATATATGAGATGTTAAAATAAAGTTATGAGATGAAGTATCTATCTATT
Source organism: Canavalia gladiata (assembly GCA_037954105.1). Taxonomy (NCBI): domain Eukaryota; kingdom Viridiplantae; phylum Streptophyta; class Magnoliopsida; order Fabales; family Fabaceae; genus Canavalia; species Canavalia gladiata. The sequence goes on from CM075668.1 coordinate 15,247,987, forward strand.
TTTGTTTTGTATAAATTTTATATACATAATTTACTTGATAATAAATTTTAAATCGACTGATAAATTGATAAATTTTGTATTTTATATGATATTATTAAATTTGTGAAAGTGCTAAAATTTGACACCTAATAGCAGGAGTAATTTTATTTAGAGTTACTTCGTTTAATAACTCATAAATAATTAAATTTTATCAAAATTTCATAAATTTTAAAAAAGGTCTGATGTTTCAAAAATTAAATTCAAATTAACGAATAATATACGTCATATAATATCTGTTAATTTTAATTTATTTAATAAAATATTAAACCTTTTTTAAATTTTATGAAATTTTATAAAAATAATCTATATAATATAATTTATTAATTTAATAGTTGAATTGATAAAATTTAATTATTTATAAAAATTATTAAACGGAGTAACTCAATCTAAAGTTACTCCTAGGATAACTTATCCCTCCTTTATATATACTGTAGATTCAAAGTTCCATAATAAAAGTTTATATATAGTAAATTTTTATTAAAAATATAAATTTTAATATATTGATAATATGAAATAACATAATTTTTAATAATTTATTATATATTATTTATTATTATATCATTGGATATACATTAAAAAATTATTTATTTTTTTAATACGAACTGGATGGTCTCTTTAAATTCATGCAAGGGAAGTGTAACTTGAAAAAAGAAGTAATGCAATAAATGGTAATTTTAAGAAAAGTAAAATAAATCTTATATATTATTTAGAATTTAATTGAAAAACATCAATAGTGTAAAACTATTTTTATACTGTTATTCAATTTTGATTATCATATAATTAAAATTTTAAAAATTTTGTAATAATTACTTTTAATACTTGTTTCGTGAATTTAATGCATTAGTCCATAGAAATTCCTTGTTACAAGAAAAAATAACTTAGGGAATAAAAAATTTTATTTAACAATTTTTTATTTTTATTTTTGCTTATGAACAAGTTTTCGATCTATTTCCAAAAGAAATTAAGAATATCTGTTGATAATTTTGTTAAAGACTATTCTATCCATAATGTTCCCATAAATCATTTTCCTAGTATTTATTTATTTGTTGGGTTGGGACCACTTGACACATTTAAAAGAAATTAAGACTGATTGCATTACTCGATGACACGCCAAACTTTTTTTATTATGAAGGTATGAAAATCTGAAAGAATTCTCACAAAACTAGCACTTATCGACGATTAATAAATATATCCTTGGATTAAAATATTTTTTAATTTGATCCAATAGCCTAACATGCTATCTGTAAATTAATCGTCATGATAAAAGTTTAGATTTGGTCTTAACATTTATAGGCCCAATCTTGAACTGGTCGACTCTATAGCCCAACGGTGGTTAACTGGACTGGGCTAAAACCATGACGTGCGTTTACCTAACCACTAAATCGGACCGATTTTTAAATTATGCCGAGATGGAAATTCAACTAACGGTGACATCACTGCTACATCTTCGGCGCTACAAATCAATTTAATAGGATTGCAATTTGCAACCGTCATATATAAGTTGCTCATTCCACCTAACATCCAAATGTAGAAATCATTTCCCTTTTTCAAAAAAATTAAAAGCATCTTTTTATCAAACTTTACGTTGAAATATATTAAAAAATAAAAATATATTTATAACATTTTTTTATAAAAATATTAAAAAATGATTCTTTAACAAATGCCTTTAAAATATTGATAAACATTTTCCTTTTATTTATATGATAAATTAGCATATGTTTGTGTGAAATTATGATTATGACGCCCTTCAGTTGCAATTTCTTATTCTTCGGTGTTTATCGCTCAATCAAACCTAATTAATTAGCCCATGTTGGCTTCCCATAAAAAAGCTAATTACAATTATAATTTTTATCTTAGTACTAGTACCAAACCCATAGAAGAAAAAGGGGGAAATATTAATACTACGATAATAATTACTAAATCAAGATTAAGGGGAACAATAATAACTATTTGATAAATAGGAAAAATTAATTTCCAGCCAATTATAGTATATCCAGCTCATGCATTCCCGCTTTAAGATGAGAATTCCAATCTTTTTTCATATCAATCTGTTTGTGTCAGAATTGGTAAAATCCATTTCAAGGAAACTTAGTATAAACCAACTTAAGTTTTGGTTATAATACATAATTTTCAGCAGTCTTTTATTCAATACATTCCATTTACTTGAGAGGCGGAGAGAGAGAAACAGAGAAAAGGCACTTGAAAGGCTTTCTTCATCCATATATGGTGCTACAAATTGAAAAACAGGAGAAATTAGAAGTTTGAATATCAGTATTTCTTTTTTCTTTGAACATCAGAATCAACAACTAGGTGTACTTAAATTGCGTTATTAACAGGGTTTGGCAATATGTTGATTTTGCGAAACTTCCTGTATAAATCCACATTCATTGAACAACGGAGGGTTAAGCAATGTACAATTGAGAATGGAAGGATTGATTAAGCATCATCTGCATCACTTCCACCAACATGTGCTTCATGGCTGATCCAATAATTGCTTCCATCAGGACCTGACACTTTGTACCTGCTCAATAATAGAACTTATCTAAACCACCACATACTTAACACTCAAGAAGACTTCACTTTGATTATATTATCAATGTTTTCTCAACATTTCTACTGACCGTTCAAGCACTGATTTTCCTTCCTTGTACTTCTGGCCTTTATCATGGGCAATTTCCTGAAAAGCATCACTTGAGTTACTAAAAACTACATAAAAACGGAAAAAACCATGATGTTTGAAGCACTGCCTCATAATCTTACATATTTCCAACCCACAATGGATCCACAACCCACACAGAAAATGTCAGCCACAGTATGTAACCCAGTCATCATCAGTCTCTCCTCCTTTTCGCCAAGAGAAACATTCACACTGTCAAAGAATAAAAAAGTTTAACTACATCTGTGAATAGAGCCCACTGCAAAAATATAATGTGATAATCTTTAGAGGTCCAAGAGTCAAGAGACCATGAACAATTTAACTGCTTTGGTCGACATATTTGTTACACATGCTATAAGATCCACAATCACCTAAACAGCTGATAAGACCTATACCAGTAATGAAATGATCGTGTTTTGCAACTCTGATTCACATATAATTAATTATATATTTCCAATTTAATTGGCATGTCCTAAATGCAAGCATAAGAGAATGACCAGCGGACAAGCATAAAACAAGGACAGTGATGTAGATCCTCAACAAGTTATAGGACAAACAAAATATCAATAATTCCTTTTTTTTACTTCTCATTTTTAACACTGTAGGCAACACATTACTTACTGCAGCAGACTACCACATCACCAACTTTTATTGCCAATGGTCTAAATACAGCAGGGCAATGTTTATTGCAGTTACTTAGTATCATACAGTGAATCAATGATAAAGTGTTAGGTGCGTGAAGCGAGGATAACTTACACCTTATTGAAGAGATAAGCTTTCCCATGTCTGCAGTGGAAAGTCTGGACAAAACAAAGGAAAAAAATGATGGTCAGATCATTTGCTCAATTGTTCTTATTAAAAATTCAATTAAGAATTGGGAGGGGGATCCAGCATAAATTAAAAAGAAAATATTAAATTTTGGAAAACCATAAATCTAGCAGCATACATTTCCTTTAAAAGATAATGTACTCCAAATGACAATCCTTTAGGTAGCTTAGATAAGATGCACATATCAATTGATTGAAAGACATCACTTATGAATGATAACAGAGTCCAAAAAAACATCTATACAACCAAAGTGCGTCTAAACATAAATAAGGGCGCTGGAGGTAACAATATGCAGCACTTTTATGATGTAAATTGAAGTCAATGGTACAGACCAACTGAGTTCTCTCACAGATCTACGTCAGTAAACAGGAACCTTGCATGAACACAATTCATACTTGATTAATCCTAATGCTACTCAAGTTACTCAACAGAATCAATTTTCTCCAACCAAGATAATAAATATGGTACAAGTTCTAATTGAGAAGAAGAACAACGTCACTTGTAGGAGCACTCTTCTGCCTGTAAAGGGGCAAGAAGGCCTAAACCTCTACCACATTATTTGCAGATATTATATTTACAAAATTAATAAGAAATCAGATTCAGAATAGGGTGGCTTTCCACAGTTTCCCTGTGAAATATGTTGAACCAACCATGTCTCAGCAGAAGCGAAACTCTCTAGAGGACATCTATCTTCTCCCAGTATAAAGAGATCCAAAAATTTATCTACTTTCTTCTCCACTATTTTCAGAAAAAGCAAATATCAGCACAGTATTATACTATTATACTAGTTCATAAATAAATAATACAAATACCTCACCTCTCACCCCTTTAACTACTAGACACACATACACACAATCACACTCATGAGAACCAAGATCTCCATAAGTAGCTAAATAAAACGTTTGAAAGCCATAAAAAGCATGACATGAGAATTAATAATCATCTCAAAGCAGGGCACAGTAAACAAGCAATTGGGAAGAGAACAACAAAATCCTAATCTCCTGTGACAAACTGACTGTGGTCAAGTCAAACATCGAATTCGGAATTGGGTTCAAGCAATAGGAAACAGAAAAGCCACAGTGATGAATTAAGAAAAAGGGATTAAAATATAGCGAAAATGTTAGAGACCCAGAAAAATTATCAGGCAGAGAAGAGAGGGGAAGGCATAAAAAAGAAACCTTGGAGACGATGTCTTCGTAAAGAGCAAGATGGGTGCGGCAGTGTTTGCAGCTATAGATCTTCCCTTCCAGGTTCACCACAAACAATCTTCCCATTACTCTGAACAAGATCAAAGTTGATCATAATAACAATTCGGATAAAGAGGAGAAGAATGGTTGAAGATTTACCTTTGTCAATTACTAGAATCTACAATGTAGTTGCAAAAAATTGTGGACTCAGAACTGAGAAGCTAATTAATTTATTTATCCTTTTTATTGATTGTATTCATTGCCTTCTCGGTGAAGGCGATAAGACATATATATACACTACTCTACTCCTATTAAAGTTTTTTTTTTATTTTTTATATCACATCCATCAATATAACAATTTTTATAAAATGTAATATTATCAGTTCAATTATTAAATTCTACAATAATATTTTTATAAATTATATATATTAAAATTTAAATAATATATTAAATATCAAAATAAAATAATATAATAAGATATTATTATTTTGATTTTGTACAAAATTTTACATATATAATTTAAATAATTTAAATAACATATTAAATATCAAAATATAATAATATAATAAGATATTATTATTTTTATTTTGTAAAAAAATTTAAAAATATAATTTATTTAATAAAAACTTTTAAATTAACAGGTAAATTTATAAATTTTATATTTTATAAAAATTTATAAAATTGATTTGAGTATTAAAGTTGATAAATGTTAACAGATATATACGATGAAAGAGTTTGTGAGAGGAATTAGTATGATTCAAATCTAGAAATAAGAAATTTTTCTCTCTCAAACTTTCAACAAAGAAGTATATTTCAAAGGATAAAATCTATGTGTAATAATAGTTTTTTATGATATTTTTAATAAAAAGTATAAATTTATTTCAGTAATTTATATAATAAAGATTAATATTAAAAATTAGTAGTTGCTAAAATAAATTTTAAATTTTAGTAAAAAATATAAAAATTATATTGAAATAATATTTTATATGTTTTATCTTAACTAAAATTTAAGCTTAAAATCATTAATATATATCTATTTATTTTTAAGTTAAAAAATTATTTTTTATATTTTTAATATATAATATGTGTTTAAAAAAATATGTGATTCAGATTAATTTTATATATTTTTTAAAATTATTCAATTGTTTAAAATTAATTTTATTTAATTTTAAATCAAACAAAATTAAGTTATATTAATTCGTGCTAGTTAATTTATATATTCAGATGATTATTTTTTTAAAATTTATTAATCGATTGATTTTAGTTATATAAATTTTTTTTAAAATAAACGTTTTTATTTTTATGTAATAAATATTTTTAAATAAAAAATCATCACTTTAATATTAAAAAATTAATGCTAATGACCAACTATAACAAATTCTTTTTTTAATCGTTTGTGCTTACTCATCTTTGCACACCTTAGATGTACATCATAATATAAAATGGTTAATTCACTTATCATCAATCATCAACATATTATATTTGGAATTAAAATGGGTTAAGTCAATATAACTTTTACTTTAAACATGTATTATGCTGGATTGATTTGGATCAGAGTCTCTCTTTAAGTTTTGGGAAATGAATTCAAGGCTTTCAGTTGCGGCAGCAGAAGATTTTTATCCCTCACTTTCTTAGCGGATACTTTTTTTGTTAATTAATTTACGTATTTCGATTAGAGTTTTATCATATATTTTTATTATTTTATAAGTAAGAATTAAATAAAAATATTTAATATTTTTATTTAATAATAAGAGAATTTATAACAAGAAAAACATTTAAAATCATTGCTTAGATTGTAATACAATGCATTCGAGACATATATTTAAATTATTTATAATTATTGATTTAACAGTAAAACATGCATTGTTATGTGTCAAATTAATTTTGAGTGCCAACTAAATAAACAATATTTTTTTTCAAATTTATTTGATTTTATTTTATTTTTGTAAACATTGATTTTTTAAAAACTAATATTTAAAAATAATTTTGACAAAAATTATTAATCAAACAATTATTTATTATATCATAAATATTTCTGCCATTTTAACCTTTTGTTTTTAAGTAGCTAGAAACGACAAATAAAGTATATTCAAAGTTGCATATTATTGATATATATATGATTTTGTTTTGCCTCCTCTAAAATTAAGGGTTTCGCTTTTAAAATAATTTTAATTGCCGATTAAAAAAATACCACACCAGTTAATTATTTCTAACTATACTAAAAAACAAATGTTAAATAACTTTATATTTTTTAGATAATAACTATTTTTCGATACAAAGTTTCTATGTTTATTTCTTCACTATTAGTCTTGTAATGGTAACAAAATCATAAATTAAATGATTACAAGAAGATTGTTAGATGAAAGTTGCGAGAGAGTTTAAATTTATTAATAATTAAAAAATTGCTAAAACAACAACAGCTAAAATTTAAATATACTATCTCATTAGGCATAAAAGACATTTTTTCTCATCTCATTGACACATTAAACTCTAGTTATTTAGATTGGAATTGGATGTACCTGTATAATACGGTGTAATTATTTCAATGTTTCCCCCCTCGTTTATAAAAGTTAGAATGTAAGACAAAAAATTTTATTCATAAATCATAAGTTACCTAAGAACAACCAAGTTTCTTATCAATCAACATATATTATTAATAGGCATAAATTTTTTTCAGATGATTTAAACTTAACATTTTGAATTAAATATATATTTAAAAAATTAAATCAATTTAATTTTAATATATTATCATTAAACTCTAAACCCTAAACCCTTAATTAATTAAAAATTATGACAAATATAAATTTTAACAATAATTATTATAAAAATTTATTTTTTTAATAATATGAAAAATTATAACTAAATGATAATGTTATATTGTTGATATATTTTAATTAAATTTTAAAGTAAATTTTTCAATAAATGTAAATCTAATGTAAGTGTCATAACCGTAATTACGACGAGACGACAAGCTCGCTAAATTTTGAAATCAATATAATTTGATTGTAGAGTCGCCACCAAATTTTATTTTAAGGGAAAACATTTGGAAAAACCCTAACTTGAGGAAGAAATCTAGGTTCGGGAGTCGGTTACGAGTAAGGAAGGTATTAGGCACCCTACTCGCCCGTTCCAAAGAACAGTACCCTTAAACTGAGTGTGCGATGTTTTGAAAACTGTTTAATCCCTTAAAATAGAATAGAAAATAAATAGGTTTATAGAAGATAGCCTGACAGGACTTGATCCTGCTCTTACGTATTCCCTGGTGCAATGGGAAACTCAAGGTTACGTAGTTCTGGTTAAGAGACTTGATCTCTTGGAGATTAGGAAATGAACGAAGGATTAGCGTGCTTGCAAAATTCAAACTGTCGTAACTCGTGTTTGAATTTGCACGAATTAGAACACGTAACAGTAGAGAACGCTACTTGCCCGTTTTAGAATCCGTTGCACAATCTGAGGAAAATTAAAAAACAGACGTTTTTGGAAGAAGGAAAATTTTAGAAAAACATACGTGCTTGCATAATCCAAATCGTCGTAAGCCGTATTTGAATTAGCACGGATTAAAACACGTAACAGTAGAGAACGCTACTTGCCCGTATTAGAACCCGTTTGCACAATCTGGGGAAAATTGAAAACAGACGTTTTTGAAAAAGGAATATTTTTAGAAAAACAGACGTGCTTGCATAATCCAAATCGTCGTAAGCCGTATTTGAATTAGCACGGATTAGAACACGTAACAGTAGAGAACGCTACTTGCCCGTATTAGAACCCGTTTGCACAATCTGAGGAAAATTTAAAACAAACGTTTTTTGAAAAAAAAGAAAAGAAAAGGGAAGAGTTTTGAAAAACAGATGTGCTTGCATGACTTAAGCTAGACTTAGCATATAAGATGCATGCAAATGGTCATGCACTCTTAGGAATTTTTTACAAAGAAGGATATATAAAAACAAAAAAAATAAGAAATAAATACATGTAGAAGGATCCACACATGAAAAATAATACCTAAACAAAATTAAAAGAACAAGATCTACAAAAGAACTTCAAAGACACAAGATATTTTGGCACCAAAATTTGAATTCAAATCTTAGAATTTTTCAAAAATATTTTTCCAGAGATATAAAAATTAAAACTGATCAATTGAAATATATGAATTATAGGAATCAAACAAAAAAGGTTTGACAAAAATCAGACCAGAAATGAGCAAGTTATGCACAAATCAAACAAGATAGGTTCATTTTCGCACCAAGACAAACATACCTCAGTAATTCGGCCATACAAACTTCATTTCATATCCAAATTAAACAAATAATACCATTCCAGAAACTAGAGAGAAATACGAATAGAACGCAACAAAAATCACCAAAATCGAAGATCGTTTGACTGATCAAAAAGGAAAACGAAAAACAGAGAAGAAGATTAACTCGAAAATTTGACGCCAAAATTTGAATGCAAATCTCAGAATTTTTAGAAATATTTTTTGGTAGATCTGAAAAATTAAAACCCAAAAATTGAAAGATATAGGTCATAGGAATCAAACAAAATAAATTTGACAAAAAACAGACCAGAAATGAGCAAGGTATACACAAATCAAACAAGCTAAGTTCATTTGCGCATCAAGAAGAACACCCTTCAGTAATCAGGTCATAGAGACTTCATTTTATATCCAAATTAGACAAATAATATCATTCCAGAAACTAGGGAGAAAGACGAAGAGAACGCAACAAAAATCACTGAAATCGGAGATCATTTGACCGATCAAAAATGAAAATGAAAACAGAGACAAAGATGAACTTGAAAATCCGAGAAGACGCAAGAAAATTAAACGAAATAGAAGCAAGATCTAACCTCCATTGATGTTCTTGAATGCCACTTGATAGCATTCTGGAAGGTGATGAATAACTGGTTCCATGGAGGCCAAAGAGATGCTCAATTGAATGTAGAATTCAAGAGTCTCTTTGGTGCTCCTCTTAGAAAAACACTAAAAACCTCCCTTGAATGACTCAAAGTGCTCCTCTCTCTCCCTCCTTAGAAATTTTGAAAATTTTTAGAAAATGAAGAATCTCCCTTCAACTAAATGAAAGTCCCTATTTATAGGAAAGGGAAAAAAATTTTAGAAGTGAAGAAGCTTCCCCTTTTGTATTCTAATTTTTCTCTTTTTTGTTTTCTTTTTATTATTTTCTTTATTTTTTCTTCTTTCATTTTTTTTCTAACTAATTCCTAACCATCATTAACTAATCCAACTAACTCTCTAACTAAATTTTTAACTAAAGAATTATTTTTCTTTCATTTTCTTTTTTTTTTCTTTTTTCTTTTTTCTTTTTTCTCTAACTAATTCTTAACCATCATTAACTAATCCAACTAACTTTCTAACTAAATTCTTAACTGAAAAATTATTTTTATTTCTTTTTCTATTCTTTTTTTGTTATTTTTTATTTTAGACTAAAAAACAGAATAATTTATTTTGAATTTTAAATTTATCCTCGGACATAATTCAGTGTTCACAGTAAATCAAATCTAATATATTTTAATTATATTATATAAAGCAAAAAATAGGAAGCAGCAATGTAAATATTTTTATTTTATTTTTCGATTACCATTAGAGTTTTATTTTAGTTACGTGAAGATCAATATTAAAAATTAGTGCAACTTCTAAGATAAAAATCTAACTTTCAATATAAAATAATGCCAACAGCACAAAAAGCACCGCATATGAGTTTTGTTTCTGCATATATACCATCAAGATAAATTGAGAAATTTTAATTAAAAATCAAATGATTATATTTTTGTTTAGTTATACATTCAAATTAATTCAAAATTTAGAGGTGAGAATTATCTTACTATTATTTTTATTATTAAAAACATATATTTATAATTTAAGTAAAATATTATTTATATATAAAACTTAAAATAAACAAATTATATTACAGAGACATTTTTTTAAATATTACATACATAAATCATACCCGAGTATGACATTGAAAAATAATGAATTATTAAATTAAATTATTTATCCATTTGTTATCATTTGTTAAAAATAATTATAAATATTTTTATCAATTTTCATTATTCAATCACATGCATAGAAATTTAAAATTAGATATGTTTCTAGCTCCATGAAAGGTACATAGAAATAAAAAAAAGTATATTTTATCCTAACAGCTTTGTATGAGGTGATAAATTGGTGGAAAAAAAATTAAGAATATGATAGGAAAAGTATAAGAATTTTTTCCTTTCACATGTTTGGTGAATATTTATCCTTTATGGGGGATGAGAACAAAAAATTAAAAACTGTACGATCCATCAATTTGGTTTCTCATTCTCAAGTATGCGATGTTGGAGGAAGAGTGACGGGCGAGTTATATATATATATATATATATATATATATATATATATAATGAGTAAGTTTATTGTAATTTATTTTGTTTAATATTTTTTCAAACGATTAAATTTTAACTGTTAATATATATTTTATTATATAAATTATATTTTATTTTAATGACATATACCTATTTTAATATATGATAATTTAAATTTATTTAAAAAGTATTAAAATTTTTAAATTTTATAACAATTTATATAATAAAATATATTAATTTACTGATTAAATTATAAAATATAATTATCTTAAAAAAAATATTAAATAGAATAAATTGCCGTAAATTTATTCATAAAGGAAGTTAATATATATATATATATATATATATATATTATTTAAATTTTTTTTATATAACATAATTTTTTTACACAATTTTTTTTTTCACAGTTTAATGTTACCTATAATTATATTTAAACATCATGCTTTAGTATTTTTAAAGACATAATAATGTTTTATATTATTTTATTATCAGTTTTAAATTTTGTTACCTATTAAATTTATCTTTTAATATCAAAATTAATGTTTGATGTTTAAAAATTATTATTAATTATGTCAAGAAGCATTACAACATAAATTTTTTAAAAACAATTAGTAATATTAAAATAGACTGTAATATAATATTATTCATATACTAAAAGAAAAGTAGATATTTTAAAATAAGAGGGGATAGAATTATACTATAAATATCTTTTCAGAAAATATACCGTAATTAATTCTAAATTTTATCATTAAAATTTTTATTTTAATTATCACTATATTTTATTTATATAATTATTTTTTATTAATTCTTTTTCTCAGAAATTTGCTTTATTTTATTTTTAAACATTTCATTAGTCTGCTGGAATTATTGAGAATGAGAGGACATTGCAAACTATCTAGTTGGATATAAAATTCCAATGTTAATTATCTCAATACAAACAAATTTTACGTCAAGATTTTAGGTTAACATTTTAAATTTGTAGTTATATTGAAAATTTGAAAAAAAAAATATATTATTCAGTTAAAGTGTCTGATAAAACATACCTAACATTAAAAAAAAAAAAAAACTTTATTTCCATCTTATTGGTAAGGTAAGGTATTTGCTTCGGGTGATTTAATATGCTTCTTAATTAAACTGGAAGAATTTTCTTAATCAATAAGTGTAAGTGTATTTACTGTTGACTTTAGTGAGATTAATATAATTATCCCAAAATTATTTTTTAAAGTAGCAAAACTAGGGATGGACCACATTATGCAGAATGAGGATGGCCAGACAGGTGCTCTCAGAAGCTTTTCAACTTTTGTTATATCCCTTCCACATATTTTTTTTACTAATTTATCTATTACTTTATAAAGTATTAAATAAAAAATTCATATATTTATTATCTTAAATACATGAAAAGTATTTAAAAAAAATTCGTATAGTAATTAGAAAAATTTCCAGAAATAAAAGACAAAAAAATTAGAAATTTTCTAATAATATATGTATTATTTGTATAGATTATCTTTATTATTTGATAATATTGCATATAATATTATTCAATTATTTTAATATTTGCCTTCAGTATTTGTTTAGTAAGAGGATCACTATTGTACAGATTATTTCACTAGAACTGCTTCCACAACCTCATATTTATATATCACTGATAAAAACATAAGTTTCACCAAAGCAGCCATACTAAGTATTATACATAAGCATTATACATAATCATACAACAGAGTACAAATACACATTATGCATGGCAATTTTGGTCTTTTGGGTATAAAGAAAAGAATTAAAAAAATTAGAGGAGAGGTTGAGTAACTTAATATAGGATATAGGAGAATAAGGTAGGAAGGTTTCATTTGTGAAGTTATGTCACTTGTTGAAGGTAGCAATGAAACTGATAGGTCCTTTTCCTGTTACAGCAGCTTGAATTGCAAAGATGAGGAAGACCACCATAGCTAAGCGGGAATGTTTGATCTCTGCCAGTTGAAGTCTAGCCTTCTCTTCAGGGTCGTTTGCTAAGCCCAGAGGATCAAAGAACTTGCCTCCTGGGTATAACCTTTTCTCTGGGTCAAGTTCTGCATTTCTTTGAAACTCAATGTACCCTATCAATATCACCTCTATCCAGATCAATGTTGTCAATGAAAATGGAAGTGGAAGCCCAAGGTAAGATGCCCCTTCCACCAGCTCTACCTGAATTGCAGTTACAAAACCAAAACAATTTGAAACTTTGAATAAACTTGTATTCTTTAAAATCTTAATAAGCTTGCATGGTGGTCTTTACTAATTAATAATCTAACATAACTTCCTATTTATCAGCCTGAAAATGCGGAGGAGAAAGTTTTAAAATTACGGGACCTACTTTTTGTGTCCCTTTCTTAGTGAATCTCAATCTTACTGTTAAAGAATCCAAAATAAAAAAAAATAACAATCTAACTTCAAATTGAGTGGTTAATATGGTTCACACAAAATCCATTTTAAATGAAGGTAGAAAATTTGTTTATTTGACTGGTAAAGTAATCTTGTCAAGGACTAGTATGACATTTTGTCCCTTTAGGAATGAGGGAACCAATAAAAAGGCATTATACGCAACAAATAAAATAATAATAGAACTTTTGTTTTCATCGTTAATGGCCACAAGGGTCATTATCATCAGCCATATATAATTGCACCATATGCCAGTGGATAACAATAAGACACGTCCAAGGAAAAGCCATACAAGGTATATTACTGCTATGGTCACAGACTAGGGGACCATGTTACATTGTCCGTAACTTATACACATAATACCTACAACACAAGAAACACCACCCGTCCTAGAAAATATAAAAAAAATCAACATCTCCATGCAAATTCTATTGTCTTGTCACAAAATTTAAGCATCCTAGTTTCCACACGCAGAAATCCGATCGCTATGTCGTTAGCGGAAGAAGAATCAAACAAGTAAAAGTGCAAAACAAGCTTAGAAAACGTTCTAGAGTAATCAGACCCACCATGTGTTCGATAAATTGCATAACCAAAAAGAAAGCCGAGTTTCTAAAAATGGCGGAATCCAAAAGAGAGAAAAAGTGTACTAAAAAACAGAATCATTTCATGGAAACACATATCAAAAGGTACCTTTCCGGCGTCTTGCCAAGCGACCCCAGTGAGAGCCTCAACGGCTAAAGCACCGAGAGCACCCAGCATTGCCCACCTTCCATGAATGAGTTCGCACTCGCGGAACCTCTGCAACCCGAACACCTCCGTGTAGGGCTGAAACGGCGTCGATTTAACCTCTGCTACCTCCACTCTGGTGCCGATCACGTCGCCGGCAACGTTCTTCGCGAGGTTCTGGTCTAGCGAGTCCAGGTCGAACTGCAAGTACTCTGCGGGTTTCGCGAACCCAAACGGGTCGAAACCGCGGTCTCCGATCATGGTTCCGTCGAGCCACTCCGGTGGCTGTGCACCCGGGAACCACACTAGCCGGTCACCGGCAGGTTTCAATTTCACTTCTTTTTTCTTCTGTGGTGGTGCCTTCTTGGGGAGGAGATTGAAGAGCGCGTGGACTTTTCCGGTTTGTGAGGTTCTTGGGTTGTTGAGACGGCGGCCGAAGAAGTATGACGTGGCGGCGGCGGCGGCGGCCATGGTGGAGTTTGGAAGAGCAGTGATGTTAGGTGGTTTTTGGTGGGAAAGGGATGTGTATATATACAAATATATTTAATGTGTTGTGTTTTTGGTTTGGAGAGTTTTGTGATGGATGGAGTGGGAAGTGAGTGTGTGAGCATAAGAAGTGGCTTATCTCTCAGCCTTATCTACATGTGTGTGCTTGGATGGTTGGTTGATTACTGCTTCACATTTATTCTGTGGACCTCAAGGAAAAATGCTTTTTTTACTTTTTCACATTTTGTTGCTTTCCCTTGATTTTTTTTATTTATGCTTGGCAATTATTTTTTATTTGTTATTTCCCGAATAAAAATGAGAAAAAAAAAAAGAAAAAGAAAGAAACTTTGCTGTTAGCATGATCCCTGTTCACTGTATTCATAAACAGAACATCAATTACATAGTCATACAGTTCTGTGATACCAAAATTTAAATTTTGAAACATAAGGTAACTCTGGAAAGAAGAAAGTTGGGCGAAGGGGGAACATTGGTTTATGATGCTACAGTTTTTTTTAAGTGTGTTTAATTTAATAACTGATGTGTTATATAGTCTTGTGGAGTTTCAGAGTAATATAGTTAATTACTTCCACTTGAACCTCTATCCGGATGGTATACTGTGTACTATATGCGATTCAGTGGATTTCGATTATGTTAATGCATGAAGGAAATGAAATAAATTGATCAATACTTCTGGTATAAATTATGGTTATGATAATGCTGCCTTGATGATGAGTAAAAGTTCTTAAATGCTCAGAGAAAAGAAGAGTAATAACTTCTCTTACTTTTAGATTTTGAAGATGATGACAAATTAAAATCTTTTTTTCTACTAATTGCACCCAACTTGGTCCAATCTCTTGGCAAGGCAATGATGCTACCCGATCGTATGATGGCATGGCACACAATTGACTATACTTATGTGCCTAGTGGTATTGTGGTATGTAAAATAGCATTGTAATCATGAAAGAACACTTCTGTTCCTCCAATTTTTACGTTTACCAAGCTAGAGAAACCATTTATTCTACCTTAACTATTTTGAAATTGGTTGGTGAGGCAAGGCAAATCTTGTGATTGTCTGTTATTGCCGTAGTTACTACCAGATAAAAAGGAACAAAATGATGGTTTACAAAGAACGAATGCTTTGATTGATGTGATGGTTGGAATTACAGTTCATTCATGGTTATGTATTCAAGTCCTACAAAGAATGTGAATGAATTAGACTACCTTTCCTTTGTTATTTTTCTATATATGCTAAAGTACTAGATATAGTTATATAAAAGCACCACAACTTCTTAATTCATGCTTAGGAAAGTTTAATTTTGGTGAGAGAACTAGAATGGTTTTAGGCAGAAAATAAACATATACTAAGACCCTGAGTCAGTGGCTTATGGTTCACGGGGAGGCTGCAGTACACTGTTTCTTCAATTACTCATTTAGCCTGTTAGAATCAGACCATTTGAATTATGTAAGGTACAAATGATGATGATCATAATAATTTAGTCTGATAGTTCCACTTTAAAAGAAAAAAAAAAGATCAAGTTATAGTTCTTTCACTTCTTTGCACTGTGAGCTACATCGGATCTGCACTGTAGTGGTTTACGCAGTAAGAATACAGTACTGTCTTCGCCACCATATTGTAACTTACATTCAAGTGGCCCTTTTACCTTGAACTTTAAGGTTAGCTTCTTTTTTTTTTTCTTTTTTTTTTTTGTATGCTAGTTAAATATATACTGTATTGTTTATTACAATGTTGTGACAAAACCATCTGATTGCCATCGAGTTTATCATTTCCGCTTTGTACGCATCATTTGTTGCAATATGTCAACTATTCCTAGGATATATGTATTTTACTTGAATTATTATTTTTATACAATAGTGATTTACTTGTGTGTTTCTTCCGTTATAAGCATAGTGACAATAGTTCACAATTGCTTGGTGTGCGCTGTGTTTGTCATGATACTTGATCACAATTCACAACATTCATTTGAACTTTTATGTCTGCAGTTTTTCTTGTTCTTTTCTGGTCCCCTTGTTTAAAGAACATTTCGTTCAAGAGAAACAGCAAAAAGGGCATCACCATATCAAAAGCTGAGCATAGACGAGGAAAAAGAACTGCAACAAGTAAAAACAGGCACAAAAAGTTGTGCTGATTGCTTTACTCCTTGCCTGGACTTCCTGCAGTGCCTAATTTCTCAGAAGATTTTGTTGAGCACATGAAGAGATCAACATCATTGCAAGGAGGTGGAATATCTCTTGAAGTTGTTGACTTGCTTTTTGTTTCTGTTGTGTTGTGGTTTGCATAGTATGGTAATGTTAGAACATGATGATGATAGTACCATGGTTTTTCTGTTAACAGTTTGTTGTCTGGCGCCATGTATCCTACCAATTTAAAGATGAAAAAGCGATACTATATGCTTGCCTCTTATCACCTGTCAAATACTCAAATTGCAAACCTTGTCATTCTTTTTTCATACAGTTTTTTAAAATGCATCTGACATCTATGCACTTTTTGGGTCATGAAAGCAGACACAGGTAACGGTGACTAAACTGTTGAGTCTCTTTTTTAGTCCTCTCCTCTTGATCATGAGAAAATATGACTGTATACTCTACAGGTCATGAGGGTGTGTAAAATTTGGTTTGTACGGAAGTTTTAAGTTTTAATTTCTCTTAGGCCACCTTCAATAAAATAACCTCTAGATTGTTTGTGTGAGTGAGTAACTAGTATTATACATAAGAAGTTTCTTTGAAAATGAGTTTAAACTAAATTGTTTGATTTGGTTAAAGTCAATTATAATGTGTAAATGTTTTAGAAGGTGAGCCTTGGCATGACGATAAGGTTGTTGCCTTGTTGCCTCAAAGTTATGGTTCAAATCCTCAAAGCAATCTCTCTTTGCGTGGGAGTCTTGTGCAATAGGTCACTTTTTTTTGTTTTGCTTGCACAGTTTGGAACACTTCTATCAAGTATGACAAGTTTGACCTGTGGTCAACGTTATAAAGGTCTTGTTGGTTTTATATATAGCAAATCAAATCTCATATTTTTTAATAAAAATATTAATTTTAATAAAATGTGTAGTTTAAATTAATTTATACATGTATCTTAATTATATTCAATGATTTAAAGTTAATTTTATTATAATTAATTATATTTAACTTTAAACCACACGGACACAAAGTTGTATAGCTAAATTGTCTTTGTGCAACAGAGAAAAAAGTGAATTCTTGATGTTGTTATATACTTGTATTAGATATGTAAGTGGTCTTGATGTTAATGTTGTGTATACCTCCGCTGTTAGTGTGTACGCAGTAACAGGCATGGAAAGCTTGACCGTTAATTAGAAATAAAATCCTTACTCTCCTTTCTCTTTTATCGATTTTGAATTATTAAAAAATATAATTAATATTGTTAATTTTTTAAATATTTTTATTTATTTATTTATTACCGTTGATAATAGTTAGATGGATATTAGGATATATGTAAAACAAAATAATTAATACTTTTGTAAAAATTAAAATAAATAAATAAAAATAATTTTTTTTAAAAATTATTAACGTACACCTGCACATTATTTCCCACCTCCTTACCCTCTATCGTAGTATCGTTAATGGCTAACATTTTCTAAAAAAGTATCTGATCTAAATGATGTGTTCTTACAAGAGTGCGAGTCTCTGTTTTTGTTATTATTATTATTTTGGTCAAGAGAGTCTCTTTTCGTTTTTTTTTTTATTTTCTTTCTCAAGAGGGTGTCTTCATTTATTAAATCCGTATTGTCCAACAGCATTGGGTCAATGAGGCCCAAATATCAGAATTTAAATTTATTGACAAATGAAGCCCATCAAGTTGAGAGCCACACCAAGGGCAAATAAGCAATTTTAGAACTTGGTCTTTGAAACATATATATGTTATCGCTTTAGTCTTTTTTTTTTAAAAAAAAATTAATCATCGAACATACTCTTTCAAATCTAAAATGTCATTAAAAAAATTCGTCAAAATAATTCTTAAAAAAATCTAGAATGTATAATTATATTAATTCTTGCGAATAATTAAAATGGTGACTTTAAAAAAATTTGAAAAAATAATTTTATAATAAAGTACTTAAAGGAATAATATAATAATATTTGAAATCTTCAATAAACTATTTTTTTTTATAACCAAACAATTTGATGGACCAACTGGTTTTTAGAGAATAGTATTTTACCGAACTTATACAGTGACGCGTCAAACTTTGATGGAGCAACTGGAGATTTACTCAAAAGGGTAGGAGTAATAGAAACTTGATTTTTACATGTTCAACTTTTTACTATAGAAGGCACTGAGGTCAAAGTAAAAATCACGCTTAAACAGGAAAATGTTGTTATATTGATGGCATGCCAATGAGCCCTTCCTTTTTCGCATACTAACATGCAGTAAAGCTAGTACCTTAACACTGACTCTGACATGTGCCATGCATTGTTACAGACTATAGTCTATAGCTGAGCAATATATGTATGAACAGTGGATGGATGATGAAGCAGCATATAAAATATTATCCAAGTTAATTATAGAAGGAAAATCACTTTCCAAAGTCCAAACCCATAATTAACACTCTTGTTAACAGGGCACAATCAAGTAGTAATAAGTTGTAAAGAGAGGAAGAAGAGTGAGAAGGAAGAAGGGTTAAATTGGTTGTGTGAGAAGTGAGAGAGAAAAGTCATGATTCACACGTGTTGGTGTCGGAGTGTGTCACTGGAAAGTCAAGAATGTTGATGGCCTCAAAGGTTGCAAGGGACATGGCCAAGTGGACTACATGGGCCATCACCATCAAGCAAAAAGCAAAAGTCAATAGGAAAAATCTTCCCACAATGCCTACACATTCACATTCTAATTTTCCAGGTGGGTGTTTGTACGCTGCTAATCATGATTTCACCTATAATTTAGTACTGTGTCAAATCCCATACTCCCCGACATTAATTATTCCCAATCCTATTCCTCCCACGTTAATGTACATCTTTCTAAGCACTTGGTCATGTTGGGGTTTTGTCGCTGTGATTTGCACGTGTTATGGCTTCATAATTCCTTGCATTTATTGCTTAGTTCACACTTAAGTAATTAATCTCAAATGTTATCATCATCCATAATAATTAAGTCATTAACCAATATATTAGGGGTATTAAGGGTTATTTTCATTTCCAATTTTGTTAATTATAGAAATATTTTATTTTTAAAGATTTAATATTTCTATTATTTTTATAAAACTTAAAAAGAAAAAAAATTAAAAATGATAAGGTAATCTGTATTAATTAAAAATATGATCTACATGCTGCTTATAAGATTTGAAACATTCCTCCTTTTTTGTTAATTTTTAATAATGAGTTGGTTTTTATTTATATTTAATATGTTATTAGAATTTAATTAATCTTAATATTGAATAGTTATGCAAATTTCAGATAACAAATGTTCAATTTTAAATATGAAAGAATGTGTTAAAATATTTTATATTAATTAAAATATAATTAAGAGATTTTTTGTCATACTTTTTTTTTATAAGTTAGCTTTAAAAATGGATAAAGTTTGTCTACTTTTTAGTAAAAAAAATGTAAATATTTAATAATTAAAGGTAAAAATAAAAAATAAAAGTCAGTTACTAAGATCAGACAGGTGCTAATCTTTTCTTGCTTCTATGCTTGGTATGTTTGTTATCATTTTTTTTCTTATTTAAAAGCAAAAAAAAGTACAGTTAGGAAAAAGTTCTCTGGAAAGGATGCTAGTAGCATTAGACATATATCATAGTCATAGATGTGAATGGCATAAGAGGTTACCATATATAACTGTTACTACTTGATAATTTGAGAGAGAGAGAGAGAGAGAGAGAGAGAGAGCATGCCGACCATGGATGACACCTTGTGAGCCATACTATGTACAATTTTGTAGCCTCTGTTCCCCATTTATGTTAGGCATCAGAAGATGACGGGTGAACTGTAACCCGTTGGATATTAGCATTTTTTCTACTTCCAATCACTTTCTTTCAAGAACACAAATAATGTAATAGCAAAAAATTGATAACCAACTCGATTGGTTTAGGCTTAAGAATAATGTAGAGTCGATTAAAGAATGATTAGAGTGAAAGAAATTTTCAATGCTTGTAATATTGGATAAAAGGATTTGACACAAAAGGAGCATATAGAAGCGGCAATTTTGAGCTAGTGAATTTGTCCAACTAAACATGATTAGTTGTAGACAAAAAAGTATACACAACCTAAAAGATTAACAGTAATTTAGCCCCGCAATTAATGTCAATCAATCAAGGCAATCGAATTACCATTTGTTTAATTACAAAGTCTCCGACATTTATTTGGTGTTTAAGAGTTAAGAGCATAAAGCTGGGGTTTTTCCAATATCATTTGTCCAATCAGAATTCCTCCAATCCTTTTGGTACCAAAAAATTTAGATTTTAGTTCACTCTCTCTTTCTGTTATAGCTTTACGCAAACTCTTAATATCTTTACCTTCAATACCAAATTATATGGTGGAATAATTTTTTGAGACATGGCCTAAGCTATATATAATAGAAGGAATGCAGTTGGATTTTAATATCCGCTGGCGCACATAGGCTCCTAATTCATATAGGATCAATTTTGAGCTGTTATTTTTTATTTTTTAATACTTTAAAATTTTCTTTTTAGTATGTAAAAAGTTCGCTACCTGCTTTGATCGGGTTTTGTTCGTTTATTTTGATAAGTCTAATATTAAAGAATCATATTAATCATGTCAACATGAAATCAAGACATCATTAGTATGCAATTGAGATTTTTTTAAAATTGTATTTATTTATTTATATATATATATATATAAATACTTTTAAAATTATGTAAAGCTATTATGGATAACAATTTTTAAAAAAAATTTAAATTCAATTGCATACATATAATGCAAAGTTTGATTAAGATACAAAATACTCTTTTTTATATGTTAAACATTACACAATTTTTCTTCTATTTTTTAAATAAATTACAATGAAATTTTAAAAACTATTATGTCTTAAAAATAAAAAAAATTCCTGTATCAATAGAGATAGAATAAAGTAATTTACTAAAATAATTTGTCAAAAATTAAAAAAATAGTTTGTGACTTAATTATTTTTTATTTTTTTTAATATAATGAATTTAAGATAATTATAATCTTTTTGAACATATAAAGTTATAATTTATTTTATCAAAATTTTTATGATAATATTAAATTATTTTTAAATTTTTATATTTAATTAATTAATAATTCAAAACTACAATTCAGGGATTAAAATGTTATAAAATAAAGAAGGATATATCTAACACTTAAGATATAGAAAAAAATTTGTGCAATAAATCAAAATATATAATAAAGGTAGTTTTATCTAATAAAAAATAAATATTTAGAATTTTAGTATAACATATTTATAAAAATAAAAAGTTGTCTAAATATTAAAATTAGAAAAAATTTAATGTAGAAAATTGTAAAATAGAAGGTAACTTGGAATAATATATACATATATATATATATATATATATATATAAAGTAAAATTTGTTGATATTATGTGTAAAATTTAAAATTTATATTATTTAATAGTTTTTATAAAATATAATATTTATCAATTTAATTATTGATTTAAAAAATTTTATTAAATAAATTATATATATAAAATTTTATATAAAATAAAAATAATATATATTTTATCAAATTATTTTATTTTTAATATTTATTATATTATTTAAATATATGTAAAAATTAATATTTGAATAATATACTTACAAATATTTAAATAATTTAAAATTTAATATATATTATTATAAAAATATTATAACATAATTGAACGATTTAAATTGATTAATTTTTATTCTATAAAAAATTATTAAATTTGTATAAATATTAAGTTTGACATCTAATATTTACAAAAAAAAATTAATATATATATAAAAGAAAAAATTAATTTATTGTACAAATTATTCATGTTAAAATTATTTTTTTCAATAATTATTTTAAATGATTAAATTTTATTATCAATATAACCGTTAAATTATTAGATTTTATTGTGTAGATTAGATTTATAAAATTTTTTAAATTTTAAAAAATTTAGTATTTTAATAAATAAATTTAAATTGACATATATTATAAAAGATATATTATAAATTAAAATAAATTTTTTTAATCAAGTATTAAATTTCTTTTAAATTTTATAAAATTTTATCAATTTAATTTATTAATTTAATCATTATATTGATTAATCTATTTAAAAAAATTATTAGATAGAATAACTCTATAAAAAATTATATTTAAAATTGATTGATCTCTTTTATATATATATATATATATATATATATATATATATATATATATATATATATATATATATGGAAGAAGCGTACGTTTAATACTCGGATACATATCCATATTTATTTAAAATTAATAAAAAATTATATTTTATTTTTAGGAAAACTAAATTTACTATCTTTTAATAATGTGAACAAGACCTTATTCAACTTTTAAACTTAATGATCTCAGTAATAAAATCTAAACAAAATAGTAAATCTATTGGTCAAGGTAAGCCATAAAATAAAAGTGGTTTTATTGCAGAAAACATTAAATAAGATTAATAATAGATAATCTAATAAGAATAATAAATAATTTAAATTTAAAAAATAAAATTATTTCAAAAACATTTTCATAAGATGTTTCTTCCATTTGATGGCTAAAAAAAACCATCTCATCCAAATTAAAAATAATAAAAATAGAAAATATTTTGAATAACTTATCAATATTCATAATAAAAAAAAGTTTTAAAGTATGCAAACATCAAGTCTTATCATCAATCTCTTTCGCCGATAAAATCTATATATTAAAGTACAAGAATCTAAAAAATTATATAAGAAAGTATCAAGATATACTCCTTCGAAAGAGTATAATAATTTGAATAAATTTAAAAAAACAACACCTTTTCAACACGTAATTTGAGAAAATAAAAAATAAAAAATAAAAATAATATTAATAAAATATATCAACAACTAAATTATTTAAATATTATATTAAATATTATGTCTAATCAATTGGTTAGAATAGAAAATAAATAAAAAATTATTATTTACACTCCACGTATTTCAAGTTATTAATCTCCTAGAGATCTAGCAAAACCTATATATAAACTAATAAGCATTTCCTAAAAGGAACCAAGTTATAAAATTTGGAAGTGACACCAATAAAAAATAAGATATTAAAAAAAGCCTAGAAAAACTATAAAAATTGAAGATATTTAAAAAAAGCCTAGTAAAACTAAGTTTAAATAAATTTCTTACACACAAATCTTCTATAATATATTAGAAGTAAATAAAATAAGATCTCAAGCTAAAAACTAACTTAAATTACAGAATTATATCTGACTTACTTATCAAAATATGCAATTTAAAAAAAGAAGAGAATTAATTCAAAATTTATATATAAAATCTAATTTAATAAAATAAAATTTAGACAGATTAAGTGAATAAAAAGTTTTAAATCTAATATGTCAAATGTATGTTGCCAGCAACAACTTATAAAGCAAAAGATGCTTAAATAGGAATGCAACAATAACAATAGTTCAATTTTTTATTAATCAATTAAAAAGATGATGGAATAATTTATGTGACCAAGATGAGAGGAACATCATGTTAAATAGTATAAATGAAGAAAATCAAGAATAAGATGCAATAGGAACCTTAATTTATATTTTAAGTAAAAAATTTGTGCAAGACCCAAATATATTCAAAGATATGACAGCAAACCAATTAGCAAGTATATTGCTTAATAATATCGATGTTACAGATAATATAAAAATATATTTTTTATCACAAGTTATTATGAAGAAGGATGGATTTGTAGGATGCTGGAAGAAAATATTTATAATGGACCTTCCAAAATTATTCTTTGAAAAAGTAAAAGTAACTGAAGAAAAATATACAATCCAATATTTTATGGAATCTTAACCTATGGTCAAACACATAATGTAGTGATAGACCTCAAAATTCAAGTATGTACATATTTTAAACTCTAAGATAAAATTAGAAAAGCAAAATAAAAATAAAAATAAATAGAAATTTTTTATTAGTAATATGAAATAAAATAATAGAAACCACTAGCATTTAAACAAAAAACAAAATTAAAAATAGAACAAAAATAAAGTAATACTCATAGAAAATCATATAAAAAAAACATATCTTAAAATAACATTACCAAACCCTTTGAGAAAACTAAATATTCAAAATCTAAGAAAAGAAACAATACATGTTGGAAAGGTGGCATAATAGGTTATTACGCTAACTAGTATAAAGATAAGCAAAAAATAGATGAACTACACTTAGATAAAAAAAATTAAGGAGAGCCTTATTAATGTATTGATAAATTTTGAACTATGGGAGAAATCTTCTCCTTTGAAGAAAAAGAAGAAAATGAAATAATTTATCCATTACAAAACATCTCATCATCAAATATAAGAATAAGTTTAAAGGAAGAAAAAAAAGATATTATCTAAAATTAGAACTATATAATTGTTCAAATTGTAAAAAAGTAACATGCTAACTAAAGACCAAACATCTATTTTAATATCAATAATAGATAAGATGGATGATTCACCCATAGATATGCAGAAAATATATAATAGGTTTAAAAAACAAATAAACAACTCACTACAAAAAATATTCACAATAAAATAAAGA
Source organism: Canavalia gladiata (assembly GCA_037954105.1). Taxonomy (NCBI): domain Eukaryota; kingdom Viridiplantae; phylum Streptophyta; class Magnoliopsida; order Fabales; family Fabaceae; genus Canavalia; species Canavalia gladiata. The sequence goes on from CM075668.1 coordinate 15,273,367, forward strand.
CTCTTAAACTAAAAATACAAATACTAAAACAAAATAATATTTTATTAGAACATAAATTGTTAGAATTAGAAGGAGAAGAACTATTAGCAATATAAATTAGAACTATTTAAGAATATTTGGAAGGATTAATATCATTTATTAATTTGATAATATAAGAAAAGATATTTTAAATGATAATTCTAATAGATTTTGGAGTTGACATAAATTGTATCCAAGAAGGGTTTGCTCCTATAAAGAATTACGAAAAAACAACAAAAGGAATAAGTAATGAATATGATTTAAAAATTAAAATTTAGTTTCATTAACAAATATAAAAATTTGTAAAAAAATATATATGTTATACTACATTATTTATATTAGTAAAAAATACGATGATCCATCCAAATAATATCAAGAATCTTTTTTTAACATTTATTTACCTCTTTAAGATAATAAAAAATGGAATAATATATAAAGTATTGAAAATATATTTTGAATTTAAAAAGCCATCTAAATTAAAAAAAAATTATACCTGTTACAAATATCATCAAATCAATGTAAATCTAATTTGAAGAAAATAAAAATATTAATACATTGAATAAAGAAATCCAATATAAAAGAATAGAAGAATAACTGTGTAATCCTAACATTCAAAATACAACAGATGAATTTCAACAAAAAAAATAGAAAATAAAATGTATAAAACAAATTTCATAAAACTTTGAAATTGTAAAAAATACAATTTTTCTATACTCGACATCAATAGATTCAACGAAAAAGATATTTACATCAAAGTTAAGTTCGTACAAATAAATCAACAATATATAGAATATTGTAAAATAGAAATACAATAGTATTTAGATAAATGATTAATACAACTTTTAAAATTTTCTTTGAGTTGTTTCGGATTTTAAGTTATGAATGTCTCTAAGTTACAATGAGAAATGTCCTAATTAGTAATAAAATTTAAACCATTAAATAATGTTTTAACATGAATAAGATACTAAATTTCTAATAAATTGAATTTAATTAAAAGGGTGTATAATGTAAGAATTTTCTTTAAATTTAACATGAAATCTACATACTACCAAATTTTGAAGATGAAGGAGAATAGATACAGAAATGATTTTGTAGTACCTTTTATTCATTATGAATGGAATATGTGCCACAAAATTCTCCAAGTGAATTTTAAAATATTATGAATGATATATTGTATAAATATATAGAATTTTCAATTGTATACCTGGATGACATTTAATTTTTTCTAAAAAAATTAATCATCATATTCAACATCAATCTAAATTTATAGAAATAATTAAAAAAAATGAGTTAGTCATATCAGCAAAACAGATAAAAATATTTCAAACAAAAACAAAATTATTAGGTTATGAAATTTACTTAGGCATCATAACACACATTAAAAAATCTTTAGAATTTGAGCAAAACTTTTCAAACAAAATAAAAAAAAAATTGGGATGTCTTAATTATGTTTTAGATTTTATTCCTAATATTAGAATCAAGTGAATCATTATATAAAAGATTAAGAAAAAAAAATTTACTTGAAATTAAAAAATGATTGAAGTGATTATTCAAATAAAGTAAATTGTTAACCTTCCAAGTCACATGGTTAGGAATTCCAAATCCTGATGTCTTCTTAGTTGTAAAAGTTGATACATCAAAGACAGGCTATGGAGGAATAATAAAACAAGTTTTAATAAATTCTTTTAAAAAAAATTGTTAGATATTATTAGGAATATGGTACCCAACACAATGAAAATATTTGAAAATATTTTACTGTTAAAAAAATTTATCTATTGTATTATGCACCACCAAATTTTAAGATAACTTATTTTTAAATTTTTTTTAATAAAAATCAATTGTAAAACAACTTCAAGTATTTTACAAAATAATATAAAAGATTTAGTTTCAAAACATAGTTTTGTAAGATAACAAACCTTACTTTCATGCTTTGATTTTGATATTGCACATATTAAAAGAAATACTAATGCTTTAATTTTGATATTGCACATATTAAAAGAAATACTAATGCTCTACTTGACTATCTTACAAGATAATTTTGCAGGATTCAAAATGAGTAAAGTAAAATCCATGTCCAAAGATCAATGTAGCCTTTACTAAGTGGCTGAGTATTACTGTTAACATTACAAGCTCCCACCAAATCTTCAAAATATACAACCCTACAATCCTAAGTAATAGATTCAAGAAATCCAGCCACTTTAGCTAAAATTGTTGAAACTAATCCTATCTCACTAGTAAAACCTACCTTTTCCAACAGTCCCTTAATTTTCCACAACAACAAATTTACTTCTCTACCATACCATAATTCACTTATAAAACCTTCTCACATTACTAAAGTCCATTCATCTTAATCATCCTCATCAACCTTAGACATTGCATATTAACATAAACTTGAACTTATTTTAATATTGATAATGGAAAATGAATGAATTAAACTTTTTAAAAGAAAATAACCCAAAAGGATTTTCCATCCCAATATCATCACATTCCTAATGACTTCGACATAATTAAAAAATTTAATGAATTTATCTTAATAGATACATATTAGATAGGGATTCATCATCAGGAATATCTCAAAAATTAAGGAATATTATTTTCAAAAACAAAAAATACTTAAGATATTCTCAGTTCAAAATTGGAATCAAAACTTTTATAAATCAAAATCTTTTTCAAGAAAATTCTTACCACAACAATATACATATTATGATTATATCGATGTGTAGTACACTTTTTTTATCTTTGTCCTTATGAATATTCCAATTTTTTTTGTTCAAAAGAGGTTGTCCCCTAAAATTTCTAAAATAGTTCATGAAATGGTTGCACAATTTTGGATATACGATTACAATATTACCACAAGAAGCAAATATCATTTATCAGTATTTTAAAGAGAAAACTACTTTTGTTCAAGATACATGTTTGTATCTTTTAGAACTAGCCCATAAATTACTTTAATTACGTAATGAGATAAAAAAATTAAAATATCTTTTCTTTAATTTTTAAAGCCAATATTTTAAAAAATAAAAAATATTCCTAAATTATTTTTTAATTTTAATTTATATTTTAAAAATTTTAAATATATATATATAAAAAATTAAATTTCTTAAACCTCTCCTTTTAAAGAATTGCATAACTTTAATTTAAATTGTATAAATTATTAGAATTGGTGTAATATAAAAATCCTAAAAATAAAAAAGTTTGCATAACATATTTGGTTCAAATTTTATTAATTTTTTCATTGTGTATAAAAAAATTTAAATATTAAAACCAAAATGATTTTAAAATTTTTATTTTATTTTATTTCAAAATAAAAATTATTATAAATAATTTATTTCTAAATTTAAAGTTAAAATACTTCAAAGTTTTTTAAAAAAATATGTTTGAATGATATAAATATTTTTAAAATTAAATAAATTTATATAACTAATTAAAAAGGTAACTATTTTTTGGATATTAATATTTTTTCTATACATACACTACAACAAAATTTGTGATTTGTGGCGGTTATAAATAAATTTGTAGGTAGAACTGCCGTAAATGATGAATAAATTTTACTAGCGTTTAGACATCACCAGAAATATAGAAAAATATTTTATTTTAGATTTAATACATCAATGGCGGTTTTTAAACTACATCCAACATTATAACTCAATCAGAACCTACCAATCATAATTTGAGAGATATGGAGATTACATTAGCTTACATTGTTGCTTCTAGTGATTTTTCATCGATCACAGGTTGTGAAAGCAAAAGTATTAAGAGTTATTTTTCATTAATGACAACTTCTTTAGTGGATTTAGTACGATTCATACTAGATACTTTTGTTTAAGATACATGTTTGTATCTTTTATAACTAGCCTATAAATTACTTCAATTACATCATGAGATAGAAAATTTAAAAATATCTTCTCTTTAATTTTTAAAGCTAATATTTTAAAAAAATAAAAAATATCCCTAAATTACTTTTTAATTTTAATTTATATTTTTAAAATTTTAAAAATATATTTTAAATATATATAAAAAATTAAATTTCTTAAACATCTCCTTTTAAAGAATTACATAACTTTAATTTAAATTATATAAATTATTAGAATTGGTCTAATATAAAAATCCAAAAAATAAAAAAGTTTGCATAAAATATTTGGTTCAAATTTTTTTAATTTTTTCATTGTGTATAAAAAAATTTAAATATATTAAAACCAAAATGATTTTAAAAATATTTTTTATTTTATTTCAAAATAAAAAATTATTATAAATAATTTATTTCTAAATTTAAAGTTAAAATACTTCAAAAAAAATTTAAAAAAATATGTTTGAATGACATAAATATTTTTAAAATTAAATAAATTTATATAACTAATTAAAAAGGTAACTATTTTTTAGATATTAATATTTTTTCAATACATGCACTACAACAAAATTTGTGATTTGTGGCGGTTATAAATAAATTTACATATAAAATTGTTGTAAATGATGAATAAATTTTACTGGTAGTTATACATTGCTAGAAACATAAAAAAATTATCATAATTTTTATTTTAAATTTAATATATCAGTGGCGACCGTCAGAAATGCAGAAAAACTAACATAATTTTTATTTTGGATTTAATATATGAGTGTCAGTTTTTAAATTACATTCAGCATTACAATTCAATCATAACCTGCCAATCATAATTTCAGAGTGGTCAGAGGTTGTGAAAGTAAAAATATTAAAAGTATTAAAAGTTATGTTTCATCAATCACAACTTCTTTAGTGGATCTAGTACGATTCATATTAGGTATTAGTCGTACTTGTGGGCTGTTGTTTCGGTCTAACATTCTCTTCTCTTTACTTTGTTCAATAGAGTCTTACCACACAAGATTGACTTGCGTCACTCTAAATGTTGACGACATGCTTCCGCAATGCTTCATGCTCAAAATGTGCTCAGCAATGTGTTTCAATTGTGCTCACTGCAATGTCACATAAGACAAGTATTACGGGATAGCTACTCATTGCAATATCATGATACCAGAGAAGATAAGTGTTATGGGATAGGTGCTCACTACACTTTGGAAGACGATGTGCTCCTTGCTACATTTTACAGAAGACAAGAAATTAATCTACTTAATTCATTTGTTCATATTTTTTGAAAGGAATAGGTGTGAAATTCGAGAAAAAGTTTAATACGTTTTTAAATTTTTTGAAAATATGAAAAAGAAGAAAATTGAAAAAGAAAAAATTCATCTTAATTAGTTAAAAAACCAGCTGAAAATAAAATAAAAATAAAATAAAATAAAAAATATATAAAATTAAAATAATAAATTATACTGCATGTTTATAAAAATTTGTTGCATTTAAATAAAATGTAAAAAATTATAAATTTTGTAATAATTTTTTAAGATCTTCAGAAAATATCAATCAAAAAATCTTCATATTTTTTTAGTAATAAATGATTCTTAAATTTAAAATTAATTTAAAATATCTTATTTTTAATTTATTTAAAACTATTTTTTAATAAGTTTTAACAACAAATCTCTTATTATTTTTATTTATTGTTTTGTTGTGATATCAATTGCGACATTACTAAACAATTTCTGTCTGTTATCAGGTGCAAACATTATGTGAGTGGATGTGTTTCACTTATGCAATAACTACTTTTTTATTGCAAATACACATGTAATACCTACTTCCATTATCGTCAATACTCATGTCATGGTTTCAATGGAAGGAATGCATAACATAGGAGCATTAAACGATTCTTCCTGCTAAAGGTCCGTAGGCACACATTTAATGTTTTGTCTTATGCATGATTAAAGTTGCATTTATTGCCATGTGTCAACGTTCTAAACATGGTCATCTCACTTCAAAGCTTTAAAACCTCCGAATAGAATAACACCATTCCATAAAATGTTATTATACTGCAATATTTGTAACTCTTTTTTTTTTAATAAGGTAGTGTTAATTTACGTAACACCTAACAAAAAGTCATATGAGCTAACTCTTTTTTTTTTTTAATAAGGTAGTGTTAATTTACGTAACACCTAACAAAAAGTCATATGAGCTAACACCTTTAAAATTACGTTAGTTGTTAGTATGTTTAAATTTACTCTACCCAAGTAATTATTTTTTAATATCTTTTATAAATAGTTTTGAAAAACATTATTTGATTGAAATCTCAAAAAGACACGTTATTTATTCATTTATTATTTTGATTTTTCGTAAACAAAGTTTTAAATTTAAATTCTTAAAGAAAAAATAATAGAAAAAATTTGTCTTTCATAATTAAATTTACAATTCAAATTAGTAAAATGTTAATATCACTTTTACTGGTATAAATATAAAAAAAGCTTAAAACTATTTTTAATATATATTAAGAATGTATAGTAAATAATAAATAAATAATAATTCTTATTCAAATTTATTCTTTTTAACATTAGTAATACATTAAATTTTGTAGTTTTAATAATTTTTCTATATAAATTCTTGGATACATCGTAGTTCCACACCTTAACTCAAATTCCTTTCTGGCGGCAGCATTTATTTGAGAAAACATGGTAACCTACATTTTGAAACTCAAAAGCAAAGTGGGTATTTGTCCAAATCCCGCAAATCATGGCTCTTAATCTGTTTCTAAACCACCAACCTACTATCTATATTCCTCATCCATCCATGCAATATGCATCAAGCAACATGTACATGTAATGCATCATTTGCTCATTATAATCAGTGCTTTTATTAATTAATAGAAGATCAAAGTGGATCTTGCCAATAAGGTTCTTTCTCGATCAATTAAATTAAAATAACAAACATTCCTTCGAGAATATTCTCATACAAGTTTGAAACTAAAAGCCAGTCAAGTATCATTAAAAAATTATTTTAATATTGAATTTAAAAGATAAATAATAATAATTTTAATTTTTAAAAAATTATTTATTCAAATCTATATTTATCAGAAATTACATATAAAAATATTTTAATAATAATTTAAATAATATAATTATTATAATTTAATATATTTTATATCAATTTATATAATTAAAAATATTTATAAAAAAATATATTCTTTTAGAATACTAATAGATGTGAAATTCGAATATAATTTATTTTAATTTAACATAAATGAGTGTATTTTTATTTAAGTATAATTAAAAGATAATCATTAAGATAATAATATTATAATTATTAGATTATATGTAAATAAGATAATAATATTATAATTATATAAAAATAGAAACAAATAAATAGAATAATTATAATAATATCATAATATTATAAATAAAAATTATATAATTATAATTATGATAATTGGATAATTGAATATTTTTTTAATTAATTTTTCTACTAATAATTTCTACCATATTCTTTCAATATTTTTTTACTTCTTTCTCTCAATACAACTATTTTTTTAATCAATAAAAAGAAAATAATAATTTTAAAAATAACAGATATTTTATACAATCTACAAATAAATATTAAATAATTAAGGCACAACCCTAAAATTAGTATTAATAGTTGAAAATATTTGTGTAAAGAGAAAAATATATAAATTAAAAAAACATGAGTAAGCCTATATAGTAATTTTGATGAAACTATATTTATATATTATAGTTACATTAATAATAAATGTTATCTAATAAATTAAATATAAAAACAATAAAAAAATTAAATTTTAACAATTATTTGATGAAATTATAGCAATCAGTATAAGTAGATTAGTTAGAAATATTTGTCTAGAAAAATTTAATACTTGATTTTTACAAGTATGTTAAAAAGTTATTTTATGCAATTTAGTCATCACAATTTACGTACTGAATAAATACAAAAAATAGACAGAAATTAGTATGGTTATTGAATTAAAGAAAAAAGTTATTGGAAAAGATAAAGTTGAACCATTCATATTTAAATACTTATGAATTTTATAAAAATATTAGGTGTACATTTTTGTATATGAGATTACAAATTGGTTTGACAAGTACATCTTTGGTTTGACACATACATATTAAAATATTTTATGTTGCTAATAATACTATCAAATAAATAAATATATCATTAATTGAATATTAGTTATCATAAAAATACTTACTGAAATTAATTGGTGAAATTTTAAAATTATATATGTGTTTTTAATTGTAATTAATTAAATAAAAATAAGTCCGTAAATTTGAAGATGTGGAAATTCAGGTTACGTTTAAGAAGAAAATAAAAACTTTAAAAACAGCATATTTTTTAAATATTACACAACTTTTCATTTTGATATTTAATCAATTAGTATTCATTGACTAAACATTTTAATATTTGTATACATTTATTTAACATTACATGTATTTCTAAACAAATCTGAAAATCAATATCAAACAATTAATGCACAATCCTAAAATTAGTATTAGTAATTGGAAATATTTATTCAACTAAAGAGAGAAATAATTAAATGGAAAAAAAAAACAAGGTTAAGCATATTTAGTAATTTTAACAATTCATTGATGAAATTATATTGAAAATTTTGATTACAATAATTAAAAATATTATCTAATAAATTAAATATAAAAATAATAGAACAATTTTTAAATTTTAACAATTATTTGATGAAATTATAGCAATCAGCATAATTAAAGTAGTTATAATCTTATTTATTAAAAGTATATCTATAACTAACAATAAATTAAATAAATATTGTTGTTATTTTAATATAATAATTTAATATAAATAATAAAATAATAAAATTTATATTTAATAAATATTTAAATTTCAGTCTAAGAATTATGTCTTTATTTTTTATTTCATTTTTATTAATTAACTTAACAGCTAATTTTATTAAATATTTTTTTACGTCTACTAACATATTTTTTAATTTTTAATTAATTTTTTAACTTTTAACTAAATTTTTAGTTTTTAAATAGATTATTTTCTATTTTTACCAAACACTCTAAATATTTTATTTATATAAATTAATTTAACATTACATGTATTTTTTAAACAAATCTGAAAAATCAAAATTGAACAATTAATGCATAATCTTAAAATTAGTATTAGTAGTTGGAAATATTTATTCTAAAGAATGAAATAATTAAATGAATAAAAACATGTTTAGAAATATTTGGGAATTTTAACAATTGATTGATGAAATTATATTGAATATTATTGTTACAATAATTATACATATTATCTAATAAATTAAATATAAGATAATAAAATAAGTTTTAAATTTTAATAATTATTTGATGAAATTAATATAGCTAGCAGTATAATTAAATTGGTTATAATATTTATAATAAAGGTATATATAACCAAACATAAATTAATATATATTATCATTATTTTTTAGTATAATAATTTTGTATATAGGTGCATAGTTTTCTTCCATCTCTTTAGGTAAAATGTTATTTGGTGTCTGCAAGAAATTACCCATTAATTTTGACTCTTATTGACATGAAGTTACGGGCTAAATGATTAGTTGCCTATTAGTAGAATATATTGTCCCATTCTCTCTAACAAATACAAATACAATGAATTGGGTCATGAGAAGATTCATTATCAACTTCAGCAATATTGTCCTTTAATGGTATCAATTATTTAACATTTTGAAGTAACGTGACATATACATATCCACTCATTCACAATCAGAAAAATAGGTCATCCTTTGTGAATATTTGATATTAATATATATATATAGTTTACTTCGTATGACTACAAGGGACCATTAAACGTCAATGCTCGCTTTGACTAAAGAAAGACAAACCGTATCTATATAATTAGTTGAATTCAGTAAGTAGAATCACGATATAATTCTGTTAGTGCGAGAAAGAAGCATAGTTTACAAACAAAATTATACTAGTTTTGTATGATTAAAAAATTATATTCTAACATTAGTTTAGATTTTTCTCGATTTTGTCTAACGAATTAAGATGTTAGTCAGTAGTAGCACGTGTTTAGATTAATTAAAAAATTAAATTATTCTTATACTAAATTATATCTATAATCGATTATATAAAATAAAGTGTATATTTATAAACAATTATATAACATAAGTTTTGTATTTAAATACATTAAATAAAATATAATTTTGAAATAATTCGTTTTATTTAGATTATATAAAAGAATAGTTTATTTGATAGCAAAATTATAATGATAAATATGAAGTTATTTGTAGTGATTATTTCATTTAAAAAGTTGAAAATTGAACGTAAAATAGAAGTATAAAAATAAATTGAAAACTAAAATAACAACTTTAATCATTAACTTTAAAAAATACTTTAAATAAGTTGTTTTCTTTGTAAAAATATAATAAAAAAATCTGATTTTTTATTTAGTTGTCGAATAAGAATAAATAATCATTTTTAAATAATTACTAAAAGTAATTATTCCCAAGCACGTATTTATTAATTCAAATTTTGTTAGATAAAATTTATATTCATAAAAGCAAGTAAAATGACTGTGTTTAGTCCATAATTTTTTATTTTATACCATACAAACGTTTCGACCAAATGTTGTAGTTTATTTTCCTTTAAGGAAGGTCTTAGATTCAAATCAAAGAGTTAAACCTACCATATTTTGGATATTCTTAAATTTGAATACAACTGTCTCTTAGAAAGAAAAACATAATTAGACAAAAAATATATATTTTAGATTCTTTTTTTCTTGCATGAGAAACACTTCTGAGAGAATAAAGTACATTAACAGTCTTTAATTAAAAATCAACATTTAAAATTATAGCATGTAATTTCAAAATTATTATTCATGTACCTGATAAACTCAATTATTATCGATTATTGTTTTTAATCAATATATTTTATATTAAAAAAATATTACACTTATTAAGTTTTAGTCTATTAATTAAGTATAATTTTATTTATTATTTTATATCAATTAATTCAATAATTAATTTTATTAAATATTTTTAATTTAATTACTAGTTTATAAATTTTTATTTTCAAACTAATTTTTAATTTTTATTTATAACTAGTTTTGTAAGTATCTTAAGAAAAATTTATTGAATTTAGTGCTGAAGAATAGGTTTGACTAAAATATTTGTATACCAACGAAAGTAACTAAACAAGTACATAGGCATCCGGATATGCAATGTGGCAAATTGGTTCATATATTCAATATTGTTCCCTTTCAGTCCTTCCAGCGTTAAATAATTTTCTTCTTGAAAGAAAAAGTGTGAAAAGAGAAAAGAAAAAAAAAAAAGAAAAAGAAAAGAGAGGAGACTTTTCTATACTTTCCTTTTTTAACTGTAGTCTTATCCCGAGAGACAAAAAGAAAACTGAAAAAGAAAGTAATCCATAGCGAAGATGGAAAGAGCGTCAGATTCTAAAATATCTCACATTAATTTCTTGTATAAAGATGTTTTACCTTTCTCATCTGTATGACTATATACACACAATGAAAGAAAAAATTAAAAATAAATGTTTTATATGAGTAGACTGTAATTTGATTCAGATAATATTTATAATTTAAACCATTCATAAAACATATTATTTAAAATAAATTACTTATTTGAATAAAAATAGTAAATTATATTTTAACAAAATTTCATATCAAAATATGACGTGTTTATCTAATGTTCGACTTTTTAAGATAATAAATTATACATAAATATAAAAAAATAAACTGCATGTATCATTATATGATATGCAATGTCAATGGTAATAGGTTATGAATACAAAATTAAATAATAATGTTTTATGTAATGTTATTTTTTATTGATATTTTATTTTTAATATTTTTTTATATATTATCTTATTTATTTATTTTTAAATGATGTTTATTTTTTAATTTTTTATGTGTAACTTTTTGTTATTAACTTATTAGTATAATGTTAAACATTGAATTATGACATGTAACATCAACTTTTTATTTTTTTATACGTAGCTTATTATCATAAACTGCTATGCATAAAATAACGTCATGTGATATATTTTAATATTTAATGTATCACTAAAATATTTTATACAATATTAATTTGATATTTTTTATTTTAAAGATATATTTGATAAAATTAAAAAATTAATAAAAATTAAAAGTTAAAAATTATCGATTAAATAAAAATTAATTGTTAAAATTAATTTTAAATAAATTAATAAAAATATGATGATTTAAGTATTATAATTTATATAAATTATAAATTATAAATTATAATATTTTATTATTTAAATTAAATTATTATGTTAAAATAAGGATAATATTTTTTAATTTATTTCTATTTATATATATTTATTAAAAATATTATATAAATAAATTTATAATTATTTTTATAATTATATATTATAAAAAATTGAATGATTTTATTTTTATTAATTTTATTATTTATGATGTATTTTTAATAAAAAATATTTGTAATAAATAAATTTTTTGAAATTAAAAATATTTATTTTTAATTTTTTTGTATACTTTAAATAATATATCTAAAAGAGATTATTTGTTTTTAAAATTTTTATCATAAAAATTAAATATTATATTATAAATAATTTAAATAAAATATTTAATAATTAAATTAAATACGATA